>JBAJHW010000003.1:187098265-189498265 GCA_037013535.1 Intellagama lesueurii | reverse complement strand
CATTCTCAGCTGGAATCCTCCCTCACCTGTTCTGCTACCCAGAACACAGCTATGGTGTATAATCTGTGCTGTTTGCTCCCCAGGGTCCCTTTGATGAATTGACTTTAGATCTGGTTCCACAGAGAATTCCCTCAATGGACGTTGAGAAAGAACGTGATTATCCATAAACCCTTCCTCATTTTCAGCTTGCTTTATGCCCAGTCCTTCTCAAAGATAGTCCCTGATGGTGTTTAAGGAGAAAGAAAAAGGAGAGAAAAAGTGTTGAAGCAAATTGAAGGATTGCTACTATAGGATACATGACATATAAAAACACCCTTCTTGCTGTGTTCTCGCTTGTAGCACGTCTTACAGAGAGACGGTAGGAGGTGACCAAATAAATCAATAGCTTGATTTGCCGTATACCTTTTATTGCTGTGTGTCAGCAACAAAGGCACTATTCAGGCACAAACATCTGCCTCAGTCTGCTCTCCTCTGGGTAATCCCAAAAACAATGGGCAAACACCATGCATTGATCATTATTGATTCGTCCTTATTACAGAATGGCAGGGGCACCTTATTACTTCACTAGAGGCTGTATATATGTTTCTGGGTTTTCACAGATATGGAATAGATACATTTCACATTGCTGTATCTGTATCTAGCTTATAGTCATGTCTGTATTTTAATGTCTGTATCTTGATAAGGGTTGTTGTTACCCACCACAAGCCTTTGTCTCAGAAACAATTAGTAACATTTTAAAAACACAGATCATTCAAAGAATAACACAGCTACTATTTAGAACTATGTAATAAATATTGACTGGTATTCTACTGATGTTCACCTAACTGGCTGCAACTAACAGCAGCTCATTGATGAGGTACCAGGGTGCATCATCAGTTGTCTAATCAAATGCATAACCAAGCAGCACATGACCAACATACACCCTGACACCTAATCAGTTAACCACAATTAGCCACAGCAGGTTGTACAAACTTTACATGAACTGGCTACTAGCCAGTAGCCCTGAACATATTCCATTATCATATGCTGATGACAGTGGAAAGCCTGAACCCATGTCTGGAGCTGCTTTGGATGGGATGCGAATGAACAAACATAAGCTTAATCCATACCAGACGGAAGTTCACTAGCTTGGGAGTCCTGGTGATCTCTCCTCTGGGAGAACATGCAGCTGGAGCCACTTGCCTGTCCAGGGATCTATTTGTTCAACCACCTCCCAATCTGTGCAAGGGTCTGGATCCACTGCTCCTGCTGTCTCAGTTTGGTAGGCCTCCCAATCTGGGTTCTTTTGAGCCTCCTCCAAGAGTTCTGCTTTCTTGTGCTCCACTTGCCCCTCTTATCCCCTGCCTCCACCCTCCAGAACATTCTCCCTTGTTGGCCCACCAGCCGCCTCGTGACTTTTTAGTTCATGTTTTTATTGCATATTGTGAACTGCCCAGAGAGGGGCAACACTAATGGGGCTGTATAGAAATGGAAACAAACAAACAAACAAACAAACAAACAAACAAACAGACTTATTTTATGATTTTTATATATTTGTTGTCATGAAGGACAGGAAGATCTGTCCATCTTTCTTCTTCCTACATTTGAATGTTTTCAATCTCAAGTCCCCCTCCCCTGCCTTAAATATGTGATCTGTAAATTTTGGCAAATTGTTCAGAACAACAAGAATCTCCACAAAGAAAAGAAATACTCTTTCTTTTGCACTGCCTTGTTCAATATGCAGTGCAGTCCTAGTGTGAAGAGGATCCTTTTGTACCTGCCTGCCATATAGATGTTTAAAAAGGGGACTGAGAATTCTCAGCAGTAACATACACAGAAATTCAAATTCAGACTTTGAGTTGAGCACAGGTGAATCTGCCAGTTTTGCTTTCCTCCACATTTGCTTTTTTAAAATCTCCAGTTGTTTCTGTTCTGAGTGATATGCACATTTTCACAAAGTGTGGCCCCCTTACAATTATTTGGAGGGGGAAAACACGAATAGAATTCTCACCCATCCCACATGGAAACTATGACTATTTTATAAAGAAAAGCAAGACACAATCATGTTTAAAGAAAATAAAATGTAGAGTTAGATTTAAGTGCTATTTGTGAAAACAGCTCAAAGAACAAGTGTCAGTTCTCATGACCCTGTGTTTGGCCTATCTTGCTGGGGGGTGTTTATGTGTATTTATGGCCATTCACACAGAGAAAGAGAGAGATTGAGAGGGGGGGGGGGGGAAATAGGAAGCAGTAGGCCTATATTCCTTATCTGTTTGAGTCTTCACAAAAATGTTTGATATATGAACCACTGATGGCATTCACAAGCCTGCTAAAGTGTTCTCGGGTGACAGATAACATATCAGTTTAAAATGACTCTGCTAGACCATTTTTAAACATTAACCAGTTTAAATGAATTATCAATTAGTTTGTCCACTGAAATAAAATGTATGGTTTTAAAAACAGTCTCACCAAACTGCCCGCCCCCTTTACTAAAAAGCAAAAATAAATGTTATGTCATAACATTCTCTACCCTTAACATACATTTTTTTCTGGAACATCCATCTAGTAAAAGTTAAAACCCTACTCACTCCTGTTTTAAACTGTACTGTGCACTAGAGGCAGCTACATGAAAGATAAATCATTTATATTATTCTCTGCTTGACCCTTCTCTGTGTTTTCCAAATATAAAAGTATATTTTATTTTTGTACTTCTAGATGTTGAACACTGTACATGGGATCACTAGAAGCTACTTATATTGAGTCTCGCTCTATATCTAGAGCAACATTGTCTGCACTAACAGGAAGTGGCTCTCCATTACAGTATTTCATACAGTGTCTCCTTCCACATACCACCTGAGAATTGCACCTGGGAATTACTGCATTCAAAGCATGTGCTTTTCCACTGAGCCATGACCCTCATTCCACCCTCTGGTTTCTCCATGGTTTGTGTTTAATATTCAGTTGTGGGCTTATACTTGTTTGCACTTATTACCAGTCCATTAAAATGGCGGAAGTCACTAAAAACAGCCAACATCGCTTGATGGCACAGCAAGGTTCCATCCATCCATGTTACAAAAAGTACATAGGAGTCAAGGCTGCTCTCTTAACAGGATTTTCATGCTTGCTTCAAACCCTGATTAAAAATGGGAGCCCTGTTTGTTTTATGTATTTAGCATGGTAGTGGGAATTTTAAAGGGAATTTTATTTTGAGATGCAGGAGGCATTTTCTTCTTCAGGATTATGAGACTGTGAGAATTAGCCACTCCTCTCTACTATCAGGCACCTCTAATTTCTTATTTAGGATGTCCACAGTTAGCACAGTAAACATGATGACTAGATTGTATAGCCTGGCATCAGGCCTGCATAGGTCCTTCTGGGTAGTTGTACCAGCCAGGGACCAGCATGAGAACATAGGAAAAATGACTTTATTCAAAATCAGACCACTGGCCTATGTAGCTCAGTGTTGTTTACACTGCTTCCTGCCACTTCTTTGTGGTTTCAGCCTTTTCACCAGATGTTGTATCCTGTTAGTGATGAGGTTTTTTGTTTTGTTTTGCTTTGTTTGTTTTTTGAAAATTTGTCCTGTGAGGGATCCATTAGAAGAGGAAAGAACAAGAAGAAGGCCAAGGTGAACAAAGGAACAAATATTTAGGAATCTGACAGGCAGTAAAGTGTTCCTTGAGCTATCATAGTGTTTCTTTCCAACAAGGAAAAGAGTGGGGGGGCGGGACGACAAGGAAAGCCCCAGGCGTACCTAGAGATGGAGTATTGAATGTAGAGTACTAGATTTGGGGGGCTTCTTTATGTAAAGAATGTGCTGTCCTACTGAGGTACAGTCACTCTCTTCAGTATGAAGTACATCTGAAATGCAGATGGCAGAGCTCAAGTGAACTTGAAAAGCTTAAGCTTTAACTGCTGATGAAGGGCTCTACCTTTCTAAGATTCTGTAGACATGCATGTTTCTTGAAAATTCTCAGAAAAAGCAGACACAAAGGTATTTGCTTCCCACACAGACTGTATCCTGTGTATTCCAAAGATATCCAGTCATTCCAGGACTAGAGGGAAAAGCCTGCTGGAATTGCTTCCTTCCAAGTCTGTCTACCATCCGGCCTCCTCTTTCAAACACAACCTTTAAAAACATGCCGTGGCCAGAACAAAATCCTGTTCCACAACCTCCTCCATCATTTATCAAGCTACTAGATTATTGCAACAGATCTTTTCTTGATTTACTTAAACTGACTTGCAACACAGTAGTAAAATGCTCTCAGGATATGTGGTGTACGATCCGGCACGGACATCCTACTTAGTCTGTATTCAAGCCAATGGAGTCTGAGCACCACACTATAACAATTCTGCAGCACAGGATATATTTTCTAGGGACTGAATTTAGAATTTGGAATTACAGCCCTTCGGATTTGAAATTTTAAGAATTCAGAATTTCTGCCTTTCCAGTACTCCATCACAGTCAATGGGTATACTATATTGTCATTACTTTCCCCTTTGAAAAAGCACAGACAAAACATTTTAAAGAAATCTAAATGCACACCCCTAGTTTAAAACCTTGTCTTAAAAAAAAAAAACAAAGGAAAAAATTCTCATCACCAGCAACATGCTGGAGAATTGTAACAGCTGATCAGTTTGGAAAACTGGAAAATGTTTTTAATTTTGTTTATTGTTATAAACAGGACTTTAGAATAGATCACTCCCAGCAAAGCAATCCTTTCCAGTTGATCAGATGGGCACTGGGTCAGAGGAAGAGATCTTTCACTTTAAGCTTGATCATGTCCTTATAGCTGTCCAAGGTAAAATGGCAGAAAAACAAGAACAGAAAGCAGAAATTGGTGTTTTGTATTGTGGCATTTACTTTACCCTTGTCGTATTTATGCTACAGATGTGAGTTGATGATTTCACAAAAATATATAGGTGTTTGGAAACCCACTGGTATTATTGCATAAATATATGCCAGGGTCTGAATATTTGTTTAAGGCCAAGAAAATATATTTCTTTAGCCAATTTGGCTACTAGTTTGAATTTCAGTGAGCCCTGTTTACAACTTTGGCAGAATCCTGTTGGGGAATTCTGCAGCATAATGCTTTATATGGGTGTAGCTCTCTGTGCAATCTCTAGTTTGCAGTTCTACATAAAATATATATTGTCTCATTGAAAGAAACAGGGTTTCTGCATACAGAAGACAGTGGATAGTATGTTTTCAACACAAATGGCAGAAAAGGAATAGAAACAAACAGGATTTTGGCCACAGGTTCACTCATTATTATTAATTCCTGAAGGGTGCTACAGTTTGATAGCAGGACAAAAGCTTAGTCAAATAGGATCCACAATTCTTTTCCAGGCTAAATTAGGAGAATGCATTGTTAGGACCAAGCTTCCCTTCAGTGCCCATCTAGCCATTGGAGCAGGGGTTTGAAACAGTCAGTAAGATTAGTATTAGTATTATCTAACTGATAAATAAAAGCTGCTTTGACAGCTAAGCAGGGAGGTGAGGTCTATTAAAGTCCAGAGCTCACCAGGGTCCACTGTTCAAGAAGAGAATACGCTACTTCATCCATGTCAAGGTTTCTTGTTTTTGAAATTATAAATTCTGATATTTGGTCAGTGCTTACAGGCGGTATCCAAACGGGCCCAGAGAATAAAACCAGTAAAGGTGGACAAAATATGGTTCTCCAGATGTTTCTAGATGACATCTTTCATCATTCTTGGCCACAGGTCATGCCAGTTAGGGCTCACTGGAATTGGCATCTAACAACATCCAGATAGTCCAGAGGTTATATACACCTAATCTAGCCATTTGTGGTACATCTAGGGATGTCAAAAAGTCTCAAGCTTGAACTCAATGAGTTTCTACAAATCCCGTCTGCATTCTTGTCCTTTCTTTTGGTGGTATCCCATCCTCTGTTCTCAATTTGTATATATTTCTCTTTCTATACTTTCCATATTGTATGCATTTATCCACATACTTTTACATTGGCAGGTCACAAAGCTTCTGCTTCATTTAAATTGATTATTCCTGGTGCCCAGATCCAGTTTATACTGATGTAACTACACAAACAGGATTTTGCTGGGTGTGTGTTTTGTCTTTCAACAAATCTTTGGAGATGTGAAATCGATAATTTTGAGGAGAGGCTTGAAATCACTTAAATTCTTTTCTATTCCTTTTCTATACAGCTGTTGCATTTGCTTATGCCGGGTGTCTTCCAGATGTGGGAGATAACGAAGGATTAACAGTCCTCCAAAGTAAGTATTTCAGTATTTAAAGCAGGGCCAGCATTCCCATGAAGTGGAATGTGGTGTCTACCTGATTTGGTGGAGTGGGGAGAGTGGTGGCTTCTGCTCCACCTTCCAAGAAGGCTCCTGCCACTGATCCTGAGAGGCTGGCTAGCAATGCAGCTGGGAAGTAACCCTGCCATTGCAGGTATTTTCGCCATTTGGCAATACTTTCAAGAGCTGGCCAGGCTCACAGTACCTGTTTTCTGAGGAAGAATTCCTCAGAGCCAGTCAACCCTTATCTGGACAGCTGTGTGGAAAGCAGTGCTGGCTGTTTTGTGCAGAACCCATTCACTTCCTGTCTTTTCCTCAGAGTGAGGCAAGGTGTGGAGGGAGAACAGCAGGAATTATGCATGCAGTGTTTCTCTTCCTGCCTTACACAGCAGGAGCCATCCCACCCACCCCCTTTCAAGAGGCAAAAATAAAACCTACAGTAATTCTGAAAATAAAGCAGAAAATCTGTATCTGCCCAGAGATGGGTACAGGTGACTGTTCTTGTATACAGGAACAACTATTTCCGTGTTCCCTAATCTAGGCATATTGTGTTCACAAAGCTTCAGTGGCTGCTACTTGAGCATGCCTCATTGCACTTGAACGTGTTCGGGAGCATAATGTATACAAACCTGGCAGAGATTATGAAAATTAACTGCATCAGTATAGGGCAATAATCCTTCCTTTTTTGTTTCTATTGAAATTGCCTTCTCAAGATGTTATTAGCCTAGCTGGGAAAAAGGTAAGTGTATTTGTATTTAGGAACAGAGAGATAACCAGTGTGGTGTAGTGGATAGAGTGACAGAGTAGACTCAGAAGGCCTGGGTTCAAATCCCTGCTCAACCATGGAAGCTCACTGGGAATGTGGAGCTGGTAAAGGTAAAGGTAAAGGTTCCCCTTGACAATTTGTCCAGTCGTGTCCGACTCTAGGCGGCGGTGCTCATCTCCGTTTCCAACCCATAGAGCTAGCGTTTGTCCGCAGACAATCCTCCGTGGTCACGTGGCCAGCGTGACTAGACACGGAATGCCGTTTACCTTCCCACTGAGGTGGTACCTATTTATCTACTCGCATTTTTGCATTTTGCATGCTTTCGAACCGCTAGGTTGGCGGGAGCTGGGACAAGCGACGGGGGCTCACTCCGTCACGTGGATTCGATCTTACGACTGCAGGTCTTCTGACCTTGCAGCACAGAGGCTTCAGCGGTTTAACCCGCAGCACCACCACGTCCCTCGCAGAGCTGGTAAAACCTCTTAAATATCTCACTTTCCGTGGAAGACCTATTACAGTCGCTATAAGTGGGTTCCAACTTGATGGTACTTAAGATAATATTTGAGAATTCGTCCTGCCATAGTCAGGGAAACACTCTGCCAAGTAAATATGAATAGGGTTGGACAATTAATCTAAACCAAGGATCAGGATTATACAGCATATGTGGGCCCCCTGCAACCCATTTTTTCAACTCCTGTTGCCTTGATTTTCTCATTGCCCCAGACAAATCTTGCTCCAAAACAAGGAGAGCAGGTGAACTTTCACACTTGATCACACAATGTAAGCATATTTTTGTATGCCTGTCATAAATATATATAGAATATCTTCCTGTTCAGAAGTGATTTACATACCATGATTATAAGATAAGAAAACCACTAATATCCGGCTTCCATTCAAATACGATTGGAAGCCACAAAGCAGCAGAAGACCTTTTTTAAACTTCTGTCTGCTGTACAGAACTGCAGAGAACTTTTCATGCCAAGTTCTCATCTGTGACAACTAAAGCAGCAGATGATTTTCATCAGAAAATATCAGGGATGTGCCTTCAGATTTGGAAATATTCAGAATTCCTTAAAAAATGCCATATTGAAATAGTTCCAAAAAATCTGAATCCAAATTTGATAAATTCCAAATATCTGTAATAAAAATTTCTAATATTCAGAGTTCCTTTTACTCCTGTTTACTCCATTTACTCTCACTGGCTTTCAACACCATCGGCCATGGTATTGCTCTAGGATAGGAGTCAGAAACAGAGATGGGCACACAACCGCTGTTTTGCAGTTCAGCACAGTTCAGTGAGGTTCAGTGGTTCAGCCAGTTCGGCACAGTTCAGTGAGGTTCAGTGGTTCTGCCACACATCTTGTTCTGTTGGCACCCCAGCTTCTAAAGTCCTGCCTCCTCCGGTGGGCACCCACTCAGAGACACAGCATGGCTTCCCAGTCCTGCCCCTTCTGGGTGCTGCTTCTGAATGGGCACCTCCAGAGGAAGCAGGGCTGGGAAGCCACACCACTGTCTCAGAGTGGGCACCAACAGAGGATTGGGAAGCTGGGGGGCCCACAGAACATGTTGTGTGACCTAAACACCGAAACACACTGAACTATGGAATGGCGGTTTGTGACTATCTGTAGTTAGAAACATTGTTCTACAGTAGCTCTGGTTCTTCCTGGAGGGCAGAACTCAGAAGATGGTGATGGAGGACTCCTATTCAACACTCTGGCCATTGGCTTGTGGAGGTTCTATTTTGCCCCCTGTGCTATTTAGCATAATGAGGGTTCATAAGTGGGGGGGGGCCTTACCACTCCCCTAATAAGATCACAGCTGAGTCATTTTCTTGCTTCAGACTTTTAAACTTTATTAATGTTGACCCAACAGGAATCTTTACAACAGTTTCTGGAATTAACTCTCCTTCCTTCTCCAACAAGGAGAGGAACGCATTCCACAAACTTTCTCGTAACTTCTCCCCACTTAAGTTATCATCCACGCAGATTGTCCTCTATTTCCACACCTGTTCTTCCAGGGACTCTAATGGCAACAACACTTGCAGCAGTGATTCTGATTCTTTTTCCCATTGTTCATCTTCTCCCAGTGCCTCCTTGAACTCTCCCAGTCCTGTGTACTCTTCCTGCTGTTTCTTCCTAGTCAAAGGGAATGTGTGCTCCATTGGCTCTCTTGAACCCTCTCCCCTCTAACTGACTGAGTTACCACAGCTCCACTGGTGCCGATCTGTTTTCAGGCCCAATTCAAAGTGCTGGTTTTAACCTATAAAGCACTACACAGTTTGCGTCCTAGCTATCTTAAAGACCATATCTCCCTTTATGAGCCTACCCAGGTGTTAAGATGATCAGGGGAGGCCTTTCTCTCAGTCCCACCACTCTCACAGGTGGGCCTTCTCTGTCGCTGCTCTCAGGCTTTGGAACTCCCTCTTCTGGGAGGCCAGACTGGCGCCATCTTTGCTGTCCCTTCGCAAGCAGGTGGCAACCTTTCTTTCCAGGCAGGCTTTCGCTCAGTGTCTGTTTGTCTAAGAGGAGTTTTAAAATCGGGATGATTCAGATTTTGTTGCTTTTAATCTGTTTTAATAATGCTTTAACATTTTTAATACAATGTTTACTTAATTCTTTTTTTAAAATACTTGAATAATTTATTGTTCTCAGCTATCTGCCTTGAGTCTTTTGATGGAGAGGGGCAAAGTAAAAATGTTTTAAATAAATAAATAATAAGCAAAATAAAACCAACTTAAACCAGGAAGTCTAAGGAGGTCGTATAATAACATTTTCCTTTGATTTTACTGCTTGGGAAAAGTGCCAGTCTTCTTCAGCTCTGAAGAGGACAGGGCAGAGAGAAGAATAAAGTCTTTTGTTGGGACCCATAAAAGCCTATGAGCCCCTCTGGAACGGCTCTTCACAGTAAAGTCCCGGGCTGACAAAGAAATAGCGGGCTAAACAGGATTTTATTTCTGTCGTTGTTTATTGCTAGCTGTCCTGGGTGTTGTATCTTGGGAGAGAGACAGAAGGCCAATGTTTCTGATAAACTGAACAAAATAAATCATAAACTTGGAACTGAAACACAGTCTCAGATTGGAAGAGATTTCCAAAAAAAAAAGGGAAAAAAAAGGGGGGGGGTTTGCAAAGGAAGAATTGTCATTCTATGCCCAGGAGCTCAGCCAATTGTTCCAAAATGCAGGAGCAAACATTTGCTACTTGAAAATAAATCTGAGACACATTGTTTAACTTGTAATTTTACCATCTCACCACAGCCCAGGCATACACCAAGTATACACCAAACAGCTTTGCCAGGGTAGATGATTTGTTTTGTTACACCCTCCAGAGTATTTCTGCGGCATCATCATAAAAAAGCAACTTCTTGTGGATTCTGTGCAGTATAACAGGGTCTGTAGGACTCAAGATTTACATTCTACAACAGACACCAAGCTTTTATAAAGAAACCAACCACAGGCAAGTTGCCATTAGCATCAGTTTCCTGTTTTATGTTATTGGGCCTGTTCCTACTGCTGGAATAAACTGGCAGAGGATCAGGGTTGGTTTTTGTTGTTGTTGTTGTTGTTTTGGTTTGGGCTAAACTTCACCAAATCCGGAACTTTTCGATCACCACTGCCACCGCCACCTCCTCCTTGGGCTCCCTGCTGCGGCCACTACCACTGCCACCATCTCCATCTTCACTCAGGTGGGTCTGCTCAGCTGGACAGTGGCAGTGGCGGGGAGAACAGAAAGGGTCGAGGAGGAAGGCAAGAGGGGTGGAAAGGGAAATAAGGGGCAAGGGGTGATGGTGGGAGAGTGCAGGGACAGGTGCCTGAGGAGTGGGTGAGCAAGAGGGTGGGGAGAGTGTGCAAGAGGGCAAGTGATCCAATGGGTGGGCGAGCAAGTGAGGGGGTGACCAGGTGGGCAAAGAGGTGACCAGGTGGGCAAAGAGGTGACCAGGCGAGTGATGGGCCGAGTGACTTGGGGGGTGACTGGGCGGGTGAAGGGTCAAGCTGGTGAGTGAGGGGGGTGCCTAGGCAAGCAGAGGAGTGAATGGCTGGAGGGGTCACGTGGGCAGGCCCTAGCTTTTATTTTATTTTAATTCCTGCTATCTGGTATAGCACTGTATCAGATAGCAGGGATTTTTTTCAAAGAATGGATGGGGCATTCACATATACGGAATTGATTCCAATGAACTGATTCTACATCCACCCCAAAATAAACAGACCTCTGGAAAAGGAGCAGAAAAACTCACACACACACCCCTGGCACAGTGCTCTGCGAGTGCACGTACCTCGAGTATACGCTACAATATAAATCAAGTTTTAGGAGAACCTGCTACAACAACAGGTTTTATTGTCAGTGAGATTGAGCCCTAAGTTTTTATTTTCTGCTCAAGAGATTTAAATGAATATGGACTTCATTTGCACACTTACTTGGGTGTAAGCTCAATTGACAATAGCGGGACTTCCTTCACAAATATGCACAAGAGTATGCTATTGGTCTTGCTCAAGGCTTTAGATTCCCACCCACCCCTGCAAAAAAGTCTGCCCAGGCTAAGTTTAAAATACTAAAAGTACTGCATCTGACAGGACAGTTGCATCTTATGACATGAAGAGTGCCTTTAGTTAGCAGAGAGGATGCTCAGTCTGAAATCTTGTCCCTGCCAGAATCATCAGAAAGTGGCTCCCCCGCCCCCAGCCACAATCCTGTGTTTGTTTGTTTTTCCATACCCAGTCTCATTTCTAAGCCAGGCAATGAAAAAGCTGGAAGTCTGACTCAGCCTTTCTCCCAGCCTCATCTAAAATACCAGCAGTGTGAGAGCGATAGCATATTCAGGGGCTATTAGACCGAATATTGCTACTTGTCATCATTACCAAGAAATTATGTTTGTTAATGGTAGCATCACTTTGAGACTTGGGGGACATATGGCTGGCTGGCCATTGCTCAAGTGGGCATTCTTCTTAGACCTTGCAAGTAATTAGTTAAAAATCAATTTGTTTCCCCAAATTCACTCGAATTTTCAGTCATTCGTTATTTTAATTATTTAACACCAACAATATTTCTTGTGTAAAATTAACATCTCTTTAATGTGTTGCTGGCCCTTTTGCAGTAATTCTGAATGGTTATTGTAGCGGTGCCTATTGCACTCCTGCAGAGCTTCCTGTATTTCCAGAGACGACCTCTCCCAGTGCCACCATGCGCCCCAGGCCTCGGTTTACACAGGCTGCCCCTTGCTCCAGGAGGAATCCAAAGATGATCAGTCCTGCCAGCTAAAAGCAGGGCCTGTCCTGTTTGCCAGAGTGAGGTAGCTGCCTTAGGGCAACAGATTTTAGGTGTCATTAAAAGATAGCAAGTTCTTAGCTCTTTAATTTGTTATTGTGGTACTTTCACTGGTGGAGGTGAGGAGAAATACGTGTGGGTCTTCCTGCCTCCTCTGACAGAAGACCTTGCCTAGCTTTTAGTATTATCTGTCTTGAGGTGGGTGCCATTTATTGGTTCCCTACTCTTTTATCCTGCCTAAGAGCAACATGGGGACACAGGGAGCTGCCTTATTCTGAGCCTAACTACTTGTCCGCTTAGCTCCAAACTCTTGACTGAGAGGCAGATTCATCCCCAGCATCTCCAGGTAGAGCAGGGATCTTCTCCTGCTCAACCTGGCAATGCTGTGGATGAACACAGAACATTTTGTGTGCATGGTAAGAGGTCTAACAAGGAACCTTTCTGGAGAAAATTAAGCTCCAAATAGACCTCACTGTGGACTAAGGCTTGCCTGCTCTTTGTTTCTCCTGTTTATTCCCCACCCTCCTGCACAACTAGGGAGAGAGCGAGTAATGCATTCCACAAGCCTAAAAATAAAAGACAATAAATCAGGGAACTAGCAACCTAGAGGCTTGCCAGAGAAGCCCATTCAGTAGCTTATTGTTTGCTTTTCAAAGGGAAGATTTCTTACCATTATTATTCAGCAAAGCCACAGTTTGCAAAGTTGCAGCCAGACTCCCAAACACCTAAAAATGAAGTCCATTGTTCCCCTGAGTGTGTGGTCAGTGATCTTATGTGTTGTGTGTGTCTGGCAAGTTTCCTGTTTCCCTGTCATTTTCTTTCTTCCTTTAAAGAAATATTAAAGCTATTTTCTGTACAAGATTATTCCTTCATTTTCAAAATAACAGATAATGGTGGTGGTGATGATGATGACGATGGTTTTAAATATGTGGATTCCAAGTGACTTCACTACACTCCTGTGACGTTTACCCCGTGGCCCCTGCTTGTTTCACCAAACCAAGGGCTAATGCTACGCATCCCACAAGCTGACACCAATTTGTCGCAGTACCCACATACCCCCTGTTTATTATTCCCTCACAAAGGCGCACATCGCGTTCTCTTCTCGCTGCCACCAGTGGATTACTTCAATCCACAATATAAATGATGTATGTCAGAACACTTGTCTTGTGAACAGAAACAGAAATTATTTATTGAAGTGAAGCAGAATGAGTAATAACAGAAGTTTTTCAGATATTCAGTATACATAAGCAATTCATCAACTGTTCTCTCAGTACATAGTTCTTTTCGCTTGCAATATCGTTACCACCCTCTCTACCTATTTTCCTAACCAGCTTTATCTCTCTAACCCTATCTATCTGACTAACCAGCCCTATCTGACTCCTCCTTCTCCCGCCAAGCCTCATGTAGCTGCTGACTCCACCTCTCCAGCCCTCTCATACGTTCATGCAAATCAGCTCATGAATATGAATGGCAAAAGTGACGTGGCCGGTCGCCACAACTCCTTTTTTTTGCTTTCAGTACTATGGCTTATTCTGTTGCCACATCCACTGTCGTGTTTAAGAGGAGGTAAGAATTAAAGGGCATGTTGACAACCAGGAGATGGAAACTTCTTACTGTCAGAGATTACTGTTTGGGTTTTTGGATAAATTGAACAGTAGAGGTCATCTACAATGGGGGGGGGGGGGGGAGGAACTGTCTTAGAGTATTGTTTCATTTTCCTTCATAAAGAAGAATCTATGGACCTGAAATGCAATCTCCTCCTTTTTTTGACACTATATAATTATAGGCATGCACACATAGTGTATGCCCATGTTCCTTTTTGAGGACTGTTGGGCACACCCAAAAATACTGAAAGCAAGTCTAGAAAGGCAGACATCTCTCCCTCCCATCACGATACTCCAGCATGGCAGTCATGAATGTGCCTGAGTACAATGACCCTAGGCAAAATGGTGGGTACAATGACCATAGGTGTGGTGGTGGTGGTGGTGCAGAGGTCCATGAGAACAACAGAGAGCCAGTGAGCTATATACAAAAAGAGGGAATGTGTTTCTTCAGGTTTGACTGGAGTACAACTCCTACAAGCCTTCAGCCCTAGCTATGCTGGTTGATGGGGGTTTGCAGTCCATTTAGCATCTGAAGGGACACACTTTTCTCCCATCCTTTGAGCTATATGATGCAGTGAGTTCAACATCTAAACACAATTCACAAGGGGGAGGGGCTTTCCACTGAGTGCCACTCAGCAAATGACAGGGCAAGGAGTCTACTAGGTTGAAGAGAAGCATTATAGTATTTCAGTGTGAGATCACAAGAATTTGAGAGAGCCAAGGATCACCTGAGACCAGTCGTTCCCAACCATTTTCGAGTTGTGACCCCCTTTTATAATAGCCAAGTAACCCGTGACCCATCACCACATTTGCATAAATAGGGTGTTGTTGCCGCTGCTGCTGTTCACCCTCCTATTGTTCCTGCCACCTCTGCCGCCACCACTTCAAAACTGGGGTGGGAACAGGCTGGGAGAAGTTAAAGGCAGGGAGAAGAGAAGGCAGAAGACTTCAAAGATGGGTCAGGGGACGGAAGGACATTGTGGTACCCGCCAAGGGGGTAAAACTTTCACGCAGAGAGGATGTCCCTCAGAAACTGGCACAAAGCTTTCCTTGCACCCACTGCAGAAGAGGAGGGTTGTTTTTGTGTCTCCCTCCTAAGAGTTTGTTGTGGGGTGTGTGTTCTTTTTCCTTTTCCTCCCATTCTTTAGGCTCTCTAGATGTGACACATCATAGTTAAAACCCCTTTCTTGTGGAAGCAACAGCAATTATATCTTTATGCTGGCATTTCTTTTTTTGTAAAAACTAGCCCTGGCCATCCCTTCTCAGAAAGTAGAGGCTTCATTCTCTCCCCAAAGGGCCTGTTTCTCACGCATACACACACACACTGACTTTAACATCATTTGACAAGGGATACAACACATATAAGGTGACCCACAACCCATCAGAAAGCACTTTGTGACCTCCTTGGTTGGGAAACACTGCCTTAGACAGTCACCTTCTTTAGCTGTAGATTTGTAGTCATCCTGTCAAATTGAATGTGAGTGGGAAGACAAATTGGTCAATTCCTCTAGGCTGCCACAGGCACAAATTGCTAGCTGGCTTGACTGCAATGACAGGGGTCTGGGTGTGTTTACATTGGGCAAGGACTGGGAAGAGGAGGAGAAAGCATGGGCTGATGGTACCTGATGCTGCTAATTCATTAAGCTAAGCAGATGGGTTAGTGACCATCTGTTCTAACTAGCATAGTTAGTGTTAAGGGGTGATGAGAGACTCAGCCCAGCAACATTTGGTAGGCCACACGTTCCTTACTCCTGCTTTGGAAAAAGGGACAGTCCATGTTAATATGGGGGATGTGTGGAATATTTTCCCTACATTTTTGTTTTCAATGAGAAGCAGACAGAAGAGTTGCTTGATCCATAGGTTCTGTTCCAGGGGGAAAAGTAACATGGGTAGGATGACTTTTGAGGAGAAAATCAGCCAGAAAGGGAAAGGGTTCAGGTGCTCTCCCTGTCAGCACACACTGACACACATGTGGAACCTTTCTCTACCACATACTCTTTGGCTTGGGCTCTAACAAAGTGAAGTGTGAGCTTGTCATAGATACTACGTGGCCTTAAAATAGGCTCCTAGCATAAGAGAAGATACATGCCACCAGCGTGTGATTTATAGCGACAGCTGAAAATATGGGGGAGGTGATGCTTTCCGATTGAAGCAATATACGTTGGTTCTACCTACTTACAGCTCAGCCCTGCGGTGAACAAGAGAGGGCCCCAGTCCCTAATAGTGTTTTTAATTGAAATTTTGTAGTTATCCAATGGGATATGCTAGTAAAAAAGCAATGATGATGATGATGATGATGAAGAAGATGATGAAGAAGAAGGAGAAGGAGAAGAAGAAGAAGAAGATGGGGAAGTCAAGATCTTGTGGGATTTCCAGATCCAAACTGATAGACACCTTGAACATAACACACCAGACATAGTAGTAATAGAATGAATAAATGTCTGGATCATTGATGTTGCAATTCCAGGAGATGCCAGAGTTGAAGATAAAGAATTGGAAAAACTAACAAAATATGAGAGCTGGCAATTGAAATATCTCATTTGTGGATAAAACATACCTCAGTAGTCCCCATCATCATTGGGGCTGTCGGAACAATATCAATAAATTTTACACATTATTATAAGCAGTTGCAGATTTCAAAACTATCATCATCAGAGCTACAAAAAGCAGCAATAGTAGGAACAGCATATATACTACATCAATATTTAACAGATTCTTAGGGTTTTAGTTAAAACTTCTATCTGTTATATAATATCAGTCAATGTTTTTTTGATTGACCATGCCTGGTATTTTGAATAATAAATTCTGAGTTATGGTGGCCCTTTTAAAGGTTTTCAAGGTAGAGAGCTCTCATAAGTGGCTTACCACTCCCTTCTTCTGGGGACTGTGTAGCTTGCTGAAGGCCATACAGGCTGGCTTTTCTGAGATGCACAGTGGGGAACTGAACTCTCCACCTGTGGCTCTGCAGCTAGATACTTAATTCACTGAGCTATCCAGCCAGCTCAACAAAAAAAAAAAAATGAAAAAAAAATGCTATTCGAAAATTAGCAACACAAATACGGTTGAGGAGGAAGGGATGGCTTTTTCCACGAATAAGTCACATTTTAGGCAACAATCACTTATCCCTACCTTTTAAGTCAACATAAGATTATCCCTACCTTTTAAGTCAACATAAGAGTGCAGAATTTATTTCAGGTGAGGGGTCAAATTCCAGTTTGGGTAGAGTGTGAGAAGCCACATTCCAGCAGAGGGGAGAAAATGCACGGGGCCAAAGCAAAGTGGGCAGGGCAGGTGTAATTCTTACCAATTCTGACTGTGTAGCATGCATAGCTTTATTCTCCCAGAGGCAAGAATGCCTAAGAAGGTGTTACGTTGCCCCTGGCATCTGTTACCTGAGGCTGCTGCCTCACTCTTTCTGGCGTTGGGCCCCTCCTGGAATGATGATAGTAACACAATATTTTATTTTTATATCAAGTAATTGGAATGGATCAGGGAACTCTTGGCTCTAGCCTTTCTAATATTAGAAAGGAAGTTTCATGACACCATTTCGCAAGCAGCTGCTGCCATGAGATTGCCAAACCAGTTTTATATTACTGAAGGAAGTTGCTCTTTCTGCAGCATCACTTAACTCTCGCTTGGCTCATTTATAGTTTAGAGATCCCAGCTAAGTATGTCATTATTAAAGCTATCTTGGCTGCAAGCTGTCAGTCTAAAGTGTCTTATCCACAGTAGCTCTTCCAAAACACAAGAGTCTAGTGAGGGTATGGTTGCACTGCTGGTTTGTATCATTTTCTGCTCCAATGTATTTTAAACTGATTTTCAGTCACATGTTTTTTCTATCCTGTGCATGTTCACTTTGAATATTATTACTGTGATATAAAGTAGGAACTTAAAACTGTTTCGAGAAACTACATGTGAGATTTTAAAACATTTCATTAACCAGCATGTTTGCAGACTGTGCAGTTTCCATTATTGCTGATCTCCGTGCATCACCAATTACTACAGCCTTCTCTCTCCCATGTGTTTTCAATGTCGTGCAGTATTTTCAGGCATCCTTTGGAATGTGTGCATTTCTCTCTTCTTCTTTTTTAAAAAAATAATTTTTAAGTGACATAGTGACATTATGTCACATGGAAACCTGCGATCGCCCACAAAGGCAGTATTTAATATTACAGGATTCATAAAGAATTGATTTCAGAAGCATGTTAAATTAAATTAAATTAATTAAATTAAAAAGCCCTCACCGAGCTCTTTAAGAAACATCACTTTGTGGCCAAAAAAAGAGAGGACTTTGCCATGCATTGTGTAGTCAGGATTTTTCAAATCAATTTTAATTATGCAAAACCCGATTCAAAAGCAGTTCTTATTGCCAGTGTAACTGCACCCTGACTAAAGCAACATACTGAAAGTTCAGCACATTCAGAGGTCCCACTTGTACAAGACTGTACCATAAAGCAGCACAATTAAAATGTCCTGATGTCACTTGTCTTGATGCACATCTTGCTTTTGGTGGCCTAACAGAGCGGGCTGCATAACAGCATATCAGAAAAAAGTGGATACAAAATAGTAAGAGATTTTGTCATGTTCTGCACTAACCTTTCCAGACCTGGTATCCTCTAGTTGTGTTGGACTATAACTCCCATCATTTCCAGCCTGGGCATAATGAGAGTTTGAATGCAGCACATCTGTAGGATACTGGATTGGGGAAGACCGTTCTAGATATTGTCTGCATTGGAAGTTTTCATTTTAAGGTTTTGTGCAGTGGTTTGGCAATGCTCACAATCAAACCAATTTAGATCTCACTATCAGTCTACTAGTCAGAGATTGAGATTTCTGCTTCCCACTCTCATGCCATACCGTGTCCCCATTATATTTATTATCTTTTTTCTTTCCCATCAGGTAATCTCATACCTGGCATAGTGATCTTGTACTATTTTGCCAGAACACAAATGTTCTTGCTGCAATTGAAAATATCATCACTTGCACAAGTGCACATATATATTTTTTAAAATGGCCACTGTATGGACATAAACATTGCGGCAAAGAGCAGCAAGAGGAGAGGGGATCAGGCAAGGAGCCAAATAATGAAATTCAGAGTTGCCCCCCGCCGCCGCTGAATAAGACACATTGACACGTAACTGGAGTTTAAAAAGGCCACAGCTTTATTGATAACAGCCTTCAGTTCCCCTGGCTTGAGCATTGAGGTTGGATCCAGTTCCATCAGGGGACTTCAATGGCCCCTGATGGGACTGGATATTTTCTCAGTTCCCACTGGGCAATAACACAGGAATGGCAGCAAGTGGAGACACACGGGTGTAGACCACTCTGAGACTCCCTGTCACCCAGGGAAGGCAAGGTTCCCATCCTCCCCAAGTTGGGGGACTTCCCAGCCGCTTACTCTGGGCTCCTATAGGGGTTCCTTACCAATAGAGGCTGGCAGGTCCTGCCTGCCATCCACCAGTCTCCTGGATCCATCCCAATGCTCCTGAAATGCCAACAAGCTGTGACAGGAACAAGAAAGAAACTGTTAACAACTGCAATGTGCCATAAAACAAATGCCCTAGACCATGACCCCATTGTTTCAGGGTGGGTGGGTTGGGGAATGCTGCCCAGGAGCAACTGAGGTCCCAGGCAGTCCGGGCCCTGTTATATGCTGGGCTGGTGGGCCAGACTGAACCCCCCCCTGCTTGCCCCACCTGCCACCCCCATCATCTAATGAGGGAGTGCCTATGTCCTCCCTGCTGGCTGAGTGGTCCAATGTATGGACCTTAAGAAGAGCCATCCTGGATCATACCCAATTCCAACAGCGGCTAGCCAGATGTTTCTGAGAACCATACAGGATAGACATGAACCCAACAACCATTCCTATCTATTGCTCCCTTAGCAATTGGATATCACTGGTGCATAATTTCTCCAGTACTGACATTTCAATATGGCTATCATGACAAATAACATGTGTTTTTTTAAAAGAATGTTCACATTGCCTGTGAGAAAATTACAACTCCCAGAATCCCTCAGCCAGCATGGCCACTAGCTGTGGGATTCTGGGATTGTAATCTAAAAAGTAACTTTCCCAAAATCCGGCCTAAGAAGTCATCCTAGGGATTGCAGGATTTTTCAGATTTCCATTTCTGAGGGTGGAAAGAGGGAGGTCCCCTCTCAGAGACAGGAGGCTGCAAGAAGACTTGTGGCAAGTGCTTCTCCAACACTGTAGTCTTCCTGACATCCCAGGAGGCCAAAAGAGGCCTTTAAGGGGGTGTATGGAAGCATTCCAGGTTTGGATTACAAATCCCAGAATCCCCCAGGTAGACCCTAGAAGCCTTCGTTTTTAGAGTTCAATTCTCAGAATCCCCCTACCTGTATGGCCACTGGCTGTACTATTCCTAGGTGTTGTAATCCAAAACACATCAATGCTTTCAGCGCTGCTTCCAGAGAATGGCTGTGGATCTCCAGGAGAAGAAATACCTTTATGTAGCAAATTGTTTACAAATGGTTTGATGGCTACATAGGGACTCTTGCTATACTAACCTATAATTTCTTTAGCCATTTCCCCCCTCAGATCTACAATTATCTGTCTTGCATAAAAGATCTTAAGCTCCTGCAAAAGCTTTTATTCATGGTTTCTATGTTTATTGCTTGTAATCAGGGAAGGCCTGATTCTCATTTCATTCTGAAGACCTTTTTCTCTTTTTTGTTCATTTCTTTTTTGTGTATAGAAATCAGCTTGGGAAACTCAGTAAACATTTCTATGTGGCCAGAATCCAAACTCAGCCCTGCCCTAAACTGTCAAGCTAAAATAAACACGACTAAAATTACACAGCCACCTGTAAACTGGATTTCCCATGACTCAACCTTATCCCCACCCCCCACCCTCAGTGTAATACATGGTAATATCACTGGAGCAGCTTATATAGAACATCATACAAGTGTTTAGAGTTAAAAGACTGAGACCGTCAAATGTTCTTCTTTCCAAATGCTCAGGAAATTGTACAGTAGTTTTGTATCGATCTAGCTTTTTCTTTTTTTCTTTTATTTAAAACAGACAAAACCATGCCTAAAGGTTTGGTATGCATGTTGTTCTGTAGCATTTATGGCTTACACCAGCATCTTGGCCAGGTAGGTTGGACAGACAGTTTTTCAGTTCAGGAAGACAACAAACAGTTCTGTCTGAACCTCAGAAGTGTTATGTTTTGGATTACAACCTCTAGAGAACCCCCAGCTCATCCAGCATGCCACACACGGGCTGTGGGATCCTGGGGTTGTATTCCTAAAAAGGGAGACCACAGCTGCGATACAAGGATATCTGCAAGCGGGATCTGAAGGCCTTAGGAATGGACCTCAACAGATGGGAAACCTTGACATCTGAGTGTTCAGCCTGGAGGCAGGCGGTGCAGCATGGCTTCTCCCAATTTGAAGAGACCCTTGTCCAGCAGGCCGAAGCAAAGAGGCAGTCCCGAAACCAGCAAAATCAGGGAGCTGGACAGGGGACAGATTGTATTTGTCTTCAGTGTGGAAGGGATTGTCACTCTTGTATTGGCCTTCTCAGCCACACTAGACACTGTTCCAAGACCTCTATTCAGAGCACGTTACCATAGTCTCTCGAGACAGAAGGATGCCTACAGATCCTTCCAAAAAAAGTAACTTTTACAAGGTCTGTTTTTGTCACCTCACACAAAACTAGGCCTCCCGAGTTGTAATCGTCTCACAGAGATGGTCTCCAGGTCTCAAGTTTTGACACTGAGATTCAGGTTTTGGGGGACCATTTTCTAGGCTTCAGGCTTTGGACCTAGAATCTCAAGGAACAGGATACTGCCAACCTGGTAACCCTCCCCCGCCCGCCTTTTGTGGCGTTCATTCTCATAGCTTCAGGACATACCATTTAGATATGCTCAGAAGCACCCTTGTCTTTTTCATTACCTGGCATACCCTGAGAACTGCTGCTGGAATTCAAATTAATTGAATTTGAATTAATCAGAGTCTCTATAAGCTCCGTCAGTCACATACATGCTGTTCTGCCATTGTTGCTGAAGAGGCTGTGCCTTGTACCATTACAATATTTTATTTTCTTCTCTAATGTCCTTTTGAAAATTAAACATTAGGTCTGCTATAAATGAAACATTGAAAATATAAGAAAGAATTTCCTGCTTTGTGTTCCATGCTGCCAATGCCTTGTTTGATTAGGCCTTAGCCACTGCACATTCACTCAGCGCAGGTCAAGCTGTACTGACCCTTGAGGTGGGGGAAGAAGCACTGCCAATTCTTCTGACCCTGCTGCCTGTGCCCCCCACCCCCAAATCACCTGTGACCCCTCACTGATGCTGCATGGTAACACTTACTGGAGGAGGAAGGAAGAGGATGAAGAGGACGGCACCAACAACAGCAATGACAGCTGGTTTTCAGCTACCAGTGGCTGCCTCATCACCTCTGGCTGTACCCGGTACCTTGCCATGCTGAGGCAATCAAGTAGTCAGCAGTGACATGAAAATAACCCACCGCCACTACTATCGCCGTCCTGGTTCCTGCATGATGGCAGCAGGAAGCATTGGTGGCAGGAGACCAAGTGGCAGTGAGAGGGGGGCAACCACCTGAGGCAACTGCCTCACACTGGCTAATGGCTGTCCTGCCCCTGTAGTCATTGTTAGTACGTTAACGTACTATATGCCTAGAGTATGGATCCTTTGTTAACGGCATACTGTATATCAGCATTTGTAAAACAACAAGGTATCAAATCCTCCTCACCAAGACATCCAATCATGCACAGAGTACTTCTTGGGCAAGTTTTTCTTTCTGTACTGTTGTTATTGGATGACACCAAGTCACCTCTGACTTATGGCAATACTCTGAATGAGTGACCTCCAAAAGGTCCTATCCTTAAACAGCCCTGCTCAGCTCAAAGCTGTGGCTTCCCTTATGAAGTCCATCATATGTGGTCTTCCTCTTTTCCTACTACATTCAACTTTCCTTAGCATTTTAAAGGGACTGGTGAGTTCTGCCTGGCTAATGTGTCTGGTCATGAGACTGCTTGCACAACCAAGATACACCCCAGCAACTTATCAATCAGCTGAACACCGGTAAGCTTCCAGACTGTGCCTAAATGCTGACTACATAATTGCAACATCAATCCAGTTTTCATCCTCCCTGCACACTTTTCCCACGCTTTTCATATTGTCTAACCTGAAAATGACTTCAGAAGAACTGGAAAGCTCACACATTGTTAGATGACATTTGGACTAGCTTGAAAAACTTAATATCAATTGCATTTTTTTTCTTTCTTGGTATGTCTGTCATTACTTTTTGGATACCACACATGTTTTCCACAATGCTACAACAGATTTCCTCTTTTGGTTCACATTACTCTCTTGATGATTCTCTATCCTATCCTAGAAAACTCTGATTCAACTAAAAGTGTAGCCATCACCTCACAGGGTATGACAATGCTTCCACTTATGGCTCGGATATTACATTATTCCTGTTTACAAGCTTGCTTCTAAGACAAGTCACAAGCTTTGTTTGTTTTCTGTGGTATGGAAATATTCAGGGTTAGTGTTTAGGAACATGTACTTTCAATATTTAAAACAAAACAAATGTAGTAGCAAGATTGTTTCCACAACCTCAACTCTTTTCTAAGAGGCAATAAAAATGTCAAAGCATCTCTCATGCCCTTAGAAGTGACAACCAGACTGGCAGCACTAAACACTGAAGAGGAATGCATTAACAAGTCTGTCCTCACATCTATTACCCAGTCCATGTGCTGGCTACATAAAAGATTTAGCTGGCTATCTTTTGGAGACTGGAGCATTTTAAAATACACTTTTGTATCTGCTGCATATTTTCCTCCGCTGTATTCAGCTACCAAAAACATGTTTTAACACAAATTTATATTGCCGTTTAGCAAAACAAACTAAACTGTATTTGAATTGTATACAAGCAGCTGTCTGTACTAATTAATGATGTACACGAGAAACACACACTACATTCATCACTGCTTTGTTATGTGCCATCAAGTCAGAACTGACTTATAGTGACCCTAATAGGGTTTTCAAGGTAAGTCAGCTATTAAGGAGTGGTTTTACCAGTTCTACACAGACAGTCTTGGGTTTCCATGGCTGAGGGAGATTTGAATGCATGCCTCCTGAGTCCTAGTCTGTCACTCTACACACTACACCACAGTGGGTATCCATGTATCACTGCTTAGACTCCTAAAATGAATGATGAAAGGTTAGCATCTGCCTGGAAGTTATAAATTTTGATATGAAGATATCCATTTGCAACCAAAGGTGGCCCTACCATTAGGCAGAGTGAGGCAACTGCCTCAGGCAGCAGCTACTGAGTACAACATATTGACAATCAAAGATTTTCAGTTTATGTGTCTGGCCTTTTATCTCTATATGCTCTCTGCTTTGTTTCAACTCTTGCATTTTTAGTACCGTCATTTCCATTAGCACTCATCTCAAGTCTGAGATATGGTGATTTAATTGTTGCAGCTGTGCATTTATTATATAATGAATGTACTTTGTGGAAATGTTACTTAGGAAATTAACTATGCAGTGACAAAGAAAAGGTAATTTTCCTATTGTTTCTAAAACTACATTGCATTTACATAGCCTAAAACAAGAATCTCTCTCTCTCTCTCTCTCTCTCTGTATATATATATAGCACATATGAAATGGATAGGCCTACAATTCCCAGAGAATGGTGGATGTTTCTGTAGTCTAATCCAAAGATGGAGAAGAGAAATAGGGTGGGGGGCTGCATTCCTGCCCTCTACCTTTTTCAAGCTGAATAATACAATGGGGTAGCCACTCCCTTGGCATCCCTGAGTTCCTACCTGAAATACTAGGAGGAGTTTTTTACCCAGCCAAGGAATCTGGGTGGGAGCCAGGCTTTGGTCCCAAACTCCCATCCTGAAGATAGCTGAAGACTGAGTTCTTTCTGTCTTTCCACCAATCTTTGAAGTGCTAGCTGAGAGTACTTATCTTCAGTGCTCTGCTCCTTCTCTGCCATAGGAAAGAGGGGAGAGGATCCAAGTGATTTTAGAGTGTACTTTTAGATGGAGCTTTTAGAACTCTATCTAGTACATGAAAACAATAAGAAAGCCACAAATTAAATACTGCTCATTAGAGCAATCCTTCCTTCCCTCCCTCCCTCTCATCCAGACTACCCAATTTCAGAATTGAAGTGCCTTGTTACGCCTAACAAAGATAAATGAATTGAAGGATGGATGGTTGCTGGTGTATACAAAGTAGATTGATATAAAGCTGTCGCAGAAGCACCCATTCTGTCAATTCACACCGTCTGAGTGGATATTCACGCAAACATTTAGCCATAATGCTGGGCTCTGACACTGTTTGGCTTTCTCCTGCCAGGAATGATGTATGATAATGTATAACCTGTTGAGTGTTTGCACAGAAATCACATGTGCTTGATCAAAACCTGTTGATTTGAAAACCTCGGAAAGGGCTTGTCCAGAATCTCCTCACAGCTGCTATTTTGAAAGCCAGGAACTAAAGCTCAGGAATGGCAAAAAGTCAAGATAGGAATGAATGGCTCTAAATGTGCCTTTAAGTCCAGTCCTCCCCAACACATAACATAAAAACAGTCCTTTTGGATCAGACTAAAAGCCTACATAATCCAGCATTCTGTTCTCCGAATGACCATTTGATGCCTCATAGGAGATGCACCAGCAAGACGTGAGAACAATTTTACCCTTCCTCCCACCCAAAGTAGAGGTGGGGCCTAGATTTGAGACACAAATGGAAGTAAGAACTTGCACTATGGTCCTCAAATAGATCTGCAAGCCAACATGACACCTAGGTCATAATGTGAAATATTGGTTTTAAAAAACAACTTCTTTGTATAACTCATTACCTTGAAGGAGGCAGGTTGGCATTCTTCTTGATCTCCTTTCAAAAGTAACCCATTCTCTTGCATGTTACCAATGCACTCACTCCCAACAAACCAGATGAACAGAGGAAGATACCTTCTGGTGTCTTTTAGTGGCCAATTTGCATGGTCCATCTTCAAAATGCAAAAATAGAAAAGTCTAAACAAAACATTACTTCCCTTGCTGCTCAAGGCTGGTAAGAAAATGGCATACATCTCTTAACTAAATGCTTCTAAAAGTTATTGAAATGAAACGTTATTAAAAATAACTTGAGAGTAACTAAAAAAATATTACTCATTACATTAATATTACCCATTGCCTTTGAAACATAGCTTAGTTATACCTTTGTTATCCAATAAGTTATCTAGGTACAGGCAACTATGACAGCTTCCAGACAAAGCATTTGCATTGCCATTTGTTCTAGGTTCAGTTCCTCAATCTTTTCAACCCTATCAAAATCTGTGATTTGTCCCCCCCCCCCCCAATTCATCTTTGCTCCAGGGAATGGATATTAGCGCTATGTTTTTCCCAATAATTTTAATGTTAATACACAATAAGCACAGTGAAGCAACAGCTAAGATAATGGATGCTTGTTAGACACTAGCAAAACACATACGCTGCAAGTACAGCATTGAAGGAGAGAAGCAGTTTGACACTAGACCACGTACTATCAGGACGCAACTCCCGGTAAATCTCATGAACTTCCATCAAAAAAGGAAGGGAAGCATAGAGGTGCAATTGCCCCATCTGGAGGAGCCTTACATTACTTTTTAAAAGCTGATATGAGCCTATCCACTGTTGACAGAAGGAACGGGGCTCTTCAGAATCAGTGATGGATCTGTGGCAGTGTGCCCACATTCATGGAAAAATATTCCTGTGATAAAAGCAGAATATTGGTCCATGTGCCATCAGCATAACCACCCACAGCACCTGACACCTAGCTAATAAACAAAATGCAATTAAACTAGGTGGCACATTAAATGAGTGTTATGGAGGGAAGCTGTTCTTTTCCACTTGCAAATCAGCATGAAGGGAACCGAGCCATACTGGATTATGGCTGGTGCATTCTGCTACAGAAGCTCAACATCTCCACCTTAATCAGCTACTTTTGTGCACGCTCCCTCTTTTTCTCTGCATCTCTACATGTTGTTTCATTTACTTAATGCAACAGAGATATCTTGTATAAAAAACTTTATAGCCTCGTGAAAAAGATTGCTATCATATTTAGTCCTACTTTGCTTTTAATTTCCCTTGAAGATAGCAAGACTCTGTACATTTCCTGCTGAAACTTAGCATAGTTTAAACACTGTGCAATGGATTATTTTGGTACTCAGCCAGGTTGTGGTTTTTTTCCCTTTAAGGGAGCTAACATTTCAGAAGACTCATAGCCTGAACTTTTTAAAAGTCTATTTCTAGGTCACTCCTAGCCTATGGTATTTTTATTATGTTTATTGTCAGGATTTGCTTCTTTCAAATTTCTAGCATGCACACACGGGAAAGAATTTGAAAAATCTTGCCTCAAACATTTTCTTGTGTCTTACCATAATACCCAAGCAGGAGCTCCCACTCTGAGAACTGTGTGTGGCTGAGCACACTTCTGAGAGGAAGTGAGTAAGCATATTTTGGGTCAAAGTGCATTTTGGCAGCTTGTTTAGCTGAGCAAATTAAAATGACTTTAAAAAAAATTGTTGGCCAAACCGTATCACCAAACACGGGGCAAAGATTTACTCAGAATAAACCACTACCCTCATGAACTGACTGTCTCTTAGAGACTCAAGAGGACTGACTACACACTAAAAGGATAAGAAAAGCATATTTAATTAGGAGAATCACCAAATTATACACATCCATCATTATTAGCATACAGTAGTTCCACATATATAGCACTTCTGTCAAGAGAAGAGCAGAAACAGCTTGAGGGAAGTTCAGCAGGGGTACTCAGAACAAGCCTCAGTACCTTCCTTGGGTCCAGTGATTGGGTTCTGTTTTTATCAGAGATTCCGTGTTATGCTGATCAGATGGTGATCCTTATGCAGCTCTATGACTATTTGAGAGCTTTAGAGTTGCAGCAGTTTCTTCCAATTAACTGGGCACTAGATCAGGGGTCAGCAACTGTATCCTCCAGATATTTTTTCAGACTACAGTTTTCACCAGCCCTTGTCAACACAGCTAATGGTGAGGAATCATAGGAATTATAGTTTCAAAAATATAAAGTAGGAGACCCCCTAGGGTAGATCTGTCAGTAATGGTGTACCCTTGCTCAAGGAAATCTTCCAAATGGCTAGGTAGTAACTGGTTGCTTCTTCTTGAAAGCCAGTGTGTTATAGTGGTTGCAGTGTGAGACTTAGACTTAGGAGCACTAGAGGAGGAGATAATTGTTTTGTGTGTGTGTGTAAGGAGGCTTTTAAAGCCTGGATGCTCATCTTCATCCCTCACAGATGGGTGTTAGATTCACCAACTCAGTATGAAGGTGTTTGTGCTGGTGTTGCTCCCACCAACACAATAGCAAGCACCATCAGGTCTCTCCCTTTACCCCCCCCCCCTTGCTTCTCACTTTCTAAAGCATTGTGCCATTTGGAGCAAGGCAAGGAGTGAAGCACCAGCATCATGACTCATAAGGCTTCTGGTTGCACAAGCCCTGGCAGTAGCAGGCAAAGTCTCAGGATTAAAAAATAATAATAATAAAATAAAAAATTCTCCCAATCCTTGCCTGCCCATCATCTGTGACATCATAAAGGTCTGTTTCCTGGTCAGAGGTTTTGGCCCTAAGATCTCAGGGAACAGGATACTGCTGATCTGGCAACCAAAGCAGAATGCAATTATCAATTAGGTCACCTGAGCAGGCTTTCCGTACTATGGTATGAGATGTACTGTATCTCAATTAAAATTATAGTAATCATTTCTAAATCTACTAAATCTTTACATATAAATTAGAATATGTAAATATTATGCAAAGCTCTCCCCTTTTGCCCTTTTTTGGGGGTATGCATTTCTTCTGGTTTGGCAATGTGTAAGTGAACACCCTAAATGGTGCACTGCATGTCCAGGGATGTTGGAAGGAAACAAAACTAATTTGGGTAGAGCAAGAAAGTGCAATCACACTGTCTGACCATAAATGGAAAAAAAGAAGAAAAAGAAGAAGTAGAGTATCTTCCCCTAACTGAGCCTATTTTATCAGAAAAGGGGATAAACATAGCAAAGATGTTT
Organism: Intellagama lesueurii; assembly: GCA_037013535.1. Lineage (NCBI taxonomy): Eukaryota > Metazoa > Chordata > Lepidosauria > Squamata > Agamidae > Intellagama > Intellagama lesueurii. Next base: position 189,469,291 of record JBAJHW010000003.1, on the reverse strand, counting down.
ATTTTTCCTTGTTTTTAAAAAAGAACTGCTACATTGGAAGTTATGTTACCTGTGTAGGCCTAGAAGTCAGCTTTAAGAGCAGGCATATATGGATCTACTATCATTATCTCACAAGGAGTTTTATTATGCATAGTTCACAGAAAATGTTGATGCTATCTCATTGGCCTGCAAACTGGTTTGACGAGACACAATCACATGCTGCAGTCTCCTTCAAGTAAATACCAGATCTGTGTCAGTTATATACAGCCATATATAAGAGGATTACTGAGTTGCAGAAAAGCCTCCTTTGTCTGGCTGATAATGGAATAATCCCCCCACCCTTCTGCAAACATTTGAATTTAACACTGACCTTACATTGATGATAAGGGATATAAATTTGTTAAGCATATTCACGGCCCAAGTACTTTATTTTTAACTATTTCATATTCTTCCAGAGCATTATCCTCTGTACCATCACAATCTGTTTCTGAGCTGTAATTTAAAGTGTTAGCTTTAAAACTACCCTACTCTGCCTCACAGAAAAGATTACTTGGTGATTTCTTCATCAACTTTAATCCTACCACTACAAGAAAATATGTTTTTATTTACCAAGGCCTTATAAATAGCTTGCATTAAAAAAAGATGGGATGCAAATTTTAATTTTATCATCCCATGTTTTAAAAAGAACAGCCTGTAGGCCATATTTTTCCGTTTCTCCTGCATTTTTTTATATTGCAGTTTCTAAATCATTCTCGGGTCTTTATGCTGCCAAAGGTCATGCGTGGAATGATGTTCCTATATGTACAGTAAATAAACAAATAAAAGTTGAGGTTGTCAATGCATTATTTTATGCTCTGGGGCGGCTTAGCCATGGTTTGCAGGTGAAGGCAGCCTTGGCAAAAAATCAGTTCTGTTTTGTGTTCATGTTTTATTTGGGGTGATTTCTTTTCGGCTGAGATAAGACATTAAAAAGTGACATTGCTATTGTTCCTTGTTACTTTTTCAGAATACCAATGTTGTTTTGCGACAGTAACAAAACACGTTGCTGAAGAATGATCATTTAGTGCAATTTTTTTTATTTTTTTGCTAACTTTTAATGATTGTGGTGTTATTGATTACATTCTCAACATCACTTCCTTCTCTAAATTACTTAACCTGGACAGAATATGTGTATGTAGTGTTTTGTTCTTAACTTGAAAGAAATCGTCCCACATCACACAGGGCAGTACAGGGCCATCTCTCTTTTTTAGCCAACAACTCTCCAATCCAGGAGGTGTGGGAGGAGTTGGCAACACTTGAGCACCCCTTTGCTCTGAAACCCAGGTAATGGTGATGGCGATGAATTGCCTGTTTAGGCAGGCAGCAAGAAATGTGATGGGTTGCTTTTGGAAAATAACATTGCTGGAACTGGACATCTGGGTATCTTGAGTTAAGAGGTTTGAAAACCTGGTATTCACTTTTATTGATTCATAGATGGAAGATCGTTCAAACACGTCTAAAACATTTAGCTACTAGATCACAATGCCTCTTCAGTTTTATACATTATGTCCTATGTAGCAATGCTACTCATGGTGTGGATTGGTTGAAAATCCTTGAAAATCCTGTTATAGTCAGCCTAAGTGGGAAATGACTTATGGCAGTGGTCCCCAACCTTGGGCCTCCAGATGTTCTTGGACTTCAACTCCCAGAAATCCTGGCCAGCAGAGGTGGTGATAAAGGCTTCTGGGAGTTGTAGTCCAAGAACATCTGGAGGCCCAAAGTTGGGGACCACAGACTTATGGCACATAACAACAACAGGGGGATAGGGAAGGTCTGTTGCTGAGACATGTACATTTCCGAAGCCTTGTCAGACTTATATTAGCCAGGGCACATGGTGTGTGTGTGAGTTTCTTTAGGCTCTTCCCCTGGTATCTTTCTTTAAGATTTTCTCCTCTGAGTAATTCCAATGGGATGGAAAATAAATGGCATGATCCTTCTCCCCAGTTTTGATGAAGGAAATGCACTCCAATACACTCCCAGAATTCAAGGTTTTTGGTCTTGCTACAGAATAGGCCTTCCAATGGGCTCTAACCCATGTTCAATTGGATTCACTCTGAGTTTTCTGCCATTGTCACTTTAGTCTCCATCCCATTTGTTTCATCACCACCAGCTTCCCAGTAAACCAGAGGGCCAGTATGGCTCTATTTCATGGGAGGGGACGCGATTGTGTCAACAACCCTGGCCATTTCCCCATTCCAGAGATCAACCAGCGCTTCAACAGAATCGCCTCCCAAGACAACAGGAAACTCCCTAAGAGCCATCAGGAAACCATTTGGATCCATCAACCTGCTCGGGTGGATCATCTTAATTGGTCCCCCACCCCTGCAGAGGCTCTGAGTTCCAGTGAGTATAAACCCCAGCAGATGATTATCTGTCCATGACAATGCAACTACAGAGAGTTCCTCCACACCCAGATCACCAACCTCTACCCCAGTACAGAAAACCAGGTCTAAAGTGTGCCCTGCTGCATGAGTGAGGGCAGATACCATTTGGGATAGACCCATGGTCATCAAGGAGGACATGAGGTCCTGGGCCACTCCTGACAAAGCTGCCTTGGCTTGGATGTTGAAGTCCCCCAGCACAACAAGCCTAGGAGATTCCAACACTATTTATTTGTTTGTTTGTTTGTTTGTTTGTTGTATTTATATCCCACCCATCTGATCAATTGACCACTCTGGGCGGCTAACAACATTAAAGTAAAACAATTTAAATATAACATCAATATATATATCACTACCTCTGATATCAGCTCAGCTAGCTCAGGAAGGGAGACTATTGAGCAGTGGGGTGGATGGTACACCAACAGAATCCCTAGTCTGTCCCAGGCACCCACTTTCAAATACACACATTTTAATCTGGAAAACTGGGGGATGTGGCACCTCATGGGCAGGGTAGAATCATGACAGACCACTACAACTCCACCTCCCCACCCCCATGTCTGCTGCTGCATAGAAAATCCTAGTGGACAAAGCTGAGTGAGATTGACACCTCCAGCTTCAGCCAATCAAATCTCTGTGATGCAAGCCAGATTGGCCTGCTCATCTAGGATCCTGGATGGCTGTTGGTTTTCCATTTACTGATCTGGCATTTAGTAGCAGCATTTTCAGCCCAGGAGGCCTGTCACCAAGGCTATCCAAGTGATTTAAATTTGAGGACAGTTTAGGGACAACCAATAACCTTTCCCCTTTCTCTCTCATATGGTGCAGTGAGTGCTGTCGCCCACCATATCTCCCTGTGCCCTGAACAACTTGTAGTAACTTTCTGTTTAACTTTTCTACTTCCATTTTGCTGAGGTCTGAGTTGGACTACTAGAAGCGTAGTATAAAAATAAGCTCAAGAAGGACGATTTGAATTTTGAAGATTATTGGCTCATGAATGCAATATGCCTCTTAATAACATTGTTCAAACCCAAGTCCTTTTACAGGTGTGTTCATGGGGATTATCTGCATTATAAGCCTAAACCTGTTTCACCACCATGGCTTATTTTCCATGGATGCATGGGAATTAAAAGTTCTATAAGAAAAGCCACAGAAAGGAATTATTTCTATCCTCATAGAACTATATTCTCCAAAACATTATGGATTAGGAGAGGAGATAATTTTGTTATTGATAGAATCATAGAATCACTGTAGGGTTGGAAGGGACCTTGGAAGTCTTCTAGTCCAACCCCCTGCCCAGGGCAGGAGACCTCATACCATCCCGGACCTCATACCATCCCAGACAGATGGCTGTCCAATCTTTTCTTGTTGTTGAGGACTGTATTTCTTCAGGACTAATCTATAATGATTTGGCCCAAAGCTCCCTTTCTCCCTCCCTTTCTGCCTGCCTTTTTACCACCTCTCTCTCTCCCTCATATTAGTTGCCTTTGTTTGGGCTGCCAAGAGAAGGACAAATACTTATTGCAGAAGTCTGCACAGACCATTCACAGCTACCTTCTGAAAGTAGGCCAAGGGACACAGGACGTTAGACCAAAGCCCACATGTTTGGTCCTAAGACCTCAGGTTGGCCAGCCCTGCCTTGTGTGAAGTCATGGCAATTAAATTTTCAGAAAGATTGTTTGCAATAGGCTGCATGCACTTTTGTTTCGCCTCATTTTTATTTATTTATTTTTTCTGGTAGAAATACTGGTAGTTAATGCTTCTCAGAAAACTGGAGCAACTAGGCAAGATTTTAGAATCTGTCCTCTTTGTGTCTTTGTTAGTGCAACCACGTTTCCCACATTTAAAAACTGTGTGAGACTTCTAGACATCTCACCTGTGGTGGCTCATAATCCAAGCAGGGAGAGTATGTTTCAGAGTGGAACACTTTCCTGCTCTATTCATGAAATACTTGTGCAGTTATTATTACCTTGATCTTTCTCAGTATTTTTTTAAAATTAATTTTCCTTTGGGTAGGGGGAAATCATAGGAAAGGGGATTTGGAACAGGGTACTGGGGTAAATAAAAAAAATACAGAATGTGATAGAGAACAATATATATCATTATTACTTTTGCCGATATGTTTTCTTACTACGCTTACTTCACACTTATCTTGTCATTTTTTTCTGAGCCTTTAAAATCTATAATTATATCTTAGATCTTCTTTCTCATAACTTTAACCCATTCATGTTCTCATCTCTCATCCAATTATACAAAGGTTCCCACTTTTTTCTAGCCTCAAAAATTTCTTTGTCTTTTAATACTTCAGTTAAAATATCCATCTCTGCTGCTTCTAAAAAAAATTCTGTTAACTCCTGGATTGTTGGAGTCTCCTCTTTTTTCCAGTATTTGGCATTTAAAATTCTTGCTGCTGTAGTTACATGTATGATCAAGTATCTTTTTTTCTTTTTCTATCGAATCTGGTATTATATTCGACAAAAACAGTTCAGGTTCATATGGAATTATAGAGGATAACATTTTTTGTAAAAACTCATGGACTAGTTTCCAAAAGCTCTTAACTTCCCTACAAGTCCACCACATATGATAAAAACTACCTTCTTTTAATTTGCATTTCCAACATTTGTTAGAGGTTCTTCGATATATTTTCGATAATTTTTCAGGTGTCATATACCATCTATAGAACATCTTATACATATTTTCTTTATAGTTAATTGCTTTTGTTAACTTAATATTGTCTTCCCATATTTGTGACCATGACTTTAAGTTAATATTGTGGCCCACATTTTGGGCCCATTTTGGGGCTTGTAACCCTTTTGGGGCTACATTGGTTGTTGTAGGTTTTTTGGGCTGTTTGGCCATGTGGATTCTGGTGTGGATGCTGCGTTTTGTGGTTCCAATATATACCTGGGCACAACTGCAAGATATCCGGTATACTCCTGCAGTGGTGAGGGGGTCCCTTTTGTCCTTTGCTGACTGTAACATTTGTTGTATTGTTGTGGTGGGCCTGAATACTGTTTGTAGGTTGTGTTTTTTCAAAAGTTTCCCCATGCGGTCCGTGACCCCTTTGATGTATGGCAGAAATACTTTATTTGTGGGTGGCTGTTTTTCTTCTTCAGTTTGGTGTTGTTTTCTTGGTTTGATGGCTCTTGTGATTTCATTCTTGGAATAGCCATTTGCCTGTAGAGCCCAATTCAGGTGATTGAGTTCGGTGCATCACAAAACGCAGCATCCACACCAGAATCAAAGAACATGAGAGACTAAAACAACCAGAAAAATCGGCAGTAGCTGAACATGCCCTGAAACAAGCTGGACATGAAATTCTATTTCAAAACACAGAAGTACTGGACAACACCAGCAATCATTATGTTAGACTGCACAGGGAAGCCATTGAAATCCACAAACACCAGCAGAGCTTCAACAAAAAAGAAGAAAGTCTAAAGCTCAACAAAGCCTGGCTCCCAGCACTGAAAAATACAGCCTGCAAAAGGTCAACGAACTCTACCCAGCCACAAGGACCGGTGATCACTGCACACAAAAGACCAGCTAATGACACCCATCAATCACAGTGACAGATCATCTCTCCCCCTTATCACAACAATAGACCCACAACAAAAAATATGCTGATCACCATAATCACCCAATCTCCTGAAAAGGACAAAAAGCTGATCCCACAGCTAGAAATACTCAACTATCCCACAAACTGCACCAGAGCACAGACAGTGTTCTGACTCCTGTCCTCTGAAGATGCCGGCCACAGAGACTGGTGAAACGTTAGGAAGAAAAACCTTCAGAACACGGCCAAACAGCCCGAAAAACCTACAACAACCATCGGATCCCAGCTGTGAAAGCCTTTGAGAATACATTATCATACATTCTTTAGCTATTTTGATCTTTCTTAGTATTAATGGGAAACTGGCACACCTTTATGTTTAGAGTCTAAAGATCCATATTTATCTTTTGTTAGTGTTCACTGGGAGTTGCAGAGTTTTTAATATTAATTAAGGTAACTCTAAATACATGCTTGTCTGATGATAAACACATCCCATATTATTCTTATTGGAGAGTTTGGATAATTCCTTTTAGTTAGCAGAGTATCAGATACAAACAACAATTGCACAGAGAAAGTGTGAGAGAAAGTCTCAGTAGCCCACACCCTTTTCACAATGACTAGCACTTCATATATTCAAAATAATTATGGAAGCATTTTAACTGGAAAAAAGTATCTTGCAGTTACAGTCAGTAGAAAAATAGAAAAAAATGGAGTCTCCACATGTGGGAGAGACCCCTGCATGCTTCCTGCATGCTCGGAGGTCAGGAAAAGGAGAGAAAGAGGGACTAACTAACAAAGGAAGTGATGCAAACAAACAGGAAGAGGGGAGGGGCAAACCAGAGGTGGGAAAAAGAAATTAACTGATACGTTAGTGGGAAAAGATGATCCCTTTAGGTTCCCCTCTCCCACTGATACAGAGTGTCAGAAAGCATGCAAGATTGTTATTATTTCAATTCTGTAGCACTGCTTTTCTTGTGACTGGACATTTTACTTCTCCTCCCTTTGAGGGAAACAAGATGAGAAAGAAAACACAGAGAGCATGTTTGGGGCTTATGTACACCTCATTCTTCTTACTGGTGTTACATGTTTATTTTGCTAACCAAAGCAGTATGTTTCCCTGTCAGTATTATTTCCTCATGTCAGCAGCAAAAGGTGATCAGCAAAAGGTGATTGTGAAAATCAGACTTGTATAATGGGACCAAGTTGGTAAATCACAAGAAATATTGAGATATATGGAATCTTAATCTTTTTAGTGCAAATATTAACTATATCTGATTGCTTGTTACAAGTATAAAGTGCTTTACAAACAAATGCTAGCTTGTCTTCCTTTGCAAAAGCTCTGTATATGCAGCTCACAAAAAGGTGACACCAGCAGCTGAGACTCACCAGGTGCTAACACCAGGTTCAATATACAAAGACAAAGACCTCAAGATGAAAGAGAACAATGAGTCTGAAAATAACATTTTGACCACTCCTTTATAAGCTTCACATCCTGAGTGTAAAGGTTGCTTTGCAAAATATTGGCAAAAACCAGAACATTGCATAGCTTTCCAAAGTAGTTTCTCTCTCTCTCTCTTTCTCTCTCTCTCTCTCTCTCTCTCTCTCTCTCTCTCTCTCTCTCTGTGTGTGTGTGTGTGTGTGTGTGTAGCATACTTTCTTGCATAATATGACTGCTATAGATTTTTGGAAGGATATGCCATCAGAAAGGTTATGGGGTTTTTTTTAATTGCCACAAAGGTCATGACATTTATGTAGCTAAGAAATTCATGGAAACTAAGTGTTTCTAATCTGACTGATCTCTTATAAAAGAATCCAGATAAACATCCATAACAAAAAAGCAGTTTTCAAAGTGAGCCTTACTTTAAAACAATCTATTCACTGGCAGTTAACATATATTTTCCAACAATAAGAGTAAAATGTCAGTAAACAGATAGTAACAAATGAAAGTTTGACTTCCTGAATGAGAAAAATTCAGCAAGAACTGAACAAGAACTAAAAGCTGCAGCTCTCTCAGAAATGTAAGTCATATTTATTTGCATGCATTTAGTACTTATAGGCTAAGCAAATTATTTCTGTATGCAGAAGCTAATTTGGTTGTGCTCTATGGTAGAAAGACATCTGAGTGCTCAGTCTATCATCCTCCTGAGTAGAAAACTGTGTTTTCTCCATTGTATTTAATCTTCCTGCTTGTACTTTGAGGTAGTATTTGTTTTCATCAATTGTATTCCAAAAGTATTTTAAAGTTCTGAGCAGGGCTGGCCCTAGCATTAGGTAGGGTATGGCCATTGCTATAGGGAGAAGATTTTTGATGTTATGAAAAAAGTAGCAAATTCTTGGTCAAAAACATGCAGAGGTACCTGAAACCTATTCTTACTGGCTGTTTACAAGACTGAGACTAGGAAGGGCAGTTATGAAGGAACCTGAACACACTAGAGACTCACTAGTCTCACTAGAGACTACGGCCAAGATTATCAATATTATGGTATTCCTTACTATCATATAAGGATGTGAAAGCTGGACAATAAAGAAAACTGAGAGGAAATTTATTCTTTTGAAAGGTAGCGTTGGACGATATCTTACAGAAATCCTGGAGTGCCAGAAATACAAACAAATGAGCCCAAATCAAACTTTAACTCTGTCTAGAAGCAAAAAATGACTAAAGTTGAGGCTATCATACTTTGTGCCCATTATGAGACGACTCAACTCACTGAAAAATACAATGATGATAGAAGAAGTGGAAGGCAGTAGAAAAAGAATCAGACTGAATATGAGATGGATTGACTGAGTAACGCCAGCCATGGCCTTACATTTGCAAGACCTGAGCAGTGCTGTTAAAATCAAACCTTCTGGAGGGCTTCATGGGCTTCCCATCAGTCAGAAGCAACTTAATGGCACAGAACAAGAAATACTCTTTCCATTCACAGTGGCTTTCAGGAAAAGGTTTTTCCAATCTTATCAGGAGATGTCAGGGACTGAACCTGAGAACTTTCCAGTGAAGAACATGTGATTTACCACTGAGCTATGGATCTTCTCCAGTTTGTTTTTTACTGTAACTAAAACTAAACTATTATTTGATTGAGTTTGGATGTTGTGCATCTTATCTAGAAAATGAAGCAGCATTTTCTGCTCCTCCTCCAAAAGGAAATTTTTTATGGCTAGCCCTGTTTCTTGGAATGAATTAAGACTCCTGTTGTTATTGTTGTTATGTTATTGTTATGTTACACATATATGTATGTATGTATGTATATAGACAATTTTCTAAGTCTCGTGATGCTTAGACTTCTCACTGAGACTCCTCCTGCTCTGATGAGATTTTTCAGCTTCTTGAAAAATGAAATCCCAGCCTCAGTGTCCCGTCCCCCCCTCCCGGCACGCAGTTCCATTTTTGCCTCTTCACTTGTGCAAGGAACTGCAAAATTCTGTGCAGCTCGGTGTCCTTTCCAGGGAAATATGCACAAGTGAGACACCATTTTGCACAGGAACTGTAAACATTTTACTCAGATTGGTGTTTCTGGTGGGGAAAAAGTGACAATGAAATATTCCTGAACTCTTACAAAATTGGGTGTGTGCGTACTCACAGGGAACCCAATTTAATTTTTTTTTTAATCCACACAAGGGCTGAAGAGCACGCACTGCCTTTTGATTTATTCTTGCTCATGTTCCATTTTCAACAGCTGTTGGGAAATTACTGGACCCTCTGGAAAACAATTTGCCCTGGTACATTGTTCTCCTGGCTTCCTACGGAAGTAAAGCTGTCTCCCTGGGAATTCTGCCTTTTTCAAAAACTGTAATGCACTCCTATGTTGTTGAGGCTCATTTATTAATTTGGTTTCAGCAGGCTTGGGGGGAGGGGAAATCCCTCCAAGCTTGGTTTTCATCTGGAAGCACAGATTAATGTATAAGGCTAATCAAAACCCACTAGCTGTTTAAACACAACAATAAAAAGCTCATTTTTAACTTAATCTGGGGAACAAAACATTTCAGAGTTAGAGGTAACTCCTGTGGAGTCAGTTGTGCTTACTTTCAAATAGGTTGCACTTAGGACTGCAGCCATACTAATGCAGAGTGATTCTCTGTATTTATTAATAATCACAATGATATTCTAAGAGATGCATTCCATAAAAAATGATGAGCTGCAGAGCTAAAGATAATTAGTATATTTTACATATTATAAACTACATTTACATAATGGATGCTGTGCTGCAACTGATTTTGTTCTGTTCATTTTTTATTCATTTAAATTTATTTAAAATATTTTTTCCAGCCTTTCTACCCATAAGGGCCCAAGGCGGTTTAAATTAAAATCTAAAAGTAAACAGTAGGTGCATGAAAAAAATCACAGTGGCTTTAAAGATCATTATCTGAAATGGACACAGAACATATTCATTTCATTATGTGTGACCTCTTATATTCATTTTGGAATCTGAAAAGACAGAAACCCGTTTCTTTAAAAGGAAAATTATAAGCATATGGACCATGCAGAAGGAAAATGTGGTGAATAGGACTGGACAACTGCCCTCCAGTTCATCCAGAAGGATTAGGGTTTTCTGATGGAATCATCCTGCCTCATTCACAGCACAGAACAAGTATGGGTAAATGCCGGTTGACAATGGAATGGCTCACCTTGAAGGATAGTGACTCTCCTTCACTGGAGGTTTTTGAATAGAGGTTGGATGGCTATTGGTCAGGGATGCTTCACCTGTGGATTTCTTGCTATGTTGGAAGTGGACTAGATTACCCATAGGATCCTTGCCAGCTAACAATTGCATTGTGTTTCTAAAAAGTCATTTTCCGAGCTCTTGGCTTGGAATACGGTTGAAATGGGACCTTAGAGCAGGTATCCCCGCTGGGCTTTGCAGTGGTGGTAAGAACCCAGTGGTGGTCCATGGACATTCATGTCTATGCAGATGTTTATAAAGCTACCTGGTGAGTCAGATCATTTTTTTCCCATCTGGCCCACTAAACAGCAAGATATCTCTGGGAGTGGTCTTGCTTCACTCTGCTGCCTAGAGGATAACAGAAATCCTTAGCATACCTTGTTTTTAACATTGCTTAGATTGCTTCTTGACCTTTTGGCTAAGATCAAGCGTAGTACCATTGCTCAGGTAACTTTTAACCGTGTTCTGGGAGAGTTTTTTAGTACAGATGAAATAAAGAGGGAAGTAAGTAAGATAGCAAAAGTAAACTTTTTCATCCTTTGGACACCAAAAGACATGTTTCTGAACACCGAGGTGTAGCATCAGGCTCTCTGCCGCTCATGTTTCTTTTGCTTTGCACATGAACAGCAGATGATTCAAACCTCAGCTGCTTCTAGTGCTAGGCCAAAACGAAGGTAAACAGAGACACCCAGGCACACCTACTAGTGATGGGATAAGCCTAGATAAGCCAGTCTGTGGTGGCAACACCAAGCCACGCCCCAGCCAGCTCTGGAGCAGAAGGGCAAAGGGCAAGACAGTGTCGGGTGTGCATTCAAGCACTTCCTGGGAAGGAGTTACAGTATTGCCTCTGCATGTCATGCGCAATATTTGTATTTGCCCTCCATTCTCTGAATGATGAGGCATTTCAGGGGCACAGCAAGTGGGTGAGCACTGGAGGCTTGAAGCGTCTCTGTACACTTTGCTCTCTTTCTCTGTCTCTCTTTCTCTCTCTTTGTATGATTATGTAAGCAAAGTATTCAGGGTTATACAAGGCACAATGCCTCCTGACACCTACAGAGGTTCATCCTAAGTTTCATCTCCAGCCCCCCACAACTCACTGTCTTTCCCAAAATGCATAACTGCCAACTGATTTCCACTGTCAGCCATAGCTGAGCCACAGAGGACATGCTTTGCAAGCAGAAGGTCCCTAGGCAAATCCCTGACATCTCTCTTCAGGGAGGAGGTGATGAGAAAAAACCCTGCCTGAAATTCTGGAGAGTCACTACCAGCCAGCCCAGTCAAGTAAGGTGGGCAATAACATCTTACATCCTATAGAGCAGCTTCCTACATTTCTCACATACAATCTGCCAAGAGGGCCCGTGTGGTGTCATGTTTAGAGTACTAGACTTGGGCTTAGGAGACCCGGGCTCAAATCCCCACTTAACTCTGTCCTACTGAGTAGGTCAAGCCAGTCAGTTCTCTTACTATGATCTACCTCACAGTAATGTTGTAAGGATAACACAGGAAGAAGGGCAACCATGTACACTGCCATGAGAGGAAAGCTGGGGTATGAATGTAACAAATGGTGATAATTAACACCTGGAGGAAGGGTTGGGTTGTTGTTGTTGTTCTTTTATAGTAAAAATACCCAAACAGTATGGTCCTTGGTTAGGCCAGCTGGAGCATTCTGGAAGTTCTAATTTTTGAAAAACCTAACTTCTTCCGTCTCTTCCATCTTAATACTCTTTGTAGACCCTACCACGGCAGCAGAATTAGTCATTGCAGGAAATGTCCACAGTCATTAAAGCTCTGTTTTGCAAGACAGCTGACTCTCAGCAGTGCCCTCTTTTTTTTTTTAAGTAACAGAGTTTAATGTGTAACTATAGTAGACTTTGTGGGAGTAACCATTTTTTCTTTATGCTATATGTGTGTTGTGCGTTGAGGGATAAGGGCAGATGGATTAATCTGTTCAAAAACAACAAAAGGTTTTGTGGCACCATAAAGACAGCAAGTCTTACATATCATAAGGTGTGTTTTTTTAATTACAGCCCTTTTTATGTACAGTATATAAAAATATTCATATTTATAAAAATATGTCTATTCTATTCTATTCTATTAATACCCTGCCTTTCTCCTATAAAGAACTCAAGATGGTTTACAGTAGTATTTTAGCCCCTTTGCATCTGAGAAAGGCCCTGGTCACATGAGGGAAATGTTCTATAGTTCTTTCAATACTTCCCATACCTCTGTTGTACTAATTCTCAGTCACAGGGTATATATACTGGAGTGAACATCTCAAGAACTTTTAGTGGTAATGATTTATTTTCTCATTTGAATTGTTATGGCTATCTACACCGTGGTACCAGCTTATTTTCTCTCTTGCTTCAAGGGGCCCCTTGATTTATATATATGTACTTTAAAAAGATATTGGGAAGGGGTTTCTCTTTGGGAACATGTCCTCTGTTGCTCTGGCTGGTCCTGCAGAATCGCATTGGACCATCTACTTCCCCCACCATTTCCCCTGCTTTTCAGCTTAATCTGCCATTTTCTTTTCCCCCTGCAATGCCCTCCCCCTCAACTGTCTCCTCACAATGACTGGTGAAAAGTGGTGTGTCGAAATGCCGGTAGTGCCGCAATGGCTCAAATTGCTCCGTGACATCCTTTTACCAATGTATCAATGTACTGGCCGCAAAAAAATAATAATAATAATATGCACCACAATAATGGCAGCCACCTTGCTGGATTCGATTCTGAAAAGAAACAGGGCAGGCCATGCACACAGGCAATTCAGGTAAGGAATGCACCAATACAACAGAGGTACAAAATAACACAACCCTCCCAGGGAGTGGAAAATAAACTGCAGTTACACCGCTGGCTGGGAAAATGTTTCTATCTTGACTGTGTGTCATGTGACCCGGGGGGGAAAAGCAACAATCTAACTTGGGGGATAACTAGAGAACATTTCTCTCATGTGACCAGGGCCAAAGTGTGTTATAATCTAGGAAAGCCTAATGCCAAATAAAACTTGTCACTGAATGGAGCTTTCATCGATTTCTACAGAAAGCTCCCCAGAGATAATTATTTAGTTTTGTCAAGCAGAGTTTATCCACAACACAGATCACACACATGACTGCAAAACATGACATTTTTCACTTCTGAACATTCTGGTTTGCATTAAAGCACCAACCTGGGTATTCAGGAACCAACATGTTGGCAGTGTCTAGTGTCTGATATGTGAGCTGAATATGATACATGGACTTATACTTTTAGGAGGAAGCAGCCTAATTTCTGTTGAATGATCTTTCTCTCACGCACACACAGACACACACACACACACACACATTTATGTCTGTTTGTGTGTATGCATATGTGAAGTAAGTGTTCTTAGATGAATAATCAAAAGCAACAGGAAAGTGAACCAATTAGTAGCATATGCCAAAATAGAGACATAATGACTTTTCTTTTTTTCTGTACTCCTCTATGAGCAGCCTGAATGCCCTTTCCTTGTGTCACTTGCATGACAACCCATCTCCTATGCCAATTACCTTTTCCATGTTGACCCTAGTGAGTCATTAGTCAGTGCAGGGCATTTGAATCAGTTCTCCATCCCTTGAATATGGACACGGTTTATGTTGGGGCCCTATCTTGCTTCCATCTTTGTGCTCAAACCTATTTCCTATCTGCCCTAAATATCATTCTGCAATTTGGTAATTTTAACTTTAGTCTAAAAGATACAGAACCAGATGGCTTAGTGGGTATGCATGTGTGATTGTAGATTATTTGTTAGGGGAATCAGAGAGGACGTCTCATCTAGACTTTGTAGCTGTAGCTGACAGTGATTTGGGGGGAAAAGAAAGAAGTCAATGTTGTTTTTCCTGCTCCAAAAAGACTGTTCTTGTCAGCAGTGTCCTCAGTCATGACATCTTAATAAATGATTTCTAGAATATGCATTTCTGAACTGGACACAGTACTCAAGGTGAGGCCTAACCAGTGCTGAATAGAGGGGAACTAGCACCTCATGGGATTTGGAAACTATACTTCTGTTAATGCAGCCTAAAATAGCATTTGCCTTTTTTGTAGCCACATCACACTCAGCTTGTGATCTACGACAATCCCAAGATCCTTCTCGCTTTTAGTATTGCTGAGCCAGGTATCCCCCATCTTGTAACTGCGCATTTGGTTTCTTTTTCCAAGGTGCAGTACTTTGCACTTATCCCTGCTGAATTTCATTCTGTTGTTTCCAGCCCAGTGCTTCAGCTTATCAAGATCATTTTGAATTTCCTTTCTATCTTCCAGGGTATTAGCTAATCCACCCAATTTTGTGTCATCCACAAATGTGATAAGTATTCCCTGCACTCCCTCGTCCAAGTCATTACTAAAAATATTGAAGGCCACCGGACCCAAGACTGAGCCTTGGGGTACCCCACTTGTTACCTCCTCCAAGTTGCAGAAGGAGCCATTAATCATCACCCTCTGAGTACAATTCTATACCAATTGTGTATCCACCTGACACTTGATCTATCCAGCTAACACCTAGTTAGGTTAGCTTACTAATCAGGATATAATGGGGCACTTTGTCAAAATATCTGCCGGAGTCAAGATATACTATGTCTACAGCATTCCCTCTGTCTATCAGGGAGGTTGCCCAGTCAAAAAATGAGATCAGATTAGTCTGGCAGGATTTGTTCTTGACAAATCCATGTTGGCTTCTAGTTATTACTGCATTAGTAATAACACAATGGAGAATCAAACTCCCTGAGAATTATGGATGTTTTGATCACCAAGGCCATTTTTACCCCTGAGCCATCTCCCAGTGAATCCATACCTGGCTTTTCAAATGCTTCTTCCCTTCTCTTGATGGAAAAGGGGCTCTCCATTGTCCCTATGATGCCCCCCCAGGTGGTGGAGGGAAGGACACCAAATGCACTCACAGTCACACTGCTTCATGAGAATGGTGTAGGTACGGATGAAAGAAGATGCCATTTGATCCCCATTTTCAAACGAAGTAACCCGATTCCTGAGGTTGTAGTTCAAAACCATATGTGGACATCCAGTATGTAATGCTTTTTTTCCATATCTGAAAAAAAGTAATGTTACCCTACTTTTCCCCAGCAAGATATTTAACAAAACACATTTGTATGACAGAAAGCTGCAAAGTAGGCAGACTACAAAACAGAAAATTATTTTGATTTGAAAGGTCAAAATGGGTTCAAATTTTGCATGTCATGGGGCAGCAAATTATTAATTACTTGATGTTTTCCTATATTTTGGAAGGTGTAATTGCTGATTTTCGTTGTTTCTGCTACCATGTAAGAGAACAGGTGATGATGGGATTGCCCACCTCAGCTGCCTAAATAACATGGCTGACTTTGGGTACTCAGCATCTTTAAGAACTGTGTATTTTAACTTGGATGGGTAGAAGGGGGACTGCCACTTGCTGATCCACCACAGCAAAATGTCTGGGGCTAGGCTTGGCTTCAATTTGTGCTAGGGATGGGATTTTTTGATTTCTTGGTGTTCAAATCCCATAGTCCTCCATTCTGATAGTTCTATTGAACTGACTCACACCTAAATGTAGCTCACCTGGAAAAATACCTCATCTGGAAGGCTTTGAAGTTTAGCCAGGCTTAGTTCAACCCAACACTCTAGTTCTGGCCTCAGTGCTTGCTGGGATCTTTCTTTCTGAACAGGAAATGTTGGTGAAGCTAGACCTTTATGAGCTTCAAAGCCTTCCAGTTTAGTGTTTTTTCTTTGAGGTGAGTTACATTTAGATGTCTGTAAGGTGTCTGTCTGTCCACTAGAACACCCAGAATGGAGAATTATGGGATTTATATTCCAAAAAATCTGAAAATCCCATGTCTAATGGGTGCTCGGGTACCCAGTGTGGAGACCAGGGTTTAAATCCCCACTTAGCCATGAAAACCCACTGGAGGAGAGGAATTGGTAAGACCACTTCTTAAATATCTCACTTACCTTGAAAGCCCTATTAAGGTCCCTTAAAGTTGTTTCTAATTTGATGGCACATACGTAACTTACTAACTAGTGGGTGCTTCCCTTGAAATGCAAACAGCAGTTTTTGCATATATAGGACATGAGTTGGCCAGCCCTCCTCCCATCGTAATTTATGGTGATGTGCCCCACCAAGCTTCCTTTAGTTGCGTTATGGTAGACCTTTATTGGCATAAAACAAAGTGAACAAGGAAATAAATCACAAGGGGAAAGGGATCACAGGGCGAATAGACATAATCAACATTAAATGAGGGAGTACAAAATGATGATAAGTAATACATAATACCCGGGGAATGGGGTAAAGGAAAGTTCACATTATGAGGCAACACTCACGCTTCCTTTAGTTTTAAAGAAGGAATGTCTATTTGGACTGTGCAGGGAAAGAAAAAGTTAAATTCCCCACTCCCTACCGCCCACACTCAAGCTTCCTCAGTTGTATATATATTGTCTGGTTCTGTGGCGAGAAGAATTGTCTTTAAGAGAGTCCTTAAAGACAATTCTTCTCCACACAGAACCAGGGATATGTGTTTGCTTCAGACTCAGTTACTACACAACATTTTTCTCCAGCATATTCTCTCTTCTTCATCAAAGCATGCAGTACAGCATTTCTTCCTTTGCCTATGTTTGCTGTGCATGTCAACACCAGGTGCAAAGCAAGTACTAGTGAAACTATAAATAGCCCACCCCTGTTAAGACCCAGAATCCTTTTAACACTTTCTCTTCTCTGGGCAATGAAGTCCCTGGTGTGACATTGTGAAGGAGACCACTGTGTTTTAGAAATAAAACACACTGGCTCAAGAGATGTTGGCGATGAAGCATTTGTGATTGAGCTATATCTGGTTAGAACAACAGCATAAACTGTAGCTCTGAGTATTTATTTGTACTGCAAACATATTGACAAGGTCCTTCCTAGCTAACATTTAATGGATGTGAAAGGTCATTATTTCCCTTTCTACCCATTGCTAGGTAGGTTTATATTAACTATTATAATACTTCAGCTTACAAAATATTTTTGCTCATTTAAGACTTTTTAAAAATGTATGACAATTTACAATATTACGTGGCAACCTGTATGAAGAAAGCAGGAGATAATGATTCTTGCTTTTATGTGTGGCTTTTTGGTTTAGCAATGATGCAGCTACCTTAGACAGTAGATGTTGAGGGTGGGGAGCAGAAGACAGAGAGCATGGTTCTTTGTACCATTTGGCCTGCCCTATGTCACTGAGTGCTTGCTTACTTTTAGAATTAGAAAATAAATGTAGTTTTCTTACTTTTAACAAAAAAAGTGGAGAACATTGGCCTGTAAGCAGTGTTTAAATAATATTCAGCTAAGACTCTTTTCTACTTCTGTGCATGGAATGGGAGAGGCCTGCCATCTTGTCCTTTGCCTTAAGCAGCAAATGGGCCAGTACTATTTTGTACTAATCATTAGTATTCATACCAAAAATATGTAGTGTGTGGATAACGTTATTATACAGTGTGGTCACTAGGTGGCACTGGACTTATGCTTAAAGACATAGATTGAGAAGACCTACGTTCAGGTAGTTGTTCAGCCACAAACTGTACAGGGGTCTGATTTTCTCTCATCCTAGCCAGAGATGTAATCAGAGGTACTACTGACTGGGAGATTCTGGAGCTGTTGCCCAAAAAGGTACCTCTTCCAATCTCTGAATACAACTTACCACTTAGGGTTGTTCTGAGGACTAAAGAGGAGGACAAAGTTTTCATACATTGATGTAGTTCTTGAGAGAAAAGGCAATGCATGTCTTACCATTAGGTGGCATGAATGGAGTTGGATGTCATGAAAGGGTAGAAAAAATTAGTTGTTTTTAAGAAAATGTTATTAGAAATAGTATAATTGTTATATAAAGATTATTGTTGTTGTATTTATTTGTCAAAATAACTTGGCTGGTTTTGAATATTTTACATCTTGAGTTATGGAGGAGGGATTCTTTGCTGTTCATTCTCAGGCAGCAAAATGTGTTGGGGTGGCTCTTACTTTGTCTATATTGTGGAAGCATCTTGACAACTTTGATACTCCCCCAAGTGAGTGAAGCATCCTTCTACTCATAGACTAAAGGTGTATCACTTCATAGATATTTGGAAACTTGTCATGTATGAATCCCAGAGGTAGGTACCAAAACAGAGCCATCATGGACATATTGTCCTAGTGTAAGAGCAGCATCCGTTTAACCAAAAAGGCATCTGATTACCTTTTAGCCTGAAGTGTGTCTTGGTCTGAATCCCTACTTTCCTGGCAAGAAAGTCCTGTTAATTCATTAGCAATGACAAATCTGCTTGGAGGAGAGAGAAAAAACCAGCCTTTCAGTAGCAAAGAATGAGCGGGGTGGGGGTGGGGAATGGTTGTTTACAGTTGAGCAAAGATAATACTTTACAAAATATGTCAAGGAGGGTGGAACCAGCCAGTCAGCAGAAAAGATGAAGCTGCTTGTGCAGTGCCTGTGACAAGGAAACTTACCAAGGCCAGGTTTTTATTAGCAGAGCCTTGTGATTTATAGAAGTCTTGTTTCCAAGAGTAATAGGTAATAATTCCTTTGGAAACAATGGCCATTGTTGGAGCAGCAGTTCAACAAGCACTCTTCTTGCACCCTCATCTTCTAGGAAAGAATCAGAAATGTTCAGTGGGGGCAAGGGGCAAGGGAGACGCTATAAACAGAACAAACGGCTATGGTTCAGCCCAACAGAGTGGAGGAGAGTTCAGGCACAACTGTCAATACTGTGTGTGAGAGAGGGGGAGGGAAGAGAGAGCTGTGATCAGCATTTTGATTATGTGACAGCTTAATAAGGATAATGTATTGTGCTGCTAACATTTTAAGGCACCAAAAAATAACTGTCTGGTTAGTTGAAGTCAACAGCAGAAATTCAGCCCTAGTCCCACACTCTACATTTATTTCTCCCTCCCAACCCCTTAGGGTTGCCAGGTCGTAATGTTACAAAACAGGAGAAGACGGGCAAGTAGCAGCATTTCTCTTTTTGCCGCCACACTGTCTCTTGACCAGATTCCTTGGCATCCCTGTTTTTACCTTCTTTGCAATATAAAATCCCAGACTTTAAGCACTGAGAGATTTGTTAGAAGCCCCTACGCTCACTGGTCCCACTTTGGATGAGTTCCCTATTTCTTCAGCCCAGCTCAAATACTCTTCCTCTTCATCTATTTTTCTTGCAGTTTTCTCCTTGCAGGGAAATAACAACTCTTCCTTCCTTCCTTCCTTCCTTCCTTCCTTCCTTCCTTCCTTCCTTCCTTCCTTCCTTCCTTCCTTCCTTTAGGTCCCCTAATCTCCCATTACCTGGATAAATTGGCCTGGGAATTCAGCTACAGGCACTGTCAAATGTATCAGGCTGATAATGACCCTTTAAGGAGAGACATACACTTGTTCTTAAATAACAGTACTGTATTGAGGATCTGGTTATATTTGCCCATTCCACTGAAGAGCTATTTCCTGTCTTGTAAACTAAAAAAGGCTTTCTTGTTGAAGCATCTCCATAAACATCATTACTGGGTATTTGTTGATGGCTGACTCTTTGGACTTTTTTAAAAAAATACCTGATTTCTAAACAAACAAACAAATATGCATGAAGTTAATAACTGGAAATGATGTCAATTCAAGAGATCAAAAAGACATTGAGTGTATGCAGTGACAACCAGCTGGCAACTAGCCATAAACATGAATGCTTGTCTTACTGCACTGATGGGACCCAATGTGGTGCAGTGGATAGAGCGATGGACTAGGACTCTGGAGACCAATGTTTGAATCCCTGCTCAGTCATGGAAACTCACTGGGAGAGTGGAACTGGTAAAACCACTCAAATATTACACTTACCTTGAAAATCCTATTAGAGTTGCTATAATTAGGTTCTGACTTGGTGGCAGAGAACACTCACACATTGCACTGAGCTCTGTAGGAAATGGTGTTGCTTGAAGTGACACTTAATGGCTTTTGATGACCAGATATTAAGATTGCAGTCTTATACCCATATACCTGGGAGTAAGCCCTATTTAATTCATTTGGATTTACCTCTGAGTAAATGTGTATAGAACTACTGTGTAAGGAATTTTAAAAGAACATATCAAAGTGTGACACTATCCACTATGGTGCTACCACGTCTTTGCTGTATCCACAGAGATAACAAACAGATAGTCATAATTTAAAGGAAACTCCTAGCCTATTAAAACTAATGCACGTTGCTGTTCAACCCACATTGACAATCATAGTATTTGTCTCTTATTCATAAAGCGCCCAGAGCAGGCTACTTGGAAATTTTAAATGTTATACAATTTAAAACAATCCACTCAATAAACAGTAGACGTTTATTTATTTGTATAATACTTTATTTATTTACAGGTATGAAAATATAAGTAAATCCATTATAGTATTAAAATTCATTTAAATTTGAAATACTTTAAAATGTCTCAGTTAAGTTACTAACACTTAACTGTAAAAGTAAAAGAAAACAGCAGCAATCTAGTTATGAACATGTCCTCAGGTGAGCATCAGTTGCTGAAGTCCTACCTGTGTAACAAGATCGGTGCCTGCAAGCAGAAGGATGGCAAGGAAAGACGCATTCTGGTCTCCCTTGGCAAAGACTTCCAAAGTCTGGGAGTGACCACAAACAAGGACGCCCCCCCCCTTTGTCTTCACCAAATAAGCCTCATAAGGTGGTGGGACTGAGAAACATGCCTTTCCTCCTGATCTCAAAGCCTTGCCAGACTTGTATGGGAGACCGTGGTATTTTAGTTAGCCTGGATCTCAATCATACAGGAGTTCTCCTCTGTGCCTCCCAGGAGAAGGACCACCTTGTATAGCCTTGGGCAAGCTGCACAGTCTTAGAGCACTCCCAGAAGGAGTACTTCTGAGTACCATATACATAAGATACCCTGGCATAGGTCACCATATGGAACTGACTTGGCTGCACATTATTCCTGTCCCCAGTCATCAGGATCAGATCCATTTTCTGAACACTTTTCAGAGGCAGCCCCACACAGAGCTCGTTACAGTAATCCAATGTAACTAGGACATGTGTCACCACAGATGTCAGATATCTCCAGGAATTGGTGCAACTGGTGCAAATGCACCCCAGCCACCACAGATATCTGGACAACCAGGCTTAGGTACCCATTGAGTCCAGGAGCGTACCCAAGCCCAGAACCTGAGTTTTCAGGGGAATTGTAACCCTACCCAGCACAGATTGAATCCCTGTCTCCAGATCTGCCTTTCAGTTTACCAGGAGCACCCCCGTCTTATCTGGGCTAAGATGCAATTTGTTCACCTTCATCCAGTCCATTACTGACATCAGACTCTAGTTTAGAACTAAAACAGCTTCTTCAGATTTAGGCAGAAAGATGATATAAAGTTGGGCATGATCAGCACATTGATGGCATCAGGCTCCAAGCCTCCAGACAACCTCTTGCTGCAGTTCCACATATATGTTAAATAGCATAGGGGACAAGACAGATCCCTGAGGGACTGCAGAAGCCACCTCCAGCAGCACCTTCAGAGATCAAAATGTAGTTCTGGCATTTGAAGCAGGATGAAGGGCATCAGTGAAAAGCACCCACCTTTTCCCAATTAATATGACCTTTGTTAGAAAATTGGATTATGGGCTATATGCCAAGTAGTGCCACTCTTACTTTTTCCATTGATTTGCTGAGGACGAGAGGTGACAAGAACTCTATGGATATCTGACCGCTAGAAAATGCAATGGAACCAATATCATGATTACTTATAGAGGGCTAGCTGTGTTAATCCAGGGGATGAATACCATGTGGGCTTTTTTTGGAGGTTTCTAAAAGAAAATGCTTCTTGAGCAATAAAAAAACTTTCCAAACAACGCAAGTTATGCAATGGTCTATTAAAAACACCACAGCTAAGCTATCCATGGACTGACTCATCTTGTAATGAAAATAAATAAGTAAACAAATAAGTAAATAAATAAATAAATAAATGCCACGGAACAGATGGGAGCACAGAAGTCGGAGTAGGAGTTGGTACCTCTTATGCTAAGACCCAGCACATCAGCTTCCCTGTGTTTTAATATTTTTAGTGGCAAACTGAGCCAACGAGCGAGGAAACAAAGTCACAAAAATGTTTATTTTTACGAGGACAGGAGCAAGGATTTCTTGGCGGTTGCAGCCAGCCAAACATTCTTTCCTTGCCAGAGTAAACCTTTAGTGATTAAAATCGCCACCAGGCTTCTGCAGCATGGAAACAGCATGTCTTGTTTGCCTGCTGAGAAGTGATGTTCAGTGTTGATGTAGAGGAAGTACAGAAGAATGGCAACCGACTCCTGTGTGGGAGCAAGTGCCCTCCTGCTCAGTGTGTGTGTGTGTGAGAGAGAGAGGGAGAGGGAGAGGGAGAGGGAGAGAGAGAGAGAGAGAGAGAGAAATGACAGCACAAAACATTTCAGGAGACTTACTGCTGCAACAGAGATGAAAACAGAACCTGTATGTTCTGTGGTTCCTTGGAAACAGAGAGATGTTACACTGAAACTTCTTCTGGTATGTAATATAACACGATGGGAGAGCAGAAAATGAAAAGAAGCTTAGTTTTGAGTATTTAGAGAGTAAACATTTGACTGTGGGTGAGGTTGAGGTGTGATTTTTTTTCCCTTGACTGCTATGGAGAACCAGGGAAACAACGCCTCCCCCCCCCCCCCCCCGCATCCATAGGTCAGCAGCTATGAGCTGCACAGCATTGCATTTATCCATAAGTAGTTTAGGTATCTAGGGAGTTCAGTTCCCGACTGTTCCTCTTTGACAGGGAATGGACTCAATAATCCATAGGGTCCCTTCTAGCTCTGCAGTTCTAAGATGATGAGGATGATAATCATGTACTTCATGGCACTGACTGAGAAATTTTAAATCAAAACTTTCCAGACACCAACTGCTATCTCTCGGTAGGGCTTTACCAAGGTGTTGGCTGCCACATGGTTGCCTGGCCAGAGCAGCAAAATGGCATCTCCCACCAACCCACCCAGTCAGGTTGCATAATACCCAGAACCAGCCATGTAACCTTGGCATATGAGATGGAAAATTCCACAAGCAAATCTCCCAATATTTATTTGTTTGTTTGCTCGTTCGTTCGTTCGTTCGTTCATTCATTCATTCCCCACCTTTCTCCCCAAAAGGACCCAAGGTAGCTACGATATATATATTTTAATATATATACAAATGTATATTTTTAAAATCAAGAATAAACCATCTGCTGCCCTTTCATGATGCTCACAAACATCTGCCAGAGGTGACTGCCTTGCTGTGCCTAATGCGGGGCAGTCATCTTCTCCAGTCCAAAGGCACAAATACACATTTTTGGACCCTAGAGGGTTGCGCATCTCCCAGTCCCTCTAAACTTTAACACACTTCTTTTAATTCAAAAAGGCCCATCACATCCTCTAGAGTGCACAGGGAGGGCAAATCCACCCTCTTTTTAGCACCGCCATGAACTGGTTTAGGCCAGACATTTTTCTGAATCAGATGAGATGTTGCTTCCCTCACTTCAAACAGCCCAGAGGAGGTGGGGGCAAAAGACTTGGAAAACCTGACTCCCCACAAGGGTGCAAGGAGCCTTTCTGAGCAGAAGGCAGAGTGTGGGGGGTATACAAGGGGGTGCATGTGGGCCTGTGGGAGTAGGTAGGAATAGCTCATTACTTAATAAGCATAGGCTCCAGACCACAGGAGGTAAGGCTCTAAGAATGAGAGAGAGCTTGCTGGGTTTTTATGCCGGAACTGCCATTTCCCATCTCTCCCATTTCCAAAATTTATTTATTTCTTTCTTTCTTTCTTTCTTTCTTTCTTTCTTTCTTTCTTTCTTTCTTTCTTTTCTTTCTTTCTTTCTTTCTTTCTTTCTTTCTTTCTTTCTTTCTTTCTTTCTTTCTTTCTTTCTTTCTTTCCCTTCATGATCTCCCAGTGGCAGATTGGCTGTATTCCATGCAAAAGGTAAATGCGGTCCTTCCATGAGGCAGAACTTAGAAAAGTTCCTTTTTTTTCCTATGACAGTTCCCAGTATCTCCATCCAGAATGGCTACTAGCCATAGTTTCCTGGTGATTCCGGGAGTTATGGTCCAAAAAGTCCTCTTTGCAGGCTGTGCTCTAAAGGCAGACTTGCAGTGCAATCTTGTGCATGTTTTCTCATCTTCCCATGTCTTCTATTATGCAAGTGTATATAGGATTGCACACCTAAAAACACACTTGACTCATCTGTTAAAATCACTGGGTCTTATATATATTTAACTTCATATGGCTCATACACAAAAGTCATAAAATTACTCTGGCCAGTGATCAGTTTTCTGCTCTGTTGCTTTAAGTCAGTGATTCTCCCTCTCCTAAAAAATGTTGAGCATTCTGGAAGTTTAAATTATGGTTGCACAAATAAAAATGGCATGAAATGGCCACCACAGGCTGCGTGTAAACACTGAAACTGTACTAAAAGGACGCTTTTCATGTTTGGAATATAGAAGCTGTGCCTTGTACAAAATATTCCTACTCAGAAATACAACTCCGGTCCTTGTACCCGCAGCCTGCCTTCTCCTGGGAGCCCAAGCAGCTAAGGTCATATAAAGAAGACCCACTCTTCTTTTCTACAGTGTAGCTTCATTGTGGGGCAGGGATGTTCCACAAAAAGATTAATTGTTGTTTGGATTTTCTTTCTGGCACTTGTGTTTACACACTGCACAATGCACAACTCTATGCCTGTTTCCACCGACTGATTGGGAAAATCTGATGGAAACTGAAGGGAAAACTGCAAGTCATAAGTAATCCTATATTGAGTTCTCTTGCCATGTTATTTCCTGAGATTGCTAACAGAGCATTTTCTCTTTCGGCCCTAAAAGAGCCAACAATCTGGAATTATGGGATGGGAGGGAGAGACATGCTCAATATTATATCAGAATCTTGCATCTGATCGAGTTGGGTATAATCTTTGATGTAACAATTTGTTAGCCTTTAAAGTGCTGTTAGAATTTTAGTGGTATTACTAAGATCTGTAATGGCATTTCCTGAAAAAACTGTATTTTTACTGTACAAAGGAGTTCACATGAAAATAAAAGCAGTCTGCAAAGAAATTTAAAAACATAGAACAATGACATTATATCAAGACACAGTTTTCTTAAAAGCCAGAAGAAAAAAAGAAATCCTTTATTTACTCAAAAAGCTGGTGGAAGATGAAAGTTGTAAACTTCCTCTAAAGTGCCATGAAAGATCCAGTCTTCCTAATGTGCTGTGACAGAGGAGGTCTGTTTCTGAGAAGGCTCAGCAACTGGCTTTTGTTTTTTTAAATCTCTTGTAGGGACTGCATTGATGGCACAGCAAAGAAAAAGACTGATTAGGCTTCAGATGAATGGGGTTTATGCGAAGAGAGATGTTTTTTAACTATAGTCCCAGCCTGTAGAAGTCTCTAAAGTCTAAAGGACACCTTGAGTGGAGTTTGGAAGCAAGTAATAAAAGGTGCAGGATAACTGATACAACATGCCTGTGTCCCCAAAAAGCCTGCCAGGAGATGTTCTTGTACCGGTTGAAACGTCCAGGCTGCCTTCAGGGGCAGCCCCATGCAAAGTCTGTTGAAGCACTCAGCCCTGGAAAATACAGAAACCAAGATCCACGTGGAAAGAGGAAGGAAAAACTTCTTGTTAAGTGAAGATCGAAAATACATCATTATGAAATCGAAAAGTGGGGGGGGGGGATCTCCCAAACTCTGATCCTAGATTCTATGTCTCAGGGATCTTGGTTTTTAAAAGAAATAAGGTTCAACATCCTGAAAGGTTTCTGCCACAGTACACAATACTGTACTTACAGTTGCCCTGTTTGTCCAGAATCCTGTGCCCTTGAATTAACAATAAAAGAGAGAAGCTTCCAGTGTAACAGGACTGGACAAAGTGATTTTGCTGCCTCAGGCTGATGGCAGACACACAAACACACACATTCTGCAATCCAAGTGCATAGAGCCATCCAAGTTATTTGGGCACTCGAGACAGAAGTCCCATATGTATCTGTCTCACACCTGATACTGAAAAAATTGCAGTGTTAATCAATTAAATGACTAAACATTTGCTGCTCATTTGAGGACAATCAAAAAATTGCTGTCTGAAGTGACTGCTTGTTAGGGGCCAGCCCGGCGTTGTTATTGTTATGTGCTGTCAAGTTGGAACTGACTTATAGCAACCCTAATAAGGCTTTCAAGATAAGTAAATGAGTTTCCACGCTGAGCAGGAATTTGAACCTAAACCTCCTGAGTCCTAGTTCATCACTCTACACCACACAGGTTATCAGCAAGCATAGCACAAGAAAAATCAGAATCCCCTTCAAAACAGCTTCATTCCAATCAGACAGATCAGCATAGCTCTGGGCTGCAGATGGCCCTCTACCATCAGAATCTATAATTAGAAGAGAATCAAGCCTTGAGCCAGATAAAATCAACTAATAATTTATAAAATGTGAAATTTGCTGTAATTTTCTCCCATTATCTCCCAGCCCAGTAGCTGTATTTTTCTAGGTTTCTAAAACTTAACCCTCCTTCTACCCATGATTTTAACTCCTTTAGTGACTCCAAATAAGAGTAGTGAAGCCTTGCCTTGTAGTATCTCAGTACTGAACACATTTAGATGAAACAAGTTCCACTGATTTCAGAATGTAAACTAGGTTAACAGCTCAGGATCTGGACCAATTATTTGTACCACATTATCTGGCTGTCCACAGCCTGCCACGAAAATTCCAGCACATTCTAGGGAGGCACTGCCAGAGAAGGACCATCATTCGGTGGTAGAGCATGTAGTGTATGGGCAGATTATAGGTTCAATTGATGGCAACACCATTTAAAACAGGGTTGGGCAATGTGACCCAAGGGCCCCAGGTGGCCCCAGGGCTCAAATGTGATCTCCCAGTATTCCTAACCCTCCCCCCCCATCGCAACCCCAGAAAAAGTATTAAAAATATATACAAAAAATTCCTTTTGCGTCCTCGACAGAGCAACTTACAAAAAATTTGCAATATTTTTGCTCCCTAGATGAGCTATAAAAATGTGTAAAGTAATCATTCTGGATTAAAAGGGACAAATCTGATATGATATACAAGGCAGTTTCCTGCATTCTAGCTTTTCACCTAAATTCAAGTGAATTGTCCTTTTCTTTTTCTTTCTCAGTTTACCCCTTCCTCCTTCATATCTCAGGTCTTGTCAGTATTCACTCAGCTTCAAATCTCACATACTTTGCCAAGGAGATGCTTTTTAAAAAGTAAGACAATCGTCCATTTTCCTCAAGGACAGACTCTGGAGGACCAACAGGGGACACCATGAAAGGTATATCTCCTGACAGGTCATAAATCAGCCTGCCAAGCACTTTGTATCCCTGAGGGAAAACAGATGCCGGTCCTTATCTTAGTGCTTCCTCCTGTATGCTAATTTCTTTCCTCTGTGATTCCTACTGCAACTCATTGTGTGTCACTTCCACTCTAATTATATTCCCACCCCCACCGTCTTCTGCTCTCCCTCCTTGTTTGGTCTCATGACTTGCTAAATCCCCATGCAATGTCAACCACCCAACCAACTCTAGTTAGATGGGGGGTGTTTCACATGCCACTTCCACGCAGGTATGTTAAGGGACTAAGCAGGTGAATCCACACCTGCAGCCTCCAGCCCTCGCTGCCCTTTGTGTGTGTTGTATGCTATGTTAAAGACTAACTTCCTTTATGCTGCCACTGGCCAAGGTGCAGTGAGGGGGGCTGTAATAATTCATGGCAGTGCCATGATCACTTGCCATCATGCCATCACCAGGGCCAGCTCTGAAGGAAACCTTTTGGACTGTATAAATGCCTACATTATTATTATATTTTGTATGTTTCCCCCTATTTTCTTACTCTCCCCTTTTTTTTCCTTTTGGTTGGAAAAAATAAAAATTTTCAAACATTTAAAAATGTCATCATAGCATCAGAGAAAGCACACAATGAGGCAAACATCTCATGAGACCAGAACTTGGCATTGGGATCTTGGGCCCTGTGCTCAGGGTTGGTTGTGTTCTCGTGTCATTTTACTGACATGTTGTCATGATGGCATGAGCAGTCAATGCCAAGAAGAGAAAACAAGAGTAGACTTGTGCTGGAGATGTAGTCAGGCGAAGCATTAAATAGCAGGATTCAGCAGCAGTGCAATGAAGGCAAGGCTCTGATAGTGGAAAGGGGGAAATGGCCAGATGAACCAGAAGTTTTTTTTTTTTAAAAAAAGGACCTGGTTGGGAAGAGGATGGACTCTCGCATGGATGGCGACCTCTTGTATGTGACATGCACAGCAGACAAGTGTGAAGCACATCACCATAGCCTGAAACAGAAAATGCCCTCCTGAGTTCTTAGGAAACAAGCAACTAAAAACAGAAGCACCAAAGTAGTTCCTCATGTCATGTCTTTTTGGTTCAAAAGCAGCATGACAAAGGTGGTTTCACACAGTTGTTCCTTGAGAAACATAGGCATGTGCTGAGGATTGCCAAAGGGGATCGTGAACCACTTCGCAAAGCCAAATAGCAACAAACTTTCCCATCTTCCTTCCCTCCCTGATTCTTAGGGGTGCTAGGTAAGACAATTTGCTCCATGAAATTCATGTCCAGGTACAAAATGGGACTAGACGTAGAAGTCACAAAAGTGCTGTGCTTTCTGAGGCCCATTAGATAGCCACCTGAGGCAAGTATCCTGGCACATTCGTGACTTCTGTGGAATTCTTAGGTCTAAATGAGACTGTGGCCAAAGTCACATTAGTTAAGTTTGCCAGTGTATTTTAATGGGTGCAAATCTCATTTGCAAATTGCTGCAAGTCAAGAAGTTACCATAGATATTTGCAATTGCTCCCAGAGCCACACACAACTGCATGCAACAGCAGATGCTTACGCTAACTTCTTAACTTGCAGCAATTGACCAACAAGATTTATGCCAGCACACAAGAACTTGACAGCTTTCGGGCCAGTATATCAGAGACATTACTACAAGCTGTGTCTCTTTCTCTCTTCCATACTGGAAGCTTCATGTAGAGACTGGTCAGCCTTTAACACTTCCCCGCCCCATCATGTAGCTCTAATGCCCCTGTACAATTTTATTCTAAATGTGGGGGTCAGAAAGTGATCTCATTTCACACCAGGTGCTTCAGAGGCTATTGGTATGGGTCTGTACCATGTTAAAGTAGAGCAATACCTTAATGTCTTTGGCAACGTTTTAAAATACGAGCTCTTTTCAGAGTTTGGAAAAGCTATGTTTGGACTGCAGTTCCCAGAACTTCCTGCCAGCATGGATTCTGAGAATTATAGTCCAAAACAGGTGGTGTTTCCAAGCTCTGACGTGTATTATTTGAGGCTGACAGACTGAGATACAAATTAATTGCATGCTGATTCATTCCACTGGTGGCTGTATTTTCACCAGCCTCAAAGTTATTAATAAATGACTACTAGCTAACTCATATGTTTCAGAGCAAAGTTCATTTTTAAAAGAAGAACATATGTTATGATAACTGCCTTTGGCATTCATCCAGCAGAGACCTAGGATACAACTGCCATCCAAGAGTAGATACTGTTCTCCAGAGCCACCCATCTATCAAACATATGGTTTTGCTTACATTTCATTTATAATGGCTGGGTGGTTTTTTTTTCTCCCTACATCATAAGAAAATTTTAGCACACAGGGAAATTGGAAAGAATTGCCCATTCAAAAGGATTTCTCCCTAACCTCCAAGCACGAGAATGATCTGTCATCGCCAAACACTTCATTCATTCTTTTATGACTCTTAAACCCTCCACCTAAGTGGTTTACTGCATTTAGTTCTAGTTATATCTTGATACTGTATATACTTTTGGTATCTGTCTCCATGTGTTTTTTTTAATGAATAATTGCTTGATAGGTTGATAAGTAAGCAGGCTTCATATATGGACTGAAAAGCTCAAGGCTGTGTTCAAAACTGCTGGGTTTTGTGTGGCTGAAAGCCTACCATGAGATTAAGGAGACAGGCAACAATAGTTACTGCATCCAAAGGGTTGGTACTTTTTGTGGTGGCCATCACCGTGAGTCAATTGGAGGATCAGGGCTTGCAAATGAAAATATGTGATTGGCTGGTGTAAATATATGATTTGGGAGGCTTTTGTTGGAGATTTACAGGTCTAATCCAAGGGCCTTAGTGTTTGACAGATAAGATAGAGATGTGGCAAGGTGAAATTGGGATCTGACCTTAATTCTATGGCTCATAGTTAGAATGGTGATGTCTTATTTTCAGGATCAGAAGCAATGTACCACTGAATATCAGTTACTGGGGAAAATCAGTAGGAGGCAGTCTTTGTGCCCTCCTTTTGATACATGCACGTCCTGCCCTAAAGTGCCATACCTTGCTTGAAATCATCCAGCTTAAATGGTGTCCCTGGAGCCCTGGAGCCTGCTTGACCTGAAACAGAACAACTGGATCATTCTGCCTTCTGGTAGGGCTGCTTGTATGTGACATGCACAACAGACAAGTGCACAGTGTTCATCTTGACAGGATACATACACACATCCATTTTAATCTTTGGAGACTCTAGCACAGTTTCATTAAACCAGTGCCACTAAGATGATGTACAGTCTAGGATGCCATCTTCCTAGACCTTGCCTTCCTAGACCATGGCTCTAGGCATGGTACTGCCTCTTTGGCCCAGTACCATCCCACTGAGTATGCTTCCTGTACTGGTGATACACTGGCATTTCCTTTTGCAATTACAGTATATGTTTTGTTAATACAGAGAGCTTTGTGGAGAAGTTACGTTTTGTAATGAGATGGTCTCTGATCACTTTATAAGAAAATGAAAGGGAGGGTGTTCATGTTGCTGCATCTCCTTAATCACCCTCTATTGCATCCCAGGTAGATTCCTTTCTACTCTGTACTCACACATATTTTTTTCCTGTTTTGCTGAAAGGTAGTCTTCAAGATGAAGAAGTTAAGTCTTCCAGAAGTATTTCAATGTCGTCTTTCAAAAGTACACGATTCACTGGAGACACCAGCAAAGGAATCATGTAAGAGGGATGAACTTTATTGGCACTGTTAACACTAAAAAAGTATTTTGGGTTTGCAAATCTTTTCTCTGGCATAAGTAGCTGATTGCAGGACTTGATGCTTGGATGTTTTATGACCAAACTAGGAATGAGCAAGCAGATCTTCAGAACAGTAAATTTCCCCATTCAGAATGGCAACGTGATTTGTTCTCCACAGTTGGCATCTAATGGGATTTTTTCATAGGAAAGGGAAGCTTCTACAAGGAGTAGCAGCAGGCTGTCTTCTGGAGAGGAAAAAGGGCTTCTTTCCACGTCCCCTCTGACTCCAGTAGTGCCAGCTATGAATTGGAGTTGTGTGCAAATGGCCTCTTGAAAATCATCACCATATTTGTGGACAACGAAAGACAGGGACAACCATTTCCCTACATTTCTCAAGATAGCTCTCATTATCATATTATATATGATATAAATTCCAATGGATCACAGACACAGGAAGACAGAGGGCTATTGAGGAGGGATTATGCAAGAGTTTCTTGGGGTGGGTGGTGGTGGATGTTCTTGTTGAGTGATGACAGTTATCACAGCTTATTAATTTTGTTTTTCCTCTCCCAAGGTTTCAGGGCGCAGAAGACCCTCAGAAAAGGGGTCTGTCCTTGTGATGTCACAGGAGTGGGTCCTTCTGATGGTATAAAAAAGGGGTAGGTGAGGCTTGACAGGGCTGGGTTTCTCCACAGCCTCCTCCTCTCAGTACGGGTTTTTGGGTGCCGTGTCAATTTGGAAGCATAACACATACAGAAACACCTTCTTGCTGAACTACATAGCACCAAATCAGAATGAGTGGCAGTGAGTGCTTTGTTTGCTTGTTCTACTTTTCTCCTGTTACACAGGAAGGTCAGAGAGACAGAACTTTCTACTTCCTGATCTGGCCAGACATGTCCCTAGGACACAGATTCTGCCTTGATACCTTACTTCCATCTGTGAAAGCTTGCACTGCCTGTGTCTGGCTGTACATTTCCACATAGGTTGTTATGGAGATGCTGTTCCTCCCCCATTTCTTTCAACATTTAGAGGGGCTAGATAAGTAGAAAGTGGGTTCAGATAATAGAAGACAAACTGCACCTGGAGTAGCAAATTCCTGCTCTGGAAGTCTAAACCAGTAGTACAGTTTCAATTAGCTCTGCATTGACTGTTTCAAGCCTTACTTGCCTCTTATATGCTTTTGGTGTTCTCATGAAATTTTTTCTATAAATCTTATTTTCTCAGGAATTAGATGGAAGAGCTAAGTGCATTAGCCCCACTGCATACATTTCTAGCAGCAACAATGTTGTAGTATGTGTCTCATGATAACCTGCCCAGCTGGGGCCTTGCATGCAGCCTGTGTCCAAATAACTTTGGAAATGGGCTGTTTTTTTCTTAGGGCCATGCTCAGCTCATGATGACCAGCAAGGTGTGGTGGATCGAGTGATCTATTAGGATGCAAGAGATCTAGGTTCAATTCTATGCTCAGCCATGGAACCTCACTGGGAGGTAGCACTGGTAAAACCACTTCTTAAATATGTCACATGTCTTGAAAACCCATATTAGGGTTGCTATAAGCTGGATGCAGCTTGACAGCACAGAACAAAGAAAAGCAGGCTGAGGTCTCATGATCTTCCAGTCTCACACTTTGTCTTGTCCTGCCCTGACTGCCCATGTGCTTCTCAGCAGTTGCTCACACTGGCTGGTCAAAACAACACTGTAGAAATTAAGAAAGTTTACTTTGTTGTTGTTTTTCTTGCCCAGCTTGAAAGCTCATTCAGTTCCAAAGGAGCTCATTCAGTTCTCTAGTCTCATTAAGATAGTAGCAGAAGAAGGCCTATGTATGTTGACTCAGAAGTCTATCCCACAGTGTTTGGGGGTATGTGTTCTTCCCAGGTGAGTATGCATGGGATCGTAGAATCACAGAAATGCAGATCTAGAAAGAACCCCAAGAGTCATGAAGTCCGATCTCTTCTGAAATAGAAGATCCACAGCTGAAGGGTCCCTGACTTGTGGCCACCCTCACCTTTTGTTTTAAAACTTTCAGGATAAGAGAGTCTACTACATTCTAAGGCAGTCAGTTCCATTGTTGGACAGCTCTTGCTTTGCTGCAGCCTTTGTCTTGTTTTTATGACTGCTTCAGAAAGGAATTGATGGGATTAGTTCTTTATTTGCTAGAGCCTCCTTCAATTAATTACGGAATTTAGATTTGCTGGATAACTGTATCCCACAGGGCTCAGCTGTGAAAGCAATTTATTATTTACCTCATATATACGATTTTTCTTCAAGGATTGGGATTCAAGGTGGTTCAAAATTTAGAATTAAATGTGCATACCAAAATAATGGTCACATATGCACACACACCTTGAACCATGTATTTGTCATCATTGCATGTATGGACATTCTGTTACCTAAACAAATCAATTGAGGTCTAATTCCTTCTCCGAGAGGACATTACCTTCTTTCTTGTCCATCTCTCTCTCTCTCTTTATGAATGGATACTTTATAATCCCAGCCCCTTCCTAAGAGTTTCTCCACCCACTGATCTGCACCAAACAGTCCAAAGAGATTACACATACACCCAGCTCGGAGCTTTGTAATGGTGCTTTAAAGTGAAAAGTATTCTGGCCTAAATGGAATTACTGTGTCATTGATTTCAATAACAAGATGTCCCTGGAGCCTGCTTGATCTGAAACCTCCAGAAACAGAATAATGCTGACCTACCAAGCCTAACTAGGTGGTGGTATAGGAGAGAGCAGAAATGGTGTTGAGTTCTGGTTCAGTTTTATACTGGGAGGTGGAACACTTTTGAACTTTTCATCTTTTTTTTAGGTATTACTTCTTTAATATATATATTTTATAAATTTGTATTAAAATCAGACAAACATAAAAACACATAACAAAAACGATACAAAAACCATGCCCCCTCCCCATCTGTGTTTCAAATTGGCATGTGCCAGTGAAATTGTATGACAACAGGTATTACTGGGCAAATCTCTATAAGATAACAGTACTGTATAACAATTATGTAACCTATGCTACATATCCTTCTTGCTAGCTTCCTTTATATCAGTATAACAATATATCAAGCTTTTTTAATGATTTTAGAACCAATGAATTAGAAACAAAAGCAGCATATATGATACAAACCTTTCAGATAAAATAAAGGAAGGGAAGTCACACACAGACACCCTTGGTCCCTGACAAAAGAACAGTTTTTCCTATCAAGGAAGGTGAATTTGTTTTCTTTCAAATGGGTTTACCTTTTGAATAAGTCTCAGAGGTCCCTTGCAGTTGACAGCCACCAAAAATCATTATTTTTGAAACCCAGAAATGGAGTTAGGCCACTTCCAGTTCCATTTCCCCATTCCCTTTACCCTTTCATGTTTTGGAAATCTGTGCAGCTCATGGAGGATCCAGAGGCAGAAATTTACCCCCACTGCTGCCTTAGAGACTCTAGGTTGGAGAAATAAGCCCGCACTTAAAGGGAAGGGGAATCCTACTGCTGCTTCTGCCCTCCATATTCTGTACTTCTCCACTGCCCCTCATGTGGAACACAGATGACTTTAGAAGTGAACCCAGGCTTGACGGGGCTCAGTCTTTTGGCCTTCCATGTTTTACCCTCTGACTCCTAGAATCCACATCTGCCAAACATACTGACAGGGACCTCTCAGAGGTAAAACAAAAAACATCTGGAAGGCCAACGTTTAAGACACACTGCCCTCATTTATAAGGGCAGCATCCTCAGTAGTGTAGCTCTGTTTCCCCTTAATCATCAGAGACAACTTTGGCCATGCTTGACCTGAGGGTGCAAGGTGTTCTAACGTAACACTTCTGGAAAGCATCCAGATGGATGCATGCTGGTACATTGCATGAGGAAGACTTACTATCGCCATTACAGACGCATAGGGACACAAACTTAAAAAAATTACGAAAATCTGAGGCAGTTCAACATCTGTCAGTCTAAGACACTCCTACAAGCTGAAGCATGTTTATAGCATGTTTTCACAAAACCAAACCGCTCTGTTCACCTTTAAACAGAGCAATTCCAGAAAGCTTTTTTTTTTTGCAAAGACATTATAACTTTGATGAAGAAGAATGGGAGCAGCATGAGAACTATCATGCAAAAGAGGTCAATACTGATTTAAATATAAATCTACCACAAAATATCATTTCCTTTCTTTTGAAATAGACTGAAGATTTTCTGCAAAACTAATATGCGGGGGGGGGGATTTTTCTATACAGAGACACACACACACAAATAGATACACATAGATATAGATCCATCTCGTTAGTACCATGATAATCTACATGATAATATGTTTGTAATTGGAATATTTAACAAATCTGTATAAATGGTTTCCAACATTTAAAGATTATAGCTCCATGACATTTTACAGACTGAGCTACTGTACATGTTGACAATTCCAAACGTCTCAACTGGCAAAATATTTTTCCTGAGATTATACTGTATGTAATGGCGCTCTCTAGTGGTCATTTTGTATTACTTCACGGAAGTAACGAAAGAGGACTAAAATACATCAAATACCTCTTGGGTCAAAATGCAGCACGTTCTGCTCTTCTTGTTTTCTTTTTGGTTATGATTGTTCTTCATTTTAGAAAAAGGTACATGAAAAAAGTCACAGATTGGACTATTGTGTGCAATTTATACCAACCATAATATTGAAAGGGAATGCATTACAAGTATCACTCTGGGAGCCATTGGAACTAATTTAGACTGCTGAGTTAACTATAGAGGAAATGAGTTTCTTTCTTTTTTTAATAGGCTTTTTCTTTTGTAACGTAATCGTTTTCCGTGTGCAGCCAACAATACAGGTTTTCTTCCCCCATGTCAGCAACGCAGTCAACCCTCTCTTTCTCACAGTAAGAACACGCGTTGTCTTATCTGTTACTATACTCTAGGAATGGTCAAGGTGCAGCCCTGAGCCAATCATCCAAAGCTGTTTCGGGAGGGGGGGTTGGCCCACATAGACTCACCTGTCCCGTGCCACAAAAAAGCCACGGGGGGGGGGGAGGGTTTGTGCTGATTGCTTCTCCTGAAATCCTCAAGGAACCGCAATTCAGGTTCTGAATTAGTTGCAAACAACCACCATATCCATGTCTAACTGGGGAGATGCCTGTTTGACCAGACCGGATATATACATCCCACTACATCTGTCTTTGTGTTGTCCTTGTTGTTTTTGCTTCATTTTTAGGTGGTGGATGCAGGCTGCACATCATCATGGATGCATAAAAAACAAAAAACAAAACAGAGGTCCATCAAAGTTGCTCACCCTAGTATACACCCATCTGTCAGTTACTTTAGTCTTCTTGTGGTTTTTCACCCATAGGTATCCCTGCAGTTCTCCTTCATGTGGTGGTACATAGAAGCACACGAGACTTTTGCTCTGCCATCACTTGAACACTAGAGGCCTCAAAAGCAGGCAGATGATGTGGTATACTTGCCTGGCTACAGCAAGCTCGAAACTCTGGTAGACATCGTGATGCAGGAATTCTCTGTTCCCACCTTGATGGGAAAGGGCTGGTATTTTAAACTGTGTTGTTATGGATTTTTATATACTACATTTATCTCTGCAGGCTATAAATGTTTCACATACACAAAACTAAATAAATACTTGGCATTTGCCCAGTGGACTGCATATAGGGTGGGGTATGCAGTCAGCCAGCCTGCCAGCCTGCAGTTATGCAAGTCAGATGTTCATGTTGCTTAACAACATTGGAATAATTATAAATATCTATTTTCTTTTCAAAAAAAAAAAACAACCAAAAACACAACAGAGTCTTATCTTGGGATTGATTCTCTTTTAAAAAGAAATGAAAATGTGTCTCATCTGTTTAGAAAGTATTCAGATAGAAAAATCATCTGTTCCAAATAAAATTCAAAGCCTCAGAGAAGGAAAAAAGTTAAGAGTGTGTGTGTCCAAAGTAAACAAAAACTGCAAAATTAGAGTATATTTAACTCTCATACACCAGGATGGGGCATTTTAGCCCACCACAGTCACATTTTATTACACAATCCACAGAAAACTAGACCTACAATGTAGGCACTCTGTGGCAATGTTGAATCAACCCCCATGTTTCAGTCATGTTTCATGTACAGGTTTTTTTTCCTTATTAAAAACAGTAATCTTAACCCTCACCCTCAAATACATTGCCATTTTCATCAGAGTCATAAAATAACTCACAATTCACTTACAGCAAGCTTTAAAAAAATAATTCTAGTGCATGAGGGTTAACTATCAGTTTGGATTTGAAGAATTCAGAAATGTTCCCTCAAAAATTCAAATACTACTTGTTACTTTAAACATATGCTTTATTTCAAGAGAGTGTTCATAACTGCCACTCTCTCCCCTTCTTTTCTTTTCTTCTCTTCTCTTTTCACAAAAGGGCCTACTCTGGATCAGGACTATGAGGCAGAAGCAGGGCATTTACCCGTTTCTCTTCTGGTGTTTTCTTATAAAAAATTACTCCAGCTCTATTATTTGCCTCTAAACATGCAATTTGCTGCAAAATTCAAGGAGAATTTCCCCCTACTCTTTAACACTCACCATTTAACACAGAGAAAATGTATTCAGGTAAAATTTCCTCCAAAAAAATCAACACTTGGAAGAGAAGAATCAGGATTTCAGCTACTACTCCTTCCTCAAACATCTGAACTTTCATCATAATTGAAGGGTGGAAAAAACAAACTGGAGATGGTGCAGACAAAACCAAAGTAGTTACAATTTACTTTATTGTATCAGGCAAACCCAAAAGAAAATTAAAAAAATAAAGAAGACAAAAATGTTTTGGCACCTTAAAGACTAACTGCTATGGTTGTTGTAGGTTTTTTGGGCTGTTTGGCCGTGTTCCGAAGGTTTTTCTTCCTAACGTTCTGCCAGTCTCTGTGGCCGGCATCTTCAGAGGACAGGAGTTAGAACTCTTTCTGTGTTCTGGTGTAGTGTGTGGGATAGTTGAGTATTTATAGCCATGGGATCAGCTTTTTGTCCTTTTCAGGAGATTGGGTGATTATGGTGATCAGGGTGTTTTTTGTTATGGGTGTATTGTTGTGATAAGGGGGGGAGATGATCTGTCACTGTGATTGATGGGTACCGTTAGCTAGAAACCCTTCGAGAATACACTAACTGCTATATTTTAATGTGAGCTTTTGTGGATAAGACCACTTCCTCAGACATGTCTTTTCAAGGGTAGTACATGTCTGAGGAAGTGGACCTGTCCACAAAAGCTCACATTAAAATATAGCAGCTGCCACAACATTTTTGTCTTCTTTATTTTTTTATTTTATTTTTGCCTGATGTGCTAGCACAGACTAACACAGCTAAAACTCTATTATTTGTTTTATATACCATCCCTCCCCCGATCCCTCAGTAAAATATCTGGTGAGAAAGATGCCATTCAGTTTCCCAGATGATTATACCATCCTCTGTCCATGAAGCAGTGGTGTAATGGAGTCAAGATGCAAAGGCGTATAACTTCAGAAACTTTTGAGATGCAGGAGCTATAATTAGCCACCCTCTTCAGATTTTCCTGTTCCCTATGAGATGAGCTGCAATCCTCGAAATAGCTGGGGGAATAAATGGATTTCTGAAAAAACAGTGTCTTGTCTCAAGCAATCCCTGTTGTAATGCAAAATATTGAAGGCTGTTTAGTCTTGAATAGGCAAATTAGAGCTATTACCTTTACAAATGACCTGTTCCTTAATTGTTGATATGCAACATTCCAGAGGGCCACATGCTTGGAATTACCTTATGGGGTAGGATGGCTGTGGGGACTGCCACAATAAACACCTACACTTAGAAATTTACCATTACACCCTCACATATGATCCCCCACTTTGCCACATGGCACTGTCACATCAGTCTTGTTTGCAGAATCACATGATGTGCTGGGACTCTAGAAAATGTCCCTTGCCCCTTCCTTCCTTCCTTCCTTCCTTCCTTCCTTCCTTCCTTCCTTCCTTCCTTCCTTCCTTCCTTCCTTCATCTCTACAGCACAATCCTTATGTAATGAAGACTTTCAGTTGGAATGCTGAGTAGCTCATGCATACCTCGGAGTGACCTGAGGTGAGACCTAAGTTATTATTGTACAGAAAGGGAGACAGGTTTAGGGGTTAAGCTACAGCTCTAGTGGTTCACCAGGGTATGTTCCAACTTTGGCCCAGAAGATCTCAGTTCCACAAAATATAAGACAAGCTCTTCATTTCAGAACACTCCTGTTCTTATGTTAAGCTGACACTGGACCAAATAGCAGATTTTGTGATTGGAGATGGAAGCAAAGCAATGTTATAGAAACACGCCATCTTGTGGTTTTTGTTCTGTAGTGTAGAAGTGATGAGATAGTTCTTATGATAATACACACAAATACAAGAGCACAAACAAACAATGTTTGTTTAGAAATGTTTGTTTTCATAGAATCATAGAGTCATAGAATAATGGAGTTGGAACGGGCCTATAAGACCATCAAGTCCAACCATCTGCTCAATGCAGGAATCCAGATCAAAGTAGATCTTATAGATGGTTGTCTTATTTTCTCTTGAATGCCTCCAGCACTGGAGTGCTCACTACATCCTGAGGTAATTGGTTCCATTGTCATACAGCTCTAACAGTTAGGAAACTTTTCTTGATATTCAACCAAAATCTGTCTTCCTGTAATGAGCCCATTACTACATGTCCTGCATTCCGAGATGATCAAGAACAGATCCTGTCCCTACAGCCTTTCAAATATTTGAAAAGTGCTGTCATATGTCCCCTCAGTCTTTGGTCCTCAAGGCTGAACATGCCCAGTTCTTTCAGTCTTTTGGTTTGGTTTGGTTTTTTTGGACAACAGATTGTGGCTATATTGTCCAAGAGGCTTCTGGGAAATGTAGTCAAAAAAGCAACTGTCCTTATAGTGTGTATTTACAAGTGGAGGGTTTTTTCCACCTCCATGTCCCCATTTAAACTCAAACAATAGCTAGTTCATGTACTAGTTACCACAATCTGTGATCCTCAAAACTCAGTAGAAACTGAAGTATGTGTATGATGACTCAGAGGCAGGATTGCCAAGTAAGGTTTTGGCCCTGAACTCTCATGCTCTGACCAAAAACTCTCATGCGCAGGACCAAAAACTGAGAACAGGAAACAGGCCCTTCTGATGTCACAGAAGGAGAGGTCTTGTATAATAGTTGCAAGATAATGGACAGTATCCTGTTTGCATTAGGCAATAGCAGAAGGGCAATTGCATGAGTGTTCCCTGACTCCAGTGGGTTCTTCTTTGTATTCACAGTCTCACACGCCTTGTGAGACTCATCATGCAACTAGCTCTGTAATCAGTAACACAACAGGGTGTCTGTCAGAGCAGGGAACTATTTACATGATTGTTCTTAAGATCCAGAAAGAGATACTGGGTGATGTAGGGGTGTATGCACACATGTGTGCATGTGTAAGAAAGTAAGGCAGTCAATGTGGGTTCCTTCACTGCATCCTAAACAAATATTATGCACACAACAAAATGCAAACAACTTTGTGCTGAGCAAGTTAGCCCATCACACAGGCATGTGGAAGAGACAGGCACCCAAGTTTTAATGCCACCACACACACACACACACAAACAAACAAAAAATCAAAATGGACTCTTCCTCTAGTACTGCTCACCCTTAGATTTGCCTCTCAGTCTAGAGACCTGAGGAAAAACACAGCCGTTTCCTGAAGCCAGCACCCTGAAATATGGCACCAGTACTCCTGATTTTGGGGAGGGCAGGTTTTGTTGTCGTCGTCGTTTGTTTGTTTTTGCTGCTGGCCCAAGAATTACACAAAAAGGGACAATTGGCAAGCCCAAGATATTTTACACAAAGGACGTGGCGGTGCCTCTCCCCACTCCATGTACAAAACCCAACAACATTGCCACCTGTTCTTTACTGCAGCTGAAGTCAGCAAGCTAGTTTAGAGCATGCAGGACAGGTAGCATTGCCAGGTCTCCAAGTGCTGGCTGAAGTCTCAGGGAATTGCTATGCTTCTTCAGGTCTCCAGGTAGAGAGAGACAGATCTCAGGGCAAGCAGCGGTGTCCAGGCTTACTGAATTAGTGCAACTGTACAAATGTTTTCTTGTTCTTAACTTTTGCCTGGCATGCATCTGTGGCACCAAAATGAACCCCCCCCCCCCCGATCTCAAGTGTTGGCCCTGAAATCTCAGGAAGTGGCATGCTGCTGACCTCATT
This sequence comes from Intellagama lesueurii, assembly GCA_037013535.1. NCBI lineage: Eukaryota > Metazoa > Chordata > Lepidosauria > Squamata > Agamidae > Intellagama > Intellagama lesueurii. The sequence goes on along the minus strand of JBAJHW010000003.1, from coordinate 189,427,470 downwards.
TTCTTAAGGGCAGGCAGACCTTGTAGTACACACAATTCTATCTGCTAACAAAGAAGAGTGGCCAAGGGGGAATGGCTTGGGACAAGTCTTCCGCTGGGAGTTGCAAAACAGAACGCAAAGTTAATATTGGTAATAAAATCATAAAACATTCTTGCCTTTGAAAGTGGAGAATCACTGACATACACACAGTATACTGTATGTATATAGTGAATCTCTCTGAACAATAGAACAGTTTCTCTTTTATATCTTTAAGTGGAATTTTCCAAAGTACAGACCGAGCAGAAAGCAGGAATCCATAATGAAAGCAACTACTGAAAGCGACAACACCAAGCACAACTTTCTCTGGAAATATTGTATCTATTATAATACCTCTGCTTGACTTGACCCAGCAAACACAGTTTTTTGAATTCACACTCATGCCATGCCCAAATATGGCATCATTTCCACATTTCACATTCTGTCTCTTTCCCCTCACCTCCTAGCATCTGCCACCTAAAGCCAACACTTTCCTCCACCTAGTGATACAGCTTGCCCCGGACAGGCCATCATGCTTGGGTAGTGGAACTGCTTTCTTGGCGTGCCAAACCTTGGGGCACTTTCCCCCCTCATATACATTACCTTTATCTTTATATAGAAGTTGGAAGCAGCCTTTCATATGTACAAAAAGTAGTCATTTCCTTTTTGCATCCAATATGGGCAGTCTGCTTAGCATATGAATTGTGTCTGCTCCTTCAGCTGTTCAGCTGAAACAGGTCAAGGAACTGGAAGGGTGTGACAGAATAAGAATGAGCTCACAAAGCAGTGGAACCACAAACCACAAGCAAACAGTTTGGTTTGCCTGGAACATGACTGATCCTGCCACATAGCTCCACAAAGGGAATAAGCAATCACCAAAGATTAGTTTCTTCAAATCACTGGGTGGCTTATTAATTTAGAGACAAAAGCCTGTTGAGTGTACGTTATTCAATAATGTTAGTCAACTGTATGTGGCTTTGGTTTAAAGCAATCACTACAAATCTTTTCAGCGTAAAGTTGATAGGAAATACTTTATATAAATAAATTTTTAAAAGGAAGTTCATCTATGACTTTTCTCAAGGGTGGCTCTATATATTTGTTTGGGCAACTCATTATGAACCTGTCCATATGTTCTGATCTTCAGGAGAGGAGCTTTTCAGGGTTCCATCTGCAGAGGCTTGCTTGGTAGGGTACAGAAGAGGGCTTTCTCCTGTATTGGTCTCATGTTATGGAGGCACTCCTTCATAGTTGCCATCAGTTCCCACTCTCACTGTTTTCATGCTGAACCTCTCCCCACAGTGCAAAGGTTCTTCAATATTCATTGCCGTCCAAAGACTTGTTCATGTTTTGGTCAGCCAAGAATGCACAGAGAGAGAGAGAGAGAGAGAGAGAGATCGAACTCAGAACAGAGACAAGGAAGAACATTTTAATCCTCTGTGCAAAGCCATAATTAACATTGATTGGAATTCTTGTGGAGGGCTGCCATATAAAGAATGAAACAAAATGAACACTCTATACGAAATAGCCTAGTTTTGAGAATTTCTTCAAATGAATCTCATAAATTAACAGAGGACCAATCAGCACATATTTCCCTTTAAAAGATTCTCTAAAGCGTAAGGAACATTAAATATATTTTATAGTTTGCTTCCATGAAAAACTAAACAGTCTTGCACAGATGTTCTTGTTTACTTGAGATCCTGGCTCTGATACATGTTTGAGTTCAGGTGTGGGGGGGTTACAACTCTTTTGCCAGCAATCATTATCATATTAGAGTTACATAGACATTTAGAATTATTATTATATCCCCCCTCCTCTTCTAAAATGTTTAGGCTGGCAAACATAGCTCCCTTTTTATCTATCTATCTATCTATCTATCTATCTATCTATCTATCTATCTATCTATCTATCTATCTATCTATCTATCTATCTATCTATCTATCTATCTATCTATCTATCTATCTATCTATCTATCTATCTATCTGTATCATTTGTAAACCACCTTTCTCCCAGTGAAAGGATTGTGTGATGCATGAGGAAGGATAATAGCATAATATTCAGTTGCTTCTAGCAGGCAATTAACAAGGCCCTGCTGAGATTCTTGAGTGTGTGCCAAACTAGTGGATATGCAGCCTGGATTATCCCAATGGTGACACATTAATTGCGAGGTATAAGAGACCAAATGTTATGCCATTTGCTTTCACATGCATAACAAAGCAACAGGATTTCAGCCAATGTTCTTTACCCATAAAAATTTTTTGTAGTTGGATCCATAGTTCATGAATCAAAATACATTATAAATAAATTATCTGAAAAACACTCCAGTGTGTTTTTTTCTTAATTAATGAAGAGTGTTTCTTCACTAAATTTTGCATGAAACCAAAGTTGTTAACCAGCTGGTTGAACACATTTATCTTGATGAGGAAAAATGCGTACACAATTATTAAAGACTCAGAACTATGTTGTTGTTGCTGCTGCTGCTGTTGTTGTTATGTGCCTTCAAGTCACAATTGGTTTATTGCAGCCCTAACAGGGCTTTCAAGGTGAGTGAGATTTAAAGAGTGGTTCCACTCCCCCAGTGAGTTTCTGTGGCTGAACGGGGGATTCAAACTCAGGTCTCTCGAGTCCTACTCCATTACTCTATCCACTACACCTCACTGGGTATCACTTAGAACTATGGTAGTATCTATTAATCAAATACCATCTGTGGCTGCTATCTGTCTTACGCAGTTTTGGGGAACCATGCAGGATTGTCTGGAGATTGTTTATTTGTTTTATATCTCACCTTTTTCCTGGGCTGAGCCCTGTATCCACCAAGGTGCAGTTGCAAGAAAAATTAAAATGTCTTCTGGAGCCTGTGGCAATTATGCTCAGTGCATTTTGCAAATTTTTGTCCCCGGAAAGCAAAATTCTGTTTTTACTGTGTACTGTTTTATTGTTAGTCACCTGGAGCATTTTTTTTAAAAGGTGGAATGGTGAGATACAAATTAAATACGTAAGTTTGAATAAGAAGATTGGAAGGCACCTAGAGGAAAAGGCAGGCTATGAATGGAACATGTGAATAAAATAGCTAGCACAAGGAAAGGCACATTTCCCAGACCTTATAGAAGCTTATTTACATGTTTGTAAGCAGATGATTAGAATAGCAGATCAACCAAATCGCTTTGCAGTCTCTTGATATTTGGCCAGTGGAGAGGGTTGCAAATTTCTGATAGGAACCTTTTCTGATGGATTCCTCATGTCCTCTACATATTGTGCACACCTCTATCGGTGACAGTTCATTTTTGTGGATTTTAGCTGCCAGAATTTGCCAACCAGCAGGGCTGATAATTTTGCACTACTATGTTGACTGGCCAATTCGGAGAATTTTCATCCAAAAATGTTATTTGTTTCCTCCCCCCCCCCCCCCCCAGTTCTAACCTATGCCTCTGGACTTGGACCAGCGTAAAAGGTTGAGAATGACACTTTCCTGCTTGTTTGTTTTCCAAAATTTCATCAGACGTTTGATGAAAAGATTTTGAACGTGGGAGACAGGGAAATGGGCAAAAGTAGTCCATTTCTGCTTGCAAGCCCTAGACTGAAAAGGAAAAACAGGTTTGCAGCAGATGCTGGGCTTGTAAGATGAGAGACCACAGTTCTGAAGGGCTCCCATTATGAATCAGAAATATAAGATGAAAAACACAGATGTCTGCACAGGCGAAAATAGACATTCTTTTTTTATAAGATAATGACAGGCTGTTCCTGACCAAGTTGGTACAAGTTTAGGTGGTCATTAATCTAAATTCCTTCTTGCCACATGAAAAGAGTGGCATTCCCTTTAGCTATTCCTGGATTTGACATGTCACCAGAGGAAGAACTTGACTGAGATTAGAATGTTCTGGGAGGCAGGGTGCCTAATTACATGGCTTCAGGCTCTAATGCTTCTTCCTTTCTGCAATTTCATCTTCAAGCTTTCAGGCCACCAGCAATGTTTTTCCTGTAATGTCTCACTTTGTCCAGCAGGGGGGGGTTACTGTTGTTCTCTTCTAAACAAATCTGATTAAATACTGTACTCCTGTTTACAAGGATGGGAGCTATAGAGAGAGAGAGAATCCCAAAGGTTTTCAGTTCTCCCTATGTCTTAATGAGGCATGAGCCCTTGAATTCCCCCCCCCCCAAAGATTCTCATTAACTTTAGTAAAATGTAGCCTAAGGGCACTCTGCTTGCAATCTTTTGCGCTTACTTGAGAGGAAGCCTTGTACAGCACAGTGCAACTTCCTTCTGAGCAGACATGCATGGACTTGGACACATAGTGCAATTTAGATATGAAGCTACTCTAATTGCAAGAGGTGCCAGGAATATCTGACCATGATTCTGAATTTTCACTGTCTTTAGGGGCTTTGTATGGAGATCCAACTTTATAATACAATACAAATCTTTTGAAGTCACATGTTCCTAAACTCAACACAGACTTGGAAAGCAAGTTTCAGCAGTAGGCCTACTTATCAAGAGTGTCATGGAAACCAATTGTTTTCCAACATTATTTCAACTCCATTTCTATCCACAGAATAAAAATATAACAAGCTAAGAAGTAGGGTGAATGTTATCCCCTTGTCTGTTCAGTCTGTACACAGAACATATATGAAAAGCTGAACTAGATTCAGATAAAGGAGGAGTGAAAATTGGTGGAAGAAACATCAATAATTTAAGATATGCAGATGACACCATCTTACTGGCAGAAAGCAGCAATGACTCGAAATGACTGTTAGGGAAAGAGAAAGAAGAAAGTGGCAAAGCAGGACTGCAGTTGAACATGAAGAAGACAAAAATCATGGCTACAGAAGAACTACACAACTTGAACGTTGACAATAAAGAAATTGAAATAGTTGCTGAATTTGTATACCTTGGTTCAATCATCAATCCTAATCGAGAGTGCAGCCAGGGAAATCAGAAGAAGACTGAGACTAGGAAGGGCAGCAATGAAGGATTTAGAAGAGCTCATCGTGTGCAAGGATGTGTCACTGGAGACCAGGACCAAGATCATCCAAACTCTGGTATTTCTGATTGCCATGTACAGGTGTGAAAGCTGAACAGTTAAGAAAGCTGACAAGGGAAAAAATTGATTCATTTGAAATGTGGTACTGGAGGACAGCTTTGTGAATGTCCTGGACTGCCAGAAAGACAAACAAGTGGGTCCTAGATCAAATCAGATCTGAACTCTCTCTGAAGGCAAAAAATGTTGAAACAGAGGCTTTCCTACTTTGGGCACATCATGAGAAGGTAGAATTTTCTGGGAAAGACAATAATGCTGGGAAAGAAGGAAGGGAGCAGGAAAAGAGGAAGACCAAATATGGGCTGACTCCCTAAAGGATTCCACAGGCTTGGGTCTGCAGGAGCTGAGCAGGACAGTTGAGGATAGGGCATTTTGGAGATTGCTCATTCATAGGATCATCATAAATCGGAGGCAAATTGACGGCACATAACAAATGAAGTAGATAAGGTACAAAAGAAAAATATTTTTTGAGATTGAAGATGAAGATGGAAGGGTAAAATAAAGCAGGTCAAACCATTAGAACCTGCTGGAGGAGAATAGTCTTGACTGCCCATCTAAAGCAGATATAAGACCTCTCTTAGGGGGGAGCTCCACTAATGGGGCAGGGAGCTGCTCCTAAGAAGACCACAGCTTCTTTTGGCCACCAAACAAGGGGAAGACCATCCTAGAGAATGACTCTTCTCATAGATGTTCTTCTTCTTGGTGGTGGTGGTGAGCTTCCTACTGCTGTTGCATGTGCTGGTAAAGGTTCAGGGGTAACTGGGGCAGCTCTCTATGGGGTGCAAGTGTGCCCTCTATAGCACCACAGAGCCCTCAGTTGGGCGGAGCAACTCTTTCTCTTCAGGATGAGAAGGGCAAAAAGAATGTTTCTGAGGGGAATCTGCTGCTGATTTTCCATGGCACAGGTCTGTTGGCTGCAATAAACACCAAATCTGGCAAGGATGCTTGTGTAGCAGCTGCAGCCAGTGGAGGCAGCTAGGGCCACCAAAGCATGCTTTGTGGGAGACTCCAGAGGCCAATGAGTTGCACGTTGCCTGCCCATGCCATGGAAGAATCAAATGTGAGTGTCTTCTTGGGTAAATGTGTGCAATCCTCTACTGCAGTGCACTCAATAGATGGAAGTCAGTAATCTTTGCCAGAGTCCTCACAGCCACTCTGTTACCCCAAATTCATCCCATTGCCATGGGGCTCACTGACTGCACTATGCAGAACCAGATCCTTTTGCATTACATGATTGTGTAAGAATTGCGTAAGCATTCCTCTCTCCCCCTCCAGCTCTGACAGGATTCCCTTTGTGTGTTTGTTGATGGAGCTGTTTACAAGATGGGTTGTGCAACTGACCTCATGATCAGGCACACAACCTCCCAGAGTGGGGTAACGCTTAGACTCCAGTTAGCATACTGGCCAATATCACAGGTGGCCAATTGTTTTCCAGGTCCTAGTCAAGGTGTTGGCTTTAACCTTTAAAAACCTAAAGAGCTTGGAGACTGGCTATGTATGGGACTGCCTGTCTTGTCATGAACCTATTAGGATATAACAATCTCCTAGACTATTTGCTGGTGGATTTCTGGTTGACACGCAATAGATCTGTTGAGAATTCTGACTCCAAATTGTTTAACAATAGCAATAAGCAAATAATTCCCTGTCTCCACTTGCACACAAATTGAACTTGTGAAATGAAAGTTGGTGTAGGGAAAGGTAGCCAGAAATGTTCCCGCCGCCCGCCGCCCCCCATGGAAAGACTGCGACCTCAGATTAGTACTGGCATGTAAATCGAATTCCTGCCCCCAGAGTCCCTTATTTCTAAATGTGCAGTATCCTGTTGTGTAATTCTGCCAGAGTAATGGGAGTTACATCACCAGCAGCACTGCTGCTAATGAAAGATTTCAGATTATAGGGGCACACAACTTTGTATCATCGTATAGGAGTCCTGACTGAGTAGAGCCACTGAATCAATAGGACTAAGAAGGAATGTGCAGCTCCCTGAGTCTGCTCTAATTGGCACCAATAATTGGATTTGTCCATAGCTAGCACCCATATCTCTTCCCCCTCTTTACTAAAAAAAAAAAAAAAAAAAAAAAAAAACATGGGGCCCAGCATGAAGGTTAGGGAGCTTCAGTTCTTTACATTCCTCAGTACAGTCCACATCCAGGTTGGGGGCAGCACAACTACAATCAGCATTGCCCAAAATGATATAGTGACACATAGTGATCCTTTTTGGTGTGATGGGGGCAATGTAAATTAATTCAGATGAGCAGTATAGAGGGGGCAAAGAACCCAAATGAGATCATAGATTTTTTTTTTTATTAAAGGAGAAAAAGACATAGCTACCATCTTCAGTAGTTCTCTTTAAAGCTCCATCTTTAAAGTAATATGTGATTTGATTCTGCAGCTTCCCGACAGGGGAAATACTGAGAAATCTTTTTAGCTTTCACACTCCAAACAGCACACTTTGAAGACCTCATTGAGTCTCATGTTATTCAAGAAATCCTTAGATTTCAAAGGGGCCCATATCAAAATTCTTCTATCATCACTGTAAAGAATATCTTAACACCCAAGGGGCTTAGAAGTCCCATGAAGTTCAATCTGGTCCTGCCATCAGGCAGAGGGAGCCAGTGGCCTCAGGCAGCAGTTCTGGGACATCATGAAAGGGAAGCAAAACAGTTAGTTATTTAAGTTGTTATTATCACATTTTTGCTGTCAGAAAAGGAGCAGGCGGTTGTGGGATTTTTGCCTCCTGTGCCAAAATAATTCGGCTGACTACTAAGCAAGTGGATGAGGAGTACCATTTGCTGCTCCAGCTTGAACCAGTTCTGATAGGAAATGAAGTAAAATGTTGAAGGGTTATAACATCAATGAAGCAAAAACCTGCCTATCTTTCTGGCACATAATTATTGTGTGCGGTAGGTGGCATTGTTGCTGAGCAAAGGATTTTCTTCCAACAGATGCTCGGTGTTTTCCTTTAAAGTTTTGGCTGTGGATTAGTTCTCCTGAAACATGTCCAAGATTTCCTAGACCAAAGGAAAAAGATAAATATGTACTATTTTTAATTCTGTTTAATATGCGTTTTCTATACCATAACAGGAATTCTTCTCTACAGAAACTGCCACCAGTATTTCTCGATTCTATTTTTAACATTTGTTTATTGAACTTCAGTTGAACTAGATATACATTTGGATTTTACAGTGTCTTTTCCATTAATGTTTATAATTCATGAAATAATTTAATTCTTTGCTGTTGTTTAGTCGTTAAGTCGTGTTCGACTCTTCGTGACCCCATGGACCAGAGCAAGCCAGGCCCTCCTGTCTTCCACTGCCTCCCGGAGTTGGGTCAAATTCATGTTGGTAGCTTTGATGACACTGTCCATCCATCTCGTCCTCTGTCGTCCCCTTCTCCTCTTTCCTTCACACTTTCCCAACATCAGGGTCTTTTCCAGGGAGTCTTCTCTTCTCATGAGATGGCCAAAGTATTGGAGCCTCAGCTTCAGGATCTGTCCTTCCAGTGAGCACTCAGGGTTGATTTCCTTCAATAGGATAGGTTTGTTCTCCTTGCAGTCCAGGGGACTCTCAAGAGTCTCCTCCAGCACCACAATTCAAAAGCATCAATTCTTCGACGGTCAGCCTTCTTTATGAGATATTTACGGAAGGGTTTTACTAGCTATAAATTCTCCAGCCTGCTGGTGGAGATTCAGGATTTCCATGGTAAGGCCTTGCTTTCTGCAATATGAAACTGCTTCCCTGCTTTGCTCTTGTGTCAAATCACCAGCAAGTATCAGATTAAAGTTGATGAAGATCCCAGGATAATTGGAGTTGTTGATCTCTCCTTCTTTTTAGTTTTTCTTCTCCTAGGACCTGGTATTTTGCAATCTCAGGACTTTATACATTTTTCAGGAGATGCCTAATTCAGGAGATACAGGAAGACGGTAATTTGCGTAGATTTGAAGTTGTTAATCAGCCCTAATCAAAACTGAACATGAATAAACAGAGGGAGGGAAAGGCATATTATTTTGAAGATATGAAAAGTCCAGAGAGATGGGAAAAAATAACCATAATAAAGTCAATAGAAACGCTGTAGACTACAGTCCATTTCTTGAGATCAGAAGAAAATACCATTCTTGAGTCTGCTAGGAAGGTGTCTCTCTCCTTTGTGCAGATATGAAGGAGCAGACTGCTACTGCTAGGGACGTCTTAAGAGACTTGACTCCATCTGTGCACTGGTTACATACTTGTAAATGAATGAATTATTACAAAAAGCACAGTAAGTCTCCAGTGATCTCTCCTCTGAAAAAGATACAAATCTGACATGGGCTCCCCATGAAACCTCTTACCTCTTGGAAGGCTGTGGAACCTAAAACAATATTCTGGTTATCATGAATCCACATAGACTGTGTTTCTATTGAAGCAAAGACAAATAAATTGCCCCTCCCACGCCCCCAGATGCTTCTCTGTGGACTTTGCTTGCAAATATTCTCAGATTAGCCTCAAGATGTGCAAATAGTCTTCGTATGTTTGGAAAATATTTGCCATTGGCCCTGTTTGGCATCCAAGGATGTTACTCTTGAAATTGATAGGACCTGACGGAAGACATGCATTGACTGTATTTGACATAGTTGTCATGCAGTTGCAGCCAGCATTTAATAATATCAGGCAGTCAGCAACAAATAGTTGACAGTAAAGAGACATGAAGTAGGAGCAAATGTTAGCAGCTGACATGCCACAGTTTAGGTGTTTTTTGTTTTTTTAAGTTTAATCTTCTTTAGGTCATTAAAATGTTCGGTTAAATTTTAATTCCAGAATTCAAATGTTACATTTAAACACAGCTTGGAAGCAACTAGTCATAAAAACTCATAGTATTTTGACTGCCATATTCCAGATGAAGTTTGCCTGGTGCAGAATAAAATAGAAGGGCTACTTATGTCATTAATATTTAACAATAGGTACTTATTGCTTAAGTGCAAGCTAAGTGACTGCAGAGCCCTTTGTAAATGGCTGTATATTCCCACACAGTACCACTTGTTACACAACTATTGTCAAAAATATGCCAAAATAATTAGCTTGAGTGGATGTTTAATATGTATTTTCTGCTGTGTTATTTTCATAATTATGGTGATCATTAAGGATAGAGTGCTTTTGATTTGTTTTTTGCATGCTTGTGTGAATAGTATTAATGGTTTGATCAACTTTTCTAGTCTCGCCCTCTGTTTACATATATTTACCATTGAGCTCTTTACAAAAGATCCAATGAAGCAATGAGGAGAGAGATTCCAGAGGGGAATTCTGAAAACCAGAAGCAACTCATGGACCAAATAAGGCAAAGAACATTATATATATATATATATATATAATGTGCTGTCAAGTCAATTCTGACTTATGGTGAGCTTTTCCAGGGTTTTCTAGTTAGAGAATACTCAGAAGTGGTTTATTATTCCCTTCTTCTGGGGGCATCCTGGGACTGTGCAGCTTGCCCAAGGCCACACAGGCTGGCTCTACTCACAGGAGGCACTGTGGGGAATTGAACTCCCATCCTCTGACTCTGCAGTCAGATACCTAAACCACTAAGTTATCCAGAGTGAGTTGGAGGAGCTTCTGCCCCTAAAGCGAGCATTACCACCTCCAAATTTCCAGATGCTAAAAGCAGTCTTTCAGAGAAAAAATCTGAAAAATGATTTGGAGACTATTCTAAGGATGTTTCAACATCTTGAACAAATGGGATTTTTTGTTGTTGTTGTTTAGTCGTTAAGTCATGTCCAACTCTTTGTGACCCCATGGACCAGAGCACGCCAGGCCCTCCTGTCTTCCACTGCCTCCCGGAGTTTGGTCAAAGTCATGTTGGTAGCTTCGATGACACTGTCCAGCCATCTCGTCCTCTGTCATCCCCTTCTCCTCTTGCCTTCACACTTTCCCAGCATCAGGGTCTTTTTCAGGGAGTCTTCTCTTCTCATGAGATGGCCAAAATATTGGAGCCTCAGCTTCAGGATCTGTCCTTCCAGTGAGCACTCAGGGTTGATTTCCTTCAGAACTGATAGGTTTGACTCTCAAGGGGACTCTCAAGAGTCTCCTCCAGCACCACAATTCAAAGGCATCAATTCTTCGGCGGTCAGCTTTCTTTATGGTCCAGCTCTCACTTCCATACATCACTACTGGAAAAACCATAGCTTTGACTATGCGGACCTTTGTTGGCAAGGTGATGTCTCTGCTTTTTAAGATGCTGTCTAGGTTTGTCGTCGCTTTCCTCCCAAGAAGCAGGCATCTTTTAATTTCGTGGCTGCTGTCACCATCTGCAGTGATCATGGAGTCCAAGAACGTAAAATCTGTCACTGCCTCCATATCTTCCCCTTCTATTTGCCAGGAGGTGATGGGACCAGTGGCCATGATCTTAGTTTTTTTGATGTTGAGCTTCAGACCATTTTTTGCGCTCTCCTCTTTCACCCTCATTAAGAGGTTCTTTAATTCCTCCTCACTTTCTGCCATCAGAGTGGTATCATCTGCATATCTAAGGTTGTTGATATTTCTTCCGGCAATCTTAATTCCGGCTTGGGATTCATCCAGTCCTGCCTTTCGCACGATGTATTCTGCATATAAATTAAATAAGCAGGGGGACAATATACAGCCTTGTCGTACTCCTTTCCCAATTTTGAACCAATCAGTTGTTCCATATCCAGTTCTAACTGTTGCTTCCCGTCCCACATATAGATTTCTCAGGAAATAGATAAGGTGGTCAGGCTCATTTCTTTAAGGACTTGCCATAGTTTGCTGTGGTCCACACAGTCAAAGGCTTTTGCGTAGTCAATGAAGCAGAAGTAGATGTTTTTCTGGAACTCTCTGGCTTTCTCCATAATCCAGCGCATGTTAGCAATTTGGTCTCGAGTTCCTCTGCCCCTTCGAAATCCAGCTTGTACTTCTGGGAGTTCTCGGTCCACATACTGCTGAAGCCTACCTTGGAGGATTTTGAGCATAACCTTGCTAGCGTGTGAAATGAGTGCAATTGTACGGTAGTTGGAGCATTCTTTGGCACTGCCCTTCTTTGGGATTGGGATGTAGACTGATCTTTTCCAATCCTCTGGCCACTGTTGAGTTTTCCAAACTCACTGGCATATTGAGTGTAGCACCTTAACAGCGTCATCTTTTAAGATTTTAAATAGTTCAACTGGAATGTCATCACCTCCACTGGCCTTGTTGTTAGCCATGCTTTCTAAGCCCCACTTGACTTCACTGTCTGGCTCAAGGTCAGCAGCCACACTATCTGGGTTGTCCGGGGCATCCAAATCTTTCTGGTATAATTCCTCTGTGTATTCTTGCCACCTCTTCTTGATGTCTTCTGCTTCTCTTAGGTCCCCACCATTTATGTCCTTTATCATGTCCATCTTTGCACAAAATGTTCCTTTAATAGCTCCAGTTTTCTTGAACAGATCTCTGGTTTTTCCCTTTCTATTATTTTCCTCTATTTCTTTGCAGTGTTCATTTAAGAAGGCCCTCTTGTCTCTCCTTGCTATTCTTTGGAAGTCTGCATTCCATTTTCTGTAACTTTCCCTATCTCCCTTGCATTTTGTTTCCCTTCCCTTCTCTGGGATTTACCTACCCATAATGATAAGCTCCCAAATTTACTCACAATACAACAGTACAAATAATTGTGTGCTTGTTTTCCCTTTGTTTCAGCAATATAACATCTTCACTACCCTGTTAGAAGAGACTCCTGCTAGCAATTGCCAGGTGCAAGAACATATGAAAATAATGAGCAAACATGAGAATACAATTAGCAGAAATTGGAACATTTCTTTTGGGGCTGCACTTCCCAGAATCCCACAGCCTATAATGAATGGTCATGCTGGTTGAGGGATTCCGGAAATCATAATCCAAAGAAGGCAACTTTTCAGTATTATAGCCTTCTTATTGGGAATCTTCTCATGAACTACCACCTAACTTATTATGGCTCAAATCCTGTTGCTTAGCATAGTCACAACGAGTGTAGGGCCATTTGAATCAATGGGATTTATGGAGGAATTGACTCACCAAATACCCGCTGACTCAACAGGCCTACTCTATTGTGACCTACAACACTAAGCAACAGGATTTCAGACACAATGTGTGCTGTCTAGCGTGAGCAATGAGAACATTTCTAGGAAGTGGTCAATCATTTTGAAGGGAACCAAATCCTCTCTTCCTCTGTACGGGTGTTTGCATTCAGTTCTGTGACACTGCTTTAAATACATATTGGACTTTGAAGCACAGGGAGTTTAATCTAGGTGACATGCCAGGCAATTAATTGCATAACCTTCTCCAGTTACTAGGATTCAGAAGGAAGGAAATGATTATTAGCATTTCAAAATGTTACAGCATCAGAGGACGAAAAAGTGCAGCCCAAGAGGTTCAAAACTAAAATGGAATGGAACAACGTTGTTCTATAATTTATTTGCAGATGGCTGCTGGGGCATTTGAAGGTGGGCCTGAAATGGTAGCTGACCTGCTTATGTAACTGAAATCCATCCAGTTATCTAGTCCTAAGCAGCCGCAGGTTGCAGGTATTGAAGGCTCTAGTTTTAATTTCCTCTACCAGGACACAGAAATTACAAAAGAAAAGCAAAATCTTCTTAAGAAGATTCTCATCATTTTGTTTTCTGACTCAGCTTTGCCAGACATACACACCACTTTAATGCTATTTGTATATTATTATTTGTGGTGCTGTGGTTAATGTTGGATTAAGTACCCAGGAGAAGTGGATTCAGATACCCACTTATTTGTGAAACTCACTGTGTGACCTTGGGTTAATCAGGCTCAGCCTGACTTTACCTCGTTATGAGGTTGTTGTGAGGAGAAGAGTGAGTGAAGCGAACCAGGTATGCCACCTTGAACTCACTGGACGAAAGGCAGGTACAAAGATAACAAATAACAATAAATAACATTTCATGTTTCCTGAGAATGGATTAGCAAATCAGGATTTCTTTAATCTTTACTGCAGATAGATAGATAGATAGATAGATAGATAGATAGATAGATAGATAGATAGATAGATAGATAGATAGATAGATAGATAGATAGATAGATAGATAGATAGATAGATAGATAGATAGATAGATAGATAGATAGATAGTTTTCATTAAAGCCTCTTGATTTTGTACCAGGTTTTGGTGAGCATTAGCTAATTTCAGAGCTCAAGTCAAGCAGCTGGTTCTGATCTTCAGGGTGCAGTCACATATTTGAGATTCACCAGTGGGTGTTTGCATCAGGCATATTACCTACTACAAAGTTCATGGGAGTCTGAGAAATAGGACTTCTCCTTACATGATTGGTGCTTGGCAGAAACATAGAAGTGTGTCTGGAAACTCTCTAAAAGAGCATGATAGCTAAAAGCATAAAAATTTAAAACACAAACAAATAAATCTACCTGCACACACAGAATCATAGAATAATTGAGTAGGAAGGGACGTATAAGGCAACCGAGTCCAATCCCTTGCTCAATGCAGGAATCCAAATCAAAGTAGATCTGACAGATAGTTGTCCAATTTTCTATTGAATGGCTCTAGCATTGGAGTAATCATGACCTTCCAATATACTACTACTCTAACAGTTAAGACATTTGTCCTGATATTCAACCAAAATCTGGCTTTCTGAAACTTTACCCCATTTTAATGTGTTCTGCACTCTGGCATGATTGAGAATAGATCCTTCCCCAGCCTGGTGTTCTCAAGATCTACTGAATGTCAAATTCTGTCATACCCAAATAGTTGCCAATGATGAAAAGCCATAGCTCCACACACAGCCCTACTTAGGCCAAGGGTTGCTATTGATCACGTCATGGACCATGGTTCCATATAGCAGCATTCAGAGTTCAGGAATTCAATAGAAGGCTTTTGGCTTCTCTTAATGAAAACTGGGAGGCCTATTGGTGAATAAAAATATGCATGTAATGTGTACTGTCAAGTTGATTCTAACTAACGGTAACCCTCTCCAGGGTTTCTGAGGTAGAGAATACACAGAAGTGGCTTACCATTCTCTTCTTCTGGGGGCACCTGGGACTGTGCAGCTTGCCCAAGGCCACACAGTCTGGCTCTGCACACAGGAGGCACAGTGGGGAATCAAACTCCCAACCTCTGGATCCACAACCAGATACCTAAACCACTGAGCTAATACAACATAGAGTTAGTCTGGACATTGCAGGCATCTAACTAGTCAAATATGACACTGATGCGCATCAGGAGAAGGCTGCAGCCTGTACTAGTTGTGCCATTTAAATCACATTGAAGTCAACAAAACTGAAATATTTACTGCTTTGGTTGTAAGTTTGTTGGCTATTCCCAGCTCACTAAAGTCACCAGTAAAATGCCTTGATTTCACTAGCTCTGGACTGTATCTGTTTAGACAACGAGGAAAAACAAACGCTTGTCATTATCACATAGTCTCCTGTTGTACACTAATGTCTTCCCTTTTGGCTGCTACTGCAGCTTATCACTCGCCCTTCCATGACAGTTTTACTCTTCCCTCTCTTCTCCTATTCCTTCTTTGGTTTTAAAACTTGCTGCACATTGTTGTAATGTCTGCCACTCCCACATGGGTGTGTGAAGGAACCCTGCAAGTGAAGCCCACAACCCCAGCACCCAGAACCTCTCTGCCCTGTGGGTTTCACACACCATGTGACACATTCACTTTCTTTCTGCTTATCTTGGCCGGAGTGGGGGGTGGTTGTGATAATTCATGATAATACCATGCTCCCTTTCCATGATATTATCATAGGTCAGGGAAGGCACATACTTAGTCAAACATACAAAACATATAATGAGGCCAGAATCTCATCTCAGGTCTCTAGCCATGCGTCCAGGGTTTCTTGCAGTTTTCATGCCATGTTACTGACACGCACACTCAGTAGGGACACATGTGAAACATGTCATAGCCTGAAACAGAACATATGAGAATACCAAGAAAGAGCAGGCGAGGAAAACAAACACTTCAGAACATTCCGAAGTAGCTCATCATGTTACTTCTTGTTGGTTTAAAAGCAGTGTGAAAAAAATTGCAACTTGCTGTGGTTTATTGTGAAACACAAGCATCTATTTTGTGTTTTCCAAAACATCTCAGAGGCTAAAGGGTAATAAACCACCCATCTGCTTTCTTCCACGATTGGTGGTGACAAAAAATAACATATTGAGGAATCAGGGGTGTTACATCAGACACTTACTAGGTCAGAATTCCAAGATCAGCAGTTATTTTTTCATAATTAGCTATGGTGATTGAGGTTGGTTGAGAAGACATAAAAACCTGTAGGTTTCTTTTTTCAAGCTGGATAGCAAAGAGGCAGTTCATAAGATTAAAGATGATAGCAAGAACAGTACTAAAACTATCTCCCTTACATCATCAGGAATACACTACAGATGTGGAATTGCCAGCCAGAATACACATTGCTGCATTGAAGGCTACCAAGGATCATAAATCTAGTGTGTTTTAATAAATATAATGGAGTCATATATCCATACCTAATTATCTCTCTAATTCCAGTGTCACTGTGACATTAGGTTTTATTACATTCTTCTAATGCTCAATTAGAATTCTGTGAGGCAGCAGTATTGCTTAATGATCTGGGCCCCTGGTGGTTCTGTTAAGGCTGTTTCAGTTTCTCTGCAGCTGAGAATCTCTGTGTGTGTTTACGTTGGGAAAAAAAACTTTGCATCTTATTCAGCAAATGATTCATCTTTTTAAATGCAAATCAGAGATAGCTTCCTGTTTTGCAGAACTCAGGCCTCCTAGTACATTCGTCTTCAACCAGTGAGTACTGGGTTGCACACCGTGTCACAATTGTCATATCACCATTTTGCAAGTTTATGGCAAAAAATTAAAAAGTACTGTAGGTCCTCAAATGCATTGATTTGGATAGAAATTTTCCCAAGATCCAGATGATGTTCCCTTTCTCTTGCTTTGTGCCACTTTTTTCAGGGGTTCCCAGACTTTTTTGATCGTCCTAAACTCATTGGTTTATTTTTTTGTACTGATTTATACTAGGAAGGGGAGTTGTTTAGCACTATGACACTTCCTAGGTGGACAGAACTCAGTGGAAAGGAAGTGAGGGAAATGGTTCACTGGGCACACATCAAAATGGAGCTTGCAAGAAGCTATCTCAAGATGCACTCCCACTCACCCATCTACTGCCAAGCTGCTAAAAAAGGTGAAACTTGCCTTGATAGGTGCTGTCCCTCAGGCGTGGAATGGGTAAGGACAGTGGAGATGAGAGCTACTGCTGCCTCTGTCTCACTGTCTTTCCCTTCTTCTCATGTTGAAAAGATGGTTTTTGCCCTGATCAAGGCACTGCTGCCATCCCCACCCCACCCCATATTCCCACCTTCTTCTACTTGAAGCCAGCTTCCTCAGCCACTGTTGTTGTTCCAATATATATATTGAATATATATTGAAACCTACCGCATAATGCCACGCTGCCCCATAATGCGATTTACAATGTATTTGTAGTAGGAACCCCCCTATCCGTGGGATCACTATCCAATGATTCAGTTATCTACTGCCTGAAAATACTAAGTTACCCCCCCCCCCCCCCATATTTATTTATACATATTTCCAGGTAATATTTATATGTATTTCCAGGGTGTATTAACCAGAACTGGCCACTAGAGGGAGCCAGAGCCCATGCTCTTGCAACTGATCCCCCGCAGATACCGTGGTCTTACTATGTGCAAGGAACACTTTGCCCCCGAACATGCTGAGAACTCATTTTACTGATCTCAGAAGGATTGAAGGCTGAGTCAAACTTGAGCCAGCTACCTAAATCTATCAAGATCGAACTCAGGTCATGAGTAGAGGCTTGGCTGCAGTACTGATGTTTAACCACTGTGCCATGGGGATCGCTGCAATGCACTTCATCCTGAAGCCATTTATGAAATATAACAGTTTGGATGTGAATCCCAGTAAATCCTGCATTGTTCTAAACCCAAATGACAAGGGGGGTGCAGAACAAACCAATACAGATGCGTCATCTGGAAAGCCCCTTACTATACCAGAGCCATTGTTACCAGATTGGTTTGAAATTTGAAACAGTTTTAGACTTTATCAAATAGATCATGAATGGAACATGTCGTGCTAGTAACTGACGTGCATAAGAGTAGAACCATGTGTGGGAGAGAGCGACAGAGAGAGACAGACGCTCATCTTAACAAAATGGGTACCTTCTTGCCACTTCAATTAAATAGATGAGAATACATATAATAAGAATAACCTGGAACCCATTCATCTGTCACCTGCATGAAAAGTGCTTCACATGACCATCAAAACCAAACAGATCACCACCAATACAACAAACCTCTTCCCTGTTACTGAAATAAAAGAGGTTATATTTTCTTTCCTTCAAGTCTTCCGGCTGCAATACACATTCACTCCTTCCCTTGTGCTGCCAAAGGATAAATGCAGGTAGGGTTCTTTTTAATATGCAAAAGCAAGAGAAAAGAAGTTCAGTCAACTAAAGGTCATTGTTATTTCTGTCAGTTGCAGTCCGAGCAGCTGAGATCGACCAGTCTTGCATATCGTGAATCTATTAAGAATAAAGGTTTACTGTGAAAAGTGGAACAGGAGCCAGAAGTGAACGCTTGATTTATCTTTTTTTTTTTTTTTTGGACCTAATTTTGTTTCTAGCTTTTGAACACATGGAATGGTCTCTGAAATATATTTCAGCTCATATAGAGCTCTGAGAATCCTGCACTAAGTTTCCATTTCCTAGTAATGGGTGCAAAGCACCATTACTCTTTAGGTAAAAGGTAAAGGTTCCCCTTGACATTTAGTCCAGTCATGTCCGACTCTAGAGCGCGGTGCTCATCCCCGTTTCCAAGCCATCGAGCCAGCGTTTGTCCATAGACAGTTTCTGTGGTCACGTGGCCAGCACGACTAGACACAGAACGGCGTTACCTTCCCACCGTGGTGGTACCTATTTATCTACTCGCAATTACATGCTTTCAAACTACTAGGTTGGCAGGAGCTGGGACAAGCGACGGGAGCTCACTCCGTTGCGTGGATTCGATCTTGCGACTGCTGGTCTTCTGACCTTGCAGCACAGAGGCTTCTGCGGTTTAACCCGCAGCGCCACCACGTCCCATTACTCTTTAGATGGTGACAAAAATATGTTTCCTTCCCCTGAAATGAGAATAGGGAGTTACTCATTGCAGGGGTTGCAGCCACTGACCCCCCCCCAAACCACCCTGACCCTTTTTTTTTTTTTTTTTTACTCCTTTTAAACTAAACTCAGGAACTGTGTGACCCCTATGGCTTCTTTGCCACTCTTGACAGTGTATCAGGATGCTTCCCATATGTGCTAAAGAAACAATTTCTGAGTATGTTTCGCTACAAATGTACTATTTAAGCACTGTTTCGCTAGAGCATTCAATTGCTCCAGCCGCTGGATGGTCCCTGGACCTAGAACAGCGAAGCTGGCCTTTGCCATCCACCCGGGATATCGCGAGACGGGTTAGTCTCACGGGACTCTGAGGTGGGAGGGGAAAGCCAGGTATTTAAGGTGGCTTTCCCCTCTGGAACGCCCTCTTCTTTTCGGGCAGCCGAGGTAGAAGGGTGACTCTTGAACGGTGCGCTACTGTGCAGCACGTGGCTTTACAGTTCGGATTGTTTAGAGGCGAACGGCATTGCTGGCAAAGTTCGAGCGCTGCAGAAGCCGGGAACTTTACAGGACGCTGAACGCGGGACCTTAAGGGAAGGAGGGGCAACGGCTCCCTCCTTAGGCTGAGTTTCCTTTCTTTTCATATTGTGTGGCTATTGTTCGGGGAACTTTTTAGGGGTCAGCTTGGCGCGGCTATTGGGGACTGTGTGCGACTTTAAAGAGGGTCCACAGCTCCGGGGGGAAAGCCGCACCGAGAGAGAAGCCGCGCCGCGGTTTGGGCGCTCCGCAGCGCTGCGGCGAAGGCGGGGTTGTGTAAAACGGACCGAGGTTACTTCGCTGGTACATTAATTCCTAACTGAGGATCGTTGTCGCCCCCCCCCCCTTTTTTCTTTGGTTCGCCGCGGGTTGGATTTGCTTTGTCGGGTCAGGCCAGGCTGCTCCTAAGTTTATTGGGGAGTTTTTATTTGCTTGGGGACCTGCTTTGATTCGCCTTGCTATACGCCATCTTGTCCCACCTATCCTCCTGATATTCCTGCACTTTAATTAACAGCCTTTTGTTTCCCTTGCTTGTTTGCTCTCCCTGGCTGCGGCGGCAGCGGCTCTTACTTTGGGGCTTTTGGCTTACCGGGGCCCCTGCTCTCCCTAGAGTGTGCTTGTAACTTTCCTTTGTCACCACGCCAGTGGCTTCGCTTGCAGCCAGCCAAGTTTAAATTTCGCGCCATTTGCTTTCCCCGGCTTTCTTTGGCTTTGCTCTGTTTTGTCCGCTGAGGCTTGCTGCGGCGCAGGCTGCGGGGAGTTGTTTTCGGGCATAAAGGGTTTTTCCCCTTAAATTAAATTAAAAAATAAATAAATAAATAAATAAAAAAGAAAGAAAGCCGGAGCCTCAGCCCAGCTGTTATACGGCTGCGACTGGCTTTGGGCTAAGAGCGGCTGTAGAACTAATAAAAAGGAGGGGGTTTCGGGTTTGATTTCGGTGCTGTGCGGCTCCGTTTGCTGGGTCGGTAGCTTAGTTCCCGGATCCTATTTGAATTTCCCGCCAGATTTGCGCACCGCCCCCCCTTTTTTGTTGTTTTGTTTTTGCCGCATTGTCGCCTCGCTGCAACCTTAATTTCGCTTGGCTTTCCTTGGGCGGCTTTCTATTTTTACGTTAGCATTTTTTGGCCCACATTTGAATTTCCCGCCAAGCTTTCCATACATACCCTTGTGTTTCTGTTTTTGCCCAGGTTTGCTTTCGCTGCCATTTTTATTTGGCTTTGCTTGATTTGGGCGCCAGCCTAACTCATACCCATCTGTCGCTGCAGCTACTGGTTAGCGTGGTGGATAGATATATAAATATATATTATTGCTATTAAAATTTTTATAAATATAGACTGCATATACGTGGATATAGAGAAAAATATATATATACAATTTAATATATACAATTTAATTCAGGTATAGGTAATTCAAATAAATAAATTGATAAGCAATACTATTAATAGAATAAATACTAAATTGATTATTGTGCAATAGGTTAATAGCAATTACTGAGAAAGATAATTATTGTAGGATTAATTGGGCAAATTAATTGGTCATTTAATTATTACCTCAATTTATTTACTGGAAATTCCTATTGGACTGTTTGGCCACTTGATTAATCGAATAACTAAATTGATTAATTTATCTACAGATTGATTAATCATTGATTATTAATTGATTATTGGAATGATTAATTGAATAAGTAATCCACAGATTAAGGACGTTTACTTAGATATTTATTGTGAATCAATCGGTAAGATTGGAGCATTTACAATTAACACTGAAGGAGCTGTATACAGCGGGAGTTTAATTCATTGATTGCTCGGCTATATAAGTATATAAACTGGATTAATAATCAAAGGACAGTTACCAGCATTTACTGTTGGATAGAGGACTATATGGTTGGGGTTTGACTTAGATAGGTAAACCACCTCAGTTAATCTAGGAAATAGTGTTGGCGCAATCCGAAGAACTGGTGTATTTACAGGAATTATATCACGGTTATAGGAGCCGTACGACTGCTCAGTGGCTGAGGCATCTGTCTGCTGGCAATTGGAATTGTTTACGGGTTATCGAGGGTGCTAAAGTGCTACCTCTAGGTTTAGTAACAAAGCAGCCCTAGTTATAGTAATAAAGCAGCTCAGGCAAAATGACATCAAGGAAGGGCATGGGCGCCAACAAGGGGAAGCGCCCCGCGAAGAAGAGGCAGGCGCCACAGGTGTAGCCACCACAATCCTCTTCCGATGAGGAGTCCTGGCCCGTGTGGCGGGAATTACAAGAAAAAATTTCAGCCTTAGAGGCTCAAAGGCCTGATAAGCAGCCTTCCCTGCTGAGTGGGGTACAGCCACGTAGATCGGCCAGGGAGTCTAAGAGTCATAAGAGGGCTAGATTAAGGGTAATGGCACGTGAACTAACACAGAGGTGTGTTGCTCTTGAGTCTGCACAGGTTACAGATGTTTCGGTGAGGCGCAACACGGAGGATACACCCGTTACTTCTAGGGGCGGCGGTGCTGGGAAGCAACGGTCATCGACACCGGGGGAGCCAGAACCGACATCTGTCAGCCAGGAGGAGCAGGATGATGATGTGGAGGAGGTCGGTTGCAGTGCACCGCAACATTGTGAAGATTCTGGCACAGCCTCCACATCCTATGGTGAGTCTGCGAACATACTGGGCACTCACACGGCTCCGGCGGCTTGGCCCTGGGCCTCTGGTGCGCCAGTGGGTTACCCGACTACCACACCCTACACCTCAATGACCATGGGGTTGCCTAATGTTGCATGGCCCTATGCCACCCCGCACTTTAGTGGGTGGGGTGTACCTTATGCCACCCCTCCTGCGCAGAGCCAACCTGACAATCCTACGGGCGTAGGGTCCTGGCCCTATCCTTCAGTACCCAATTCGGGATATAACACGGTGCCCCTTGGGGCGCTGCCATATGGGGATTATTCTACGCCCTTAGGGGATCATTTAAGCCCAGCAACCAAGGAGAAGATTTGGAAAGGAGAGTACATTGATGTGTTTGACCTCCTCAATAGAGAGGTGGATAAGAAGGAGCTGGACAAGGAGGATGAGAAGGATAAAGAGAGGCGAAGGAGGAAAAAGCCAGATAGGACATGGGCGAATTGGCTGCCTGGGTTTTTAATTTATGCGGGAGTCATTGTTAAAGCGCAGCCTTGGAGGGCTCAACCCCTTTTCCAGTACTTGGATATCATATACAGAGCTTATACGGATTTTGCAGGCCAGGCGTGGTTGCAATATGACCAGGCATTCCGCATGCGGAGCGCCATCCAGCCAAGCTTGCGTTGGGACGAACCACAGCCGGGGCTTTGGCTGCAGCACATGACGCCTTCTAGGCCCAACACGGGGGATCGGTTTGATAGTGGGCATCTGAATAGGAAAGTGTTAGCTTCACAACTTACCCGCCCAGGTGCGGGGCAGGTGGTTCAACCCCGCCTGCCTTGCTTTCAATTTAACTCTAGGGGCTTCTGTAACAAGAAGCCATGTAAGTTCAGGCACGAGTGCCTTACCTGTGGGGGACAACATTCAAATTCCTCCTGTTTTAGGGCAGGTGACCAGCGACAAAGCAGGAACACTGGAGGCCCCAGGAAGCCTAACAATGGTGGGGGCACTTCCAGAAAAGGGGCCCAGTCCAATTAGGGTACAGGTGCTCGAGGACTGGCTGAGATTTTACCCTCGCAAGGAGGATGCAAGATATTTATTAGAGGGATTTAAATATGGGTTTAGAATTCCAGCATTAGGGGAACGCAAGGCGTTCATGGCACAAAACCTCCGCTCAGTACTGGGTATGGAGAGCATTGTGCAGCAAAAAATCGATAACGAAGTAAGGGAGGGTCGGGTCCTTGGACCCTTTCCAACACCACCTTTGAGGAACCTCCGGGTTTCGCCGCTAGGCATAGTGCCCAAGAAGGCCCCGGGCGAATTCCGATTAATTCACCATCTATCCTTCCCCGAGGGAACGTCAGTAAATGACGCCATTCCCCAGGAATTGTGCACTGTCAGGTATACCTCATTTGATGAGGCAGTAAGGATGATCAGGAAATGTGGAGTGGGGGCGGAACTGGCAAAATGTGACATTAAATCAGCGTTTAGGCTTCTGCCGGTTCACCCACACGACTTCAACTTGCTGGGCTTCCAATTTGGGGGCGTATTTTATGTGGACAGGGCTCTACCCATGGGATGCTCAGTGTCGTGTGCCGCTTTTGAAAAATTCAGCACATTTATAGAATGGAGACTTAGGCGCATGGTACAAGGCAATTCAACGGCTCATTACCTTGATGATTTCCTTTTCTGTGGGAAAGGGGGCTCAGGTAGATGCAGCTTTATGCTTAATAGGTTTCAAACATTAGCCGAGGAATTAGGGCTGCCCTTAGCCGAGGACAAGACGGAGGGTCCGGCCACATCGCTAACTTTTCTGGGTATAGAACTGGACACTGTACAGCAAACATCTAGGTTACCCCAGGATAAGTTGACGGACCTTAGGGCTCGGGTAGAATCTTTTATGCATAAGAAAAAAGTGTCGCTTAAGGACCTGCAGGAAATAGTTGGCCATTTAAACTTTGCCTGCAAGGTCGTGGCGCCAGGCCGTGCATTTCTCAAGCGCCTGTGCACAGCCATGAGTGGCCTCAAACGACCGAGTCACAGGACTAGGGTAACGCGAGGCATGAAGGAGGATCTCCGTGTCTGGAGCCAATTCCTCAAAAATTTTAATGGGATCTCCTTCTGGAGATCTGAGATGAATTTGAAGGCAGATTTTCAGGTAAACTCCGATGCTGCTGGATCCTTAGGATTTGGCATCTATTTCCGAGGCAAGTGGTGCGCAGGCACATGGCCGGAAGCATGGCATCAGAATGGCATCACGAGGGACCTAACCTTCTTGGAATTCTTTCCAATTGTTGGCTCGCTATGGCTCTGGGCGGAGGAATGGTCAAATTCAGTAGTCCGTTTCTGGTGTGACAACCAGGCGGTTGTCTACATCATAAACAACCTGACAGCGCAGTCTGAACGGGTTATGAACCTCGTCAGGGCCTTTACGCTCAAGGCTTTACAGTTCAACATAGTAGTGCATGCCAGGCACGTCCCAGGTGTAGACAATAGCATAGCTGATGCTTTGTCGCGTCAACAGATCGAGCTGTTCAGGGAACTAGCTCCAGAAGCCAGGGAGCTGCCAGAAGTTCTTCCCCCGGAGGTCTGGCAGATTGGCGTGACGATGCATCCAGAGCGATAGGGTTGGCCCTGGCAGAAAGGACAAGGAAGGGCTACTCCGCAGTGAGTACGGAGTTCCTGCAGTTTAGGAGGATGGTTGATCTGGAGCAGGCTTGGCCAGCCCCGGTCGAACATCTCCAGCAGTTTATGGTGTACCTTTATAGGAAAGGGTTAGCGCCAGCCACTATACAAGGTAAGCTGTCAGCCTTGGCATTCCACGCAAAAAGTAAGGGTTATAGGAATGTTACAGGGGATTATCGAATTAAGAAAATGTTAGAGGGATGGTCCAGAGAGAGGGGTAGAGCGAGGGACACTAGAGTACCCATATCACCTCTCCTTTTGGAGCGTATATGTGAGCACTGGGAGGTGCTGTGCAGGGACGAGTACGAAATAAGCCTATTTCATGCTGCATCCCTTCTAGCCTTTTTTGGGGCCCTGAGGATCAGTGAACTAGTAGCTGGAAGTAAAGTGGACATATCCAGGGTAGCTCTACAATGGCAGGATGTCAAAATCAGAAAGGGGAAGGTAGAGCTTGTAATTAGACAATCCAAGGCTGACCAAAAAGGGAAGGGTAGGCAGTTAGTTTTGGGGCAGTGTACCATAGTACGCATATGCCCAGTCAGAGCCACGCAGGCATACTTAGAGCATAGAGGACAGGAGGCAGGTTATTTTTTCCAGCACGCGGATAAGTCTCCATTGACAAAATATCAGTTTTGGAAATTGACGGGATTAGCTTTACACAAGGCTGGCATGATGGGTGCAAGGTTTGGCACACATTCATTTAGAATTGGAGCGGCATCCACCGCAGCGGCCTTGGGTTACAGCACACAAGACATCAAACAACTAGGCCGATGGTCCTCATCTTGTTATAAAAGATACATTAGGACCTTACCTACTTTGTAGGCAGGGGCCTGACTTATGTTTTTACAGGTACCCTGGGGTCAGGAGGACGGAAGCGGATAGTGATCATCGGCCATAGTTTTGTATACTGGGCAGAGCGCTATGCGGCTACATCCCACTGGGGGACCAATCTGGGTCTTGGAGCAAGGGCTCACATTACGTGGAAGGGGCTGCGTGGAATGCAGTGGGGTCAGCTGTGCAGAATGACGGCGTTTGGCCACTGCCCACCGGACCTGCTGGTGATACATCTTGGAGGCAACGACTTGCCTCGACTGCCGGGCAAGGCTCTGGTCCTGGACATTCTACGCGACCTTAAAAGGTTGAAGGCCACATACCCGGCGATGCGGATCATATGGTCTACGATTATACCTCGGTTAGCCTGGCGAGGCTCTGAGAGGATTGGCGCTGTTAACAAGGCCCGGCGGGGCGTTAACAAGGAGGTATGCAGAGGCGTCTGCAACGGCCTTGGATCAGTGATAGGTCACCGTAGGATCCAAGTGGGGAAACCTGGATTGTTCCGGACTGACGGCGTTCATCTTTCAGAGGCTGGTTTAGAGGTCTTCTTAGAGGACATTAGAGGGGGCCTGCTTGCCGAGCTCGCAGGGCTCTGTGGCGGGCATGGGACATAGACAGGCTAGTCCCTATGCTGTGGCGGGTAGTGCGGAAAAAACAGGTATTTACGGTGGGTCCCGCTGTAATTTCAAGTAAGCCAACAGTACATCCGACTGCCGGGCACTGCGGATCGTGCGATTACAGTGCCTGGGGCGGGAAGATGCGCTGGGCCACTTCCGGACTAACACCCCCTCGAATAAAAGGGGGGGTCGAGGTCTGGGGGTGTTTATTAGCGGCCGGCCAGGTTCCTGCTGTCCTTAAGATCGCTGGAGCCTGGGGGCCGGGGACTCGCCCCTTCATTGATCAAGGGGTATTTAGATACTCACGTCATTTAATTGTTTCCGCACTACAGCAGGCCCCCTCCTTAGGAAAGAGAATGAAAATTTTGAATCTGAATGTATATATTAATAAAGTGTGGCCCGTATTTAACCCATATTACTGTCTCGTGCTTTATTCCGGGGTTGGGAGGGCAATGAGATAGTGCTAAGAAGCAAAATTTTAGCAGCTACAGGAAATGAGGCTGGGAACCACTCGCACTTCCTGTAACAGCCAGACCATTGTGTTATTGAGTAAAGTAAACTGGATTTCACTGTCAGAAGCAGGGTCTCTAGTGATCAGGGGGCGGGGCGGGATTCTTGGAGAGTTTAGTTAATTCTTTGCATTGTTAGCAGAGTATCAGGTACCAAGAAGTATTGCACAGAGGAAGTGTGAGAGAATAGCTTAAGACTCAGTAGGCTACCCCTTTTCACAGTGACTAGCCCTTTATAAATTAAAAATCATTCTGGAAGCATTTTAAGTGAAAATAGAGACATCTTTACTTATAGTTGTTGTCTGTGATTACAGTCAGTGGACAAATCGAGTCCCCACACAAGGGAGAGACCTTGCCATGTTTTCTGCATGCTCAGAACTCAGTAAAGGAAAAAGAGAGAAACTAAGAAAGGAAGCAAAGCTAACGAACAGGAAGATGGGGGGGGGGGGCAAGCCAGAGGTAGGAAAAAGAACTTTACCAATTGGTTAGTGGGGAAAAAAGAATCCCTTTGGGTCCAAAAAGCTCCTCTCCCACTGATATCCAGTGTTAGAAAGCATTCAAGATTGTTATTATCTCAACAACAACAACAAAACATTCCCCAGCCTGGCAATCTTCTACATCAATGTAAGCAGTATTGAAAATACAAGGAAAAATGAAAGATACTGTGTTATATTAAGTGCTAATTTCTCAGTAAATATAAAACCTCATAGATACCAGAGATAAAGCATGGCTGTGCCATGCCACATGTTCATCCCTGATCAAATTCATTTTTATTGTCCTGGGGGTGGGTGGGGGGACTCTTCTATGGACTTATCTTGTATTAGCATGGGTGGTGATCTATCCTCAGGCAGTGGATACTAGGGGTCAGCGAGAGAAGCCTCTGTGATGGTTCCCTCCCTTTAGAAGACTGAGCTGTGAATGCTACACAGCTGTTGTGGGCTTTTCTCTATCCAGATTTAATCAGAGGTTCAGGTCAAGACACATGACTGGTGATGGGCTTGTAGACAGTGAAGCCACAGGAAGATTCTCAATACTTTCTGTATTTAATTCCTCGTGTTCTTGTAGTCCACAATCTTGCCTTTGCCATGTGTATGCTATGTATACCTGACATTCTGGATACCATCTCATGCATTTTAAAAAGTGGTTTCTGGTCCATGAAATCTTATGCTCTATAATAAATTAGTTAAACAAGTCATAGGACTCTTATCTGAATTTGTATCAGGGCGTATGAATACAAGTTCAGCTAAGAGAAAGTAGGTAATTACTAACACTTGCTGCGAGAAAAGCAAGCAAAAATACAAGATGGATTTTACAAGGCACTCAGTATAATTCTTATGAAAATGTTTAGTTCTAAATGAGAGTTTAAGCAGTTGCATAAGGAACAAGCTTAATACAGCCAAGATCTGTGCGTGGTTGAGATAGCTGGAATCAATAACAGGAAATCAAACACAATATTTTTTATTCCAGACTGAGAGTGAAAAAAAAAACCACCAGCAGTTCATGTGTTTTTATTCTCAGACGGGCAGCATAGAGAATCCTGTTTTATCTCACCTCGTTTGCAAAGCAAATGGGGCACTCTGATTTTTGTTTAAATATTCAAACTGTCATCTTTTATTGCAAAGCATCAATCCTGAACACACAACTTTATGTTGCATGCTAGAGTTAGCAGTGGATTGCCATAAATAGGTGCTGTTAAACTTCTCTCACAACCTTAATTTCTCCTCAAGCCACAAAACTGTCACTGTGAACAGCTGTGCCTATCAGTTCATTTAGGGGCTGTTGAGCACAATACTTGTGCCACACCATTAACTCAAGGAAAAATTGCTGGCGACATCAACAGCCCCATTTGTCACTACTTCATTCCAGGCTGATCCTCGTGGAATGACAGCTTAATTATTATCAATCAATGGTAGGGCTGTGCAGGAGGGAAAGCAAAGCAGTGTAAATAGAAATGGATGAGATGCGAATCTTTCAGGACAATTCAGCACAAATGACAGGCAAAGGCCCTTGTACATGTGAGGCGGATGGCAGCATGAAGCTGCAGCAGACAGAATAACAAACAGCAACAGCCAGAGCCAGGGATTTGGGAAAGGATATCCCGTAAAACAGCCTATGTTGTGGCGCCTTTCCCTTTCCCACAATGCCTGGCTCTGAGGAAAGTTCCCTCAGAGCTAAGCATTTGGGGACGGCCAGCAATATGGAGAGTAATACCAGCTGTTTTCTGAGAATAAGAGAGCCGGTAGGCTGCAATGAAAAGAGGAAGAAGGTCAGAGATGGGAAGAAGTTCTCTCTCTTTTGGTACTACATGTCTTTCTTCGAATATACAACTCAGGCAGCAGGACAGACTGGCCACTGGTGGACTTCAGGTGAGGCCAATAAGATGCTACCTTACTCCAACCATGTATTGGTAAATTTGGAACTGCGGGTGCTCATCATGGCAGTCCCAAGAGCCACCTCCCCACTACCATAAGAGTCCAAAATGCTGCATCAGTCCATAGCAGCAAATGAGGAACAGGTTTTGTCAGTTACAGGCCAGAATCTAGTTGAATATTCATCCCAGAGTATTCAGCCCTGCAAAACACAAAATTGAGTTTTGAGCAGGACTAGTATACAGCAAGAAATACAACTGCTGACCCCTCAACCAGCAGCAATTCGCTACTGAAATTTACAGCACTGGACTTATACAGGTTGGTGGTAACTAATAAGATCCTGGCCCATGGCTCATAATTCAAGACCAGATCACCCTCAAATAATCTGCATTACAACAGAGATGGTTTTGCAGTCATCTACTGCTTCTGGAAAAATCAATTTCTCTCCCTGCTTCTGTTAGGACTTCAAACAAGCCTGGGGCAGCAGATGATGCCATAGTTCCTGCCACTCAGAAATTCCTGGGGTTTCTACCCTAGGAACCCTGGTTGTTTAGCCCTATGGATCTGCTAACTAAGTATGAGCAATATTTTGCTCAGGTATACACTTGTTTCTGGTCACCTTTCCCAACAGGATCCATACAACAGAATTGGATTTCCCTATTTTCACAATTGTCTCTTTCCTCTTCTTTTGTTACTTGCCTGATCATAAGATTATGCATTACTCATCAAAGAGTAACAGCAAACAAAACAATGTTAAAAGAGAAATGAAGGAAGAATTCTCCAGCACTCAGGACACAGAAAGTGTTGTAGAATTGGTGTATAACCATCATGTTCTCAGAAAAAAAATTAACCAGAAAAATAAAATCTCTGCTATATTCTGAGTTACCCCATTAGAATTCAAATGAGAGGAAACACTGTTTAGAAGAAAAGAAAACTTACTGCTCAGAATAATGTAAGCTCTTCCATTTTTCAGTTGTTAATAGCATTCTATAGAATGTGGAATTTAATCTGCTCTGAAAGAATCAGAGTAAGACAGTGGTGAATGGCTAATGAAAAACAGCAGCTGGTCCTTAGGAAAAGCAGGTGATGCCAGATGTTGCATATAACTGCAACATAGCTTCCCAGATTCTGTTCTTAGCCCGCTCTGAAGACTATGGAAACTTTGTAGATCTATTGTTCGTTTTCAGTGTCTTCAGTCTCAAGAGGAACACAGGTGTAGATAGAATCCACAGTACTTCTGAAAAGGGCAAGTCCCCTGCCCTATATTAGACCATTTGTCTTCCTACAAAATGCTTGCCTTCCTGTCTACAGCTCTTGGCTCAATCCTCTCTTCACTGCTTCTCTAATGCAGGGGTGGTAACAGCCCAAGGACTGCAGGGGTCCTTGACCTATGGTCCCACAGGGCCCACCCTCATCTAACTTGGTTCTCAACGACACTCCTAAAGCTCTGTGCAGGCAGTCGGTTCTGGCTCAGATGTTTCAAGAGTGGCCTGTCCCTTCCCTAGCAGCCTGCTAAAGGGAGAGGGAAAAGAGGGGGTGGGGAGAGAAAAGGTGTAGGATCGAGGAAAAAGCAGGTGGTTTTGCTCACCTTTAACTCTTGTCATGTCCGCTACTGACCCCCGACCCTCCTAGAGTGTATTCAGTCCCCTGACAGGCTATCTCTGCACCCCTTAACAGAAAAATGGTTGCTCATTTCTATTGTAATTCCAATTCAAAATATGATTCCAATTTAACACACATACTGTATTCCTTATTCTCCCCCCTCCCCCTTTCTGGGGATAGGAAAAGGAGGATTTTTCACTTTGTGTTTTTTTTTAAAAAGTCTCTGTTCCAGGGGAAATCTCCAACTATCTCTCAGCTATTCTGGACCATTTTCCCCTCACAGACATTGGGAAGTGACAATTTAAGACCCGTAAAACAGTCATTTGAATCCTTTAGCTCCATCACTCATCCAAACTAGGTCATTTTGAGCCCTAGACTAGAATTGAGGGAGGGAGACACTTCAAAATGGAGTAAACAGCTTTGGTAATGCTGGCTGAGGCTGCTGGGAGTTGTAGTCCATCAACATCTGCAGGGCCACCTACTGGCCCCTTACTTAAAACAACTAAAGGCACTGAGACTACAACAGGGAAGCCCAATACAACATTACATGGTTAAATAGATGGTTAACATGATATAGAGCCAGCATGCAAACTTTGGTGTATTTATGAGAGCCAAAACTGCTTTATTCAGGCTTTGTGTAAACATTTATCCAAGTTATTTTTAACTAGTTTATCACAACTGCACCAAGAGCTGAGGATAAGGCTGTTTTTATGACATTTATAAATTTAACATCTGAGCTCTGCAAATGACACTAATTTATTTGCTGGGTTCTGTGCTCTGAGGTTTCTCTTCCATCTGTCTCTGCATACCCTTCATGTAAACACAGTCATCTTATATTACAGATGTAGGCAATGCCCTAAGTCACTTTGCAGCCCCCAATCACTGCTCAGTCTAAGCAGCAGATAGCAGCCCATTTGGTTTCTTCCAGGAAAATCAATGGCAAGAAAAGAGGCTGCTGGAGCAATACTTACACTGATCATTGGCAATATATAAATGATAACTTCAGCAGACTCAGATGATTGGCCCAGGTTCTCATATGTAATGGTAGAGTTATACCTGCAGAACTTTCAAACTTCCCCATGTTTTTGTCTACACAGCCCTTGCAATTAACTGCTATTGGCCAAGCTGAGTGGGGCTGATGGAAGTTGTAGGTTAAAACAGCTGCAAGACAAAAGTTTCCTCAGCCCACGTACTCTTTTCCTTGTCATGACCCATTCTTACAACAATAAACCCTTTTACTTCCCATTCCTTTCTGTAGACTGGTTCAGGCATTTACTTCCAGTGGTGGGTATCTTCTTTTGACCCTCAGGACTCTTCATGGGTCACAGCAGCTCCTCAAGCAAAACCACAAGCACCTGGAAGTCCACGTCTAGATTTGTTTGGTGGCCAAAGGAAGTGCAGGGAAACCACACCTGGTTTAAATGCAAAATTGTAGACTTGAGGACTGGAAATGACCATGGCACTTGAGGGCAACTGGTAAGCTGAGGCATGACAAGCTAGGCCACACGGCGACCACAGTTGGTCTGGCAGCAGTTCACACCAACCTCTGGCCCTCCCCATTTGCTGCCTGAGGCAGCAGCCTCACTCTGCCCAATAGTAGGGTCAGCTCTTCTTTCAGCTATGGTATTGCTTTTTAGTTTTTAATGTAATGAGAGCAATGGAGAAGGGACTATTATGTAGAAACATCCGCCTGAAATAATTATATGCTGTTCTCCAGTGCTGAGGCAGTAAATGTTAAGTGACATTAAACATAACCTAAAATCTACCATCAGACATAGGATTTATTTAGTTATTCATAGCACATACTCCCAGTGAAGCAGGATTGGACGCTGGAATACTGCAGTTAAGAGCTGTGATGTAAATACTTAGGTTGATGGTTACCATGAAAAATCTTGGAAATAAAAAGCAGAGAAACTCCAGATGCTGAGATACAAAACATTTATTTCTGAGAGATCTCTGAAGCAGAAAGATTTCCCTCCTTGGCCTATTCTTGAAAAGGGAAGTTTATTATGTACCATCAGGGTCATCATGTTCCATGACATTTTAATGGTTATTCAACAGAAAACTAAGAGATACTTTAGGTTAAGAAAGGAGATAGAAATGAAACTACATAGTTTGAACTGTACTAGATCATAATTCAATTCTTTAAAAAAAATCCTCCAGTTTATGAAAGTGGGTGTGGCGAAATGCCTACAGGTGACGTCATTCCTGCCTGTCAGTCACAGGAGCTCTAGAGGGAGGAGCCAAGGATAGAGCAGGAGGGGCGGAACCAGAGGGGACAGTTAGACGGTTAGAGAGTTGGTACCTGAGAAAGAGAGTTGAGAAGTTGGAGCTTAGAGAGAAGAGAAGAATTAGAGTGATCTGAGAAGAGAGTTAGGAAAGTGAATTAAGACCAAGGTTATTAGAGTGAACAAGCAGGAATGAGAACACCTAGAATAATAGAGATATTAAGTGATTGAAAGTATATAACACAAGCCTGAATATATGTCCCGTCCTACCCAAACTTAATCAGACCCCTGTTACAGTGACTACGTGATTTACTTTGTGAAATGATTAATAATAAAAGGTTATCTGTTATTCAAACCAACTGATTCTGTAGTTCAATAAACCTGGCAATTGGCAGCACATGTGTCTAACACTCAGAGGTGGTATTAAGATAATAATACCTGGTGACAAGTGAGAAGAACCAAGAGGGAGAGAACCTTTGTGAGGGCCACAACAAACACAGCCACAAGGGCGATCCCCACAAGTGGTGGCAGCGGTGTGGGATCCGAAGTGAATCCCCACAAGAGGTGTGGGATACAAAGTGAATCCCCACAAGGTGTGGGATACAAAGTGAATCCCCACATGAGGTGTGGATCCCACAAGTGAAGGGATTCAAGTAGAAATCCAGTGAGCCAAAAGAAATAATAGTCCAGCAAGAAAAGCCATTGAATTTTCAGAGCTAAGGAGAACTATTAATCAGTCAGAGAGACGTGTGTGAAGGAGTAGTGAACCCTCTGTTTAGGGAATAACTTAGGGTCTCCAGGTCACACAACGTAGAAGGACTGAAATAGTAAAGCAAAGCTCTGAGGGAAAATTCAAGGGGGGGTTTCAAATTACCTCATGGGTGAAGTGAAGTCCAGGCTAGCTTGGGACCCAAGCTCTAAGTGATCATTGCAGGGACAAGTGGAGGCCGAAGGGACAAAGAACTGAGGTGATTGAACAGTAAAGGCTGGGACCATTACTAAAGGCAAATATTTCTGTTTATTCTCTGTGGCCAAGAGCAAAAAGAGACGTTGTATCAGGCCAAGGGACTGGCTGAGGGCCAGAGGAGAAAAACAGTGTAACCAAAAAAACTCAGTAGCTGCCAGCGAAAAGCTAATAGAAACAGTATCACTCTCAAGAAAGGAAAAAAGCCGTTTGAATTGAGGCTTGTCTTTAGAGATCCAAACAAATCATTAATAAAGATGCCTACCAAGAAAGGAAAGGGGGCAAAAGAGGCATCATCAAAGCCACAAGATTTACCTCGTGAGGAGGGAATCTTAGAGCTGGAGGAGGAGGATGGAATTGTAATCCAGGAGGGTAATACCTCAAGGGAGGAAACTGCCTCAAGGGGCGAGGTTGCCTCAGGGGAGGAAACCGCCTCAAGGGAAGAAGTAGGTGTCTCAAGGGGAGAATCTACCTCACTAGAGTATCTAAAATGGAAATTTGAAAGGGAGCAAGCATTTAAATTAAAAGAGTTAGAATTTAAAGCTAAAGCCCAAGAAAGAGAGACTGCATTAAGGGCGGAGACTGCAGCCCAGGAGATTGCCCTGAGGGAAAAAGAAATGAATTTTCAGTTGGAAATGAAGCGAATGGAGCTAGCAGAAGCCCAAGCTAATAATAATAACAACACCAACACAAATTCTGAGGGGGGATGCTTATCGAAAGCAGACCTTAAGAAGTTCCCTATATATAGGACAGGTGATAACCCCGAAGCCTTCATGATCCTGTTCGAACGCTCGTGCTGGGACTTCGGTGTTGAAGGACCAGAAAGAATGGTAGTAATGAGGTCTCAGATTAGCGGTGAAATGGCCGAAATCTATGCCCAAATGCCAGAAGAGGTGGCTAGGGACTACCAAGAATACAAAAAGATGGTCTTCCTACACTTTGGCATCAATGCAGAAAATCTAAGACGGAAATTTAGAGCATTGATCAAAAAGCCAGATGAATCCTACTCCCAACTGGGAGCAAAAATGACTAAATATCTTGACAAATGGCTGGAGCAGGCAGAAGTTCAGACCCTAGAGGAAATGAAAAATGTAATAGGGCTTGAACAATTCTTCTCAGTTCTACCTGGGGAACTGAGGTATCTGGTGACAGATAAAAAGCCAAAAAATATTAGGGAAGCCAGTGAAATGGCGGACCATATAACACATATAAGAAACCCAAGATATTCTGAGGTAAAAGTTGGAGGAAAAACCTGGGAGGATAGAAAAAAAGGAACCCAGAGAGTACCTCAGGAACCAACAGGCAGTTGGAAAGCATTTTAAGGGCCAAACCTCAGAGCAGAGCCAGCAGAGATATAAGAACTGGGAAGGAAAGGGAGATAAGTCCCCAAGTTTGGAACAAAGAGTCTCTAGATCCTGCTTTGGCTGTGGGGGAAAAGGACACTTCATAGCTCAATGTGCTAAGAATAGAGAGTTTGGGCAACAAAAAGTGAATTTGCCTAAGAAAGTATACTGCATACAGCAGAATAAAGCACCGACAGGGGCAGTTGAAGTGGGCGCCATAGCAACCCCAGTTACTGCTAGAGCAGAGAGCCCAGAACAACAAGAACAACAACTCCCAATAGCTAAAATTCTCCAGTGTTATTTGATTGAAAGTAACCAGGAACTTGTTAGATGTTCTGGGGATAAGATTTATATAAATGAGACTAAATATCTAGCTCTAAAAGACTCGTGCTCTCAGGTGACGTTATGCCATCCAGAAATAATCCCTCCAGAATATATATTGAAAGATGAAAGCCTAACAGTCAAAGGAATTGGGGCAGAGATAATTACGTTACCAGTGGCGAAAATACCGATAAAATATCAAGGGTGGACTGGGATGTGGAAAACAGGAATTACTGATCAATTACCAGCTCCATGCCTAATAGGGATAGATCTCTCTGAACATGTCAAGAGTGTTTTAGTGAATACGCGCTCCCAGAAAGAAAATAAAGAAATATCGGAAGAAAGACATGGATTCCCTAATGAACTAATAAGAGGGAACGATGAGATAGCGGATTTAGTAACCATGAGGAATCCAAACAAGAGTACATTTAAAAAGGAACAAAAAGCAGATTCTACCTTGGAACAATACTTTAAAATGGTTAGCGAAGGACCAGTAAACCCTGAGAACCCCAAGAGGTACTTTGAGGAAAAAGACCTTTTATATAGGGAGAGCTTAATAAATCCCAGGAGGAGGGGGAAGAAATTTAATGGAACCCTCATGTGTATGATTAGGGCATACACTGCAGGGAATCCCAATAATTGGGACCACAAATTACAACAATTACTGTACGCTTATAGATCTGTACCCCAGGAAAGCACCGGGTCCAGTCCTTTCGAACTGTTGTTTGGGCGGAAGGTGCGGGGACCCCTAGATTTACTCCGACAAAATTGGGAGGAACTAGAGGAGGAGCAAGATCCTGAAACAGTAATTCAATACGTAGATAACTTAATGAACACCTTGCAGAAATCTCTAAAGATTGCAGCAGAGAATTTACAGGGCCAGCAAAAGAAACAAAACCTAGGGTATGACAAAAAGGCCAGAGAGAAAACATTCAATCCTAGAGATGAGGTTTTGGTGTTAAAACCTGTCCAAGGAGATAAATTGCCAGTAAACTGGGCAGATTTTTGTAAAATAAAATCCAAAAGGAGTGAAATAACTTATATTATTCAGGAGGAAGGAGAAGCCGGACAAATAGTGGTACAGGTTAAGAGGATTGAACCGGACCATGGGAAAGAAAATAGTGAAACATGCACAATGAGACAAGTGCCCAGAAAGAAATATGAAAGGCAATACTGGGAAGGAAGAGGTATACTCTATAACTGGGAGAAAATAATAATAAGCTTTACTCTGCTCATGAAACTAATAATAGAAGCAAGAGTAAAAGTTTTAATAAGGATAGCAGGCTATTGGATAGGTATAGCCTCTCCTTTAGAAAATGTAAAAGTTAAAAGAAAAGCTGAGAGGATCCGGAGGTCGAGCGGAGGCCAGGAGACCGTCGGGAAGGTGCAGACTGCAGGGATGGCCGATCATGTCGTAGGAGGTCCAGAGTTCGGGAGGGACTACACCATCTTCGCTGACGCTGAAGAGTCCAGATTCGAACCATGAGCCGTGCTGTGCCGAGAGAAAGACAAAGGGAACCTGCACCAGGTGGCTCTGAGCAACAAGAAACTCCAGGCAGGTGAGAGACATTGGCTTAACAACGTGAAAGCGAACTTATTAAATGGTAGGACATTGCCAAGACTGAAGTCTTACGTGGGAGGGATGAGATTCATCCTTGGGACAGATTCATTTCCTCTCATGGAGGTACAAACTGTGAAATCCTATAAAAACAAGCTTGCAAAATGGACTAGGAACTTGCAAGATTTTGAATTTGAAATCCGCAGAAAAGGAAAGACTCACAAGATGGTTGCTGAAGCCTGGTCTCGAAGACTTAATAAAGAATAAACAGACAACAAAATGTAATGAAATGAAATAAAGAGTTCTATTTCTGTATAAATAAAAGGGGAAAAAAAGAATGTAAAAATGCAATTGTTAGATGAAATAATGGTAAGCAATGATAAAGTATTATAGTGGGAAAAGTTTGAAAGTGTTGTAAATGTTGATGGAGTTTAAACGTGGTGAGTCTTAATGTGATTCAAAATGTAAAGTGAAAAATGTTTATTATTATATGTTGTGTGAAATATTACTAAACTGTTTTATGTTGTTCATGGAGCAAACTACTTTAAGTTTTGCTCCCTGAAACAAACTTTTTAAGGGGGAAGGTGTGTGGCGAAATGCCTACAGGTGACGTCATTCCTGCCTGTCAGTCACAGGAGCTCTAGAGGGAGGAGCCAAGGATAGAGCAGGAGGGGCGGAACCAGAGGGGACAGTTAGACGGTTAGAGAGTTGGTACCTGAGAAAGAGAGTTGAGAAGTTGGAGCTTAGAGAGAAGAGAAGAATTAGAGTGATCTGAGAAGAGAGTTAGGAAAGTGAATTAAGACCAAGGTTATTAGAGTGAACAAGCAGGAATGAGAACACCTAGAATAATAGAGATATTAAGTGATTGAAAGTATATAACACAAGCCTGAATATATGTCCCGTCCTACCCAAACTTAATCAGACCCCTGTTACAGTGACTACGTGATTTACTTTGTGAAATGATTAATAATAAAAGGTTATCTGTTATTCAAACCAACTGATTCTGTAGTTCAATAAACCTGGCAATTGGCAGCACATGTGTCTAACACTCAGAGGTGGTATTAAGATAATAATACCTGGTGACAAGTGAGAAGAACCAAGAGGGAGAGAACCTTTGTGAGGGCCACAACAAACACAGCCACAAGGGCGATCCCCACAGTGGGATATTGTGCTTCTGGGCCCATGATTCAAAAAATCAGGAAAAGACCCAATATTGCTGTACAATATCATGCCCACATTACCAGCAGGAAAAAGGATGCCAAGCTTTACATAGCAAAGGGCAGCCTCAATGTTGACAACACCAATGGCAGCAGTCAAGGTGGTCTATATAGGATACCCTCTTCTTCTCACTATCATTCACCCCAATGTTCTTTCCTCATGCTGCAGTTGTCTTTAGCTGCTGTTGCCGCTGGCTCCTTACTCATAAGTAAACAGGGCGAACTTACTCATGAGTAAACTTAATAACTCTTGCTTTGAATGGATCTGTAGCATGAAATCCTGAAGAGATCCTGCTCTCCCTATCCGTCCACAGAGGATCAAGGAAAGCACGTAATTGATAGCTAATTGGCTACAAAGGGTAATTTGCTGTGGGGACACCAAATGGCACATTGCACGCGCATGTGTGCACACCCGCCCCTCATCAGACCCTTTGTAACCCAGTCCGCCCCACACCCAAAACATCCAGTCTGGATATGGATCCATAGTCACATCAGAAGTGACTTGATAGCACATAGCAGCTTTTTTATCAATTACCAAGCAGTGGTATAGTGACAGGATGGGTGGAATAGGCATCCAGGCTCTGCTAACATTGAGGTAGATCATCCCCAGCCACAAAGCAAAAACAATATTTTACCGCTTAAATGAGTGAGCTTCTGAATATTTATATGCTGTTTTTTAAAATATCTTTTAAAATATTTTTGTACCAGATATAGAAACTCTTCTTAATGTCTATTTGGCCATGAAGGAATTAAGAAGTACTTGTGAGAATCATTCAATTTGGTCCTGACTGGCTGGGTCAAAAGTTCAGATTTCTCCCCCCTCCCCAAGCTTGGAAGTATGTTTACATTTAGAAAGTTCATGCCAATAAGAAAGCCAGAAACTCAGAAGTTTTTTGCCTCTCAAATGGCTATTTTCAAAATCAGTATTAGCCCAGATTCCTTCCAAGTAAAAAACGGGGTTGGGACTAACCATTCTTTTTCAAGGTAAACAAGTTTTGTCTTTTCAATGCACTTCAACTGTTTTAAATTTGCAGACAGAAAAGGGCATCAACGTCTAAACAGGGAAGTAAAACAGTTTTAATTTTTAAAAAAATCATAACTCGAAGACAAATGTGGTACACAGCAAGAGCAGACTACCTGCTACATCTGTGTCAAATCTGGTGCTGAGGTCTAGTTTCTAAGTTATAATATTTTGTTTTTAGCACCGCTATTTTTGGGGTTGGCATATGGAATGCTGAATTGGCCTGTCACACAATATCTATTGTGGCAACCTGTGTAGCAATAAATCATTTTGCTGATTCAAAACTATACACTTTGTCTGTCATTTTTGTCCCATCACTATTTTTTATTGTTTTCATGCTGAAATTCACACATATTTTGAAACGTGTTTTCCCCACAGGTTTTTAAAAACATATTGCCCAATGACTAAAGTGTATTTCTCTGCACTTTTCCAATCCACACATTTTTCAAATGGGTGTATGATTTTGCACACATTGTTTCTTCACCAAAATGCATCATAAGCTGTGGATATACGTACATGGACGTCTGAAGTAAGATGTACCTTTGTCCCACTGCCAGTCCTAGGAGATGTGAAACGGACATTTTTTTGCATGGAAATGCAAAAACAACAAATTTATTTCCCACTCCTAATTGCCAGGAGCAGTTGGCAGGCTTCCTCCTCAGTCACTTCCTAGAGAATTGGCCTACTTTACATTTTAATTCCCTGAGCTGCATTTTTCACATTATAGTTTCTTCTTCTAAATATATGATTCACCAAAAGCTTAATAGCTTCTCAAAGTCAAAAAAAGCTTCCACCAGTTGTATGAAAGTAATAATAATAATAACTGCATAGGGGTTGGGGGTCCTGTCAAGTGGGAAAGCTGATAATAACAAGTTGTCCTAAAGTTTGGTGCCACACACCTCACATGTCTTTTCCCCTGGCCCACCTCTTTCCCCTAAGTCATTGGTTCCCAACCTTGGGTAACCCAGATAGTCTTAGTCTGCAACTTCCAGAAACCCTGGCCTGCACAACTAATGGTGAAGGCTTCTGGGAGCTCCTGTCCAAGAACATCTGAGTTTACCCAAAGTTGACAACCACTGCCTAAATGACTAGATGCTCAGATAGATAGATAGATAGATAGATAGATAGATAGATAGATAGATAGATAGATAGATCGATCGATCGATCGATTGATCGACCATCACCATGTAGGAAGAAAATAAGATTAAATTTACCATGATGTAACTGTGCCAATTGGTTTTTAAATATCTCTCCCTTTTTTTTGGTACTTCTTTCCATGCTGAAGAAATTGCCTTTCTTCTATGGTTAGGGTGGCCACATGCCCTCTCTTAGGAAGGACAGTCCTCTTTTTGAAGGGCAGTTAGTAAAGCAGTATATGAAGGGCTGTCCAATCCAGTATTGGCTTAAAGATAAAGGATAGAGATAGGTGTGAAATGAACCACAAACCAAAAAACCTGATGAACCAGGTTGGTTCATAGTTCGTTTCATGACCCTGTCCTGGGATCCCATTTTGCCAAAGCAAAATGAAACGCTAAACTTTTTCCCCTTTGACGTTTTGTTTGCTTTGGCAAAAGGGGATGCCAGCCGAAGAGGCCTTTTCCAAGCCCAAAGGGAAGGGGATGAACATCCCACAATCAAAACACTTTTAAAAATTTGGTAATGGACAGAAAGTGAGCTGTGAATGTATAACATCTTCACAAGCCATCTGTGTAAATATATTGATCCTTTTCTCACACAGGGCTACTTAAGATACCAAGGCGTAACTTGGCTGCTTTATACAGAGTATTCTCATCAATGTTTACATACCAGCAGAATCATGTCTTATGATGGCAAAGTATTACAGACTCAATAAAAAGGATCCTGGAAATGGAAGGCATATGCCTGACAAGAATAGGTACTGCCAACCCCTCTTCAAAAGTGCTGCTCCAATACTTCATTGATGTGGATATATGTTTTTGGCTGCTTACTCTCCTAGCCATAAAGTCTTTAAGAAGACAGAACACTGGTGTGAAGAACTGGACAGTGCAAATTTGGGGGCCCACAGAAACCCTGGTCTAAGGGGGAACAAACACAGCTCCCTTATTCTCTTCTTGTCTTGCTGATCCTTAGCCATTAACATAGGTTTAGGAGGCCCTTGGCCAATTAGACTGTCCCCTAACTTCTCTTGGGCCACCTTGGAACTCTTTGAGCTAGCTCATTCATTTTTTTTAACATTGACCCTCCAAGATCTGCTTAGAAATCCTGGTTTTACATCAGTAGAGTCATGCTAAAAGGGTTTGGAGGGTTGTGCTTAATCTACACTTCATTTTAGAAGCAACTGACCTCCAGCCAGATGGTTTGTAGCAAATGTTTTCAACCATTATAAGATCTGGATAGAGCACAGACTTACAAAGACAGATCCCCTGTTACTAGTACAGCTTGTCCTTAAAACTTTGTGTGCATTTACGGTCACCTACATCAGGAATTCAGAAAGGCAAAGAAACACAAAGCAGGCCCTTGATTCCTCTTCATCTGTTTACAGGAATGGGTTTAATTCAAATAAAACAATTAATCTGTGCACAACTTCATCCATATGAAGAGATTGCTACCATGGCTGTTACTCAACAGATCTAACCCCAGCAGCAATCAGAATCTCTGGTATAAACAAAATGGGACATTATAGGCATGAACCAGATCAGGGCTAAGGAAATTTTGGCCCTCCAAATACTGATGAATTAATATATTTTTGAGAAATGAGAAAGAAAAGAGGTACTTAAAAAAAAATTATACCACTGGAACAGCTGTCTACTCTTCTGGGCCCTAAAACTGTACCTAATTAATTTTTAAAAGGCATTTAACAAAGGTCTACCCTCTCTGTCAAAGCAAACACTGATCAGGCTAATAAGTTTAGCCAAGCATGTGGAAGAAATCTTCCCCACAGAGATGAAAGGGGAAGGCAACAATTGACCAGTTTTTACCAGGCCCAGATTCACAAGCCAAATTGGGGGGGGGGGGGGGCAGAAAAAGTGTTCAATAGGCTCACAAGCCTCCTAACTGCCACCATCCCTCCTTGAGCAAGATGCATTATAATTCTGTTTAAATTGCAAAAAATAATTCCTAATTTTGTACCTGTATCTATAAACTACCCTGTGCAGTTTTATGCAAGCCAGTGTCTTCTCGCTGTCCTCCTTTATAGCAAAGCATGTCCTACTTTTGAGTGAAGTGTAAGTGGATCTGCAGTTTCAGAGGAGAGATTGATTATACTTCTTCCTGTCATGACCTGGGGAACATAAGAATATTATTTCAGTTTCCAGTGCCCACTGCTCCCTGGACACTATGGGATTTCACCCATAATTTATATCTAAACCTAACGCTTTGTAATTTCTCTAAGACAGGAAAAGGATGGCAATTCCTTTAAAAGGAGCCTACTCTGCCTTTCTCATAGTCATCCTTCTGCTAACAGACAAAGACCTCTCTGGTCCAGCAACTGCCTGCCTGCTGAGAAAGGGGCTTTTAACTAGTGGGTGCTGTACTTTTTCCTGCTGTGTTTTTAAATAGCTTCAATTCAACTGTAGTTGGTTTGTTTTATTCAAGCCAAATTCCTCCTGTGAATGTTATACTGGCCTAAATGAAACGACATGACATGTCTGCACTTCGATTCCGAGGTGTAGAGGATGCTACCTAACTTTTGTGCAATGATAATACTTTTAAGCAATGAGGAACTGAAGCAGAGTCTCTTTAATTGCCATCTACCTGCTGCTGCAGGTTACCTGCTCTTCCAACGCAAGGGGATTTTGTCTGCTATGTTTTAAAATGATACTCCTTGTTGCTTGTATTTGTACCTTTTAAAATCATAGTCCTGTTTAGGCACAGGGCCTGAAAGCATGGAGG
Organism: Intellagama lesueurii; assembly: GCA_037013535.1. Classification (NCBI taxonomy): domain Eukaryota; kingdom Metazoa; phylum Chordata; class Lepidosauria; order Squamata; family Agamidae; genus Intellagama; species Intellagama lesueurii. The sequence continues at coordinate 189,384,054 of JBAJHW010000003.1, read as the reverse complement.
GCTATAATCACATAAAAGGTGGGGGGCACACAGCTAACTTCACCTGGAAATAAGGCAGAGCATTGTTTGTTCACTGTGGAAGTTTTCAGAGCTGCTTATAAGAACGTTTGTTGAATACCCTTTCAAGCAGATCTAGAGGCCTTTGTTGTGAGTGAACAAAGTTTCACCTTCCAGGCTGTGTAGGGATATGGGAGGCAATTATGCAGGCTGTAACAATAAAGTAAAAGAAGAAACTCAGAAATCAGTCACTTCTGCTTGTGTATTTTAGCCTCTCAGAATAGACACACTGAAGAAAATGACAGCACTTCACAGTCAAACTGATACTGTGCACATGCTAGGAATATTTATAGTTCCACTCACAACAGGAGATGTCAAGAAGAGTAAACATCTCGAACATATCTTGGATTTAGTGTCTTTCTTTAAGTACTTCCCAAAGTTGAAAAGAATATATGTATTACATTACCTTTTTTTAACATATAGGTATATCTATCTGTAAATTCCACTAAATTCCAAGGTTGGTATTTGAACAGGCAATAAATAACATTCCATACAGGCAAACAGCAGTATGCCTGAAGACTGTTGTTTGACTACAAAAATCTTCCATCTCCTTCTTAAAGATTAAGTGACCATGTGATGGCAAAGAATCATAATATTTCTGTGGGAACAAAGACAGTGTTGAGTATTTATGTGGTGTTTTTATTGTGAAGGAAATCTTCAGACTAAGATTTTTCTTTTCTTATAAAAAATAAAAGTACATGGTTTGCAGTCCTCTGTATTTATGAAGACTGTGCACAAATTGCACTGATTACAGCACTTCAATAATCTTAGAAATTATTATGGAGATAATCTTGATGACATGTTTATCATATTAAATGAGTCACACATCCCCATACTGAAGCTTTTACATACCCCTGCTACAGATAAGACAGACGGGATCTGTTCCCAAATGAGAAAGCAACTAATTCTGGACTAATTTTGTAATGGAGCCAGGGCTTGCAGGGTTGAAGAGCAAGGATAGTTTGACTGGCGGGGTCAATGACATCACCTGTTCTTCCAGTAAGTCTTCCCAATCCCTGTTTTCCTCATTCTCTTTGGGCTTGGCTGCAACCTACATGGTGTCTAGTGAAGAGCTTGTGGGTTTTCTCAGTAATAATACACACTTGTGATCCTGGCTGTAATCAATATTTGGGAGCTGACTTGTTCTTGGATGGGTAATTAAGTGGCATCTCTGCTTTGCAAAAGACCTGGTCCTGAGTGTGATTACCAATTCTAGAATTGATTCACAGAGGCCAATCAGCACAATTGCCCGCATCTTTAGACTTTCATTTGGAGAGTGTCTGTGAGGCCTTTCATGATGAGTGCCTGCACTTCACCACTGTGTGACTGCCTCGTAGTGTTGAGACAGCAGTTCTGAAAAAAATCGGTTTTGCTCATCTATCAGCAGCATATAGTGGAACTTCATTTCTTGACTACAAGTAATGGCCACATAAAATGTGCAACTCAGTTCATGTATTTTCAAATGCATTCATGAAATAGTCACGGTACAATGCAGTACAAATGCAGCAAAGTAAAATGTGATGGTAAAATACAGGATCAAAGTACTATATGAGATTGTAATAGTATGGCTGATGATACAATTCAGTCACAAGAATGAAGGATGAGTCTTTCAACCCTAGTACTTATCTCACCTCCAGCGCTTAAATAGTGTGCTCATGACAATCAGCAGTACATGCCATATAATGTAGACCCAGATCTTCAAAATGTGTGTTAATACTTTTATGCTGCTAAATTTCTTGCAGAGATCACTTTGGAAAGGCAGCATTAATCTTTACCCTTCCCCTTTCATAGTTCTAATTTAGCACAAGGGAGAGAACACCACCCTTTCAAATAATCTTACAACGAGCCCTTTAGGGCAAGTGTCTGAAATAATAAAAGCATCATCTATGGATGTATCTGTCTCTCTTGATTCACTTATGTGATGGCTCCAGTTTTGAAAACAGCTCCCTGAGGGAAGGAAAGAAGCTCTCCAGAAGATTCAGGGGTTGGCTGTATGGCTTGCCTGGAGCAGGCTGGTGCAGGCTAAATAGGATTGCTTAAGGTCAGGTAGAGATCCTGTATGCCATTTGATGTGATCTTCGAATCCACATGGCATAGTGACTCTATTTGCTTACTCTCATCCACTGTACCTTTTAGAGAATTTGTTTAAAAATTGAAGGCTTCCTCCCTGGGACAGGAGGAGGCAAGGTGCGGGATTTTTTTTTTCCTTTTCTTTAGTGCCCAGGAAACCAACTTGCTTTGCTAGAGACAGAAAAGCTGTAAAGAAAAAGAAAAAAACCTCTTCCTTGCCCCCTCCTATCTCCTCTTGCTTCTGGAAGGAAGCCTCAAATTTCATTTATTTAGGTACAGTACCTCTGCATCAGCGCTTCCCTAATTTGCTTTTTTAAAAAACTGCCTTCTTCCTCTGCTTCATGAGCAGAGAGAGGAAATGTTTACTTTCCCAATTATTCATTCATTAAGTGGTTACACTGTCTGTTTAAACCACTAATGATATGGAGAAAACTGAAACCAGCCAGTAAATTGAAGCAGGAAGCTTCAATTTGCTGGCTTGTTTAGGTTTGTTTTCAATGATCACGTGTGCTGGAAACAAACCAAAACAATGATTCTACTTGCACCAAAAAAGTAGAAGCCCCTGGCAGGGGCCAGAAAGCTCTGGGTAGGAATGCTCTGGTGGCAGGCTCCCTGGGGAGAGCAAAGATGTAATCTGATCACCAAGTTTAGGAGTAAACCAGCCTGTCCCCATAGCAGACCAAAGAGAGGGCTAAATGCCCATGTAGTCACACCCTCAGATAAGTAACATTAACCAAATTACACAGGGCAATTTCCTTAATCTGACTAACAAAAAAAAAAAGGTGCAAGAGGGGAAATAAGTTCAAATATTTTTTATGCTATTTGGGGTAGATTTGTTGAATTTGTATTAGTGAAAGGAAAGGGGAAAGCCTCTAAACAACAATCTATACAATTTTGGAAAGGAAGTTTGTAATAAAAATATTGTTCAACGGGGTCCCATGGGTATGGGGTGCATGGTAGAATTTAGTGTATAGTAAGCACTATTATTTGTATTTTTGTGTTTGTTTTTGTTCTAAAAATAATAAAAACCATTTATATATATATAAAAGAAAGGTGCACTAAAGTTGCAATAATCCATACAGCATTTAGCATTCTTCCATTTTAAACACCACTTCCCAAACTGGATGTCCTAATGATAAAACTAACAGAAGCAATGCTACAATTTTTGCTGATTCATTCACTCATTCCTTCATGTACATCCCATCTTTCTCCTAAAAAAAACCCCAAGATGGCTTCCAAAATCTTTAAAAACAAATGTTGCAACAGTTAAAATTACAAAATTACAATATTAAAAAACAGTTAAACACGTTGTCTGTGAAAAAACTATGGAATTAAAAAGTATTTTTCAAGAGTTTTAAAAACAACAAAAAACATGTTTCAAAAAGGAAAAGGTACAACAGTCCCCATTAAAATCCCTTTCCTGGCAGCCAGTTACTTACTAATTGCCTCCCTGAATTAAAAAAACAAAAAGCCTTTGTTTTCTGGTGGAAGGGACAGCAGAGAAGGGGAACAAGAGGCTCCTCTGTATTTTGTTGTAAACCACCCAGAATAGTGCATCATAATGGGGCAGTATACAAATTAAATTTAAATAAATAAATTGAAATCCCAGAGTGTGGGAACAACCACTGAAAAGGCTCCCTCTTTTGTCCTCACCAGGTGTGCAGGTGGGGGTAATGGCAAGAAAATGTCTCCCTTAAAGATCTTAAACCCCATAAAGACTCATATAAGGAAGTGAGGCCCTTCAGATAGTATGAATCCAAGTCATATGAGGCTTTGTTGACCAATGCCAGCAGACTGAATTGTTACCAGTAATAGACTGGTAGCCAAGAAAGATGTAAGGAGACGGAATTTCAGTTCTTCTGTAACCAGTTCTGGCAAGCAGTCTAGCTGCAGCAGTTATGGACCCACTGAAGTTTCTGAATACTTTTCAAAGGCAATCTCACATAGAGCATATCACAGTAATCCAAAGAGTATGTAACTAAGGTATGTGCCACTGGGCCTAGATCTAACATCTCAAGGGCCTGGGCATAACTATTTAAATGAACTCCTGGCTACTACCATGACCTGGCATCAGGGATGAATGAAGCACCATGCCCAAGCTGCAAACCTGAATTTCCAGAGACGGTGTAATCCCATCCAGCACAGATTTAATCTCTCTTCCTGGATCTGCATTTGAAGTGACCAGGAGCACCTCAGTCTTGTCTAGATAAAGCCTTGGTTTGCTTACCTTCATCCAATCCATTACTGACACCAGACTTCGGTTCAGAACTGAAACATCCTTCTCAGATTTGGATGGAAAAGAGAAATAGAATTCATAGAATCATAGAAAAGTGAAGTTGGAACGGGCCCTATAAGGCCATTGAGTCCAACCCCCTGCTCAATGCAGGAATACAACCAATGTATATCTGCCAGGTGATTGTCCAGGTTTTTCTTGAATGCCTCCAGTGCCGGAGCACTCACCAACTCCCAAGGTAACTGGTTCCACTGTCGTACTGCTCTAACAGTTAGGAAGTTTTTCCTGATATTCAACCAAAATCTGGCTTCCTTTAACTTGAGCCCATTGTTGCGTGTCTTGCACTCTGGGATGATCGAGAACAGAACGTGCCCCTCCTCTGTATGACAGCCTTTCAAATATTTGAAAAGTGTTATCATATCACCCCTCAGTCTTCTTTTCTCAAGGCTAAACATGCCCAGTTCTTTCAGCCTTTCCTCATAAGGCTTGGTTTCCAGCCCCCTGATCATCCTTGTCGCCCTCCTCTCAACTTGTTCTAATTTGTCAGCATCCTTCTTGAAGTGTGGTGTCCAGAACTGGACACAATACTCAAGGTGAGGCCTAACCAGTGCTGAATAGAGGGGGACTAGCACCTCGCGGGATTTGGAAACGATACTTCTATTAACGCAGCCTAAAATAGCATTTGCCTTTTTTGTAGCCACATCACACTGTTGGCTCATATTTAGCTTGTGTTCTACAACAATTTCAAGATCCTTCTCACTCGTAGTTTTGCTGAGCCAGGTATCCCCCATCTTGTAACAGTGCAATTGGTTTCTTTTTCCGAGGTGCAGTACTTTCCACTTAACCCTGTTGAATTTCATTCTGTTGCTTTCGGCCCAGTGCTCCATCCTATCAAGGTCATTTTGAATTTTGTTTCTGTTTTCTAGGGTATTAGTGATTCCGCCCAATTTTGTATCATCTGCAAATCTGACAAGGATTCCCTGCACTCTCTCATCCAAGTCATTAATAAAAAATATTGAAGAGCACTGGGCCCAGGACTGAGCCTTGGGGTACCCCATTTGTTACCTCCTCCCAGTTAGAGAAGGATGCATTAATCATCACCCTCTGAGTACGATTCTGTAGGCAATTGTGTATCCACCTGACACTTGATCTATCCAGCCCACACCTAGTTAGCTTGCTAATCAGGATATCATGGGGCACTTTGTCAAAAGCTTTGCTGAAGTCAAGATATACTACATCTACAGCATTCCCTCTGTCTATCAGAGAGGTGACCTGATCAAAAAACGAGATCAAATTAGTTTGGCAGGATTTGTTCTTGACAAATCTGTGTTGGCTTCTAGTTATTACTGCATTGTTTCCTAGGTGCTTGCACAATAACCACTTTACGATCTGTTTCAGAATTTTGCCTGGGATTGATGTCAGGCTGACTGGCCTGTAGTTCCCAGGTTCCTCTTTTTTGCCCTTTTTGAAGATAGGGACAACATTGGCCCTCCTCCAATCCTCTGGCACCTCCCCCATTTCCCATGATTTCAAGAAAATAATGGATAGCTGTTCTGAGAGTTCTTCAGCCAGTTCCTTCGGTACTCTCAGATGCAGTTCATCCAGCCCTGGATATTTGAACTCGTTCAAGGTGGTAAGGTATTCCTCAACTGTTTGTTTGTCAATCTCCAGCTGCAATCCTGTCCCCCCCACTTGCACTTCCAATTTGTTTGGAAGTTCATAGTCTGTCTTATGGAAAAAGACTGAACTAAAATAGGAATTGAGCACCTCTGCCTTTTCTTTGTCCTCTGTTATCATTTTTCCATCTCCATTGCAGAGCTGTGCCACTATGTCTTTTGTTTTCCTTTTGCTACTCGCATACCTGAAGAATGCTTTTTTTATTGCTTTTAGTGTCCCTAGCTAAACTCAGCTCATTCTCTGTGTCACCTTATTAATCTTGAATAGAAATGGGCATGAACCACTGGTTTGGCGGTTCATGCTGCCTTATTTAGCGGTCAAACAGGAGTTTGGTGCTCCAAACCCCCGTTTCCTCTGGCAGGTACCCACTCGGAGGCAGTGGCCTGGCTTCCCTGTCCTGCCTCCTCCGGGTGCTACCTCAGAATGGGTGCCTGCTGGGGGAGGCAGGGCTTTGAAGAGCCAAACACTTGTTGGGCCGCTAAATGGACCAGTGGTTCACGCCCATCTCTAATCTTGAACCATTCATTCTAACATTAAAAAACAGGTACAGTGGTGCCTTGACTTACGAACGCCCCGACGTACGAACATTTTGACTTACGAACAGCTCCGTTCGCAAAATTTTGCTTTGACTTGCAAATGGAGCTTTGACTTACGAACAAAAAAAATCGCGGGGAAAGCGGGAAATGGACTTCGGACTGCCTGGTACTGCCTGGTACTGCCTGGTACTGTAATTTTAAAATGTAAAAATTGGTTTAAAAGTTGCTTGGTTTGGTTTAAAGCTGCTTGGTTTTAAAGGTGTTCTGTTTAAAAGGTGTTCGTTCCCTCCCTCCCTCCTTTCCTGCCCTTTTTTTTAACCTAAGTCATCTTAGGTTAAAAAAAAAAATTCTCCCCCTAGTGGTAGAGGACGGATTAACCGGTTTTGCATTAGTTCCTATGGGAACTAATGCTTTGATTTACAAACGGTGCCTCGACATAAGAACAAAAAACAGCCGGAACGGATTAATCGGTTTTCAATGCATTCCTATGGGAAATGCTGATTTGACTTACGAACATTTTGACTTACGAACATCTTCTGGGACGGATTAAGTTCGTAAGTCAAGGCACCACTGTATACGTATATTTGTCAGTTCTCAACTATATTGTGCTATATGTTTTAGTATATTTTATTGTGAGTGTTTTGCTTTAATAAACTTATTTTTTTAAAAAATGGATTCATCCACATACTGGTAATACCAAATCCCAAAATTCTGCACCTCTCCCAGTGACTTCATATGTATGATAAAATGGCCGGGGGACAGAACAAAGCTCTGAGGGATGCTGGTGTCAATAGCCAGTATATTAATTAAGAGTCCCTCAGCACCTCCTTCTCAGTTTGTCTTTTCAAGAAGGACCACACCCACTGCAAAACAATACATCTAAGTGCCAGCCCAGAAAGACAATCCAGAAGGCTCCCATAGGTAATGGTACTGAAAGCTTCTGACAGGTCCAGCAGAACCAATGTGGATGCACTCCCTCTATCCAGTTCCTGACACAGATAATCCACCAAGGTAATCAAAGCCATCTCCATCCCATAACTAGCTCTGAAATCATATCAAAATGGATCTAGACAATCTGTCTTGTTCTGGAACACCTGGAGCTGAGAAGCTCATTTCTTTATCACCATAATATGATGAAGATCACTTACACATGCACACACTGCACCTCAGTTAGACAGCAGGCTCATAGTCTCTTGAAAAGCCAAAGTCTGCTTACACAGGGGAAAATATGACATTTTAATTCTCCCTGACTTTTTTGAAAAAAATTCAACAACAACAACCAAGAGTATTGCTTGGTTGCTGTCATAAGTTATCATTGCAGCTGCTGTTGCCAGAAGCGTTCCCATAGTTACAGATGCCAGTTTTGATTCCATAACACTAGCACAACTGACATTTACTGCACTTCTAATTGATTTTCTACATCAAGACCGGAAAAACAACAACAGCTCTACCATGTGTACCATACATCGTAGCAGAAATCTTGTGGGGCAGCATGATGCGAGCAGGTGTTGGATATAACAACAATTATCCAAATCATCAATAGTAGGCCTGATAAATAACTCCACAAATTATGAGATAATCTTATCATTTGATAGTGATGTTTCCAAAATACAGTTTTTAATGTTATGGACATACACTTGACATTGTTAACTGATGCTCAGCGCTACACCAGCTGCAATTGCCAGCAGGCTTTTAGCTGGGTTATTGCTTAATGGAAAGTCACTTAGGAGAGAGAGAGAGAGAGAGAGAGCGCATGGTGTGTGGTTTGGTGTTATGGAAAATGCTGGGAGTTAACATGGCACAAATTCAGACGCATATCTGTAAAGATGCTTCCAGTGCTTCCACATTTATGAAGAGGTATGGTTCAAGGAATGCATTGTTTTTGTATATTTTATTGCTTATTATGACCAGATTCAAGTCATAAAAATGTAGTTGTGTCAGTCCAAGGAGAGGGAAGTTAGTCTTTTTTACTTTATGTTTTTCTACTTTAACTCTAAACACAGAGAAATCCAGGTGCACAGATGTGTGCATCAAACTAGAACATACAGTCAACGTTTTGTGGAAAAGATGTTCCCTTAGTTGGCAAAAGACATCTGCTATAGCATACAATTTTCCTTACCAGTGTAACTTTGCATTTAGCATCTTTCATTTTTGATTGGTCACTGGAAGATGAAAAACTTTTCATTTTCAAGTATCTCTGAGAAAATCCCATTGTTGGAGAGAAACTGGGTTAATGGTTGTTGTAGGTTTTTCGGGCTGTTTGGCTGTGTTCTGGAGGTTTTTCTTCCTAACGTTTTGCCAGTCTCTGTGGCCGGCATCTTCAGGGGACAGGAGTAAGAACTCTGTCTGTGTTCTGGTGTAGTGTGTGGGATCAATTATCAACATTGGGATCAACTATTCCACACACTACACCAGAACACAGACAGAATTCTAACTCCTGTCTTCTGAAGATGCCGGCCACAGAGACTGGCGAAACGTTAGGAAGAAAAACCTCCAGAACGTGGCCAAACAGCCCGAAAAACCTACAACAACCATCGGATCCCGGCCGTGAAAGCCTTCGAGAATAAACTGGGTTAATCATTGATAATATACATTCCCTTAACATCTAGATTTGCCCTAGAGATGCCAGAGGCTTATGATGATTTTCATGGCATATTATTTATTTATACATAACCTTCAACGTGAACAGAAGTGGGAGTTACAGCATTAATACTCCACTAGATTTCCGTGAGGAAATCAGGTTTTTGAAGAGAGCCAGTGCATTTTTGACAGAGCACTTGAGGGTAAATATGGGGAGAGAGATGAGGCCATAGACTTTGGACCAACCCTCATCATTGCTAGGCATGTCAGGTTCTGCCCTTTCATTCCTCAATGTTCTTGTGTTCAGCAGTGAGGGGTAAGGGGGGGGGGGTTCTGCTTGTGTTAAAATGACCACAAGTAGGATTTTCCATGCAGCTGAAGACCCTGATGAAACAGGGTTCTCAGACATAAGTATAACCTTCATTGAATCTTACTGATTCACACAGTGAGGTCAGAGAATGGATGATGGGACCCAGCATGTATTGGGACATTGGGCATGGGCGTGCAACCCCACCTCTGTTTTAGCGTTGACTTCCTGCATGTCTCTTTCAGTTTCACTCTAAAACTCTAACTTATCCTTTGGTTTCTCGCTTACAGACATCCCTGTCCCACAGGAGAGGCTGGGCCAGGCAGAAGATATTGATGAATCATTTCTGAGTATCATCTATGGACTTTCTGGACAAGCTCACCTCCCACAGGGATATATTCTCCAACTCTCACAGGAAACCAAAACTCTTTCTTCAGGGCTTATAAAGTTACAACTTAAGGCAACCATCTTTGATAGCTCTGCTCATAGAAAAGTTAGAAAATGAGTTAGGAAAGAATCCGAAGGAGCCATTCAGGTCTACCTACCCATTTCTCTAACATACAACATAAAATTTACACATTGGTTATCATGGCAGAACAACATGTTTGTCAGAATGGGGATTTTAAGATAATTTCCTCTTCAAACATTGCAGAGGATCAAAAGATGTGCCAAAAGACATACTACCCTATATGGATCAAAAGGCAGTATCTGTGTGTGTCTGTATCATATATATGTATATGTCTGTATTATATATATGTATTATATATACTCATTTCACACGCTAGCAAGGTTATGCTCAAAATCCTACAAGGTAGGCTTCAGCAGTATGTGGACCAAGAACTCCCAGAAGTACAAGCTGGATTTCGAAGGGGCAGAGGATCTAGAGACCAAATTGCTAACATGCGCTGGATTATGGAGAAAGCCAGAGAGTTCCAGAAAAACATCTACTTCTGCTTCATTGACTACGCAAAAGCCTTTGACTGTGTGGACCACAACAAACTATGGCAAGTTCTTAAAAAAATGGGAGTGCCTGACCACCTTATCTACCTCCTGAGAAATCTCTATGTGGGACAGGAAGCAACAGTTAGAACTGGATATGGAACAACTGATTGGTTCAAAATTGGGAAAGGAGTACGACAAGGCTGTATATTGTCTCCCTGCTTATTTAACTTATATGCAGAATACATCATGCGAAAGGCTGGACTGGATGAATCCCAAGCCGGAATTAAGATTGCCGGAAGAAATATTAACAACCTCAGATATGCAGATGATACCACTCTGATGGCAGAAAGTGAGGAGGAATTAAAGAACCTCTTAATGAAGGTGAAAGAGGAGAGTGCAAAAAATGGTCTGAAGCTCAACATCAAAAAAACTAAGATCATGGCCACTGGTCCCATCACCTCCTGGCAAATAGAAGGGGAAGATATGGAGGCAGTGACAGATTTTACTTTCTTGGGCTCCATGATCACTGCAGATGGTGACAGCAGCCACAAAATTAAAAGACGCCTGCTTCTTGGGAGGAAAGTGATGAGAAACCTAGACAGCATCTTAAAAAGCAGAGACATCACCTTGCTGACAAAAGGTTGGCATAGTCAAAGCTATGGTTTTTCCAGTAGCGATGTATGGAAGTGAGAGCTGGACCATAAAGAAGGCTGACCGCCGAAGAATTGATGCTGTTGAACTGTGGTGCTGGAGGAGACTCTTGAGAGTCCCCTGGACTGCAAAGCGAACAAACCTATCCATTTTGCAGGAAATCAACCCTGAGTGCTCACTGGAAGGACAGATCCTGAAGCTGAGGCTTCAATACTTTGGCCATCTTATGAGAAGAGAAGACTCCCTGGAAAAGACCCTGATGTTGGGAAAGTGTGAGGGCAAGAGGAGAAGGGGACGACAGAGGACGAGATGGATGGACAGTGTCATCGAAGCGACCAACATGACTTTGACCCAACTCCGGGAGGCAGTGGAAGACAGGAGGGCCTGGTGTGCTCTGGTCCATGGGGTCACGAAGAGTCGGACACGACTTAATGACTAAACAACAACAACAACTATATAGGCTTAGTTATAGGTCACCTTTTAACATATTGTCTTACAGATAGTGATTTAATTGTTAGATTGTTGAATAATGTAAGTTCTTCATATATATAAAACATTCTAAGTGAGGGGGAAGCTTGAAAACCTTTCAGTCCAATGTTTGAAGAGTTGAGAATCTGGGGGCAATTTGACATGTGGCGCTAACTACAGAAGTCTGAAAACTTGCTTTTTGGTCAACAACAACTGGAATAAACCTGTTTATCAATGGCCTATGGCCACACTGGCCAAGGACTCAGAGTTTGGGTCAGTATGTTTTTTCCCAAGCTCTCCATTAATCATATCAATATATGTACATATTTTTTAAAATCTGGAGCTGCTGCCAAAAGACAAATACCTGTATGTAACACTTTCTCTCTTTTCCAGAACATTTTATGCCCATACCTGTAGCTGATTATTTCTGGAGATTTATCCTCAGTATATGAAGACTGATTTAGTAAAGAGACACAACCCGGACCAAGAATAATAATAAAAGGTATATTGTTCTTCTCTGACCTCATTTTGAAATTACTGCAGCCTAAGGATAACCCTTGAGTAGCATATAAAAGCCAGAGCGTGAAATAAGTGGTAGCTCCCTTCAGTTAATACAGGGGCACCACTTATTTTAATATAAGGCCACAGCACTTGTGCCTATTTATATTTCCATGGTAGATCTCTGTCTCTTTTTCAGCTTGTTCTCTTAAAAGCAGAATCAATCTGGATACTTTTTTTAAAAAAAAAGAGAAGATTAGTGGTACCTTTACAGTAGGAACATTACATTGAATCATGGTTATAAAATCTGCATGGGAAATAATAAAATTAGATCAGATGGAATCTTCTCTCTAATCTGACCCATATACAAGGAAAAGAGCAAGCATGCATACATCTTTCCTGGCCACCCACTAAATCTGTTCCACCTTATACAGCCTTGTATGCCCATCAGGAAGCTTATGATTCAACTAGGGGACAAACTATATAAGGATATAGTCTGTTTTTAGAAGAGGTGTTCCCAGAAGAGACAAAATATGTTTGTTTATCATATGCAGTTTTCCTCACCTACATATCTTCCATTTAGCATGCTTTGTTTTCTGATTGGTCAGAGGCAGATAAAGTCAGACTTTATTTGTAAGTCTGCTTTCTGAGGTACATATCTCTGAGGAAATGCCTTGATGGAAGATAAAATAATCATAAAGGATATGCTTTTATCCTGATGTCTAGTTTGACCCTATGGCTTGCAAACTTAATAATTTAATTATATAGGCCAAAACTATGTAGTAAATTAGAGAGTCCATGCCCATGTATCTCTCTCTCTCATTCTCTTTTCTCTCACACACAGGCTGTCCCAAGACATTCTGCTGCCTGAGGTGACACAGCAAATGGCTTTCCTCACTTGCTTAAGTGAAGGTGTGTAGCATCCGATAGAAAAAGTTTCAATCCCTTTTCTCTTTACTGCTGGATTTCAACAATGACCCTTAGATTATGCTTTCAAATCCAGGTTCCCATCAATCATCTCTTCTCAAGGTCTTTGAAAAGGATGCTTTGAAAAGTGGTATACAGAATGCCTTATATTCTTCTTGTTCAGCTCCTTGCCACCACAACACTAGGTTAAGACCACTTATGCAGCTTCTTATAATCAACTGCTTAGGACATAGTGTAAGTTGAGATGTCTCTTCTTCCTGGCATCTCATTTAGGGAAGCTTTCACTTTAACAGATATTAAGACTAGACATGGGGACAAATAAAAAAGCAAATCATGATATTTGTGAAATATTGCTGATTAATGGGATATTCATCCCTTTGTATTTGTCAGGTTGGAGACTCCAGCAAATACAAAGGGACAAATATTTACCCATTTTTATTTGTCCCTTCGTGCAGGCTGGCTGCAGGAACAAAAACAGAGTTTTCCTTCCCACAGCCAGCCTGCTTGTCAATGTCCTGACGATCAGCTGATCGGCAAGTTATTGACAAGCAGGCTGGCTGCAGGAACAGAAACCAGGTTCTGTTCCCACAGCCAGCCCGCTTGTCAATGTCCTGCCGATCAGCTGTTTGGCAGGACATTGTGTTTCAACAACAAATTGATGAATATTCATTGATTTGTCACTAAAATGTGGTGCTTTGTTGATTCGTCAATTCATCAACTTTGACAAATGACGAATCACGACAAATCACCATTTTTCCAATTCATTCCCATCTCTGATTAAGGCACCAGAACTGAAATCCTGCGTTTAACAGCCAGCTCACTCAATCACAGGTAGAAATCATTTCCTGAAGGAGAAGAGAAATATTTTTCATTCCCATCCCATGTAATACCATCACAGTAATATTATGGTAAGGAAGACAAATCTACTTCCTCATCTAAAGAGGCTCGCAATCTGCCTTCTGTGTCTCCTCTTCTCCATGCTACTTTTGTATTTGGCAATAAACATTTAGCTTGACCCCACCTTTTTTTTAACAATGACGCCTATGTGCATAGCTCATTTGTTGAAGTGCAGATTTTTACAAATGCGAGGGAGCTAATGAGAGAGAGAGGGTAATGGAAGGAAAACAGGTTTTATATTGCAGCACATATAGAAAAGGAAGTAAGTAAGAATGGTTTCCTTTTTCTCTTTCTTTTTGCACATAATGTTGAAACATCCTTAGAATAGTCTCCAAATCATTTTTCAGATTCTTTCTCTGAAAGACTGCTTTTAGCATCTGGAAATTTGGAGGTGGTAATGCTCGCTTTAGGGGCAGAAGCTCCTCCAACTCACTCTGGATAACTTAGTGGTTTAGGTATCTGACTGCAGAGTCAGAGGATGGGAGTTCAATTCCCCACAGTGCCTCCTGTGAGTAGAGCCAGCCTGTGTGGCCTTGGGCAAGCTGCACAGTCCCAGCATGCCCCCAGAAGAAAGGAATAATAAACCACTTCTGAGTACTGTATTCTCTAACTAGAAAACCCTGGAAAAGCTCACCATAAGTCAGAATAATGACTTGATAACTGACTTATATTTCTTCCAAGATATTATATAAGCAGTTTTGGATAAGAAATATGCAGATATGTACAGAAACACACAGTCTGATCAAGGCTGGTTAACACAACCTGAAATGAATCATGTTTGGCCAGAGACAAAACAGGCCAAAATTAATTTCCCTAAGATAGCCTCTACCCCAAATTGGGACTTCCAGTTCATCAAAGAAAGGAAGAAATTACAACCCATTCTGGACTGGAAATAGGGCATAACCAGTGAAACTTGAATGATCCCTTAATTTGCTGGCAGTGACTCTTATTCTGTCGTCTATTATTTGCCTCAGCAATTACAATCATAGGTTGAAGCAAATGAGATATTAGCTCAAAAATGGGGGTATTTGATGTCAAGAGAGAGCAAAGTAGAACACAAGGGACTTGGGGAGAACATCTGGATTTCCACCACCCATTACAAACCAGATTTTATGGTAAAGAACTTCAATCTGCCTTTTCACTGCATTATTACAGATGGATTTTTCCTTTTGAAATCTTCTGAAGACATCTCTGGGCAGATGGTAAATTCCTCAAGAAAGATTGCTGTAATCTGTTCTGGCTGGTTTCTCCTCCATCTTCATTGAAAATTTGTGGTTATGACTTAGAGCAAAGACTTGTCTTGGAGCTCCTAGGGTTATTCTGACAAAGCATTTCTTTTGACAGGAGGTGGTGGGACTAATGAAAAACACTGTGGGGAAGCCAGCATTGTGTGTCTCAATCAGGGCCTCACTGGCTGAGAGGCAGATTTAATACCTAGAATCCCCTTTAAGAGGGCAAAGAATCATTTAATATCCAGAATCCCCTTTAAGAGGGGAAAGAGAGTCTGTTTACTCTAACAGGTTAAAAGGGAGATAGCATAACGTTGTTTGCTGGGCTGATTTTTTGTGTAGCACTGAAAGATTTGCAATGCTGCAAGAGGAGCATTTTTGTCTTAAGTGTGATCTGACCCTCCGTCCTTTGTTTCTGAATTTTATGTAGAGGACTTGGTGAGGGGAAACAAGACAGAATGTTCCTTTGGAGAACAGCTAATCCCTAGATCAAAGAAGAGAGTCAATAAACTGCAATAGATAACAGGGTGTTTCTTCTCATTTGTCCAATTATCATTATTTTAGAAACACATTTGCTGCAGAGCAAAATCTGCGCATGCAATTCTTATGATCAAAGACTACTCTCTCTGTGTGAGTGTGAGCGTGTGTGAGTGTGTTTATAGAAAATATGCAGTATTTCAGCAAGGGAGAATGTAGCTCTGTCATTGTAACTGAGTCATAAATATCACCTCACCTCTTGTAATAATATTAATAATACTAATCAGTGTCAGGGGGGAAAGACCATGTCGTTAGAATGATACACCATTACCTGCAACGGACATGAAAAGAGAGTGTTAGAAGGATGTTGTCTGCAAGCTCATATTATAAAAGACAGAAGAAAAATCCATTATTGTAAGGAAAAACACAACTACTCAAGTTCAACATCAAAGATGGTATGACGCAGAGAGGCGGGAGGTGCTGCTATTAGGAATTTTCCTGCACAAAAAACCCACCAAAGGTGTATCGATTTAGCTATAAAACTCTCAGTGAAGCACTACGAGCTGTCAGCCACAGGGCCTCAGCCATCAGACACTGTGAACAACCACCATTCTGTAAAAATAAAATAAAATAAAATAAAATATGGGTGAGAAGACTTCAAGGAAAGATCATGTCTGATGAAGTGGACTTGCCCATGAAAGTTCACATTAAAAAATGTAAAAGTTAGTCTTTAAGGTATCACCAAGTTTTTGCCTTTTTTTTTACTTTTTATTGCTATTTTGGTTTTACCTATAATGAGTCTAATTAGTGCTTCTATTACCCACCATCCCTCCTGTTTGACTACAGCTACCATCTACAACGTTTGCTTGCGTATTAAGAGGATAGGAAAACAAGCTCCTTTTTCTCTTTGATGCTAATTACTTCCATGGCAAGGAATACTGAATAAAACATTTTGACAGTTAATATACTGAAAAACTTAAGCAAGAACTTCTTGTCACCATTTCTTTTCTTGTGATCTACAACATTTTCCACCATTTGTTTTTGCAGAGAAATTCAGATTTTGTCAGATTAGAACTTGTAGGAAATCCTTGAATGAGAACTTGGAAAAGTTATTGTTACAGACTCACAGAATGTTCAGGCCAGCATGACCAGTGACTATTTTAGCTGGGAGATACTGGGAGCCGTAGTCCATTTAAGTAAAATTTCCAAGTTCTTCCCAAGTACAGCCATTGAAAGGTAAGCACTGCCCTTCACAAGTCTTTGTTTCTTGGCTGGCTCCTTCCCTTTTCTTCTGCATCTCAAGTCCCTCCAGGTCTGAGCAATCTTCTGAATGTATGGTTTCTGACTGTCTTGCTGTATCATTTGCAGAAGGCTGTAATGGGAAGAAACTGTCCTGTTGGTCAGATAAGCCCAACTACCAAGTGTAAAACTTGGTGTGTGTTTCCAGAGGATGCTCTGTTGCTCTACTTACCTCCTGCATTCCATGGTTGGGTCTTTAAGCTTGCATATGTGCTGGTTTCACTTTTGTTCTCCTTATGGCAGGGATGGTAACTGGATCACCTTCTCTTTCTCTGAACAGAGCTGTTAATGACAAAACCTTTTGGAGGTCATTCATTTATAGGGTTGCTGTATGTTGAAAGTGACGTGACAACACATAATGGCGCTCAGGGAGCACACACAAAGCATTCAGTAAAATCAAGAGGCCCACACTACCTGTTGCCCATCTCTGCACTGCAATGTGTGCAGTATTCACTTCTACATCAATTGTTCTTCATTTTATGGAAGACGTGTCCAGAATTGTGCATATTTAGACATGCAGACAAATAATGTGGTTTTTTTACATTTCTTTTTACTTGGTTGAACTGAAAAGCAATGCATTCATGCAGACAAGTCAAATCATTTTGTTGCTTTCCATGCTATAATCAGCATACACTGTCAAGATGAAATATGATCAAGGCTGGGCGATATTGGTTTTGGGCTGTTTTAACAAGATAACAATCTCCATTGTGTTTACACAGAAAAAATTACAGGGCATTTTAGTGACACTTTCCTACAGAGTCTCTGGATTATTCTTAAGTTATAGTGTTTCCTATGGAACTATGTTCTCTGTACATAAGAGATAACAACAAAGCTACCCTCTGTATTGTCACCCACTCTAAGAATCTAGCAATGTAAGTCAAGGTCTCAATATTTCACCATGGAAGGAAGGTTGCTTATTATTTTTCAACACAACTTCTGGTTCACCCTTTGAATATGTAAAAAAAGTCATGATTTAAAGTGCTCTTAGAGGGTTATCACCCTGCAATAAACAATAAGCCCAGGATATATAATTTTCTGTTTGAGTCATCATTCCACATGTTCTATGTTGTGCCAGTGAAATTCCATTCTTCAAAATACAAGTTTAAAGATGATGATTAAGCTACAGTACTTCCACCTGCTACATGTCTGCATAGTACAGAGATCAGCAGCTGGAGAAAAATTATGTGATATGCCTGTCCTTGTCTTTCATGTACAAAAGCTAATTGGATCTATATCCTCAGAAGCTCCCTGTCTCCAATTACGACAAGCCAAAAACAGATGTGGAACATCCACCTCTATCATGACCTTCTTCTGAGATTTTCTGACTCATCTGGGAAAAAGAATACTAGAATAGATGGATCTTATAACTATAGCATGATTCTTAGAAACATTTCTTTCAGTGACAGAAAGTCACAGTCTTATGTGACTGAAAGTCTTTCTTTCTTTCTCTCTCTCTCTCTCTTTCTCTTTTCTTTCTTTTTTTGTGGATTTGCAGGCTTTCGCTTTGAAACTGTGGACCCTGGGGTTTGTTTTCTCTGTTGAATGCTCCTTGTCTTGAGTGCCTGCTTCCACACCTTAAATGAAGGGTAATTATGGGATGTTAAGCTGTGATGTAACCTATGAACTGTCTATACTATACATAAAATAACATATGCCCACCATTACAATGGATGGGAATGCACTGAGAGAAGGATTATACATTGCAATAACCTGTTGGAGTGGGGGAGTGCAACCTCCTGTAGGAACTCTGTCAAAGAAAGGTGATGCATCTGCTCTTGGGGTAGATTACAGGTTTTTTGTTGACTTTATAATATTGTCACTAAGAATAAAGTTTTGTTCTTCTCCCATATGAGAGAGTGAAAACTATCCATAGTAAGAGAGGAAGTGTGTAGTGTATCAATGACTGGTGCTGTCTTGGGATTCACACCAACAAGAAATCAAGCTCGGCCCAAGCAAAGATTTCCATCTTGGAAATCAACTTCTTGATGATACTACAGTGTGAGATAATGCTAGAGGAATATGGGGAAATGTTGGGAAACAGCTTTGATACATATAAAACTGAGCTCTACCTTCTGTTACTCACACATTAAATCAGTCTGTTGACCTGACAACCTGACAAAGCATTCCAAAATCAAAGGTGAATGTTAAAAAGTTTGGTTGCCCTAACTTTTGTTTCAGAATCACAGAGAGCTAACAAAAGTCAGCAAATAAGATTTAAAACAACATTGTTTGGAAATGTCTTGAGTGTCTGACAATAAATGAACGCACTGTTAAATGTTATTCACTAACATTTTAGCCTCCCAAAATTCTCTGCTTCTTATTATTTTGTAGTGTTTCCAAACAAGGCTTTAATTGAGCCATCAGTTTGCCTTATTCATAGTCAAAGAATTTTATCGGGGGGAGGGGGGGGCGTCCAGACATCTTCATTTTTCATTTGGAACCTTCCTGCATTTTCCTACTGCTTCTCCCATCTCCCCTTCTTACCACAAAAACCACAATAAGGAGGCAAAGCTGTATAATGCCTCTTGATTGATAGAGCTAGGAGCTTTCCGTTTGGAAGCACTGTTAGTCTTTTGGTGTCTGGATTAAAAATTCTCCATACACAACCCTGCTTCCAAGATTTGCTAAAATACTTGTTGGCATTGTCTTTCTGTGATAAGATTACTGTTCTTGCTATCAGAAAATGATGGGAAAGGGAAGCTCTGTGCACTTTCAGGTGTCACCGTTTTAGTAAAAAAACACAAAAAAGAACAAGAATTAAAATCTGAAATCACTTCTCACTAGAGATGGGCGGTTCGTGGTGGTTCAGACAACGGCCAAACAGGTGTTCTAAAGTTTGGTGCCCAGCCCCCATGGCAGGCACCCACTCAGAGGCATCACCCGAGCTTCCCTGACCCGCCTCATCCAGGTGGTGCCTCTGAGTGGGTCCCCGTTGGAGGGGCAGAGCACCCAACTGCGAAACACCTGTTTGACCAGTGGTTTGTGCCCAGCTCTACTTACCACCTGTTTTGGTCATATCAGTATCACTAAACAATAACTCTGTTCCTCAAATTGGTATTTGTAAGACTATAATGTGATGCTCACATACCTTCTCTACCTGTGTCTGCTACCACCAAAATGGCAATTCTCCCCAAGTCCCTGCACTAAGTTGGTCATTGCCTTTTAAACTGTGAATAGGTTCTCCTCCTCTTGGATTATAGTTTCCACATGTCTAAGCAAACAGTGTTTCTTTTTACAGTGCTCTTCTTGTACTGCCACAGCTAACGACTGATTTTAAAGTGCTCTTTTAAAATAAATCTGAATGCTTTTAGTGAAATGTATAGTCTTAGGGTGCAACTACATTAGTCAAATAATCTGCAATTTGTGTCAGGGTGTAATTGTTTGAATTCATGTCACATGCTCTTTGTGTCACTGTCCCCCTGGGGCAGCCTCAATTTTACCATGTTGATTCAGTGCAGGGAACTACAACACTCTTTAAATGGCCCTAAATACACATGGGGTTGGCACTTTGATACACCCATGGGTCTGTCCTGACTCTACCTGCATTATGTCCATGTCCATAACTGTCTTGTCTGCAGTTAATTCTTTCTCTTTTTTATTCTAAGTGGCATAGCACTGTATTGATGTTGCAGACAGAAAGACTTCAGCACCTCTGTGATGCAGCACTAAAGTCAATTATTTGAAAAAAAAATAAAGGGAAACAATTCAGACAGCAGACACAATTTCCCAATGCAACAGCATCCTCCACCACCTCAAACATATCAACATTATGCCAGCACAAAGAACACACACACACAGAGAGAGAGAGAGAGAATGCAATGACATGGCCATTCATACAACCAAAAACAG
Source organism: Intellagama lesueurii (assembly GCA_037013535.1). Classification (NCBI taxonomy): domain Eukaryota; kingdom Metazoa; phylum Chordata; class Lepidosauria; order Squamata; family Agamidae; genus Intellagama; species Intellagama lesueurii. Next base: position 189,363,357 of record JBAJHW010000003.1, on the reverse strand, counting down.
GTAAAAAACCAGTGCAATATTGAGAGATTTAAAATTAAAAAATTCCCAATGGGTGTTCAAAAAGAAATGATTCCTCAAAGAAAGACGCGAGTGTCCCCCATACTTACATTGTGTAGCAAGGAAATTTTAATTTGTTTTCATCATGCTAAAACTGGAGTAATTGGGGGAGTATACTGCAGTCTAGTAACACCCTTTATTAATTTGGTGACACTTCAATCTCAGCACTGACCAATGATGGTGTATTATGTTTTGTGACTGCTGTCTCTAAAAATCATGAGCAGAATTTGTAACCAAAAAGAAGATTATTATTTTTTAAATTTAAATACGTGTGTATGCATGTGTGCACGCACACATATACAAACAGGAATAACAAGTTCTTTTTCAAACAGCCATACACTTTTAATTTACTTCTTTGTTTATAGTTTAAACATATTCAGTTCTTTTATATATTTTATGTATGTAGATAGATAGGTAGAGAAGTGTAGATGGATGCTTGTTTTGATATATGTTATAACAATAACATACTATTTCCACAGCTTCTTCACAAAAACAGACACGCACACACTCAGTTCTAACAGCACAGCTCTTTCACTTTTTTTTCACTTTTTGAAATATTTGCCTTAACTCTAAGTTTTATACCATTTTTGCCTCCTGATGAATTGTTCTGTAGAACCCGAAAGATTGCCTTGCTTACAAATTGTTAATGATCCAGTAAAGGTATTGCCCAATTCTTCTTTAAAAATCAAAAATCAAAATTAAGCTCTAAGAGTCATAACTCCTTAAACAGGTGTGAGTAGTAGGAGTTAGAGAAAGGGAAAGAGCAAAAAAGAAGAAAAGGAGCTTATCTTAAGAGCAAATGCCATGACCCAAATGCATCCCACAAGACATTTCTGCATTCTTTAAAGCCCTCAACTATAGGATCATCTCCCCCCCCCCCAAAAAAATGAAAATATAGTCAAGCACCTACTTGGGAGGGGGGGAGCAGCTGACAGTGGCCTGATGCAATACTTGAGTGGTTTATGGGCAAACATTTGGTCCCTAAGCACTCTGTGATTGCCCATCCCTATCATAAAGTATTTATGTCCCCTCCTGTGCAGAACATGGAGAACTTTCTGGTCTCTGCAAAATGTGTGCTGTTCTTCCTGAGTTATGATCTTTCTCGTCTACCTAGCTTTGGGCAGTTCCTTGTCTACTGGTAGAAGTACCTGAGAAGATGGTTCAGTGGCTACAAATGCTTGTTGCTATATGCCACCTCCAGAAGAAAAAATGGCTTTCCTGTGAATGCCAGTTATCAGGGAAAACAGTTGGAGGGAGCCCTACCTTTATGTCTCTCTTGTGAGTTTTCTGTAGATGTTTGGTCTGTCAGCTGCTGCACAGAACAAAGAGGCTAAGCTAAATCAAACATGGAAGTATTCTTTTTCCATGTGATGACACATTCCCTTTTGGGATAACAAGTGAATAGCAATATAAAGACAATCACAACGTTCTTTTAGTATAATGAGCAACACAATAGACTCAAGCATGGAAGTTCTTATGGGGACTTTAAGGGGCATCTGTGGTAATTTTGATTTTAAAAGAGTAAGGATAATAGTAAAAAATAACCAAAAAGCAATGCAAATTATTCTTGAAGTAATACATGATGAGTTAGCTTTTCAAAGTAATGATTAGCAGTAGCACTTCACTTTGATGAGATAAACTTTTGGTCTGATACAGCATGATATTACTTATGGCCTTGAAATGCGCAGAAATGAATTATGCATGAACATACACCACCCACCCACCCATCCATCCACACACATGCGCGCGCACACATACATACACACTTTGCAATATGCAGTGCACATGCATTCCTCTGAATGTGACCACTGCTTGCTCAATGAGCTCTTTCCTGCCAATAAAAATATCTAGAAGATAAAGGAGTTTGGTTCACGGATATAATGGAATAGATCCAGATTCAGCTGCACATCCTTTGAAATAAATGGGACTAATTCATAATTGGTTTCAACGGGATCTAAGTCCTGGATCTGATCCAGTGAGAGCAGAATCCTAATTCAGCAATCTTCAGTCTCTCTCTCTCTCTCTCTCTTTTAAATTGTTTCAGAGTTAATGTTCAGTATTGCCCTTATCAGCTACAAATGGGATTAGAGATGAGAAACTGGAGGTGGCTGACATGTGCTAGGAGAACAATAAAAATAATGTTGAACTTTTCCAACTGCTGACCCATCGTCACATGGACAGAAAGCAGGGGGTAGAAAACTGTCAAGCCCCCTTCTTCTCCTCAACCACTGCTTAATTTTGTAACATTTCACCTGATGAAGAATGGGTAATTTTGAAAGTTGGAAAAAAAATTGTCCCTTTTTTTGGCGGGGGGGGGGGCTAATAAAAGGATCACCTAGGAATGTACATGGGGAAAACTTTCAGGTTCTGTTCATTTAGGTATTGGGGGTGGCTTTCACCAAAGTGGAAGGGCCCAACTTGTTCACATTCATTTGGTAAGGGTTTCCCATTCAGAGTCCTGGGGCTAGTCCAAAAAGCCCGGTGATAAGGCATGGAGACGTGAGGCAAGGACAAGGGCTGGCAGTGGGGTGTTCATGGTGGTGGCAAGGCAAGGACAGGAGAGACTGTGGAAAGAACAGGGCTGGCAGAATGGCAGTGGCAGTGGCAGTGGCAAGGCAAAAGGATTGAAAATGCATGGGTCAAATGAGGGTAACCTGACAGAAGAAACCCAATAGAAGCCTGTATTTTTAGCACCCTCTCTTTTGGGAAGCCCAAATTTTGGGGTTCCAAAGGCTCTCTATTGGAATCAACCAAAAAAACCTCTTGTTTGTTTTTTCTTTTGGATTAACCTGAAATGCTGATCTCTATTATCACTACAGTATGGGTTTTAGAATTTGTCTCATGCTTTTACTTATGGCTGGAAAGGTAGCCCTGAGCAACAACCACATGATAAAGTAGTTAGAAGCCTGGATATTTTCAGAAATAAGATTCTGCTTACAGTATATATCCAGGTAATAGACAATAGGTATGCTCTCCTGCTTTGGAAGACTTCACTGGGGAACAGTAGACTCTTGCAGTCCATGTGACAGTAGGGGGAAGGAGGATCTTCTTAACATGGAGGCAACATTTCCATTTGTGTCCTCTTTCCCAAGGCTATTTTTAAAAAATACTTTAACTCACTAGCTGAATGTGTGGACTTGTAGCTGAATGTACAGACTGAATCCAAGGGAAAGTACTCGGTTTTGACATGCAGTGAAGCACTCTGAAGTTCTGTCTCTGGTGTATCATCTGCTATAGCACATTCAAGTCACAAGGCCACTAAGACACAGATGTGGCTCAGTCTAGGGACAGAGATTTTGCAAAGATTTGCCTGTGCCTACTAGTCTTGAAACTGTGAATCCCACTTTTTCATGCCCCAGGAACATTTGAAGAAATTCCATTAAAAGCAAAGGGCAATAAATTAAAACCTCAAACACCCGAGCCCAACCAAACAAGCAGCCTGTTTAAAATTAGTAAGGCATGTGGAATAACTTTCCTTGGCCTTGCATTTATGAGATGGGAATGCAACTTGATGTAATATGTAATACCATGCACCACAGAAGAGAGACAACAATTTCCAAAAATGGATATAAAGCAGCTCTATAAGCAGTTCAGGGATTTCCCTTCGCTGCCTCAGACAACCAAACAGAAATCCTTTCCAGAAGGATGAGAGGGTATGATATATATATTTAAAGCAATGTTGTATTATTGCAGCAAATTTCTGTTTTATTTTTTTAAAAATGTGCAAAATGCAAAACCAATTTTTTGTTTGTAATTAGTATCCCTCTGCCCTTTGTGGGTTGGCCACATCCTGAGTCACAAGTTAAATAAAACAAATCTAGATTATTTTTTACAGGAACATTTAAAGAATCCCTCCCTGCTTCTTTGCCACCTTCTCTGTAGATTTAAACAAATTCCTTTGACCCTAACCATATTTACCAGGAAGGAATTACCTCAAGGTAAACAGATTTTACATTTGTGGAAATGTTTTGAAGTAAAAACATCTAAAACCTCAGAATCTGGAAATGCTTTGAATTTTTGGGTATTGGGGAGAAATAAAGCTACAATGAAGAGCCCTTGCTCAGTGCTAGAACCTGTCATTTAGAAGAGGGTCCCTTTGGGATCAGTTAATGTAGTTCTCAACTCTAGCTCCAGCTGAGTTAAGAGGATTTCTAGTAGCATAGCTTTGACAGCTTCTCACGGAGCTGCCCCTAGCATCAAGCAGAGCAAGGCAGAACTCTCATACAACTGATTCCGGATGTTTTGAAAGAGTTGGGAATTTGAAGTTATTTAATATCATAGTATTTTTACAGCCAGGGAAGGGGAGAGGCAACTTCTATGAATTTCTGCCTCAAATGCTGAAACAACTTGGCTGGTGTTACTTGAGATGAGGGTGGGCATTTGCTTCTCTGTCTCAGGAAACAAAATATCTTTTGCTGGCCTGGTTGCTTCAGAAGATCTAGGAGAGGAGCCAGGCAGAACAAGTGGTAAGGTGGTTAAAGAGGTCACTGGCATGATTTTTTATCAAGCATTTTTTTTCCTTAGTGAAGGGAAGTGCTCGTTGGTCTGAATGGTTTCCTCCTTTCTCCTGTATATTTATATCTAATTGTGGAATATTCTGAAGCTCATGCAGCCAAGTATGACTGTAAGGCAGTTTTAAAGCTGACAGCAGGTGTTCATTGCACAGGTCAACATGACATCTTGCGATGGTATAGACCTTACCATCAATCTTTAAAGGTAGTTTTGTGTATGGAAAAAGCACAGCATAGGTGGCTGCCTTCTGCAAAAAAAACTCTTTGTCTGGAACACAGGGCAGCATCTGACTTTGAGGAAACATGAAACTTGCCTAAATAGGCCCAAGATGGTTATGGGCTCGCACACAGTGATGTAGGCATCAACTACTTCTTCTGAAGTCTACCCCCAACCAAATGTGTTTCCTTTCTCTTTCTCCCACAAAGGCAATTGAGACTGAAACATCCTGGGCTTGCTTTTTAAAGAGAAGGTAGGCAACAGAGAACACACCAGGCAGACTGACAAGAAACCCCTCCCAGAACCAGTCTCGGTTGTATTCTCAAGGCATGCATTACAAAAACAATACCAAAAATGTTGAAAAGGCATTTTGTAGAATGACAATACAAGAGACACAATGAAAACCTGAAATTTACACCAGCATAATAATGTTTGTTGTTTTTATTTGTTTTAATATTCTTCTTCTTTATATTTAATACTATACTTAATATTACACTGTATAATTTGGGGGGGGGAATCTTAAAACAACTTCTTAAAACAACTGAGATTAATCCATTGCTTTACCAGTTTCTTACAAACATTAACTCACTTCCTTCAGCAGTTCTCAATATAAGTGGACCCTCAATGTATTAAGGCCAGCTAACTAAGGGCTCAATCATAGTTACCAAAAGAACGCCAGTGATGCCATTTTTGCCATTATTTGGATCATTTCAAAATTTTCCGTTCACACGATGCATGGCTGACATTGATTCATTTGCCCCAGCAATCAGTTTTTTCCCTCCTTGCCAAGAGGGTTGTTTTAAAATGTACTGATCATGTATCACTTCATCCCTTATCATTTTAGCATGTGTGAATGTTGCTGCCAATTTATTTCCTTTGCGAAGGAGTCGTGTTTTTGCATGCCATGGCCACTTCATGGCCACTGCGCTTGTACCCTTAAAAGGGGGGGCATTGCATTAATGTCTCCTCTCTCTCATTTTTTTTAACCCTGCTCTTTACAATACTTTGCAAGTAGAGATGGACACGAAAGTACAGTAATAACAAACCAGAAAGCTCATGAAAAATTGCTAATTTGTTCATTTAGATCGGTTCAAGTTCATCCAAATTGGAGAACCCGAACTTTCCTGAACCAACAACATTTTTGAGTGATTTCTGAACTTCCTGGTTTGTTCCACACACACACAGCCTCCCCACCCCACCCCCTTCCCACTGCCTCCATCACTCCCTACTTTGTCCTTCCACCGCCAACATCATTGGAGATAGAGGCCTAGCTTCCCTTCTAGGAGCCTGGCCTGCTGTCCCTGCACATGCATCCACTTATCAGCTGAGAGGTAAGCACATGCGCAGAGGTGGCCAGCTGGCAGGGAGCCAGCTAGGCTGCGTCTCAAAAAAATATTATTATTATTTAGACAGTCCTGTGGCTGTCTTTAAAAAAAAAAAAAGGCCAGCTAGCCAAGATGTAGGTTTTCATTTTTTTAAAGACACCCCCTTAAAAAACGACAAAAAACACAGCTGAGAGGCAGGCTTTTTTTTTTTTTAGACAGATCTGGGCTGTCTTTAAAGAAAAAAAATTGAGAAGCAACCGGGCCAGCTCACTGCTGGCTGCCACCGCACATGCATCCACTTATCACCTGACAGGCAGGCACATGTGCACAGATGGCAGGCCTGGCTCCTAGGAGGGAAGCCAGGCTGCTATCTCCAAAGATGGTGGCCGCAGAGGCAGCAGGACAAGGTAGGGAGGCGACGGGTACCGTGGGAAGGGGTGGAGGGTGGGTGCAGGCTGTGGGGGCAAGGGGGCTCAGCTGAGGTAGCCAGGCTTTTTTTTTTTTTTAGACAGGCACTGGGCTGTCTAAAAAAAAATAGCACCAATGAACCAATGGACGAATTCATGGTCGTCAGGAAAAACTTAAGAAATTCATAGTTCATTGACTTCAACAAACCATGAACCAAGACGAACTGCTATTTTGCTGATTCGTGCCCATCTCTATTTGCAAGTCTTTTAAAACCTGCTTCCTCCTCCCACCGCTGTTCAAAAGGAAAAAAGAAAAGTGAAAGCTAAGAACTCAGAGGGAGAGATATGCAGGGAAATAAGGAAAACCAGATGAGTGAGTAAAGGAGGGAAGAGATAGAGGTAGGAGGAGAGAAAGCTCATACAGCTTTATCACTATATCAGTTTTGTAATTTTTTAAAAAAAGGACAAGGAGGGACTAATTGCCCCAAGAACAGTACATATATACTCTACATGACTGCTGGAAAAAATGTATTGGTACAAGAGTGTGATGAAAAGAATCGGGATAACTGGAGTTCTTTTTTACATGTGCGATTGAGCCCCAAGTAATATGGTAATCAAAAACCATCGGGGAAATCCCCACTAAGTTTTACTGATTCGCTAGGTGGCAAAAATGTGCCCAGGAGCTGCAGTGGTGGCTGCTATTATTGCTAGAGCTTGCATTTCCCACTGCCTTCCCTATGTCTGACAAATGTATGGGGAAATTTTCCAGGATCTGTACTACTGCTGGGGCTTGTGAAAGGTTCATAGCGAGTCCAACAGAGAGTTTTTCCCCTCAGGTCTTAAACTGCTGCTGCTACTGCTTATGCAACAAGAAGGTTCACAAGTTACAATACTGGCATTCCACCCCCAAAACCTACCCATTGCCAACAATATATCACATAACAAAGATGGCAGGACCAAACGCCAGGCACTGTAACAGATCCACAAACAAACTCCACCCCCTCTGTCTACTCTGACAGTATTATAACAAGGCCTAATAATATCACAGCATTGGTGGTTTATATGCCGGCTTATTTCCCCACTGAAAACTGCCCTCATTTTTCCAGCAATCTCTCCTTGATAGGGCAAACATGCCAGCCTCTGGAATAAATGGACCCAGATCTGACATCAGAATGTTCAAGAAACAGGGGTGGGAGGGATTTTGACCTCCCGGGACATTCTTTTGCTCTTTTTCAGGAGATCTTTCATAAACAAAGGAAGTTTAAAGATAGGCTTCAACATGAACTAGCTGAAGTACAGTTCATTAAGAGCTTCAACTGAATCTCCTGTGGCTTAAGCAGTGGTGACACAGTCTTGTTTAAATGACATTACTTGCTCACCCCTGCAAAGATGTCTATGCTATCAGCCAGCTTTGTGCTGGGCCACAGATTTTCACCGACTTGGCTTTCTGCATTTCAGGTTTCTTCAGGCCTTAAAGATCATTTTATGTATGGAAACTCTGACTCTAGGTACTGTAGCTTCCTGCCAATGCTATGTGAATATATAGCTGCCAATTGTGCATAACACGTTCTACCTTTAAAGAAGTGGCCCGCGTTCACAAAAGCTTATACCATCATAAATCTGTTATTCCTTAAGTTGCCATAACACAAGTGTTTTCAAGTCAGCCCCATCCCATTGTTTCCCATTATTCGAGATTTCAAAGCCCAAAGCAGAGACTGGGGGTGTGGTCTTATGATGTCATAAAAGTGGGACTGTTGAGAATGGGTAGAGGTGAATAATCAGTCTTTGGAGCCATCTAACACACAAAAATTCATCTTTCTCCTCATCCAGCACTGGTTGCTCTGAGGTTTGTAACCCTACACCACCCACACACCCCTGCTCCCAGAGCCCTGGAGAAGCACAGTCATTCCCAGGGCAATTCTGATTCACTCAGACTGAAGGAACAGAAGGATCTGAACTGAAACCAGAGACCCATACGTTCCACTCCCATTGCACGAGTAGGAACAATGTTTATATTAAAGTTATGATGGTATGAATGCTCTATACCTCTCTCTTCTTCAGGGTTCTGTGGCAGCCCATGTGTTTATGGTTTGGAGATTTTTTGGAGATCTCCTGGGACTTTCATACATGTTGTTTGGAGGGTTGGGCATGGTAAATGCTTAAAAAAATATTCTCTTTAAAAAAACAAGATACAAATTGTCTATGCTAACCATTTAAGAGGAAGCATGGTTACTTTCTCTATTTTCCAGGGTGGGATGAGTGTTAATTCTCTTTTGATCTATCTACATTATAATAACAGATTATTATTAGTCATAATTGCAGCCACTTAAGTAAAATGCCAAGGAACAAATATTTATGTATCTATGTATATTTTGGGCTACGGTCTGCATTTCTTCCACTCAGAGATTATAAACTGTGACATGGCTAATAGGCTTTTTCTCTTGGAGGAGGGGGGGTGAGTGATCGTTACAGTTTCCCCTCACCACACTGTCCACTCTTTCCCTTTGAACAGTTACTCATCTATTTTAAGACCAGGCATTATTGTTAATTTGAAAAGGGTACAGGTTACTGACCAAGACCATTTGTTTAACTGAGGGGAGGTTTATTTACTGTGAGCGGGAATAAAGAAATGCAGCAGTAGACAGGATCTAGCAAACAAAGCAAATGTTAATCTTGTCTTTGGCAGGTCCCATTGTTCTAAAACAGAGCTTTGGAATTTGTTCAGATTTTTCTAGAATGCTATCAGGCTGGTGTAAATAACGCCTAATCTGCACGTCCTCAGCTTCAGAGGATACCATTTCATACCCACTTACTGGACACACTGCAGAAGAACCTTATTCAGTTGTACAATGGGATCCTGTGAGAGTGCATCATATGGTGACATGGCTGATTCACTTGTCCATAGTCACCATCACTCAGTACTTCTTTGGTCAATACTTCATTGCTCAGTCCAACCTGTGATTTGCTTCTGTTAAAAAGTATTGCACCTGAGATGATGGAGGTTGATAGCTTTTTCACACATCCCCATCTAGCACTTGACCTTGTGGACACAGAGTAGTGGAAAAACATGCTGTAGATGACTCACAGATGAACATGCAAACTGCTTCCATTTTAAAATGTTGTTTTGGAAACAATAACTTTTACCTGTGGTATTTCATCTACATACCCATTGGTGCCATCACTGATGAACAAGAATGGATTCAAGTAAGGTCAGCTCCCCCTCACTAAGCTTAATAGTGAAGGAAGAGAACTGAGGGGAGACTGTTAAATAAAACCAGCTCCTGAATTTCCTAAACCCACCCCGATGTCTGCAAAGTTTTATGGTACCCTATAACTTTCTACAAATTGTAACTGGCTGAGCTCAAATGGGGGGCTGTAACTGAAGCACTGGGCACTTCTTGTGTGTGTTTTATGTGCTGTCAAGTCACATATCTATAACCACGCTCCTGGTGGCAATGGTAAATCTACTCCTTAAAACCTCACTTAACTTCAAACTCTATTAGTAAGGTCCAAGTCTGAGTGAGGATTTGAACCCTGGTCTCCTGACTCCTGGGATTCCCAGTGTGGTGTAGTGGATAGAGTGATGGACCTGGACTTTGGAGAACAGGGTTTAAATTCCCACTTGGCCAGGGAGACTCACTGGGGGAGTGGAATGGGTAAAACCATTCCTTAAATATCTCACTTACCTTGAAAGCCTTATTAGGGTTGCCTGTCAGTACGATCTCTGACACTCTCTCCCTAGATGTCGAGCTGGATAAACACATTGGCAAAGCAGCTACCATGTTCTCTAGACTCACAGAGAGAGTATGGCTTAATAAGAAGCTGACGGCATATACCAAGATCCAGGTCTATAGAGCTTGTGTCCTGAGTACACTCCTGTACTGCAGTGAGTCCTGGACCCTTTGTGCATGGCAGGAGAGGAAGTTGAACACGTTCCGTATGCGTTGTCTCCAACATATTTTTTGGTATCACCTGGCAGGACAAAGTTCCAAATAGAGTAGTCCTAGAACGAGCTGGAATTTTTAGCATGTATACATTACTGAAACAGCGACGTCTACGTTGGCTTGGGCATGTCGTGAGAATGGCTGATGGTCGGATTCCAAAAGATCTCCTGTATGGAGAATTAGTGCAGGGAAAGCGCCCCAGAGGGAGACCACAGCTGCGATACAAGAATATCTGCAAGCGGGATCTGAAGGCCTTAGGAATGGACCTCAACAGATGGGAAACCTTGAAATCTGAGCCTTCAGCCTGGAGGCAGGCGGTGCATCATGGCCTCTCCCATTTTGAAGAGACCCTTGTCCAGCAGGCCGAGGCAAAGAGGCAGTCCCGAAACCAGCAAAATCAGGGAGCTGAACAGGGGACAGATTGCATTTGTCTTCATTGTGGAAGGGATTGTCACTCTCAAATTGGCCTTCTCAGCCACACTAGACACTGTTCCAAGACCTCTATTCAGAGCACGTTACCATAGTCTCTTGAGACTGAAGGATGCCTACACGTCAGTACCAACTTGATGGCACAGGGTGCACACACACACTTCTGAATTGGACAGAGTCATTCTATCCACTACCCCACACTGGGCACCACTTCTTACACTCCTATTTATATATAAGTAAGCGAGTAGAAGGCCAAAACCCACAAGGACTACAGAAAGCACAGTACATTTATTTATTATTCCTGCATTGCCCCTTGAAAGCGTGCAGTTCGTGGCACTTCTGCCATTGCTCTCTGAACACCTTCTCATCAGCATGAATGAAACTGCTTTCCAAGACAGATAATAGCACCATGGTACTTGAAGCAGAAACATTGTGAACAGGTACACATTTTTGATAGCCCAAAAGGGCACATGTAAAGATGGGTTTGCCTGTTTTGTTTCTCCACTATTTGTTTCTTTGTTTGTTTATATTTACTGCACTTCTATGCTGCCTTTCTCCCAGAAGCAAGACTCAAGGTGGCTCACAGATAATTAAGAGACAGGAATTAAAACAACACAAGAAGCATTTTAAAATATTAAACATGGAACTATTAAAATCATTATATAAGAACAGATTAAATAAGTGTAAAACCATTTAAAAATACATTTGAAAGGATACTGTTGCCCTACAGCAAGTGTAGGGCAAATGTTGTTGTTACGTGCTGTCAAGTTGCCTCCGACTTTTAGCTACTCCTTGAATGCGTGATCCCCAAAATGTCCTGTCCTCAACAGCCCTGCTCAGGTCTTGAAAACTCAAGCCTCTAACTTCCTTTAGGGAGTCAATCCATCTCTTATTTGTTCTTCTTCTTTTCCTGCTACCTTCCACCTTTCCCAGTATTATTGTCTTTTCCAGGGAATTCTGCATTTTCATGATGTGCCCCAAGTAGGACAGCCTCAGTTTCAACACTTTTGCCTCCAGAGATAGTTCAGGATTGATGTGATCTAAGACTCCCTTGTTTGTCTCTTTCAGCACCATATTTGAAATGAATCTTTTTTTTTTCCTGTCAGCTTTCTTTCCTGTCGAGCTTTAAGACTCATACATGGTGATCAGGAACATAAGAGTATAGATGATATTGATCTTGGTCTCCTATTGTGCAGCTGCTTGTGCAACCCAGTTGTTCAGTGTTGTGATCCAGCATAATTTGTGCATAACTCCAGTGCAGTTTGCCCAGCAGGATACTTTCCTCAGGGTCCTATTTTTAGATGTTAACTAACCCTCTGCCCATCCCTGAGTAGGCAATACCACTGAGGGAATATTTATTTGTACATGTTTGCTTTTCTGCATTTAACTTGTGATTTGCGTTGTTATGCAAATAGCAAGACACATCATAGCTATGAAACTTGTAGTGGAACCATGGCTTCTAATAGATGCAACTCTTGCCTTCTTACATACTCATAAACTTGCCCAGCTTCTTGTGAGTTCTAAGATAAATGTTGATAGGTATGGTCTGGAAATAAACATTGTACTTATGATAGCAATTGTTAAAGGTCTTAATTGTTCCTACAGCTCCCAGAAACCCTGGCCAGCACAGCTAGTGGTGAAGGCTTCTGGAAGTTTTAGTTCAAAAACATTTGGGCTCCCAAGGTTGGGAACCACTGAGACAGAGTGATGGAATAGGCCTCAAGATACATGGGTTCAAATCCCCATTCAGCCATGGAAACTCACGGAGTTGGATAGTACTGGTAAAACCACTTCTTAAACATCTCACATGCCTTGAAACCCCTCTTAGGCTCATCATGAGTCAGGTGCAATTTGAGGGCCCTTAACACTCACAGTGTTATCAGTATTACACCTAATGAGATTGTCTGTGTGTGATGCAGCCATAGAAAATATTTCTGTTAGCAGAGATCCATAACTGGACCACTGGATCATGAAGGTGGGGTGAAAGATTTAGTAAATATAGAACAGGGAGCCAAATTCTGTGAAGTGTGAGAAACTGTACATCAACCCTAGCTGAATCTGACTGAAAGAAGCTGTAGCAGTTACTCCATTTAAATTGTGACTCTCAGAAATGGATAAACTTTGGCCTATATTTCTCTCTTATTGTTTAGCCCTGTTTCTGCAGTGTAGCTTTTAGTTCCTTATCTACTTCCTGCTGTCAATGTCTCTGTTCTGCAAGTAGCAATGTTATCTTTAGCAACAACAGTGTGCTAATCTAATCCCCCCTCCACTTCAGAGGGTTATTTTGAAGAAATGTCCAAAAAGGGTGTTCCCTGCCAGATATGTCCTGAGAAAAACCTGGTGCAGGTTCCATGACAGCTGAGGTGATGTCAATGAAAAACATTCTGTTTCTAGATTTTTTTTATAGGAGAGTGGATTCTTCATATGAACAGAAACCACAGAAACATTAGACATAGTGAGAAATATTTTATGGCAGTGGAGTTATCCTTGTGGTACCACTTACATACTTACTCATGAGCAAATCAACTGCCAGGAGAGACTAACTCTCAGAGAATGGGTGGGCAAGATAAGGCCAGGGTCAACTCATAGGTTCAAACAAGCTGGGGTGATTCATTACACAATCGCAAAATGAGGTCTCTCCATGCCCAGACCACAGACCACAGACCACTGGTGCTGTGACTCTTCAGATGCTCTTTAACTGCAACCAACAACACCTGTGGCCATCATAGCCAATGGAAAGGAATCATGGGAGTTGCAGTCCAGAAATCTGAGCAAGCCCACAGTTGGCTAGGAAAGACACCAGCTTGACCTCTCCAATAAATAATTCAATCTGGGAAAAAAATAAGAGTCACTAAATTATAGCTTGTCTGTCTTTTCCCAGAAAAAAACAAGAGGGTGAATGTGTCCTTACTGCATCCCAAGCCTCTAAATCCCTGGGGATGACAGCAGTCGTAGTCCCACATATCTGGAGGCTTCATCTTTCCCTCTTCCAAATTAATGGCACTCTTCTTTTCTAGTTAATCTCGTCTTGGTTATTCCCACTGATGTTTCTGTTTCTTGAGGAGTTGCACACAGCTTATATTGAACTATTCCCCCCGGGGGAAAAAACAGCTTTGATCCACAGGAAACCTGGCTGTCATCCAGTTGATTAAATCCTAGATCCTACTGTAACATTTAGAGATCTCTGCTGATGTCAGTGGGAACCAACCAATCTTGTTCACACCCTACTTTCTCCCACCCTTGGAGGTGTGCCTTCATTTCAGTAGCAGATATTTTTACCCCAGTCCAAAGAGTTTGATTTGGTTTGGTGCTTACACATTGATTATTGCATCTCTTTCTTGAGAAAGACTGCTTTATACACACAAAACAACAACACATTGTCAGGGATGATCTGTGAGGAAAAAAGGGGGTGGGAACACTACTGTATCTGACTTCCTCCAGAAATAATTTTCCCCAACCTATCTTGTTCCTGAAATTGCAAAGGAGTGATGAATTATAAGACTGACCTATGTGATAATTCCTTCTGCAAACCACTCTCTTCCTGGAATGCTATTGTAATGACAACAAATTCATAACTCAATGAATTTTACAAGACAATGGCAGGAATGTTCCTTTATGTATAATAACAACATTGATCATGGGGGTTTTGTGGTTCTCCAAACATCTTCTTGCTAGAATTAATGAAACTTCTTTCTGAAGGGCTTTATGTTTCAGTTCGGCAACTCCCAGAGTCAGAGATATGTAAACCAGGACACTACAAAATACTTAGGCTGAGAAACAAATGAACAAATATGGTGGGAAAGCACATAGCAGCCTTACACTGATTAGGCTCTCATTGCATTGAATGTTTCCAAGCTGGAGAGATTTAGTGCTGTGTGTCCATTATCTCCTAAATCCTTTTGACTGGATGTTATGAAATTCCAGATCTGCTTATATTCAAGCTGTAGCCAAATTCTCCCATCCTGCCTGGGCTTATCAGCTATACTTGAATTCAAAAACAGCAACAGCTGAAGTGGAAAGCATTGGAAGGCAAAAAGCTGAGGATACACAGCAGAAAACAATCAGCTTAATCCAGGAATAAGACCTGTAACAGCAATGGAAGAGCAAGAAGGTGTTATGATTTCTTGTGGTCCTTAAGGCTAAGAGTGATTAAGAGAAACTTTAAGACAATTGAACATGCTTTGATCACATAAGGAGGTTTTGAGGCAGAAGTTATTGGTGTGCTGGATGTGCCTTTATCTGAAGAAAAATAATTAATGATGAAGTTTAGTTTACCAGTAAGTTTCTTTTAATGTTTTAAAGCTGATGAAGCAATTATAGTAAAAAGGTAAGGGCTGTAGCTCAATGGCTTTGTACTGGAAAAATCCCCAGTTGAATACTTAGTTTCTCCAGTTGGGCCTAGGTAAGACATAGGGAAAGAAAAGCATTTCATTGGATTGGAAATTTTTGGTGGACCTTTTATGAGACTTTTGATGCATTGTGGGGCTAAATTGCTCCCCCCCCCTTTCCAACAAGAATTAAAAACATTTTTGTTCCAATAGACTTTTAATATTTAATATGTTAGTTTACATAGCTAGGTCCTCATTCTGTATAAGGTTGTACTTTATATGGAGTGAGAAATGCCTGATGCTTTGGATTTCAAAAAGGAAGAGGCACTCAAGATCATATTGCAAATATCCACTGGCTATTGGAGCAGACCAAGGAATTTCAGAAGACCAGTCTATGCTTTAAAGACTACAGCAAAGCCTTTGACTATGGATCATGAGAAGCCATGGATTGTTCTGAAATAAATGAGTGTGCCTCAGCAGTTGATTTTCCTGATGCATAACCTATATTGTGGACAAAAATCTATTATTAGGACGAAATATGGGGAGACATAATGTTTTCATATTTTCAAAGGTGTCAGGCAAGGGTGCATTTTACCTTTTAGTAAAAGTGAAAGAAGAAAGTGCAAGAGCAAGCCTGTAATTCATGTTTGTGCAATGTTCACAGCCAATGCCCCATTGGGAGCCTGTGGCCAGGATATGGTCTCTCAGAAAGTGCAACTGGTTGTGCTATATTCCACATACTCAGTAGTAGCACTTGCATAATTCTGATTTTGATATGGCCATTCTGCAGTTCCCAAAAAAGCACATCTGCTTACACCACAGTATTAAACACCAGCGTAAATTTTCAACAAGATTCTAGCCTGAGTTATACGTAGTAGATCAACAAGAGACTAAAAGTATCAATTGTTGAAAAATAGCAATTTTAAAACGCACATTAATCTGTTCAAATCCCTGATCTGCAGAATTGTATCTGTGTATTCAGTGAATGGATCGTGGAGTTCAGTAGATAACTGGACCTTTATTTTGACTCACCAGTTGACATCTGTCTCTAGTTGGTGCCAATGGGAGGTTGGGGTTTGAGGAAAAAGCAAAATTGAGCTACCAGCCTGAAGTCTACCTTCCTTTGCTGTTCCTCAGCCATATTCTTTATACTCATATTAATGAAAAAATATGAGACGGCATTCAGAAAACACAAGAGATTTCCAGGTTGTAAACCTGAACTCAGCTTACAAAGGATATAGTAGGTATGAGAAAGAGAAATGTAACCATATTTGCCTGGAGTTCTTTATGCCTGCTGTCTGTCAGAATATGCTGCAGTTATTTAGTCTTTATTTTCCCATTAGGCAGATGTACTTGGTTTAATGGCACTAAATAAACTAGAAGTTAATTCTTGAGGGCAGAGAAAATGATAAATGATGGAAGTTAATTTTGGTACAATTAGTTAATAGCTCCTATGTTAGGCATTAAGAATTTCACCTGCGCTTATATGTGGAGTCCACTAGAGGGTATGAGGAAATTAATCATAAGCTTCAAATTAGTCTTTCAGTTGCTTTTCAAGTGAAAGATATCTGGAAGGAATGGGCTGATTTTTCTGTAGCTTCCTTGATTAATCAAAGTGCCACATACAAACAGTGTTTTGTGGGCACACTTTGTTACAAATGTAGAATCCAATTCGGGCATCCTGTAACTGTCTCATTGGGTCAGCCCTACCATTACACAGAATCATATAATTGCCTCAAGGACCAGATCCTGGTGGATGCAGACCTGCATCAGGATCTTGGAGAATATAGCTGTGGGTCAGTGTTGATATTTGCTGTTGCCATGTATTGAGGAAAAATTTGACAGCAAATCTGATTAACTTCTATCAGTGGAATTCGGTGGGGTGCTATTTTGTTCCTTGCCTCAAGCAGCAAAATGTTTTGGGCTGGTGTTACCTGCCAGCATCCTTTTAATTCCACATATAATGGCTGAAATCTTGCAGTGCAGCTTACGCTGTGGTTGACAATGTCATCAGCCTTGTGCAGCATAAGTTAAAGCAACAGGATTTTAGGCATTGGGTAATATCGTCCAATGTTCCTTGGAATTTTTAGGAAGCATTTTATGGCCAACACTCTTGCAAAGACCACCTAGAATCCAATGGCAGAGAAAAGGCGGTTCACTGTCCCTAAATTGCAAGGGATTGCAAGGGACTGAATACTACTGGTCAGACTCTGGTTGGTTTATAACAATCCTGCAGTGTTGTCTAAAATCAGTCTGCAGTGTTGTTGACTGACACCACTCACACGCATCATAAGAGATCTCCAACCCATCTTCAACAAGAACACTTCACTCTCACAAGCCCTCGGTAGCAGACCTATACGGGCATATAGACAACCCTCCAACCTCAAACAACTATTGACACACAATGGACTACACACCACTGACACAGAGAAGGGAACAAAAGCTTGCTACAACCCTAGATGCCAGCTCTGCCACCACATTTATTCGGGCAACAAAATTACTGGACCTAATCATGTCACACATAATATCAAAGGCACGTTTACCTGTTCCTGTACCCATGTTATTTATGTTATTTTTTGCGAACAATGCCCATCTGCACTCTACATAGGGCAAATGGGACAATCTCTACACAAACAATTCAGTGGGCATAAATCACACATTAGGAATGGCAACACACAGAAATCTGTTTCATATCATTTTACGAAGGGGTGCTGATAAGTATTGAGCCTTTCCCAGAAAAAATCGAGCTAGGAAGCTATAAATTGCAGCGTGTATTGGCCAATTTGTCTGTATTCAATGGTGCAAAAATCAACTACCTATGATTTTAACTTATCTTTCATTTTCAGCTCCAAAGTGAACATGGCAGCACCTCCAGAAAAGTTCAATGTGGAAGAGCATAGGACCATAATCAAGTTCCTGTTTCTCCAATGGAAAGGTGCAAAGCAGATCCATGATGAAATGTCACAAACTATGGGTGACAGTGGCCCTCCATATGCGACAGTTAAACGTTGGGTTGTCAATTTTAAAACTGGCCATTTCGGTGTTGATAGTGAGAAACCCAGTGGAAGGCCTGTTTCTGTCTATGTGCCTGCAAATGTGAAAGCCATCCATGACATGATCATGGAGGACCGCCGAATATCAGCCAAAAGTATTGCTATATATCTGAGAATATCACGTGAGAGAGTTGGTGCCATTATCCACAACGACTTGGAAATGAGAAATCTGGCAGCAAAGTGGATCCCTAAACTTTTGACAACCGAACAAAAGAGGAAACGTGTGGAGTCATCGGTGGCTGTTTTGGAACATTTTGCAAGAAATAAGTCAGATTTCCTGGGCAAACTGGTAACTGGTGATGAGACATGGATCTACTGTTATGATCCTGAGACAAAGGAACAGTCTAAGGAATGGAGGCACAGTGGTCCCCCAGGCCAAAGAAGTTCTGAGTGCAAAGGTTGGTGCAGAAGCAAATGGCAACAGTTTCTTGGGATAAGAAGGGAGTTCTGCTGGTGGACTACCTCCAACAGGGTTCAACCATCAATGCAAAATATTACTGTGCTTTATTTATTTATTTATTTATTTATTTATTTATTTATTTATTATTTAATTTTTACCCCGCCTATCTGGTCAGACGACCACTCTAGGCGGCTTCCAACACGCATAACATACATAACAAAATATAAAAAATATTTTAAAAAATATAAAATATAACCTCAACTAATATAAAAATATAAAATATTGCCTCAACTTTGTCAAAATTATTGACAAAGTTGAGGCAAAATATCAAGGAAAAACGTCGAGGAAAGCTCTCCAAAGGTGTCATCCTGTTGCATGACAACACCTCATCACACACTGCAGGTGAAACAATGGCAAAACTGACGTCCTTAGGCTTTCAAGTGATGTCCCATCCACCCTATTCTCCTGACCTGGCTCCTTCTGACTATTATCTGTTCCCCAAACTCAAAAAACACCTAAAGGGACAATGATTTGGGAGCGTTCTGGAGGCAACTAATGCTGCAAATGAGTGGTTACACCAGCAGTTGGAAGAATTTAATTTGCAGGGACTTAAGAAGCTGCAGGACAGATGTCGCAAGTGCATTGACTTCCTGGGGGAATATGTAGAATAGTGTGGCAGTTACAGCTTCCTAGCTCAATTTTTTTCTGGGAAAGGCTCAATACTTATCATCACCCCCTCATAATTTACCAGGACATTCCACAGACGATTTGAAAGTGCCCATCCTAGAAAAAGGAAACTACAGGACAAGAATCCAGAAAGAAACAACTGAAATGAAATATATACTCATGTTGAAGTTTTGTGGCTGAAACTTTAAAAGTAGCTTACAACAACCCTGTTGTATTATCCACTTCTTTTATCTTTGCTTTATACACTGGGCGAGGATGTCATGGTATATTAGCCCTGCACAACATCTTTGTTGATATGCTTTTCAAGATGGAATTTTGTTTGTTTTTGGCCACTTGGTGCTGGAGGATCACACCGCTTACTGGAATTTATCTCCAAACAAACTGGTTTTCATCAAAAAAGCTGCTTCTGTTTTTAAAATCTCTAAGAAATCTCTTAAGAAAAAAAATTAAAGAAATCCAATTCTCTGCTGAGACTTTTCTTCTTAAAATGCCTCTGAGTGTTAATTGGAAACATCTGACCAGGAATCTCACATTGCACATATGAACTGCCATTGTGTAAAACTCCACTGCTAAACTCCTGGAACAAAACAAGACTAAAAATAAAACCTGTTTTCTATTGGGATAAACAAACATGAAAAGTTACAGGAAAAGTCACTATACAAAGTGAGACAGGAGAACCCAAGCTATGCTGAGAGGAGTGTATGCCAGCCCTACAAACGTAGTACAACACTCTTACTGAAGGAGACAGATTGAACTGTATAAATTGTTCCTTAGACCTCTTTCTAAGCCAACTCAAGCATTTGATTGCATGAGCAGCCTCATGCGCCATTGAACTTCATGCAGATTACTTGCATTTTTAATTGTTCAACACCTAAAGAAAAATTTTAAAAATCACATGATATTTGAAAGAAAATCACCTGTGTTAGAGCAGGGACATCTGTCTTTGAACTAACTTTTCTTTATTTGATCCCCTCAATTGCAAGCTCACATCACATCAAATACATGTGGGCACAGGGGATACACTCCAATATTTTGTAACAAAAAGATGGGGGAGGATCCATCTTGCCATTGCTTTAGAATTCGCAAACATTAAGAGGCAACCACAATCCCACTCATCTTCTCTGAGATTCTCAGGAACTGACAACATTCAAAGTTAATTTGGTGTGACAAACAACAGGGCTACAGTTCCAGTACTGCAAGGTGGGATGGGCTTCAAAACATACTTTTTTTCCTCAGAGATAGGCTACTATACCACCAAATACTAGCAACAAGGGCCAAAACCCTGTTAGTTTTTTACATAAGTGAAAACACAGAAGTTGTAAAGGCTAATTATAACTAATTAACAAGGTGCCAACTGTACGTCTTCTCATTTGCTGGCCACATGACCAGACATGCAATAAGCATCTCATTAATCATCTTCAATTAGCCATTGTGACTTCCATGTTTTTGCTTCCATGCGTATAAAAAGTCCCAAACAATTCTGGCAAATATCAAACATTATTTATTTATAATATTTTTAACCCCATATCTTATGGGAAAGAGCAGATTTTGGGGAGCTACACAACTCGGAAATATTGGGAAAAACCAGCCTTCACTGACCTAATGTTGTCCAAGTGTGTTGGACCTACAACATTCCATGAAGACTGACAGTTATGAGTTTTTTGAAGTCCAGTGCACATTTGAAGAGCATCACATTAGAGAAGGCCTAAATAGAGGATCAAAAGTATAGTGTATGGAAACTCTTCTGTCATTGGTTCTCAACCTTGGGTCCCCAGATATTCTTGGACTAAAACTTTTTTACCTCTAGCTGTGCTGGCCAGGATTTCTGGGAGTTGTAGTCCAAGAACATCCGGGAACCCAAGGTTGGGAAGCACTGCTCTAAGTGAATCATATCTGGAGTCTTTGGCTACTTGTATGTGCAGCATTATGAGGCTTTGTCACTTTGGTTAGCTCCCCCAAAAAAGCTACTAAGATGCCAACAGTATTCCTGGATTTGTAACTTTTCACACTGAAAGTGGAGTAGAGGCCTGCATATTACATGACAGAATCCTCTTCTATATTGAAAATAAAAACAAGCAAACAAGAACTTGAAGTACAAAGAAAAACCGATGCAAGATAGTATTTATTTACATAATAAACTAGATTTTGTTTTATTTAAGCCTAAGGATTTTTTAAACTTTTATTCTGAAGTGCTACAGCCCAAGAAGAGTTATGTCACCTTGTGGAAGGAACACCTTTCCTGGAATTTTAATCAGTTACGGGGGAGGTAGCACTGAGCTTATTGTGTTGTCAGCCACCATACTCTCACCGAATCAAGATGAATAGGAACAAAACAAGATGGCCTTTGAGGAGGGGGGGAAATTGAGAAATGTTCCAAGTGAACAGCTGCAGTTGGCAAATAGCCAGCACTTCAAGGAGAAGTGGATACCATGCTAGCATATGTTCACAAGAACACGGAGTATTATTATGGAGCTGCTTTCAAGTGCCATACCAAATGACTGAGTCAAAAAGGAGATCAGATAAAGAAATAACCTTGTCTTCGTATTTTTGCCTTAAACTATAGGAGAAGAGTCCCTCAAAGACAGAGTGCTCTAAGACTGAGATAATTCATATATGATAACATAACCCATGGGTGGGCAAAATGCAACAGCCCCATGAAAGAAATTTTTGTGCGCTTTTAATGCATCCCCCCATTTTAAAACTGCATTAAAAGCCATTTTGAAATAAAAATGGAGTATTGTGCAACACAAAAATGGAGTGGAAAGGGACTTCCACCACCATTCAATTCTGATTTCCTATAATATATCTCACTGCATGTAAGCTGCAACCCTCCAATGGCTTCTGGGGAGTCCAGATCCTGAGAAGTTGCCCAGCCCTGACATAAGGGCAAGTTGATACATCCATCAGAATAAAGATATCCCAATTCATTTGCTTCTCGACAATACAACTCCAAGCAGGAAATGATATTTTTGGAAGCTCCACATCTTTGAAGAGCCCTGCATATTCATACCTAACAAGAGCAAGGAAAATAATTCAACTTAGGGCTTGTCTACACAGTACTATTGTCTCTAGTTAGTCTGCTATTTTTTGTTTCAAATTTGAATGCATCACCCCTGTATTTGTTTCCATACGTGAGAAGCCATTTGTTGCCAGATGTATTGGGATGCATTGGGTTCACCCACATGTAACTTGATCCATGCCATCTCACTCTTGACAGAAATTGACCTCTCCTTTTCCCTATCTTTCCCACCCTCTCCCTGCCTATTCCATTCTCTCCTCCCTTCCCATCTTACTTTATGTATCGGGGGAGGGGAGGAAGAAAATTGGCCAGCAGAGAAATGTCCGTAAGGAACTATAATCAAATAACACATACACACACATGCTCACAAAGTGTGTGGATCAGCATGGAACAATGAAGTACTAGTGTCCACACGAGCATACCCTGCAGTGGAACAAATCAGACTATAGCAGAACAAAAAAGAAAAAGAAAAAAAGAAAAAGAAAAATTCTGGAAAGTAAGGGGTATTTTGGTCCCATTTTTGAGTCTGTTAATGCTAGCTTCAGCCTTGCATTGTGTGGATGCCAGGATGCAGTAACAGTATCATAGGTGCAAAGAAAGAAGAACAAATACTCCATATGGATGGGCTCTTAGCATCATCTTCTCTCTGGCCGTGTATTATTTCCCAGTGGAGGTGACTCCTGTGTTCAGAGGCAATATATGTCTGGAAACTAGATACAGAGACTTACAGGTCTGGCTGGTTGGCCAGCCACTGCTGGAAATAGAAATATGCTGCAGATGGAACCTTGGTCTGATCTATTAGTGCAGTTCCTATGTTCTTAAACTCTCCAGCTGAACTGTTAATCTTCAATAGAATCAAATGCTGAGAGTTATTTCTCAGGAATGAATGACACTGAAAGCCATTCTGTATTTAAGAAGGGTCATTTTAGCAAGGCAGTGAGAAGTAGTGAAAGAGTCCTGTTGTTAAAAAAATTGAGCCTCTTCTCTGAAGAAAGTTCATTCAGCCTCATGCAGGGATGTCACTACATAATTAGAAAGTCCTTATGTGGGTGAAATGAGTTAATCCAGAGGGAAAGAGCCCCTCAAAGGCTCTTATCTCCTACTTCTGTAATACAGACTGACTGGACAATGTCTCAGTGAAACTTTAGGTAGTTGGTGAATTGTAGCATTCAGTGCCATGACAAAAGAGATGTGAGATTACAGGCAAAAGGTGTAACTGAAAGATCTCAAAGCTTCTTAACTGTTTGAATCAGGTGAGGAATCTGCGACCTTCCGTATGTTATTGCACCATGACTCCCTTTAACCCCGGCCAACACAGTCTAGTTGTGAGGGATTTTGTGAGTTTTAGTCCAATAACTTTGGAGAACCACATTCTCCCCCATCTCTCGTGTAAATAAACAGTAGTTGACAGTGTCTAAAATTGTACTAGACTAGGGCCATTGAATCAATGGGGATTTAGTGAATCAACTCATCCGTAGGTTTAATTGCTTCAAATAGGTCTATCCTAACTGTGACTTAGTTGATCACACATGCCAAAAGAACCCCAGTTAGATCAATTCTGCTGTTTTAAAATCATTTTATACATTTCCATTCACATGACTCACAAGTGAGATCGATTCATTTGGCCAGCCAATCATTTTTCCCCCCTTGCTGGGAAGGTTCATTCCTTATCATTTCAACGTCTGTGAACATTGCTGTCAATTTATTTACTTTGCAAAGGGATTGAGTTTTGGAGTGCTGTGCTGACTCCACTGCCACTGCACTTGTACCCTTTTTTAAAATCACTTTTTAAAAGGGATATTGAAAAATCGTTTGTAGCAGCCGCTGCCACCACCACAAAAACAACATATATTGTTCAGAATGAGATAGCCTTCCCATCATCCCTTTTGGATGTAAGGAAGGAAAGTTGAAAGAAGGCTTGAGCAGAGTAAGGGACATTTAATCCTTTGAATTGTTTGAAGGGAGAAAGAAAGGGTCATTGCATTAACATTTCTTCTCTCTCTTTTTTAACCCTGTTCTTCAGAATACTTTGAAAGTATTTGAAAACCCGCTTCCTCCTCCTGACTCTGTTCAAAAGGAAAAAGAAAAAATGGAAGCCAAGAACTGAGAGGGAGAGATATGCAGGGAAATAAGGGAAAGGAGATGAATTAGTAAAGGAGGGAAGCGAAAAAGAGAGGAGGAGAGAAGAAGGGGAAGAAACACAGAAAGTGGAGAAAGGAATTGGAAAGTGAAAATTTAAAAGGAGGGGAAAGGGTTGCAAGTGACATATACCATCATGTTACACATCAACTAACAGTTGGAAGAGACAAGACAATAGTGATATATTTTTTTAAAAGAAAATTTTAGGGCAGTGGGGAACCCCCCCCCCCCCCAGAAACAGGATGGCAAATGAATCAATTTATATGAGATGGCATGTGTAGCCTACAGAACCTGTGTCAATTATAAATTTATATATGGCATGAGAAAATAATAAATTTAAATGGGGAAACATTTCATTGAATGAAAATAGTAGAAATGAATATGAAATAGCCATTTTACATTGTGCTTATTGAACTATATTAATCTATGTTAAGTCATGGGAGGGGTGATTTCATGCTCAGGCCCTTGAAAGTTAGGCTCCTGAGATCCATTCGGACTGGAGAAATAAGTTGTTGCGATGCCAACCGCCTGAGAATCCAGAGGCTTGGTGAAAATTGTTTTCACTATGCTGATAATCCAACACTATAAATAAAATAGATTTTGCACTGTTTAAACTCAAGAAGACACACAGATTTTGTTGTTCATTGAGAGGGGGAAAATCTCTGCCAGGAGGGGTAAGAATGTAATATGATGTGACATATTTAGATGCATTATGCTCTGCCATGTTCTGTTTGGCCTTTATAATATCTTAAGATATATATTCTAATAGATGTTGAGTAACTTTCTAAAGTGATTTGCATTTTTCATTTTCAATATTGAGAAAATATTTCTAGCCTTGTGTATTTTGAAGTATTAAATGTAAGCTTTATACTGTAAGTACAGAAGATACAAACTTAGTGACTCATACTATTCTCTACAAATTAAGAATGCTATCTACATATATGAACTGAGATGTTGTATTAGAAGACTGAAGATTTTGAAATATATATTCATCCCTTTTTATATAACTTATGCCAATGTATACATGCTACTTTGAATTTTTCTATATGCTTGCTTGTTTCCTCAATAAACCTTAGAAAAGAAGATTCTTCTCTGAACTGTTAAGTAATAAAAAATCAAAGAGATATCCAGGAGAAAGAATGAAATTAAACGTAAGGGTACAATATCTTCTGAGATTACAGATAAATTCCTTGCCAGTTGTATGTAAAACACAAATGTATACATCTTTCATAGGGAGTTTGTATAAGACAGGAGCTCTGTGAAGACATTCAGATATTCCTGTGTGGAATCTGACACTGGTACAAATAGCAAGAAATGTACCAATTGAACCGACAGTTGTGTGAACGGGCCCAGCAGTATAGATATATACCACATGACCGCATATAAATATGTATCAATTCAAGAAAGGGATGAAAAGTATCAGTATAAATAGGGTTCTTTTGGTACGTATGATTAAGCCCTCACTATATTAAAATAAGAGGGACGTGGTGGCGCTGTGGGTTAAACCGCAGAAGCCTCTGTGCTGCAGGGTCAGAAGACCAGCAGTCGTAAGATGGAATCCACGCGACGGAGTGAGCTCCCGTCGCTTGTCCCAGCTCCTGCCAACCTAGCAGTTTGAAAGAATGCAAATGCAAGTAGATAAATAGGTACCACCTCAGTGGGAAGGCAACAGCATTCCGTGTCTAGTCGCGCTGGCCACGTGACCACGGAAACTGTCTTCGGACAAACGCTGGCTCTATGGCTTGGAAATGGGGATGAGCACCACGCCCTAGAGTCGGACACGACTGGACTAAATGTCAAGGGGAACCTTTACCTTTTATATTAAAATAAGTCACAGTTACAGTAGGCCCATTGGAATCAATAGAACCTACAGAGGAGGTGACCCCCATTGATTCAGTGGGCCTACTCTAGTATGATTTACTACTCTGAGCAACAGGAGTTTGGCCATTAAGTATCTGAAACATTCACGAACTGGCTCCATGATTATTTTTACAGTCATATTCTGATGTCCCCTTGCTTATTTATTTTCTGTTTAGCTCATATTTACATTATTTTTTCCAGTCTTTCCTTTATCTTCAGTTCCTTTTATATCTTGTTTTTGATCATGCTCTTATGAGATCACACTTACTGATTTCAGATATCTGTCGTCATGGTAATTTTTCACCCTATTTAGGTCAAGACAAGATGAAACAATTTTTAGAAGTTCAGTTTCAAACTTCAATTAAGTGATTAACTTATTTCTTCCAGTATATTCAATAATAGAAGTCTTTCTTGTGTTCAAGGTTCCAACACTAAGTACATTTACTAGAAACTCACTTCCAATGAATTCAATGGCACTTGCAGTACAACTCTGTCTGTGTGTGTGTGTGTGTTGTGTGTCTGCATACACACACAGAGAGACGCACCATCAAGTTGCCTCCAACGTTCAGCAACTCTATGAATTAATAACTTAGATAAGGTCCTGTCATTAGCAGCCCTGCTCTGGTCTTAGAAACTAAGAGTCTTTACTCAGAAACAAGTCCACTGCAATCAATGGACTTACTTCCATTGAAGTAGGTATAGAATTGTAGCCTCAGCTAGTAGATAAAGGATGGCAATGGTTGGCCTTCCAGATGTTGTTAGGCTGCAACCCCTATCAGTCCTAACTAATAT
Organism: Intellagama lesueurii; assembly: GCA_037013535.1. Lineage (NCBI taxonomy): Eukaryota > Metazoa > Chordata > Lepidosauria > Squamata > Agamidae > Intellagama > Intellagama lesueurii. The sequence continues at coordinate 189,336,189 of JBAJHW010000003.1, read as the reverse complement.
AGCCAGTGATAGGGGATGATGGAATTTGCAGTCCAGCAACATCTGGTGAGCCACAAGCTGCTCTCTGCTCCAGTTGAAGGAAATGCACTGTGTGTGCTGCTAACATAATTTGAGAATATGGCATTAATTCTGTTGCTATGATCTTTTCCAAAGTATGAGCCCTGAAACTATATGTTTACAAAATACTCGAGAGTTGCTTTTTCAAAAATGCAGATCATGTTTTTGTTGAAACTGGTTGTCAAAATATAAATAGAACATCTTTCACCAAAGCTATGCTTTTTGCTTTTTATTCATAATTACAAATGCGGCCAACATTTCACACAAACTGTTTAAAAATGGGAATAGTACCAACATTGTTTAATGAGACTGAAAAGCATATACACTTTGGGTACAATTCTTCCCTGGAAATGGCAAATCTCACTTGAGCAAGTGGAAGAGGCAGGGGAAGAAATTCATATCCTACTTTCCTGTCCAAAGAAGCAGGTAACAATACTAAAATTCAGAATTAAAAACAAATGTTGATTAAAATATAGCTTAGTAATTAATTAAAACACAACAGTGAAAGATAAGGGTAGTATCAAGATGCTAAATTCCTTCAGTGACAAACTTGGGAGCTGCTTCTAGCAGATTACTTGTGAAGTATAATGGAGGGAATTGGAGGTGAGAGAAGCCAGGTAGCTTTTTCAGAGGACTAGCCATCGAATTACAGGCACATGTTACTATCTGGAAGAAGAATCATGTGTGCTAACAGGTTTAATGTCTGCCATCCCTAGCTGTGCACAGTTTCTGCTTACTGTTCCCATAAGGCAGGTGATCACTGTTATCACAATTATTTGATTAGCCCTTGCCCTCTGGACAACTCGGTGAGTTGGGCAGCAGGCTACAGAGCCAAGGCTTGGGAGTTTGACTCCCCACTGTGTCTTTCAGGAGAAAAGTCATTCTGTCTAGCTGTGGGCAAACTACACAGTCCCAGAGCACCCCCAGAAGATAGTAAACCACTTCTGAGTACCTAGGAAATCCTGAAGAGGGTTATCAAAAGTCAGAATATACTTTATGGCACATATTTGTGTGTGTGTGTTATGCAAACACAGACTTTGTAGCCCACATGATTTGGATCAAAGGCTCCACTGGACAGAGACACCTCTGTGCATATATATATATGCACAAGATCTGGCTGTTAAATGCTATAACTATGACACATATATATGCACAAGATCTGGCTGTTAAATGCTATAACTATAACACTTTTGTAACCAAAGATTCCTTTTCCCAAACCCTTGTTGTTCTCTGCTGTCAATTCACTTTCAGCTTATGGCAACCCTATGAATGAATGGCCTCCAGAAATCCAATCATTGACAGCCCTGCTGAGGCTTCCTTTATTGAGTCCATCCGTCTCATGCTATATCTTCCCACTTTTCCTAGCATTATTGTCTTTTCCAGTGAGTCTTATTCTTCTCATGAGATGTTCAAAGTATGATAGCCTCCATTTAGTCACTTTAGTCATCTATTTCCCGACCTACTGGGACAGAAATAGAATGTCTCTTTTCCTTTGGGGGTTCAAAACTGTACAGGAATTAGATGGGAAGGCACACCAAGAATATCTGGAAAGTTCTTTTTGAAGAGGCAGATTTCCAGCCTAGTTTCTCTGAATAGTTTCAGGACTACCTGTGTGTTATTTAAAACTTCATCTCTGTTTCCAGTAGATTCCTCAGTTTGTTCTGGCAGAGAAGCTGTGTTGGCTGGCTAATCAGATTTGATGTTCTCCAATACGTCATTCCCAAAGCTGGCTTACAAAATATGATCTGTTTCATATGCATAGCAGGAAGATTATGCTTCCAGATTATTTGCAGCACAATCAACATGCAAAGGTTGAAATCCTGTAGTAAGTTACAACTACAGTAGGCCCATTGAATCAATCAGAACTTTATGAGTCAACACACCTATATAAGATTCAATGGCCCTGTGCTAGTTACAGGTTACTACTGGATTTCAGCCAATGTTTCCACTCTGGGCCTTTGATAATCTTCCTTTTAATAATCTGACCTTGCTGTGCTTGATCCACTGAATTTATTCTCAGCCCTCCTACATCCCCTGTCAGACCCAACTATCAGCAGCCAGTCTAAAATTAAACTTTTACTAATAATCAATGGGGAGAAACATTTTCCCTCCAATACAGTGTCTTCAGAGGACAAGCTTAATACAGAAATGAAGTAAGTTAATTATGTGCTTTCAAGTTGGAAGTAACTTATAGCCACCCTAATATGACTTTGAAGATAAGTGAGATATTTAAGGGGTAGTTTTACCAGTTCTCCAGTGAGTTTCCTTGGCCAAATGGGGATTTGAACCTTGGTCTCCAGAGCCCTAGTCCATCACTTTATCCACTACACCATGCTAGGTCCCTTACAGAAATGAAGCCAAGCTACAAATAAGAAAGAAATATTGACCACATGGTGGATACTAATCTAGGTGACAGTTTCTTCAAACTTGTATGGTTTATTGAAGGATTTTTACACTGATTGGTTTAGAAAACAGTAATTGCAGGCTTAAAGGAATGTCATTTTCCTTGAGTATAAGCATTGCAAAATGAAATTTTATATTACTTCCAGAAAGGAATGACACAAATAAACATTGAGCCATGTATAGAAATGCACAGAAAGGGCAGAATTTAGATACTTTGTCATGCGGACTGTGAAGGCTTAGGATGCAGATATCAACTCACAGTCACGATCAATGTTGGTTCAAATCATGAAAATATTAGATTATGTTAGATTGTCATCCAGAGTTACTATACAAATGAGCACAAAAAACACAATCCATTCTGACAGTGATTTGCCAGATTTCACATCCTGACAGGTTCCCAAATCACTACCTACTCTTCAAACGGCCTGATGGGCAGATCTCTTGTGAAGCCATCTCTGCATCTTCTACCCTGAATGAACACATAGGGCTGGAGGGCAGACCTTGAAACGTTACTTTGTAAAATGGGGTAAACAATGTCAGCAGGATTAGGCCATATGTTGCCCATCAGAAGAATGAATACACCTGAATAAACAGAGTCAAACAGGTCAAGTCTAATAAATAAATAAGACAACAGTATGATGAGGCAGAAGAGAGAGAGAGAGAGAGAAGCAAATACAATACTATGTTGCATCAACAAATTTGTAATGTCTAGAACAAGGAACATAACAGAACCACACTATTCTGCTTTGTTTAGGCCTCATGTAGAATATCATGTCTAGCTCTTATATCTTAAAATGTTCAAGGACTGTCAGGTAGAAGATGGAGCAAGCTTGTTTCTTGGAGCTCCAGAAAGTAGGACACAAGGCAGTGAATTCAACTTGTAGGAAAGGAGATTACACCTAAAGACTAGAAAGAACTTCCTGACAATAACAGTTGTTTGACAATGTAATGGATTACCTCAGAAGATGGTGGACTCTCTTTCATTGAAGGTTAGGTGTCCATCTCTCTGACATGCTTTTCTTGTAGATTTCCTGCTTCATCAAGGAGCTGGACCTGATGACATAGCTCACATCTTATCTTATGGGAGGTATCTACATTCATGCCAATTTCTGAATGTAATTGCAGTGAACTGAACATGTTAGATCATTCTCAAAAGATCTATCTTCTGTTCCAATATCTTTTAATAACAGGTCAAGATATCTGGCTACAAGCAAGGTTGGGGCATACCTCCTGGAAGAGTGCAGGCATCCTAGTACTTATTCTGTGCCACTTCCTTCAAGGACACTTGTGAATTGTTTCCAACCTGTCTTTGGGATACCCTTCTCCCTGCTGAAACGACATCACTGCAACTCCTGTTATCCATTGATGATACCGTGTTCTCACAAGAAAACTTGAAACCACTTCACTTCAATATATACTTCCTTCTAGTCTAAGAATGCCTTCTTATTATCACCTATTGGAATGCAAATGCCAGGGTGACAAAACATGCTAATTAGGTTTTTAAAAAATCATTTCTGCCATCCTTCCGAGCCAAGATGTACTTTTGGAAGGAGAGGAATGCAAACAGGAAGAAACTGGAGAGGGTAACAGCTGAACAAGTACAAGATGACATTAACATGCTGCAGATACGGAATATGGATTAGATTCATATCTCCCCCTCAGCCATCTGGTAATGCATTCACTGGAAATGAGAGCATTCCTTCAACTAGGTCTTCACTAGAAGGTGCATTTGAAATACATGTAATTTCCTGCTGCCATTGCAATAGTAATGGACATGTCTTTTGCACGGTATAAGAATTTTGCAGTTGTCTTGTTTATACAGTTTGCCCGAGGTCAAAGATAGTGTGTTCCAATCTTGCTGTCCTACATGTATATTGAATCATTTTCATGGGTATGCATCATGGGTAAATGTGTCCTCATTTATATCCTGAAGACAGCTTATTTACCCCTCTACAGAAATAAAATACGGATTGCATGTACATCTATTCCTTTACTGAAATGAATCCAGAAAGCATTCTGGACAACAAAGATTCTTTTGTCTGGGATTGGCTATTATGCATTTGAAGTAAATTAACAAGCTGGAGATGGTTTGTTGTGCCTACATGCTACTGAAGTCAATGGGATTTCACTAAATCTAAATCCCAATAATGTAATAAAGTTTTCAACCCATTTACCTCACATTCTTGGTACATATACATACAGAAATATCAGTATCAGAGGGGCTTATTCCTAAATAAATGTGTAAAACAATTCACTTTGTCTGGATTTTACCTAGTTTTAAAATAATTTCCTTGGCAATATGATTCTCTTTAAGAACACTTTCAAACATTTAATATAGGCACCAACTAAGACCTTCATTAGGCTCTCAACACGTTAAATCAATTTTCATCAAGAATATATGATGTTCTAATTATAAGCATATGGTTCATATTTCAATTTGTTGAAGATATTAAAAGCCTTCCCTTGAGATATCAGGGCAATTATTTAGCCTTATATGAGCTGTCCTTTCATCTGGAAGATGCAGATTTGTTGGAGGGCATATTTTAAAAAATATTAAAACAACCTAAGCTTCTAAGTGATTGTAAACCACGCTTACTTTGAGATGAGAAATTGTATATTCAAAGCTTTCCAGAAAAGCTTGCCGCCTGACCTGAAAGACATCTTCTTTCACCAGAGGTATGTGGAATGGCTGGGGGTGATAAAAAGAAAGGCTGCAAATCCTAAAAACATGAATTCATCACTTCATAGGCCCTGGCATTAAAATCATATTCTAGTCCCATGAGCTACAGATCATATGATACTCCTGCTTCACACATCAGGGATATGCTTAAAAAACCATTTGACATTCATACTGGACACAGAGCAATGATCTGGAACAGTTTTCACCAGGTGGCTGGTCTCCAGAATTTTTGGAGTAGTGGCCTTTGTGGCTGGGATGATGTAACATGTCCAACATCTTTGAGAATGAGAAGGCTGAAGAAGGGTGATATAGAGCATGCCATCTAAGGGGATGACAACATTGGCCATTTACTCTGCAATGTACATTGGATGGGGCAGAGATGAATTTGAATTAAAGCCCATCATGACTACATGATGTAAAGCTCAATGTGGGAAACCTGTTGCAGAATCGTCTTTCTTGAACGGGGAATCATTTTGTTTTGTTCAGCCAGCCGGGGTGGTATACATTTGATCCAACTGGGTTGGCATTGTTTTCTCCCACTTTCTGCCATTGTGATTTGCCTATCGCAAAGGGATACTCATAAGGATATTGGTTACCCCAACCAAGTGCCCCTAGTCTCCACAGAGTTTTTTAAAAAGGTTTCAACTCAGCGCTGGAACGCACTATTATGAGGGCACTTAGGAGAACTAAATAAACAAAAAGAGAGAGGTGGAAATTGCCAATTAGCACCTTGTTGGCACCTTAAGGCAGCTTTTGCTGTTGGAACTCTGTGCAAACATAGCTCTCTGCCTGTACATTGTCATCTGGATTGCAACAGTGATTCATCTGGGGAAACCTTATTTGATAAACTGCAAATATATTTCACTATTAAATGGAATATGGCAACTTCTGTTTGAGTTTTGGAATCTGTCCCTATCACTCTGATGCATCTATACTGCACAGTTCAAGCAGTTTGGTTCTACTTTAATGATCATTCTCCATCCTATGGCATCCTGAGATTTGTAGTTTGTTGATGTACTTAGAATTCTCTGTCAAAGGACCCTTGGGATGGCCTCTGAACAACAGCACAGAATTCTAGGCACTTCGCCAGACTACAGATTCCAGGAATTTAAAGAAAGTAGAATGAAACTGCTATAATTTTACAATATACATACACACTTAAGGAAATTGATAGGATTCTTTTTCTTTCACTGGCTGGATTATCTGTCATTATTAGAGCCCTGACCCTAATATATTCAAGGCTATGTAGTTATTCATCTTACCCAATAACATCCTTGAGAATGTAGACGAGTGCCGCCCCATCTAGTCTAATTGCTCCACTGAATGTAAAATAATATTTCTAACTGATAAGACTAAATCAAGCAAGTTGTTCAACTGTCTTTCTGAAACCTTGAGAAGAGGTAGAACTGAAGGCCAAACAGAAAAATAAAACTGTCAAAAGAATGCATTGTTCGCATACTGGGAACTATGCAAATATTCTTTCCCGTCTGTTAATTTCTGATGGAATCCAAGCAGAGATTTTGTGCAAAGGAAAGAATCTGTGAATGACTTGAGCTAATGGCTGGAAATGGTTTAAGGAAGGGATTATATGTGTTTGGGAACAATCTGATCAGCAGTGTGTGCAGGCTCTATGCATTTCAATCCAATCTAAGCAGAGCTGGAGTATAAGCTCTTTGACTTTGGGACATGTTATTTTTATCTTGCTGTTCAATTTTCATATTCTGATTGGATTTATAAAGAAAGCTGTGTGCGCGCTGAGACATGGCATGCACCCAAAACAAATTCAGCTGAAGTCCAATCCTAGATAAGGAACTGCTACACTTATCTTTTTGACCAAATGTCTTTTTTTACATTCATAAGAGAAAAAGTTTCACGGTGATCTTTTGCCCATAGAGTGAAAGTTAAAGTGGAATGGAAAGACTGTAGCTTTTACTGAATCAGTCACCACCTATCCTTTCCTAACTATCTGCAAATACAACCCATTGATTTGTTTTCTCAAACACTGATACCCCCCCCCCAAAAAAAACACCCAGAAAAACTTAGCATGCTTCTTTTACTCAAACTGCATAATAGATTTATTTTTGTTGGGTTTTTTTGATGCAATAGACTGTTGCACTGGTGGAAACATTAAGCCAGCTTGTAAACCTTTACTGACCGGAATCAAAGCTAAACTAGTATGTATACTTCATTTTGTATATAGCACACAGACATGCTTTTCTAACTACCACCACCAATGGCAGCAACATTGCAATTACATCCATACAGTCATATTTCACCAACACAGCCTTCCCCAAGTTTTGTTGGACTGCAAATCCCATGATTCCTTCTCATCAGCCATGTTAGATGAAGCTGACAGGAGTTGCAGCCTCACACAACACAGAGGGCACCACACTGCATAAGAAGATAAAAAGGAGCATGCTGTATCAGACAGTCTGATATCTAGTCCAACAGTTGCTTCCCATACCGGCCAGCTGTGGACTCTGGGAAGTCCAGGAGTAACACACGAACCCAATAAAACTATTCTCTCATGTTTTCCATCAAATGGTATAGTGCCTTTGACACTGAAGGCAATAAGCACCCATCCTGAGCAGTACCCACTGGAAACTCAATCTTCCATAGCCCTAATTACTTGCTACAGAATGCAGCATTATCAGCATAGTTGGAGAGGAGTGCCTAACCCCACCCCTTACATTGTTTTCTCCATGTGACCAACAAAAGGTCTAAAGAGGAAAGGTTCCTGCTTGCATGTAGGCTCTACTCATGAGCAAAACACAACACAAAACAGATTTTCCTGCTTGTAGGCTCATTTTCATTTTTGAAGGGTGCCGGATATTCCCCTCCAATCATGTTGAAAATCTGTATTCTCCTGAGCCTGACCCCCTTGCCGGGGAGAGTGGGCTTACTACCTCCTCCAGAGCAGGTGCTCACTTTTCCACATGCAGCACACCTGTAGATTGGGGTGTTGCCCTAAAGATGACCAAGACAAGTCTGGAGGCTTGGGGATTTAAGGAGGACTGAGAGGAGTGAGACCTGGGAAGCTGCATGGGATTGGGAAGCCCTGCCAGTGCAGGAGGAGATACCATCCTAAACTCTCTCTACAGAAGATTGGGAGAGGATCTGCCATCAGGGTCCTGATACAGGATGGTGGGAGTCATTCCTGGTTCCTGCAGAGGAGACGGCTCTAGTACCAGGAGCCAGGAGGAGAAGCACTGGGCAAGGTGTTGCCAAGGCCTCCTCCAGCAGAGTTGCCCAGTATCTGCTGCCCTGACCCACAAGAGTGACCAGGAGTCTCCTGTGAGTCTACCAGCTAAGTCCTCACCTCCATGCACTCCTCCTACAGTGCACTGCTCTCCAAAATCTGCACAAATTAAGGTGGACTTTAAACGCGCAACCCAGGAGAGGAGCCGGCAGCCTAGTTGCACAGCACCGGACGAACCTTACCTTGACATAACTGGAGAAAGGCTGTTATGAGAAAGGCTACCTGGGTGCAAGGAGAAGTGCAGGCTTGTATTGAGCATCCTTGCTGTAGAACGCCTTGCCTCACTTATTTCCAAGGTGTGCTAGAAACTGTAGATGGTGCTGGGCTTCACCTCAACCTACGCTGGTGACTGTAAGGGCTCTCATTAAGAACAGCTGTTTGTTTGGGAGAACATTAAACCCCCTGGCGCCCATTGAAAGCAGGTTATGTTTGTTAACTGCCTGAAGCAGCTATATTTGTGTTTGGCAACAAAAATAACCTCTGTAGTGAAGCTCTGTTTGGCATATCCATGGAAGGGTGTCCTGGGCAATAATTGTCACATGTACAATAATGGAATAAGTCTGTTTCCAGTGGATAATATGGATGGCCTTTTCTGTTTTGATAAAAAGGAAGAAAAACCCACATGAAATAGGCTTTCTTTCTTTTACATGTTTTTTCATTAATTCCCAGAACACAGCCCCTTAAACACAAATGATTCATGATAACAAAATAAGAGTATAAAAAAGTTTTGTGTTTTGTTGTGTTTTTCTTCTTTCATTTAATCTTTCTTTTACCCTTTTCTGTCAAATCACCTCAGACATTTTTCTTCCAACCCTGTCACAAGGGCTGCTGTCAGCAGCCAATCAGGACATCTGGGGAGAGCAGGAAATTTAAATCTGTAGAAGGGCCTGGATTGGTTGGAACCTATTGAACAGTGCTCTTTCACTACACACAGATGTGTGTGTGTGTGTGTGTGTGTGTGTGTGTGTGTGTGAGAGAGAGAGAGTGAGTGAGTGAGTGAGTGAGTGAGTGAGTGAGAGAGAGAGAGAGTGAGAGAGAGAGAGGTGCTTTCTCTATTTGATTGATTTGATTAAAGTTGTTATTTGGTTAATTCACTGTGTCTTTATTCTGTTAAAGGTGCATTTATTGGAGGGGAGGGGTTGGTGCTGTTTTGTGTTGCTAGTTTTGTTTCTTTCGTGTCTGCCAGGCTTTTTTTTTTTCTATTGTGTTGGTCAGGCCCCTGAGAGGCTGCTGTGCTTGGTGGGTGGGTGGCAGTGCCACTGAACTCATATTGTTGTTTCCTCTTCTTAGTTTCTGGGTTCTTTACAGCTTTTTGAATTCGTAGGTAGGTAAGTGAGATATTTTTGCTTGTCTGATGATGATCCCCTCCCCCTGCCATGTATTGTTGCCTGCTTTCGAACTAGACTGATTTTCTGTTGCCTTGTACAGTATCTCTTCTTCTTTCTTTTTCTTCTTTTTTCTTTCTTTTTCTTTTTTTCTTTTCTTTTTTTTTTTTTTTTTGAGTAGTTTTTAAGGGTTCTCTATAGCTTTTGGAGTGCCAGAAATGGTCTTCCCTGAAAAATAAACCTGAAACAAAAGACCCTGAAAGAGTTTTCCCCTTTTGTGGTAAACGAAAGGATCAGCATGTGAAAAACATGAAAAAGGATAGAGACACTCACAAAATGACCTGAAACGAAAGAAACACGAAATTTTTCACTGTGCACATCCTGCACAGAGTCACCTGGTGGAGCATTTTCAAGTGATCAAGGACCTATTAAATCATGGCTCAAAGGAAGAGAATGCAGAAAAATTAGCACAACACTTTTGGCAGGCATAATTGCTCAGATCCGCTCTGACTTGGATGCTGTAGCTGATTCAGGCCCAGTGTATGTAATTATGGCTCCCTGTTTGCCCAGTGTTAATGGGTGAGTTTCAGTTTCTGTACCCTAAGCATGTGGTCAGAACCCTTGAAAAGTGAAGGCTACCACTTGCCCTTCCTGGCTTTTAAAAGCTGCCAGAAAGGGACTGGTCGAGTGAGTAGGAGGTGTGGTGAATGTCTCCTTGCAACAGGCTAGTATTCCATCATGCTTGAAGGAGGCAATAGCAAGACCATTGTTGAAAAAGCCCTCCTTGGATTCCACAATACTCAATGTGAGTGGCCCCCGCCACTCCCTCCATGACGAGGCAGTAAGTTGTGGTAGAATTAAGACTTTATTGGGAACAAAGAAAGGTGGAAAGATGGTGCATAAACACAAGTTCTTGTAGGGTGTGGGGTTGCTGGGGTTCCTTGCAGTACCAAGCCCCTCTGGGCAATAGCAGAATCTAGTCCAGGGCCGCCCTCTGGAGGTTGGCTGCCCTTCTAGTCTGTATGTCCCTCTGGCTTGCAGAGGGAAGAAACAGAAATGAATGTCTCTGGAGAGGCCCCATCAAACTCTCAGTTCCAATGTTGGCCGGGCTCCTCTCTTGAGCCTCTGGCCTTAGTCCTGGCAATGGAGTAGTCCCCTAGCCGGCCAGGAGTTACTTCACTACCTGGTCAGTTAAGCAGAGATGTCCCCATAAAGAAAACTGTTCAGTTAGGGCAGGCAGGAGCCCCTCCTGGCTTCCCTCCAGTCCAGGGAGTCAGCTTGAGGAAGCAACTGGGGAAGGACAGGAGCTAAGGCCATGGTCTCTCCTTCCCAGCCCCCTTGCTTACCCTCTCAGGGTAAGCCTTCCCGGGTTGGCAAGGACCTCCAGCTCCCTCCCAGTTCATCTCCTGGTAATGAGGCTTCGTTCTCGTCAATGAGGAATTCCAAGGCATCCTGCCAAATGTCAGCGTGTTCTTCCTCCCCTGATCTCTCATCTCCCCCGACTATTTCTAGCCCAGCCAGAGCACCTTGCCCCTCTGAGAGGTGTGTCTTGCCCCTCCTCTTCTCCATGGGCCCAGGTCTTTGGAATGGGGAGAGCATTTCTCCTGCCATAGGAGGCTGACCACTCTGCCAGCCAGCTGCAGCTGGCTCACACTCAATAACTACCAACCTGTCTCTAATATTCCGTTCTTGGGCAAGGTGCTGGAGTGAGTTGTGACTTCTGAGCTCCAGGGGATCTTGGATAAGATGGATTGTCTGGATCCATTTCAATCTGGCTTCAGGCCTGGTTATGGGATGGAGACTGTTTTGGTCACTTCGGTAGATGACCTACGGCAGGAACTGGACAAAGGGAGTGTGGAACTGGAAGGAAGAACTCAGAAGGTGGGACTGGGAGAACTCTGTTGGACACCCTGGCTGCTGGCCTGTGGGATGCCTCAGGGTTCTGCTTTGTCTCCTATGCTATTTAATATCTACATGAAACCACTGGGAGAGGTTGTCCGGAGTTCTGGCGTTCAGTGTTACCAGTATGCGGATGATACCCAACTCTGTGTCTCCTTGTCCTCCAAATCCGATGAGGCTGTTTCGGCTCCAGAACAATGTCTGATGTCAGTAATGGATTGCATGAGGGCGAATAAACTGAAACTTAATCCAGGCAAGACAGAGGTGCTCCTGGTCAGTCGAAAGGCAGATCAAGGAGCAGGGATGCAGCCAGTGCTGGATGGGTTTGCACTCCCTCTGAAAACACAGGTGCACAGCCTGCGGGTACTCCTGGATTCATCTCTGAGCCTGGATGCCCAGTTTTTTGTGGTGGCCAGGAGTGCCTTTGATTATGTTCTCTGCAACCAAAGATGGAGAAGCTCTTTACAGTCAGCAAAAACAAGACCTGGAGCTGATTGTGGCTCTGATCATCAGCTTCTTGTAGCAAAACTCAAGCTTAAACTGAAGAAAGTAGGAAAAACCACTGGACTAGTCAGGTATAATCTAAACCAAATCCCTTATGAATACACAGTGGAAGTGAAGAACAGATTTAAGGAACTAGATTTGGTGGACAGAGTGCCTGAAGAACTATGGATGGAGGTTCGAAACATTGTATAGGAGGCAGCAACAAAAACCATCCCAAAGAAAAGGAAATGCAAGAAAGCGAAGTGGCTGTCCAACGAGGCCTTACAAATAGCAGAGAAGGGAAGGGAAACCAAATGCAAGGGAGATAGGGAAAGTTACAGAAAATTGAATGCAGACTTCCAAAGAATAGCAAGGAGAGACAAGAGGGCCTTCTTAAATGAACAGTGCAAAGAAATAGAGGAAAATAATAGAAAGGGAAAAACCAGAGATCTGTTAAAAAAAATGGAGATATTAAAGGAACCTTTTGTGCAAAGATGGATATGATAAAGGACAAAAATAGTAGGGACCTCACAGAAGCAGAAGGAATTATACCAGAAAGATTTGGATATCCCAGACAACCCAGATAGTGTGGTTGCTGACCTTGAGCCAGACATCCTGGAGAGTGAAGTCAAGTGGGGCTTAGAAAGCATGGCTAACAACAAGGCCAGTGGAGGTGATGGCATTCCAGTTGAACTCTTTAAAATCTTAAAAGATGACGCTGTTAAGGTGCTACACTCAATATGCCAGCAAGTTTGGAAAACTCAGCAGTGGCCAGAGGATTGGAAAAGATCAGACTACATCCCAATCCCAAAGAAGGGCAGTGCCAAAGAATGCTCCAACTACCGTACAATTGCACTCATTTCACACGCTAGCAAGGTTATGCTCTAAATCCTACAAGGCAGGCTTCAGCAGTATGTGGACCGAGAACTCCCAGAAGTACAAGCTGGATTTTGAAGCGGCAGAGGAGACTCTTGAGAGTCCCCTGGACTGCAAAGAGAACAAACCTATCCATTTTGAAGGAAATCAACCCTGAGTGCTCACTGGAAGGACAGATCCTGAAGCTGAGGCTCCAATACTTTGGCCATCTCATGAGAAGAGAAGACTACCTGGAAAAGACCCTGATGTTGGGAAAGTGTGAGGGCAAGAGGAGAAGGGGACGACAGAGGACGAGATGGTTGGACAGTGTCATCGAAGCTATCAACATGAATTTGACCAAACTCCGGGAGGCAGTGGAAGACAGGAGGGCCTGGTGTGCTCTGGTCCACGGGGTCACGAAGAGTCGGACACGACCTAATGACTAAACAACAAGGAGTGCCTTTGCACAGTTAAAACTAGTGCACCAGCTGTGCCCATTTCTGGAGAGGTCTGATCTGGCCACAGTGATGCATGTCTTAGTTACATCCCAGGTGGATTACTGTAATGTGACCTATGTGGGGTTGTCTCTTGACAGTGTCAGGAAACTTCAGTGGGTCCAAAATGCAACAGCCAGATTTCTGACTGGGGCCGATTACAGGGATTACATAACCCCCCCTGTTACAGCAGCTCTACTGGCTGCCAATCCATTTCCTGACTGAATTCAAGGTGCTGGTGCTAACCTATAAAGCCTAAATGACTTGGACCTAAGCTATCTCAAGGACTTCTTGTCCCTCTATGACAGGTGCGTTTGGTGGATATTGCTACTCCCAGCCTTTGGAACTCTCTCCCACAGGAGGCTAGGCTGGCCCCACTTTTGCTGTCTTTTTGAGAGCAGACAAAGACCTTTCTCTCCAGGCAAGCTTTCCCTCAGTGACTGGCTGCCTGGGTGGGCTTTTTAAATAGATTGTTGTACTTTTATGCATCAAATGTGTTTTGGTGTTGCTTGTTTGTTTATTTATTTTTTGGTATGCATTTGATCATTTTTAGTATTTGTATACTCACTGTAGTTAGCTTTAATATTGTATTTTAATGATGTAATCTGCCTTGGGTCCTTTTAAGAAGAAAGACAGGGTAAAATATTTTAAATAAATAAATTAGTGGGTACTACTCAGGTTGGATATCTGTCCCCTTCAATACCAAAGGCACTCTACTAGATTTTGCAACAACTGAATGGGATTCTTGCATTTGTCTTGTCTCCTTCCAAACTTGTTCATATTGGTAGCCATCACCCTTCTTTATTGTTTTAAATTCACAACTTAACTATTCATTATGTGAAGGAGTAGTTTTATTCTATACAAAATATCTCACTGTTTAGCTGCAATAATGATCCCAGGTTCTAGTATTATGAGAAAACATCTCCCTATCCATTTTCTGCAGGCCGGCCTATGATAATTTTGTACATTCATGGCCCTTTGTCCTTTCCCACTTCAAAATAACAACAAGGATGGCAAAAATGCAAAGATGGTAACCTTTCCTCAGTGGGAAGCTGCTCCAGCCTCTTGATCAGCCTGATTGATCTTTTTGTTTCCTTTCCAGTTCTGCACTATATATATATATATATATATATTCAGATACAGTGATCAGAACAGTCCACAATATTCCAAGTGTGGTTTGCACCATAGATATGAATAATGAGATCATGACATTGGCAGTACTTTTGATACTTTGCCTACTGATCTCCAGATGGAACCTGCTTTTTCATTGTAGTCACATGCTGTGGGTCAAGCTATGCAAGGCACAGAGTACATCTCAAGCTACCTCAAATGGTGAAAGATAGCCATTAGTAGCTTTTCTCACCATTGGATCGTGCAAATTAGCTTGCTTTTGTTGTATGATTTGTTGTTGTTGTTGTTTAGTCGTTAAGTCATGTCCGACTCTTCGTGACCCCATGGACCAGAGCACGCCAGGCCCTCCTGTCTTCCACTGCCTCCCGGAGTTTGGTCAACCTCCTGGAGTTTGGTCAAGTTGTATGATTGGTCATTGGGAAATAAAACACAGGTTCCGTTCACATGCATAGTTCTGAGAAGCATATGGAGGACAAATATGCTTAATAGCATATTTGACCCTAGTTTGATATTTTCATCACAATCTCCACCACAACCACAAGGTCCTTTTCCTGGTCAATGACTGCCAATCCAGTCCTTATCAGTATATACGTGAAGTTGGGGTTTTTACCCCAATGAGCGTCACTTTACACTTGCATACTCTGGACTACTATTTTCCTTTCAATGTTCCTTCTCCACCTTTGGATAGATGCTTTTGATGTGATGTGTAAAAAAGGAAAGATTTCTGAATAAATATGAACTATCTGGAAATATACAAAACTGCCTACTTAAAGTAAAAAAAGGGGAAAGTTTATTTTGGAATGGAAATATAGATTGCAATTCTCTAATAGGCAGACATTAAAATGGCTGCAGCTGAAAAGGCAGTGAGGGAAGCCAGTGTGACATGATGATCAAGAAAGACTTGGGAGACTTCAAATAAATCCTTACTTGGCAATGAAACTCACTGGGCAGCCTTGGGTCAATCACACTCTCTTAGTTTCCTTGATGTCACAAGATAATTGTCACAAGGATAAAATGGAGAGGAGACAGCACAGTGGCTTAGGTCTCTGGCTGTAGAGCTAGAGGTTGGGAGTTCAATTCCCCACTGTGCCTCCTTGACAGGGGCTGGACTCGATGATTCATAGGGTTCCTTCCAGCTCTGCAGATCAAAGGTTATTATTATTATAAAGCCTTGTATGGTGCCTTGAGCTCAATAGAAGAAAAATAAGATATAACTGTAATAAATAAATGGCCAAAATCTTGCTGTGTCATTACATTAGCAGAAGGGAAATGATTCTCAATGGCAAATTGTCACCAATTAATGGCCAATAAATAATTGCTGCTGTTTATTTGTGTCTTTCAAAATTATTATTCTAGCACCACCTTGCTTATTTACATACACACATATTATTGAAATAATTATTGTGTGTTATATTAAACTACAACCAGGAAAAGCTGATAGCATTCATAAAAAGAATAATATAAAAGTGACTAGTGTAATAAAATGGCATCTATTGCACTAGTTGCAGAGAATTAAATGTCGAGCAAAAATTGCTTCCCCGGTCTCCTATGTCACTGCACAGGCCCTTCTGAGTAGCCCACCTGTGGAGTTTGGGTTGCTATCCTATTTTCTCCCAAGCAATGTGATCCTATAGATGTTTACTGAAAATAAGTGCCATTGATTTGACGGAGGCTTATGCCCAGGTAAGTATGTACAGGATTGTAGGAACAGTCAGTTTCTTGATGGTATAAGACAAGATGGAAGCTGTAAGAAAAACAGGAAGGCAGTGCTTGATGATCCTGCCTGGATCTCCCAAAGGACATAAGTGCAAAACACAATAATTTCAGCTAAATACTTGGAAAGAAAAGCAGTGACTTGAAATCTGGAGTAATATGTATTAATTTCTACCTTACATTTAGGCCTTCTTTGATATTGATGAGTATTGAGAGTAACCAACACATTTAAAATGCAGCACCCTCAAAAAAGGAGATACTGTAAATACACATTGACACTTCCAATTTAGCGTTGATTCACTCACTTTACAGGATGTGCCAAGCATTTACAATTTCCCTTAAAATACATTATTTCTAACGCAAAAGGAAATGTGGCACAAAGTCGGTGACACAAATACTGGCGTTATTAAAAAGCCATGACATTTCTGAGATAAATTAACTGCAGCACAAATATGTGATCCAGCACGGAGGCCAGAAAACTGCTGTTCCTTCTCCTGCAGGAGATAATGTCAGTAGTTATTTTTAGTGCAGTAGAAGTTCATTTTGCACAGGGCCTCATCTGGACACAAGTAAAAATTTATTGCATAATAAACTAGCATAAGTATCAGGGTAGGGAGGCAGCGAGGGATTAAAATATTCCATTCATTAAGAGTTGGAATACTTAGGAAGGAAACATTCCTGTCTCAGAAGTTTGGTTAGCCTAAGAAAGGTTATCTAAAGAGGAAGATCAAAATACACACAAGCAGGACCGACAAACAACTGATTGTCTACAAATCTTTTGCCAGTCGTATTGATTGGGACAGGAGAACCTTTGACCAATTAAGTTAACACAGTCCAGTCTATCCTACAAAGAGTAGATGGATAGTTCTTCCGAAGCCTCACCCCTTAGGAATTGCCCACCTCAGCCCACTGCAATTGGAAGCAGAAAGGAAAGGGGACTCGGCACCTCTGAGTATGCTTGATGGTCTCATTTCCTTTTTTTCCTTCTCCTCCTTAGTTTTTTTGTGAGGTTCCCCACTATCACAATCTCTCAAAACCCAGCACCTCTAAAGTGAAACGAAAAGCTCGGCAGAGGAGACTTGCATTTCGATATGTCAGTGAGAATACTGTCCAGGAAAAAAAAAATTCTATTCATACATCTGCAAAAGATAATTTGCATGGGATTGCTTGGGCTGACGGAGAACAGAGATTTCTTCACAGACAAAAAGGTCAAACAAGAGTCCACGGTGGGAAGCTGTATTAGGGCTAAATTTTTTACTAATGAGAACGTGAATACAAATATGGATTAGGAATGAGTGTATCCTTGATTGGTAGCACATGTTGCAATCTGCTATGGTCAGACAACGTTCCAAAAGATTGTTCACATGTTACCTGCTGACTGTAACAGGTCTGCTCTCTTACATCCAATTCGGCTTCTCTGTCTCCCAGATGCACCTATTGTCCATAACTTCTATAGGTATATGTGTGCACATACAGTTAAAGCCCCTGGCCCTTGTGCCTTGTTTCCCCCACATTTCATAATCCATGGAAGGCAGATAATAAATGAAAGTTGTCCTGTACTTCTATGGCTGAGATGGGTCACAGGTGATCTATAGGCTGCATCTGGCTCTCTGTAACTATTTTTGTGGCATTCATTGCTCCACTTGCTGCTGCCAAAATATTACCAACAACAACTGAACCATGCTGCCCAAAATTGGCAACAGGACCAGAACAAAACTGGATTAGCCTTTTGGAAAGGAGGAGATACCTTTCTCTGTAGGCCAGGGTGATTCTGTGGTGTCAGAGGGTGTTCTGACACTCTCCTGCACCACTGGAAAATATTGCTATGGCCATCAAAGTTCATCACCCGCTACAACAGATGAATCCTTGGGAGCAGACACTGGCCAAAATCCTGTGGCTTAGCATGGTAAATTGCACTAGAGTAGACCCATAATCAATGGAGATTTGGTATGTCAACTTATCACTAAGTACCATTGATTTGAATGGGGCTACTCAAGTTGTGACTTACTTTAGCATAAGTCCCAATTAAGAGTAGGCCCATTTGAATCAATATAACTTACAGAGAAGTTTACTCACTAAATCCCCATTGATCAAATGGGCCTGAATTTTGTTGGCAGGAACTGCACCAGTGATACAGCCCCAAGGACAGCGGAGGCAATGAGATTCCTTGCCATTAAGTTGCCATACAGTAGGCAACTTTGATGACTCTGGGGTCCAATTGTATGGGTTTCTCACTTCCATTTGCCAAAAATTCTCAGTGCCATGATAAAGCAAGGAGTGGAGAGCCATCAGTTGGGGATATTTTACCTATAGGTTTTCAGTACTGATGGGAAGTTGAACTATATGCCCCTAAGGATCCTGTTTTAAAGCAGGATTAGGGTTCTTCAGACTTCCAGAAGCACTATTTTCTTCTACAGCAAGACATGCATTCCTCACCTGTTTTGTGGTAAGATGAACATGCAGTTGTTGTTTTTTAAGTCTTGCCTTTCACCATCCCAATTACTATCTCTCGTCTAGGATGATCAACAATTGACTGCATTTGTGGCGGTGTTGCTTCTCCTGCATGGTCGTATTGGCAACTCATGTGACAAAAGAGAAAGAAGACTTCAGCTAGCCTATGATGAATTTCAGATCCTGTTGCCTATGGCAAACATCTCTGTCAGTCATAGCAATTACAATCACTTGCTGTAAACACACAGTGCACTGTGATGTGGTGCCATTCAATTTGCCTCCATTGAGAGAAGGCAGAGAGAGAAGCAAACCAGCCTGTCACTAAAAGAATATCCATATTTTCTGGCTGCCTCCACTAAAACAGCCCTTTATTATCTGTTTTCATCACTGGTTGAGCCAAGCCTAGTTCCTTAGTAGGGTGAAACATGACAATCTGTCTTCTGTTCCTTCCCTACTAAGGAACCTTAATTGTCTTTCTTCTGTTTAAAAACTTCTAGCATCTGGAGGCTTTACTTGTCAAGATGGTGTTCTGATTCTTTGAATCCAAGGCTTTGAATGTATTTACCAGGGAGGAAGCCTCGCTGAATGGAAGAAGAGAAAAATGAGAGGAGATAGGATAGTCATCTTCAAATATTTGAAGGACCGTCACATTGCAGATAGAGCAAGCTTGTTTTCTATGCCTCCAGTGTGTTGGACCAAAACCAAGGGACCCAAATTACAAGAAGAGAGATTCCAACTAAACATTAATGCAAAGTTCCTGACAGTGAGAGCTGTTTGACAAATGGAACAGATTGCTTTGGAAGGTAGGGGGGTCTCTTTTATATAACATTTTTACACAGGTTGGACAGCCATCAGTTGGGGATATCTTAGCTATAGATTTCCAGTACTGAAGGGAAGTTGAATCCATTCAGGATCTCTGGCAACACTACAGTTCTATGATCCTATGGACTCAGTGATGTGAGTAGACATGTACAGCATTAATTGGTTGCCATTTCTGCTCCTCTCCAACTTTACATTCTCTTAAGGCAGGAAAAGAGAATACTGGTCTTCCAAATGTTGCTGGGTAGCAACTTCCATCAGCCCTAAGCAGCAGCATTGAAAAGAAAGGATGGTGAGAGGCGCAGCCTAACAGCATCAGGAAGGCAATGAACTTCCCATCTCTGTCCTACTAGAAAACTCTCGTTTCTAGAATGGTACATATTCATTTTCCCTGGTTGTAATACTTTACCTGCTGAGACCAAGTGTTTTAGTGGAACAGAGCAGACACATAGACCAATTGACTGACTTACAAGAGCAACATTATTCCATGGTCATATATAATGTATAACTTTGCCAAAATGTATGGGTCTTTGCCACCCTGATTTCTTCCAGATATGTGGGAATCACAACACCCATCATCCCTAACCAGCACGGCCAAAGGAAACTGTGCTCCATTTTAACAAGCCAAACAGAAAAGAATGTATTATCCTTGGGTCCCCTGGGCAGAAAAAAGTTAGTCTCGGAAAAAGTCAGGAAAAAGCTTGAAAGGGAGATGATGAACCTTAATTTGTCCTCCCAAAGAGCTCTATTATCTACTTTAAAAAATAAATGTAAAGGTGAGATAAAGGTGTTTTATTACCTATGGGAAAGAGTTGAAAAATAGGCTGCTCCTCTTCATTGTCACTTTATGTTCTATTTCCAAGGAGAACTGAAAATATTTTTGAACTATAAGTTTTCAACTTCAAGGGCTTTAGTAGTTTTAAAAAGTAAAAAATAAAAGGCAAGAATTTTTCCAAATAAGTGCCATTCAAATGAGGTACACCCCAATTCTAGATCAAAAGCATTATACTTAATAAGGTTTCAGTCCCATTTACCTGAATAGTATCTCTCATTGAACGGTAGGGTCAAAATCTGTGGCCTAAATCCAACTGTTCTTCCCGAACAGAGTAGACCAACAGAATCAATGGGATTCTGTAACTCAACCATTATGTAAATTCAGTTGAATCTGATCTAGTTGGGACTAACAATCAGATTTAGGTCTGTGTTTTTTCAATGCGTAGCATACAGCTATGTATCTGTTCCTTAGTTACAGGTGTAGGGAGTCTGAGTATTATCAGGACCACCCCACATATGGAGGGAAGGTTTATTTTGAGCCATGATCTGGATGAAAACGAGGGGCGGTAGTGCAGATAGGAGTGTCGGGGGGGGGAAAGCTCCCAGTGGTGCCAAAAATGTAAACTTGTTTAGGAGCAGGCTGTATTGTTCTTATTTCTATCAATTTCAGATAATTATTTGTTCATGTACAATTCTGGGAACACATCTGTGGAACATTGCTAATGAATAAAAGACATTTTTTTAACCTTTGGCAGAAGTGCTAGGGATAACGTAATGCATTCATTAACGAAACAGAGACTATACTAATGGGAAAAAATGAAAGTTTTCCTAATTCTGAGTTTTTGTATTTTTCTTTAACAGTAATTGATGAACCCTTGTGAAAGGTGAAAATGAAAGCGAGTTCACAGAAAATAAATCATTAGCTTACAGTTAGTGTTGCTTTAAATTGTCCTGTTTTAGTAAGCCATGATGCAAGAAGGAAATTAATATGAAATCCAGCTACCCTAAAACTAGAAATTGTACCAGTTTTCCCATCTTATTAATGCATAAATATATTTACAGTTAATTGTTTTAAAAGCAATTTTGAGAAGCTTTTCATGCAAATAACTGAGGAAATAAGAGAGTGAAGTCAATGAAAATTGAGGCTTGAAATATGTCTGATAACATTTTTTCTAGTGTAATTTATTTATTCTGTACTGAAACTTTTAAGTTAAAATCTGAACTTTTGGAAACCTTTGTGGAAGTTTGCTGTCTTTAAGATCCCTCGACAGCTGGAATCATCACTTAAAGGAAAAGGAAAAATATCATTGTGAACAGCTGGCAAACAAACTTGTTTTCCCAGTGAGTGCTTTTTTAAAAAAAAACCAGCTTTTTAAACTGCCAAAGTGTCAAAGCAATTTTGGCACTTCAGAGCGCCCTGATTAAACTTTGGCAATTCTTCGGGCTTACTAGCATCACTTCAGATTGGTTGGAAACTGACCAATACTCCCATTTCATTTCAGATTCTAAATAATTTCCAAACTCAAACTCAAAGCACATCCCTAGTCAAAAAGATTGGACTACATCTCTGTCATTCTTTGGCAGGTAATTCAACTCATCTTGGGGAGTCAAGGTTTTTTGGAAGGGAGATCTAAGGTAACCCAAGTCATTTTTTTTACCTCTCCCTTTCTCAGTTTCATTTTGCAAATTTCAAAGAGTATGCCAATATAACAATTTCTCACTGGAATATAACAACACTGCATTTTCTGTTTAATCTTGTTCCAGTGTTTGCACCTGATCTCACCCCCATCTACATTTGCCTCACTCTGAATAGACTTCAAAATGATACTACAAAATCAGTGAGATACATCTCCTTGGTGGCATCACTAGGCCAAACCCAGTAATGGCAGAGCTTCCTTCCCTCAGTCTGAAGGGACAAATATTTCTGTTCTGTTGTTTAGTATCCCCAAACAACTCCCAGTACATTTCCTCAGGAGAAAGTTAAACGTGACTCAGATGTCCTCTGGGGTTTTAGCTGAATCTAAACCAAAACACAAAATGAACTGCCTTTCCCCCTGAAACAGAAATCTAAGACATTATTGCAAAGCTTTGGTTGAAACAGAACCAGAACAAGCCCAGAAAAACAAACAAACATAAAATGATGCGAACAAAATAGCCAAAAATATCAGAGGTGGAAGTTGTAGTCCAGCAAAGTAACTGTTCTCATCTTGAAAGGTACACCTGCTCCACTGGAACCTGACTGAATGAGAACAAGCAAGTAAAGGAAAACCAGCATCTGGGAAGATTTATATATTTGTGCTTTGTAGCAGACTGTAAAGACAAAAGATCCTGTTGGAGTAACAAAAGGGGAGATGACACCATTGTGATTGTAGCAGTGTGTCTTCTTGTGCTCTATATGTGGATGTTAAAGACTAAGTTCCAAGAGTAGGTGATATTTTTTATTGAACCACTAAAAAAATTAACAAATAGCAAGCTTTCGTGGATGAAATCCACTTCCTCAGGCTCTAAGCACACACCCCTTCATGGATGTTGCAGAAAAATTGTCCAGAAATTGATGTTACATATTTGGAAGAGATCATCCATTCTTCTTGTGAGGCTGAACCTCTACTGCCTTTGTAGCAAGGTCTGGAATGTTTACACTCTGAACCTTGAGACCAGAAGGCTGCAAATTACCCTGAGATCGTTGTCCCTCCCCTTCTCAAATTGCTATGTTCTTACTGACTTGACTTGAAACTTTTTTTATCTAATGACTTTTCACTTTGACCTAAGGGTTTTTTTTATGGAAAATGGTAAGCTTTAAAAAAAAAAATAGTAGAACAGTACTTCAGATTGAAATAGCTGGCTGGATAGCTCAGTCGTTTAGGTATCTGACTGTTGAGCCAGAGACTGAGAGTTCAGTTCTCCACTGTGCCTCTTAGGAAAAGAGTCAGCCTGCATAGTTATAGGCAAGCTTCACAGTTTCAGGGTGCCCCAGAAGAAGGGAATGGTAAACCACTGTTGTATATTCTTTACCTAGAACACTCTGGAAAGAGTCGCCATAAGTGATAATTGAGTGGATGGCACCCAATTATTATTGTCTTGTGAATCACAATGAAAACTGTTTGTTCATGTGTGCTGGTGTACGCTGCAAATGAAGGGCTTCAAAACTGGGCCTCTAGGAGCCAGCCTCCCCCTCCTTCCTTCTTACACCACCAACACTGTGAAGCCTGCAACCGACCAGCCAGAATAGACCCCATAAGGCAAGCGTACTCTTAATGCTTCCAGCTGATTCCACAGCTTGTAAAAAGGTCAGCTGACTTCAGAGCCCAACGGACTCCCCTTGGAATGGAGCACCAAGCCTTGTAAGTGAAACACTAGCAGCTCAACCTCTTCTCTTGCCTGAGGTTAGCGGCAAAGCACAGCTACTGCCTCATCTTTGAAGCTGGCCATGTACTCATGTTTTCGCCTTTCTCATTTCTCTCTTCACAACATCACGTGGCTTCACTGCTGTGTAAAAAAGCGTATCTCAGTCTCACTGACTCAACATAAAGATATAGCACTTCTTTATAAAGAGTGCTTGACTATGGCATTGAGGGTTTGGAGATAGTGAGGAAGCTTTAGAGGGATGTGGCAGTAAGGTGGGTCATAGGGGGCTGGGAATGGAGGAAACTGAGGCGGTCGTAGGTTTGCCATTTATGCCATCTTGCTCCCCGAGGCAGCTGCCTCACTTTCCCTAATAGTACGGCTGGACAAGAACTGAAACACTAGAACCTATAAAACCTTTCCTTCTAGGCTGTCCTGATCAATGAATCCTACTGGGATACAACACAGAAAATCTCTTTCCCTCACCTCTGCAGTTGGGATTTACCTCTTTAGGTTCCTAATGCCGAGTCCATTCAAGACAATCCCTCCAGCCTTTGGCCCATGTGCCCATTGCCCCATGTAAGATATGGGATCCACAGCAGCCTTCTGCAAAGCGGATCCTAGGCCTGACAGCTGACTCTATTGATTAAGGTTACCAACCCAGCCTGAACCAGACCCAAACCTGAATAACCTTACCTACAACTGAACTAGAGCTGGAATTGTGCTACCTAACAATTCAGTAATTTGACTCCCCAGTCCCTTTTCACTATGCAACTGATTACCTGCTTTAAAAAAATCATTTTCTAATCTGTGTCCAATCCCTTGATATTAACAGGATTTAGCTAATTAGCTGCTAGCAGTACAGCTATCCTTCACCAATGTAACGATTTTGCTATTTTTGTCTGATTCTGACTAGGGTACTGTGCTTTTTTTTCCCCTAAGGGATTAAGGTCGTAGGGCACATATTTCTTCACTAGAATTCTGACATCATTTTTTCCATTACTTATGACTGCTTCTCTCAGGAGTCATAACTCTGCTGTTTCAGTCTGAGTAGATTTAAATTAGAATAAATCAGCAATGTTTTAAGCAAATACTGAAAAGTAACTTTGCATTGTGAATCAAGGCCTGTATCAAAAATTCCTTTCTACTGTTTTTTTTTTAAATTATTATTATTATTCTGATGTGATACACTTGGCATTTGTACATTTTCTTTTTTAAATGGCATAACCACAAACTCTTTTTCAAACTATTGTTCAGTCTGATGGAAAGCTGGACAGGGGGAGCATGAAGCCAAACTTTAGTGTAACATCTTTTATAACCTTAACCACATCAACCACAAATCTTGGAACACAGTTTCTGAAAAGTAATGGATTATAGTTTCAAGGCCCCAAACAATAGCTAATTACTATGTAGATGTAGCTATTTTTCACTTCTCAAATGAACTAACATAGTTACTTTTCTTATTTTTTAAGCACCTGAATGCTACAAGGCATTGGCCTATAATACAAAACATGGCATTTATTCAGACATTTTTAAAATGTGTGTCTCCACATGCAGTGATGGACCTGTGTTAGTTCTACCCCCTCTGTTATTGCTTTCAACATGTGAAGGCAACACTCTGAAGAGGGAAGGCTGTTGTAATTGTGTAGTCCCTACCTGTGAAGTGGGACAGTTAATTAATTTGTTGCTGTTAACAGTTACACCTAAATTCATTGTTGAATAGGAGTTATCAATTTGTTACTTAAATAACTGTTTTTTAAATGAACTGTGAGGTTTACAGAATGGCATGTAGGGTGCCTGCACTGACAGAATCCTTTAAAGAGGAATCCTATGATGAAGAACTTGCAGTTCTAGAAAGTGAAGTGAAAGGTGCCCTAAATGCATTGGGAAGAAATAAATCACCAGGGATAGATAGAACACCAGTAGAACTATTTCAAGCCGCAGAGACTGAATCTGTCAAAGTCCTAACAAGAAATATGCCAACAAATATGGAAAACAAAACAATATCTTATATTTACCTTATATGGAGCAAGAAATGCATGGTGTTCAAGCTGGATTCCAAAAAGGAGGAGGAACTCAAGATCATATTGTAATTATCTGCTGGCTACTGCAATGCACCAAAGAATTTCAGCTTAAGATCAGCCTGTGCTTTACAGAATATAGCAAGGCCTTTGATTGTGTAGCACCATGACTATATTCACACTGATGACTGGAAATATATTTACCCATGTTGAATTGGCAAATAATTGGCAAATAATTTATTTTTATTATGATGAGAGAAAGTGTTATCTTGAAAAAGTTTCCATATTGGTATAATTCCATTCCCAATGAATTTAGAAGGATCAATGTTAAGACAACACAGAAGTCTCTCAAAAGTTGTCTTCCTTTTTTTCTTTTTAAATGTCAAGACACAAGTCATAAATTCTTGTCGAAATCTGGAATGGATTATTAATTCTCTAGGTTGTAAACTTCACTTTGTATCTTGCCAATTATAAAGCCCATAATAAATTACGTAATGTTACACAAACATTAGAGTTCCTAAGAAAAGCTCATTGCTTTCCACTCTACATCTTTCGAGGATCAGAATTGAATTCAAGGCAACAGGATTTCCTAGTGGCTATTTCCACCACTTCCTGCAATGCAACACCAAGTGCACCTTGAAAAAATGATCAGGTCAACAGCTAGCAAAGATAAGAGTCATATGATACACATTGTGAATACAGATTTCTAATCCTAATTCCAGGGTGTATTCAATCTATTTAATAGGTTTCTCAAATTAAGTTGAAGTCTAGGGATTTGCTTATAGGGCTGCACTCTGTAAAAATATATCTGGGGCACAGAACACACTATGTAAATTATCTAACATTGCACTTGGGACAGATAGTGCAGAAGCTTGCAATATTATGCTTAAACTTTTGTCAGGGGGAAGGAATAATTTGGAACCATCTGTGCAGAGGGTTAGTCTTGAAAACGGGGTATGGGAGACTTGTGGCCATTCACATGTTTCTGGAATATAAATCTCATGACTTCCCTACTGTCTATTCTCGATAAGCAGATGGATGTTGTAGTTCAGTGACTTCTAAAGAGACACATGTAGACAACTTCAGCACTGGAGCAACCTACGGCACCCGGGCAAGAGGGAATGTACCGTTCAGCGGGGTAACTGGACTGGGTCTTCTAGGACTTTATATCCCCTAGTTGCTTGTTAGGTGTCTGAAAGAGGAGAAACTGTGTAGCAATGGCTAACTACACTGGCTGGGGGATTCTGGGAGCTGTAGTCTAAGAAGCAACACTTCCAAACTCTTCTGCAAACAATAATTTCTGGAAGCAGTAACTTTAGGTTCTGAACAGTTCGGTTCTGAACCTAAATTCCGTATGAGAGACATGAAAGCTCACTGGGACAAAATATATAACCATTTCTCTGTATTACTTTTATAAGGAATGCTAAAGACAAACAGGCATCTTAATTTCTGAGTGCAAAAAGAATAGACGCAATATGCATAGTCAGCCCTAGGTCAAACAAATTAACCATGCCAATTAGAAGAAAAGTCTAAAGGTTACTTTTAAGGTGCTGATCAAGCACCTGATTTTCAGAGACATGCCTATTAAATGAACAAGTGTACGTATAGCAACAAGGAGCTCACAGATGTTTCAAAGACCAGTAGCAGCTGTTTACCCAGAAACAGCAGGGCTCTTTTTTATGTTAATGTTTGCTTTTGATAGTGTCTATATGGACAGTTTTGAATGAGCTCTTTAAGCCCTTCCATCTGGTAGGAAGATCTTGGTTCTCATTAGGGGAAAGAGTCAGGAGTAGCTGGAAGACCAAGTAGGAGTAGCACCTAAGCCTCAAATTTCAGAATTTCCCCCTTGCCCCAGTCCTGAGCTGCTTGTTGATGTTGCTGCTGCTGCTGTTTTATTGTTTTGACTTATATACCACCTCATAGTGCTAGAACACTGTCTAGGTGGTTTTCCACATAATTATGCAAGGAACACTTTGCCGCCAGTGAGCTGGATACTCATTTTACTGACCTTGGAAGGACAGAAAGCTGAATCAGCTTTGAGCCAGCTACCTGAACCTGTTGGGAGCACTCAGGACATGAGCAGAGGCTTCACTGCAGTACTGCAGTTTAACCACTGTGCCACAGGCACGCTCCATCACTTATGGAGAAAAGTGGTGCTACACATGACCTATAGTTCCACTTACATTTACAAATTGACTTTTAAAGCCATAATTACAATTATTTACAGTTATTGTAATTACTATTTTAACTGAGATGTTTTAAAACAGTTTTTGTTTTATACTCATTTAGTATGATAATCAATTTAACAATGATTTGATATGTATAAAATGCAGTGTTTTTAATTAATGACAATACAAAAAACAATGTGATTTAAATATTAAAGCACAGTTAAATGTGTAAACTGCCTTGGGTCCCAAGTAGAGACGAAAGTGGGATATAAATTAAACAAAGTCAGGATTTCCACCAATGAAGGGTATTTCAGTTTAGACTAGAGGGGACAATGTAGCTAGCTGTTTTCTTTTTCTTTTTTCTTTCCGATGTGGTGCCCTATTATGCTTAGCCAGCATAGCCAGGATTTTGCATCCTCACATCAATATCCGTGGTTTCAGTTATCCACAGTTTACCACAGCCCTATAAACAATATACAAGGAGATGGTCTTGTGGCCTTTGTCCTGCCACCTTGTATGTTATACTATATAGGGTTCGCTACTATCCATAGTTTCAAGCATTCATGGTGGATTGTGGGAGCAGTTCCCCTGTGAATACAGAGTTCCTACTGTACTTGGTTCGTATAAAATTGAGGAAGAGGTCTGGTAACTGCAGAAGAGAGTTTAAAGGGATTTGGTTTCAGTTTTCCTGTGTTTTTGTAGCCATGTTGAACCATGTCAATTAGATGTGAGTGGAATGAAAGGCAACTTGTAGTTCCCAGTGAGATCAGACCCATTGAATCAGTGGTAATTATGTGGATGCTGATTTAACAAGTAATATTGTTCATTTGGTTCAATGTGGTTAGGACTAATAATTGGTTTTAAACCATAGTCTCTAAATAAAATGTAATTCAGTTTCGAAGAAAAAGAGTCCCAGCAGACAGAAGAGGTATAGCTAGGCCTCCCCAAATTCAGAGCATACATTTAAAGCTGCTATGTCTCAACATATACTGGGAAACAATATATTTCAGGAGTGATTCTAAAGAAACCTGCATGAAAAAAGAAACTAAGATGCCAGAGAAAGAGAAAACTTATATTTGGGGGACTGACTAAGGAAGATTATCTCCTATTGTTAATTTATAATTAATTTATATATTAGAAGTCTCTGAACAACCAGCATTTGAAAGAGTGAGAAGTTAGTTGCCCAAGGTTGACATATATCAAAATAATTAGGACAGGTTTAAACAGGCAGAAATAAACTGCCATTGCAGCAAAATACATGTACAGTACAGATGCTGGAAACCACAAATATAATTTGAAATAGAAACACAAATTAAAGGATGAGAAATAAATTTAGGCTTGTCACTGCCTTAAAATATGGGCAAAAGTTTTGGTTGTTAGGAAAACAAATAGCAAAATGTGGCACATAAAGACAATACATTCTAGTAAAAAGATGAAGGAGGGAAATGAGCAATAAATAACTATGACGTGTATACTGGTAAAGTGGTCATTTATAAGCACCACAGGCAGGGCTGGCACTGAAAGGGGCCTGAGCCAGGTGCCAACCAGGCCCATGCACCACCTTGATGAATCCAATAAGGCCATTAGGCAATGGTGCCTGTCAAGGAGGTTGCTCTTTTGGCTCTTTTTTCAGACTCTTTTCTGTTACAATAGAGGACTGGTAAGCTTGGCTGCTCAGAAACAAAGCACAAGGCAAGATGTCAACTCCTTATGGCCTTCACTCACCATGAAATTCTCTGAGCAACATCTCCTGGGATATGTGCATCAATTATGATGGGGGGAACAACCTGGTTCTGTTCAGCTGTCCCTTCTCCTCACCTTTCTCCCTTTCTGTCCACTCATAGGGTCCCTTCCCATAGTCATTGAACAGGCAGCAGTTGGGGAATAGACAGAGCCTGAATGATGACCATGTGAAGAATTTTCTAAATCTCTAGTTTCTAGTGACGGTATCATGGAGGACAAGTGAGAATAAAGACACTGTAGATGAATAAATTAACAGCCTATTTCTGAAGAAGTGTAAATATTGTTGAAACAGAGAATAGTATATATGGAAAACTGTGAGATGTTTCTACTCAGCTTAGTGTAAACCTCGGCCAGCACAGCCAAGCAGCCTGAGAAAAATTATAATTCTCTGTTGAAACCACAAGCATGGGATTTAATAAAACTTCTTACTGTTCTTTATGTGGGTTTATCACAACTGAAGAAAAATCACTCACATATTTTAGATTTCACTTTCAATAAAAATAGTAATACTCTTTTTTTTCAAAAAAAAAAGAGATACACATGTTTTTGGTATTTTACCATGTGCCATTAAGCCCAAAGGAATGCCATTATACAATTGCACTTGCCTTATGTAATGGCACGGCTAAGTTTCAGGCAAAGGCTTCACAATCAACAAAATGGTTCTGAATAAAAAGATGTTGTTAAAAAAACTTATATATGAACAGAGTACTAAAAATTCTATATCTTTATTAAACAAACTAGAAAGAAGCATCTGCATTTTTAGTGAAACTGAAATCTAAACTATGTGGGTAATTTTTTTTCAGCTGGAGAAGAACCAACTAAATTAATGTTTTTCCACAGCAACATTGTGCTTCAAAAAGTCAAGCCAGTAATGGCCATTATTGTCTTGTCAAACCTGACTGCTTTTATGTCATATCAGGAAATGGAAATATTTGTATAAAATGAAAGTGCGGCAGCAGCTATAGCTTTTGCTGGGTTGGAATGTTGACAGACATGTATAAAAACAAAATGTGTAAAAGCAGAAGAATGGGAGGGCTAAAACATCTGTATCAGAGGGTTCACAGCACAATAGGAGGGACTTTAATTTCCATTTGCATCCAAGCAGCAGTCCCTAGACTTCGGGGCAGGGATGAAAGGTAAACCTCTGCATCTTTGAGATGTGCATATGGGATGACAAGCATGTGGGGAGTGGGGGAGTATGGGTGGCTGAGTGGCTAGGTGAACCAGAGAAAAGATTTCTGTCTCCTCTATGTCCAATTATGGACATGTGTGGCTACCATTACCAGTCCTTTGCAGAGATAGCCTGTGACTGGAAAAGGGAAACCTTTACCTAGTGTGAGTGTCTCTCACCTGGGATTGTTCAAGCTGGCTTGCCTTGTTTGGCAACTGGTCTTCAGGTCTTAGGCATGGGGTTCTTTTGAGATCTGATTTCACAAATGTGAAAAGGCTGCTTCAATCAACTGTTAATGCCCATTCAGATATAAATACAGATGATTTTTGGCAGTTGTTTCTGGCCTGAGAGTGGCACCAATGACCTATAGTACGCAGGACTGACACCTCACCCCACCACAGTGGGATGAGCCCCACCATGCAGACGATGGGCTACTTGGGGAGAACAGATATGCTTTTCATGACAAGAATATGGTCCAGTCTCACCTTATATAATTAGAGACAGAAAAGAACTGCAAACTTCGATTGTCTCTTAGTTTAATGCTGCCACTTGCTGTTTGTTGCTGATGCTGCTGATGCTTTAAATATTATTTGTAAAATGTAGGCGTTTTTATGTTTGGCTCCACACTGGAGCAGGTTGTAAGAAAGAGCAGGAAGAAATGTCTGGTTCTGCCCCAAGCAGTGAGGGTGAGAAAGATATGAGCAGATTGCATGCTCAGTACCAGGCTGAGGGACAAAGGACAAGTCAAGACCATCTTTGTTTGGCCAGTCTTAACCATAAGGGCTTTACTGGGACTGATGCGCACTGAATGGCTTGTGCTGTGAACCAACAATATGAAACCTGAGTGTCGATGTTGTGAATTGACCTTTTATGGTATGAATGCAATTCTTGACTTCCACATCAGCAAGGATGGGGACTCGAGTCGGGGGACTTGCTGTTAAGTCAGACTTAAATCGCACTGGTGATTTGACCTGGGTTTGTTTTTTCCAATCACTCAGACTCGACTTGCAACTCAGAACCCATCTGCCCCTCCCTTTTTTCTGGGGGAAAAAGCTTGGTTTTAGTAGGGACGTGGACTTGGGGCTTTTGACTTGGTACCAAAGACTCGGACTCGGACTTGGGACTCAGACCCAAAGACTTGCCAACATCCCTGCACCACAGTGGTGGGGAGCATTTGAACATCTTCATATTTTTGGACTGCAATTCCCCTCTGTCCTAGCCAGCGTAATCAATGATGTGGGATCATGGGAGTTGCAGTCCAGCAGAATCTGAAGAAGGACTAACCATTATTTGCCCCTGCTATAGAGTGTAAGCTGACTGGCCTTCTGGGTTATGTCAGTGCTTCTCAGTGCAACAGATAAGGCTTCTCAAGACCCCAGTTTAAGACCTATCACAGCACCTCATAGGGAAGCATTGCCAAACAAAATTAATTTCTTTAATTTACTTCAATGCCAGAGTTTAACAAGTGCACTTAATATTGCTTTCTCAATCAATAATTCTTCAGGTTTGGCTGGATTTCTTTCCTCGTATTACTGAAAAGGGGAAGTCAGAAGGAATCACATACAGCAATTACCCTGTTGCAGCAGCTCCACTAGCTGTTGATCAGTTACTGGGCACAATTGAAAGTACTGGTTTTAACCTATAAAGCCCTAAATGGCTTGGGTCTCAAAGACTTATCTCCCATTATGAGCCAGCTCGGGTGTTAAGATAATTAGGAAAGGCCTTTTTCTTGGTTCTGCCACCTTCACAGGTGCGTCTGATGGGGACACAGGAGAGAACTTTCTCTGTTGCTGCTCCCAGACTTTGGAACTCCCTCCCACAAGAGGCCAGACTGGCCCCATCTTTGATATCCTTCTGCATGCAGGCAAAGACCTTAACCAGCTACTTATGTGTGATTTTTAGATAGATTTTTATGCATTACTGCTTTGACCGGATTGTTAGTACTACTTGTGTTTTTCATTTTTCAGAGTGGCATTTTTTAAATGTTTGTATACTTATTGGTCTTTGCCTTAATATTGCCTGTTAATTGATTTAAGATGCCTCCTTATTCACTGTCCATAATTTTTAATTATCGTCTTTTAATGATGTTAACCACCGTTGTATACTCATCGTTTTCAACTTTAAATGTTGCCTTTCATTGTTGTAAGCCCCCTTTGGTCCTTTTCAAGGAGAAAGGTGGGGTAAAAATTATTTTAAACAAACAAATAAGAGGAACTGAATGATTGAGCTCATCAGTAAATACTATCCCTGACCCATATATATTCAGTGTCCTACCTCTCCAGTCTGTATGGGTGCCTAAGACGGGGGTTGGCCTGCACAGTGCATACAGCTCCTCTGTACACTCTTACATTCCTCCCGAAACCCCGGGGTGACGGGGGGGGGGAATGAATTAATTCAGTCCCTAGCAGCTATCAGGCCTCCTGAATCTCATAAACATTTTTTTTTCAACTTAAAAGAAAACACATGTTTTTGGCCACTAGAGGGTGAATGTCATTTTTTCAATTAAAAAAACAAAGTACATGTGCCTTTTAAAATGTAAAACTATTTTTTTAATAGTCTGTGAGGCTGAAGTTGATTGTGCTTTTATTGAGTGGGAGTACAAACTGATTTTAAAACATTTTTGTAATTTTAACTTTAAAAATTGCAATCTTTGCATTACACAGTTCATGGTCTAAACATATCGGGACTCTCCCCCCCCCCTTGGGGTTGGGAGGTACACTCCCAGCTGGGATCATGAACTGCAACTACTCTTAATATACTGGGCGAAGGCCTATACTTCCTACAGTTCCATCCACCATGTACATACACATTTACTGTACAAAACGAACACTTATAAAGGGCCACTTTATTATCACTTGAAGTTTCAGATCCATACTTTTCCCACCAGTATATCTTGAATAACCAACCCCCGCCCCCACAAACCCTCAAGTAACAGCATAAGCTAAAGCATGTGTACTCTACATGGCTTTTCTATGCAAGTATGAAGACCTGGACTGGAAATGAATTATGAACATGGAAAGCTGGAAAAGCTTGTGGGAAAATATTGAATGGTCTAATTTGCATAGGTTATTCTGCATATAAAACCTAGGTTCCTTTGCAGTATAGTCCACACCTACACTTTTCAGGCTAGATATGGAAAATCAGTGTATTCGTCTATTCATTTCCATTTCCAATAGTCCACGAGATGCTCTGATCCTGTGGCAATTACAATTAGTTCTTCCATCTTAGGTCTTAGTAGGCTCCATAGACACAAATTAAAGATCTTGAAAGAAGCCCTTCAAGTGATGCACTGCATTACTGCAATCTGACAGAACTAATTAATCAGAGCCAAGCATTACTCAGAATAAACTCTCTCAGATGGAAGAATGGTAAGGCTTCCAGATTTTGTAGTAGTAGTAGTAGTAGTAGTAGTAGTAGTAGTAGTAGTAGTAGTAGTAGTAGTAGTAGTAGTATTGAAGGGACTACTGCACATATCCTTACTATCTGAGGCAGATGGGAGCTGGAATCCAAGAACATTCGGCAAGCCACAACCTCTGCACAATAGGCACCGACTTTTTTTTTTTCAAATTCCACAACCAAGTATGTACAGATTGGATAAACGGCCGGCTTCCCAAGTCACCAGAGAAAAATATCGCCAGATTCTGAAAATGCTTTGAAAGAGAACAGGAGGGCAATGAATAACTAACAAAAGTACCATCAGGTTTGATGGAAAAGTAGGATAGAAAAGCAATTGCCAGAGGCAGGACAGGAGGTAAGGTCAAGAACGGTATTCAAAATCTTGTTTGGATCTGTTCTGTTTCTCCATGTAAAGAGGGAAGGGAATACTTTTTAGCAGAGGTGAGCTCAGAGAGATGGCACTAGGAGTTACCCATCAGAATCCCAGCAGGAACTTTAGAGTGGGCAACTGATCTTTCTTTGCCCTCTGACTGGTTCACTCTGAGATTCAGATTACACGTTAAGGTGAATGCACATTTCCTGCTGTTACAACATTTTCCTTCCAGCCATGCAATTTCTCCAAAGCTCTGTATCTGAGCCATCAGTTACACAGGAAGCCTATATTTACTTCTAATGACCAATCATAAAAGAAATGCAAACTACTTTTTTGCAGGATGCAGAGCTGAGGAAAGCTCCATGCTAGGATAAATGGATGTCTTTTACCTCTTAAGGGAGTTCTGCTTCTAAAGGCGTGCGAGCTGTATCATTTACTGTGACGCTAAGTTGGGAAAGATGGGAATACTATTATATTTGTGTGCAACCTTTTCTTTGAGGTTTTTGATGTTAGACTACTGTTGAAGCTGTGTTAGGAAATCCAAGGCAGGGCATTTTTAGAAGACCCATCTTTTCCAAGACTTGGCAACTCCCAATCATGCCTGTGTAGCCACAAGGTTAAATTACTGTGAACTGCCCTACATTCATGTATAACCCCTGGATGAATCAAAAACATCAGCTAGCTGTGGAGAGAGCAATATATATATATTCTTTAAATTGAGGTGGGCTATGACTCGTGCCCTGCTGCCAGTTTATTTGCCACTGCACTACGACATTTCAGTTCTGCAATGGCAGTACTCCTCCCTTGCAGTTTCACTTGACAAGAGGAATATCCATCTTGTTTTGTAAGTTGGAATCAACTCTTGGAAGCCTCTTGGAAGAAAAGTCCAGCTTTAAAACAAGGTGCCCTCCCCTGCTTTGAACTTTACAATATAGCAATGTGTCCAAACTCCTTCTGCTTTAAAACTTACAATATTTCTACGTTCTCAAACTATTTTCCAGAGTGAAAAAGCTCAGATACTTGCTTTCCCATTAAGGCCCTGTGGGAAACATCAGGGAAGATGGGGCTGTGCTTAGAATGAAAGGAAGGGAAACATATTTATGCCTAGAGAATTATCTCCCCTTGGACTACAGGGAAAGCAGTCTTGATTCAGAGAACATGATGGTGGAAGTTACATACTTATTCATATACATGAAGCCTAAATCTTTGTCTTAATAGTTCTGCCATAGAGAAAGCATGTTATGATAAGATTTATGACAGCACAGATCTGTGATATTTTTAATAGTGAAAAATGCTTACGATGCATTTATGTTTGCTCAACTGCTGTGCCATTATTAATTAGAAGGATTTAGAATTCTTTATTTCATTTTAGGTTTTCAAATAAGTGATAAAAGTACACAGAGCTAGGGTGGCAGTGTACTTAAAATCTGAATAAATAAACTAAATGGTATTTAAAGAGGTTGTCTGTGCACTTGTCAGGCCCTTGCAAGCATTAAGTCCTAAGCAACCAAAAGAGGCAACAACACGGCAGCCAACACTTTTCTATCGTGTCTAATTGATCTACTGAGAACATACTTGATACTGCATCCAAGATAAATGGTCTAATTCTTCATCCATGCTTGACAAGAACTACAAGAAAGCACACAAATTAGCTTGTACTTGTTACAGTTTATCCCATCCTTTGGGTGAAAAATTAAAGTAAAATATTAATAAGTTGATAATGCCATGAAAGCAAAGGAAGATAATGAAGTTAATGATGTTATAGGAAGGAAAGGAACCCTTTCCAGAAGCATAAGGTTATATGGAAACAGCATTTGCACTTTCTGGCATCAGTTAATCACTACTGGTATTACCATCAGGCATAGCGAAGCAAACCGCCCAGGAGGCAAATGCTGGTGGGCTAGGACAAGTGAAGCTACTATACAACTATAAAGTTAGAATTCACATTCTTAGCACATTTACATGAATCCAGAGATTTAGTCCTAAAAATAATTTGTCTCCTTGTTTATCTGTAATATTTTGTAAACTATGATAAATTGAACTTCTAAATGTAGTTACTTTAATATTATGTATCTCTGTTCTCATATTGTCAACTGTCTACTGTCTTGTTTTCTTTCTCCATGAAAAATTTGTGTAAAGCATCTCCTCCAACTTACCTTAGCCACAGTAAAGCTTAGTATGTGCATTATATGAGCAAAAGGACTCAATCACATTTTTTTCCAAGCCTAGCTGCCTGAAATCCAGTAGGAAGTCACAACAAGAGTAAGCCCACTGACTCAACAGAACTTACAGAGGAATTGACTCACCAAATCCCCACTGATTCAGTGGACCTTCTTTAATTGCAATTTACTATTAGATTTCAGCCATTGTAGTGAATTCATTGGCCTAATCTCACTATAGCCTGAGATATTCTTCACACATAGGAGATCTGGAGATAAACCTGCTGACCTTTTATGAACATTGTTTTGCAGCACAATGTCAGAGATGATTTTCATGTCTCCAAATGTGTCTTCTCACCTCCCTCCCCTTCTGTAGTGATTTGTCATGTTTAGTCTGCTAATCCCATGAATAAAGATGGCATAAAAATCATTGGGTTCAAATTTACCTACAAAAATGGTCATTCTGCATTGCTGAGAGTGTGCGATGGCATAAAAAGCATCCACCCTTAGAAATCCATTCATTTCTGAGGATGCGTTTTGGCAAGGAACAAATCTGGTCTAAACAATGCATAGCGAAGCAAACCCATCAGGAGGCAAATGCTGGTGGGAAATGGCAACATCCCCTTGGTTAAAGAGCAATGCAAGTCATGGGATCCTTAACCTGCTTTGCACTGCCCTCAGTTGCACTAGAGCAGTGGTCCCCAACCTTGGACCTCCAGATGTTCTTGGACTTCAACTCCCAGAAATCCTGGCCAGCAGAGGTGGTGGTGAAGGCTTCTGGGAGTTGTAGTCCAAGAACATCTGGAGGCCCAAGGTTGGGGA
The DNA here is from genome assembly GCA_037013535.1 of Intellagama lesueurii. Lineage (NCBI taxonomy): Eukaryota > Metazoa > Chordata > Lepidosauria > Squamata > Agamidae > Intellagama > Intellagama lesueurii. The sequence continues at coordinate 189,298,651 of JBAJHW010000003.1, read as the reverse complement.
CCACTGCACTAGAGGATATTATCTGGTCAGTTTTAACTGCCAGCCTTCTCAGCTTCCGTAGTTGGAAAGGAGAAGGAATGGCATCTTGTCCTTTGCCTCAAGGTGCAAAATGTCTTGTGCTGTATCCTGTGATAGTGGGGAAATGGAAACTGTTGGGCATGTTTTATTATACTGCTCTGACCATGACCTTTGTTGAGAATTCCTTTTATCTATTTTTTAAAAACTCTCAGGGAGATCAGCAGAATTTTATATTCCATTTTTTATTTCTGATCAGGACCCCCCATATTACCAACAAAGTGGTATATATTCACATAATATATATTGCATATTTCTGTTCTTTATTGCATTATTTATTTAGTACTGGTCTTTGACCGTAATAAACTACAGTGACCTATTTACTAAATGGGAGCTATGTGGGATCTAAACACATGAGCGCTGTGCATGCTGCAACTGTTGGTCACATAAAATATTACAATCATGCAAACGGCATCAGCCAGCCCCTTCTTACAAGGCAAACAGAAGACTTCTGTTTCCCAAATGGGGGGTTCTATGTAGTCCTGGCCTAATAGTAAGCATTCTCCTGCTGGTCATAAGGCCCCAAGCTGAATATACCCTTCCTCAATCTCATTCCATGTTTTCATTGGCAGACAAATCCCCATATAAAATCTTGTACTCAGTTACTTAGGCATAAGCTCCATTGAACTCAGTAAGGATTCCTTCTGAATAGCATGCATGGGATTGCACCAGATGGGTTGGTTCTTTGAAAGATAAACAATGTGATAAACAGGGCATCCATCGGTCTTGCCATGGGGCAGAATGATAAACAGATTGCTTCAGTACCACTATGTGTCTGGAAGTTTCCTGCAACTTCCACACACTCCCTTTAGCCACCTCCTCTTGTCTCACACAGAGGAATGTGTCCTTCCTTCTGTTTTGAAACAAAAAATGTTGCTGTTAAGATTGCACCAAAGTGAACATAAACTGTTGTCAGTTTAAACTAGAAAGACCTTTTCTGAGCATGGTTGCACACTATGGCTTAGTTCCAGTTATGATTACTACTACTATCACTGTGCATGGGTCCCTGAATGTCTTTGGCTGCTGATCCGGTACTTTAGATCAGTATCCAAATTGATTCCAAGCAATATGGACCCTCTGTGATCCAAGTCTTTGTACCACCCACCCAGAGTTTGCTAACACTTGGCAGAAATGCTTTCCCTACAGTCAATGTAGTGTGGAAGAAGGAAGAAAAGGCTAGATGGACTTAGGCAGTATTCTGTGGCCTTGATGGACAGAGAACAAATCTGGCTAGTGCCTGGCAAGAATCCCCCTTGCAGACAGTGTCGCATGTAGGAAAGTAGAAAAAGTCACAGTGACATAGACAATATTCTATATTTATTTGCAATGCATGAGGCAGCTCACTGGCAGCAGCAACAAGTTTCCCTTGGCTAATACCAGGCAGAAAACTACAGTGCAGGCAAGGTAGAATCTAAGTGACAAACAGAAGAATGCCTCTCTGAAACCCAGAGAGAAACAAAGGAAAAGGGAGGGGAAAGAGAGACCCTATTTCTCATGCTGAAACTTCAGCCTAATCACTCAGAGCTCACACAACACCACAAGCATCCACTGCAGTCATACACACACTTAATCCTAAAGTAAGTAAAACTAAATCTAAACAATCCAACGTAAGATACGCCTTCACCTGAGCCAGCTCGGTCCAACCTTCACCAGAGGCTGTAGGACGAACTTGAGAAATGGGAAGGGAGGTGGAGGAGGCACCCTAACAATGACTGTAGTGGTGGCGGTGGCAGAGGTGTCAAGTGTGAAATGCCACACTACTGTGGAATGACGCTGCTATCTGCCATGACTTGCTATGAGCAGAGAAGAAGAGGTGAACCAAGCTGAAGGAGCTTGGAGGGCCACAACTGTCTAGGCCTGCTTGTCAGTGTTCCCTTTCTTCTGCTACATGTGGATTTGGCAGGCAGGTACACTCACAGACATGCTTTCCTCCTCTTCCTCCTCCTCCTCCTGAAACTGCCACTGCTGCTGTTAGCTAAGTGCTTACCAGCTGGGAGCCAGTCAGGATAAGCAAGTTGTGGCTCCTTTTGGTACAACACTTTTTTTAAAAAAGAATTAAAAGTTGTCCCAGGGAATGCACACAGCAATTCAAATACCACATGACTGCCATGTGACTTTAAATCGATTTCAATAGTGCAGCAACATATTCCGAAATATTTCAGTGATGTAAACACACTCTTAGACAGGCTTTCTTCTCCCCAAAGTGATTAAATGACAGAGCTTGAAGGGCATTCTGCTGATGTTAAACTAGCATTCTCTATTTCTCCTCTATTCTCCTCCTCCCCTATTTCTTTCTTTGTCCTTTTCCTCCCATATTGTGCTGAATTGCACAATGTTACGTAACAATTAAAAAGCACAAGGGGAATAATTTCGCTAATGTCAATCTGTAATTGCATAGGCCTAATAATGTGCTAGTTTAGTATTGACAGATTTGGGCAGCAGACTCAGTGGACAGATGCCAAGGAGGTCAGAAAGTAACATTAGGGATTAGGGGACAGAGCTGTGTGTCCCACATAGGCTGTCCTGTGCCCCCTAAACAACATCTCTTCCCAGTTAAGCTTGGATGTGGCAGAGGTGGCTAGAGTTGAAAATTGAATTCCCAACCTGTCACCTCCTGCGCATGGAATTGTAGGGGGTGTCCTCTTGTTCTTGCACAATAATTTGTGACTCATCTATCCTGCTACAGAGCATAAGTGTTTCCTTCACCTGAAGAGAGAGCACAAGTCTGTGTATTCTAAGAAAAACATGCATGCAGCCAGGGCCAGCCCAAGACATTTTGCAGCCTAAGGCAAAAAGACAAGATATCACACTCACTCATGTACAGAGGTTGACTGGACTCCCAGGTGAACTGTCCTTCCACACTGGCAATGGGACATGGTCTCTCCCACACATAAAGGAAGAAGCCAGTTTATGTGGTGCAGGACAAGCTGGGTAGTACACAGAGTTCCCTTCTCCAAAAGAAAGCAATGACCTGCTGACTCAAAAACAACACACAGAGGGAGGGGCTGTCAATTCAGTTCCACTCCAACCCCCACATCTGATATCTGCTTCATTCTCCCTAACTGTAGAGGCAGTGTGGCACGAAATTTCTCCTTCCACTAAAATGTATTCAGAAACCAAAAACTACAGATATTTTTTTCCTCTTAGTTACTTGGTGTTCCATTTTGTCATTCAAAAAAGGAAATAAAATGCATGCTGAAGGTTTACTTCCTCTAACACATAACTGAACTGGGGGAAATCATGTGTTGTTAGGTACTTGTTTTGTCAACAGCTACTTTGTCTAGACCAAAAATAATAATAAAATATGGAGCTACTTTCTGTGGATCTCATTCCCCACTGAGACCAGAAAGAAAAAATAATAGAATCACAGAGTTGGGAGAGATCACAGGGGCCATCGAGTCCAACCCTCTGCCACGCAGGAACTCCATCAATGCACTCCTGACAGATGGCCATCCAGCCTCTGCTTAAAAACCTCCAAAGAAGGAGACTCCACCACACTCCGAGGCAGCATATTCCACTGCCGACCAGCTCTGACTGTCAGGAAGTTCTTCCTGAGATTCAGGTGGAATCTCTTTTCCTGTAGTTTGAAACCATTGCTCCTTGTCCTAGAGTCTGGAGCCGTGGAAAACAAACCTGTCCCTTCCTCGACATGACATCCCTTCAAATATTTAAACATGGCTATCATGTCGTCTCTTAACCTTCTTTTTGTAAGGCTAAACATTCCCAGCTCCCTAATCTGCTCCCCATAGGACATGGCTTCCAGACCTTTGACCATTTTGGTCACCCTCCTCTAGACACGTTCCAGGTTGTCAACATCCTTCTTGAATTGAGGTGCCCAGAACTGGACACAATACTCCAGGTGAGGTCTGACCAAAGCAGAATAGAGTGGTACTATCACTTCCCTTGATCTAGGCACTATACTCCCATTGATGCAACCAAGAATTGCATTGGCTTTCTTGGCAGCCGCATCACACTGCTGACTCATGTTCAGTTTGTGGTCTACCAAGACTCCTAGATCCCTTTCACAAGTACTGTTATCTAGCCAGGTGTCTTCCATCCTATATCTGTGCAGTTCATTTTTTTCTGCCTAAGTGTAGGACCTTACATTTCTCCCTGTTGAAATTCATTTTGTTAGTTTTGGCCCAGGACTCTAATTTGTCAAGGTCATTTTGAATTTTAATCTTGTCCTCTGGGGTTAATTAGCAACCCCTCCCAATTTGGTATCATCTGCAGATTTAATCAGCATACTCTCTATTCCTTCATTCAAGTCATTGATAAAGATGTTGAATAGCACAGGGCCCAGAACAGAACCCTGAGGCACCCCACTAGTTACCTCTCTCCAGGATGAAGAAAAGCCATTGGTGAGCACCCTTTGGGTTCAGTCAGTCAACCAATTACAAATCCACCAAATAGTAGCACTGTCTAGCCCACATTTTACTAGCTTCCTTGCAAGAATATCATGGGGAACTTTGTCAAAGGCCTTACTGAAATCAAGATATGCTACATCCACAGCGTTCCCTTCATCTATCAAGCCTGTAACTCTATCAAAAAAAGAGATCAAATTAGTCTGGCATGACTTGTTTTTGAGAAACCCGTGTTGACTTTTAGTGATGACAGCATTGCTTTCTAAGTAATAACAAAATGTCTGTTTAATGATTTGCTCTAGAATTTTTCTGGGAATTGATGTCAGGCTGACTAAAGGTAAAGGTAAAGGTTCCCCTTGACAATTTGTCCAGTCGTGTTCGACTCTAGGGGGCGGTGCTCATCCCCGTTTCCAAGCCATAGAGCCAGCGTTTGTCCGAAGACAATCTTCCGTGGTCACATGGCCAGTGCGACTTAGACACGGAACGCTGTTACCTTCCCACCGAGGTGGTCCCTATTTATCTACTTGCATTTGCATGCTTTCGAACCGCTAGGTTGGCGGGAGCTGGGACAAGCGACGGGTGCTCACTCCGTCGCGTGGATTCGATCTTACAGCTGCAGATCTATAGATCTTACAGCACAGAGGCTTCTGCGGTTTAACCCGCAGCGCCACCACGTCCCCCATCAGGCTGACTAGGCGATAATAATTTGGGTCTTCTTTTTTTCCCTTTTTGAAGATAGGGACAACATTTGCCCTCCTCCAGTCTTTGGGGACTTCTCCTGCTCTCCAAGAATTCTCAAATATTATTGCCAATGGTTCTGAAATTAATTCTGGCAGTTCTTTTAATATCCTTGGATGTAATTCGTCTGGCCCTGGAGACTTGAATTCATTTAGAGTAGCCAGGTATTCCTGTACCACTTCTCTACCTATTCTGTGCTGCATTTCCCCCACTACATCACCTGCTCTTCACCCCTCAGGTTGAGCACTATTTTCCTTTTTGGAGAAAACCGAGGCAAAGGTGTTGAGAAGTTCAGCCTTTTCCCTGTCCTCTGTTAGTAGTTGGCCATCCTCTCCACACAGTGACCCTATCATTTCCTTGTTTTTCCTTTTGCTGCGGGCATAACTAAAAAAGCCCTTTTTATTGTTTTTAATCTGTCTGGCAAGCCTGAGTTCATTCTGCACTTCTGCTTTTCTTACCTTCCCCCTACATATACTGGCTATTTGCTTGTATTCCTCTTTGGTGTTTTCCCCATTTTTCCATTTCTTGTACATGTTTTTTTAAACACTTAGTTCAGTTGAAAGTTCTTTAGTCAACCATTCTGGTTTCTTTAGACATCTCCCATTTTTCCTTCTTATTGGAACACTTTTAGATTGTGCCTTTAGTATCTCCCTTTAAAGAAATTCCCATGCATCCTGAACTCCCTTCTCTTTCAGTATCTTTGTCCATGGAATTACAGCCAGTAATTCCCTAAGTTTACTGAAATTGGCCTTCTTAAAGTCTAGAATGCGTGTCTACCTGCACTTGGCTTCCCCTTCCTACTGTATAACAAATTCCAAGAGAGCGTGGTAATTCCCACCTAAGGATCCCACTACTTTGACCCCATTAACAAGGTCATCCCTGTTGGTTAAGGTCAGATCTAAAATAGCTGATCCCTTTGTTGCCTCTTCCACCTTCTGGACCATGAAATTGTCTGCAAGTCAAGTGAGGAATTTGCTAGACCTTATGTTCTTGGCAGAGTTTGACTGCCAACATATATCGGGATAGTTGAAATCTCCCATTACTACTGCATCTCTTCCTTTTGAAGAAAGAAAGAAAGAAACCTACAATGTATGCTCTTCAGTTCCTGTCCCTTGCAAAAATGGCCAATATGTCCATTACAATTGCTGTAAAGCAGGTGTGGGCCATGTGCAACCCACAAAGCCAATTTTGCATGTCTCTATGAAGACCCCACTACTTTTTGGAAGTTCCTGTGGCCACTGTGCTTCTGTAAGAGTTTCCTTCCTCTGTTCTAAACTAGATTTATATTGCTACAAGTTTAAACCATAGTTTCAGGGTTGTTTTCCCCCTCCCCACTCCTTTCTTTCTCAAATTGGCTAAAAAGCAGGCAAATCACCTTAATTGAGCAAGGAAGTCCCACCCACCCACTATACTTCTCTAACAGAGATTTTCTTCCTCCTTAATTGAGTATGGTCTGCTCATTTCCTTTTCCCAGTCTCACTTATTAGGTCTGTCTGGGCTTTCCTCAGTGCCTTGTAAGTGTGCATATTAAGAATTTTAAAAATACATTTAAAATTAACCTTGGGGATTTGTGCCTGGATTCTATTTGATGGATTAGGAATGATTTTAGTTATCAGAGAACGCACAGCATTTTATGAAATGTTATGTAAAGAAATGGAAAGTAATTTTTAAAGGTTAACATCCTTTCTTATTTATTTATTTATTTATTTATTTATTTATTTATTTATTTATTTATTTATTTATTTATACCCCGCCCATCTAGACCGACGTCTACTCTGGGCAGCTATTAGCCTCCTCTTTAGGCATGTTTTAGGGATGGGGCTTAATTATAAATTTGAGACGTCATATTGTGGAGAGTAATTATTTCATTGTGGGGAAAACATGTTAAATTATTTAAAAATATTTTAAAAAATAAAATAGTTTCACTATTATTTATGATTATACCAAAAAAAAGTTAAATGTCTAAATTTGTCACTTGGCCACACACAGCCTGTGGGATTGTGCCCCTCAGAGTGCTGGTCAATCTGAAACACAGCACGTGTCCCTCCTGAGTTGTCTATTCTGCCCATAAAGGTTACTGTGGCACAGCTACTTTATACAGGAGGCCAGTTATTCATACTTCTCTCTGATGTGCAGGTTTTTGATGCCACCTCTGGCCAGAGAGGCTAGATCAAAGGTCCATAGCAATTATCTGCCTGGAAGAAGCAACATCCAGCTAGAACTTTCTGTCATAGCAGCCAAGGCAGCTCATTTTCCTTTATTTCCCCTACACTGTAAATTCAAGTGGCTAGGGAACAGAAGGGTTTCTTGTTTTTGTCAGGAAGATGCATTCAAAACTCAGACTCAAGCTGCAAAAATAATGTTTATTAAACAAACATGGTTTTTTGAAAAGAGGGAGAAAGCAGAATACTTGAAAATAACCAGGGAGTAAAAGCTTGTGATGCTACACACTTGGAGACAGAATACAACCAGTGATATTGTGGTAAATTTTTAACATGCAAGTGTTCATCATGGTAATCCTCATAACCATACCGCTAGTTGTGTTTAATAATAATAATAATAATAATAATAATAATAATAATAATAATAATAATAATAATAATAATAATAATAATAATAATAATAATAATAATAATAATATCATTATCATCTTAGAACTGCAGAACTGGAAGGGACTCTATAGATCAGGGATCTCCAAACTATGGCCCATGGGCCACATCCAGCCCGGCTTGCCATTTTATCCGGCCCATTTCCTTCAGCCCGTGTGTGCACGCGGGGGTGCAGGCGGGCAGGGGTGTGGGTGGGCAGGCGTCCGGGTGAGCGTGCATGAGGGGGGCAGGCGGGCGGGTGGGTGAGTGTGCAGGCATGTGGGTGTATGCGTGGGTGTGCACATTCCTGTTCCTTTGGCCCTCAAAGATGTTTAAAATATCTGGTGTGGCCCTCACGGTCAAAAGTTTGGAGACCCCTGCTGTAGATCATCGAGTCAAGCCCCTGTCAAGGACACACAGTAGGGAATTGGACCTCTGGCTCCACAGCCAGATGCTTAAACCACTGAGCTATCATGTTGATCCAGTTGAAATAATTTTCCCCTCCATCTGCTTATGCAAGACAAGCCACTGTTAAACAGTCTGTATTACAAATAGGATTGCTTACAACAATATACTGTTGCTTAGAACATCCATTCCTACCACCTCCATCCATCTACTGTAAGCCTACAGCCAAGTTCAGAGGGAGCAGGAAAACTCCCTGGGCAAGGGCAGATGACATCACACTCTCCTCAGCTAATCAAAAAGGTGCGGTGCTTTAACTTTGCAAGCCTGGGCTCTACTACACCACTGCTCCAGTAGGGAGTTTCTGCATAGTCTCGATCTCTAAATGGCCAAAGCAGATGACTGTGTGGCAAAAGCAGATATTATGCATAATTAATCACTAGAACTGAAATCACTTTAGCATTGGAGAGATGTGATTTCTGATTTTTGTGCTTGTGACATCAGACTTCAAAATCATCTTGCGTTTAAATCCTGGAGACCAACACAAAAGAAAGTAAACTAATTTGCAAATTATCTGATGTGGGAAAAGCTCCTACTGTGACACTCAGAGCTTCCAGTTAATGAATTCCCTCTTCTAAGGATGAGTTATCTGTAATATTTGTTTGTGCCTTGCAGTGATCAGGTGAGAAAAGATTAAAGGATTGGATTCTATTGTTATAATATCTGGGCACAGTTGATCACCCATCTTATTTCTCCAACCAGAGGAGGTTAGCAGGAAAGCAATGCTCTCACCTTTTTGTGTCTAGAAGACAGACAAAAGAAAGTATTTTCATCACCTTCTGAGCTAAAGAGAGGCCTGGAAAAAGTGTTAATTAAAAAGGACATGTTTTTCTGGCAGAACTGATACATCAAAATGTCTCTTTTTGTGGATCTCGAGACTCATGCATGGTACCCCAAATTCTCTTTCAGGGTGGGACAGTCTTAAATCTGCTAAATCTAATAATGATGATGAGGAGGAGGAGGAGGAGGAGGAAGGAAGAAAATGAAAATGAATAAGAAAGAAAAAATGAGGAAGTCAAGATCTTGTGGGATTTCCATATCCAAACTGATAGACACCTTGAAAATAACACATCAGACATAGTAGTAATAGTACGAAGAAATGTCTGGATCATTGACATTGCAATTCCAGGGGATGTCAGAGTTGAAAACAAAGAATTGGAAAAACTAACAAAGTACAGAGACCTGGCAATCAAAACATCTCGCTTGTGGATGAAACATGTGACAATAATAGGAACAGCATATATACTGTGCTGATATTTAACAGATACTTAGTTTTTTGGCTAAAACTTATATGTTATATAATACCAGTCAATGTTTTTATCATTTTGATTGACTGTGCCTGGTGTTTTTGAATCATCACCATCCTCTTAGAATTGCACAGCTGGAAGGGACCCTATGGATCATCAAGTCCAACCCTTGTCAGGGAAGCACAGTGGGGAACCGAACTCCCAGTCTCTGGCTCCACAGCCAGATGCCTAAACCACTGAGTCATCCACACTCCCCAAAATATTGGGGTTTGAGGGGTTGGGGTTGGGGTTGGGAAGTTGTGGATGTCTGAGGTGCCACATTGTGACCCCTGGACCTCTACATGTTCCATGCCTTTGGGTAAAAGCAATATTTATATTAATTCCATTTTCTGTAATGAGTATGTACAACCAAAATTCATTCAGGGCCAAGGGTTAAGTTCAGGGTGGGCCCTTAAGAAGTGGGGGCTGCAAAATGTTGGGAGGAGGGCAGAACTGGTTCTGGGTCCACTAATGAAAATGGAGACATGGAGAATCTGATTGAATGGGCCCAGAATTTATATAAAACCTACCTTATCAGCTAATATGGCAACCCAGGGAAGAAAATTATTTTTGGCAGCTGGGGAGGTGACAAAATGCATTAACAGGTGGCGGTCTCTCCAGTCCACTCCCACTATTCCTGCATTCTTGCCACACTGACCTTGTGTGGGTACAGTACATATACATATACATTAACACTGAGGCCTAGCAGCAGCTGAAAATGGGTATGGATGGGGGTCTCAGATTTAAAACCACCTCCATACAAAATCCAAATAAATATAGTAATTTCCTGACACTTCAGCCAGTGTCCTGTCATCTGGCAATTCTGGTAAAGAAGAACTTGGGCTGGGGTGGAATGGAACATATAGTAAGAAGAAAGCTGAAGTCTGAAAATTAGTATTTGTGGGTTCACTTCAGAGCGCTCCTGAAAGATTAATACATCCTATTCCCCTGCAACCTTTATATTAATATCTGGGGAAAATACATTGTTGAGTCTGAAGAGCTGGGTTGCTCTTCCTGTTAGTAGGATATATGTAAAGGAAATTGATATGTTTGATAAAAACATAGATGGTTTATTACCTGCCTTCCCCTTGTTTCTGTACAATCTGAGACAGCTGATGAGGCCTGGAGCTGTTCACACTGTGTAGCCCCCTCACTGTTTGGAAAGACGACAAAAATATTTGAATGTAAAGAATGGCATGTACATTTTTTAAAATCATAGAATACACGACAGCTATGCACCCATAATTGAGGTGAGCCCCCCATGAGGTAAACCCCAGGCCAAATGGCCCTGGTGACCCCACTCTCGTAGGGCTGGGGAACAGTACCACACAAATAAATTCCCTCTTATTTCAAAGCAGATCCATTTAAAACCTCTGACTAAGCATACCCAGTACAAAATGAAAGCATAAAAACAATTAAAAAGTCACCATTGTGGATGTGAAATCCATATCACACTTTGCTTCACACGGACTGCCCTCAATGTAGAGTGTTGATTAGTGCATCTATTCAACAGCGGATTTATGGGCAAAAGGTTTAATTTAAAACTGTCCTGCAAATTTGGCCCCCACTAAGAGGTTTAATATGTCTCTCAAGAGCTGTTAACAATGTTGCTATAGCAACTGGGCATTATTTCCAGAAATGACAATGTAAAATTTTGTCACATTTCCGAGAATGAGTAGAATCAAACTACAAACAGGGGTGTATATTGGTTGTAAACAAAAGTCTTCGGGTCCAGGAATAAATCCAGCTGATCTTTCCCTAAGTTAATACAACCTGCTTCTTCCAACTAGACTTTGACTAATTTTACTAGGGAGTAAATGCTCAGAATGGGGCCTATTGAAAAATATTAACTGAATGAAATTCTCTAAAGCTTGATAAAACCTCATTGCTACATTGTAATGATGTTGTAGGCATTGACAAACGTGGTTCTAAATGTGCTTTCTTTTTTCTTTTTTTAAGTTTTCAGGATTGTAATGATAATAATCATGTGCCATCAAGTCAATTCTGGCTTATGGCAACCTTTTGTCAAATTTTCCCAGGTAGAGAATTCTCAGAAGTGGTTTACCATTCCCTTCTTCTGGGGGCATCCTGGGACTGTGCAGGTTGCCCAAGGCCACACAGGGTGACTATACTCACAGGAGGCAACAATGAGGAATCAAACTCTCAACCTCTGGCTCCACACTCAGATACCTAAACCACTGAGCCAGCCACTCCCCAGTAAATGTATACTACAAGCTGCAGAGAGATGGGGGAAGGACACTTCCATGTACATGGTAGTTTCCAGTGGTAATTCAAAACAGATAGAAACTGCTCTTGCATGTCATTATATAATGTTGCTCTTAAATAGCATAAACTAATTCTCAGTGGTTTTCAGTATATTAATTATATATTTGTTTTATTTAGTAATTTATTTAATACTGTTTTCATATTGTCGTATATTGTGGGTTTTCTTGCTGAACCTCTTTTTCAAAATATGTGTTAAGCCACCTTGGGCCCCACAGGGATAAAGGCAGGATAGGATTGAAGTGAAATAAAATAAATAATAAATAACACTGAAAGCAAAACACAATGAATTTATAAAGGAAAAATCCAGTCTCCCTTGATAGGGAACGGATAGACACTTTTCTTCCTAGACAAGTTTAGATGTGTCAGTTATGACAGACTGACTGCTCAATTCTCTAAAACAATTGGACTAATTACATTTAAATGGGCTGGTTGTATGTTGAAAGGAAGTTTACGTTCACCATGCTAGCTCAGTCTGTGGGAGTGCAGTTCTGAATTAAAAGGACAGACTGGTTGTCTGTTCACATTGTCAGTTTCTAAGGAAGCACTGGAAATTGAGCTGAATTAAAAGGAAGAAACGTATTGTACGGCTCATACAACTTTTTTTCTTTTTCTAATGCTGTGCTTAGCTAGAATTAACACAGGATTAGGTGCTAGTACATGGCTTTTAACTTCTGCAAAACCTTTCTGGTTTTATTCCCACATCCACCAAATGGTTTAATCAGGCTCAGTCCAAGGTCTCCTGCCACCAGATTATCCATCCTGCAACTCCTCTGCGTAGCTCGTGCAAGGCGAACTGCACTAACTGGTTAGAAGGGACTGGTTGATTTTCCTCCTTAATTTAAGTTCTGGTTCTTGGAGAAGCTAGAAACTATCCTATATACTTGTGGGATATGATGCTCATTAGCATTCTGGTCACAAATTAATATGTTCTAGAAATGAGTGAAGAAATTTAAAAGGTTTGTTTTAAATATCCCTAGTTTTTGGAGGTGGCGGGGGGATAATATTCTGACTGGATTTCCAAGTTCTGGTTCTAGATATATTGATTACAGAGTCTATTAAAATATCATGTGAAATCTTATACTTTTTCTTTTTGGCGTTTAGAAGAAACTACTTGTTTTGTTTGTTTGGCTAGTCTTGTTTGTATCACTTATTTGTACACTCCTGAGTGAAACTACTACAACACTGCATTTCTTGAATACTATTGATCAAACTCCTGTGTTTGACCAAATAAATACTGCATGCTCAGGTTCTGACATGCAAATATGGTGTGCTCCATTTCTTTTCCATTAAGTGTTGTGCCTTGTGGATAATGTAATCTGCAATGGCATAAAGGAAGGTGTTTCCCCATTTTCATTTAGGTATATCTAATTAATACTAAAGGTAGTCATACTATGAAAGCCTTTGGATTTATGAGTTTGTCTTACGAACAATATCGGCTGTGGAGCTGACCTGAAATTTGCTATATCCAACTTTCAGGATTAAGGAACAATAAAGTCAGATTATGCTGCTCCTCAAGAGTGTAGTAATGTTGGCAACCAGTGTTCCACATGACTAAAACAATCTGGAGCAAAAAAAAATATTGTTTATATTACACAGATGTTTTTTATATTGCTCAATTTGTGCAGCTGATGTTTCATTATTTTTCTTCATCCATATTTCACTCTGCTATTTCATCCAATACAGAAACAACCTTTTAAAAAAATCAACGAAAGAACACATTGATAAAATAAAGCAAATAAATAAATAAAATCAGATTAAACTTCACACAGAGAGAGAGAGAGAGAGAGAGAGAGAGAGCAGTATAAAGGAAAAATTCAAAATAATTGGGGGAAACAGCCATTAATTAGAGAAACTCAATGACTGTTTGCAAGATGTTTGCCTGACACCAATGTAATCCTCAACTATCTGCAGGGCCAAAGTTTCCATAATTAGTAGCATGTGTTCTCTGGACCTGGGTCGAAACACAACCTGGAGGCCAACAACATTTTATTGTATTTTATTATGTCTCTTGTTGTGTTTTATGGTATATTTGTTTTGCACTTTTATAATTTATTGATGTTATTATGTTCTGTGATTATGTTATTGTTACTGTTTAGCTGTTGTAAACTGCCCAGAATGGCCCTGGCTGCCCAATGGGCAGTATAGAAATCAAATCAATCAATCAATCAGTCAGTCAATCAATCAATCAATCAATCAATCAACATAGTTGGTTCAAACTGTACATGGTACCTTGTCTTTGGCTCACTCATCAACAAACCAGGGGCTGTGTTCTAAACCGGATGCATTTTCTGAGAACTCTTGAAAGGCTGTAGCATGTACAGTATGCTACAGTAATCTAATATGAATGTGACTAAGACGTGAATCATTGTGTGTTAGACGTACTTATCAGGAAACAATGAAACAGGCACACCAAATTAAACAATGGCCACCATTACCAATCCATGAGCCATGAACAGCATGTCTATGAACCTTGGTAAGAAGGGAGTGCAGCTATATCCAAAATTGGCTGATACACCAACCCCAGTAATTCAGCCATATTCCCAGCCAACAGTATTTTTTAAATTTAATGTTTATACGTCAGTTTCATTCTCATCCAGTTCCACACTAACATCTCTTCAGAATTTCCACTGGAGAATTCTGGGAATTAGAGTTAAAAACAAAACAAAACCCTGAATTGCACATCCCTATTGATGAGGATTATTTAACACATTTTGGGAGAAAATACGTTGTGGTATATATTACATTGTGTCTTATTGTAGAGAATATTATAGCAAGTGCAGAAACATTTTTAGGACACTGCATCTTTTTAATCTATATTTTGTTTGTTTGTTTGTTTGTTTGTTTGATGCAATTATATGCCACTGACTTACTGCAGTATATCCTCACAGTCCTATCAGACAGAAATGTCTCAACACCAATAAACGTACTGTAAGAACGGACAACATCAATTTTTTTTTTATCATCCCTAAAAATGTGGAAAAATAGTAGTCTGAATATAAAAAGTAACAGTCACTGTATAGTTCTATATAAACTTGTCTCATAGATTTCACTGGGGCTTATTTCATCAGGTAAATGAGTATAAAACAACATCTATAAACTCTGAGTTTCAAAGTAATATGCTAGGATGTTATGTATATCACATTAGTTTTGGATAAAGAGAGGGCAATACTGTCATTTTTGCAAAATCTTGTTGCTCAGTGTCAGAAATTGCACTAGAATAGACCCATTGAATCAATGGGAATTGAGTGAGTCAGCTCCTCCGTAAATTCCATTGGTTCAAATGGGCCTATTCTAACTGCAACGTACCTTAGCATAGTAACAGATCAGTGACAGATCATGTTATTTTAAAAAAAAGATATGATAATGAATGCTTGTACTTATGTCTAAAGCATTGGTTTATGAGAGCTACATCCTTTCCCTAATGCTTTACTAGTTAATGTGAATCAGATCCTTTTCTTTGCACTACAGCAACATTTCCACAATACCAGCTCAACTTTTTTTTGAGTGAAAATATGCAGAAAACATGATTTACTAAATTGTGAAGATAAGAGCAGCACAGTTGTTTGTTCAGAGTTCAGATTTATCAGTGTTCAGCTACTAAACCCTCATACATCATGGTTATTAAAAAAAAATACGAAGAGTCTCCAAAATGGAACTGCAAGGACATTTTGCATCAGATCTCTCCCCCTGCCCATTCTTTCTCTAATTTAATCAACTAAAAGCATGTGAATGAACATAACTGAAACAAATTTAAAGCCTAAGTGTCTATGATGATAATTATTGGTGACAAGATAGGAGACACAGAGTTGTGGAATGAAGGCATGTACAAGATACAGGATAGGGGGATGAAAATAATTCCTTTGGAATGTGTTCCTGTTTGTTAAACATTTCACACACTTCGAGAATACATTTCACACACTGCCTGTCTCATTGACTGAATAGCACTTATATGTTCCAAGAGCTACAAATGAACTTTTGTTGTTGTTGTATTACCTGTTTTCCTTTTCTGTTCCTTGTTAAGAAGAGTCTTCCATTCACCCCTGGGGACATTTGCCTGGAAAATTGTCTGCCCTGATTCCTTCCCCAGAAATAAGTCACTTATTGCTGCTTATTTTTTAGGAAGTGATAAATTGTGTATGGGTGTGTGGGAGAGAGAGAGAGAGAGAGAGAGAGAGAGAGAGAGAGAGAGAAATCTTGAAAAAAATAATAAAATTGCAAATGAATACCACCCTTTATATCCTCAAATGATAAGACAATTCTTTTCTTTTTCAACCAGAAATACAGTGATTATATTTCCTCTTTAAAAAAAGGAGTTTGCAAAAATTAGAACTGGTAAATGTCACACGACGCTTTCTTTCTTTCTTTCTTTCTTTCTTTCTTTCTTTCTTTCTTTCTTTCTTTCTTTCTTTCTTTCTTTCTTTCTTTCCTTCCTTCCTTCCTTCCTTCCTTCCTTCCTTCCTTCCTTCCTTCCTTCCTTCCTTCCTTCCTTCCGTCCTTCCTTCCTTCCTTCCTTCCGTCCTTCCTTCCTTCCTTCCTTCTTTCCAGAAATAAAGCTAAACCTCTAGGTCAGCAGTCCTCAACTTTTGCTCTCCTATATATTGCTGGATCCCACAATCCCCAAACAATAATAACTGAGGCCAATGGGCAGGCATTCTGGGGGATGCAGGCCAACAACATCTGGGGACTCATGGTTGGAAATGACTTATCCAGCTGAATTCTTGGTTCTACTCTTGACTCCTCCCTTGGCAGGGATTTCTACACCTTGGGATCAGCCACTGAGAAAACTCTTTCTTCTGTCCTGTTAAATGTGCCCATGACAGTACCATGATCATCTTCTCTAAGGATTTTAAAACCCAGCCAAATCATATGGGAGATTATTTATTTTATTTATTTATGTAGAACATTTTTCTCCTTAAAAGGACCCAAGGCGGCTTACATCATTAAAAGGCAATATTAAAGCTAACAACAGTGCATATACAAATACTAAAAAAGATAAAAGAAATACCAGACAAAAAAACATAAGCAACACCAAAATACATTCAAAGCAGTAAGGTACAACAATCCAGTAAAAAACCCTACTCAGGTAGTCAGTCACTCAGGAAAAGCCTGCCTGAGGAGATGTTTCAGATAACCTAGTCTCAGCTTTGTTGGCCCTATAGTCATAACATTCACTTTGATCTGTGCCTGGAAACAGACGGGTAACTAGTCCTATGCTTCGTTTAACCAGTCTTAATCAACAAGTTGACTACAGCATTCTGGGTCTGCTGAAGTTTATGAATGCTTTTTGAAGGCAACTCTATGTAGTATGCATGACAGTAATACAAATGGAATCTAACTGAGGCTGATGTCATTTTGGTTAGGTTAAACATCTTTAGGAATATATGTAGTTGTTGTTGTTTAGTCGTTAAGTCGCGTCCGACTCTTCGTGACCCCATGGACCAGAGCACGCCAAATTCATGTTGGTAGCTTCGGTGACACTGTCCAACCATCTCATCCTCTGTCGTCCCCTTCTCCTCTTGCCCTCACACTTTCCCAACATCAGTGTCTTTTCCAGGGAGTCTTCTCTTCTCATGAGATGGCCAAAGTATTGGAGCCTCAGCTCCAATATATGTAGTAGTTGGCACAATTGCTTTAAGTATGCAGACTACTACTAATATGTGCCATCAAGTTGACACTGACTTTCCAGGGTTTTCCAGGTATAGAAATGGTTTACCAGTCCTTTCTTCTGGGGACATTCTGAGTCTGTGTGCCTTGTCCAAGGCTATACAGGCTGGTTTTTCTCCTGGAATGCACAGTGGAGAATCACATTCTGAACCTCTGTCTCCTTAGCTAGGTACCCATCCCACTGAGCTATACAGCCAGCACTGCCAAAGTCTGGACATATGAGTCTAGGATTTAACACAGTAATATACCTGAATTATGAAACCGAGTCTTCTCCAACATAGGTTGAATCCTTCTTTCCTGATGTTGATAATTTTCTGTAAAGTTAGCTGAATGGTTTCAATCAACTTCAAAAAGCTTCAGAAAAATACAACAAATGTAAGTTGAATGTGTGCATAAAGCATGGTATTCTACATAGTCTATAGAATAGTAGGATTCTAAGTCATTGGGTAAGACACATCTTTTTTTTTTAATTTTAAGATTTGGACAACCTGGAAACATGTTTCCCCCCCAAAAAAACAGAATTGTATAACATCTATACAGATGGCATCTAGTGGATGGTTCAGGACACATGGTTTTGAGTATAAGCTATTATGTCATGGTCTGTTTTTATACTGATATCCATGTACATTTCATTATTATAGCAGAAAGTTATTATACAGAAGACTATCATCTTAGGCAAACTGTAAACAGCCAGACTATTAAACCATTATCTAAATGTGTCCATCAGAGGATTTGAAGATATTCAACAGTGTATTGTAAGTCAATTTTCTTCACAATTTAAAGCTCTTCCAGAACCATCAGTTTATTGCAGTGCTCTGCAATTAAGGAAATGGAATGCCAGAAATTCATCACTAACGGAAACCAGTTTAAAGACCATCCACATCTAACCACTCAGTTCAACCATCTTCCACAAGCTTATGACAGATAGTGATTTATCTCATGTTTTGGACCACTTTTGGCACAGTCAGGATCTATTGTGGCAGAATCTCTGACCTGTAGTTAACTCAGATGCAGATTAGGAGATAATCCCAATGTATGGCTCAGGGATGCAGAAGGTTACCTGATTACCCCAGTTTGGATGTGTACTTGGATTATTGGTCTGGACCAGGAGTACACAGAAGCTAAATCAGGATCTCATGGGCAATCTCAGGGTGATTTGTAATAAATTGACAAGGAGAGGTCTTTATTTCCAATAATTTTACAACTGGTAAAAATAAAATTAAAAACCCACACTATGGCTGATATCATATTAGTTATAGTTTCTGTGATCCTTTCCTGTATAATATGAGTATTAATTGATTGCCTTTTGATCAGGATTTTGTGCAGCTTTCCTTTTCACCAGATTTAAAGTTTTGCTTTAGGATCTCTGGTAATTACTCAGCTCCGTTGCTGTCATTATTTTGCATAGCTAGTGAACCTCAGCTTTTGATAAATGAATTAATGAAATGGGGCCATAGGACACTTCCATTTCTTATGTAGGTAATAAAACACATATTAAAACACACATATCTTTTCTGATATAGTTGGCTGTGGCTTTTTGTTTGTTTGCAGAGTGGGCCAAAGACATTTTGCTACTTGAAGCCGAGGCCAAGGTGGTGCTTCCTCCCCCTTCCATGTATTGTCCATATCCTACATATATACAAGAGGGTGGCCATGGGATAGTGTCTACCAATAAACTGGAAGCAGCATGCCGTGTCGAGGCCTCTGGAGCAGTTTATGCCACATACTCAGCTCTGTTCTTTGACAGAAGGAAACAGTTGATGAATTCAGTGAGAACAGCTGTCAAGCTGCCACCACAGCTCCCTCAGCATCTGTTGCTGGAGGTATTTGCCTCAGCCTGTCTAATGGTAGGGCCAGCCCCAGAAGTCTGAAAACTGTGAACACTGTGGTGAAACTCCTTTAAGGGATTGTTAACATCTTGGAAGGAAACACTCTGGGAGGTCAACAGAGTGGGGTGGAGTCATGGCAAAAGGTTTACAGAAGGACATTGGAGCTGAGTAAGTGACAGAGTTCAATCAGGAGACTTATGAGACTATTAAATGTTGAAGATTAACTTGAACTGTAAATCTTATGTGAGACTCTGGAACCTCTGTGAAACAAAATATCTTGAATACATGACATAATCTATATTTCTGCATTAGTGTTCTCCTTCAAAGACAGTGTATATTTAGTCGGGATAAATGCACTGAAATTACCTCAGCCTTTAGATTCATGTTGCAAGTGTGGGAATTTTATTGAAATCCCAGACCTATACCTGAGTTATATGCCTGTAGGGCTCCATGTGAATGATAGGAAGAGAGGTACCCTAGACGGCAGCCCCACAACATCCACTTGTTTAGTGTGGAAAAGATGTCTGCAAAGGAGCACCTAATAGGAGGTGAATATGTAGTGTCTGTGCTTCACATGAGTAGACTTTCTTATTAGTCAGACAGAGGCCTACCTGTGCATAATATCTGAGCACTGAATCTGTTGTCTGCTGAACCTTGCCCTTGATTTGGGCTTCAATATCAATAAAATGTATTTCTGATTAAGTTGACAGTCATAAACAAGGTTTCTTTAAAAAAAGGCACACAGGGACTGATTTCAGAGTAAACCTGCATAGGATTGTAGTGCAATTGTTTAGGAGTGGGCTGCTTGAAATGTATTCTTCTGCTGGCATTCTGTAGTGAATAACGTGCCCATTAGGACAAATGAGGAGCTACTCCCCTGGCTCAGGCTAGCCCCAGGCAGCCCAATGTTGCTTGGCTTCTTACCCGAAACAGGTCCCAGAGCCATAACTAGCAATTTTGGCACCTGGGGCAGCACTGCCTCTCATCTCCTCTGCTCTGAGGCACAAGCATGAACCCACCCCAGACAAAAAGGTGGTAAAGAATATAAAATCAACCCAAAAGAAAAAGGAAGTTTATTCTTTCCAAAAAATGGAGATGAAAGGGGCCAAGACTGTTTAGGTTTATTTTCCTAAAAATCATCAGTAGCTTCACTCGTCGTTTTTTTGGCGTCCTTTAGATTGTGGTGCCTTCTGGGACAAAGCCTCAGTTATCTTGCCTTAGTTACAGCCCTGCAGAGGAGCAAGGCCACACTTTTGTTTCACCCCCAGCCCCGCCTTTACTCTCTGCCTCATCACGCTTTGTGTAAGCTTGGGCTGGGGAGGGGATGAGAAAATGAATGTGAGTGACTGTGTAACTGTCCAGCTTTGAAACCAGGCACAGAGGGAAGCAACCACAGGTAGGAAAACTAGTTTGGGGGTATGGTGTATTTTTCTGCTCCTTAGTTGGGTTATGGGGTGAATGAATGGGGTGAAGATAAGTGAATGCCTATTCCCCACAGGTTTTTCTAGATACCCACTTTTGCCCCTGTTTTGCCTGCCACTCTGATTCACCTGCCATTGACGGCTCTGCCTTCTGCTTTACCAATGACAATGAGCACCAGCTGCTAGGGACACCTGCTTTGTTTTAAAAGTCTTCTGTGTGCATATCCCAAACAGTGCTATTCTGTTAATTAAGTCCTGAATATTTGGAACATCCCTGAAATGATGTTTTCTGTTTATGTAGAGGCAAGAATACTGATTTATTGATTGATTTGATTTATATACCTCCCTATTAGTGTACACATTACTCTGGGTGTACAAGAAACCATGTCCTGTCCTGGATAGCTTACTGGATGTCATACTAACAGGGAAATAATGTGACCTTTAAAAGCAAACAGATAGACAGTTTCTAGACATCAGTTGTATAGCTCATGGAAGCCAATGGCTACAATCCTACGTGCACCTACCTGAGAGTAAATCCTATGCACATCCACCTGAACTCTATGATCTTACTTCTGAGTAAACACCCAGCAAACTATAATGTAAGGCAGTATTCTCAGTGATTATTTATGGGGGTGATATCAATTAGGGCAGGGTGACTGATGCTTTGACCTAGGACACTGAAACTTCGAAAGGTGCAGAATTTGGTGTTGGAAGAGTTGAAATCTATCTGTTAGTATTTGCTAGCGGAAGGGTGCAAACCTACTCTGACCTGAGTGCATAACGCCTGCAACCACTCTTCCCCAGGGAGAAGAAAACACAGGATTGGCAGGCTCAGCACCAAACTAGTATAGCCATTGGGCACTCAGACCCAAGGGCTCTTCTTCCCTATTCCCCTCCCCACATCAAAGCTTAACCAACAAGCCAACAAAGCTCCTGGTGCTGAAGTTGCTAGTTAGAGCTTCAGGGGATATTTTGCCTATTGGAAGCTTCCCACCCTCCCATTCTGTCTTTAGTAGGTGAGGGTCCTTTCTGGACAGGGGTGACTGTTAATCTAGCCAGCACTAACCAATTCTTCCCTCCTGCCTACTGAATTCAGAATGCCCGCCTCTCTGCTCTGAGCTCTTTTTCCCTCACTGTTCTCTCTTGGAAGCAATGGGTCTGTTGAAGCCTATTTGCCGAAAGCAGTAATGTTTGTCAGTTTGCTGCTTGATCTGTTCAGTTGTGAGTAATGAATTTTTAAATACTTTTTCCTACTAACGTCTCAGAATGAATTGTTGAGATTGTAGGTGCCAGTTGATGAGAAAAGGGGTGATCTACGCTGGGGACTTGAAGCCGTTTTGTTGTGTGAATCCCTGCCCTTCGGCTGCACAGTTAGAGAAATTTAATTAAAAATTCAAAACTCAACAAATATTGCCTTTGAAGGAGAATAATTACTGGGACAGCATGCTCTATGGATATTCTATAGTTAATGCGTGATATGTGCCGCCAAGTTGCCTCTGACTTACAACGACCCTAATAGGGTTTGCAAAGTATGTGAGATACTTAAGGAGCGGTTTTACCAGTGCCACCCACCCAGTGAATTTCCACGGCCGAACAAGGATCTGAACCCAAGTCTTCCGAGTCTCAGTCCCCCCCCCCATTCCCCCCGGTGGCTCGCATAGTTAATGGTCAGTATCGACAGCAATTGCCGGCATGCTTCTTATGCATGTAGCTGGAAGACTCCGAGATGCCAGCTTCACATCCTCTTCGTTGCGTAACTCGCAGTGCCTCGGGGCGCCACGGACGAGAGCCGCGGAGCCCAAGCAACCAACTCGTCGGCGGAAATTTTGCAGCGCCGCAACCCGCCGCCAAGACTCCGCTCCCGCTTCCCGCCTCGCCTTTCCCCATTCACCGCACGTTCGAGCCGTTCTTCTTGCCCCCCCCTCCTCCTCCTCCTCCTCCTCCTCCTCCCCTCCTCCTCCCCTCACTCGAGCCAAGTCTTGCCAGGGCTCGCTGTGCCGTGCGCGGCTCTTGCAGCCGGGCGGCATTGCCCTTTTAAGACGAGCCGTGTCAGGCCCGTGACGTCAGGGGAGTGCAGCGATCTAGTCGTCGCTGTGGCTTGCCCCCCCTTTCTGTTATTGCAGGCGAACGCTGGGAGAGACCGCGAGCGGGCGAGCGGAGAGGGTTTCCTTGCTGCTCGGCGTGCCTCGCTCGCGTTTGGAAGCCGGGACGCTGAAAGCCGGCCCCATCGCTTGCCTTTTTTGGCCTTCCTTCCCGCGGCAGAGAGTTCCCGGTGTAGTCTCCCCTCGCTTTGCCATGCCCAAGGATCGAACCGTAAGCACCGCCAGCAGCAAAACCGCCGCCGCCGCCGCCGCCAGCAAGAGGAACTTCTCGGGCAGGAGGAACCTAATGGCTGCGAAGGGGGAAATCTGAGAGCCAAGTCTTGCCCGATCCTGTCCGGAGGCGAAGGCTGCAAAGCGAGCGAGGCTGAAAAGAAAGGCGTCCGAGTCCGTCTGCCCGCCCTCCCTCTCCTCCGCCACCCCGGGGCAGACATGAGGCGGGGAGCTCAGCCCTGATGCCTGCGTCCCTGGCCCCGGCGGGAGGATCCCGAGGTTCTCCCTCCCCTGGGGCACCGCAAACCGCCTGCGTGTGACCAGGAGGTAGACAAGAAGAAGAGGACGACGACGACGAGGAGGAGGAGGAGGAGGAGGAGGCAAGCGGGCGCGCCGGGGCTGGGAGGAAGAAACCCCCCAAACCTCACCAGAGCCCGAGAACTCCCCGCACTGCTTTGAACTTCCGTGGACGCTTTGATTGCACGCCACTCCGCTTGCTTGCTTGCTTCTCCAGTCATTCAGTGTGATCCATCGATATTTTGGCAGGGCAATTTTTGTGTGTGTGTGGTCTGGTTCCTTGGAATTGCGTTGTAGTGTCTCTTTTAAATATCTATATCTACGCACACATACACACAGCATTATTTTTGGCCAAGATCATGGCGATGAAAGGGGCCGCCGCAAACACCGGGATCTTGTTAGTAACAGCCAACGTTGGATCCTTGTTCGATGATGTGAGTAGTCCGGCTGCAGGGTTTGCGGGTGGAGGCTTATTATTATTATTATTATTTCGCATGCACCGTGTTTTTTTTGGGGGGGTGTGCGACAGTCTGTGGCTTTGGGGCAGCCTTGCTGAAAGTGCCCCACATGGGCCCTGCTTGCCCAACCCTGCGGACGCAGAGGCTGCCCGGCCGCGGGGCTTTCGAGGGATTCTTGGCTTGGGTTGTGGTTGGCGGCGGCGGCGGCAGGCTGCTGCGCTCGGCATCCCCGCCGGAGCGTTTGCCGATCGGGACCGCGCCAGCCGACTTCCTTGGTGGCTCGGAAGCGAGGGGCGGGGGAGGGCGCTCGGCCGGCCCTTCTGTTTGGGTGGGTTGTTCTCGGTCCTAGCGCCCTTCGGGTGTCTCCCTTCCGCCGAGCGGAGAAGCTGGAGGGAGATGTGCCCTGGGGCGCCTCACCCCACCTCTCGTCCGCCCTCCGATGCCGGTTCGCTGCTGCCCGGGCGAGCCCGCGCCTGCAACACCAGTCGTGGGGATTGTCGCCAGCGGCGACGCCTCGGTGCGCGTCAGAACGGGGATTCCCTTTTGGGCCGCCCCGCGCCGCCCCTCCCGCCTGTGGACGGAGGTGTGAGCGTGCCGCCGCCGAGCGCGCCGAGTTTGCCTGTCCCGGCGCAGCCGAGCCCCTCTGCCGGGCCCTGCTTGCCCCGTAGCCTCTCCGCAGGAAGCCGGGGAGGTCGGATCGCTTGCCTCCGGGTTGGAGGGAGGGAGGGAAAGGGGTGTGTGTGTGTGTGTGTGTGTTGTGAGAGAGCGAGAGCAGAGCCCTTCCTCTCTTCTGTCCACGCCCGCGGCCCTTGACAGCCTGCTTTCCTTCCGCGAGTGTCGCTGGGGAAGCCGCTCAGTGCCCGGGCGCGGCGGTGATATCCGTGTCCTCGGGGAGACTCCCCGGACCTTTTCCGTCCACTTTACTACTTAACCTGTTCAATAGAGCCAGCTGTTGCCTTTGCTTTTACGTAGACGGGCTGCCCATAGGCACTCGCATATCCTGTGGCAACTGTTGGTGGTTGCGTGGACTACTAGACAACTTGGCTAGCATTAGGGACCCTTCCCACAAATCCTGGTTTGTCCGGCTTGTGAACACATTCTCCTTCTTAGATGTGTGAATTCACTAAGCGTGGGGGTGGGAGTGTTTGAGTAAGCCCAAAAGTAATTTGTGTCACCACTGGATAGAGAAATCTCTGTAATGAGCAGATGTAGGCAAACTTATTATTTGGACCAGGGCACCTAGAATCCTTGCCCCAACTCTGGGAGGCAGTGGAAGACAGGAGGGCCTGGGGTGCTCTGGTCCATGGGGTCACAAAGAGTCGGACATGACTAAACAACAACAACAACCTAGAATCCTCCAGTAAGAACCCAATTGCCCGTGTTAGTTTGGGGATTCTGGGCCTTGTAGTCAAGGAAGTAACCTTTCCAAGCTCTGTTTATGAGGATGGAAGTTGTGCACTATGTCATTGATCATTTGGAATGCACAGGATGTTTTTCCTCACATGCTTCCAAGTGCAGCTTTTGCTGTGCACTTGTCCAGCCTTATCTACTGAATTTTATGGTGGTTCAGGGACCATCATCTTACAGCACAGATTTCTCCCCCCTCCCCACACCTTCCTGGGGGAAAAATCCATTAAAGAGGAAACAATGGAATAGATGTATAATGGCTTTTGTTGATACTCTTTTTTTTAAAGCACCATTGCTTTTCACATGCATTTCACAATTTCTGTCTGAGTGATGACTGTCTTCTTGCTGACTGGCTGGAAAAGAAACAGGCTGAAGAGTAACTGGAGGAAAGACCCAAGACCAATTAATGCATAGACTAGTGTGCTTCAAAGTGTGAACTCTTCATGAAACATGTGTTTGTGTGCACGCGTGTGCCATCTCTTTGTAAATTAGCATGCCTTGTGGGATGTTCCAAACCGCTTGTGTGCACATGAGAAATATTAAGAAATCAAGCCCTTCAGTGGAAGTTGTATCTTGTCTTACTAAGAACAGACAACATTTTGAAATGTGTTTGTGTGTGTGCGTGTGCCATCTCTTTGTAAATTAGCATGTCTTGTGGGATGTTCCAAACCGCTTGTGTGCACATGAGAAATATTAAGAAATCAGGCCCTTCAGTCGAAGTTGTATCTTGTCTTACTAAGAACAGACAACATTTTAGTATTTCGGAAGTGAGAGGTGTTGTGGCTGCAACAGTCTAAATAAGTGTGCAACTAAATGCCAGATTTGCATTCAGAATAATAGGGAAATACATGTTTTATATCCATTTAGTTCCCTACTATGGTTGTAATCTTTGAAAGGGAAATTTAGCTTAACTGAGGACTGTACTTTAAGACAAACTTGGAAATGTGAAAAAAGAGACCAGTGAAATTTTCTAGCTCCAGATGTGTTTTCTCTCAGTGCGTGTGGAGAAAGAGAGAGAGATCCTGAGCACTTATGTCTAGAAGGGGCGAGAGCAGGAAAGTAGAGTTAAATTAGCAGATTGAAGATTGCATAGGGAACTGATTCAAGTCAGGTGTGTATAAGTGAGACAACTGGATGTGAATTGCACAGTACAGATTACTAAAAAATGTCTAGTAAAGTTAGTTTTCCAGTTTCCTGTTCTATCTTAATCTCAGTTCTTGTTTTGTTAGGGAACAGACGGTGCTAAAATCACATTCACTTGATGTAGCGGGGTGTGTCAATTTCTCCAGAGTATTAGTCCTATATATAGCATGCTTTCCACTGCACTATTCACATGTTCAAAAACAACTCTGTTGGGCAGAAGCTTCTCTCCATAGCTAAGTATTTGGGCCTTTATAGAGGTTTCTCTTGGTATTATTTGGAGTAGCTTAGGAAGATCATGATTGTGGGTTTCTGGCATTTTTAAAATTGTTCATGTTGCTGAGGAGACAAATCCCAGCATAGGGTCTTCATTTAAATCATAGTGTTAGATTGCATCTTGGTGCTGGGGCCTGATCTTAGGGTGTCTGATGTAGCAACTTGCTTAAACTAACTGAGGCTCATTTGATCTTTGCTTTGGTAGGATGTTATCTGGGAAAGCTGATGTATGTGGCCTGAAGTTTTCTGATGGAAAAAAAATATCATAGAACATAAATACAGTAAAATAAATATACACAATAAACTTCTGAAGAATGCAGCGAGAGCAGGGTTGACCAATAAGCAAAGGCCAAAATGCAAACTCCCTGTTAGGGTCATGCTTTTATTAGGCTAGTTAAAAAGATGAAAAAAGGCATCCAATTATGTGCAAGCGTTTTGGGGCCACAAGAAAGCTGGGTGGGAAAAAGCTGGGTGGGAGGTGAAGTATCTTTTTGAAGTTTTCTAGTAACCATGAAACTTCGAAAGGTTTTCTAATAAGTGTTCAGGCTGAAATGCACCATCCACCTGTTCTATGGTAGGCCTCTTAACAGATGCTTGTTTTCTTGGATGAAGTAGTAAATTATAGGTTCTGGCAGTTCAAATGGAACCAAAAAATGATTAGAAGTAAGACTGGTTTGCTGTGTATGCATGTGTGTTATGTGCCATCAGGTTGCATCTGAATTTCAGCAATTCTAACAGGGTTTTCAAGGGAAGTGGATATTTAAATAGCGGTTTTACCAGTGCTACCTCGCCCAGTAAGCTTCCATGGTCTAAAAAGAACTTGAACCCAGGTCTTCTGAATACTAGTCTGTCACTCTATCTGCTAACATACTCCTGCATTTAAAATACTAGGTATTTTATTTGGAAAGTTAACTCTTGGGATTGCAACAACCAGAATTCCTCACTGAATGTCGTTAGTGGCCATACTGGCTGGTGAATTCTAGAACCTGTAGTCCAGTTAATGCACTTTTACAAGCTTTGGGTATGGGACAAGTCAAAAAAATCCACAGAGGCTGCTCATTGAATCCTGTGTAAACTATATTAGAATACTGGGCCTGCTTTATATTTATGAAGTCAGGATCTCAGACTAGAGAATACCCTTCATACTTTGCAATGCAATGCAAAGCATCACTTTGCACGATATTATTCACACTGTTTATTTTCCAATGAATCATTATTTCTTTTTTAAATCTTTCATTTTTCTCCAACTTTTGTTCAACTGCCCATAGTTTGTCAAGCAAGTCAAATATTTTCCCTGCAGCTTTGAAGTCTGACAAGTGTGTGTGTTGGGGTGGGGAGAAAGGTTCTGCTGTGTTCATTCTCACAGGGGAAAAAAAAATCTTCTTGTAGAATATTCCATTAAGCTTTCTTGGAAGTACTATGAAACTGAAAAGTGTTTTTTGGATCAGACAAAAAAAATCTGCTATATAAGTGGCCTGCTGGCAAGTTTATACACAGGATAGGAGGGCAATCCCTCTTCCCCATCAGGTATCCCTGTTATGCGGCATTCAGAGACAGCAATTGGAAAGTTGCTGTTTTGCATTATAGCACTCAAAATCCCTCGGCCTTCATGGCCACTAGCAGTGGGATTCTGGGAGATCCCTGTGAAACTGTAACTTCCAAGCCCTGTTCAGAGGGAGATGACTTCTCAAAATGGACATTTTGTTTAGGTATGATGGCTATGGCTGCATTTATTTACCGGGGAGTTAGTGTCACTGAAATTGGTGGTACTTCTGAGTAGCAGTATATAGTTTTCACTGTAATAGTCCTATTAAAAGCTTATTTTTCATGCCCTTGTATAACTTTTTATTTAAAGTCATCTAAGGCAGTGGCTGTCAATTCACATCTTGTGGTGGTGTATTCTGTGGTTTAAATGCACGCTTTATGAAACAGTACTCCTTTTGTTGTAATTTAACTGTGTGTGACTTTTAAAATAGTAAGTTGAAGTCATTTTCTTGGACAACATAATAATAATCATGTGCAGTCAAGTTAGTTCCAACGAATGATGATTCTCCGAGAACTTTCTAGATGTAGGGTACTCGGAATTGGTTTACAAGTCCATTCTTCTGGGGGTACTCTGGGATGGTGGACTTTGCCCAAAGCCCTACAAGAAGCAGGGCACATGGCCCCACCAACCACACATATTCTGTGTGATTTTGGCTGGCTCCTCTACTGGGAAGCACAGTGGAGATCTCAGTTCCCAGCCCTGACTCTGCAGCCAGGCACTCCAATGAACTGAGTGATACCTGTGCATTTTCCTGTATATCAGCATGGAAATATCACTTAGGTTCACTTTAGCCAAAACCTCTCCATGCACAGTTCATAATGGTGAAAAGTTCAAGAGCTACAAGATGGGCACCACCTTTATACGTGCATTAATGTCATCTCCTTCTTTAGTATGTTATTTATTTATTTAGTGGAGGTGATTTATTCCCCCACCATTCCTGTGTGAGAGGTCTACAGAAAAAAAGCTGTGGGGGAGGGAATTTCTTGAAAAAGTCTTGATTAAGTATCTGAGTACGATTTGAAGTATACATACCTCTGTAGGAGAAAGGACCGGGAGGCCTCATAGTTTGGGCTTAATTCTTCATAAAAATTCATAGTACTGTATGTCCTTCTCAAACACTGATATCCCTTTGTCTTCACTTGCTGAATGTTGCTTTTCACCCAGATTTTCTCTGTTTCCTCTCAGCTTTGCTTATATTCTTTGGCAGTCCTGTTTAGCCATCACCTCTCACCTCCACCATCTTAGTTGCTTCTAGTTCTGTTACGCGTTTGAAAATGGGTACTCTCTACACATGAAGAGGAGCAGGACCAACTGCAGTTTGACCATTTTGGAAACATACCGTCTTGCACATACTATTAGACTTACAACAGGATAGACTTCTTTAGTGGGGATGAATTCAGCATTAGAGGGAGTTTAAAATATGGCTGCTTCAATTTCTGAACTGGGCCCAGGAATTGTGTTCAAAATGGTGTTCAGTCAAATCCCCTGCTGTTAGCTGGGGAAGAGGGTTACTGGCAGCAGGGAAGGCTCTCTGTAAAATGAGGATAGCTCTTGCTAGCCAGTTTTTAATTGGAAATGGAACAAGTTCAGGAGCATCTCATTAGATTAGGCTCAGTCATAGCTAGAGGAGACCCACTAAAATCAGTGAGGCTCAAATTATGCATAATGTTTGTACCATTTGGTGGAGTGGTTGGAGTGTTGGAGTCAATGAGATGCAAAACCTAGTCAGTAACCTTGGGCCAGCTACTCTCTTTCAGCCTAAGCTACTTCACAAGGTTCTTGTGAAGATAAAGTGGGGAGGCAGAGAGCCATATACACTCTGAGCAATTAGCTTGTTAGTGGAAAGGTGGCATTTAAATGTAAGAAAGAAATAATATCAACAGAAAAATAGCCAGCGCATGTGTACAAAACTTGTTAAGATAAAACCAAGGTGAAACATTTCAATGTCATATATCAGCTTCAGTCAGTATTACTTTGAAACATTTCACCCTTGGTTTTGTCTTATTAAATTTACTGTGCATTTGTTGGTCATTTTTCTGTTCTTTTCCAGAAGATTGGAGATATGTGCATTGTATTGACACTGTACAAACTTAAATAAATAAGTTGGCCATGACTAACTTAGTACC
This sequence comes from Intellagama lesueurii, assembly GCA_037013535.1. Taxonomy (NCBI): domain Eukaryota; kingdom Metazoa; phylum Chordata; class Lepidosauria; order Squamata; family Agamidae; genus Intellagama; species Intellagama lesueurii. The sequence goes on along the minus strand of JBAJHW010000003.1, from coordinate 189,268,376 downwards.
CATTGATGTCAGTTAGTCTGCTCTGAATGTGACCAGGTATGGATCCAGTACATTATTTCCTGTCAAAGAACAAGAGATTTGTAATTTCCTTTACCTCCTAATTCAGTCTGGCAGGCGGGGGGGGGGGGGGAGGACAAAGTATAAACACTTTGCTCACAGGCAGGAAATGATGCTTAGGATCACCGTTTCCGGTTAAGAAAAGGCTAGAAAGAAGTTTCTCTTCTCCCTAGTACATCTCTGTCTTGCATTTTACTTCCCTTTTCAAATGTATGCTTCCCCCCCCCCCCCCACAAAGAAACAGTTTGGATTAGGCCATTTCTTTATTAGATCACTAGGTAAAGGTAAACTTGACATTTAGTCCAGTCGTGTCCGACTCTAGGGCGCGGTGCTCATCCCCGTCTCCAAGCCGTAGAGCCAGTGTTTGTCCGTAGACAGTTTCCGTGGTCACGTGGCCAGCGCGACTAGTCACGGAACACCGTTACCTTCCCACCAAGGTGGTCCCTATTTATCTACTCACATTTACATGCTTTCGAACTGCTAGGTTGGCAGGAATTAGATCACTAGAAAGCTACAAATAAATTAATCTTTAAAGTTCTACAGAACTTTTAATCAGACAACAATGTTGTAAAACTTAGAGTTCTGCTTGAAGTATTGCCTAACCCAGATCTTTGCTTATATGAGTGGATTGCACATTGGTTGGTAAAAATGCAGGGCATTGAGTGTTTCACCCATATTCCCCCCCCCCCCTTGAGTTTTTTGTATTTTGGACCATAGTCATCTGATTCTTCATTTTGGATCTAAAGTAGTGCAGGACAAACACAGGCTTATCACCTCAATGACAGCTAAGTGTTGATTGGGGTAACACTGATAAGAAAATAAAATACAAATGCAAAAATAGGTGATGCCTTTACAGATCACTAAAAAACCATCATACAATACACAAGCTTTCATGGATTAAAAAACCTCTTCATCAGGTATGTACCAGTGTGAGGAACTTTTAAGTCCAAAAGTTAATGGCACAATGGATTTTGCCGGGAAAGTTACTCTTAGATGTAAAGTCCAAAAGTTCTTGGCAAGATGGAATTCTCCAGGCACATCTCTCTTAGATGTAAATCAGGAAATATAGTGGTGCCTCGACTTACGGAATTAATCCGTATTGGAATGGTGGCCGTAGGTCGAAATTTCCGTAGGTCAAAGCACCATTTCCCATAGGAATGCATTGAAAACCGATTAATCCGTTCCGGCCGAAGAAAAAAATACCACCACCCCAAAAATAAAAATAAAACACTGCAAGCCCCTGGGCCTGCAAAAAAACAAAACAAATCTAAAAATAAACGTAAATATAACCCCACCAGCCCAATCCCACCCTGCAAAAGCCACCCAAAACAGTAAAAAGCTAAAAGCAGCACTTTACCTCCACTGCTGCCGCCCGGCCCTGGCTCCACCGCCGCCTGGACCGCCGCCGCCGGGAGGCTTGAGCCTGGCCGGGGTGCTTCGGCCGATCGGCCGCGGCAGAGGCAGCAGCCGCCCAGCGCCGGGAGGCTTGAGCTGGCCGGGTTTCTTCGGCCGCTTGCCTTCCGGCTCGCCTCCCACTTGCTCCGCGCCACCCTCCGTGGGCCCATGGCGGAAAATTCAAATGGCAGAGGGCGGCGAGGAGCGAGCGGGAGGCGAGCCGGGAGGCAAGCGGCCAAAGAAACCCGGCCAGCTCAAGCCTCCCGGCGCTGGGCGACCGCTGCCTCCGCCGTGGCCAGGGGCGAGCAGCCGAAGCACCCCGGCCAGCTCAAGCCTCCCGGCGCTGGGCGACCGCTGCCTCCGCCGTGGCCAGGGGCGAGCAGCCGAAGCACCCCGGCCAGCTCAAGCCTCCCGGCGCTGGGCGACCGCTGCCTCCGCCGTGGCCAGGGGCGAGCAGCCGAAGCACCCCGGCCAGCTCAAGCCTCCCGGCGCTGGGCGATCGCTGCCTCCGCCGCGGCCGGGGGCGAGCGGCCGAAGCACCCCGGCCAGCTCAAGCCTCCCGGCGCTGGGCGATCGCTGCCTCCGCCGCGGCCGGGGGCGAGCGGCCGAAGCACCCCGGCCAGCTCAAGCCTCCCGGCGCTGGGCGATCGCTGCCTCCGCCGCGGCCGGGGGCGAGCGGCCGAAGCACCCCGGCCAGCTCAAGCCTCCCGGCGCTGGGCGATCGCTGCCTCCGCCGCGGCCGGGGGCGAGCGGCCGAAGCACCCCGGCCAGCTCAAGCCTCCCGGCGCTGGGCGATCGCTGCCTCCGCCGCGGCCGGGGGCGAGCGGCCGAAGCACCCCGGCCAGCTCAAGCCTCCCGGCGCTGGGCGACCGCTGCCTCTGCCGTGGCCGGGGGCGAGCGGCCGAAGCACCCCGGCCAGCTCAAGCCTCCCGGCGCTGGGCGACCGCTGCCTCCGCCGCGGCCGGGGGCGAGCGGACGAAGCACCCTGGCCAGCTCAAGCCTCCAGGTGCTGGGTCACCGCTGCCTCCGCGGTCGCAGCGGCGGGGAAGCCTGGGAGGCTGAGCTTCCCTTTTCCTAACCGTTGGGGCGAAGAAGCAGCCTCTTCGCCACCAACGGTTTGAATTTCCCGCCCTTTCCCCCTGCCTTTTTCCTTTCGTAAGTGGAAGCTCCGGCCGCAAGTCGAACCAAAATTTTGTGGCCGGAGCTTTCCGTAACTGGAAATTTTCATAACTAGGGACGTCTGTAAGTCGAGGCACCGCTGTAGTATGGTTGCTGTTTAATGGTTACAGCTGAGGCAGCTGTGGATTGAGTGTAACAACCCAGTTCTTCAAACAAAGAAGCACAGGCGATGTGCATGCACATACCTCCCCATTTGGCATTTCTTTGAAATGAACATGTTTCTGCTTGGCCAGGGAGTAGGGGGGTGAGTCTTCCGTCTGGAAATTGGGGTGGTAATTTAGTAAACTCACTAGGTTTAACCAATTGATTAGAAACTGATTAGAAACTAGTTTTGTTGAAAGGCCAGTTTGAGAAAGGTGATCTGGATTGTGTTTTATCTCCCCTTCTTTACAAAAGAGTCTGATGCTGGCCCAGACCCAAAGGAGAAAAGATGTGTGAATCAGCAGTGTGGTCCAGCTGTAGTGAAATGCCATTTCACTTATTTGCAGTGTTTGTCTTTGAGTCTTACCCGACTTTAAAGTGAGTCTTTCATCTTCTTTCACAATCCCACTTTAAGATCTAGTCCAGCAGCTTCTGTAGTAACGACAGATCTTGGCAATTAGACCTCAGCTGCCCCAAAGCTTGCTGGTTGCCAGTCCCTTATAGAAATGTCTCTGAAATCAGTGCCATTGCTAATTTATACTCTGTCACTTCCAAGCAGACCATGAAATTCAACAGCTCAAGATTGAAAATGAAATACTCTTGACAGCTGAGTGAAATAGGACAAATCAGAGGCGCATTTAGCTTTTTTAGTGTTGCCTGTAAATCGACTGAAAAGTTTTCATTGCCTAAGAACATACTGTTCCCATCCTTATCTGGAAGCCTGGTAATTCCTGGCTTGCTGAACCCAATCTGAACGCTTCTAACTACACAGCCCCTTCTTGCTATTTCTTGAGAGCTATTTCCCAGTGGATTTTCAATAATGTATAATGCCAAGCAGAGACTTAAAATCAAACAGTACTTTTCTTGGATATGTAATTTCCTGGCTGAGCCATAGTGTGGGAGAACATGCTGGAATTTTTCCTCATGTATTCTTACTTGGAGGTACATTCACAAATAAGTGTGCATGGTATATGTTGTGGCACATGTTTATTCACTGAAGCTTCTATCTACCTCAGTCAAGAGACTGCCTCTCTGTGTTCAGAAATATGAAAAATAAAATTCACCTAAAGTTTCTTCATTAAACTCACGGTGGGGAAATGGTAAAAAAAAAATCACCCTTATTTTTTCTAACTTGGTGCTGTTGGAATCAGGGCTGGAAACTGAGCAGTCAGAAATCTGAAATTGAGACAATAATTAAAGAAATAAAGTTTTATGAAGTAAAATATGTCTGGTTTCTCTATGCTGTAAACTCCAGGGTTTGACATTTATAATGGCTGCTTTAGTTGCTTCTTATTACTCTAAGAGGGGTAAGAATCTTTTATAAATACTGAGATGCTGTTAAATGGTTGCATTTCTAAGTGAAGAACTGCTGTGGGTGCATATGAAGAAATCACTTGATAAGTCTTTGTGATTAGGTTCGTTATAGTTTGGAAGCAGTTCCTCTCTTTTGGCGGGAAATAACAAAGGAAATTATTTTTGAACATCAACAGTTTTATTATTCTGAACATTCGGAGAATCAACAATTACCTCAACCGGTTCTAATAAACTGATATTATTTAACTGTCCATAACATGGTGTCAACAGTTCTATCTTTGAATTGGTGGGTTCTAGGAAGGGGCTGGTCCAAACTGTTCGCGATCTGTTGGTCTCCTCAGCGGGGTACTCCTCACCGCGCAGATGGTCCCACAGCAGGGATGTCTGGCCCAGTCGCCCTCCAGAGGCGGGTGATTGAATGCGGAGTCCGGCTGGACCACCTTCTTCCAACGTCCCTGCCCTCTCGGGTATACCACCACTGTCCATTCTAATGGATCCAACGGGACTTCCTTTAACTGGATATGGTCAGGATTAGGCAGTAGTCCTCCCGTCTTTAAATTAGGGAAGTCCTCCAGTAGACCTTTCATTCTTTCATATTCAGCTTCTTTTCCCTTCTCTCCTGTCTTCTTTCTCCCTTCCTCTTCTCCTGACCCCGCGATTCTGAATTCTCTCTTCCCCTTCTTGTCTTCTATATCTTCCTCCCAAACTGGTAAGATTAACTCCTCCCCTTTTTCTCCCTCTTTATTTTCTACTAAACAGACCTCAATCTTTTCCTTTATCTTCTTCAGCTCCCTCTTTCCCACTTCCTCTACATTCACCCCTTCCTCCAATGTCTCTCCCCTTTTTTCTACTTCGTCCCGCGCAGGTATCTTTTGTGAAGGGGACAGCTCACTCTCCATTTTCTCCTTTCTCTCTCTCTCTCTTTCACAGTCTTATAGTTAATATCATACTGCTGAATAGAGAATGTGCTGTTTTGTTTTGTTTTATCAAGTAAAATATATGCCAATTTATACTGTATATCTCCCGAGGTATAAAAATGTCATCCCTTCCTCTTTGCTACCAAAGAACACTCTCTGGTTATGAAAGAAGGCTTATCTTTTCTCTTTCTCATGAGAGCTGTGGCTGGGATTTAAGAAACAATGGACCATGTATTCTGGTAGAACTTTTGCACCTGGTTATTCCATTCAGTATTCTCTGTGATGCAATGGTAGGTAATCTTTGGCCCTCAATTGTTTTGGACTTCATTTCCCAGAAGCCTCTGCCAGCATGACCAGTGTTAAGGAATGGTGGGACTCCTTATCTGTACCATCTGGAGAGTCAGAGGTTCTCTACTCCTACTCTCATTTAGTGCTGTGGAGAATTTAATTGTTTTTTCAGGGCTTTGCACAGGAGATCAGGTTAGAAAGGCTGCACAGAGAGGTAACTCCATCTGGTAGCCCCTTTTTATAGAAGTATTTCTAATCAGAGCTGGAAATTGAGCTGTCAGAAATCTGGCATTGAGACAGTAATTAAGGAATCTTTTACCAAATCTAATATCCCTCTAGGATTCCACCCGTACATCATTTCAAAGGGTGAGAATCCTGTAGATGCTTGGGGCACTTCTCTAATTGCAAACATCAGCGGAGCTATTAACAGGTGCCACCTCCGTGGTTTGTCCAGTACTAGTTTTCTCAGCATCCCCTTTAAAGTCTTATTGAATCTTTCCACTAAGCCATTAGTTTGAGGGTGGTACACCGCAGTATGGATTGGTTTTACTTCTAATAAACACCATAATTCCTTTAAGGTCTGACTCATAAAATTGGTGCCCTGATCAGTTAAAACTTCCTTGGGAAAACCTAATCTAGACAATACCTGCATTAATTCCCTAGCTAAAACCTTGGCAGTAGTAGACCTCAAAGGGATAGCCTCAGGATATCGGGTAGCATAATCTATTATAACCAAGATATGCGTATGTCCTCCTGCTGATCTAATCAGAGGGCCTACAATATCTATCCCAATTCTCTCAAAAGGTCGATCTACTAGACGCATGGGGATCAAAGGGGCCCCTGGGCGTGGTTTCACTTGTGTCTTCTGGCATTCTCCGCAAGTCTTACAATATTCCTCTATCTCCTTACTCACATTGGGCCACCAAAACCGTTGCATTATCCGAGGCATCATTTTGTGAGTAGATAAATGCCCAGCCATGGGTACGTCATGAGCTAATTGTAATATAGCCTTTCTCCATTTTAGAGGGACCACCAACTGTGTGTTTCCTTCTTTGTCCACATGATATAACAAACCCTCTTGTATTTCAAAACCCGAATCGCCCTTCGCTATCGTTCCTCCCTCTTGGGCCTCGCCTAGGGCTTTCTGTAATGTGGGATCGTCCTGTTGCCATAACCGGGTTTGTTCTCGCGAGGTGTTTCCTAAAAAATCGCTTTCGTTTCTTAATTCTTCGCATTCCCCTTGTAGGCTTTCCTTTAACTGTAACAACTTGATTGTTGATTAACAATTGTTGATTGTTGATACTTGATTCACTTTTTTCTTCCATCTTGAGTACTGTCTATTGATGCGTTATTTTGTCTTATATTTTAAATTGTTTATATTATATGTTGTCAGCCGCCCAGAGTAGTCAGTTGACTAGATGGGCGGGGTATAAATTTAATAAATAAATAAATAAACTTGTGGGCCCCTACCCAATCTCGTCCTAATAACATGTCTCTTGATAATCCTGGCACCACCCCTACTACCTTCAACCTTCTATGTTCCCCTCCTATCTCTATATCAGCCCAAGCCATACCATATGATTTTGAATCTCCATGGATACATTTTACATATAAACTTCCCTCCAATTTTGTACCTTTTAGACTCTGCACAAGAGTCTTACCACACCCCATATCTACCAATGCCCTTTTTCTTTCTCCATTCACCCACGCTATCACCTCCCAGCCATTCCGTTCAGAGCCTTGGACCTGCATAGTCTTCGGATTCTGTCCCACCCAGGAACAGTCTTTCCCCAGACATTCGCGACGCACGTGGCCTTCTACTCCGCATTCAAAGCAGACCGGTCATCCATCTCTTCTCCCTTTCCAACCATTCCCGTTCTCGAACAGCCAGTGATCAAACGTTATGGGGCATACTGGTTTCAGCCCCATAGGTTCAAAACCTCATCCTCTCCCTCTCGCAGCTGTGTTGGAGCTGAAGACTCCTTGTGGCGTCGCTCCCGGACAGCTACTCATTGCCATCTTCTCTCTTCCTCTGTTTTTCTCTGCCGAAGGGGTGGAGTTATCTCGTCCATAGTCCTCTGCATTACAAAAATTCTCCACTAGGCAGATCGCTTCTTCTAACTTCTTGGGGTGGTTTTTTTGCACCCAATTCCTTAGACTACCTCCCAGCGTCGTCGCCATTTGTTCCATTATTAGTATCTCTAATATTTGTTCTTTAGATTTCTCTTCTGGCCTTAACCATCTTATCAGATTAGATTTCATTCTTTGTGTCAACAGGCGAGGATGTGTCCCGGGTCTCATTCTCAACTCTCTGAATCTTCTTCTGTAGGCTTCTTCAGTCAGATTAAAGGTATGTAATATTGCTGTCTTTACATCTTCGTATCAGGTAGCCTCTTCTGGCGATAAGGTATCCACTACCTCTTGTAATATCCCTGAGAGGCATGGAATCAGGATCAGGGTTCACTGTTCTTTTGGCCGGCCAGCCGCAACTGCCACCCTCTCAAAAGTATGTAGGTACGCCTCCGGATCGTCTGTAGGTCCCATTTTCTGTATTTTAATAGGTGCGGGACCGGCTACCCACATATTCCTTTGCTGTCCCCCTTGTTTTTGACCTTTCTCTTCTTCCGTCTCCTGTTTTAATATTCGTTTAGTCAACAAAGTTTGCTGTTCTGTTAAGTTTTCTATCAACTTCTCCTGTCTTTCTATCGTCTGTTGCAACCTTGACATTTCATTACTTCCCGCCATCGGAACTGCCCCATGTTGGATGCCATTGTGATTGAGTTCGTTAGGAGACTGAAGCAGTTCCTCTTTTTTGGCGGGAAATAACCACGGAGATCCGTTTGAATGGTTAACAGATTTATTTGTACTAACATTCGGTGATTCAACAATGACTTCAACAGGATCAAAACAACTAAGGTCTGGTAATTGTTCATAGGGAGAAGGTACAAATCCAAACTGCAACTTAGGAGAGTTTATTGAGGGGCTGGTCCAAACCGTTCTTTGTCTGTGGGCTTCCTCAGCGGAGCGCTCCTCACTGCACATATCGTGCCGCAACAAGGATGCCTGGCCCAGTCTCCCTCGCACAGCGGCTGATTGAAGGTCGAATCTGGTCTGATCACCCTCTTCCAATGACCTTGCCCTTGAGGGAAAACCACCACTGTCCATTCTTGAGTTCCTGTTACAGTCACCCTCTTTTCTTTTTTATCTGGATCGGGTAATAATCCTCCTACACTTAAGTTGGGAAAGTCTTCTAATAACCCGTGCGTTCTTCCATATCTAAGCTCTTCCTCTTTTCCCTCTTTTCCCCTTCTTTCATCTTTCTTTATCTCAGTCCGCGGTATACTGAAAACTCCCCCTCTCCTCTGATCTTTTATATCCTCCTCCCATACTGGTAGAGTTAACTCCTCCTCCTCTTTCCCTTTTCCTTCCTCTACCAAACAGACATCTACTTTTACTGCTTTCTCCTTCAATTCCTTCCCTTCAATTTCTTTTACAACCAGTCCTTCCTTTTCCTTTCTCTCTTCCTCTTTCTTCGAAGCTTCTATTTGAGGGGGACGGCTCACTCTCATCTTTCTCTCTCTTTCCTATTTCTCTTTCACAAGCTCACTCAAGGAAAGAACAACTGCAGGTTTCAGGTAGTCTAAATGAATTTCTCCCTTAGTTAATCTCTCCTCCTCTCTCACTTGAAGCTGTAGGGTAGTGCACTTAATTTGCTGCCACAGGAGCTCCAACTCTTGTGCTTTGGTATTGCCCCGCAGTCTTTCCTTAAAAACACTCTTTGAAAAGCAACAACACAGAGTCTTGTGACATCTTAAAGAGCAATACATTTATTATGGCATAACAGTTCATTAAGTTTCTAGTCTGCAGAAGCTTGTGCAAAACTAAATTTGTTAGCACTTAAGGTGCCACAAGACAGTTTATTTTTATTGCAATGTGACAAGCACTGTTACCTATTTGGAAATTCTTAGAGGATTATTAAAAAAGATAAGATTCGTAGCTCAGTCATTAGACTAGAAGGGACCGTCCTTGCCTCTGTCATTGTTTATTGCATATATTCCCTGCCTATCTTTCACAGTGGGACTCAAGACAGTGCATGGACATAGGATTCTCAGTCTTCTATGCAGGCATAGATTAAACCCAGACATGCTTTGCTTCAGGAAGGTTGCACCATCATGCGCCTTGATACTTATGCCTGGCATAGGTTCGCTCTATAAATCATTATGTTTATCTATTACGAACTGATGCAATGGTGTGCCTTTGGGCTAATGTACAAGAGAGTTAAAAATACTGATTTTATCAAGTGCTTTATGCATTAAGCTGTGAGATGCTGCTGTGCCCTTGTGCCGCTGTGGCTCCTCTTGTTCCGTACCCACAGTCCACATTGTTGTTTAGAAATGAGATTGGTATCACCCCTGATTTTAAAAGGCCACGATTGCTTCCCACTTTGGGTGAGTCTTCAGACCTTAACCCAAGAGGACTGTGTGTACTCTTTGCTGGTTTGCTTTGCAGCCCAGGCAGCTCTGTGAATGCTGGTTTTGGTGTCTTCTCTTTCTTTCTTCTTGTGTACTGTGGTCTGGAAACTGTGTCATAGACCCATCCTGCCTAGAAAGATGCCTTGGGGCCTGATGTTGTTTTGAATGTTGTGTGTGTTATAATACAGGGGGTTACTGAGTGCATGACTCCCATGTTCACTGGCTTTTTTCTCTCTGTATAGGTTGAACAGAGTCAAGACACTGTTGGTGTTTCCAGACATGCTGCAGGCATGTCCAAGCATTTCTTTGACATTTCGGTTGATGTCTTTTTCCAATCCCAGGGGAGCATGCATGGGATATAGCAACCATTTTGCTAGCAAACGACCCATCTATACTGTGATATAGTTTTGTTAGAAAGCAAAAATGGGATATTAACCTTTACTGGGAAAGGGGGGTAACATAGCTCCACTCTCTATTTGTGTACTTGCCCAAAGAGATGGAGGAGTGTTTCTGTGACCTGAGACCATATTCTAAGGTCCCTGAGTCAGCACCCTAACCATTCAGCTCCGGCAGTTGACCAGAATCCAACATATCATGAAGCATAATTCTTGCCCTCCCATTCAGATGGCAACTGGAGATGGGGGAACTAGAGGAGCATCCCCAACCAGGTGGAACAACTTATATTTTACATGCACAAAAGACCAACTTATAGTATATTTCTGTATTGCACTCTCCCTAATGTGTTATGCTCAGAGTCATTCACAAATAAATGCAGAATCAGTCATTGCAATTATAACACACCTTATGGCACACCAATACTTTGGGAGATGGCAAACTCTCCAGCACTGGAGGCGTCCAAAAGAATTTTAGACAGCCATTTGTCAGATATAATTTAAAGAAAATGTGGAAACAATGTAGTGAAGACCTATGCAGAAGAGATGAAAGAATGACAAACTCGGTTAAAGAGGAATCCTATGACAAAGAATTTGCAATTGTAGAAAGTGAAGTGAAAGCTGCTCTGGAGAAACAGATCACCAGGGGTAGATGGAATAACAACAGAACTATTTCAAACTGCAGAGAGTGAATCTGTTAAAATCCTAAGAATATGTCAGCAAATATGGAAAACAAAACACTCGCCCACAAAATGGAAATGCTCAATATACATTCCAATCCTGAAGAAAGGAGATGCCAAGGAATGGGATAACTATAGGACTATTACTTTAATTTCCTATGCAAGTAAACTGATGCTCAAGATGCTACAACAAAGGCTTTTGCCTTATATGAAGCCAGAAATGCCTACTGTTCAAGCCAGATTCCAAAAAGAAAGAGGCAATTAAGATCATATTGCAAATATCTCTTGGTTACTGGAGTGCACCACAGAATTTCGGAAGATAATCAGTCTATGCTTGATAGACTAGAGCAAAGCCTTTGACTGTGTGGATCATGAGAAACTATGGTTTGTTCTGAAACAAATGGATGTGACTCAGAACAGGCAGCAGAAATAATGGAAGACCATGTAAGAGATGGATTGACTCCCTAAAGCAGTGCTTCCCAACCTTGGGTCCCAAGATTTTCCTGGACTACAACTCCCAGAAATCCAGGCTAACACAGCCCAGAAAAATGAGATAAGATTAGTCTGGCAGGATTTGTTCTTGTAAATCCACATTGGCTTCTAATTATTACTGAATACACAGCTCGTTGGGGGACAATGTGTAGCCTGCATAATTAAATTGTAAACTGCCCAGAGAGTGGTTCAGGGGCATTGTTTTCAAAGTGTTTGTAGAGTGAATGCTTTATAATCTGCTCCAGAATGTTCCCTGGGATTGATGTCAGGCAGACTGGTTTGTAGTTCCCAGGTTTCTCCTTTTTGCCTTATGTGAAGATACGGACAATATTAGTCCTCCTCCAATTGTCTAGCACTTTACCCATCCTCTATGATTAAAAAAAAAATAGACAGTGGTTCTGAGAGTTCTTCAGCCAGTTCCTTCAGTATTCTTGGATGCAGTTCATTGGAGATCTGAACTTGCTCAAAGTAATAGGATATTCCTTGGCTTATTTGTTTATCAGTCTCAAGCTGCAATCTTGTCCCCTCCACTTCTACTTCACATTTGCTTGGAGGGTCATAGATAGAGATGGGGGTATCCGTATACGAATACGATTATCCCCCCACAGGTGCAGATAACGAGGGTCCGGCCCCCTGGGGCCAGACCAACCACTCATGATTCTGCTGCTGCTGCGAGCTCCGTGGTGCCTTCCTGTCGCTCCGTTGCTCGCGATGGATTAGCCACTCTTTGACCTGGCAGAGAGGCTCTTTATCCCGCCTTGTGCCAGGAGTGGCTAATCCATTGTGAGCAATGGAGCGATAGGAAGGGACCACGGAGCTTGCGGCAGTGGTGGAATCGTGAGTAGTCGATCTGGCCCCAGGGGGCCGGACCCTCGTTATATGCACCTGTGAGGGAATATTCGTATACAAATACAAATACGCCCATCTCTAGTCATAGACTGTCTTTTGGAGAAAGACCGAGCTAATTTCTGCCTTTTCTTTGTCATCTGTTATCATTTCCCCATGCCCATTGAGTAGCTGAACCACTGTTTCTTTTCTCTGTCTTGCTGTGCATGTGTCTGAAGAATGCTTTTTTGTTGCTTTTAGCATCTCTTGTTAGCCTCAGCTCATTGCCAACGTTTGCCTTCTTATCACCATGCTTGCATTCTTTGCTACTTATCTTCCTTCTGTTTAATATGTGTCCTTTGTATTTTCAGGTCCTCTCTGAGGTTTTTGTGAAGCTCCATTGGTCTTTTTTGCTGTCTTCCACCTTTTTTTCTAGTTGGAATTGTTTGTAGTTCTGCCTTTAGAATTAACTTTATAAGAAACTCCCACCCATCTTAGACTCCCTTTCCTCTTTAGGATCTTCTGCCACGGTGGCTTTACTTCTCATTGGTCTTAGTTTATTAAAATTGGCTTTCCTAAAATGCAGCATAGATCTGTGGCTACACTTTGCTTTTGTTTCCATTGAAACCAAGAACACAAGTAGAACATGGTCACTTCCCCCCCAGAGTTCCCCTTACTGCTGCTTTTTCCACCAAGTCATCTCTGGTCATCTCAAGTCAATGACAGCTACTTCTTTAGTTTCTTCCTCCACTTTTTGTGTGAGAAAATAATCAGCAACACAAGCCAGGAATTTCTTGTGAGGACCATATTTGAAAGAATTTGCCTCCCCTGAGATATTTGGATAATTGAAATCTACCAGTACTACTACATCACATCACTTTGAAATTCTTGCAATTTGTATTTCAAAGGTTTCATCCTCAACTTCCCCTCATAATATTATTCTTGACGTAAAACACTGCAGAAGTTTAAATGAGAACAACATCCACCAGTGGACAAGATGGGGGGAAGTTCCCTTGGTATCTATCTTCAATAAAGAGTATAGCAAATGTGAAAGCACAGACACCTCCACAGACACCCAAAGTAGCACCAACTTCCCTTTGAAGGTTTGCAAACTTAGAAGATAGGGGTAAGGCAGATAAAAAGAGCCAAGCTTTTATGGTAAAAAACGCTCTGTCTCTCTCTTGCTTATTTCATGCATGTGTGTCCTTATTGCTGATGTTCTAAGTCTGTATGTGTAACAAACAATGCAGTAGAGAGCCATAAACACCACTTAAACACAATTTTAAACAATTAAAAAAACCTGTCTATGCAAAACAGAAGGTGAATAGCAAAGCAGCATGGAAAAGGGCAGTTATATAAACATGGATTTAAAATTATTTGAAGGTTCTGTACAAATAAGAAAGGTCTTCACCTACTGCTCAGACCCCTGCAAAATCAGCTGAACTACTCTGGGATAGGCATTGTGGAGTTTAGGGGCGATCATGGTGGGGAGAATCACTTGGAAACAGCCACCCACCAAGATTCAGTTTTGTGCAGGATTTGAAGCAAGGTGTCAGTGATGACCTCAGCAAACAGATGTAGGAAATGGAGTGATCCTTCAAGGTATCGTGCTCCCAAGCTAGGAGGACCTTTACAAGTTAAGAACAACACTTTAAATTGGATAAAAAAAGAAACTGGAAGCCAATGAAGGGGTGATTTAATATGGTCATAGCGGCTGGTTCTTCTTAGTGTTGTTACCATGATATTCTGAATTCAGTTTCTGGATTGTCTTAAGAGGCAGCCCTGTGTATAAAATGTTGGCCAAAATGCTCTTGTGAAGCTATACTAATACCATACCTTCTGGAAGCAAATTGCCTTAAGTTAGGAAATCACTGTTATCTTTGCATGCTAGGGATGGCAAAAAATGTTGTATATCTTTTGTTTCAGTCCTTTTGGTGGGTGGGTAGGGATTTCTTTCTTGCTTGTGTTTTTCAGCACCACTCAATTTGTTATACAGAAAAGGGACCTCCTTTTTTGGGGTCTTTTCATTTTATTTCCCTCTGATTTGGGTTTTCTAGTGTTAGTAATCCAGAAGTGATAAAGAACCCATAAAAATTACTCCAAGATAGGCAAGGTGTCAGAGAATCAGTCTACTCCAAAAGCAGGCAACAGTACAACCAGTAACAACCACTACTAAACAAAATGGTCTTGAAAAGTCCAACCAAAAATATATACTTTAATAAATACATAAATAATAATAAATAATAAAATAACCAAATACTTTTTTTAAAAAAATAAGCCAATCAGGGAAGGCACCCCTACACACATGGGTGTGTGTGACAAAAGAAGAAGAAGAAGAAATCCCTATCCACTCCAAAAAGTCAAGAAAAGCAAGCACAAATATATGGGTAAAAACAATGACAGCAAAAAAATAAAAAACCTCACCCAACCCCAAACTTCTAGAATAGGGAGAGATTTCTCTCTTTCCACTGGATGCCTTCTCTTCTGTTCCTTATTTTGAAGTTGGAATATTACCAGTATCTTCACCCAACCTACATTTTTAGCTTGTGTTTTTTCCCCCCTGTGGTATTGAATGATAATGATGATAAAATTTATTGATATTAATAACTGAGAAACCCCAGTATTAGCATATGCTTTTGGACCTGTGGACTGGAAGCACAGTGATCTTGATGATTTAAATAGAAAAACCAAGTCCTCCTGTCAAAGCACAGATGCCATCAACCAAAGACCTTTATTTGCTGCAGAACATGGGTGGGTACAGGTTTGTTGACCTCTATATGGGTCAGATAGTCAAACTTCAACACTATTTCTCTGGGAGCATGGTCCCACTTCATCAAAGGATAATAGAAAACAATATAGCACTAGCAGTATTGAAACTTGCAAATGAGAACCAACTTACGTTCATAAAAGTCTTACAGTGCAGGGATGAAGGCTTGAGAAACCATTACATGAACAGTACCCCTTTGACCTCCTGGATGATACTGTTGGTAAGCCACAATTGAGCCTTTGTCTAAAATTAGGTCGTCTCCAGGCTAAAACTATAGGATTCATGTGCACAGTCCAGGACCACATTATTTGCAGTTGAGATTATCAGAAAATAATTATGAAGCAAGATGAAAATGAAATATGTAGGGCCTGTCATGAATCTAAAGAAATAGTTCTTTATAAATGCTCCAAACTAGCATCAATTAATTATATGTGTAGGCATAACTAAATTGCTCAATAATTTTTTTAGCTAAAATAAAATTTTTTTAACAGATAGCCAAAATCTTATTACTCACATCTTTTTCTCTGTACAGTATTATAAATTCCAGCCACCTCCATTTTTAGAAAATGAAACCACAGTACTATACTTGGAGAAGCAAGTTATCACAGATAAGACAGTTGATTTTAATAAGCTGGATATCATATTTCTGGATAAGCAGCAAAGAAGAACATATCTTACAGGTGTCCAACAACAAGCAACCTCAAAAGTACAAAATTTTTAAAAAATAGTGAACTACCAACAGTAAGGCAAGAAATTAAAAGAACATGGAAGCATTATCAGGTTGTCCTCCTCCCCATACAAATTTCAAGAAATGAAGTTGTTAATAAATATTTGGTTACCAATTTAAAACATTTACCAATAGCTGCTGATTCCTTACTGAAATTTTAAAAATCAGTGATTTTTTCAAATATGTCATCTCACCCACAAATTTTTAGGACTTGACTTCTAACTTTTAGGCTTTATCCCAGAGTCCACTCGCAAGCACCAGGAATGCTGAGAAATAAGAAATGCAATCATCATCATCAAATAGATAAATCTACTATATATCAAGTGTGCTTCTTTTCATGGGTCAATTGTCAAAATATTTATTCTTGTTCCAGAAAACGAAGCTTCAGGAGTTCAGCAATTGTCGAATACAGTACTTGTATTATGTTCATATGAACTAAATTGTTCAACCACAAGACCATCACTGAAAATGCTTTTTGTTTTTATTATTCTCTCCCGTTGCTGACAGTAATAACACGAAAAGGTCAGATTTTCTTTGCGCTATTGCTGTCCTTTGCTTTCTGTTATTTTTTTTTTGTTGCACATTTTTTGATTGAAAATCTCTACAGTTACTCTACTGCAGGGGAACTGTGTCTATGTGTATTTGTATGTGATTAGACTGCAGAACTTTTGAATATTTTCAGATTTTTTGTAAGATGCAATTTTTTTGCTTTTCCACATAGCTAGTTCTACGTGGCTTTATAAATAAAAGTCTCTTTTTTATTCCTGTGCTCCTTTGTAAGGCTTCTTTACTTAGTCACATGCCCAGTGGACTTTGCATGAAAGGATAGCTATATAGGACTGGAAGCAATCACAGGCAAAATTTAGCACCCAGAATGTTGTTTTGTATCTATATTAAGGCTTTGTTTCAAACCATAATTAGGGAATGTTTATTGAGTCTTAAAATTGATTAAATGGTGAAGGTAGAGATGCCATTTATTTAGGCTAACAGTTTAACTCTGGTGTTCTCCTATGTGGCCTCCTTTGTTTTTTATACTTAAATTTAATTTGCTCCTCTTCCAAAGAGCTCAGGTTGATAATACTTGGGCACTCCCTCATTTGTCATCGCAACAGGCATGTGAAGTAAAAAAGAATTAAATGTGGTAACTGGCCCAAAGTAACTGGCGTCCTTTGTTTTGGAACTTGAACCCAAGTCTTCCTACGCCAATTCGGACAGAACACCACACTGTCTCTCTCTGTTTGATATAAAACTGCCATTTCCATACTTTAACATTGTGCTAGAGAAAAAGATCTTCTCTTGGGATCATGGATCATTTCATGCTTCCTGTTTGGTTAAGAATTTGTGTATAGAAAATATGTCCCATACAATATTTTTCTTCCTACTCACCTTACTAAGTGTTTTCTTCTTAACATTTGTCCACATCTCTATATTTTAAAAATTAAAAGACTTTTAAAAAGTTTTTTAATGGTTGTCTTGTTTGAAGTGAGCAGTAAAAGGAAAAAGAGTAAATTGTTTATTTTATTGCTTGACTGTAATGCTAACGAAGGTCCAAAACTGTCTTTATCTGGACCTATAGCATGAGAGGATGTCACAATAGGAGTCTGGGGTGTGTGGAAAGATGGTATATTTTTGCTTTTCTTTTTGTTTAGCATAAGGATTCTTAAAAGCAGAGAGCTGTGTTCCTTCAGTCTGCTGCTCCCAAAGACTTAATCTTTTGCTCAATATACTGGGTTTCTGTGCCCATTGTCCGTTCCACAAGCAACCTGCGTTTGTGTACCTGGTCATGGATCACAAGCCTTGGCATTTATTAGATGAATAAATCTTTCTGGCAACCTATTCTGCATATCCGTGTGCACATGTGGGGGGAGATATGTTTTCTTAACTAATGTAAGTAGAAGGATGGTGCGGTCACGACTGGAAAGGCCAAAAAACGGAAAGATTCTTTTTCGCATTTAAGTGTAATAACTATTTTAGTTACTTATCTTCTGCCTTGCTCATATGCTGTTACTGCTGACATTCTAAAAGCAGTGCTGCAGGCTTCCCACTTCCATGAGCAGTGAGCTGTTTCAGGAGCAGCACTTAACGTCCTGTTGCAGGCAGGGGTCATTGAAGATCTGATGTGTTTTTATATTTGAGTTTATTTAGAAATACACACATAGAGCATAGGTGGAAATGAACAGCTTAAGCACCTAATGGTGGAACTGAATCTGTTGCTTTCCATCAGAATCCCAGAGAGAGGTACGTATGTGTATATCATTCATGATGTGATACATGACAGTAATTTGGATGGTGGCTGTATTGGATGACTTTGTGGATTTATGCAAGAATACATGGTTGCGTCTGCATTGAGTTGATGGTACTGTTTGTAACAAGGACTACAGATATATTATTGTACTGAAAGTGATGATTAACACTTATTCATTCTTCTCTTTAAGAGAGAACAAGACTATGGACAGTCTTCAGCCAGATTTTATTTATTTATTTAGTATGCTCATGCAATACATTTTATTCCATGTTTCCTCCAAAGAGCTTAAGATATTCTGCCCTTCTCTTTGTAACAAGATATTTTAGCAGATAATTTTAATCTTTTCCATGTTTCCATGTTTTAATTTTTTAATTTTATTTTAAATCATATATTGTTTAATTTGTCTTTTAATATTTAACTTATTGTGTTTTAATTGTGTGAATTTTAATGCTGTGAGCTGCCTTGGGTCCCGTTGTTGGGAGAAATGCGGCATACAAATAAAACTAATAATTAAAAAAAACTAATAATAATATTTCCTCTCCTTGAATAACCCATTGAGATAGGTTAAACTGAGAGGTACATTGATTGTTCCAAGATCACCCAGTAAACTTTACAGCTCAATGGGGGCTTACAACCTGAATCTCCTCAGTCCTCAGGAGTCCTCAATCCAGCCACTATACCACATTCTGGATGAAAGTGGTTGATGACTATAACATGTTTCATTATTAAGGTTATGCACTTCCCTTCTTTCATCCTTTGCCTTTAGCAGAAGTTTTGTGTGTTACTCCAGCAGTAGTCTGGCAGGCTACAGTGAAATGGTTTGTATTATACTTGAAAGGTAACTGTGGAATAGATGTAGTTACCTCTAGCTGCAGTGACCTCACATTGGGATGGCCATCTAAAGCAGAAGTGAGCATCTATATAGGCGTTCACCTCTGCACATGTAGGGCTAAATTCATGATGGAGATATAGGTACATATGGAAGCCCAGTCACTCAGTGTCTCAAAAACCTGGAAGGATGTTGGACCGTAGAGGATGATCCATTGAGAATGAAGTTCTGAAGAGTATTTTAACATGCACATATAGGGGAATTCATGTCTGCTTAGTGCCTCCATATTAAAATACCTTTTAATACAAGAGCTGCCTCTTGTATATGGAGGAGAAAGCACTGCATATATCCCTCCTGTTATTCTTCTGAAAGTAGTGCTGTGCCCATATAAGAAGTTTGAACTGACTCTCCAACTAATCCTGGAATTTATTTCTCAGCTTTCTCAATGTGAATTTTAAAATAGGTGATACATTTTTAACTGTGTTTGTGAATTCTGAGTGATCTCAGATATATATATATATAAATCCTATTTCCCCTCCAATGACCCCTACAAAACTGATCTATTTCACTGCAGCAAGCTGCCTAATTTAAGTGCACTAGCAATCCCCATGGGAGCAGCAAAATAATTTTCCCATAGGAATGTCTGGCAAAGTAAAGTTCACTTTGTATTAGAAATATGTTCACGGAGTTTAAAAGCTTCTTTCTTGATGTGCCACCTCCCAGATGAAAAATTGGAATGATATTTTAAATACTAATCATATATAGGAGTTCGCTTACTAAGTATCTCTCTCTCTCTCTCTCTCTCTCTCTCTCCCTCCCTCCCTCCCTCCCTCCCTCTCTCTCTGGATTTTGAACTACATGGTGGTCCACTGCCCCTAACGCCAGCATTGTTGAAAGGAGAAGTGTATTACTATGATTAAATGTAAATCATAGCATAGTTAGGAGGAAGGCTGTGATCAAGTGATCAGTGTGCTTACCTGTCCAGCCTGGTGTCTAGGTTGTCACTGCTGATAGGCATCTACATCACATGCTCTCACTTCTTTAATGAGATACTTCGTCATCCTCATAGAAGCTAAAAGGTTAATTGCTTCCAGGTTTATTTGTTATTTATTTATATAAAATATTTTTACCTCACCTTTCTCCTTAAAAAGAACCCAAGGCGGTTTCATAGTTTAAAAATGTACATTGGTATAGGTAAAAAGTAAGGAGAAATAATTAAGCCACTTTGTTCTTCACATTAGATGGAATACTTGAAATTTATCCATTTTAATACTTTTCTTTTTTAAAACCACTTTGTAATCAGAAGTATTTAAGCAAAATGTTTCGGCTTCTGCCTTCTTCAGTTGCTCTGGTAAAAGTATGCTGTTTCCATTTTCTCATTATCTGTTTTGTTTATGTGTATGTATAAAGGAACAGGAAATAAAAAACACTGTTGTGCCAAGAAGGAGAAAAACAGTTTAAATAACACTTGGAGTGCATGATGTATCTATGGCTATACATAACTAATACCATTTGTGTATTCCTATTTTATCCATGCATGTTGTTTGGAAATCTTTATTATACTGTGTACAATCAATTAATAGAAATTTACTATTCAGAACTATGATTTAGGAGTTTCGATGGATCTGCATGCCTTTAGTAGCCCTTTGGGCTCTCTGTGCTGAATGAACCGCTGGATAGCTCAATGGCTTACGTCTCTATAGAGCCAAAGGTTGGGAGTTTGATTCCCAACTGTGCCTCCTTGACAAGGGCTGGACTTGATGATCCATAGGGTCCCTTCCAGCTCTGCAGTTCCAAGATGATGATGTTGATAGTTGCTGGACCTCTAAGTGCCAGTTTCCCCAATAAAAGAAAGATTAAAACCACTGTGAAGAAAAAATGTACATTGGTTTCATTTTGAGAGAGCTGTGTGGTTTAATGAAACATCCTCCAGAAGCCTTGCCCCAGTCAAAAGAAACAGCTCCTTTTGAAAGTGCGGGCATGGTGAAGGCAATATAATGAGACTGCAAGTTTTAACTTTTGCCTTCACTCTTGCTTCTCTCCATAGGACTCTCCATGCTGCATATTGTTGAATGTGCTGGCAAAAAGCATCATTCGTCTATGTTTTTTTTCTTGTAAATTTTTTATTAAGTTTCAACAATAAAGGTAAAAAGCAAGGTATGATTATAACAGTCTCAAACAGAATTCTGTATCTTTTCACACAATTATTTATCTTTAGATTTTCATCTTTCAATTTCCGATCTGCGTCTGTCCATGTTAAGGAAAGTGTCAAGGCAGTGCTAGAAGCTGCTTCCCCTTCTTTGTTGGCAGATTCCCAAGGCTGAGTTCCTGGGACCTTTAACACTTTTTGTACTTACTGTGGTATTCCTCCCACTGATCCTCTGGGAAGTATTTGGTCTGAGCAGTAAGAAGCACCATTTGCATGTTTCGAGCAAGTGAAAACAGACAAATGTAGGCTCTAAGGGCTACTCTCCCTCAGACGATCATTGGCTAAAAATCTAGGGTTAGATCAGCTGCAATAGTTGCACTAATGAAGATAAGCTTTTTGCCTTCCTCTGTGTTTTCTTTATCTCCATGTCCCCCAAAGTGGGGTCTCTCCCCTCCTTGTAGGAATATGCAGCAGTTTTAATGGAGACTGTGTGTTGCTTCATGGTGTGACATTTGTTCTCTTTCTGAATGAAAATTCTGATCTCGCTCCTTTGAATAACAAACCTGAGCGGTGGATGCCTGGTTTCTGTCAGATGTTATTGTAGCTGAAATGGGGCAGCTGAGAAGGAAGAGGAAGCTATTGGTATGTTCCCAGGAGTCCCCATGTTTGAGAAGCAGGAGTCCCCTGCCACAAACACAGAAGACCACCACCCCCAGCTCAATGAGGGCCAGCCATACTCAATATTAGGGTGGCTACTTACATATCACTGAGAAAAAAAGGACAGTTGAATAAAAATGAATATGCTGATTTATGTGTACAAATGAAAAAATAGAAAGGATTTTTGCAATTTAATAGAATTATAATTTATCTCAATTGAGTGAGGAAGATGTTGGTCAGGTGGCCTATAAGCCTGCTGAGTGCTCCTCCTAGGCCCACTGTGGGTGGATAGTTTCAAGATATCTGTTCTCCATCTGGTTCTGGATCTTTCAAACAGACTTGGACTGACCAGTCCTTCCAAATGAGTAACACCTTCAAAAGAAGGGATGTCCTTCAAATGGAGGAGGGTCACCTCTAAAAGAGGACAAGTGACTGCCCTGTTCTGTAGACAGGGAATCTTGATGCACAGTCGAGAAACAAAAGTTGAACGGTGGAGGGGCATAGCTGATGGACTGGAACTCTGATCATCACAAACGTTCCTGCAAGGAGATGAGGTTGCTGTATCACCCGATTTGGCCACAGGCCCTGCTTATTGGGAGCTATAATGTGCAAATATTTATCTTGCCACAAATAGAGACAAACATTTCTCCTACGTAGCAAAATAAACATAGTGATTATATCTGCTGTGCAGATTCTGTGACCTAAACAGATCAGTTATTAACCTGATGTGCAGAATCTGTTTTGTTCTCTTGGTTTCCACATACAGTATTTGTTTTCTCTCTGTCTGTCAGCACTCGGTACACTTAACTGAGTAAAAGCGAGTGTGTGTTTGTGTGTGTATTTGTAGGGAGCTCCAAGTTTTCCATGCTCTCATCCTCTTTGTATTCGGTCTGGTAGCTCCTTTAGTCAAATAACTTGTCTGTCATTGCAGAAGTGCTGCTGAGAGAATAATCATAACCTCTTTCTCAAAATGGCAGTTCTTTGTGAGGAATAAATAGTAATTTGAGCTAATTATTAAGTATGTGGCATGGATACCACACAGATATTTTACACCATAAATTTAGTAGTGATGTTACTGCACTATAATCCGAATCTCTTTACAGCTCCTGCCACTTTGCAAATTAGACTTATTGTCAAATCCCTGGTTACATTCCCCTCCCATGCTTCAGAAAATAAAAGCTGCACATATGTAATCAGAGTATTTACATTTGATTATGAATGTTCACCCTAGAGTATTCAGTGAATCTGGCTATTTCCTCTTACTAATCTCCTCAAAACTAAAATTACATAAATGAGAAGCCTTTTTACCATGCAAAACATTAGAAAAGTTGCTAATCTAAGTAATAGTTTGTCATGAGTAACATTTGTTGCTGTTGGGGACTGGGATGTGAACAAGACTTTTGCAGTGGCTTTAATAGCTTTGCTATAATAACATACAGGATTGGAGAAGTACTAGCATGAAGATTCGCTGCTGTTGCTCTGCTTGTTAATAATAAAGCATGTTTAGCAAGCACGATATAGTAAGAAGCAGCGGGCAAAACTGAGGGTGCTTCAGAAGATAGGAATATTGTTCTACAGTAGAATACCTTCTTTCGTATGAGTGTTTTTGTGGCAATCTTCAAGGAAGAAGATCCTTAAGGAGAACTTTAGATAGGATTGGCCACTCATGTGGATTTTTCAGCACAAGGTCGAAAAAGCATTTCCAGGGCATGTGAAGCATTTCATTCCTCTCTAAGATTGACAAAGGGGGTGCTTTGTCAATCTGTTGCATCAAAACCAATAGTGACTCCTGTGGCACCTTCAAGGCTAACAAATATATTGCAGCATAATAATAATGATGGCAATAATATATACTAAGCTTTTTGTTGTTGTTTAGTCATTAAGTCGTGTCCGACTCTTCGTGACCCCATGGACCAGAGCACGCCAGGCCCTCCTGTCTTCCACTGCCTCCCGGAGTTTGGTCAAATTCATGTTGGTAGCTTCGATGACACTGTCCAACCATCTCGTCCTCTGTTGTCCCCTTCTCTTCTTGCCTTCACACTTTCCCAACATCAGGGTCTTTTCCATGGAGTCTTCTCTTCTCATGAGATGGCCAAAGTATTGGAGCCTCAGCTTCAGGATCTGTCCTTCCAGTGAGCACTCAGGGTTGATTTCCTTCAAAATGGATAGGTTTGTTCTCTTTGCAGTCCAGGGGACTCTCAAGAGTCTCCTCCAGCACCACAATTCAAACGCATCAGTTCTTTGGCGGTCAGCCTTCTCGCTACTGGAAAAACCATAGCTTTGACTATGCGGACCTTTGTCGGCAAGGTGATCTCTCTGCTTTTTAAGATGCTGTCTAGGTTTGTCATCGCTTTCTTCCGAAGAAGCAAGAGTCTTTTAATTTCATGGCTGCTGTCCCCATCTGCAGTGATCATGGAGCCCAAGAAAGTAAAATCTGTCACTGCCTCCATATCTTCCCCTTCTATTTGCCAGGAGGTGATGGGACCAGTGGCCATGATCTTAGTTTTCTCCTCTTTCACCCTCATTAAGAGGTTCTTTAATTCCTCCTCACTTTCTGCCATCAGAGTGGTATCATCTGCATATCTGCATATCTGAGGTTGTTGATATTTCTTCTGGCAATCTTAATTCCGGTTTGGGATTCCTCCAGTCCAACCTTTCGCATGATGTATTCTGCATATAAGTTAAATAAGCAGGGAGACAGTATACAGCCTTGTCATACTCCTTTCCCAATTTTGAACCAATCAGTTGTTCCATAGCCAGTTCTAACTGTTGCTTCCTGTCCCACATATAGATTTCTCAGGATATAGATAAGGTGGTCAGGCACTCCCATTTCTTTAAGAACTTGCCATAGTTTGTTGTGGTCCACACAGTCAAAGGCTTTTGCGTAGTCAATGAAGCAGGAGTAGATGTTTTTCTGGAACTCTCTGGCTTTCTCCATAATCCATCGCATGTTAGCAATTTGATCTCTAGTTCCTCTGCCCCTTCGAAATCCAGCTTGTCCTTCTGGGAGTTCTCGGTCCACATGCTGCTGAAGCCTACCTTGTAGGATTTTGAGCATAACCTTGCTAGCGTGTGTAATAAGTGCAATTGTACGGTAGTTGAAGCATTCTTTGGCACTGCCCTTCTTTGGGATTGTGATGTAGACTGATCTTTTCCAATCCTCTGGCCACTGCTGAGTTTTCCAAACTTGCTGGCATATTGAGTGTAGCACCTTAACAGCGTCATCTTTTAAGATTTTAAATAGTTCAACTGGAATGCCATCACCTCCACTGGCCTTGTTGTTAGCCATGCTTTCTAAGGCCCACTTGACTTCGCTCTCCAGGATGTCTGGCTCAAGGTCAGCAACCACACTATCTGGGTTGTCCGGGACATCCAGATCTTTCTGGTATAATTCTTCGGTGTATTCTTGCCACCTCTTCTTGATGTCTTCTGCTTCTGTAAGGTCCCTACAATTTTTGTCCTTTATCAAGTCCATCTTTGCACAAAAGGTTCCTTTAATATCTCCAATTTTCTTGAACAGATCTCTGGTTTTTCCCTTTCTATTATTTTCCTCTATATCTTTGCACTGTTCATTTAGGAAGGCCCTCTTGTCTCTCCTTGCTATTCTTTTGAAATCTGCATTCCATTTTCTGTAACTTTCCCTATCTCCCTTGCATTTTGTTTCCCTTCTCTTCTCTGCTATTTGTAAGACCTCATTGGACAGCCACTTTGCTTTCTTGCATTTCCTTTTCTTTGGGATGGTTTTTGTTGCTGCCTCCTGTACAATGTTACGAGCCTCCATCCATAGTTCTTCAGGCACTCTGTCCATCAAATCTAGTTCCTTAAATCTGTTCTTCACTTCCACTGTGTACTCATAAGGGATTTGGTTTAGATTATACCTGACTAGCCCAGTGGTTTTTCCTACTTTCTTCAGTTTAAGCTTGAGTTTTGCTATAAGAAGCTGATGATCAAAGCCTCAATCAGCTCCAGGTCTTGTTTTTGCTGACTGCATAGAGCTTCTCCATCTTTGGCTGCAGAGAACATAATCAATCTGCTTTCGGTATTGCCCATCTGGTGATGTCCATGTGTAGAGTCGCCTCTTGTGTTGTTGGAAAAGAGTGTTTGTGATGACCAGTTTGTTCTCTTGACAAAACTCTATTAGCCTTTGCCCTGCTTCGTTTTGAACTCCAAGGCCAAACTTACCTGTTGTTCCTTTTATCTCTTGACTTCCTACTTTAGCATTCCAGTCCCCTAGAATGAGAAGAACATCTTTCTTTGGTGTCAGTTCTAGAAGGTGTCATAAGTCTTCATAGAATTGGTCAATTTCAGCCTCTTCAGCATGGGTGGTTGGTGCATAAACTTGGATGACTGTGATGTTGAAAGGTCTGCCTTGGATTCGTATTGAAATCATTCTATCATTTTTGAGATTGTATCCCAGTACAGCTTTTCCCACTCTTTTGTTGACTATGAGGGCTACTCCATTTCTTCTACGGGATTCTTGCCCACAGTAGTAGATATGATAATCGTCTGAATTGAATTCGCCCATTCCCGTCCATTTTAGTTCACTGACGCCCAGGATGTCAATGTTGATTCTTGCCATCTCCTGTTTGACCACATCCAGCTTACCAAGGTTCATAGATCTTACATTCCAGGTTCCTATGCAGTATTTTTCTTTGCAACATCGGTCTTTCCTTTCACTTCCAGGCACATCCGCAGCTGAGCGTCCTTTCGGCTTTGGCCCAACCACTTCCTTAGCTCTGGAGCTACTTGTAGTTGTCCTCCGCTCTTCCTCAGTAGCATGTTAGACGCCTTCCGACCTGAGGGGCTCATCTTCCAGTGTCTTTTAGCCTTTTGTTTCTGTCCATGGAGTTTTCTTGGCAAATATACTGGAGTGGCTTGCCAGTTCCTGCTCCAGATGGATCACGTTTAGTCAGAACTCTCCACTATGACCTGTCCGTCTTGGGTGTCCCTGCACGGCGTAGCCCATAGCTTCGCTGAATTACTCAAGCCCCTTCGCCACGACAAGGCAGCAATCCGTGAAGGGGGAAAAATGGTATATTGACATAAAAGCAGAACAGAACAATGGGTACTCTTACATGACGAGTAATCTGGGAGGACATGATGCCAGGGAGAGTTAATTTCCAATATTTATCATCCCAAACTTCTTACCCTTTTTAAATTTTTGGATATCAGTCCTATTACTGCTCTCCAAAAGATAAATTGCCCACACACACACACATGTACGATGGCAGGGATGATAGTCTTTTCTGCTTTATCTACATGAGACTGGGAATGTACATTCTGGAGATCCACCCTATTTCCACAGATAACATTCATCACACGGGGACCAATTATGGAAGGAATTCTATCCCTGGTGCATTTCTTTTGATACCAGAGAAATTCCCTCACATTTTATTAATAGCATATTAGCATGTCTTAGAAAGTTAAGCTAATCAATATGCAGCATCTGTTTCATTTAGCCCTTTAAATTCTTCTTAGTCTGGTTGCTGTTTCACTGTTTTTAATTGTGGCTTGTTGCTGGTTTCCAGAGCTTTATGAGATTCTTGTTGTAATATTTTTGACCCCTTCCCTACCACCTCGGTAGTGTTTACATGAAAGTGATATTTTTAAGAAGTAAATAAAATGCGTTCTGAGCTATCTGGCATATGCTTTTGGATTTCCTTCACTGAAAACTAGGGACATAATGTGGCATTTAGTTTAGGGAAGCTCAGCAGCTGAGCTGATTAAATTCATACAAATAATAAACAGTAGTAAAAAAAAGACTTTTCTCTGAAGTTGTCATTCTTTTTTGGCCATCTAATCTCACTGGTTTCTGCTCCTGTGAAAGTCCTTGAGGGCAGTGATGCATACAGTATGCCAAGGAAGTAGCATATAATGGCATATAATGGCTATAACAGGGCAGACAACTTTGGCAGGCATGTAGGCCCAGTTTTTACCCCAGCACACGTGATGCACCAGGCCCAGAAATGCCAAAAACACCCACTTCTTCTTTTGAATTGTCACCCCTGGAAACCTAACCCACCCTATTTTGAAGGGGGGGGGATATGGGTTTTACTACTCTGACCATCCCTCAGGAGTAGCAAGCCCATTTTTCTTAAAAGCATTTTCTTTTTCAGCGCAGGACCATAGGGTGGGGATCTGAGAACAGAAGCATGATATGGGGGGCACACATTGGCCCATGGGCTGCACTTTGCCCTGGACTAGAAAAGAGGAGGAGTGTTTGAATCCCCAAAGACTCTTGTACAGAAGACATCCAAGACAATTGGCAGAATGTGGAACTTTTTCAGCCTCGGGGCCACACTTCTTTGTTGGAAACCTCCAGGGGTTTCAGGTGTAGTTCAGTAGCCGTGGGGACACATATTCCAACAAGAGGCAGTGTCAAGAGTTCAAGGACACATTGACTACCTTTCTCTCATTTTGGGTAAAAAAACAAACCAACCCTGATCACAACCTTTTACTTGTCTTGCCAGTCTGTTTCCCCAACCTTTTCCTCCATTGGAAAATCCACAACACTGCATCTCTCTAATCTCCAACATCCCCCCCCCCCCCAAATTACAGCTAATATCTCACCGTGCCACCACTACCTTTCCTCTAGGAACAGAGGGTATTCTCCATTGAACAATCCAGGGAAAATGAAAAGGGATCTCAGATTTTGTTTTGTCTTGCAAATTTTTTCCCTCTCCCCTCCTGTTACCTAGGGGGAAGAAAAAAAACTTTGTTGATCCAGCCTGCAGATCTATAGCCATTATCTCAACCTTCAAATGGAAAGTCTTTGAATGCTTTGGTCATACCTATGCTTTCCTGCTCTTGGGCAGGATTTTCTCTCTCAGTGCATCCTCTATTTAGACATACTGTACTTGCATATGCCTATCTATGTGGAAGGACTTATGAGTTAGGACTAGCTGTCATCTTTACTCATCTGTCTGCATCCGAGTGCTTCAGCATCAATCTCTACTGTAGAAAGGAGATGGGCAGAGTGCTTGTAATGCGGAGCGGGCAAGTTTAGACAGAGGTGGGTGTGACGAAAGACAGAGGAAGAAGAGGCTGGTGGGCTAGAGAGTCCCAGTTGGTTAGAAGCAGCTTGTGGGCTAGTCCTTCTCAACCCCATTTAGACCAGATGCCTCAGACCCTGGGACTGAATCTGATCCTTCCAGGGTGTCAGTTCTAGAAGGCTGAAAATTCTTTCCTTAGACCAAGTTACTGGCAGTAAAATTTTGTCTACAAGATGCTGTTATTCTTGTTACCACCCTTTTTCATTTGACCTTCAGTGCTGCTAGACTGGGGCACTTGGAAGCATCTCTGATGTTGAGTCGAACCCTTAGAATGAAAGAGGTTCTCTGTGGATCATTGAGTCCAGCACCTGTCAAGGAGGCCAGCAGGGAACTGAACTCCCAACCTCTGGCTCTGCAGCCGGATACTTAGACCACTAAGTTATCCAGCCGTTTAAGTGTTACTAATGGGCAAACTTGGGTGATGTTTTGGAAGCAGCTCAGAACTATGCAGCTTTGTTTATTTATGTATGTACATTTTTATGTGGAAGTTAACTCTGTTCCAGTGGAAGACTTGTTATCCTTTTAAAAAATCATTCCAGGTGTTTCAGTCTGTGGGTGTTTTAAGGATTTAACACCGTTTCTGTTAATGATTGCCCTGTTTTCATCCACAGTGAAATAGATTCACTTGGTTTTGTAGCTGAATTATCAGAATATTTTAATCTCTAACTCCATCAGCCCTAGCCCACCTGATGAATGGTGAGGT
This sequence comes from Intellagama lesueurii, assembly GCA_037013535.1. Classification (NCBI taxonomy): domain Eukaryota; kingdom Metazoa; phylum Chordata; class Lepidosauria; order Squamata; family Agamidae; genus Intellagama; species Intellagama lesueurii. The sequence continues at coordinate 189,239,095 of JBAJHW010000003.1, read as the reverse complement.
ATGATAAAAGTAGCAGATCATCAACATCTCGTAGGACAAAATCTGTATTGTCTCATTTAGCACTAAAACCAGCATGTTGAGTTGTATCTGGAAACCATCTGAGAATTAATAAAGTATTGAATGCCCTGTGTAGAGAAAGGGTTCTAAACCAGTGGTTCCCAACCTTGGGTCCCTGGATGTTCTTGGACTAAAACCCCCAGAAGCCTTCCCCACTAGTTGTGCTGGCCAGGATTTCTGGGAGTTGTAGTCTAAGAACATCTGGTGACCCAAACTCGGGAATTACTGTTTCAAACCTATGGGTGGCCTTCAGAAAGTCCATAAACCAGGTGCAAAAGTAGTTTTGTATGTGTGTTTATGTGTATTTTTCATGGTGGGAGTTCCATAGTTTTCATCGGATTCTCAAAAGAGTCTGTGACCCAAAAAAGGCTAAGAACTACTGGCATCAAATAACCTTGCCATTGCTTTCTGGGCCATTTGTATTCTGCAATGATAGTCACACGAAGAGCACATACTTCTTACCCAAAACCTTTAGCTGGAAGAAAAATATTTGTGTGTATATTTTTGCAGATATTTGCAAGAGGTTTAAATGGAAACAATTACAGTACACATAAATCACCCCCTTCATAATAAACATCACTTTAAAATAAATTATGTTGAATAGATAACATTCTTTTGTAACTATGGTTTTATTCAGACATGATTTCTTGAACCTTGAAATTGTTTTAACAGTTAACAAAGGATCATTAGTCATAAAAATACCACTTCACTGTATTCTTTGCTGTTTTCAGATTTCACATCAACCCCAAAAAGGTCAAAAGAGTGATGCCTAGCAGAAAGGGTCAAATCTATTGAACAGATCATATGAAACAATCAGATAAGCAACTAGCTGGGAAAACCTGGACTTAACAATATTTGGGAAGTACAACAAAACATTGCACTATGGGATGCCTTTGTTGTGACTGCTAGTTTTCCCCCCAGGATATTCCATTATATTTCCAATCCACCTTCCAACAGTCAAGGACCACTGGGCAGAAATTTTTAAAAGTTAGTTGTAGTAACTAATAGTGCAGCACAAGGCACAGCATGAGTCAGCCCTTGAAGTATTATAATATTCCTCCTCCCTTGTTTTTTTTTTTTTATGATTTGTTTGAAATATGGCCCTGGAGGAGCACTTTGCAGATACCCTGTACTGCCAGAAAGTGAACAACTGGTTCTTAAAGCATATCAAGCCTGAACTATCTCTGGAGCGAAAAAATGTTGAAGCATGAAGCCATCTTACTTTAGGTGCATCCAGATAAGGCAGGATTTACTGAGAAAGGTTGAAGGCAGAAGGAAAAGAAGACAACCAAGTGCGAGATGGACTACTTCCCTAAAGGAAACCACAGGCTTGAGTTTACAAGGGCTGAAGCAGGGCTGTTGAGGACAGGACATTTTTGGAGATCACTCATTCATAGCGTCGCCGTAGGTCAGAAGTGACTTGATGGCACATAACAACAGCAACTGTTTAATAAAGCAGTGGCCCCATAATTGTGCAAGTGTCAAAAGGTTCAATTTTAACTAAGTTGGTTGAGTGTTCGCTGAGCTTCTTCTACTCCTGCTGAGACTGTACTGAATTGAAGCCCCTCTATCCTGGAGGTATTGGAATTCATTTAATCCTGACCTTGGTCTAACTTTGTGCTGGCACAGTGACTGTGCGTCTGGGCAGAGAGGAGTTTGTATCTGGCATAATTCAGATCCTCCTCCCCTTTTCCATCCACTTTTTGGCTCTTGTGATGGCAATGCATTTGTACTGCCAGATCCAGTTGTGCCAGTAGATGTGAGATCAGCTAGCGCAAGAGTAGTTGTGCCAGCATAAGAGTCTTCTGCCTGTTCCAAACCCATTGCAGTCAAGCGTATCTCTGAGTTGGGATTACGCGGACTTGAGCTAGCTGGTTGCACCATGAAGGAGTGATGTTTTTCTCTGTTACGTTTCATCATATCATGTAGTTATAGCATCGTTATTGGGGAAAAGGAGCTAATTACAAATAACGTGGTATTTGTAACTAATTATTTCTGAGTTCTGTTCAGTCTTCTTAGGGCTGTCTCGAGGATTTTTCATTCCATAGACTTTCTCCACCCAAAGACTGTCCATTTCTCTGTGAACCTTAAGAGTTCTTTGAGCCTATTGACGATCTCTCCCTTGTTAATGGATGGTGTGCCATTTTGACCACATAAGGATCTGACTCCAATAATGAACTTTCTGTTAGAATTAAGCTGCAGTAGACTCTTCCCCTTGCCCTATCTATATATAAGCATGGGTGCATAACACATCATTATACCCACATGGACAGATATGCTTGTTTTCTCTCCTGCCACCTGTTTCTGTCAAGACACAGAATCATCCAGTGGTGTTAAAAAAACAGAGGGAGGGAGGGAGACTCGGTGTTATGACTTGAAATGTTGTAATCTTTACTTTGCAAATACTTAAAAGCTTCCAGGGACACAAGTCTGCACAACATACATAATGGTTAATGGTCAGTTGCTGTATGGTTTCCTGCCTTAATAGTTGTGGATCAGGCATAGGCAAAGTGCACCCCAGGAATCACATGTGGCCTTCCAAAGCCATTAGCCTTTCCTGCCAAAATCCCTTCCCCAGAAAAACAACAACAACCCTATATTTTTGTTCCAGAACCTTCCTGGAGCTATGGTCTGCCTTTAAGTAGATTGCACCCCCATGCCATATTCCATATTAAAAAGCTTAATCATTATACAAACTGGCACTTGAATCAGTCATTTTGCCCTCCCCCTTCTTTTTTTGCATTTTTAGCAAATGCAAATGTAAATGGCTCCTGCAAGATCCAGAGGGCAGAATATTGGTCCCTGAACTCACCAAAGTTGCCCATCTCAGTTGTGGATTATCTTGAAAAACTTGCCTATATTTGCATTATAGGTGGAAACAAAATAAAAATAAAGAGTAAAAGGAGACAAAAATGTGGTGGCACTTTAAAGACTAACTTTTATATTCTTTGATGTGAGCTTTCCTGGACAAGTCCACTTCATCCGACATAAGAGAAGGAGATACCAATATAGAGATATTGCCTATATTTGGGTTGTGTGAGAGATAGGTTTATTTGTGTTTCTGTCAGAGCTTGGAAGAAATTAGTTATAAGTAGAATAGTTACCTATAACTAGTTCCTTTTGGATTTTGATTAATGGAATTAGTAGTTGCATTACTTTTTAGGTATTATGACACCTAGCTCTTTTAGGTGTAACAAGGAACACTTAGTTACCTTAAGAAGTTACTTCTAAGGGCATTATTATGTAACTAGTGGTTACAAAGCTGTAATGAGTACTTTGAAGGTGCAATGAGTAGCAATTACTTTCAAAATTACCTTTAATGGGCATTTTAAGCTAATTTTAGAGGCATTTTGACAGGAATTGTTCAAGTTTTATGAAATTCTCTTCTCAGTTTTAAATACCAACAGAAGGATGTTTTTCCCTTTTAAACAAGCCTGTAACCTTTAAACAGTTCCAAGTAAGAAACAGAGTTGAAGAGAGGGGCCACAACCCCTATAGCCAAAGCTGTATTGTAGAAAGCTAAACAGTAGTGTCAGTTAATCTTCTGCTGTTGTGTTGTGCACTGTGGGCGGCAGCAAGTAATAACAAAGGGACTAGTGGAACTATTCGCTTTTTGTGACCACACTCACTTCCATCCATCACATGGATTTAGGAGCAAACTATTACATCTGAAGGGACATAGGCCTCCATTTGCTTTGGGTAACAGACTCTGCCTGTTTTGAACAGTGTATCTGCTAGAGCCCTGAAGTCATCATCTGAGGTACCTTTTCAGTGCCTCCCAGAGCTTGGAGGTTTGTTACCTGTAATGAGTTACTATAAAAACAATGTATTAAGTAGTTACACAATTTTTTTTAGATGTTAGTAACTTTTGTAAAGACTTTCATAGTTACTTTTAAAATATGTGTTAATGTGTCAACACTTTTTATAGCCACTTTGACAGGGTAGACATGTAAACCAAAAATAGAGAAAAATTCAGCCCATTTCAGAAAGAGAAGATGTTTTAACCTGCAGTTTGAACTCATAAATAGAGCCGGGGTATTCGTATTCGTATACAAATACGAATATCCCCGCACAGGTGGCGTTAACGAGGGTCCAGCCCCATTGGGCCGGACGGTCCACTCACCGATCTGCCACCGACGCGGACGGCACGTTTCTACGAATGGCGCCGCAGTGCGCGATCTGCTCGCCACTCTTCGACCTTGCAGCGAGGCTTGTCCTCCTGCCTCCTGCCAGGAGTAGTGAGCGGATCACGCGCTGCAGAGCCATTCGTAGAATTGCGCCGTCCATGTCCATGGCGGATCGGTGAGTGGACCGTCCGGACCCATGGGGCTGAACCCTCATTAACACCACCTGTGCGGGGATATTCGTATTCATATACGAATACGAATACCCCCATAAGCTTCATGGTTGGTGAAGACTCATTAAGGGAAAATAAGAGAATTCCTACTAATTAATACCTCACTGTCAGAAAGAGTCTTCCCAAAGGCCTTAAAAAGAACAATTAAAAACCTTTATTTAAACAAACCTAATATGTTAGGGACGTGGTGGTGCTGCGGGTTAAACCGCTGAAGCCTCTGTGCTGCAAGGTCAGAAGACCTACAGTCGTAAGATCGAATCAACGTGACGGAGTGAGCCCCCGTCACTTGTTCCAGCTCCCGCCAACCTAGCGGTTCGAAAGCATGCAAAATGCAAAATGCGAGTAGATAAATAGGTACCACCACGGTGGGAAGGTAACGGCGTTCAGTGTCTAGTCGCGCTGGCCACGTGACCACGGAAGATTGTCTTCGGACAAACGCTAGCTCTATGGGTTGGAAACGGAGATGAGCACCGCCCCCTAGAGTCGGACACGACTGGACTAAATGTCAAGGGGAACCTTTACCTAATATGGACAAGAGAAATATGTCCAGTTATTGGACGGTTTCCAGCTGCCTTTTCTGGACAGAGTCATTAAAGAGCAACTCCAGAAATACCTAGAAGACTCGGCTCCACTCAACACTTTTCATCCTGACTTCTGGCCTGGATGTGACCATGAGACTGCTGTGGTGGCCTTGGTGGGTGATCCTTCTTCGTCACTTGGGCAAAGATGAATCATCTTTGCTGATACTGCTAGATCTAACAGCTGCTTTTGACTTACTGGATCATCAAGTATTGTTGAGGTGATGGGAGAAAGATCTGGGCCTAGCTGTAAAACCTATGCAATATTTTCAATATTTTCTTTGGAAAGGATTAAGAAGGTAACTGAAGGTTTATTGTTTTATTGCATCTCCCAAGGTTCAGTTTTAGCACATATGCTCCAGTATATACATGAGACCACTGCTGGAGATCCAACTGTAGCTTTGGAATTGGGTGCCATCAATATTTTGATCACATCTAGCTGTATCTTTGGTTAACTAAGCAACTGGAAGCAACCATGGAAGTCCTTAGTCATGCCTGGATGCTGTGGTCAAGAGTCTGAGGGTATTGGCTGTATTTTATTTTACCATAATTTGTTCTAATTCAGGGACTCCTAAACTTCTTGGCATCAGGTCTCCAGTTTTTTAACTTCTGAGAAACCCTCACACATCTCAGTCTTTCTTTTACTATCATTCAACCACTTTGAACAAAAAAAATTGCAGTTGCATGGCCATGGCCAGGAATGGGACTAGTTGCAGTGATCTGCTGGAGATTTTTGGCTATTAATAGTCTCTTACTCACCCCTTGCTTTCAAAGTCTTCTCCAGGGAAAAACGAAACCCTAGGGAATCACAGAACCGGGAAGTGGGGTGGGATAAGAAGCTTTCAGTTAACTTAAATTAATTATTTCCAGTGCCTGGCTCTGGTTTACAACAGCCTAACCTTAGGTAACAGAATTTTGCCTCTTATTTTTCTGTTTCTTATAATCTCAGATAGACTGAAGCTTGTTAGAGTGAATTTTGTGACTCAGTTCCTTTTTACACTGTACAGTTCAGTGAGAAAATGAAAGAGCTCTTCTGGCTGTGAGCTGTGCATTTTGTATATATGACTTCAAACTGTATTGCCTGTAAAACTGTGTGGAAGGAATGTGGCCAGATGTTCATTCCAAATGTGTGCCCTTTGGGTTTGCTGCAAAGTTTTGGCAACTCCTACGTATATCCACCCGCCCGTCACAGAGTATTAACAGCAGAACTGTTTGCTGTCTCAGTAATATTAATTTGGATTATATTAATGTTAAGTATGTGCGTGTGTGCACGCGTGCATATACACACGTGTGGTGCTTTCTTTAGCGAGTTAAACTAGCCATAAAGAAAGAAAACTGTAGAAGAGACGATAAGCAAACTTGGCTTTTGTGTTTATTTACCTCAGTTGTGGTAAGCAGTGACTCTTCACTGTCACAGCTTTTAGGAATACAGTGCACACACACACACACACACACACACACACACACACACACACAGAGAGAGAGAGAGAGAGAGAGAGAGAGCGCCTTCAAAGCATTACGTGAAGTGGCTATCTTTTTAAAAAAATTACCAAGTGGAGCTGATCAATGAAAACATTTTTTTTTAAAATCAAGTTTGTGGGATGTGGATTGTATCTGTAAGGATTTGCCGGCTACAGATATCAAACTGTATTGCACAGTTTTTTATAATAGTTGACCTAGGCTGAAATCTGAAAGAACCAAGTATGTCCAGGAGAATATAGCAAGACATACTTATGAGTAAACATGCAGAAGATTGCATGTTGGCCTGCTCGTTATCATTATTTTCCTTCCCTGTGGTTTCTTGAATAAAGAAAAAAGCTGCTTTCCTTAGAAGCTTTGCTCTTTTGGGCCTTGAATTTTATTTTATTTAAAAGGACAGCCTCATACACCCATATTGTGATGTCTGGTAGATTTTTCACATAGGGTTTGTTTGCTTGAGAGCAGCCCCTCCCCCGCTGCATATTTCAGATTTCTTTGTTTGAATTGGCTCCTAAACAGCCAACTTTGATGCTGATTGTTCACTTTGGTCCCTTGTGCAGCCATCTGTGCTCTGGAGACCATTTCCAGGATTAGGGGTCTATAAATACCTTTCAAATCTCTTAGTTGGCTCTGTGATTCGACTGTTTTAGACTGGTATTTTGGCTTGGCTTTTGTGCACAGGGACAGAAAATCAGGCATTTTGCAGCAAAAATGGAGGATCGGGTTGGTTGGTTTGCTTTTTAAAGTCTCATCTGTGAAAGGATAGGGTTTGTTTGTTTGTTTAATGATCTTCTGAGGTATATTTAGCTAGCAGCGGGGGGCCCATCCTAAAGCGGGTTTTGTGGGTATTTCAGTGGTAAGATTAGAGCTTAGAAAAGTTACTTTTAGGGGGCTGTACCTCTTGGAATTCCTCAGCCATCATTAGGGTCCCTATAAATCAGATGTGGCTTGACAACACATAACAGTCTGAATGGCTAGTGATGGGAAAGTGTGTAGAGAGCACTCTTCCTCTGGTTCTCAGGAAGGAACTTTGTTTATGTAAGGGATTCAGCGAGGAAACAATATAATGCAATATTATCTGAGCCTTGGCATACTGCAGTGGTGTAGGGATTGCTTGGTAGCTTGGTGAATTATTTAGTATTACCTTCACACCTGTATTAGCTGGGTGGATAGCTCAGTGGTTTAAGTATCTGGCTGTGGAGCCAGAACTTGGACTCTACTTCACTGCACCTCTTGTGAAGTAGAGCCAGCCTGTGTGGCCTTGGGCAACCTGCTCAGTTTCAAGGATGCCCCTAGAAGAAGGGAATGGTAAACCACTTCAGAGTATTCTCTGCCTTGGAAATCCTGAAAAGGGTAGCCATACATCAGAATTGACTTGAAGGCACAGGATTATTATTCACACCTGTATTAACCTGAGGTTTCCTTGAATGTTAGAAATCTGAAGGATTTGCTAAGCATTTCACTAAAAAGCTTGTCTTGTGAATTTAAAGTGTAGTACCACATGTGTTTCCTCAGAAGCAAGCTGCATTAAATTCAATGAATTTTGCTCTCACATTTACAGTTGTAGGGTTACTCCTTACAGGTAGGGTGTTGCTTACACCTCTGGACTGTTAGTGTGCATGTTGTGAAGGCTGAAGATCATGTTGCCAAATTAACTTTTTAGCCTGGGTCAGTAGGTTGTTCTAAAATGTGCAGCTGTTCCTATGTTGTATCATAGAACAATTGGCAGCCTAACAGTTCTTGCATTGAGCCTCCATGAGTTATTTTTGCTGTGGGTGTATTTAGAAAATGTCAAATGTTGGGCCTCTTTCCACACTGTTTAGTTTGGTCTGAGATCAAGTTTAGTACCGAACTAGCTGTGGAATGTGTAGATACAGATACAGGCAGGGAGATGGTATATGACTTTTGTAAGGTGCAGGTAGAATTTAAAAATATGTTGATTTTGGTGACTTCATGTTCTATTACAGAAATTCAGTTAGCTTCCATCTTTTTCATACAGATACCAGTAATGGAAGATGGAGAAATCAAGTGGAATTAAGTAAACATGAGAAAATAGAGTTAACAAAATGCGTAGAAAAGTTTTCCTCATGACATTTTACTGGTTATATGACTTTACGCTTCACATTTTGAACCCACACACGGAGCTGGGGATGGGGGAGCCATTTTAAAGCATACTTTAAAATGTTTCGGTTTTCTGCAAGTAAGCCTCATTAAATTCAAAGAGATGGATTCCTGGGAAACTAGGTATGGGGTTGCAGCCTTATGGAAACAAACAAACAAAAATTGGATACTCAGTAGTTTTAAATTTAGTTTCGTAATTTGTTTTCCTTAACAGGAAAAGAACAATTCCAGTACAGTTTGAAATGTTAACTTTGTAAAGTGTACTTCCTTCTGGAAGAGAGAAATATAGACTAACTCATTCAAAACAGGAAATCTCTTAATAGCTAGGTTTAAATATACAGAATTTTCCTTGTTTCCTATTCCTTGCTCACTTAAATACAGGATAATACATCCAGGCTCTGCTGAAGACTTGGAACTTATGTGCCTAGCTCCTATTGGTTTCAGGGACTGAGGGAGGTAATTAAACAAGTGCCATGTGAATGAGGCTCAGCATTGGCTGAAATGTGAGCACCCTTAGAGATCCAAGTATATGTTACAACTTAGCACATCATTAGAAGCTGAAATCATGTTAGCATTCCAAAGATGTGTTTCCAGCACACTTTCATGTTTGAGCAATCATATTTGTTACGAAGCTTGTATTTACTTCCCAATGATTGGTCACAAAACTCATAGCTAGTCTGTAAACTGTGGGAAGTGTGGAAAGCTTCTGCTATGGCAGTCATATCTTTCATCATTTAAGGATTCCTTCTTATGACATGTTATATGGAACATCTAGTTCCAGTAGAAACATTAAAGTGATCCCTACAGTCTGGAATGTCGAGTCTGTGTTACATTCATAGGCCATCATGTCTTCTATAACCATCTTGGTTAGTTTCACTGGCAGACATAAGATCTGTGCCATGAAAAGTACCGTCTCAATGGCCTTTACCCTAGGAAGGGAAGGTTGTTGACACCCTGTTTGGCGGCATTTTATTGTAGGGTGAAGACTTTTCTGTGTAGGATAAAGTTTACGTTATGAGTTATTGTCAATATTTTTTCTGCTGTACCACCTTGCTTTTATTATGTTGTAGTTTCTTATTTCAATTTTGCTACTGGTTTTAGCTCCTTTTAAATATATGCTGACAGCATGGTGAAAACATTAGAGAAGGATGATATAAGATTTTGTGTTTAAAAAAAGAATTCTAGAACATTGGTGTAACCCCATTGCCATAATTTGAACAGAAACTCTTCCTTATGCTGTTTTCCCCTCTTGTTTAGCAGTAGGACAAAAACAGTGCAGCGGAGCTGTACTGCTTTTGCTATCTTCACTTAAAGAATCTCCAGAACCCCATGTAGTTGTCCCCAGTCAGAGTCATGTCAACCTCATGTGTTCTCTATACTTGTCTTGTCCCTTAGCTATTAGAATGAATGTGAAAGGTTACTCACACAAAGTGCAACCCTGTCTCAGCATGTTCATCTTGGGATGTCTGTAGAGTAGACCCAGTGGAAATGACCTATACGAAGAGAGATGAATACTTCCTTTGCTTCAGTGCCCAGAAGCAGCCAAAAGCAAAAGGTGACAGATATGATGCTGGTTGCTACGGTGTTTCAGTTTGACGTATGGAGCTCCCAGGAAAGGAGTACGTCTCTGCTGGTCCCCAAAGCTTAACAGCAAAAGCAGTTTTGTTGCTAGAGCGTGAATGTGAGCTCCCAGAAGCACTGCTTGAGTGACGTGACTGTGCTGATATCCAAGCCAAGGAGTGCAGCTGCCCATGACAAATTACTTGTACTGATGCTACATGGAATGCTCTCAGATGCAAAGAGTGAATGCATTTCAGGAAGATGTTTTTATCACAAGAGCCGTGTGTGCACATTGGGTGGAGGGATAGAGAGGTTTTATTTCTATGTGGAGTGGAGATTGGCCCTCAGCCCAAGAGAGCAATGTAGTTTTCTGTTTCTTGATAACTCTTGCACATTTTAAAAAGCTAGCAGGTTTACCTGCAGCTCAGATACCAAGGAAATATTTATCTACAGTGGGCAAAGACCCCAGCTATAACAATTGGAGAACTACGTTAGAAACAGAATTTAAAAAGGAGGAAATTTACAGGCTTCTATTGGCATAATTTAACATCTTCATAAAGTTCCTTCCCTTGCACAAGTGCAAACCATTTCATGTAAGCAAGAACCATTAAATAGAATCAAGTCAAAACCAGTAATGTTCAAACAGAGCAGCCTAGGAGATTCAGAATGGTTAAGAGCAGCAGTCACGTACCATAAACCTCCATAAAAAACCCTCCATAAGAGAGACGTGAAGGCTGAGGGATAAAATCAAGCATGGAGAAGAAACCTACATGTGAGTATTGTACTGTTTTGTTCTGTTCTGATTTTACGTGGTTGTCAGACATCTTGAGTGCTAGGAAACTTAGGATCTCAGTGTTTTAAATTGTGGTGAGGAAAGTGTGACTGTACATCCCCACAAGTGTCCCATTGCTTCGGATCAGGCAATTACACTAGCAGAAAGTGGACAAAAATGATGTGCTGCCAGTCAGAGCAAATGTAAACCACACTGGCAGCTGAACCAAAAAAACGCAATTCCTGGCTCAAAAAATTCGATTCCATAGCAGGCTTCCTGGCATTGAATTTTATATCATGTAGTCACTGGGTTTTAGTTTGTATTCGTCAGTGGCCAATCCAGTTGTGGGGTAACTGACCAGTGTAGTTGCTGCTTGGGAGAGAACAGGGTTTCCAGACTTCATTGGGGATTGCACACAGCAGTTCCTTCCAGTTTGTTTGAAATCTGCCCAATGTGTGATGAATACTGTCACGCACCCCCAGTGTCCCTAGTTTGTTTCCCTCAAACCCAGGTCCACCTTTGGACACGACTTGCTTATTTCTCCTTTCACCAACTGCCACCAGTGGATCTTTATCCACACTTTACCAATAATGTTGCATAGACACGTGTTGTCAAATATAACTGATTATTTATTATTTAGTTGTTGAATCACACAAGTAGTTTCATAGATGTTTTATTATGTGGCACTCATTAAACTTGGATATTAAACACGTTTCTTTATTTGTATTACTTCACATCAATCACTGGAATAAGATCTGATGACTATCTATTTTATTATACTTCTATCCTTTAACTATTCTTTAACTCATCAACCAAATACGTACTCCAATTGTCCAGTCTCTCTCATAAACCTTCAAAACCTCCTCTCTCCCTCTCTCTCAGTCTCCAACTCTCTCCCTGACTCCGCCCTCCTATCCTCTCATAGGCTCTAGCTCTAGAGCTCCACATGACGGACAGGTGGGACATGGGCATTCTGCCACAAATACCATGCCCAGACTGGTCATAAGTAGCAGGATTTAAGACCCATTTACATTTTCCTGATGTCAGGATCTAACCTGTAAATAGCTAGTCTTCTGTAGGGTTGGAATTAATTCAGAATTCCTGGTCACAGCATGGCATCATACATCTGGGCTCCCAAAGCATTAACTTTGGAATTATACTGGTTCTGGTGTCAAGAGAAAGAGAGGTTACAGTTGCTCTTCACTGTTGTGATGAAGGAAAACTCATTAAAAGTTTGTCACATTCCTGTTTTATATCTTTTTCTAAGAAAAAGAAAAGAACTCAAAGCAGGTCCATCTCTTAACCCATCCCAGCCATTCTTCCCTAGCATTTGCCTCCTCCATCCTTTTTGATTATCCAAAACATATACTTACAACTCCTTCTATACCATACAAGTCATTGATGCTTACAATCAAAGACTAACAGGACAAAACATATAACAAACAAGGGTATCTATTATGCCTGTTTTCAGTTCCTTTTAATTTTAGTCTTGAGCTTTTAGAAACACAGCAGTTTCAATTGTAGAAACATCAGCCAAGTGTGGTATAGGAGCAGCCAGCGTTGATGGCTGTGTCACAGATTTGTTTGTATGCAGTGTGGGAGTTTAGAACTCAAAAGTTAACAGGCAGAAGTGGATTCCACACAGGCTGCTTAAGATTCTGCATTAGGTGGCTATTCACTGTGCTCCTGTGGTTGGGCCGTTAATTTAATGTTTCGTTGTGGGAAGGGTGTACTTCTCAGACTAAATGGATAAATACACCCTGTTAGTAATGAGCAGGAGTGCAATAAAATAATTCTGTAATGTGCAGTTGTGTTGTTTAACATAAACATGTTGGGAGTGAGTATTCTTGAATTGTGAGATCAGAAAAGCAAGAAAATTCTATAACTAAAGACGCTTTGGAGCTGTTTTCTGTGTTGTTTTCTCTTATAGCTATGAGCCTGAGACTTGAGAGGCATACATTGTGTTTAAAGGATGCTCCTATTCTGAGAGGAAGCAATTTATAGTAAGAAATGCTTTGTCAAATAAAGTTGTAGATTATGATAATGTTTAGCTATTAAAGTAGCTATAAGGATAGGGAAGGGGAAATAGAAGAATCACACTTATTAAAGAAAATGCAGCATACTTCAGTGTTCAAGAAATAGATGCATATGTTCCACATGAACTACTATGATATCAAACACCAAGTCTCCCCTACAATGTGCAAATCTTTTCTCCTTTCCTTTTTTTTAAAAAAATTATTCCAGCAAGAGCATCTGGGGTTTCATATGTACTGCATGTCCAGCAAAACATGTCCCATCTGACATAGTACATAATTCTTATTTTTTAGCTGTTGTTGACTGTCTGATATTTCCTTCCTTGCCAAATCTATTTTTAGTGTTTAAATCTACTCACTGTTGCATGCAAGTAAACACTGTTGTCTTTTTCCATTGGAAGGAAACATCTTTCTCTATGGATAAGAGTGAATGCAGAGTAGGATTTCCTGGGGAAACTGATACTCCCTGTAACCAGACAGTAGCTTTGAACTTTGTAGCAATTATTAAAAAAAAAAAAAAAGAGCCCCCCTCCCCTTACAAACATATAAGTTGTGTTGTGTTATCTATAGATTCTTTATTTTCCGGTTCTCTGCATAACTGTATACTCTAGGGCAAGGAAGAAAATATGTTTTAAGTTTTAGAAAATACAGTTTTAGAAAAGACAGAACAAGAATTTCACTTTAGTATCATGTTCATATTTGCTCATATTTGCAACACAGTCATCTCTCACCACTAGCTAGGTTGGCTAGGGCTGATGGGAATTGTAGTCCCACAACATCTTAAAGACTGCCTATTCCTCATACGTCAAACAAGGCATAGGTGTTTAATAGAACTTAGAATGTCCTCTTTTCCCTTAGCCATTCAGCCGTTGCCAGTGGTAGGAGCACTTTGATTCTGGACACCATCTAGGGGAAAATGCATAAGCGAGTAAGTTGTGTTTCAATCTGACTACTTCATATAAACAAGCATGGCAGTGTCCAGGATTGGGCCGTTGCATTTTGCTGCCTGACATAAACAGCAAATGACATCTTGCTCTTCAAGTTAGGGTGCCTGGTACCCAAGGCCGGCCATGTTATTTTGGCTATTGAAATAGAAAATGTCACAAGGATCTCTGTTTGACTTTAGCAGTAAAAATGCCACAGCACTAAGGTAAATGAACTAATAATCTGCTGCATTTCATGCCCCCCCCCCATCAGCTGCTTGAGGCAGTTGCCTCACCCTGCTTAATGTTAGAGCGAACCCTGGGATTGTTGAGCAGTCTGCTTGTTAAACACAGTTCATATGTGTATCCGCTTTGTGTCTTGCAGTAGTGTTGACAGCTAAATTCCCTAGATGTGGCCTTTTGAAGTCTAATATTTCTTGTTGTGCTTTTTAGGTGAATATTGCTACTTATTTTAAGAGAGTTGTGCAGAATCTTGTAAACTGGCATCCGATCTGGTAACATATATAGAGGAACAATGATTATATACCATTCTGTTGGTCCTTGCTGTTCTACAAAAAGCATGCTATTGAACCATCAAAACACATTTTAGAAACATTTTACTATCTTTCTCAGTCTCCCTTGCAGTTATTCCATCATCTAAGCAGTGCTCTCAGTTCTGTTTTGACAGAAGGAGAGTGAAGAACAGAGATCAGTTTTGTGAGGACTTTTAGTTTAGCATATTATATGAAAATAGTAATTCCTTCCAGCTGAATGATCTTTTCCACCCAAAGAACTCTTTGATGTTCACAGGATAAAATTAAAATTTTAAAAACAGAAGATTGGATCCAAACTTGGTTATGCTTAGAGTAGATCCACTGAAACAATTGAGAACCAAAATAGTCATGACTAACTTAAATCCCATTGATTTTAGTGGGACACATTACTTAGTTTGCGTCTTATCCATGGTTGGGGTACTTAGACACATATAGGCATAAGCTTCCTAGCCATACTTTCTCTTTGGTCAAAGTTTCCCAGGATTCCATGGCATATTCCTGTAAATTTGACAACCAGCTGTGGTTCCCTTTCTCTTCTGCTTTGATGATAACATGAACTTGCCTCCCAGTGTTCTAATCCAACATCACTTTGTAGCCATATCTCTCATTAGATGTAACTGTGGCACTTATAGGTGCTGCCTCCTGGATTGGACTGTGGAACACTATAGCTGCTTTCACCCTGAGTTCCTCCCTGGACAGTTCATGGTAGTGTTATAGGGTCCGATGGCAATTTTTTAGAGTATATATTTTAATTGCATTTTAATTGTTTTGTCTTTTTATTGTATTTTAAATGTTGTAAGCCGCCCAGAGACCTCTGGGTAGTGTGGGCGGCATATAAGTTAAATAAATAAATAAAATAAAATAAATAAAATAAATAAATAAACTAGGTATCTTCTTTGCCAGCCACTGTGGTTATGATGGAAAGTTGGCTTAATGTTAAACATGAAGCTTGATGTAATGTATGATTGAATAGGTGGTTTCCAACCAGCCCCAGGGAAGGGGATGATGCTTCATCTTCTTGCCACAGGCAAGAAGCAGACCGATCTTCTGTGTGAGAGCAGAAACAAAACAGTGGCACTACTGCAAGAAAGTTTGATGTCAGATGCTTTGGAGAGATATAAGATGAGTGAGATAAAAGTTGGAACAACTTTGAGTCGCTCTGATGTATCCTACCGGCATTGGAAATACTCCTGTCCTCCCAGTGTAGTGCAAGTTATGAGCTGTGACTTTCTGAAATTCAACAGCACGGTTGGTGACTTCAGACCGACCAGAAGTTGTAGGGCAGCAGCTCCCATCAGCTCTAGCCAGCATAGCCAGAGAGGAGAGATAATGGAAATTATAGTCCAGCAACTAGTGACTGTTATTGGTCAGTAGCAACAAAGTGTCATCACATACCTATTTAGTTGTTGTGGATTTGTTTGTTTATATCTAGCAACTAAATTGGATGATAGGTTTGTGGTGGAAGGTTATTATCCTCAAGCATGCTTACTTGGAAGCAAAATCCTTTGGAAAGAATGGTGGCTTTCTTCCAGATAAATGTGTGTTTGGCTTGGTTTTTAAAAATGGATTGGATTCAAATGTGCTGGCCTTTGACTGGCTTGGGGATTGAGGAACATGTCTGTTATATGCCTTGTTAAACTAGGAAATGGCCTTTAAAAATGTTAAATGCATAATAAAATGACTCAGTTTGGACCCAGTCCTCTATGGCAAACTTGCATACACAACTGCTTTACACAGATGGGTTTCTCTCACCCTGTTTCCCCCCAAAAAAACCTTGGCTCAGTTTACTCAGTGGATTCCAAGGACTGTGCTTAATTGGTCCCATCTTCTTATTTTCCTTATTGCTGACCTTTAGCAGATTAGGATTACATTAAACAGCAAGCTCTGTTACTGTATTCTTCCCATGCTGTGATTTTTCAGAATTCTATCTCCCTTTCTCTCCCCTTAGAGAGAAAGATGGCCATGGTGGCTGGAATATTTTGGAAGTTGTAGTCCAGAGAGTACCTGCTTCCATATCTTGAATTGAACATTCACTGTAAGCAAGGGAATTCCGTGGTTATTCCACAGCAGCCTTTTTTAAGGCAGAGAAACACTTTATATACATCTGTGTTTTCTAGTGCAGCAACAGATCCACTATCTTATCAGATAGATAGATAGATAAAACCTTTATTGACATAAGTAAAAATTGGACATAGTCACAGTGGTTTGTTAGGTAACTACATATATAGGCATCAAGAGGGCAGAAAAGTGTTAGACATCCTTAAAGGGACAACGGTTTGTCTCCTAACAATAGTATCAAGGAAGTCTGTGACTCTTTCTACAATGTCAGTCATCTCGGCCATCAGCATATAGCGAACTTTATCCAGATCTCACCTCCCTGCGCGGCGCCATGTTTTCCTGCGTGGCGCTGGCAGCCAGGTCGCATTCTACCTCTGGAGAGAGAGCTGGAGATGGCAGGGGTCGCTGAGGGAGCTTTCACGCTTCCTTGAGGAGATGGTCCCATGAACCTCAATGCTACACCGACTGGCCGGCGAGGCCATGGCGACCGTCGGGTTTAAGACAGCGAGCGGCAGCATATGGAAGTGTGGCGGGGAAGCAAGCCAGCTGGTGGCCGCTGTATCCAGCCACAGCGGTTCTTCCAAAACCCGCAGCGTGGGTTGAGAAGGGCGCCTTGGCTGCGGTGGCCAGCCAAGAGCTGGGCAGCACCAGTCTGTGGGGCATTCCCAGCCGCCTTCGTCTTCTGGCAGTGGCAGAGCCAGGAAAGCCATGGACTCCGGTCCGGCAGCCACTGCTTCTCCTCTCATGGCCATCCCCGAGATGACCTAGCCTGATCGAAAAAATTGACCCAAAAACCTACCTCTGGGCCAGATACCATGAGATGAAAAAACTGGTGCATGATCTCCTTCCGCCAGGGGTCTGCAGTCTTCTTAATCCAGCAGCTATTTATGCAAATAATGAGATCAGTCTGGGAGATGTGGAGATCTATGGCTTTGATTATGATTACACATCAGCACAGTATTCTTGTCACAAGGACAGGATGATGCTTTTCTGGCCAATTAAAAATGCCTTCTGCCTGTGTACCTAGCAGGCCTCCTTGGTTGTGGTCAGACAAAAGCAGTGAGACATGAAAAAATAATTAAAACTTAGAGGGCAGAGCACATAATTGGCCTGTAGAAGAACCCTGGGATTTCTAGGCCTGCTTGAAGCTCTGGAGAGCTATTGCAGATCAGTGTGGACAATGTGGTTCAGGTATCTGGCTGTGGAGCCTGGCTGTGGAGCCAGAGGTTAGAAGTTCAATTCCCTGTAAGGCAGGGTGGATTAAAATAAATGGTTTTTTTTTAAAAAATACAAGAGTTTAGCTCTCAGAAGGCAGCACAGCCCCAGCAGAGAAGAAAGGTGGTAAACGGGGAGGCTTACCTCCCTTCCGTCTCCCCAACCTTTACCCCAATGTTTTCTCCTGACACCAGTACCATGGGTAAACCAAGTAGATTTACACACAGGTAGACTGCTAATCGAAAGACTTGTGTGTGCTCTTCTCACAGGAGAATAAACATCTCCAGAGTGAATGGAAGGATCATTCAAGTGGGAAATAAAGTAGATCACATTGAAGATAAGAACCTTTTAAGTATGAACCAGACTGATCCAGATTCTCCTGTCTGGACAGGCTCTATGAATCTAGTTCATTTTGGTTAGGTTTGGGTAGCTGCAAATTTACCTGTATGAATCAAACAGAAAAGTAAATCCACTTGAAAAATACAGGGCTAATGTACAGCCCTCCCTGTGTACTTTTGCAATTGCAAAAGGGAAAAATAGCCTCTTCTTGCACCAAATGGAAGCTTTGGCGGGGAGATTTTTTTCCTACGTTCATTCACTTCGTTTTTCTGTTTCATCCAGATAGCAAATTAGCAGCCACCTCTGGAATGGCCAGTTCAGCTAGGGTTGTACAGTTTCAGCAATTGGTTGGGCCATATTTCCACTCTACAGGATCACACAAATCATCCCAGCTTCATATTGCTATGATCTCGGTAGCTATCTAGGATATCATAGCAAGACTCTGAGTCAGCTTCCGTGTTCAGAGCTTGTATGTTCAGTCAAAGCTCATTATGGTGTTATGTTAAACAAATATAACTGGAAGTTGTCAGCTGGCTCTTTATAGAACAGTGGCTCCCAATCTTTGAATTCCTGGTAGTCTTAGATTATAACTCCCAAAAGTTTTAAAAAATGTTGTCTGCATTAGTTAAGTCTTTTTAGCGTTACAGTCGAAATGTGTTTATAGGGCCACGGTTGGGATGCCTGGTTTAAATGTGTCAAACTGTAAGCATAGGCCTGTTGTCATTTGGGAATAGGCATGCAGACTGACATGTGCCCTCTACATAGAATACACAAAACTAACATTTAATTAATGTTAAATGTTTTCAATTTTAAATGTTAAGTTAATTTCATTTCCCCATTTCTGATACTTAACTAATTAATTTTGAAATCTAACAGCTAAACCTCCTTCTACCTCAAATTGTCTGTTCTGCATGTAACATTAAGCCATTGTTTATTTAGCATTATGAGCCTGAGCCTCTGGTTTATTTAATCTCTCCCTTCCCTCCTTTCTTCTCTCATGTGGCTACAAGGACAAAACTGGAAGCTTTCACTCATATTTTCAGTTGACCATGTTTGGCTGAAACATCTTAATCAGAAACTGCAGATAGGATGACTTGAAAGAAACTAGGATCATTGACAATGGTTTCAATTAGTTTTGTTTTCACTCAACTCCTGGGCTCCAATATAATGAGGAAAAAATAATTAAAGCAATTAAACATATTAATAATAATAAAAGGTTATGGGTAAAATCATTTTAAAACAATGTAAAAAAAAACATTAGAAACTAAAAAGACAACTCTTGTGTTGACTCTTCTCACAGGAGAATAAACATCTCCAGTGTGATTGGAAGGATCAATTCCTGAACATCAATTTACTTATTAAAAGCCTGCATAAAAACAGAGTTCTTTGACTGTTGACAGAAGGACAGTAGGGATGGAGCTAGCCTGGTCTCCTAGGGAAGGAAGTTCCACAGCTTGAGAGCAGCCACCAAAAAGCCCTCTCTCATGTCTGTATAGTGTGTACCACTGAGGGAGCTGGGATGGAGTGAAAGGCCTCTTCAAAGATCATAAAACCTGGGGAGGTTCATATGGAGAGACAGTGTTCCTCAGGTAGCCTTATTTTTATTAAATTTCTGCACCCATTTTCAGAAATGTTTTTTGTTCAGTCACATCTGATGTCAGCTGTTACATAACTATCTATTTAAATTCAATCCTTAACATTTCACAGTGATGAAGTGGCATTGCTGCATAATGTTGTGACAATTTTGTTGATACAATTTAATAGATTTTCCCCTTACTCTGTTACACATATGATGGGTAGGGTTTTTTGTTTTTAAGCTGGCTATTTCTGTATCATCCTTTTTTTAGAAGCTCATGCTTTTGCCAGTAATTTGTAGATGCACTTCAGTTTTCCACAGTTAAATTAATGGTTGGATTTTTTTCCCCTTTGACTTGACTTTCTTGGCAAGAAATCTTTCCTAGTAGAATTCAGAAGAGACCTATGAAAATATTGATTTAGAAGCTAGAATGCAGGTAGCATCCGTCAAAGAAAATACAGTGATAAAAGCAGAGCATTTGCTTATCCAGACAGAGCATTTGTTCCCAGTATGGACCTATCTCTGCTCCTGCAGAAGACACTATGCTTAAATTGGCACCTGTAGTGAAAAAATGACAAAACTTATGGGTTTATTAAAAAAAACACCTCCTGTAAGTGTTTTTGTTGTCTCATATTGTAATGGAGCAGAGTGCAGACAGCAAGAGCTTTTCACTTTGGAAGCTTTCAACTTAGATTAATCAAGGAAAACAACAACAATAAAAACCCAGCAGAGAAAATTATTTCTAAAGCATTGTGGGAAATTTGTAAAACAATTGTTGTTCAAGATATCACATTTCAGAAGGGGGTTAGCAGTGGATGTTCATTGCTGAGTGCTCCATTGGAAGTTCTCAGTTTAATACCAATCTACTAAAAGAACAACATCCTGCAGAGATGATCATTTTAAAAGTGTTTCATCAAGATGTTTTTTTTTAATTGAACCATACCTTGAAGAGAGGCTGACTTCTTGAACAGAAGAGAAATTAGTTTTTAAGAATGTGTGTGGACAAAAAACACAATAACATCCACACTCGTTAGGCTCCAAGCAGCACCAGCAGACACAGAGTGGGGAGGAACAAACACTCCATTTGAATCAGCCACAGAAGTACAGTGAGTGGTGCTTTCTCTTTAACTACCTTCACTGCAATTTCACCTACTTACTGGGCATTTTAGTTGTTCTGTCCTAAATTCAGCATGCTCAAAATCTAAAAAGCAGGCATATTGGTGCTACTGTTGGAATTCTTTTTTGATAATAACTGGCTAGAATACAGGGAACACCTTGTGGGTCTAGATTTCATAATTGTAATTGTCTAAGGAATCTGTTTTTACAGAGTATCTAATAAATCTTAAAAAATAAACAATTGGGCTATCAAATCAAAGAATTAGCAAATTACACACAACTTGTAATCATATCAGACTCCACTTTAATTATCAGTAGAGGCCCGCTGTTTGTTTCTTATTCTCCCTCCAATGTTGGCTCTCGCCGGACTAAAAAAATCTTTGTCAGTTCCTTGAATAACATTTATTCTTATCTCTATAACTGATTCCCCTAACAATCTGGAACATGCAGTTGACTTCTGTTGGCAAATGCTTGGAATTGAATTAATTAGTTTATTAAACATACATACCTTCTTGTATGAAAATCCATAGCCCTGAAGGGGAAAGTGTTTTATTATTGATGACACATGACTCACTGCAAGTACTGTTTGAAACAAGCATTCCTGTTAAGAGAGCACGAAGTGGTGAAAGGGAAAAGGGGCCTCTTCCAAAATGATGTGTATTGACTACAATTCTGAGAAAGTGCACTTAGAAAGTTCACCTTTTTATTTTCCTTTGTTTTTGCCTGACATGCTAGCACAGACGAACATGGCTATCTCTTCTAAAACTAAAATTCTGAAACACCAACTTCAGTGTGTAGCTATTTATGTGAAGTGAGCCAGTACTTAGAGCTTGATGAATGACCAACGTTAACAATGTAAATTGCTGCTGTAAGTATTTTCTACATTTAATTTCCCTTTGGTCATACTATCTACAGGTTCACTCCCTAACCACATGTACTGTGTACATATTTGAAACTCCTGATTCCACTCCACCCATCTAACAAAGTGGGCTCTATTACATTAAAGGTCATAAATTTGTTTTAGTGCTCCCTTTGGATAGCTCAGTGGTTTAGGTATCTAGCTGTGGAGCCAGAGGTTGGGAGTTTGATTCCTCCCTGTGCCTCCTACACTAAGAGCCAGCCTGTGTGACCTTGGGCAAACTGCACAGTCCCAGGATGCCCCCAGAAGAAGGGAATGGTAAGCCATTTCTGAGTTTTCTATACCTAGAAAACCCTGAAAAGGGTCACCATAAGTTAGAATTGACTTGATAGATGATGATGACAACAACGACCATTATTACCACTCCAGAAATTGCTTCCCCTTACCCCTCCAAACATCCTACTTTTCAGAAATGGCCACCATCCACTCTTTCTCTCATGGTGCTAGCCCTTGCCCTGAGCTCACTCTTTCCAGTTCTTTCTTCCAATGAAGGATATTCCGTAGTAAGATCCTCATTAAAAGGGCCTCTCATTACTCATGGGGATATAGCAGGCCCACATGGGCCTAATCTGGGACTCATGAAAGTCCCTATAAATTCAAGTATGTTCCAATTAGTCTCCTACAGTGAAAAAGTGCTGAGCATTGCCTTTACATTCCTATCTGTGGAATGGAAGCAACAACAGGCCTGTGAATGCATGATTTTGTAATTATGAGGTAGTATTAAGGGGGGACGTGGTGGCGCTGCGGGTTAAACCGCAAGCCTCTGTGCTACAAGGTCGGAAGACCAGCAGTCGTAAGATCAAATCCACGTGACAGAGTGAGCTCCCGTCGCTTGTCCCAGCTCCTGACAACCTAGCAGTTTGAAAGCATGCAAATGCGAGTAGATAAATAGGTACCACCACGGTGGGAAGGTAACGGCGTTCCGTGTCTAGTCTCGCTGGCCACGTGACGACGGAAACTGTCTTCAAACGCTGGCTCTACGGCTTGGAAACAGGGATGAACACCGCCCCCTAGAGTCGGACACGACTGGACTAAATGTCAAGGGGAACCTTTACCTTTACCTATGAAGGTGGGGGAAAAAAAAGAAAAATATTTAATAGTAACAAAAAATGGTGAGAATAGCTAATGTGTGGCCATTAGGCTAAAGTCATTTTTTCTTAACTAAAAGTTAAATTTCCATTTGCCATGTCATAATGCATCAAAATGTTCACACAGAGAATAAGGTTTCATATTAAATTGATCTTCAAGCATTTAATTGGTCTAAGGACTGTAATAAAAATATGTATGTATATATGATCTTCAAGCATGCACTAGGAATGTAGCATAATTGTATGAACATTTTGAAACAGCACTAAAAAGACTGCATTTTTAATTCAAGAGTAGGAAACTATAAAGGGCAAACTGAGTGTTATCATGCTGGGGCCAAAACCATTCCTATTACGGTCTGTTTCACCAGAGTAGCGTCTTGGGCTCCATCATTCAAAGAAATGTCATCCGTTCTGCTAATATTACAAACATATCTTTATTTGTAGGCAACATTGTCTCTTTGCACAACTATGAATAGAGTAGGGTGACTGGGGCTTTGACACACGGGTTCAAAGATTTGTTGCTGGAAGAGAGTGAGACCACCTATTTGTATTTTTGGGCTGGAAGAGCATGATCTAGTTTGCTTTCAGCAGACATATTGCCTCTGGCCACTCCTCCCCAGGGAGAAGGAAGCACAGAAGAGGCAGGCTTAATGTATAATCAGTATGGCCCTCACATGCTCAGACCTTGGCATTCCTTCCCATTCCCTTGTCCTCTGCTTGGGTCTTCCAGTCACATGTGGTCACATGTGGCCCCCTGAGCCAAAATTATTAGTTACAGTTTTGTTTCTTTATAAAGGAATTTTAGAAGATTTCTGAGGAGTTGCTTGGTGTTTTGTCCTCTCACTATTTCCTTTTTTTTTCCTGATAGCTGATATTATTGAATTATATCTTCTTAAAAATAGCTTTGTCAGGCACATGAATTGTTTGGAAGATAAGAAGTTAGCTCTGCATTGTGAAACATTCTTTGTTTCCATAACTTAGCAGTATCCATGTGTTTGCAAGCTTACTGCTTTATGTCCCTGTCCAATACTGTAAGCAATACGACTGAAATAGAGTCCAGTTTAAACACACACAAACACACACACACACACACAGAGAGAGAGAACTTTGCATCCAATGCACTAGCTGTGAGACTCAGAATTCCTGGAAAAGGTCAAAATGATGTTTAATTAAAGGGAACTGTGATGAACTGTTGTTTTAATGGATTCCACATGCTTTCATATGAAAAGGAAAATAGCAGGAGCAATAGAAAGACTAGCTGTTCAAACTATGAGCCGTGTTATAATAGGAGGGAATAATTACCGTAATTCAAAGAATCAAATTACTTCTGCAGATTGTTCAAGTCAATGGTGTATCAAGAGGTCTAGAAAATCTAGAATATGATGGAAAGATCAGTATTGGTAGTGAAGTTGTCCTAGAAATTGACTTGCCCATTTCTTCATCTTTTTTTCTTGATATGCAGGTATTGAGAACTTCTGGTAATGGAGTTGTTGCTGTTATGTGCTGTTAAGTCATCTCTGACTGACGGCAAACCTATGAATTGAGTGATCTCTGAAAGGGCCTGTCTTCAGCTGCCCTGCTCAGCTCTTGTAAATTCAAGCCTGTGGCTTCCTTTAGGGGGTCGGTCCATCTCATATTTGGTTTTCCTCTTTTCCTGCTGCCTCCAACCTTTCCAGTCTTATTGTCATTTCCAGCAAATCTTGCCTTCTCATGATATGCCCAAAGTAGGACAGCCTCGGTTTCAACATTTTTGACTCCAGAGATAGTTCAGGTTTCATTTGTTCTGAGACTGACTTGTTTGTCTTTCTGGCAGTCCAGGACATCCACAAAGATCTCCTCCAACACCACATTTCAAACAATTTTTTTTTTCCTGTCAAGTTTCTTTCCTGTTCAGTTTTCATAGCCATACATGGTGATCAGGGGAGGGATTTCATTTCATGACCTTCCATTATTCAGAAACAGCTTCGTTTTTGAAATGGGAAGAACTTAAGAGGGAGAAAATTATTGTGGGAAACTGGGAGATCCAGGCCCAGGGATTTTGAGTGCTAAGCTCTTTAAAGTACGAGTTTGACATCTCTATGTATTCAACTGTGTTAGATCTGTATTAGGTTTGGGTTGTGTTTTTTTAAAATTATTATTAATTTTTTTAAATGAAATGCTCTTCATCTTTCCTGCCTGTATGGCAGGCAGGTTCATCATGATTTTTTCTGTGATTGGAGCAGGTGTTGCCTTTGAATTTGGCCTGTATGGAGGAATGAAAAGTTGCTTTCTGTTCACCTTTGTAGCATTTCCCCATGTTCCCAGTAGAAAAAAACTGGAGGTTTAAAAGGCTGAAATGCAGGAGGGAACAAAACTGA
The DNA here is from genome assembly GCA_037013535.1 of Intellagama lesueurii. Taxonomy (NCBI): domain Eukaryota; kingdom Metazoa; phylum Chordata; class Lepidosauria; order Squamata; family Agamidae; genus Intellagama; species Intellagama lesueurii. Next base: position 189,213,993 of record JBAJHW010000003.1, on the reverse strand, counting down.
AAGATATTCCCCATCCTTGCTTCTGTGAGCATGTTTTAGGCTACAGAGCCGCGTGATGAGGCCTAATGAGATCAGTCAGCATTCTAAATGGAATTCTTTGCAGCCAATAGATGAACATCGAGATGAAAAGAGTTTGCTGAAATCATCTGTGTCTAATATAAAACATACCAAGTAAAAGGATTAAGATATAGTGATAATGACTGGGCCACCAGTCATTATCACTATGTCTTCTCTTCTTAGAGAAGAAACACGTCTGCTTTAATTCATATTTCTATTGCATATAAACTCACATTTATGAAATGTCATTTGTGGCCCACTTTCTCTGTTAAGACATTTGCTCATCAGTGCATCTGACTATTTGCTTTATTGTGTTTCTTATTGGAAATATGTACAGTTTTTGAATGGAGGTGGGTTTATTCACTCTAAGATAACAAACCATTTCTACATCCTTGACTCTTTCCCTTGTCCTCCCCCCACCCTGAACTGCAACAGTTGTATAATTTTGCAGAGGAAATTGTTAACCAGTAGCTGCATCAGTCCGTGAATAGTCAGGGATAGTTAACCTTTGGCATTCTAGATGTTTTGGACTACAACTTCCATAGTCCTTTATCATTGGCAGTACGGACCGGGGAATCTTAAAATTGTAGTCTAAAATATCTGACATGCCAAAAATTTACCAACAATGTCCTAGACCAATGATTCCCAACATTGGGTCCCCAGATGTTCTTGGACTACAACTCCCAGAAATCCTGGTCAGCACAGCTAGTGAAGAAGGCTTCTGGGAGTTTTAATCCAAGAATATCTGGGGGTTGATGGTTAAGAATCACTGGCCCTAGACCAGTGATGGCGAACCTATGGCACGTGTGCCACAGCTGGCATGCAGAGCCCTCTCTGTGGGCACGCGAGCCATAAGTCGCCAGTGAGAAATACTTACCCATCCTCCGATCCCGGATTTTGGCACTCCCCTCTGCTGGTGCAGTGGTCCAGCAGAGGGGTGCAATGGCAGCCATTACCGGTCTAGCCCGACGGGGGATTGGAGGACTGGTAAGTATTTCTCTGTTAATACCACCCCTAAGGAAAAAAAAACCAAGCATTTAAACGTTGCAGTGCAGGGGCAGTTGTTTTTTCTAAACTAAAAACTCAATATTCAGGTTTAATTGCAGTTTTGGCACTTTGAAATAAATAAGTCAGTTTTGTGTTGCAGTTTGGGCACTCGGGCTCAAAAAGGTTCACCATCACTGCCCTAGACCAGTGGTTCTTAACCTGGGCGATATCGCCCCCCAGGGGGTGATTTCATTTTTCAGGGGGGCGATGGAACGAAAAGGGGCGACGCGGGGGCGAAGGAACAGAAGGGGGGCGATATGGGGGCGATGGAGCGAGCCAAACCTGAGAAGGCAGCTGCAGCCGCGGTGCTGGCAGCGGATCCGGCAGGCGGATCCAGAGCAGCTGGTGCTGGCAGTGGATCCGGGGCTGCCACCGCCGCCGCGCCACCGCCGCAGCGGGGAGGGGGGCGATGATAACTTCCTCAATGGCTCAAGGGGGTGTTTCTTTCAAAACGGTTAAGAATCACTGCCCTAGACCATCAACTCCACACCAGTTTTTCCTCTGATTAGCTAAGGTTGTATTGGGAGCGGAGAGTGGACCTGGATTAGCAGCCCTTGGTGTGATTTTTCTTTCTCATTTGTCAAATATAGAATAGAGAATTAAAACTGCACATTTATGAAAGCAGTATTTGCCTTGGATAAGAAAGAAAGGTTAACCTTATACTATTGTGGTGTGTTGGGGTGGGGGGGATGGGTAGACAAAGTATCTTCCTTCATCAAAGAGGACAAGAAAACGAATTATGTCCAAGCAATGTGAAATTTAAATCTGAAACAAGGAGTGTGACAATGTGTCTGCTGATATCCAGTATTCCTATCTTTTCCAACTCTTTCATTCACTTGGGAGGCGCTAGTAGTGGATCAGTTGCAGGACGTGTCTTATGAGCCACACACGCTCTCAGATGTTTGAGCTGAACAAAGTTTGACTTTCGCAGCATTCAAAGGATTCAAGCAATTAACTGCTGTCAGTCAGTTAATGGCCAGCAGAACCCCAGACTGGTTTCCCAGGAAGAGGAAGAGCAGCCTTTATGAAGTTGCTGCTCATTTTTCTTCTACAGTTCCTATTGCTTAATTTGTTCGGAGGCATGAAATAAGAAGTGAATCTTGCCTCAACAGTGAGATTGTTAGAAATCTACTGGGAACCTTTTCCAGAGCAAGCAAAAACTCCAGAGTTCAAATTCCTGTATTGATTGGGCATTCTTGTCTGCATTTTTTGGTCCCACTACTGTTTTCCTGCTGCCACCTGGTGAACGAACTCAGTGAAAGCAGCTGATGATTTATTTTAGTAATTTAAATCTTTAGTTTGAATTCTTTGTCCTCTTTTATTATTTCAGGGAAGATGGTCAAGCATAGCCTGGATGTCTGAAGTTCACATTGTGTTTAGAACGTGGCGTATATTGCACAGGACAGAGAGATGAAAGATAATGTTACTTCACATGTCCTAGAAGAGGTAGCGTGTTAGTCTGCGATAGCATGTCAGGCAAAAACAAAAGGAAAATAAAAAATAAAGAAGACAAAAACAATTCTGGCACCTTGAAGACTGACTCCTATATTTTAATGTGAGCTTTTGTGAACAAGTCTACTTCCTCAGACTGATACGTTCACATGTCCTGTAGAATTGAGCAGAGACACATCAGCATAAAGGAGCACTGTTTTACTTATCAGATTCCAAACACAGTGTGCTTTGGAGACTGTTTCTCAGTCTCTATCAGTATTACTAATTGGACTTGTAGCCAGTATTTTGTAGGTTGTTCCTGTTTTGCTCATTTCATTCTTTGTGTTTTGATCGTCTCCACAACCTTCAAATCTGTTTATAGAACAACACAGAGAGATATTCAAGACTGCACTTTACAATTGTCATATTTGCCCTTTTTTTAATTTTAAAAGCTGACTCCTTATTTCAGTGCATGGGTGCTCTGTCAGACATGCATTATTTCACAGCCACATAACTTCGCGGTAGCCGGATACCAAGTGTGGTGTAGTGCAGTGGTTCTTAACCTTTGTTACTCAGATGTTTTTGAACTGCAACTCCCAGAAACCCCAGCCAGCACAGCTGGTGGTGAAGGCTTCTGGGAGTTGCAGTCCAAAAACACCTGAGTAACAAAGGTTAAGAACCACTGGTGTAGTGGATAGATAGGACAGGATTCAGATTGGCAGGATTGACAGGATTCAGATTGGCAGGATTCATTGACAGAACCTGGGTTCAAATCCTCGCTGAGCTGTGGAAATTTACCTGGGGTGTGAAAGTTGTAAAACCACTCCTTAAATATCTCAGTTACCTTGTAAGCCCTATTAGGGTCACTAAAAGTCAGTTCTAACTTAATGACACATACAACTGACAACATTAACAAGTAGAGATGGGGGTATTCATAAACGAATACGAATATCCCCGCACAGGTGGAAATAACAGCACTCACAATTTCACCACTGATGCAAGCTCGTCGGACCTTCCTATCGCGCCATTGTCTGCAATCGATTACCCAGTCCTGGCAGGAGGTGGGATGACAAGCCTCTCTGCTAGGTCGGAGAGTGGCTAATCCATTGTGGAGAACAGCGCAATAGGAAGCCTCCGCAAAATCGTGAGTGGACCCTCGTTATTTCCACCTGTGCGGAGATATTCGTATACGAATACCCCCATCTCTGTTAACAAGCACTTTGGTCTTATGTTCTTAGGCCTGATCCATATGCGGTGCTCATATCCTAGTGTGCTGGGCACAGACTGTGGACTTGTGTGCTCCCCTCTCCTTTTTCTGGTGAACTGCAAGAAAACTGGAAGTGTTTATGTCTATGTTCAGTGAGCCACAGTTTCTTACTATGTCTGAATCCATTATGTCTGAACTGTGGTCTATGTCAACTGTGGTTTCAATAACTGTGATGCTAAGGATGCCTGGATGGGTGTTAATGATCTTAATTTATTTGAATTAGTTACGATTAGCCACAGTTTGGACGTGTGCTGAAAGTTTTGATGCCAGTTCTATTGCTGTGCAAAAAAAAAAAAAAAAAAAAGACACCTGTAGGAAAATGCAGCACCCACAAGGAAGTTCTTCAGCAGACCTGTTTCTCATGAGTCCACTGGGGAATTCCCTGCCTCAGTGCCCAACAGGTGGCCCCAGGAGTGAATTTAAGTAGTCATTTGATCGCTTTGTGAAGGGGAGGGCCTTGGAGACCTTCTCCTGGCACCACTTTCTTACATGCCCAATTCTTTGGAAAGGAAAGAGGGGAAACGGAGTATGTTTGTTTAGGCATCCTTCAGTCTCGAGAGACTATGGTAACATGCTCTGTATGGAGGACTTTGACGCTGTGTGCGAAGCTGGAGTGTCCTCTCCAGAGCACGAAGCCTGGGTAAAATAATATGGAGGATAGGCTGTTACCCAAGCAGCAAATCCCCCCTCTCCACGTCGCTGAAATAGTCCAATGGAAAGGCAAGAGCCAATACAACTGGTTCCAGCGACGTCGCAGGAGTTGCCAGAACAACATGAACTGCCTCCGGGACTCCGGCTCCGGATTTTGCCTCGAGGTTAACTCCTGAAGCCTTTTCCATCAGTGGATATAGCCACAAGGCAGTGGAGGTTTGAAATCAGAGTTTTCCTTCTCCTAGATGGGCTACCTTCCAAGGCTGACAAGCCCCACCTACCCGGAGTGCCTTCTACATTTATAATTGCTGTTAGAAATATTTGGTTATAGCCGCCAGACTTTAATATGTAAGTGCATTTCATACAGCAATGGCATTTGTCATTATGCGTTTCTAGGGGCTGTATTGATTGTATTTCCATAAACATAAAACATGAATTTCCAGAAAGTAGCCAGCCACCAGACATGAGCAAAAACAAACACTTGCCAATTCAATGCCTGGCGATTTGATCTGGATACCTTCCCCAACCTCCCAGTGCCAGCCCTTGTGTAACATTGGAATTATTTGGCATCTATAAAAGAGCTACCATAAAGTATTTTATAGAGCAGTTACTCCTTTTCATAACACTGCTGACTGATTGCCTTCTCCATAAACTTATTTTCTGGGTATCCTGGTGCCAGTTAGTTTTTCCAAGCGTATGCAGTTTTGCAAGGATTTACTTGTTAGTAGCTCCTCATTTTGAAGAGGTTGTAGATCACTGGCTTTTTAATCTGTACTGCAGCTACTGAAAGCCAGCTTCTCATTTGTATAACAGGCTTGCTCTGCCATATTAGTTCTTTAACGGGCTTTCATTGCTCAACACATGATAACTGAAAGACTTATTATTGAAATGGTCCCAAGCAGATATGGCTAATCTTCTGGTGCCAAAACATTAGATTCAATTGTCTTCTCTCTCTCTGTATCTCTCTCTCTCTCTTTTTTTTTTTTTTGCCAGGAGACTGTCACTCTGATAGTATAAATCTGATATTCAGCTGTACTTGATACATAATGTTTAGTATTATTGCCCATGAGAAATAAAGTATTTTTCTTGTGTTTGGTGGTAGTCTGTAAACAATTGCTTTATGTAAAGTATGGCTATTCCATGTTAATAACTGGGCTCTGCAGCCACATGTTGTAGTGCAAAATGCTCCTATTCAGGCTTCCAGCCAGCTAGCCGGGCATGATCTTTTCCCTGGTACTCCATTGTCTCCTTCTTAATAGATCCTTCGTATTTTGTGGTCACGGAGCATGCTCAATTCTCAGTGGACTGCTTTGTTGGGGGATGGGACATCTTCATGTTTGCAAAACTGTTGATACTTCTGTTTTGGCTACTTCACAGCCAGCAATCAGCAACTTAAAAACATAATTAATAGATGCTGCTGCTGACGATGACAGTGATAGTGATGATATTCTACCGGCAAAATGGTAGTTTGTTTGGAATTTCTGTTAAAGAATCATATGTTTCAAGAAGCACATACTGTTCAGAGGTCCTACAAATAGGAGCCTACAGGGTTCCATTTGATTTAGTCACCTTAAGAAATGCAGCAGCCTGGGAGGCCTTAGGAAGACTGGAACACTCCAGTTGAGTTACTGGATTGTTTTGTTCATGTGGTATAAATGTTGCACTCAGCCAACTTCAGTGCTTTATTTGGAAATTATTTTTATTGGAATACCTGGAAATACTTTTAAAGTATTTAAAGTATTTTTAATGCTTTTAAAACAGGACAGCACATTTTTCCTCAGGAGTGAAGAAGCTTGCAGGAGTTGGAGTCCAACAATATTTGGAAGGCTAGAGCATTGTTACACCTTGCACTATTCAGATTTTAATCCTTGCACACAATTTTTTTGTCAATATCATTTTGCTAGTGGAGTCTCATGGCTCCTTTTTAATGTCCTAGTTAGATAACTTTTGAAAAGATTTTTTTCATGTCATGTTCTAAACATATAGTTTATAAGAAATTATTTGGACACAAGTCACATCCCTCCTTTGAATCCCCTCTTCCCGCTTGGTGCACTCAGCTGACTTTTCAACATTCCTTGAAAGAACGGGCTGGCACTGGTTCCGCTGGGCCAACTGCCAGTCATACAATTCCTTGTGCCAGTCACAAACCCTGAAACAGTTCTGCTGGTTGTCCGGCCTCTCCGCCTACTTGCAGTTTGTAAGCAGCGTGGTCCATCCTTCCACATGGGCGCGCCAGATGGCTCAGGTCTGGGTGCCTCCTGGGCCACATTCATCTCCCATGCACCTTCCCCATGGACCAGTCTTCCACAAATATATGGATGAAGTTTCAAATTCACTTTGGGTCTTAGCTCCCCAGATTCCAAACAGAAGAAGCACAAGAACTCCAGTGCACTTGCTTGAGAGCGTGGAAACCCTGGGACCACCATCGAATGAAGCTGTGCTCTTCTCTCCCAGCCCCATGCCTTCCAGAAGGTGGCTGTCGGTGTCAAAATCCATTTCTCTCACATCTGGATGCAAAGAAAGAATGGATAAAATAAAGTGACTTGTTAAAAAAATAGATATGCCGTCATTAATCTTGAAACTGTGTACCTAAGAAAGAGCACCTAAAATTTCCACCTGACAAGAATGTTTTCATGCAGCCCTGCAATCCCATCCATATTACCACAAAACATAAACAAGTCCAAGTAATTTTGAGGTGCAATTATTGCTGAGTCTGTTTGCAAATACCAGATGATGTGGTATTGAAGAACTTCTGATCTCTATGTATTAACAATCACACTACCCTGAAAAGAAGACAGAAAAAGGGCAACCAAAAAAAGTGACAATATTTTTCGTTATTTTCAGTATTGAAAACAGTATTATTTAAAACCCCTCTCCAAAAATTGGAACAAAAGACTGCTGTTTCTGCATATACAGAAATGAACAGAAATGTTTTGAGATCAGTTGTAAGACTTCTAAAATCATCATCATCATCATCCAGTTGTGTTTTTTTTTAAGCATTGTAGCAGCAGAGCTACTGTTATTGAGGAGAAAACACCTCCAGCAAACCTCTTGGGAAAGCATTACTATGCAAAATCTTCACAGACTCATTCTCCTTCACTATCGCTGGCTTTAAAAGCAGCCTTGATCCAAGAAATTATTTGAATGCTTTGCCTTGAAATCAGATATTTGTAAGGGCAGCTATAGAGGAACTTTAAAATATCTTTAAGAATAAGGAAGGCTATATCACTGATCTCATGAGAAGAGAAGACTCCCTGGAAAAGACCCTGATGTTGGGAAAGTGTGAAGGCAAGAGGAGAAGGGGACGACAGAGGACGAGATGGTTGGACAGTGTCACCAAAGCTACCAACATGAATTTGACCAAACTGCGGGAGGCAGTGGAAGACAGGAGGGCCTGGCGTGCTCTGGTCCATGGGGTCACGAAGAGTCGGACACGACTTAACGACTAAACAACAACATATCACTGAAGACCCAAGGCCAAGACCATCCATGCTGTGTACTCCCAATTACTATATATAGAAATAAGTACTGGATAATTAAGATACCTGACAAGAAAAGAATCTAGCAGGTAGCTGCTTTAGTCTGTTATAGCAAAAGATAAACCATAAGTCATGTAGCACCTATAAAATGAACTAGTTTTTATTTTTCATAAGGTTTCATGTTAAAGATCTCTGTGTCAAAGGTCTAGATCAACCCATTTAAAGTCTGGAAATACTTTGATGACATCATGGGCTGCAAAAAGACAAATAAGAGGGTTTTAGAGCAAGTCTAGCCTGAACTAAACTGATTTGTAGATTTATTCATTTATTTTATGTAAAATATTTTTACCCCACCTTCCTCCTTAAAAAGGAGTTCTCTGTGAGTTCTGACTAAAAGTATACAGCACTAGAAGCATTTTCACCCCACATCACTATGCATAGCTACATAGCATCTGATGCTGTGAGATCAAGAAATGTTCTTTCACCTACTGCTGGTGTAGGACATTTTCTTGTGTTTGATGTTGGTATACTTGGAAGTTAACTATCTGCTTTTTGTACTTCTGTGAAGAGAAAGCTCAACTATATACAGGCCCTTGATCTGAGAATGGTCTACTTCCATCTTTTTTTTTTAATGCAGAACATTGGGTTTTGTGAAACATGTCTGAATCATAAGTGACAGTGTGAATAGGTATAGTATCTCAAGTTTCCAAGAAAAGGCTGTGATTAATGTCCTTATCATATAATGAACCAAAAGACAAGTTTAGTGAAGCAAGGAGAAGCATTGTCATGATGTTAAATTATCTTGTTTTGCAACATCATCTTTACTCCGTTGAACTGTAGATTAGGTTTCCTTGTCATTCCTCTCTGCCTCATTCTCTTGATGGATGTTGCCTCTCTGGTTCTGATTTCTAGCTTGGCATGAAGGGCGTATATGTTTGGGTACTACAAATGAACATGGTAGCTTGAAACTGGGGAGATGATAGACATGAATGAAAGCAGAAAGAGGTGCATGAATATGGAGGCAGATGGAGGAAAAGGAAAAGCTATTTAGGCTTCATATTTGGATGTACTCACTCTGGGTTGAGGGGAAGCACTGCACACCCACCTTCATTTCTTTCCCTGAATACTTGAAAGGCACTAAGTCTGAAAGGTGTGAGTCTCTGCCTATCCATGAAATCTCTCAGTGTGAACTGGGAAATCATGCTGCTACAAAGAGCAGAGGGTCTACCGTTCTGACTTGTTGCTTTCCACATGGAGGGCAGTGAGGATGGCATAATTGGAACATCCCCTCAAATGTGTGGTGAGTATATTCAAATAGTAGTGCCTGAATAGGGCATTGGCTTGTATGATTAGTGGTGGGGAATCCATTTCCTTCAATCCTTTAGTATTCCCAACTGCTCTTCACAAGTGATTGTTGTTGTTGTTTAGTTGTTAAGTCGTGTCCGACTCTTCGTGACTCCATGGACCAGAGCACGCCAGGCCCTCCTGTCTTCCACTGCCTCCCGGAGTTGGGTCAAATTCATGTTGGTAGCTTCGATGGCACTGTCCAACCATCTCGTCCTCTGTCATCCCCTTCTCCTCTTGCCTTCACACTTTCCCAACAAGTGATACTCCTGTCAGTTCAGAGTCAGGACAATATTATCAGATGTTTCTTAATTTTAAGTTTCTGCATAGCACAGAAGGGTAGTTGCATTCATAATTGTGCTGCTTCTCAAGCTTTAAACCATTTTACAAGCCCAGTCAGCTTCAGTGGCATTTTAAATTCCATTTTATGAGAGCACATGTCAAAAGCTGGCATGAAAAAAGGTCAGTTCTCAGTATTTTCTTAGTATGAGTTACGATACCAAGATGTGCATTTTGGTTCACAAAATATTTTAGCATAGAATGCTGGGAATGATTTTAAAGGGGACTTCATATCCTTTGAATTTAACATAGTGGACGTCTGTTGTATTATAGGTGTTGCTAGCGTAAGGGCAAGAAAACAATTCAGCTGGGTATTGAAAAGGTTGATAATTACAGTGTGTGTGTGTGTGGGGGGGGGAAGCTACAGCTATTGTCATTGAGCCAAAGAAAAATATTAGCAGATTGCTTGCTTTCAAGCTGAGTGAACCTCACAAAATTATGCCCCAAAGCAGGCCATTGCTGAGCATGAGATAGTTTATATATCATATTTGTTCCTTTTGAAAAACTTCAGCCCAGCATACTTGGGGCTATTTATTTTTGTCCTTAATTCACTCTATAAGGTTGAGAGATAGCCAAGATGCTTACCTGGTGTCTTTGTGCCAGTAACTAGAGTGGGAATTTGAACTCCAGCTTCCTTGATCAAAATTCAGATACCCTTCTACGGAAAAATCAGTGTGATGTAGTCAAGTAAGATAACATTTCAAAAGTTGAGTGAAAAACTTCACAAGATACTGGCAGGATGAAGGAGAGAAGCAATAACCACCTTTCAGGGTTGTGTATTTCCAAAAAGACAATGGCTTATGTTGTGTTTCACATACATGCTCTTTATCTTAGTAATGAAACTGTTTTCCTTGCCTTTATTATCATTCAGCATTTATTTATGTTGTTTCTTTTCTAGCCGGAAAATCTACAGAAGAATTGGCTTCGGGAATTTTATCAGGTACTGTGAAAACTTCTTTATACTCTGTTTATAATGTATTTCAGACTATCACTACCTGAGGTATTAAGAATCTTCCTAGAAGCTGTGATTAGAGCTGCCAATTCTGTATAAACTTAACTGGAAATAAACTCTGCTGAATTTGTTGGTGCTTACTTCTAAGTAAACATGTATATGCTTGAATTAAAGGGTAGTTGTGTGGTCAAAACAAAACAAAATCCAAATGAAAAAATTGGCAATACCTTTATAGATCACTAAAAATCATCATACAATACACTAACTTTTGTGGGGTAAAACACCCTTTCATCAGGTTTGTACCAGTGTGAAGAAGTTAAAGTCCAAAACTTAAACTTATGATAGTGCTTCAAAGCTGCTTATGTCAAAGGCAGCCACCATAAACATGTTTGCCTGGAAAGTAAGATTAATAAAGAATCACATGTGCCAGTGTTTGGAAACAAAGTGAAGTCCTTGTTTTGATGATGGAAGCACATAATGACTTGATTAATTTCTTTTTTCTTGCGTGTTACTTCTACCTCAGACATTCCTGTAATGGCATGTAAATTATTTAGGATGAATTGTACCAAGCACCACTTTCTAGAACAATGGTTCCCAACCTTGAGTCACCAGATGTTCTCAGACTACAACTCGCAGAAGCCTTCACCACTAGCTGTTCTGGCCAGGATTTCTGGAAATTGTATTCCAAGAACATCTGGGGACCCAAGGTTGGGAACCACTGTTCTAGAAGCATTACAAATGAAGATGTTCCAGTGATTGATATCCATCTTACTGTTCTTAACCACTTATATAGATACAAGGGTCTAGATATTTGGAATCAAGAACAGTAAGATGGTTTTCAATCTGGAACCCTTTGAAAATTAACCTTTTACTGTATATACTTTTCTTGATATAGAGTAGATCTTTCAAATCAATTTGTATTGTTTAGCATTTGTAAAGAGTAGAGATGGGCAAATTTGGTGGAGTGTGGGGGTTGTTTTCTGCCTTCACAAATCTCTAGGGGCTACACCAGCCGCAAAATTTGCCAGCAAATCCCCCCCCCCCAACCAAAATAAGCCAAAACAAATGGGTTTGGGAAAGGATATTCGAGAATGTTAAACCATGCACTGAGGTGCTGGGACCTCTTTAAAAGGTGCATTTACACTTCTGGAGACTCTCAGGAGATGTAGTTCATCTTTTTGTCAGGAAAAGATGACCAAGGGAGGACAAAAACAGTCTTGAAGGCTGTGCACCCTGCTATAGATATAAATCATGTTTTTTTGAATGATTAGCTCACGTTACAGTTATCCAGAGTAGAAGAATGGAAAGGAAGAAGTTGAAGAATGCAACAGTATAAACAATATTGTCTTTAAAATGGTCAGTGCAAGAACTGATGGGTAGCTCAGTGGCTTAGGTATATGACTGCGGAGCCAGAGTTTAGGAGTTCGATTCCCCATGGTGGCTTCTTGACAGGGGCTGGACTCATTTATCCAAAGGGTCCCTTCCAGCTCTGCTGTTCTAAGCATTTACCATTTACCATCAGTGTCTCCTTAAAATCCTGTATCTCTGCAGGGCCTACCTTGATGAAAACAGTTGCAGTTTGCACTAGAGCAGCAATTCAAGGAATGTAGTCATAAGACCAAATAAAACACGACAGCAGACAAGGTTGTGGTGGTGATGAGGCTTGGGAAAGGACATGGTTGGAGGATATTTTTTAATGATATTCCTCTCCCCATGGTTTTGAGAGAGGCATCCTGGCTACAGCCATGGTTAATCTGAAACCGATGTGAAGCTTTCAGACTCTCTGCAGATGCACTGGAGGAAGAGAGGGGAGAAATGACAAGCCCATATTGTGGTGTACCTTTTATTATATGTGGCCATAGCACACATAATACCTCCACAACAGGTATTACTTCAGGAATAGCCAGCCTGCTTCTCTCCCAGTGTTTTGGAGAACAACATCCATCAACCTCAGCTAATACTTGGGGATAATGAATGTTGTAGTTCAAAATATCTGGATAATACTGTATTGCCTATCCAACCCTTTCACTGAAAGAATTACTGAACCATTAGCCATAAAGTTAAAATATTTTTTAAAAAATCAAAAATATTAATGTTGACTGTTCCTAGTTGGTGCATTCTGTTCATACAGTATACGTTAGGGAAAATCAGTATGTTATATTTCAAAAGGCTGCTGTTGGAGATATCTCACCAGATGTCAACAGAGAAGAGTTGGAAAATGATTGTAGATAGTTTGTTTTGTAAAGTTAAAGCCACAGACCACATTTTTTTCCGTGCCTTCTGAGGAATGTGATTTGCATGTGTAGTTGTGTCAACATCCTTTTCATAACCTCTTGTTAACCGAAAGTTGAACAGTCCTCCAAGTGGTGTATTCATGCTTTTAGAAAGAGGAAGATTTCTTAGTGGGTTCCCAAGTATTTCTAGAAAGTATATTCTGTTCTTTTGACTGAGATGCCTTTTCTTTTCTTTTCTCTTATGAAATAAGCCATGTTGATGGCATTATTATAATATTACTGTTCATTTTTATGGGGTTCCAAACAGTACTTTGAATAAATCTACTGTTTTCACTTCCACATTTTGCTGTCCTGAACAGAACTGGCAAATTTAAGTATCTTAAGCTGTGGTAAATTTTTTTTTTAAAGCTGGCTTGGTAGCTTAGTGATTTAGATCTCTGGCTGCAGAGCCAGGGGTTGGGAGTGATTTACTGTAGTGAAACAGCAGTGAAATTGATGGCACAATGAAGGTCAGGTTTAGCCTCTGGTGGGTGGGAGGGAGGGAGGGCAGTGATAGCCCTCTCATCTGGGGAAGCTGTTTATGCCTGCTGTGTGTGGTAAAGAGGGTCTGTGAACCCATGAAATACCTCTTACAGTGCAGTCTTGTGCATGTCTACTCAGAAGCAAGTTACATAGATTCAGTGGAATTTGCTCCCCGATTAGCCTGTATAGGTTTACACTGTTACAGAGCAAACCTGTTTTAGGTCTGCAGATCCATTGGCTGAACAAGTGTCATATTTTGCTATGATCAGCGGAGAAGGCACTTCCTTCCTTCTTTCCTTAAAAAAATCTATTGGTTGCAACAGAGGGAGATTTTGTATGTCAGTTCCAAGTTTCATACAACATTCCCCCAGTTCTTTGAAAGCGTTGGAGGACTAGTGGAAGGCTTTCAATCTGGAGGTTCACCCTCCTCCCTGAGCCACGGGAAGTCTATGACTGTAGGACTTTCTACCTCAGAAGTTCTTTGTTGGTTGGTTTTCTGCCTTGATACCTTTCTTTCTGCTAGTAGAATACCACTTATTCCTGTTACTTGGCTTCTTGGTGAAAATAGATTTGCTGTCTTCTATGATTGATTGGACCAATTGTAGTTAAATTAATATCTATATAGATAAAACAGTAGTTTTGATGCAGCAGATTTTTAGATGACATACACAAGTACGATAGTGAACATTGCCTACAAAAAAAACATTCTTTCCAGTGAGTGTCACTCCTTCTCATGTGACAAGTTTTCCTTTTTATATGTCAGAAAAGGAGGAACACCTCTCTTAAGACAATAGTTATTATCTGCAATATTCTTAACAACCTATTAGCCGGAGTCTTGTTTTTGATGTACACATGCAGGAGGTAATTTGCATAACACACTATGGCGAATTGCCACTGATTATAAAAAGGTGCTGATAGCATTACAATTATTGTGCAGTTGGGTACATGCCTCATAGTACTACCAGTGATTTGTTTGTTAGCAACAGTTTGTTGTGGTGGGTTACACAATACAACTTCTGCATGTATAAATCACCGGTAGGATTCTAGCCATTAAAAATAATTCTTTAAAAAATTGGGACATCTTTTGGGTTGGTTATAAAAACGTAAGTGTATATAACTAAAACAGTATCGTATAATTTTTAAATTTTTATTTTTTTCACAATAGTTCCTAGCCTATTTATAGGTATGACTTGATATGGACTTGTTCTAGTCAACAGCCTAACAGCTCATGCTGAAATCTTATTTATAATGGGAACAGAACATGTCCATGAGTCATGTGTTGCACAGATAATGTTCTAATGTTCTTTGTTTATTTCAGTGCTTTTAGTAGTGTAAACCTTCTTGAGGGCTCAAGAGAAAGGAATACAGATATTTTATAAATAAGACCCAATAAGCAGGAACAATGTGGGTCAAGGTATGTGAACAGGTACATGAATATATTAATAATGAGTCACCCAGTGTTTACACCAAGCTCAGTGCTGCCTGGTTCCAGATCTCTTAAGGTATCAGGCTGAGATCTGTCCCAATTATATTACCTAGGTTCCTTGGAGCTATAGATGCCAGAGATCAAACCTTGAATCCTTTGTATATAAAGCAGAAAACTTCGGTCCACTGGACTATATTTCCAGTCCTATTGCCTGTACTCCTTGGGAAAATGGTGGTTCGTGACGATTTGTGGTTCATCACTATTCACGAACTTTCTGACAAAAGGAACCGTTTCATGGTTCATGTGTTTCAGGACTTTTGAGAGCAGTAGAATAACGCCTGTGTGAGTTAGAGATTCCAAACTCACAGGGAGTCTTCAGCTGACTCTCCTTCCCACTCCCTGTCTAAAGAGCATTTTCCTCAATGAACCTGCTTTGTGGGGCTATAACTTGTACATCCCAAATCCAATCTTTGCCAGACTTGGAGGAAGGGAGGAGGAGAATCAGCTGAAGAATCATTGTGAGTTTGGCATCTCTAATTCACACAGGGGCCCTTCTGCTCCCAGAAGTCCTGAACTGCATGAAGCATACAAATCACCAATGGGGATAATAGTTCAGCATTTAGTTTCATTCTGGACAGGCACATTTCCCTGAAGTGTCCCAAAACAAACCATGAAATGACCCAATTCTTGGAGGGTCTTCTTTCTTTCTTTCTTTCTTTCTTTCTTTCTTTCTTTCTTTCTTTCTTTCTTTCTTTCTTTCTTTCTTTCTTTCTTTCTTTCTTTCTTTCTTTGCTTTGTGATTTGTTTCATGCCCATCTCTACTATTGAACCTTAAAATGTTGTTGTTGTTGTTAGTAAATAATGTTATGACAAAATACATTAGAGTAGGCCCATTTGAATCAATGGGACTTATGGAGGAGTTAATTCACTACATCTTCATTTATAGAGTGGGCCTACTGTAATGCAATTTACTACATTAAGTGATAGGATTTTTGCCACTGTTTGTTAGTTTCCCATCTCATGTTCTCATTTCTCATTGCAACCAATAACAGCCTTCCCTAGTCTGCAGGCCTAGATGAGATGACACTGAAGAAACAAGGAGTATTGGTTCCCTGCGTAGTTTTTGCCTATCACGATTTATTTTTCACGGCAACTTTCCTTGAGCTTTGTGCTCCTGAAAACAGAATTCAGTTTTATGTTTTCATAGCTATAACTTCTATGTAAAGAGAGACAAATTATGTTACAGCAAATACTGTAATAACAATTGGTATCAATGACAAATCGGTGGTTTGGAAAAGAGATTGAATAAACCACAGAGAAGCTAGAGAACATGTAGCCTCTAGTGTGACGTGACCATTTTTGGACTTGTACTTTTAGATAAACGCGGCTCCTGCCATTAATTGTTGATATAAAAATCCATCAGGGAAATGAATCTACCCTGTATGCTTTATCATCATCATCATAATGATGTGTCAGAGGATGCTGTTGAGGGGGAATATACGTAGTCCTTCCATTTAAAGTATTGGCTTAAAATGTAATAACTTACTTTTTAATGCAGAGAGAGAGAGAGAGAGAGAGAGAGAGAGAGAGACTTTTCCTTATATTCTTAATGTAGTTTTTCTGTTTTTTCTTTTGCTGTTAGGTTGTCACCATCCAGCCTCCTGTAAACAATTACTGCAGCCACTCATCTTCCTTTTGAAACTTGAACCTTTCTTCATATGTCCTTGCAATTTTTCAGCTCTTTGTTTTGCCTTTCAGTTCTTGTCATGCAGTGTCTTATAAAATACTCATAAATAACTATTGAAACCTTGTGCCTTCTTTCAGTTTCCAAAACAGTTAACTAGACAGCAGTTCTATTCAGGACAGGCTTATTGCAGTGCGAATTGTCAGAGCCACTGTAGTCTCTGACAGTCAAAGACTCAGGGTTTCAAGCCTTTTGTATGTATGCCACAGAGAATATTTGAGGAGGTATAGGAGGAAGGGTTTAAAAAAATCATATCCAGTTTCAAAAAATACAATATTATGAGTACAATGATTATTAAACAGAAGAGGCAAGTGATTCATTGTGTGTGTTATATAGAACAAGTCTGTGAAGGAAGGTTGTTTCACTACTGTTTACCTATGGCTGAAATGATCAAAAAGTGTTATTTATGGGACTAGTAATGAAGACTGTGCAAAGCCAGTTGGGGTGAGTCAGAAGTGGATGGCTCATGATGGAATATTACTGCTGTGCTTCCCAGGTAGCTTGTTAATCCACTTTCAGTTTTTGAAAAATGAAAATGTATACAAATTACAACCCATCAAGGTATCAAGTATCTCTATACACCCAGTATTCTGTATCCAATAATGATAGATAACACATTATATTTGTTAAGAAGCAGCTGTATGCTAATGGATCACATTTCAAATCCAATGAACAGAAAGAGCACAGTAAGACTGATACTGAAACTAAGGAGAAAGAAAGCTCCCAAGACATTTACAGGAAAGAGTAATGCTCAACTAAAGTCATTCTACAAGGCCATACATACAATGGAAGAAGCCATGATTGGCTAACTCATTGCAAAATAACCATGTGCATGGTTTGTGCTGATGGAACCTTCTTAGAAAAAAAACCAACAATAAAAACAAACAAACATTTATCGCTGGAGACACAAATCCAGTTTGAGAACTGCAGATTTTTCTGGTGATATCCAGAAGACTGAAAAATTAACCTGAAGAATTTATTTCAAAGCCAATGAAACCCCATAAAATAGTTGTCCCAGTCTGAGAACTCCTTAACTCTATTTTAAAACCTTCCAAAATGTTTATATGAATATATTGTCTTATTATATAGAATTAGAATTTATACCCAGTGTGGTGTAGTGGATAGAGTGATGGGATAGGACTCAGGAGTCCTGGGTTTAAATCCGGGCTCAGCCATGGAGACTCACTGGGGATGTGGAACTGGTGAAGCCACTCCTTAAATATCTCACCTTGAAAGCCCTGTTAGGATCACTATAAGTCATTTCCAACTTGATGGCACATAACAATAACAACAATGCCATAGTGATAAGTCAATTGAAGTTTTTTTTTAAAGAAAGAGCATTTTAACAAATAAAATGTTGAAAATCTGTTCTTAAATATTTTTTTCATTTGGTTTTTATCAGTTCTGAAGACTATGGATCTCTTTCTACAGTGTGACTTAATTATTCTTCATTATGAACATAAATGTTCAGTAACTAAATTTTTTTAAAACTATCTTTTCTCTGAGGGAAAATATAGTTACATTCCTCAATTATATATTAGGTTAAAATGAAGCAAGAAATCTTCTGTGTGTGCTGGTTAATTAAAATCAACCTGTTAGCCATAGTATGTCCATTGGCTTCATTGACTTCAGAATCACAGGGTTGAAAATGACTTTGCCTTTTCTATGTGATATAGTCTTGAGAAAAGAAGATTGAGGGGAGTTATGATAGCAACTTTTCAAATACTTGAAAGCCTGTCATACAGAGGAGGGGCAGGATCTCTTCTCAATCATCTCAGAGTGCACGACACACAACGATGGGCTCAAGTTACAGGAAGCCAGATTCCGGCTGAATATCAGGAAAAACATCCTAACTGTTAGAGCAGTACGGTAATGGAACCAATTACCTCTAGAGGTTGTGAGTGCTCCAACACTGGAGGCATTCAAGAGAAATTTAGACAACCACCTGGCAGATATCCTGTGATTTATATTCCTGCATTGAGCAGGGGTTGGACTCGATGCCCTTATAGGCCCTCCCAGCTTCATGATTCTATGCGAGAAGTTATCTTGAAAGTTTTTTCATGATTATAGTAATCTTAGGACTTCAGAGGTGGAAGGGACCCTATGGATTATCAAGGGCAGTCCCTGTCATATTTCTACATACTACAGCATGGCCCTGCAACTTGAGTGCCATCACAACTACAGCTGCCAGCCTTCTCCTTTTTAGGCTAAAAAGAAAAGGGAATACGAAATATTATAACACTTCAAAGAGTAATAGCTTTATTTCAAGAGTGAGATTTTGTGTATTAAAACTGGGTGTCTTAGGTAGCGGATTTTGATCCATGAAACCTCACACTGAAATAGAACTGTCTTCTATATGCTACAATATTTTGCCTTCCCTGCCACCTTTGTCTTTTCTTTTCCTTTGCCAGTTTTATTCTAGTGATGCTCCTCCTGATGTGAAAACTGTTAAGTTCAGGAAGGTCATATGTCCTAACATAAGATCTTATTTCTCCACCCTCAGAGAGACACCCATGCAAGAGTCTTACAGTTTTATTTGACCACCTTCCAAAGTACTTCAGCAAAACGCTTCAGAAGCTTTGCATGTAACTAGAGTCTTAACATAAGGCTGCTTAGCTTCTTCAAGCCTTATTCTCCTACAGGCAGTCTAGATCACAGCAAACAATTCCCATTTCTGACGTGGTTGGGCTATAGCGTCTCACAACACTGCCCTTTGGTGTTGCTGGTTAGGGTTTCTGGGGGCTTAGTCACAGTCACAGAGTTAGTTCTCATAAGGAGGTGAAATGGGCATTTTCTTTCTGTGGAGAGGGAGAGTGGGCATACAAATATAACATAAGTAACAATTTTAATGCATAGAAAATGTGTTAGCAGTACCTTTAAATTACTTATTTTTAAAGTAGTAGACAAAAGTGATGATTTATAGGGGGAAGTTAAAAATTTAGCACGAAAGTGCTAATTTTCATGCCTTATTTCCATGTTTTAGTTGTGAAGTAGAAAGTAGTTTCAGTGAACTGTAAGCAAAAGGTCATCATAGCAAAATATCAAGTGAAAGGTAAGGACAGAGGGAGAAAAGTAAGAAAGGAGAACTAACATCCATGTGTGTAACAGGTGAAATAAAAGAAAAGGTGTAGTGCATTTTTCCACAACCCATTGTACCACTCATTGGGGAAAAAAGGGAGAAACAGATTGGAGTCTTGCTAGGTGTAGGACTCTTCTAGATGTACACATAGGGGAGAGGTCTTTGCAAGTTTTCTGTTCATTGTTGATTTCACTTGGGCTAACCTATGCCACCAGATAGAGAATCTGCTATGAAATAATACACATCATAAGCTGTTGATGTTATATGAGCCTTGTTTTGATGGCTGAGATTAAGCTGCTGGGTGGAATGAGGATTAGCACTCCCCTCTCATATTTGACCAGCTGTTGTATACATGAATTGTGCATTTGTCCTTGTCTTGAGACTTCAGGTTGGGGCTTGTTAAAAAGCCACACCAACAAGCCAAGTAAGGATGAATAAACTTGCAATGCACTGTTTTGCTGAACTTGCTTGTATTTGATGATACTGTGGTAACACCATCATAAGTAAGGTGGAAGAAAATATTCTAATAAGGTTAGCTTACCTTTCTTTGATCTATTTATATACCCCCCCCCCCCAAATTGTACTGCACCAGTCTAGACCCCAAGGTGGACTGTACCCGGAGTGGAGTGTTGAAAGATATGTATGACAAGAACATTAACCATTCAGGGATAGTTTGATTTTTACATTACAGTTCTAGGTAGGGGTACCTTATCATTCAGCGTGATGCTTCATAAATGTCCTGATTCAGTTCAGCCTGCTTCATGTGATTTGATTTGGATCTGGAACCCCAGTCGAGATTTGGAAATCCAAATATTTGTACCTCCTCCCACTCCCATGACAATTATTGGATTTTTTTTTAAGTTACCTTTTTTTCTGTCTGAAATTGCTGAAATTTACAGGTATAACCATCAGCTCAACATTATGCAAATGGCTGTGGGGAATTCTGTGCTACACACTTTGTAGATTTATGTGTGTGTAAACTACCAATACGGTTTTAAATGTCTTGGAAGAGCTGAAAGAACTTTGTAGGCATAATCGCCTCTTTTGAGGGAATGAAGGCTGACAAGTTTCATTTGAAAACTTGCTCAGCTTCTGTGACTGAGCATTTTTTTTTTCATTTTGTGGATATCCAAAAAAGGGCACATTTATTTCCTGTGTGTTCCTTGTGGAACATTGTTCTGAAAATGACACACAGCACAGAAAACTGATCCATGGTAAGAAGCCTGTAAAGTTTCAGAAACAATTGCTACGGAACAGTGCAGCAACTGAGCAAAAGAAGATGGCACAGAGAGGGAGGGGTGATGTGAGTGCTTCTCAAGTTAATAATAATGATTAATTATGCCCTGTCAAGTCCGTTCCAGCTTAACAACCACTCTCCCAAGATTTTCTGGGTTTAAATTACTGCCAAGTAGATGACCAGTGCCTGCTTCTGGTGGTGCTCTGGGACTGTACAGCTTGCCCAAAGCTTCACAGGTAGCAGGACACGTAATCCCATCAGCCATACATGCTCTGTGTGATCTTGTTTGGCTTTCTTTCTGGGTAGCACAGTGATGATTTGAACTCCTGACTCCTGCCTTCACAGTAAGGTGCTCCAGTCCACTGAGTTATAGATGAGCTCTTCCCATTAACCAACCACCTCACATTTCATACTGGTCCATCATGTATTTCTGTGTGAGTACTTTGTGATTTAACAGAATCAGTTTTCCTGAAAATTCTCTGCCTAATTCCTTAGAGGGGAGTTGTTTGCTGCAGGCAACCAAATAAGAGCTTCTAGGCAAGCTTGCTTCAGGCTGAAAGCAACCACTAATTGAGAGGTTAGCGCTATGAAAAATCACCAGTTCCATTTACATTCTCGACAAACCTCCCCATCGCCACGAAACAATATTAAAATATTCAAGGTTGGGGCCTACAGCCAACACAGAGCTTGCACATGAATACGTGTGTTTCAAAAAGAAGGCAAAGATCAACTGTGTGTCCTTTTTATCTTCCCTACAAAACCCTTCCTACCATTCTGTGAGGGGTTTGGAGGTCAGCAGCAGCTCATTCCCTGAGATTCAGGGCAACACTTGAGGCCAGGTGGGGAAACAGCCTGTGTGCAGATCTTCGTGATGTCACAGAGGGAAGACAGACAAAGGTTGGGGAAAACTGAACTGCTTCTTGGCCAGCTAGTCATGGAACTAGGCACAAGGGGACTCTGAATAAATGGAATCAAAATACAGATAAGACTATGACAGGGCAAGAGCCAGGATAGGAGCATTTTTGCCTGCTGGCCAGGCAGTGAAATGTGCCTGCCCAGCTACTGCTGCAAGTTGCTGCCATTCCTGGTAAGGTTTGTGTCCCATGTGGCTGACATATAACAAATGAATCACAGGGAGATCTTCCAAGCCCTGCATTGATGTTGGGGGTTGTGGAAAGTTCACTGTCAGCCCATGGGGAGCATTTTTCTAGGCCCTGCTGCTAGAAATTATACAAGAGGGCTCACCGTTCATAATACCAGCACTCTAGTCCCAGCTTTGCTCTATGTGGCACAATGGGCTCCAGGAAATGTGCATCAGCTGTTTTGCTGGTCTCCTGGTTTTTTGGTGGCACTGGCATTGCACAGGCACAACACACAAAAAATATACCTTCTTGTTCTGCTGGCGACCCCTAGTGCCAGCTGGAAATGGGTGCATAGGCATGAAAGCCATCTTGCAGTGATGAATCAAACTTGTTCCTTGTCTATCACCACTTGTCCTGAGATCTTATCTTCCCTCCTGAAGACCTAGAGAAGCATCACACTTCTCTGGGATTTAAGCTGGTGCTCTGACATCTGACAGTCCTGGCTGTAAACCTTGACCACACTACAAGAGTCTTCTTTTCCAAACAAGCTGGAAATTAGAGATATCAAGGCCTAGACAAAGAAAACTTTCTCTCTCCCTCCCATGTTCTCCCCGAACATCAGGAAAGTGTTTTTTTCCTCCTCAATGTTCCCACCACCATCCAGTCTTCACATCTCTGTCAGAAAGATGATGGGAACAGAGAGCTGCTTATTTCTTCTCTGAACCCAGCTGCTGTTCTGTAGTCAGAGGTTTATGTTTCTCCACCCATGAGATTTCTTATAGCCCCCAGTTTTCTTAATCTGCAAAATGTCTTCTAACGAGTTTTGTGAAATATTTCAGGTTCATTTTATAAATAGTGTTTAATATTACATATCAGGCCATACATTTTTCTGAATTGTGTGCCCTGGTTGGTTACTTTATGTTTTAGTGTTAAGACTCTGTGTGCTAAAGCTGCTTCAGCTCAAGTGGAAAGGCTTGAGCTTAAGCTTAGTGTTTACGGGGTTTGTGAAGGGGAAGGGCAGAAGAGCTTGAGTTTTATCACATTTGGGACAGCAGCCAAACCCTTCGTCTGACATCATGGAAACTTGTGGTATCCTCTCTCTGTATGTGCGTGCGCGTGTGTGCACTCAGCAGCAAGAAAAGACATGCAGTGCCTAAAGAGCCCTATCTTCTTAGGCCTTTTTAAGCTTCTATGAAACCAATCAGTGTGACACAGCAGACTGTGTTCAATAGCCAGTAATATCATTTGTGTGTTAGTAAGTTAGTTCTAATGAAATAGCCCAGGAAACCTTCTTAAAATATGCATTTATAAACAAGCTTGATACTGACAGATAGGTTTAGGGAAGAGGTACTTCAACAGACTTGTTTCCGCCTCTTTCCTTTCACTAGAATTACAGAGAACTGTAGTAAAATTAGCTGAACATCCTCAGCCATTTGCCTTCAATCTGGGCAGGGGCAATCTGCCCAGATTTTTTGCACATTGATCCTCCCCCATACACACACTGATTAGGGAGAAGGGAAGAGATTCTTCTGCATTTAGGCATGGGATGGGAGGGGGTTCTACGTCCTGTCTTGTGCCTGTGAAGAGCCCTCATCCCTGTCACTTGCCAAGCATGTGAGAAAGACCTTAGCGTACATGTCCGTGCATGCAGATGCATGCCTACTCTCTTTCTTAACATTTGAAATATTTGAACCAAGTGTTCATAATCCTTTTTTCTGAAGCAGAAAGAGACTGAGTCCTGCCTTTAACCCTGCTTCCTTCACAGAAAGTAATCATAAAGTGAAACAATTAGTTGCCTAGATACTATTTCTGATAAACAAACAGGAATGAGAAGTCTCTGCCCATATTTGTATGAACATACATTTTAATTCCTGACCCAGACTTCCGTCAAGGTTTTCCACCTGGAATATATGATGGGTGTTTGCAAGTTTAACTTCTTTGTTAAACTATTCTCATCAGTAGAGAAGTCTCATGATTGGTCAAGAATGAAGAGGAGGGACCTAGAGAACGTACTCTGTCAAAAGCATACAATTGATTTATTTGCTTACAATTTCCCCTCCATAAGCAATTAAAAGTATATATTATGTAATACAAGTACAATTGTACCTTAAAGTCATCTGTACCTTAATCAGAAAATAATTTGTACAGATATTCCCCAAAGGTGAGCAAATCTACACCATGATCTACATATATATCGAAGGGAGGCAGTTTACTTCTACGGTGCACATCTAGAGCCATGGAATACCCTTTTCACATAAAAGTCATTCTGTTGCTCTTTGCAGCTGTCTATACCCTAACCCTCTTTCTTTTCTCCCTCACTCTAGTTACACCAATTTTCCTGATGTCACTCTTTAGAGGTGGCATTGAGCCCTGTCTCTTTCATTTTGGGGAAAATAGCAAACGGTCTTGGTACCATCTTAACAACCAACATATACTTCTTCATTGTGGTCTCTGTGAATCATATTTGTAGGTTGTTTCTGCACCTCTGTGAAGCTCCCTCAAATATTCCAGAGTCATCAGAACAGTCCCCCCTCAGTGTGCATTCTCACAAGCTTAATGGTGTCCCTTAGGTTTTTTCCAGCCACCACTGAGGGGACATCTCAGAGCGTTGTTTAGAGCCTTCTTTCATCATTAACAATTCTTGCTTGTTAGATTTCATTGTTAATAGTTCCTACCTGTTCAACATCAACTCTTGTTCCCTTCTCTGTTACCACCAAGTCTTCTCGGGGGTGGGTGGGTGGGGGGGAAATAATATTTGTTATTCCCAAACCTTCCCACTTTTTATGGCCTGGGCGGCCCACTCAAGAAGTGTGTTGCATGCACTAATAAGATCCCCCTCTCTGATGTAAATTCAAAGTGCTATAGTAAGGGGCACCATAGCCAAAATGGTCAAATCTGTTGAAAGTTTACTGTTGAAAATCTGTTGAAAATAAACTTTCTCACCTAAAATTCTGTTTGTGGGAGAAGTTGTTACAAGCTGTAGATTCTATATCTAAGTGATCTACATTGGTTCTGGTGGTATCTGTTTGCAAAACACCTTCAAGATAAGGCCTCATGGATGCTCTTCAGACGGAATCATTGCCCGCTAGACCCGAAGATGATCAAACGCCACCAGAGACTGACTCCATGCATAAGTCACCGCACAACCTTGAGGACAGGCCTTTGTCATCAAGGTTGAATTTAGCCCTGAAATTGCTATCTTCATCAGTATTGAAGAAAAGAAAAAAGCGAATGGACCTAGAGGTCTCTAGTACTACTGTTGCTGTTGCTGTTCCTACTGCTGCTGCTGCTGCTACTACAAACCCTGAACCTAAACAAAAATCAAAGAAATCTAAAGCTTAGCAATAGTTGCCTTGGTCCACCCGAAAGCAACGTCCACCAAATGACAAAGATCAGGATGACTTGGTATGCCTCGGTTCTCCCTCCATGGAAGAGGCTTCTCAAAGTTGCATCTCATCTCTGGCTTCTAGCCATTCTCCAGAGTGGAGCCAGCTTACACAGCAGACTCTAAGCGAGCTCTCTCCATTGCAGGAAAGCCGACATCATGAACCAGCCTAAAGTCGGGACTGATCACAGCTATTTTCTTTGGAAGTGATTTCCCAGTGTGAGAGAAGAGCTCTCCACACTGAAAGAAGCCTTGCAAGACACACTATACCAAGACAATGATACTAGAGTTGATGTACTTGCCACCATATTACTTTGTCACAGTGCCCCACTTCTATCAGGGTCTGGAATGGTATTTCCCATCATCCCTTTTTGACTTTCCCGGGGTGTAAAGAGAGAGACATTGATGCTCTCTCTGTGGCCTGCCTATGTTATCTCTGGTGCCAATGTTATCTCCTGCTTATCAGTAGGAGGGGCATAAAGATCTGGCACTAAAAGCACCAGAATGAAGGCAGAGACATTCCGAGAGACATTTTGAATCTATATCCCAGATCAGACATTCAACATCAAAGCCTCTGAAATGGGGAGGCAAATCTCTGATGTCGAGATCTCCAATTACACACATGACATTGAAGTTGCCTCAGCCAGATAGGTCTCGGTTATTCTTGAAATTCCCCGTCTCAACTGAAAAGTGCCAAAAGAAGGCATCTAGGCATCCCTCAGACCTGAGTCCTCAGTTCGGAAGAGTACTAACACTAGTCGCGTTACTGGAACCATTCCCTCATCAAGTCATCCTAAAGAAGGGACAAAGCACACCTCTGCTCCTGATGGACTGGCTCAACAGGGGTGATTGTCAAACTGTCTTCCTTGATTAGGAAAAACCAGAAATCCTCACATCTTCCCATGGAGCAAAAACATGCTATAGTTACTGATGATTCATATTCTTTTGTTCAGACTCAGACAGTGATTCATTGGATGGCTCTCTATCTATCCTTGTTACATTCCCAGAGTCAGATGTGGGTGATGTGAACCCACCCCACCCCTCTCAGGACTTCCTATCTTATTCAGACTTGATGTTTAGAATGGTCAAGGCTTTACAGCTTGACGTACAGAGGCTGCCTCCACTGAGATCTGATCTAGTCTGCTAAACAAGACCTAGCCACTCCTGTCCATATTGGTTTGTTACCTTCCTTGTTGGATGTAGTTAAGGAGTCTAGGTTAGAATCTTCAATCGAACTCAGGTCATGAACAGAGGCTTTGACTGCATTCTGAGGGAACATTCCTCTACCTGCTCTCTAGCCATCTTCTTAATTGCTTAATTGCCCTTGACTTGTCTATAAGCAATGGTGAGACGCAGGTTCTGCAACATAGAGTGCATTTTGGAGCGATTGTGTCTACTACCCTGGTCACGTCTGAGTACCACTGGCTGACTTGGGCTTCAACAGGAGCGCCAGCCAGATCAAGTGGAAAACCTCAAGGATATTCTGGAAACCAATTGTATCCATCAGTCTTCGGGGCAGACCCTTCTAATAGTTCTATCCATACTTTTCAAACTGCAATAACATCTTGGAAGAGGAAAATGCAGTTAGAAATCAGTGGGGATTTTTCTGGTTTTGTTTTGAGATTTTTGTTGTTTTGATCTTCCAGAAGTCAGAGCTTAACGCTGTATGAATTTTCCCTTCTCACAATATCCTTGATATGGATCAGAGACCACTGCCATAAACTGAGTTAGGCAACTGGGCTGTCTGGCCCAGTACTGCCAAATACGGCAGGAGCTCTCCAGTGTTTTAGGCCAAAGTCTTTCCAACCTTACTTGGAGACCTTTGATAATCCCTGGTGTTTTTCCATTCAAGATATTAGATTTGTGTGGAGTGGTAGAGTGTTTGTTGGAGGAGTTTGTAAAGCTCTACCTTTCTGTTTTTGCAAAACTTTATTATAGCTAATCTCATTTTTCTTTTGGATGCTGCCCCGTGTATGTATTTTCCATCTTTAAATTGTGTCTCATGTTTGTTCATTTATATCTACATACTGTATGTATATTAGATAAGCATTGCTGTTTTTGGAAAGAATTCCCGTACTTCCCCCTTTGTACTTTGCCTTAATCAGATTCAAAATGCACTGGAAAGGCAGGCTGCGGTGGCTTGTTGAAGCTACAGCTATAGCTGAGGACCACTGTTGGAAAAAAAAAAGGGGGGGGGAATTTATTCCATGGTGTCATGCTCCCGGCCCC
The DNA here is from genome assembly GCA_037013535.1 of Intellagama lesueurii. Taxonomy (NCBI): domain Eukaryota; kingdom Metazoa; phylum Chordata; class Lepidosauria; order Squamata; family Agamidae; genus Intellagama; species Intellagama lesueurii. Next base: position 189,186,488 of record JBAJHW010000003.1, on the reverse strand, counting down.
CTAAAGGGTCGCTGGGCATTTGGCCAGAGAGTTCGACCGGCACTTATCTACCACCTTCGCGCTGGAGCGAGTCCTTAGACCTCAGCAGTGCGTAGCATAAGCCCTTTGAAAAAGTCTGACCTAAAAAGAACACTTTGCACTTACTCGGTACTTTGCAAGTACAGGCACATGGGCTTTGTGATTCCTTAGAACTCACAACAGCTCAGTTAGGTAGGACTCTTAAATGATAGCTAGTTTGTGGCCCTCTCCACCTCCTGGGTTTAGCCAGACCCTGCTGTTCAAGAGACCAGTCCTTTTGTAGAATTTTTTATAATTAATTTTTATTAGAAAAATAGAGATTCATTAGAAAATCAGTTTATATTGCATAAGCATTAGCATCAAGAACATATTCAAAGATCATTGCAGTTAAATAAGATAACTATTTCCCATTTAAAATAATAAACTACTAAGCTGAACTAAGGTGGCTATAGTGGGCTATGGTGGGCTAGCCCCCACCTCCTCCTTTCTCCTTACTTACATCCTCTCTCCTTCATGGAATCGAATCCATCATCAGAACAATACACGAACCAACAGAATCACATTCCATTACATTCAGTTACTTTCACATAACCCATTGTCCATTTTTCTACCCTTCTAACTCCTCCCTTCTTCATGGCCCTTTCTGGCTGTTAACCAATTAACCTTTAGGGGTCGTACCACCTCTCTCCTGCCCTTATTTCCATGAGAGTCCAGGTGTTGTTTATCTCTTCTGTAACAAGCTTGGAATGTTGAGTCTCCCAGGGCCCCTTGATTTGGCCTTCAAGATATCTGGATCCTGGCTGTAACGGTCTTCAGAAAAACACTCTCATGGCGCTTAGAAAAACACATTCCAAAGTCCCTCAAATCATCTCCACACAGAACCTATCTGACTCCATTTTACATTTCTCTGACTACATATCCCATTATCATGACACATGGTACTGCATTCTGTCCCATTTTAATTGCCCCCAAGAATTCCCTTCCCTACTTCTTTGTTTCATTTCTAGGTTTGCTGCAGTTGTCTGTAGGAAACTGGTATCCTGCCAACTGATAGCTGCACTAAAAAGTGTGCCATAAGGAGATACAATGGATATAAAAAGTTTACACACCCCTGTTAAAATGTCAAGTGTCTGTGATGTAAAAAAAAATGAGACGAAGATAAATCATTTCAGAACTTTTTCCACCTTTAATGAGACCTATGAACTGTACAACTCAGTTGAACAAGAAACTGAAATCTTTTAGGTGGAGGGAAGTAAAAATAAAAAACTGAAATAATATGGTTGCATCTGTGTGCATACCCTTAAACTAATCTTTTGTCAAAGCACTTTTTGATTTTATTACAGCACTCAGCCTTTTTGGGTATGAGTCTATCAGTATGGCACATCTTGACTTGGCAATATTTGCCCACTCTTCTTTGCAAAAATGCTCCAAATCTGTCAGATTGCAAGGGGTCTCCTGTGCACAGCCCTCTTCAGATCACCCCACAGATATTCAATCGGATTCAGGTCTGGGCTCTGGCTGGGCCATTCCAAAACGTTAATCTTCTTCTGGTGAAGCCATTCCTTTGTTGATTTGGCTGTATGATTTGGGTCATTGTCATGCTGAAAGATGAAGTTCTCATGTTCAGCTTTCTAGCAGAAGCCTGAAGGTTTTGTGCCAATATTGACTGGTATTTGGAACTGTTCATAATTCCCTCTACCTTGACTAAGGTCCCTGTCCCAGCTGAAGAAAAACAGCCCCAAAGCATGATGCTGCCACCACCATGCTTCACTGTGGGTATGGTGTTCTTTTGGTGATGCGCAGTGTTGTTTTTGCGCCAAACAGATCTTTTGGAATTATGACCGAAAAGTTCAACCTTGGTTTGAACTTGGTTTCAGACCATAGCACTTGGTTTCAGACCATAGCACTTTTTCCCACATGCTTTTGGGAGACTTCAGATGTGTTTTTGCAAAATTTAGCCGGGCTTGGATGTTTTTCTTCGTAAGAAAAGGCTTCCATCTTGCCACTCTACCCCATAGCCCAGACATATGAAGAATACGGGAGATTGTTGTCACATGTACCACACAGCCAATACTTGCCAGATATTCCTGCAGCTCCTTTAATGTTGCTGTAGGCCTCCCTGACCGATTTTCTTCTAGTCTTTTCATCACTTTTGCAGGGACGTCCAGTTCTTGGTAATGTCACTGTTGTGCCCTATTTTCTCCACTTGATGATGACTGTCTTCACTGTGTTCCATGGTATATCTAATGCCTTGGAAATTCTTTTATACCCTTCTCCTGACTGATACCTTTTTAACAATGAGATCCCTCTGATGCTTTGGAAGCTCTCTGCGGACCATGGCTTCTGCTGTAGGATGTGACTAAGAAAATGTCAGGAAAGACCTACTAGCACAGCTGATCTTTATTTGGGATTCCTCAGAGGCACTTTAAATGATGGCAGGGGTGTACTGACTCCTACTTAACATGAGTTTGAATGTGATTGTTTACTGCTGAACACAGCTACATCCCCAGTTATAAGAGGGTGTGCACACAGATGCAACCATATTATTTCAGTTTTTTATTTTTACTTCCCTCCACCTAAAAGATTTCAGTTTGTTGTTCAACTGAGTTGTACAGTTCATAGGTCTCATTAAAGGTGGAAAAAGTTCTGAAATATTTTATCTTTGTCTCATTTTTTTTACATCACAGACACTTGACATTTTAACAGGGGTGTGTAAACTTTTTATATCCGCTATATTATCTTAGTTTTCGGCAGGTAAGAACATGCTTTATCAATTCTACCCATTGCCTTTGGAAAACAAATCGTTCGTCCTTTCATGGTAAGTAGTGTTGCACTAGTAATCGTGTTATTTGTGCACAAGACATACCGATAAGACATACTGTTTTATGATTTGAAGAAGGTGTTAATCAAGAACAGGGATAAACAGACCAAGGTTATGTGAAGAAGAAGAACAAACAGAAAATTGTCTGAACAAGTTGGTGGCATTTACTGTTGGCGGCATATCAGCAGTAGATTGCTAAGAACTGCTTAGTGCAAATAAGAGTACAACAGCTCTCTGAACTCATGTAGCCTTGTTTGTATAACTTGCATCCTTAAAATTGACAAGCTATTCTGAAGAAGTATCTTTTTCAAGTGACTTAGCATTATTCCTTTCCACTGTAAATGTCAAGTCTAAAATTTTAGAAGAGTCTAAAATTTGAAGCATGACTGTGAAACTTAAGCTACATTGCTTTTTAAACTGTTTTATGTGACCATGTTACTCATTTGTTCTGTTATCAAATTGAGTACCCTTGCAGTAGTGTCTTAATGGTATATTTTTTTTACCCTTCTTTATTTCCCTTGTCCCGAAACTAATTTTCTCTATTCCAAAATGGATTTTATGTCTTAAATCACAAGTCCCTCATTATTACATGTACATTCCACTAGAACTTGTTTTCAGGCTCTCTGTAATGCATTTTGTGTGAGTTGGACGCTTATGTGCTTCAAATATGCCTCCTTCTGGTATAAAATCACAGTAATGAATGTTTGAGCCTGTACAACCTAAAGGAGGGAATATCTTCACATGAAAGCCACAGTTCTTGCTTTCACGGTCATTTTAACAAATGGGGAAAACTGCATCTGAGTTGTAGACTAGGCAGGAAGTCCCAAATATCTCGTGCTTAAAAGTTCTGAGAGCAGAAGGTATTTCATCCTGAAACCCTGGAGAGTTTCTTTCCGTCAGAGAAGGCTATCCTGAGCTACACAAAAGGGATAGTCTAACCAGGTATAAGGCAGTTTTCAGTGTTCACAAAACCAAAGCTTAGAAAGTGTGTGGATTGACCATACTAGCTGAGGGATTCTGGGAGTTGCAATGTAAAGAGGTTTTTATGCTCTGCAGAAACCTGACAATTTGATTAGCTTGTGGAATTTGAACTCTATCACTTGCTGACTGGGCTATGATGTCTGGGAGTTCTCTAGGTTTTACAGGTTTATTTGTCAGATCAGATAAGCTGTTACCTGAACCCTCCCTATAAAAGTCCTACAAAACTTTATAGACCTCCAGGGAAAAAGCAGAAGCCTATGTTCATCACAGTGGCATTTATCCCCCCAATAAGAGTTAACTCCAGAATGAATCCAAACCATCATTGACAATCACATTAAGATTCATCTGAGTATCATGGTATAAGTCTTTTCACTGTTGTAATAATTCCAGGCAACATCAGCTTAGTCTAATTCTACAAGCTTTATTTATCTACATTACTTCTATGTTCCATAAACACAAAATACATCAGAGTTGTAAAAAAAAATAATACAAAAGTATTACAGCCATAAATAAAACTGTAGACACAAGTGCTTAAATAGAAATCCATCCAAAATACAAGAGCATTAAAAAGTAAAATAAAATAACAGAATGTTTTAGTTAAACTCTAAAAATGTAGGAGCTTATAGCCTAACAAGGCAATTTTAAAAACTGAGAATTCATCTCTAAAACACTAAACTTAAACATTTATTAAAGTAAAATATTTTTACTTAGCCTTTTTAGCATATTTAGACACATATGACAATTATTCTCCATGCTCACCCAGCCAAACCAGTCTATAACTGTTGGTGGAAAATATATGCTGATTGTTGTTGTTTGATGTCCCAAGTGGTATGGAGTTGTCGTGATGTGCACAAAGTGGCATGGAATTATTGTAATGTGATTATGAGTTGAGTTCCTTGCATCTTATTTCCCTATATCTACAATCCTTTTCAAATTAGGGGGAGGTTCATACCTCTCCACAGTTTTTATACAACCTTATCTCCTTGGAGATCCAAAAATAATTTTGCAGTACAATTTCAGTGGTTTGTGACTCAGTGGTCATTTTATGTTCATCTGGCAAGCTGCCACACATATCATTGTTTTGACTAAAATTTTTACAGAACTTTCAGGAATAAAACTTTTTATTTATTTATTTATTTATTTATTGAATTAATTATATAATTGCATAAAAGATCTAGATCCCTAAAAACTTGGAAAACCCAAAAATTGTAATTTTAAAGAATGCAAATTAAAAAACCTGCATCCTTCGTTTATGTTTGGTTATTATTTGCAAAACAAGATCAACTGGCAGGATCGTTATGATACAGTGACCTTGCTTAGCTGGAACTAGCTAATTGTTTTGGAATAATTATAGTGAACTATTGTTCAAGCCTCAATTTTAAAAACACTATTATAAAAAGGGGTTCGCAGCTTTAAAAAGGTTGGGAACCATGGTGTAAAGGAATAAGTGGATTAGAGTAGTGGATAAATTAGTGCTACACCACTGGAAACAAACAAACAAATGAAAAATCATGAACAGAAGCTCATTTCCAAAAATACCTCTTTAACTTTTTGAAAGATTTTGGAAGAGATGCTGATTTCTTCAAGAGAAAATAAGTAATTTCAGACACAAATACTGATTCACTACATACTCATTCAGCACCAACCAGGACCAAAATACACAAAGGGTAGAGGAGGAAATGCTTAATGTGAAGGAACCTGGAGTTATTCTTCTGTCTTCTATCCCAACCCTCCTAAGTAGTCCCACATATACTGATACAGCTGGTGGTCCTTTCAGTAGATCTTTCCTATGGAATTGACATCGGAAGACTAATACATTTGAATGGTTTCAACACTTTTGTTAATCATGAGCTGCTCACAGTAAAACCTCTCCAGTGTATTTGGAATAATTACAAGAGATAACTTGGTTTAAAGGAGCAATCCTATTGTCTTGTTTACAGAATTCCCTTCTCAAAAAGAGGCCTAGATAGTATTCTCTTTCTTTTATTTTTAAAATGCAGATTCCTCTTTAGCTGTTGTTCGCTGATGGGAATACAGAGACTGCATGAATGTGAGTGTGTGGGAGAGAGGAATTGTTACTTTCTCTTTTCATTGAGTTGTTAGTTGCCTTGGTGGCCTTTTTTCCATGTAATTTGACCACTCCCTTTTAAATTAGAATTTATGTACCTGAGTAAAAAGAGACTTGGCTGCAATAAACAGTAAAGCATTCTTTCAATGTTTGTGTTTGTCCTGGGCTTAATTGTGTCTTGCTGCTACCATTGACCTGATGTGATGTGATTGATATGAGCTGTTCTTTTAAAGTGCTGCCAACCATCACCACATAGGTAAACAACACCAGCTGATTCTTGACCTGACTGGGGTCAGATTGAAACACTTTAGTAATGATACCTCTGCAAAGTGCTATGCTTGCTGTTACTGATGAAAAAAAATGTTCTGCTGTTGATTAACTTATTTGTGTCCAACAGGCACTTTCCTTTAAATGAGTTTATTTCAAGATGGTGGATCACACTTATCTTGTCCACTTTCTCAAAAAGAATCAACTTGCTAGGTTGCATTTTACCATATATTGTGTATTCAGTTGCCATTTGCATGACTTATTGTGGAAAGCATGTTGGTTTTTGAATCTATCTAGCCTAGTGGTTGCAAAGAAGGGAGCCTGCAAGAAGATTTAGTCATGTCTCATGCATACCACTTCTTAGCACTGTGTTTCCCAACCTTTTTCAAGCCATTACTCCCTTTTATAATAGCCAAGTAGCCACCCCCCTGCCACGTGTGCATGAAAAGGCATTTTCGGTGGGGCAAACTATCATGGGAAGACAAATTTCCCAGGAAAAGACAATAATGCTAGTAAAAAAGGAAAGAGCTTGAGATGGGTTGACTTAAAGAAACCACATCCTTTATTTTACAAGACTGCAACAGGATTTTTGACTATAGGAGTGAGGTTTTTGGAGTGGGTGGGGGAGCTTTAATTCATAGGTATATATATGCATATTTCTTCATATTAAGGAAAGATTCGAGATTTAAAAATTGAGATGTGAGAATACAAACTTGACAGATCTGTCCATCCAGAGAGAGGACATTTAATTGAATTATTTATTTAATTAATTGATTTAAATTATTAAATTAAATCAATTAATTTAATTTAACTTTAATTCTTAAATTCTTCAAACAGATTTTCCCTTAGTGATTGGCTATCTGAGAGGGGTTTAAAATGAAGTGTTGTCGCTTTGAATCTGTTTTTGATTTTGGCTTTGTTTGCCATTTTCAGTGTGGTATTTGATTCTGTTTTAATATTTGTATATGTACTGTATTTAGCTTTTAAGTATTGTCTTTTAATTATGTAAGTGGCCTTGGGTCCTGTTTAAGGAGAAAGGCGGGGTAAAATATTTTAAATAAATAAATAAAATTTTTAAAAATGGGTTTTATTTTCTGTTTATATTAGGGCTTAATTAGGGTTACCATATTTCTTTTTTCCGGGAGCCTCCTTACTTTTAACACCCTTATGACAGTCAGATATAACATACTTCTTTGCATTTGGAAATAGCAAAATCTATTTAATTTGGAGGAGAATTTAATTTCAGGGTAGATTTTTTAGGTTTGTGTAAGTGTGTGTGAAAAAGTTACCAAAACTTAAAAATCTCTTAGGTTTTAAACAGTTTGAATGTGGAAGAAAAGGAAACTGACAGATTTCCCCCTCCTTACACCCCACAAATATACACTTAAGACATGTTTATGCTATGCAGCAAAAGTTTAAATCTTAGCGTGAATGTCTAATTTTAATTTAGTTGGAAAGGCTTGCTTCAAGCCATTTCATGGCATTATTTTATTTATTTTGTTACTCGATTTATTTATTGAATTTATTCATACATTTTTATCCCATCCATCCTCCAAGGAGCTCATGACAGCACACATGGGTTCTTTCCATCCTCTTTATCCTCATAACACTGAGGTGAAGTAGGTTGGTTGAAAGAAAGTCAATAGCTCAAGATTATTCACTGAACTTCATGACTGAGTAGAGAGATGAATCTGGGTTTTTGGGGTCTGACAACACTCATGTGACCACTGCACTCCAATGGGGTGACTTACTTCCACTGTTACAAAACTGTTATAATGATAGATAAGAGCTTAAACATTAGCACACACGTTAATTCAGTACAAAAACAAAGATTTGTATTAGTCCGTGAGAACCAAACCAGATCAAAATCCATTGGTGGGGGGGGGCACTTTTATTAAGATGAACTAAAATTCCATAATGGTCTGTTTTAAGTTCTCAAGTTATCTACAGCAGCAGTTTACAGTGTTTGGCCCTCCAGATAATTTGGATTTCTACTCTAGAAGTTGCAGCCAGCATGATGATGGGTCAGAGATTCTGGGTGATGTCTAAAAAATCCAGAGGACCAAATATTAAGATTGCTGCTCTAGAACTCTGTATCAGGGGAGGGGCTACATCATGTGGGGGAGAAAAAGGAAGATGCTTGGGCACCAGACTTTGGGGCAATTGTCTTAGCGATGAAGTTTACCGTTAGACTCCATACCAAAATGGAGATTGCAGAATCAATGGTAGACATGTGGGTTTCACATAAACCTGAAGATGGTTGCTGCAAAAATTTCTCACTGGAACTTTTTTATGGTTCTAATTGAAAATGTAGGACATGAAACCAAGTTGACGGTAGTAGCCAAGATGCCAGCTATGTTTGCTGTGGAATGGACAAGATGTTCCCACTCCCCACACTTGAACCAGCTAAGAGTTAGTAGAAGAAGGACGTCTCTTTGCAGCCAGATATATATATATATATAAACAAACCACTCTTCAATATTAAGCTTGTGCTGTAGTTCTTTTGAAAGAACTAACTGTTAGCCTCCTTGAAAATGAGATTATAGTTTCTTTGTAGCAGGATCTGCCAACAACACTCTATACAGGCATCTCACTTAATTCTGATGTGGCCAGTGGGCATTTGAGGTTTGGCTTCCTTGTAGCTTGTCATTTTATGTAGCACTGCTATATTTAAAAACTTAAATTCAGGGAGGGTGTGCCACTTTTTTCTGGACAGAGAGCAGAATAAAGTTTAAAAAGAAAAGGTATGTTTGTGGTGGAGGCTGAAATACCAAGGTTAGTAAGTACCCTGCTAAATTTTAGATCTGAAATTGGAACATGTGTGTAACCTTTATCCTCTGTTCTCAAGACTCAGTATTGAATGTTTGTTTGTCTATATGTTTTATTTATTTTGGGCCTTTATTTCCAAAAGGGACCCAAGACAAAGTGTTACATGTGCAGCCAAATGACGCACAGCACCACTGATACAATTGGGAACTGTGAGAATGTCTTCTTAAAAATGTTAAATGGCAGGCGTGAGGACCATATCCAGAGGAGGACTCTGGTGTATGGAGCAGAACTCTTTCCTCATGCTGCTTCCCCAGTCCAATCCAGACTGACTCCCTTGTGCCTATTTACACTGTGCAGACAAGCTCTTGTTGCTAACAATGTGATAGGCATCACATCTAGTTTGGCCAGTTCTGAGGGATGTTTGCCATCTGGTATAGATTCTTCACTAGACAATACTCTCCTTCCTCCACTGCTTTAAAACCCAGCAGGGAGGGTTGTTCCTTTGCTTATGTAAATGCTAGCAAGCCTTAATCATTTTCCAATATTCCACCAACCATTTGCAGCAGATTTACCCAGAGCCATTTCAGTGTATAAAAGAGCAGACTGGGCACTCTGTTATATCTTAGTGTTCATATTTAAATATTTTTATATATGTGCACTAGAAAGAAGATGCATTCATTTCCCATTAAGAAAATCATCTTGCCAAATGATGGGGCTTCCATGTTTTTTCCCTTCTTCCACAAGAGTTGATTGTCTAACTCAGTGCTTCCCAACTTTGGGTCCCCCGATGTTGTTTGACTACAACTCCCAGAAATCCTCGCCAGCACACCTAGGGGTGAAGGCTTTTGGGAGTTTTATTCTAAGAAAACCTGGGGACCCAAAGTTGGGAACCACTGGTCTAGCGCGATAAAAAGTTCTGGAGAACTTGAAAGAGTACACATTTTGTGAATGTATACTTGATGCTAAAAAAGATATTGCATGCCTTTGGATTTTTAACTTTAAAAATATGTCCCCTGGATATCAAAATAGGAGTGGTTAGGTTCTCACACCCAGGGAAATATTGGCTGCCTCTCATAAACAGGGTGAGCTGGACACATGCTAGTGTGATGCTAATAAAATGTGTGGATGACTCAAAATTGAGTAGAATAGCTAATACCCTGGAAGACAGAAACAAAATTCAAAATGATCTAGATAGGCTTGAGCACTGGGCTGAAAACAACAAAATGAAATTCAGCAGGAATAAGTGCAAAGTACTGCACCCAGGAAAAAGAAACCAAACACACAGTTACAAGATGGAGGATACCTGGCTCAGCAATCCTACGAGTGAGAAGGATCCTGGAATCGTCATAGATTACAAGCTGAATATGAGCCAACAGTGTGATGTGGCTACAAAAAAGGCAAATGCTATTTTAGGCTGCATTAACAGAAGTAGTCTCCAAATCCCATGAGGCAGTGGTCCCCAACCTTTTTAACCCCGAGGACCGGTTGGGGAAGGCGGGGGCCCCCCCCACGCTTGTGCGCATGCATGAAGGAGCGGGAGGGCGCTCGTGTGGGCGCATGCGCATGGGCACATGCACAAAAAGGCTGTGTGGGGGGGAGTGCGTGCGGGGGTGGGGGGGGGGTCTGTCTCCGCGGCCCAGTCCAGCTCAGGCCACGGACTGGCACCGGGCTGCGGACCTCTGCCGTGAGGTACTAGTTCCCCTTTATTCAGCACTGGTTAGGTCTCACCTTGAGTGCTATGTCCAGTTTTGGACACTGGACTCCAGAGGGATGCTGACAAAGTGGAACAAGTTCAGAGGAGGGCAACAAGGATGATCAGGGGGCTAGAAACCAAGCCCTATGAAGAAAGGCTGAAAGAATTGGGTATGTTTAGCCTTGAGAAAAGAAGACTGAGGGGCGATATGATAGCATTTTTCAAATACTTGAAATGCTGCCATAACAGAAGAAGGGCTGGATCTGTTCTCAATCATCCCAGAGTGCACGACACACAACATTGGGATAACGTTACAGGAAGCCAGATGTTGGCTGAATATCAGGAAAAACTTCCTTTTAGAGCAGTACAGCAGTGGAACCAATTACCTTGAGATGTGGTGAGTGCTCCAACACTGGAGGCATTCAAGAGAAACGTAGACAACCACCTGGCAGATATCCTTCGATTTGTATTCCTGTATTGAGCAGGGGGTTGGACTCAATGGCCTTAGAGGCCCCTTCCAACTTCGTTATTCTATGATTCTGTGCTTTCATGCTGATTCTGTCTTGTGTTTAGGCTGGTAGTGGCAAGGTAGCAGCAAGGCAAAGCTGCGCAGTGTCCTACTCCTTCTTAGAGTGGTTTGTGTAGGGATAGCCGCCATTTTTAGTGAACACTGTGTTGGTGAATCTTAACTCTTTGAAATTGTAACAGTACAAAAAGAAGATGAAGATTAGTCAGTGCAGACTACTCACAAAAAGTGAAGAGTGAACAGTATTTCGGCAGAGTGAAGGTTGGAGTTGCAGAACTGAACCATCAGGTTTGCACTCTTGCTCTTTTTAGCACTTTGTATCTTTCCAAGTTGGAAATTCTAAATTCCAACACAGATATTATACCACAGAATATCCCTTACATATGTGCCAGTGCCAAAATTTCAAATTTAAGCATGTCCCCAAAATTTTAGTGGGGAAGTATTTTTGATTTTGTGTGTTATACAGATCTTTTCATGAATTCTGTACAATTGTTTGAAGTCTAGGGTCCTGGTGGTAAATATATGTCTTGTTTTATGCCAGTATTGATAAATTGGTACAGCTTCTCATTGTGGACTGCTATATTGGCAAGAACGCCATCTGGTTCATACAATAAAAAGAGTGTTCGTTCCTATCAATATGTCACTTCAGGCATTCTCAGTTGCCTTATTCTTCTTTTGTAACTTTCTTTTGGCAATAGAGAAGCTAAAGTTTTCTTATCCATATCATTTATCATTTTGCCTTGTATATAGAGTGTTATGTCTTTTAATTTTTCTACCAAATGAGAGCACTCAGTCTCCTACCCGTCTCCCATTCCATCTTATCCTGAATTGTTAAGTTAGCCTGAAAGTTTTTCATATATTTCTTGTTTGTGGTGAGTTGATCTGGCAATTTTGCTAAATTCTGATAGTTGTTCCCAGGGAAAATCAGATAGAAGTTTTCAGCAGTGACCAACCTTTTGACAGTTATGCTATGCAAAGTCCGAAAGCATATAACAGTAACTCCTTGGGGGGGGGGTGTTACTTTGCTAATGCAGTCCCCCTGCTGTCTTGTTTGGCTCCCACCCTACTCTGCCAGGAAGAAGGCTGGCTTGATTCTGTACCACTGCCAGCTTTCTTGGGTATGCCGTAGATCTTCCTCTGCTTATGCCACATGGCACCTGTGTTTCATCTTGGTCATCTGTGCTCCTCCTGTTCATTTCTATTCGGTACTGTTGGCCATCAATTTTAACAACACTTTCATGAGTGTTAAGCTGCTTCCCATAGGATAATCATAATTTTCTTCCTTGTTGTCTGCCATAAAGGGCAACCCCTGAGGTCTCATCATAGTGTCCGTCCCTGAGTCCATGGAGAAACAAAGCCATTTCATTTTATTTGTCTGTCTCACTTCTCTCCCAGGTCTGTCTTGTGTGTTTGGGCTTATGTTCCCTTTTTTACATCCTACTATCAAAGCTTTTAAAATGTTGCATTTTGTGTTTTTAAATAGTAGAAGAAAGAAAGTTATATAGCACAAGTTTTCTGGGCAAAGTAGAGACATTTTAGTCAGTCAGCCAATATGGTATTTCCCACAGACCTGCCACCAGAAGTGCAGGAAAAATGCAACTAGTGAAGCAGCCTGGCTTTAGAATCTGTAATGTTGTAATATAGTTTTCTGAAAACATGTTATGGGATCTAACAAATTGTCATATTACGTATTTGAACTGCAAAGATATAGCATTGTTATTGGGAAAAGTTGTGGTTTTAGCCTGAATTCTGATGCTCTCTTTCTATTTGTGTGATTTTTGAAGTTCTGGATGTGCTCATGCTTTGTTTCATTTTACAGGTTGTACACACACATAAGCCACATTTTATGGCATTGCACTGTCAGGAGTTTGGTGGGAAAAACTATGAAGCCTCCATGTCTCATGTGGACAAGTTTGTTAAGTAAGTAACAAGAAGGATGCTGTTCAGAGTTAGATAATGGCTTTGCCTTGCTAGTCAAAATGTATTTTTTAAAAGAAAGAAAGAAAGAAAGGAAGTGATCAATATCACTCTGTTTACCTCATATGTTAAGCATGCTATTATTTAAAATGGCAGTGTTTTGGCTTGGAAAATGTTTGTACTACTGGTCTGAGACTTACCTATTATTACAAACTAGTTCAGTGTGTTAAAGATGTAAGAGCATGGAGACAGATGAAAAATAGTTTTTCATATTCAGTGGCAGGGTGGAATTGATCACAATTTAAATAAAAAACTAGGATTTTTTGAAGATTTAAATTTAAAAAATCAATTCTTGATTTAAATCAATTTGATTTTTAAAAATCATTGATTTTTATCCACCCTGTTCAGTGGGGTGGGTGAGGAAGCCACCATGCTTATACTTGAACACAAATACTTCCTCCATGAGATTAGGGTTGGGTGTGCTCTGGGAGTCCAGGAAACCATTTTTGGCACACTAGATTACTGTGCACCATTCTAGTCCCAACTGGAAGTGATAAGAAGGCAACATCACGTTTCATAAGAACCCCTTTGGTAATTTGGGTAAAACAGCATGTTGGAGAGCTATACTTGGTTTTAAGGGAGAATTTCAGCTCCTGGATGTTTCAAAACCAGCAGTTTTAATTTTTGTTGATTTTTCTTTAGTTCAGATGCTGCACAAATGTCCTCCCAAGCCATGTAATTTCCATCTCTACGTTAGATGACTTGGTAAGGATAAGGATCAACCTCATTAAATCATTGAGCTGTACCTGCAGAGGAGGAGCAGGCCAGACACACCAGCTGGACCCTCAGCCTTCCTACACTGAGCTGAACATTTGCAGAATCCCCCTTGAAACCCTCCTGCTCAGTAGAGGAAGGTCAGCAATAGAGCTACCACATGCAGGGACTCTGGCAGGGAGAGGGATGGGGAGACGCAAGCACATGGCCCTGCTGCTCCTCACCATGAGTATTACAGTACTGTAATACCCAAATGCAGCTGTATATTTCTTCTCTCCTATAATAAATGACACGACAGGGTGTGATTCTGTCAGAAAATGCAGAGAAAAGGATTTCTGAACAATAGTACACTTTTAAAAATTCATGATGCTTTTTTGTACCTCAGAATTATTTCCCTCCATTTATTGGCTGTTCCTGCTGCAGACCATAGTGGGTAAGACTAGAGAAAGCACTGAGCACGGAGAATCGTTTTGTTTTGTTTTTAGGAATCACATGGTAGGTACTGCAGTGTGAAAAGCTTTTTGGTTGGAAGAATTAGCCAACAGAAGGTGTCATTTTCTTCTGTCATTGAATCTTCGGCCTAGTTTAATGAGTAAGGAAGAAGGGTCAAATGTAGCAAACATTACTATCTCTGTTGTACGTGCTAAGAATGAAATGAGAATTCAGCCATTTTGAAAGGACACAGACTAACCTAACAATCAGCTGATGCCGGTTTTCCACTTCTTATGAAGTATTTTAAAAATACAATTCTTGTGATAGATTAATAGTATTGATATTTAGAAATGTGAGTTTGGAAAGATAGAGTAGCTGTCCTTTTCATACCGTTTCTTAACATCTGTTAAAATCTTCTGTGTAACACAGGCATTTTCTGTAAATTCTTCATCATTTATTTTGATAAACAGCTTTTATTCAACCACTTACAAATTCATCTTACTGTCATTTCATAGTCTATGCACTTTTGTTTTTAAAATAAGAACTGAAGATGCTTCACTGTCTTATCTCATGCTCAAAGCTGTAGACATGTTGAGTTATGACAAATAACTTTAACTTCTATGCAATGAAAGAAATGAAAATGTTGCCTGGTGCAACATATTATGTCTGCTCAGATTAGTATCTGTGTATGCATATTTTGCTGTGGGTTTTCAGTGGAACTAGTTACCTCGGGAGTTGGTGAGTGCTCCAACACTGGAGTCATTCAAGAACAACTTAGATAATCGCCTGGCAGATATGCTTTGATTGTATTCCTACATTGAGCAGGGGGTTGGACTTGATGGCCTTGTAGGCCCCTTCCAACTTCACATTTCTATGATTCTATGATAAAACTGGAATATTCAGGGGAAAATATAACAGGGGCTATCTCCCAAGTTCCCGGATAGCTGTGTTAATTAGATATCTGGCTGCAGAGCCAGAGTTTGGGAGTACTATTCCCAAGAGAAGAGCTAGCCTGTGTAGCCCTGGGCAAGCTGCACAATCTCAAGATGCCCCCAGAAGAAGGAATATTAAACCCCTTCTGACTACTCTTTGCCTAGAAAACTCTGAAAAGGGCCACCGTAGGTCAGAATTGACTTGACAGCACATAATTATTTTAATCTCCCAAGTACTTGCTTCATTCACACCTGATTGATTTCTGCCTGAGGTGTCCATAATATCCACAATATGCCTAGATAGACTTTCTACAGGTGCAGTATTTTTCTCAGTCACATGAAATCCAAGAACTGTGCCTCTCTAAATGTTGCCTCCTGTAGGAAATATTCTAGTAAACCGCTTGTTAAATCAGCTTTGAAAATTGAGTTTGCACTGTGACAGGAATGAATTTCCCAATCACCTAAAACACTGTCTTTGGGTGGTTGGACAACTTCTGACGTAAGTCACTTGCATCTTCTTGAATGCTGCAGCTCTAACTGGAAGTGCTGGCCTCAGTTGCAGGGGTCATGAACACATGCCTTAGTTCCACATCCCCACCTGTAAAACCTCCATACTTGGGCACTGTATGAACTACATTTGAGCTCACAGCTCACAGCTTGAATGATTCAGTTGAGGAGCTGCTTTAAGATGCTTCTGCTGTCTTATATTTTGGTATCGCGTGGGCTTGATCATGCTAGCTTCTCTGTGCTACATTGCCTGTAGATGCTAACAATTGTTGATGTTGAATATTCAACTGCTGGTGAAAAATAATGAAATATATTTAGCTTCAGGGGAAAATAGAGACACATAGTTCCTTTTGTCTGCCATTCCTTTCACTGTTAAGGCACTGCTGAAGTATCTCAGAAGTAACAGATGTCTCAGTTTATTCTTGCACTGGTGATTTTTTTGCTTCAGTCCCTTTTTTTCCTTTAGCTCATATACAAGAATTTGTTATAGCTTTGCCACACTGAAAGTAGAGGAACAGTGCCCTCTACTGAGATTAGTCAACAGACAGTTGCTTGTGCCTTTTTAATAATGTAATGACTAGAAAGCTGTTGCTGATTTACACTTCAGTGAGAGAAAATGATGAAGGGTGCGATTAGCTGGTAAAAAGGTTGTGCATCTGATCACACTGGAAAGGACTGCTTTAACAGGAGCAATGTTCTTTAAAGCCACCCTTCCATCCATCAGGGGATCACTCCAGCCTGGCCTCAAAAAGAGTAGGCCCACTTCTGTGGACCAAAAAGGTCCAGCTTAGACACAGAGGGCTGGAGTGCATCCTCCCCCCCCCCCCCCCCATATGCTTTGTGATCGCTGAGAAATAGCTTGTACCAGACTGCACCACAAGAGGTCCAAAATGTCAGCTATATGCTTGTGTGATCATACTCTAACTGTTGGCAGCAAAATGGTTCCTTCTTGCTGGGACTGCATGCTCTGGATTGCAACTGCCACGCCATTAATGAGCAACAGTTGGTTGCCAAAACTTACTGAGTTTCCCTTAACACAACTGTAAATCAGCAGCAACATTCTGGCCATTACATTATAAAAAGAGAAGCATACTTGTGTCTTCTGTGTGATTTTAAAGTGTGACATAGTTGTTTGGAATGTGTTTTTATAGATGTGGATGAGAAAGGAGTGCAGAACTGAAAGGGAACAAGTTGAGATAAAGATAAGTAGAGTATCCATTCAAGAACTGGGGCACCATTTCTCCCATTGCCTTTGTTCAGCTTTAGCCTTCTGAATTTCAGTGGGGCCTCAGCATGTTTTTGATTTTTTTTTAATTAAAAGGTACATAATATTTAGAAAAAAGTATTTACTCTGTTTCTTTCCTTTTATGTCATTTCAGAGAATTGTTATCAAGTGATGCAATGAAAGACTACAACAGAGCCCGGGTTTACCTGGATGAGAACTTCAAGTCACAGGAACATTTCACGGTAAATGTCTTTATGCAGTTTCTTTGTCTGTTCATGTCAGCACCATGCGGCTCTTCTCTGAGAGGTACATCTGGCAGTGAAGATTATGTATTTAGGCTGCAGTTGTAGATGATGTTACCGAGTGGTAAATCCCACTAGCTGCAGTGGGACATAAAATCCAAGTAACCAAGGATTGTGCTGCTCAGCACTTATCTGTGAGTGAATGCACTTAGGGTCCAGATTGACACTTGGGATGAAGATAGGTGCTTGCTGCACAGTGGAGAAACCCTTTTGTATGACTGTATTATGGTGGTGTATCCTCTTACCTTAAAGCAGGGGTTCCCAACCCCCGGTCTGCGGACAGGTCCCAGTCCGTGGCCTTGCCAGGACTGGGCCGCGGAGACAAATCTGCTGCCCCCCCCGCACGCGCAGGCACACTGCCCCTCCTACACACACACACACACACACACACACACACACACACACACACACACACACACACACACACACACAGCCCCTCCCACACATGCATGGCCCCTCCCACTAACGCACGGATGCATGCACGGCCCCTCCCATGCACGGACAGATGAATGCTCCCCCGCCCGCACGCTAAACCGGTCCGTGGAAGCAAAAAGGCCGGGGACCATTGTCTTACAGGGCTGTCCTGGCTGCCCGTTCTCTCTTTACAGTCTAGAACAGTCACCACCAACATTAATGCTGCAGTTTGATCATGAGGGTTGGTAAGGCCACCAACTCACAGCAGAATTCACAGTTACACAGGGTTGCAGCAGTTTTAGCTATTGCTGTTCAGCGACACAGGCCTGTGACAAGTTTTTCTCACACTGCTGTGGCAGCGTGATTTTGTTTTCAAATGGCACGTACATGAGAAAGGCATGTGTTGCATAGTTAGGAATCCATGTCTTTAAATGTAAGAAACTATCATAATGATTATAACAACCTATAATGCTCTGTTGCGGTGCTGTTGTGTTTTAATATAGTAAATAAAAATTATTTGTCTGTCATCTCTACTTTTCTTTGAAAATGTTCGCTGTGAACCTTTTGTACATAGCTGCCTTGCTTGTGATCTTTGCCTTGCCAGAGATTGGAAGTGGCAGCTGAAATGGCATCAAAATATCATTTATGTCTTGGAAGAAGGTGCTTGATTCAGTGTGCGGTCAGAGTCACAATTGACATGGGACCAGCACCTTTTCAATTAGCTGTAGCAACTTCGGCAATTCCTTTTGTGTGTATGTAAATATCTAGTAGGATACTGGCCGTTGCTACAGTCAGAGGAAGGACAGAGCTGCAGACTGACAGCGAACTGAAGGAATGAAAAAGAGGGACAAACTGATTGGAGAGCAAAATGTGATGATGGCATCCCAGAGAATGGTAGAAGGTGTTCATCTTCTTTTGTCCTTCAATGGGTTCTGTCGGATGGAAGGAACCTGTCCATTCATGGGATCTAACTCATTGTGAGTTTGTGGAACTGATTGATCCAAGATGCTGTAGTGACATTAGACACATTCCTGGAGGAGAGTTTTTATCACTGGCTAGAAGCTGCTTCATGGATCAGAGGCAACATGGCATTGAAAACAGTTTTGCAGCATCAGTAGCTTGGTTAAAGGCCAGAAAACTAAAGTAATCCATGGCAAGGTGGACATGCTGTAGATTTATTATTGTCGTGTTTGGGAGTTAGGGACTATCCTGGTATGGATGTCTTTGCATTATTCATGGATAAGTAGTTTTCACAGTCTGCTGGTATGTTTTGATTGATCCATGCCATTGAAGGCCCAGTGGTGCAGAGTTTTTACCAGCTCTTGCTGGTTCACTAGGTACAGTTGTTCCTATACAGAGATAGCCCAGCTGAGCCATCTAATCAGATTATTGTAATGCTACAGAGGTGTGGAGCTGGCCTTGAGGAAAGTTTGTAGATTACACTTATCTTTAAAGAGTCACACTGCATGCTATTTATCACTGAACCAAATCTAGGGTGTTGGTTTTAATGGATAATACACTAAAGGCTAAAAGTGGCTATCCTTGTATCATCTTGCCTGATAAACAGGTGTGTAGTGGTAAATTTGGAAGTCCAGGTGCTCATCATGGCAATTTCCATAGCCCCCCTGCCCCCCAAAAGCAGAGTAAAAAAATGCAGCAGTTGGATCGGTCCAACTCAAAAATTAGGAGCAGATCTTTTGTAAGGTTCATGGCTATTAATTGCTTATTGAAGAAGAAACCACCATCAAATACTTTGCTTTACAAGAAAGATAGCTTGCAGCAATATACTATTTCTGGGGAAAGTCCATTTCTTTCCCAGTTACTGTGAGGTCTGCAGTTAAACCCAGATAGAACAGGGAAGCCTGAAGGGGCATAGCTAATAATACCATAGTTCCTGCTTAAAAATCCAGGGGCTTTGACCTTGTGAACCATAGCTCCATTATGCTTCTCCTGTTATATGATGTCTGCCAAGATGGTTTTGTAGTTATTCTGTCATCCACCCTGCTACCCCCAGGCTGGCTTCCAAAAGTCTGTGCAGGCAGAAGTACCCAACAAGCCCAGCCTCCGAAGCCCAGAATCAAAAGCAAAGCAGTCCAAGATGTGGTAGGTAGAATCCTACCCAAAATCCAAAGGCAATCTCAAAAGGCAGACTGGGGTCAAGCCAGTCCAGGTGTGTCAGAGACAAGCAAGGAGAGTTCCTCAGTTGTAGTTCGGCAATCCAAAGGTTGCCCATGGTAGCAGTTCAGCAGCAAGAGGTGGGCACAAAACATGCTGGACCCTGGAACATAGCAAACTTGTAACCGACAGTCTTGGTTCTTGCATCTTGGCTGTCCGGGCCCCACAAGCACTCAGCTACAAACTCCAGACCTGCTGAAGAAGGGTTGCATCAGCTGTAGGGTTTGGCTTTTTGGTTTTCCTGGGAGAAAAAACAACTTTCATCAAAGAAGACTGTCTACTCTGGAAGGAGCTCTTTCTTCTAAGAAGTCTTTCCTTTCATGCCGCTCCCATGGGCTGGCTGAAGGTCTGCTCCTCAGATTCAGTCCCTTGTGGTCTTGTAGACCCCCAAAGGCCTGGGCACCTGGCAATATCTGATTCTGATATCTCTGGCTTGTCTTCACAGGAGGGATCCTCCTGTAATGGTGTCAGGACATCACCTAACAAAGATTCAGTTTGCCAGGGCATGTAATATAGCCTTCTCTGTGGTGGTACTCTAGCTGTGTAATTCCTTGTACCTGGACGATAGTTACTGTGTTGTCAGGCGAGAACCACTGTTTCCTGATAGTCCCTTGATTAGATAGTTTAGTGCTGGATAGTAGTAGAATGGGAATGGACAGAAGGTAGATCCGGATTTTTATAAATCTTTGAGTGAACTGCACTAGATCAGAAAGAACGGAGTGCCAGTTGTTTTAGAAGAGTAGCAAAAAAAAAAAGTGACTATAGGCCACCCCCATTGTTGTATGGAAGGACGGTGAATTCACGTCATTTCTAGTACTTATAACCAATTCTGAGGCTCAGATTTATTTTAATTCTAAATTTATGTCCTTTGCGCCAGGCTCAGGTTGCTGGACCTTGAGGTATGATGTTAAAAAAAATACCGACAAGCTGTCCACCCCTGTGTTAAAGCAAGGTAGTTGGCGGGTGATGTATGTAATACATTAATTCAGAGGCGCTTCTGTAGTTTTACTGGTTGCACTTCTTTTATACTGGTGCATAATATATTCTAACCCACTCTGGAATCACTTGTATATTTTTTCCAACATCATTTACCTTTTTCTCTGCTTCTCAAACTGTTGCCATTTGTTACGATTGATTTTACCACCTCACATTTTGTTTAGAGATATCCATGACATCCCACATTTTGTTTATATAAATAATAAAATAACCACTGCCACCACCAGCACCTTTACACATCAACATGGCAAATACAGTTTTATTGCCAAAAACTGCCTAAGGCAGTGCAACAACTGCTAGTAGTAATAATAATAGTAGTTCTAACAATGAGAACAATAACAACACAGCACAGAGGCAGAAGAATGTGAGAATAAGAAAGAATAGTACACAAATTACACACTTAAATCAACCCGAATTTGTTTGTAATCAGTGTGGAGATTCTTTTAAGTTTAAATATAAAAGCTTCCACACTGATAATATTTCAGTATCTTGAGCTAATACGACCTTTTAACAAGGTAATAGTAACTGTGCTATAATATGGGATAACATTATTAAATAAGGAGCTTCATTTTACCTTAAAATTATGTTCTCATTATTACAAAAATTGTAAAGTTAATTTTTGTTAGATTAATGATACTTGAGCAGCTTTTTCAGTCAAGGCTGGCTCGTATAATTGGTCATTAATTGAAAAAGGAAATTGAATTGAATTTATCTTGTACATAAATCCTATGAGAATTATTAATGGGTCTCAGAAAATATCAGTGTGTTCCCAGAAATGAATAGAACATGTTGGACCTTGTGAGCATATTAACGGTGGCAGTTAGGCAGTTTTGCTAAATATCATAAAATGATTTAGGAAGAGTGACCTAATTGAATGTAGTTCAAGGAGAATTCAAATACAATACTCAGTGAGCTCTCAGAGGCTATTTTGACTCTTTAAAAGACTCAAACTACTTGGCTTTCCATGTCCCCCCACCTTACCACTCACTCTGGACAAAATTTCACACCTTCGCCAGTAGGTGGCGCAAAAGCATTACTTTAACATCAAATTACAGCTTCTTACTGTACTGGATGAAAGTAAATAAATGGGAAGAAAATGGAAGGAGGGGTTTTTGGCCAATAAATGTTTGAGAATAGTTTGGGTGCATGGCCACACCATTGTTTACACAGTGCTACATCCAGAATTAGGATAGCCACAAGGACATCCAACCTGTAGCAAGAAACACGTGAGAATACCAAATGTAGAAGTCAGTGATTTTGAAATGTTATCTTTGCAAATTGGGCTGGTTGTGCTAAATGCAGGTTGTGTAGTAAAAGAGGAAGGATGTTTCTGTAAGGTTTGGTTTCAGTTCTGAAAACTAACTTAGTTAAAAGAGTAACACTGAAATTGCCTGGCATTACTGTTGTAAGCCAAGCCATGGATAACTCAGGAAAGGGAATCCTTGGGTCCTCTGCAGACTTCTTATGACAGTGCATTTGCACAAATACTGAGTTCAAACCTGGATGCTGTGGATTCTCAGTGGGATAGTATGGGCTTGTACGTGGGTATGGGTGTCAGGATGCCACTGGCAAAATGGATAACTTCTTACCCAAGTCTGAAGACCTTTTGGAGCATATTTGTGGAGGGACACAGAGCCAGTTTGTGGGGGAAGAAGAAGTCCTATTGTAGGAGCAACAGGCTGACAGCTCTGATGTTGGATGAAGCTTTCTGTGAACTAAGAATGATCTGTCTCTCTTTCTCCTTTTAGGCTACATTTCTCTGAGAATGGGTACCATCACTAGGTGGTCTTATGTAGATTTGCACCAAAACCTTAGTAACTTACGTGAACTGACTTCTATTTTCTTACGGTATATTCCTAACTCTAAGGATGTGCCAAGTGTAGAGAATTTAAAATAGGCAAAAGCCTCTTCTGCTGGCAGAGACACTCTTGTGCTGACAGGACATCTCTCAAAGATCTGCCCGCAGAGACCTCTGTGCTGTGCTAAGATCTGTCAGCAAAAGAGGAATATAAGTGCAGAGTAAAAGAGAAGCTGAGTTATTCCAGATCGAAACCTCCCCCAGCCCAGAGATGCAGCCACTAAGCCAGCAGAAAGTTAGGTCAAGATGAGTTTAATCCTGAATCCTTTCCAGCATCTCTAGGCTGGGAGGGCGTTTGGATTCCACACAACTTCAGATGGCCTAGCTTTGGCTCTGCTGCCCCTCAGCCATCTTGTCTAGTCTGGGCTGTGCTCTTAGTCCGTGTTCTGAAACCCCAGGTGGAAATTGTTTCTCACATAGGGTCATGTATTCCTTGCCTCTTTCTTTTTTTAACCCTGGGAGGACAAAACCTTTTTGACTTTTACTCTTCTTCCTCAAATACTTACAGTATTTTTATCCTTAAACCAAACAGTACCCATTAATCAGTTGACAGATCAGTTGATAACTTTTCTCAGTGGATGCGAAATAGGCATCATGTGCCTTACTTCAGATGCCATGGCCATTCAGTCAAGCATGTGACTTTCAAATGGGGCCTTTGTGTGTTCTGTCAGATGTGTGTACAGTCATGGCCTGTTTCTTATGTCAGTTTTCCAGATTATATCCAACAGTCAGTTGCTACCTCTGGGTCCACACATATTGGATGGTTATGTACATTAGAATGTTCCGCATTCATTGAAGGAATGCCAGGATTAGAGGAGTGCAAGCTTATTCCAACCTGACGTCTGACACTCCCTACATCCCTCTGGTGTGAATGTGGTGGTGGCAAATGTGTGGCACTGCAGATGTTGTACTACAATTTGCATTGGCTTTAGCCAGTGTGACCACTGGTGAAGAAGGACTGGAACTGCAGTCCAGCAGCATCTGGAGGGCCACATGCTTGCCATTCCTGGAATAAAGTAAAATAATATAAAACCCCAACAGTAACCTGTTGAATGAGACTGAACTGGCTAAAAGGCCAAGGGACACACACAGCTTATTTATTGCTCCTTGCAACAGTGTTGTGGTCTTCCAGATCTTGATGGACTACACTTTCCATCATTGGCCATACTAGCTGGTGAAAGCTGATCAAGAATCTTACAGGCTCTCCAGCTGTGGTTTGTCTTCAGTACGGGACATGGCAATCATACCATTATTATAGAACAGTTGAAGCTAACATTTTGATAAAAATATTCCTAGCTTTACCACAAAGGGGTAATTACACTATGTCTTTAATCATTGTTACGCCATTGAATTATTGAAATGTTTAAAGTTTCTGCTGAAACACGTTAAGATTAACTTTTTCTAGTCCTTTCTATAGTTGCAATGTTCTTGGTGCAGGGATCTGTTTTTTCCTCTTATTTTTGGCTTATATTGCTCCACGGAACATGGTGTGGATGACTAAGGGCTTCTTGCCTAGTGGGATTACTGTACCATCAGCTGTTATGTCCGTACCATCTCAAAGGTTAACATGTATAAAAAGAGATCCCTCTCCCAATGAGCTAGACCTCTTGCTTTTGATTTTAACAGCCGGGGGGCGGCGGCGGTGAATTTCTAGTTTTTATTTAGATTATCTCTCCCCACCCATCTCCATCTCCATTCTTATTATTTTGTGGCTCAAATTTTACTACCAAGTTTTGCAAATAAGTTTTGCTAGCATAACACAAATGGTGTAACTTTTGGAGGTGGATTGCCTTAAGTTAGACACTATCTGTTGCATACTGAGTTGTATGATTCAATTTGCAATGGATAATGTCTGTGGTTATTTCTTAACTAGGGGCAATTTAATTCCAAAAGTTATTAAATTTGTATAGAGGATCTTGACCAATATCTTGGCAACAGAATAAGTATCCATTTTCTTTATAATTCATAATTAGTGCACATATTCTCTTTCTTTTCTGTTCACTTATTTCATTTGTTTAACAACCCCCGCTTCTTTTTTGTTTAATAAATGGCTGTGGTTTGGAATGGTTAAACCTTTTCACTTTGGTAGAATTTTGGTTAATTTTATATAATATACAATTAGTATATATCTATATATTTAATAAGCTTTTAATATCACACCCTGTATGAAAGAACTCAGTGTATATTATAGAAAATCAAAGAATTCAAGAAAATGAAATTTGATATAACTTAAAATTATTCAAACAACTGACATAACTTTGAAATGGCCAGATTTAAACAATCCAAATCAGTACATAAATTAATAAATATTTTTACACAAGCCTCATAGTTATATTCATGAATCCTTTGATGGCTGTACAGCTTCTGTGAATTTTAATGAAATTTGAGTAAATGCAGACTTTTTCCTTTTCTGCATTGTTGACCATAGCTTATTGTATGATACTTGATATGTGTTCAGTTAATTTTGAAAATAAAAATAATTGTTTCTGTGATTAAAAAAGGAATGCCCAGCATGTACTATGGCTGTGTTTAGTACAAAATGTGTATATATTGGATGAGTGTGTTGAATTCCTGGCTGAAACTGGTTTTAAAATATATTAGATCAGATGAAGTTTTAATAAAAGATAAAGTTAAATACAGATTAAGAATAATCAGCTACAATGTAGAAATGGATTTGTAGCATCACGTTAAGACTTCATTTCAATGTTTTGATGGTTAGCATTCAAAAACAAGTCCTTCTCACCATTCCTGCCAACATTTTTCCCAATCACTTTGATTATGTTATAAAACTAATGCTAGTGATCTAGAAGAAAAGCTTCATTTTATTTCACTCGTTTTTCCTACTTCTTCTCTTGCTTCAATGTCAAGTGAATGTTGTTGTTGTTTAGTCGTTAAGCCGTGTCCGACTCTTCATGACCCCATGGACCAGAGCACGCCAGGCCCTCCTGTCTTCCACTGCCTCCTGGAGTTTGGTCAAAGTCATGTTGGTAGCTTCGATGACACTGTCCATCCATCTCGTCCTCTGTCGTCCCCTTCTCCTCTGTCCCTCACACTTTCCCAACATCAGGGTCTTTTCCAGGGAGTCTTCTCTTCTCATGAGATGGCCAAAGTATTGGAGCCTCAGTTTCAGGATCTGTCCTTCCAGTGAGCACTCAGGGTTGATTTCCTTCAAAATGGATAGGTTTGTTCTCTTTGCAGTCCAGGGGACTCTCAAGAGTCTCCTCCAGCACCACAATTCAAAAGCATCAATTCTTCGGTGGTCAGCCTTCTTTATGGTCCAGCTCTCACTTCCATACATCGCTACTGGAAAAACCATAGCTTTGACTATGCGGACCTTTGTTGGCAAGGTGATGTCTCTGCTTTTTAAGATGCTGTCTAGGTTTCTTATTGCTTTCCTCCCAAGAAGCAGGCGTCTTTTAATTTCGTGGCTGCTGTCACCATCTGCAGTGATCATGGAGCCCAAGAAGGTAAAATCTGTCACTGCCTCCATATCTTCCCCTTCTATTTGCCAGGAGGTGATGGGACCAGTGGCCATGATCTTAGTTTTTTTGATGTTGAGCTTCAGACCATTTTTGGCACTCTCCTCTTTCACCCTCATTCAGAGGTTCTTTAATTCCTCCTCACTTTCTGCCATCAGAGTGGTATCATCTGCATATCTGAGGTTGTTGATATTTCTTCCGGCAATCTTAATTCCGGTTTGGGATTCATCCAGTCCAGCCTTTCACATGATGTATTCTGCATATAAATTAAATAGGCAGGGGGACAATGTTGTTGTACTCCTTTCCCAATTTTGAACCAATCAGTTGTTCCATATCCAGTTCTAACTGTTGCTTCCTGTCCCACATAGAGATTTCTCAGGAGATAGATAAGGTGGTCAGGCACTCCCATTTCTTTAAGAACTTGCCATAGTTTGTTGTGGTCCACACAGTCAAAGGCTTTTGCGTAGTCGATGAAGCAGAAGTAGATGTTTTTCTGGAACTCTCTGGCTTTCTCCATAATCCAGCGCATGTTATCAATTTGGTCTCTAGTTCCTCTGCCCCTTCGAAATCCAGCTTGTACTTCTGGGAGTTCTCGGTCCACATACTGCTGAAGCCTGCCTTGTAGGATTTTGAGCATAACCTTGCTAGCGTGTGAAATAAGTGCAATTGTACGGTAATTGGAGCATTTTTTGGCACTGCCCTTCTTTGGGATTGGGATGTAGACTGATCTTTTCCAATCCTCTGGCCACTGCTGAGTTTTCCAAACTTGCTGGCATATTGAGTGTAGCACCTTAAGAGCGTCATGTTTTAAGATTTTAAATAGTTCAACTGGAATGTCATCACCTCCACTGGCCTTGTTGTTAGCCATGCTTTCTAAGGCCCACTTGACTTCACTCTCCAGGATGTCTGGCTCAAGCTCAGCAGCCACACTATCTGGGTTTTCCGGGACATCCAGATCTTTCTGGTATAATTCCTCTGTGTATTCTTGCCACCTCTTCTTGAAGTCTTCTGCTTCTGTGAGGTCCCTACCATTTTTGTCCTTTATCATGTCCATCTTTGCACAAAATGTTCCTTTAATATCTCCAATATTCTTGAACAGATCTCTGATTTTCCCTTTCTATTATTTTCCTCTATATCTTTGCACTGTTCATTTAAGAAGGCCCTCTTGTCTCTCCTTGCTATTCTTTGGAAGTCTGCGTTCAATTTTCTGTAACTTTCCCTATCTCCCTTGCATTTTGTTTCCCTTCTCTTCTCTGCTATTTGTAAGGCCTCGTTGGACAGCCACTTTGCTTTCTTGCATTTCCTTTTCTTTGGGATGGTTTTTGTTGCTGCCTCCTGTACAATGTTATGAGCCTCCATCCATAGTTCTTCAGGCACTCTGTCCACCAAATCTAGTTCCTTGAATCTGTTTTTCACTACTACTGTGTATTCATAAGGGATTTGGTTTAGATTATACCTGACTAGCCCTGTGGTTTTTCCTACTTTCTTCAGTTTAAGCTTGAGTTTTGCTATAAGAAGCTGATGATCAGAGCCACAATCAGCTCCAGGTCTTGTTTTTGCTGACTGCATAGAGCTTCTCCATCTTTGACTGCAGAGAACATAATCAATCTGCTTTCGGTATTGCCCATCTGGTGATGTCCATGTGTAGAGTTGCCTCTTGTGTTGTTGGAAAAGAGTGTTTGTGATGACCAGCTTGTTCCCTTGACAAAACACTGTTAGCCTTTGCCCTGCTTCGTTTTGAACTCCAAGGCCAAACTTACCTGTTGTTCCTTTTATCTCTTGACTCCCTACTTTAGCATTCCAGTCCCCTATAATGAGAAGAACATCTTTCTTTGGTGTCAGTTCTAGAAGGTGTTGTAATTCTTCATAGAATTGGTTAATTTCAGCCTCCTTAGCATTGGTGGTTGGTGCATAAACTTGGATTACTGTGATGTTGAAAGGTCTGCCTTGGATTCGTATTGAAATCATTCTATCATTTTTGAGATTGTATCCCAGTACAGCTTTTCCCACTCTTTTGTTGACTATGAGGGCTACTCCATTTCTTCTACGGGATTCTTGCCCACAATAGTAGATATGATAATCGTCTGAATTGAATTCGCCCATTCCCGTCCATTTTAGTTCACTGACGCCCAGGATGTCAATGTTGATTCTTGCCATCTCCTGTTTGACCACATCCAGCTTACCAAGGTTCATAGATCTTACATTCCAGGTTCCTATGCAGTATTTTTCTTTGCAGCATCGGACTTTCCTTTCACTTCCAGGCGCGTCCGCAGCTGAGCGTCCTTTCAGCTTTGGCCCAACCACTTCATTAGCTCTGGAGCTACTTGTACTTGTCCTCCACTCTTCCTCAGTAGCATGTTGGACGCCTTCCGACCTGAGGGGCTCATCTTCCAGCGTCATATATTTTAGTCTTTTGTTTCTGTCCATGGAGTTTTCTTGGCAAAGATACTGGAGTGGCTTGCCAGTTCCTGCTCCAGGTGGATCGCCTTTAGTCAGAACTCTCCACTATGACCTGTCCGTCTTGGGTGTCCCTGCAAGGCATAGCCCATAGCTTCTCTGAATTACTCAAGCCCCTTCACCATGACAAGGCAGCAATCCGTGAAGGGGGTCAAGTGAATAAATATATGAAAAAATATGAAAAAAAACAAGGTATGTTTTATGGGTACATATGAAGGGTTAGCTTGTTTTATAAGAAATAATAAATTAGGGCTACTTGACCTTGTATAAGTTGGAACTAATTTTTGAGGAAATGTTTTTAGAATTTGACTGGAAATGGAAGCCATATTTTCTACCTTCATCTTATTGGTGTTATTGAAAAGACCACTGGTTCCCTCCATACTTGCCTTAACATTACCAAGTGTCTCTATTTGTCCACCTGGATTTAAGGCCTAGGATCTTTTAAAGTGTTAGGAAATCATGATGTGGAGGAAAATATAGTAACAGGATAAAGCATTATGGTTCAGCAAGAGTGCCATTCAGCATGGCTTGGCTACACAAAGTCCACTGATTTCAATGAAAGTTGCAGAGAACTAATGGTATTTTTAAGTTTGTGGAGGTAGTTTGGCAAATGATTAAAGCAGCAAAAGAGCCTTTTGAAAAGCATATATTATGCTAGATGAGGTGTCTGCTTTGAACAGAACAGTCTCTCAAAACTCCATCAGATGGTAAAATCTAAAAATAATTGCTTGCAAAATAATGAAATGCTGTTATGATGAAACTTGCTAATGCATTTGCCCATAGATGTTCAGCTAATTCATAAATAAGAGCAGCATGACTTGCGGAAGAAACAGCATGAATGCTAGTTACTGATATGAACTAATGGGAATATTGGACCTTTTGAATATTGCATTTGCTATAATGAAGTATTGATGGTAGAAGAGAAAGCATCATTTCATTCTGAAAGCTCTTTTTTTTTCTATTGCTGTCATATGATATTCTGAAACTGCTACATCTTCTAATGCATCATTTTTCTAATAAAAATCTTAACGGACTTGTATGCATTCAAAATGCCTACTTAAAAATTGATTGGTAAGTAAATATTCTAAACACTGGTCACACTTCCTTATATATTTCAGACTGCTGAATTAGAGCTGACATTTCAGATATGATGTTAATAAAATCTACTCTTAGATATATTTACATACATTAAAACTTTCCATATTTCTTAATCCAAAATGGGAAAGTTGTGGATTTTTACAAATTTACACTTCTAAAACATACCCCAGAGGGAAAATCCTATTAAATCAGTAAGAAAAACTAAGGCTGCAATGACATGTCTACTCTCCTGGGGCTAAGTCCCATCAAAATCAATGGGGCTTTTTTTCTGAGTCAAGAAGTGTAGAATTGTACTTTAAGATCAGTAGTACCTTAAAGATATAAAATTTATTACAGCACAAGTTCTTGGGTGAAAACCAACTTCATCTGATGCTTGTAAAGCTGTAATATAAAGGTGTGAAGATTATATATCAAAGTAAATACATATTCGGTAAAACCTTCTAGCTGTTAGTGAAATAATCCTTGCAATACTGATCCATATGCATCGATTGTTGGCGGAAGTGAAAGGCTGCCAAAATTACATGCTTATACACTATAAGTAAATGCCTGAAGCCATCAAGTTTAATAGATCTGAAGCTAACCTTAGTCATGATGGCTCTTTGTTCAACTGGGATTTGAAAACATTGGTTAAACAACAAATTCAGGTTAATGATAACTGGTATCATCTTTAACTAGTTATTGCTCATCAAGATCTTCAATTTGGCAGCTTTCTTTGGAATTTGTTTTCAAATCTTCTGTACCCTTTAGAGAAGGAGTGGGAAGCTTTCAGCCTTCCACGTATTTTGGGGTGAAGCCCTCCCCTCCCATGCCTTACCATACTGGGTGGGGCTGATGGGAGTTGTACGCTAGAAGGCCAGAGTTTCCCCCTTCTGCTTTAGATATGACAGCAGTAGTTTGGGAGTTGCTTTTTCTGTGAAGTTATTGCACAGGGCTGCTCTAAGTGTTTAGTCTCATCTGCACTTCAAACCCTGTTCAGTTCTGCCAACCCCATTGTTTAATTTGGCAGTTTGATATCAATCCTCGTCTACATATTAAGTTTTAAATACAGGGCAATAATCAGATGGTATAAATGCATTTGTCTGAGTAGACTATGAAGTGTGATCTAACACTTAGTATGCAAACTGTGGAGAGAAAAAAAGAAATCAGAAAGGATTTTCCTTGCAAAATCTCACTGCTGTACACAAAAATCTCCTATCAGGCTTTCTATGTGTATATCTCTGTGTCTGCATGCAGATACACAAGAGGGAAGGAGAGAAAGTGTGTTGCATCGTTTAACTGTGATTTGTGAGTGGAAGAATTACTGGTAATATTTTTTCAAAAAAAGATTTGTACATCAATATCTCCTGCAGTTTACAAGGTTGTAAAAATTACTGTGTTCCATTAACAGCTAATGTGTCGCAAGATATTCCAAACTAGCCTCTGAACTCATTGAAGCAAGGAAAAACAGTAACGGAATTGGCTTTATCTAGAGGTGTTGTGGTTTTTTTTAAGCAGACAAGATAATTTCTTGCTTTTTGACGGTAGTATTAAAATGCCAGAAATACTTACCTGTTTCTTTGTTGAACTGAACAACTGGAAACAGGCAAACTCAAACGAGACCTCTTCTGATGCAGAGGAAATGTTGCCCCTTGATTGTTGAGGGCTTTCCAAGTGTCTATTGATCAGTGCTCTCCAACAGCACAGAAATAATGTGTCTAATTTAACTGGCCACATGGAGGAGTATAGGGAAAGCATTACTTATCCCCTGAAAGGCTTAGAACATCAATAGGAGGACATAACATTAATGACTTTCCTATACGCCAGCCTCAAAAATGGCTAAACGAGGAAGAAATTACACATTTGTTTTCCTATAATTTCACCAGTTGTCTTGTTGTACTACAGCAATCAGGCATTAAGAGTGAAATGCCACACAGGAACTTCTTTCCTGAAGATTTCTCTGACGCGCAAAATGTACAGCTTCTTCCCATCTCATGGCAAAAAAAAGAAAGAAAACCCGCAAAGGTGAAAAGGCTATAAAGAGCTATCCTGTTCTGAGTTCATATCTGTAAGGAGTCCTTCTAGGCCAGACCTGGGCAAAGTGCGGCCCGCAGGCCACATACAGCCCGCGAGCCGCTCCTGTCCGGCCCGCCGCCAGTTGCTTATCTTTAACATACCGCAAAAAACCTCTTTAGTATTTGTGAAGATTAACAAGTTTAAAATAAAAACAGTCATAACATCACTGTTTCATTTTATTTTTAAGTAAAGTTGGTTCGGCCCCCGAACACAGTTCAGATTTTTCATGTGGCCCCCTATAGAAATTAATTGCCCACCCCTGTTCTAGGCCTTGACTGGCTGTAGTCTCAAACTCAGCTTTGCAGGTTCTCTCCATGGAGAGTGTTCTCCAAATCAGCTACCACAGATCCCAGAATGTAAACTTAGCATGTGTTCCCCGTGGAGAATAGAATAGGTGTGAGGCAAGTCAGTCGAGTTAGTGTCAAAAGCTTTCTTTCCCTATAATTGTGACTGGTAAGGAAAACACAGCAAAGAGTTTTGCAAACCTTAAAAACTAAAAACTGTTATTGAATAAAAAGCTTGCATAGACTGTAACCCACTTCTTCAGATGCAGAGTGCAACCTTAATAAACATGGAGAGAAAACACCTGTGAAATGCAACATGGTTGTATTTCATACTCCCCTTTTCATATGCACAAAAATGTTTGTGCATATGAAAAAGTGGGATAATTTCCACAAAAGTTTATATCTAACAAAACTTATCCGGTTCAAGGTGTCACAAGGCTCATAGCTGTTTTTGCTGTAACAAACTAACATGGCTACTGCTTTGGAAATTTCTGCATAGGAAAATATTGTCTCATTTTGCATTGTATTTATTGCACCTGTTCCAGATTTGCTACTGCTAGGATGGGGTGTAGACACAGAAGTGAATATATGATCTGTAATTTTATTTTATTAAAGTGTACATAAAAGAAGGGGGAAGCTAAATGCAAAGGTTGTGCAAGCATCTGCCTTCATGAACCCAAAAACATGTGTTCTAAAGCCCCCCTCTTTTTTTCCTTCTGTCTTCAGCTCCTGACAAGTCCCTCCACCACCACTACCACTGTAATTCCCTGTTTCCCTGAAAATAAGACCTAACCTGAAAATAAGCCCTAGTATGATTTTTCAGGATGCTCGTAATATAAGCCCTACCCCAAAAATAAGCCCTAGTTAAGTGAAGCCCGCCTTCCACCATTGTGCAGCAACCAGAAGAAGATGGCATGACTGTATTTGAATAAACGTAGATTGTACATGAAAAAAATAAAGCATCCCCTGAAAATAAGCCCTAATGCGTTTTTTGGAGCAAAAATTAATATAAGACCCTGTCTTATTTTCAGGGAAACACGGTAATTTTAGTAGTAGGGAGATGTGGCACTAAAATATAACTAAAATAGGGTTTCACCATCATACTCAGGGCTTGAAAAATTTTAGAATGTCTCACCAGTCAGTCAAAAATTTCACCAGTCAGCATGACCGGACTATAGCCTTGCAATTTATGTTTAAATTTAAATTTAAACTAGGTACTTTCTACATAACAATGCGTACAAACCCAAAATAAATATACCCTCAGACTTGGGTTGCTTTATTACCTGCGTGCCTGTGGGGTCATGAAGCTTGTGTTTTGAATGCCTTTCTTTTGAATGTCTCCAGCAAAAATAAAACTGAAAGCAAAAGCGCCCGGCCTCTTAAGGAGCCAGGTCATTGGGTTGAAATTGGGAGCAGGGAATCTCCATATTCTCCAGCATGGGACTACTCTACATTCTCCTGCTGAGCTATATATCTATGTGCCGCTCGAACTCTCTTCTCGTGAGAAGAGGGCTGTTTTTCCTTTTGCAATGGGAAGGGGGAAGGGAGGACTGCAGGATCAGAGAGAGAGAGAGACGGACTGAGGGTAAGGAGGCAAGGAGGGAGGGAGAGACGGAGGGAGCTGTGGCTCGTCAAGCGGGGTTTTATCACTCGTCACAGACGAGTGGACGAGTGGATTTTTTAAGCCCTGATCATAGTGCCTCTTTTTTTGCATAGCTATTCAGCAGTTCAGTGTACTATTATCTTTACTTCTCATTACAGATTTTATCCCCAGACTGGTGGTATTAAGATGGCTTACCAATTAGTCCACTTTTAAGGTATAGTCTGGTGTGACAAAAAATAAATAGTCTTTTACATGCTAGATATTACTTAATACTTGCCTTTGAAATTCGTTCTGGTCAGAATTTAAGAAGGCTAAAACAATGTTATTTGTTCCGGATCACATGAAAAACTACATCTTTGCAGCAGAAAAAGTATACACATATTCATCAAAGTATACACAAAACTATCAGTTTGATAATTGGGATTTGTCTGCTTTATTGCAGAGGTGGGGATTATGTAACTATCCAGAAGCTGTTGGACTCCATCTCCCATTGACCCCAGACACCTTGGCCAGGACTCAGGGAGATTGGGCATTGTAGGTCACCAAAGTCTGGGAGCTACAGGTTCTCCCTCCCTACTTTATTTTGCTATTTGGTGAAATTTCTGTAATATGAAATGCTGTTTTTCTCTATGAAGTTGACATTTCATTAAATGCAATTGTATAGTTAGGAAAAAAAACCAGACAGTAAAAAAGTGCCAATTCATTTAATATTATCTAGGGGCTTTGCTAATATGTCGCTTTTGGGCAACCTGGTGCCCTCCAGCTGTGAGGCCCGTAAGGCTAGGGATTATGGAAATGGTAGTCCAAACAACTGGAAGGTACCAGATTGCCGATCTTTGTTACATGGTAATGGGTATAGGAACTAAGCACATAATATTAAAAACTGTTGGAATGGTGAAATTCCCTGGCACTTCACATATTTCTGGATATACAATGTGATTTTATCATGCAACTTGAGGCCAAGATTCTTTGTCTTTCAAGACCGGATCAGGTCCTTGACCTTCTCAATTACTGCAATACTTGTGGTAGGACAAATATTACATCTGATGTTTCTGCTTGGCTTGGAAGACAGAAGCATGACAAAGGTTTTTGAGAAACCCATGGACTGCCTTTTCCTTATACCACTCACTTTATACTACCTTGTATCAGTACCACTTTGTTTCACTAGCAATAGATTACTTAGGATAGTTGTCTGTCAGATCCAAAACTTTCTGGTATTGCAGTTTCTGAACATAAATGCTATTTATTCTGATTTGACTGGCTGGTGTTAAGGGTTGCATAACATGCCATGGCTAATTATTGAGGTATAGGGGCACATCTTAGTCATGTGCCCGGTCCTGTGCCTGATTGTATTAGAGATGCACCTGGCATGTTGTCAGTTAGTAGCTATTGGATTTAACCTTCTATTTTTATATGCTGGGCCTTATAAATGGTATTTTAGAATGTTAAAGTTTATTGATACATGGAACTCGCATGAACAGTTGCTTATACTGTTCAAGGTTCCCTAAACTTTAAAATAGGATGGGAGACTAACAGTGGGTCTCTGATACTGATATAAAAGCTCAGTCAAGTTCACATGGATTAAGACTGTTCTTCAGACAAAACTGGTCCCAGCAGGCTGTCAGAATATGTACTTTTTAAAATTATTGCTCATCCTCTAATTTTTAGTAAATTCACATTAATGACTTCAAACAGTAATTTTTTTTAAAAAAATTAAAAATATGGATTGCTTCCCAGATATGACCCTTTTTAATGCTTAAAAGAATAAACTTTGTGTGTGCTTATGCCAGAGGGAGACAAAATACTTACTTCATGCTAACCTTGTATTTCTGCATGATATCCCCTGATGTTTGGTTAATTTTTGTGCTGGCAGTTCTGCACACTTAAATCCCACACTGAGATACACATGCACGGTTGCGGCAACTGTAAGGTTACATGAATGTCTTCTGTTGACACTTCACTTTTCAAAGTGAGCTACAGTTTAATCCCTTAGTTAATATGGTGCATGAAAACTGATGATACACTGATAGGTTTCATATGGGTGTGGGGATTTTGTTTAAAGTGTGGTGGAAACAAAGCCCAGGGATAATGAGAATGATAAAGTTTCATGATCCTCAGAACACAATTTTATGGTGTATCTTTAAAAGTAATGTTTGAAAATCCTATTTTATATGAAAATAGGAAACATGAAAGAAATTTATATTACATTATTCTAAGGACTGATAGAGAATGATAATTTTGAGCATCTCGGTTTTTGGAGTAAGCAGTTGAAATAATCCTAAAGAGACTTGAGAGAGCATTCTAAAACAGAAGTATTTTTCAAGGCACCTTAAATGCTTTGGAAAACTGAACAACTGAGGATATTCTTGATCACCTTTGAAAAGCCAAGGCAAAAGTAACATATTGATTAGGCATCCTTCAGTCTCAAGAGACTATGGTAACGTGCTCTGTATGGAGGACTTGGAACAGCATCTAGTGTGGCTGAGAAGGCCAATTTGAGAGTGACAATCCCTTCCACACTGAAGACAAATACAATCTGTCCCCTGTCCAGCTCCCTGATTTTGCTGGTTTCGGGACTGCCTCTTTGCCTCGGCCTGCTGGACAAGGGTCTCTTCAAAATGGGAGAGGCCATGATGCACCGCCTGCCTCCAGGCTGAATGCTCAGATGTCAAGGTTTCCCATCTGTTGAGGTCCATTCCTAAGGCCTTCAGATCCCGCTTGCAGATCTCCTTGTATCGCAGCTGTGGTCTCCCTCTGGGGCGATTTCCCTGCACTAATTCTCCATACAGGAGATCTTTTGGAATCCGACCATCAGCCATTCTCACGACATGCCCAAGCCAACGTAGACGTTGCTGTTTCAGCAATGTATACATGCTAAAAATTCCAGCTCATTCTAGGACTACTCTATTTGGAACTTTGTCCTGCCAGGTGATACCAAAAATGCGTCGGAGACAATGCATATGGAACGTGTTCAACTTCCTCTCCTGCTGTGCACAAAGGGTCCAGGACTCACTACAGTACAGGAGTGTGCTCAGGACACAAGCTCTATAGACCTGGATCTTGGTATATGCCGTCAGCTTCTTATTAAGCCATACTCTCTCTGTGAGTCGAGAGAACATGGTAGCTGCTTTGCCAATGCGTTTATCCAGCTCGACATCTAGGGAGAGAGTGTCAGAGATCGTTGAGCCAAGGTACACAAAGTTATGAACAACCTCCAATTCTTGCGTGGAGATGGTAATAGAGGGAGGTGAGTCCACGCCCTGGCCCATGACGTGTTTTCTTCAGGCTGATTGTTAGTCCAAAGTCTTGGCAGGCCTTGCTAAAACGATTCATGAGTTGTTGGAGGTCTTCAGCAGAGTGGGCAACAATGGCTGCATCATCAGCGAAGAGGAAGTCCCGCATGCATTTCAGTTGGACTTTGGTCTTCGCTCTCAATCTAGAGAGATTAAAGAGCTTTCCATTTGATCTAGTCTGGAGATAGGCACCTTCTGTTGCAGTTCCAAAGGCGTGCTTCAGCATGACAGCAAAAAAGATCCCAAACAGGGTCAGCGCGAGGACACAGCCCTGTTTCACTCCGCTTCGGATGTCAAAGGGATCTGATGTTGAGCCATCAAAAACTACAGTGCCCTTCATTTCTTCATGAAAGGATCTGATGATGTTAAGGAGTCGAGGTGGACATCCAATCTTGGGAAGTATTTTAAAAAGGCTGTCCCTGCTAACCAAATCAAAGGCCTTTGTAAGATCTATGAAGGCCACAAAGAGTGGCTGTCGTTGTTCCCTACATTTCTCCTGCAACTGTCTGAGGGAGAATACCATGTCAGTGGTGGATCTATTAGCTCGAAATCCACACTGTGATTCTGGATAAACTCTGTCTGCAAGCACCTGGAGTCTCTTCAGCACAACACGGGCAAGCAGCTTCCCTACAATGCTGAGAAGAGGGATGCCACGGTAGTTATTGCAGTCGCCCCTGTCTCCTTTGTTCTTATAAAATGTGATGATGTTTGCATCCTTCATGTCCTGTGGTACTCCACCTTCCCTCCAGCAAAGACAAAAGACTTCATACAGCTCAGTGGTGATGATCTCTTTACAGCACTTCAGCACTTCAACAGGGATGTTATCCTTCCCAGGTGCCTTGCCGGAGGCGAGGGAATCCAAGGCCACTTTTATTTCTGCTAAAGTTGGTTCGCTGTCCAACTCTTCCAAGACAGGCAGGCGCTCGATGTTATTTAATGCCTCTTCGGTTACTACATTCTCTCTGGAATATAGCTCAGAGTAGTGCTGCACCCAGCGTTCCATCTGCTGTGCTCGGTCCTGGATGATCACGCCTGTATCAGACTTCAAGAGAGCAGATTTCTTCTGTATTGGACCTAAAGTCTGCTTGATACCATCATACATTCCCTTGATGTTACCTGTGTGGGCTGCTATCTGTATCTGAGAGCAGAGCTGAAGACAATAATCGTTGGAACATCTCCTGGCAGCTTGTTGGACTTTGCTACGAGCAGCTTGAAGAGCCTGCAAGTTGTACTCACTAGGACAGGCTTTGTATGCTGCTAGAGCTCTCCTCTTATCCTCGATGGCTAGCATCAACTCCTCCGAATGGGCTTCGAGCCAGTCTGCCATCTTTTTGGTCTTCTTGCCAAATGTGGACAAGGCGGTGTTATAAACAGCGTTCTTGAAATGTTCCCATCGTTCAGGTGCATTTGCATCAGCTGGGCCTGGAAGGGTTTCCTCAAGCGCTTGGGCAAATTCCTCCACTTTTCTTTGATCGTGAGTCTTGCTGATGTCAATACGTGGTCTTCCTTCCTTTTTCGTGTGATACAATCTCTTTGTTTGCAGTTTTACTCTACTACACACCAGGGAGTGATCAGTATCGCAATCAGCACTCTGGTAACTGTGTGTGATCGTAATACTAGGAAGGCTAGAATGCCTAGTGAGGATCAAATCGAGCTGATGTCAGTGCTTGGATCTTGGATGTCTCCAGGAAACTCTGTGTTGAAGCTTCGTATTAAAGAACGTGTTGCTGACACAAAGACCATAATAACAGCAAAACGCCAGCAAGCGTTGGCCATTTTCGTTCATCTTCCCAATGCCAAAACGGCCTAGACAAGTGGGCCAAGAATTGTGATCAGCACCAACTCTAGCGTTAAAGTCTCCAAGAATGAACAGTGGCTCTCTCTCAGGGACTTTTTGATAGTAGCTGCCAGATCGTCGTAGAATTTGTCTTTGACTTCTGTTGTGGACGACAGTGTTGGTGCATATGCACTAATGAGGGTGACCGGTCCCGCTGATGAGTGGAGCTGCAGAGACAGGATTCTTTCACTCCCCACAGTAGGTGGAACAATGGATCTCAGCAGAGTATTTCTGACTGCAAAGCCAACACCATATTCTCTGGTCTCATTCAATGGTTTTCCCTGCCAGAAGAATGAGAAGTTTTTTTCTTTGACAGATCCCATGTCTGGCAATCTTGTCTCTTGCAGGGCAACAATGTCCATCTGCAGTTTACTCAGTTCCATGTCGATGACAGCTGTCTTGCGCATGTCGTCTATTTCCTGCAGGTCGTCAGAAAAGCCAGGGGTCGTTGTCCAAACATTCCAGGTGCCCAACTTTAGGGCAGAAGTTTTCTTATGATTGTTGTATGGTGCAGGGTTATCGATCTGCTTGTCGGCTTTCACCCTAAACCCCACGCACCCCGTGAGGTTAACAGACCGTGGCGTGTTAGCACCTTACTGGCTGGGGACTGCCCAGCTTAAGGCGGGCGGTAACTACCTAGTGAGGTGCAATTACCTCTCCCACCGTCGGCAGTAGCCCCTGGCGTCATGCTCTACGCCAATCGAGCAAAGACTTATAACCGGTAACTGCTACTTCCCGTGTTATTTCGATGCTGTATGCGAAGCTGGAGTGTCCTCTCCAGAGCACGAAGCCTGGGTAAAATAATATGGAGGATAGGCTGTTACCCAAGCAGCAAATCCCCCGCTCCACATCGCTGAAATAGTCCAATGGAAAGGCAAGAGCCAATACAACTGATTCCAGCGACGTAGCAGGAGTTGCCAGAACGACACGAACTGCCTCCAGAACTCCGGCTCCGGATTTTGCCTCGAGGTTAACTCCTGAAGCCTTTTCCATCAGTGGATATAGCCACAAGGCAGTGGAGGCTTGAAATCAGAGTTTTCCTTCTCCTAGATGGGCTGCCTTCCAAGGCTGATGAGCCCCACCTACCCGGCCTGCTCCCTAATAGTGCGGAAGTATGATCCTACCCCTAAAACTTTCCTGCCCCCCAGGTGTATGCAATGCTATTTGGCTTTCCTATTTACCAGATTAGAGTCAAAAATAGAACCAGAGCTTCCTCTTCAGGAAAAGGGTTTAGAGCTACTGCTCGCACTCATTTAAAGCTAAAACCCCGCCCCCTCAGACCATGCGGTCAGGGAGAACAAAGGTCAGCCTAGAAAAAAATACCTCACCAAATAAAATGTCCTCCCCAAAAAGTAACAGAGTATAGACATATTTGTATAGATGTGTAGAATGTGAATATTCTGATGCACTTTTAGCAATAGTGACTTCCTTTAAAACTTACTAACATTTTCCAGCTTTGCAGCAGAGATACATTTGAACATGTTTACACAGATTTGCAAGACACTTGGAATTTTTTCCCCACTGAAGCCTATTTTTTCCAGGTACTTCATTATACCTTGCAGTGAAAATTTTAAATACCTCAATTTTTCAAAATACGAGACTGAAAATGAACCATATGAAATAAGAGACCTCCTCAAAAAACATAGGAATCATGGATAAATCCATATGGTAAGGGGTGTTCATTAAATGCACATGGTGATTCCCTTTAGTATTAGGGAAGCATTATACACCTTGGTAGTCAAGGTTTGTCTCTCAAAGTGGTAACAGAATATTTAATCTACTATAATGTGATCAGCCTACAGTGGAAGTTTATGTTATCAGTGAAGCAAGCCTACTTCGTTTATTCTGTTGCTCTGCGTTACTAGAGGGGAACCTTAAACTTTGGAATAGCTTTCAATCATTTGACGTGAGCAAGAGTTCATTCCATGTGCAAACTGGTCCGTGTACTTGTGTGAAGAGTGTTCTGCAGCTTCCAGATCGGTGGGGTGATGGTTCTGTTTCATTGTTTGCAAATACCGTAGTATACCTTTGGTAGACGCCAATGGCATTTGAGCCCTGCTTCACAAAGCCACAGCTAGGGGGCTCTCTGCAACTGTCAAGAAAGGCACAACAGACAGAAATAAACATTTCTAACTTGATTATAGTAAATTTTAATACTAGCTGAGAGTTGAGTTGTTCAGCATTTTGTGTTTTTCAGAATATTTTTCCTAATATTTTAGTATTTCATACCATACTTACAGAAGTAAACAGTACCTTTTAATTATTTTCTGGTTGTTTTTAGAAGAAACATTGAAAGGTGTTCAGTTACATGATGTCATTAAGAAACATTTTTAGACCATGGCATGTGCATCCTGTTACAGTAATATGTGTATACTTACACATTATGATCTCCCATGCCGTTCTCCTATTATATGAAATGTCAGTCGGCAAAGTAAATATTGAGTTGAGGTATTGTTATCGCAAAGTTTATCGTTCTTTCTCCATTAATTTTTGTCCATCCATCTCTAAGTACTGTAGAACACAAAGTTCCGTCTGATTTTTTTTCGTTACACAGTTTCCATTCCATGTTCATATTATGATTCTAAAAGAGGCTTTCTTAAATAATGTCTGGTGTGCAAACTGTATGATGGTTTCAGTAGTTTTCAGTAGTATTCAGTTACTGACAGTGGTGTTCCAGGAGAATACCTTCCTTTTACAAAAGCTTAATAATTTTTTTTCTGATGTATTTTTGTCTACAAATTAATCTACTGACTTTGGCTTATTTATATAAATGCAGTTGTCTGCATTGTTTGCTTACTTGAAGATGATGTTGCTGATGAGGAAATTATGTTGATGGTAATGATATAAAAGGAGCAGAAAGAGGAATTCTGAAACGAGAACATTAGGAGAAGCTACTTGTACTTTCATTACTAAGGTTCCCCTCACTAAAATCCGTGAAGAATTTTTTTTATCTCTGTAGGACACTTCTTACATAGCAAGGGCATGTTTTGCCATTCCTGTAGCATTTGGAAATGTGTATTTCATTTGACAGTATTTCCAGATCACATTCTTCCCCCCAGAAGAAGTTGCAGTGTGGAAGTGTCTCCGTATGCTAGATGTTGGTCTCACTATTTTGCTATGGGAATAGAAACTAAAGATGATTTAGTGATTGGCTTGCCAGCAAACACTAAATTGGGGAGTTTGCAACAAAGCCTCAGATTAGTAGACAGAGGGTTTGGAAGATAAATGAATGCATTTAAAATACAGTTCTGTTTTCTGAATTCAGATAAATTTAAACTCTTCCATTTTAAATAAGTATACTTTAGCAGCTTTTTGTTGTTCTGTACTGTCTTCAATTCCTTTGAGGCCCAGTCAAGGGGACAGAAACAGATCCAACAACGGTACCACCAAGATGATGCCCTGTAAGCAAAAGAAGAAACTGAAACCTCCTCTCTTTCTCTTGTGACAATGGTAACGCCCCCTAGAGGCAGAAATGCTTTTTGCTCTTGTGTTTGAGCGTTGTAGCCTCCGTTTCAAACCTAGAAGTTGCTTGTCCTCCTCAGAGCACATCTGATGTTATACACAGTCTTACATAAGCATGTATAACAACAATAATATTCGTAATAATATTAGAACTGCAGAGCTGGAAGGGACCAGAGGCAAAGCCCCAGCATCTGGCTCCACAGCCAGTTACCTAAACCACTGAGCTGTTATATAGTTTTTAGAAAACATTTTAAGGGAGTGAATATATACAAGCCTTTTCTGAAACATTTTATTCATCTTTCTGAAAGAAAATATTAGACAATTGTCTCCATCCCCATTTTTCTGCTTTCTGAGAAAAAAAATATTAAAGTCCGGGGGGGGGGGGGGGGGGGGACAAAAAAAAACATACTTCCTTCCATTTTATTCTAGGCCTTCACATCTCTAGTGGCTTTGGAAGCAAAGGGAAAGGTAAGACCATAGGAAGAGTCTGCTTGAAGACACCAAAGCCCTATTTAATCCACTATCCAGTTTTCTGTCATGTCAAGCTGCATTCCTTTGTGAGTTCTGAGGGCAATAGCTCTCTGCCACTCTTGTGCTCCTAAGCAGTGGCTGCTTGTGAACCCCAAGGAAGGCGTTTGTCTTTGAATCTGGATTCGTCCTGCAGCCATCATGAGAAGCAGCTGTTGATAGCCTTGTGTCTGTGAGTGGCTTGAGTCTTTGCTCCTTAAGCTAGAATCATATTTCTAGAACAAGTCAGGCAAACAACTGCTATGCTGATTTTGTTAGTATATCAGCAAGACAATTCAATTTGCTTTAAAGGTTTGTGTCTTAGAAACTGTGGCAAGATCTCCATCACAGAGTTCTTCAGTAGTGCCCAAAGTTTAATTACCAGGCGTCATTGTAGAAAATGAGCAGTTATCATGACAATTAAACTGGTTTAAAACCAATATGCGGTGAATGTAGTTTTAATGCCATCGCTAGTTTTGTTTGGCAGT
This sequence comes from Intellagama lesueurii, assembly GCA_037013535.1. NCBI lineage: Eukaryota > Metazoa > Chordata > Lepidosauria > Squamata > Agamidae > Intellagama > Intellagama lesueurii. The sequence continues at coordinate 189,143,253 of JBAJHW010000003.1, read as the reverse complement.
ATGAAATGTAATACGTAATGGGTTGTAAAGATGTGAAATTTTGAATGTATAAAAATAATTAAGGGGGGTGTAGAGAAAGCAGCCTTGAAAATGTACACTGTATTGAAAAATAAGTTTTGAACAGCAGTTTATTAATAGTCACTGTAAAACAATCAGCCAGCTCCAGCCAAGTCTGGAATCAAGGAAATGGTACAATAACATTGCCTTGCAAAAGAATCTCTTTCATGCCTTACAGCTGAATGTGTTTAAAAATATTTTAAAAAGTAAAGAAAGAAGAGAATTGAAAGGGTATTGAAATAATTTTATTATGCAGAATGTTGCAATGTGTTGACATGACCAGCAGATGGTGTTTGCAGATCCTGTGACTTGCTATAGCTTACTTTGCTAGATCCAGTAGTTTACACTCAGTATAACCCACTGACTTAGTTTACTGTTAGTCAAAATAATAACACTTATTGTCATGGTGACAGCTTGCCAGATTCTGATTTACAGGAATTGTATTTTGCAGGAGTTGTAAGAGTAAAAGAAACTACCATTATAAATGTTCTGACTGTGGATCTGTGTACAGTTGAATGGAAATGTAAACATCCAAGAAAAATATAAATATAGGGAGGCAGGAGATACAACACAACAGTGCAACTCTATATACTGCACACACACACACACCGGATACCAACAGCACTTGCAGCAAAGGAATGTAAGGAAACCATGGAGCAGCAGTAACAGTAGCAGCAGAGAGGATAATATGGATTTTCCTCCATAGATTCAAACTAGTTTGGTTGGGTGAGCACTTGGTAATTTTCCCTATGTGGTATTATAATATATTATAATTTGCTTTTTCAGTGTGACTTTTTAGGCTATGAGCCTTTTAAGAACGTTGTTAAAACTTTGTGTGTGTGTCTTTTATTGTACTTTTTATGCTCATATGTTTTGGATTGAATTCTGATTTAAGTATTTGCCTGCACTTAAGTTTAGTTTTCATATATATATTTAAGTATTTGTACCTACAGTTTCTCCATAGCTGTAAGACTTTTTGATGTTTTCAACAACTTTGAAATATTTTTGTTCTGATGGAACTCAGAAGCAATGCAGATAAAGTTTGTAGAATTAGACAAACTGATGTTGTCTAGAATCATTGCAACAATTAAAAGACTTATACCTTGATACCCAGGTGAATTTTGATATGAGTGGAAATTATTGTCTGATTTCATTCTGGAATTAACCCTAAATGAGATAAATGCCAGCTGTGACTAACAGAGGTTTCTGATTTTTTCCTAGAGGTCTGTAAAATTCTATAGGGATCTTATGAAGATGTTCAGGTGTCAGACTCCCTGACCTGATAGGGTGATGAAATCTTTTACTGGATTCCAGCTGGTATAATCTGCATCCAACATGACCAGCTATTGTATTTACATGTCATCATGTTTGCAGGTGTTTGGTACTTGATGGAATACCCTTTCACTATGAAGAGCTACTCTCTTCATGCTTCATAGTTGGTAAGCTCTGCTACAGCTGAGCACTATTGATGTCCTCAGCAAAGGGAGGGGGGGAGGAAAAAAAGGCTAGCATACTCCATCCTTTCTGTGCCAACAAGCTGTTGACCCGTCCTAGACCCTTCTAGTATTCTCCATTCCGGATTCCTTGCTGTGGATTGCAGAACATAATCATATTGTTATCCAGACATTCCAGTGGCTGTAGCTGTTGAATTCATTATGATTTGTTTAAGTGAGATGTAGTTATTTAAAGTTCAGACTTTATTTCTTCTTTTGAGGCAGAGGGGGGAAAATTGCTTAAACCAGGCCTTCATGAAATCAGAAATTTCCATGCCATCCCTGGCTTATGTGTCCAAGCAGCTTTCTTACGCTGTTGGATTGAAACTTCCATTATCTTCAGCCATGGGGCTGTGCTGGTTAAGAATTATGGAGGGCATAGTCCAACAGTGCTGCAGGGTCTCAGTTTGACAGCGGCTATGTTACACCGACTTCCAGAGGGCATGTTGTTTCTCTTCCATGTTAGTATGACATGAGCAGGTTCCTAGACAATCTTTCCCTGACTCCCTGCTTCTGTGAGACTGAGAGCAGTTTTTAATGTGATTGGGAGCATTCATTTTCTTAATCTCCCATTCTAGCACAAAACAGGAACATCCACCCATCAGGCAGATTGTGCATGACTTCTGGTCATTTGTTTGAGCTTCTGTTTGAGCCTTTATTTACATCCTCAGTGTCCTGTGTGCTTTAATTCTGGTTGGGGTTGACTTGCCTTTGAGGAACACATCCTGTTTCTGACTCAAGAGAGAAGCAGCACATGTTTCAGTACAGGAGGTGTCAGGACAAGTGATCCACTGACTGAGTTCATAACTCTCCCACCTGCCTTCTCAACCCCAGCAGATGCGATCGATAGAGCCACTGGAGCCTATGAATGATGCTTCCCGGCTGCTGAAGATCCCATCCTGCAGTCCTGTGTCCTTGCCTTCTATTGGTTTCTGAATAATATTGCGAAAAACGTATGGAAAATTAATTGTAGCTTTACAGATGTTTTCTAAAAGGGGGAGGTGGGGGGGCAAGGAATGAATGCCTTCATGATGAGGGACAACATCTGCTTTATGGAACGGAGTGCTTCCTCTCGCCTGTTCTTTCTCTTTCCCCCTCCCCGCCCCCAAGTGACTGCTCTGATGCTGGGCCAAAGACAGGCCTGATAAAGTGAGAGGAAACAAGATTGGTTTTCTAAGGGCACTAGGCCCTTCATGATCAGCTAAATCATAGGCTGTCTCCCTCCCTGGCTGGGTAATGACCTGCTCCCTGCGCCATGGCACCTGCAGCCCCCTGTGGGACATTATGATGTGCACCTCGGCAACTGCAGGGGGCTGCACTGAAGGTGAAGCTGTCATATCGATCTTTTTAGCTCTAAAATATGAGCCACTTTACTCCGCTCCCTGATGCTGTGATGTGAAAAATAATAACTCGGATCCAAATTAAAAATATTGATCTCTGGAAGGTGTTGAAAGTAAATAAACACCTTCCGAAGTTTTCGGGTCAGCCGAGAAATGGTATTCAGCAATAAATGTGTCGGCGTGTCAGAATCCAGGGTTCTTGATCTGTTTTTCCTTTTGAATTGATTTTTCATTATTTACTTCCTAAAAGTGTTGGAATTTGGTCCTCCACCGTTAAATCCCAGTGTTCGGCAAAATTATTTCTTTGGGGCTTCTGAGGTGCTCCTAATCCACTCGCTCATTGATTGATTGATTTTTGACTCAATAAACTTGCATTACCCCTGCTTTATTTAAGACTTCCATCATAATTTTTTGTACATTTAGGCTTGACTTTTTTATTTCCCTCTAACAGATGAGCTGACATTGGTCTATCAAACATGTGGGAAAACAATTGCCACAAGGTTAATTTTATTGCTAGCTTCATGCATTTTAAGTAGGTGCAAGATATTTTCCACTCTGGGCTGATAAATTGCCGTTGAACCACTAAAGCTTAAGAATGAATGGGAACACAGTAACTACTACAACAAAAATCCACTTATATAAATGCATTGCAGAGTGAAAAGGGGCAAAAAGGAACATTTTATTTCAATGGTGTATTTATTTATTTATTAAATGTCCAGAGTGGGGTGGAGAACAGGCCTTTTGTAATAAAACACTTAACTGTAATGTTATTGATGCTGTAAAATCCCAGGGTGATTGATGTAGTTGGGTATTATTAATAGTTCTGAAAGAATTCTGCAATTTGTTTTAATAGGCATTTTCCTCTTGCTAACGAGTCAAGGCTTTTTCACATTTCAGCTTTTCTGCTGGGAAACAAAGCATTGAGGCATCTGTTTCCTGACAAACTCCTGCAAAATTGTTTTGGTGAATTGAACCTTGTTTATGGGTAGTTGATATGTGATGTTTGGTCTTAAGAGAAATGTGTCTGACATTGTTTCTGTGATGACATAAAGAAGATGTTATTCCTTATATAGCTGTTTTTGGTTTTGTTTTGAAGGAAAGATGCTTGTTAAAGAAGCTACATTCTTATTTAAAGGAATGATGACATTCCTTTAAAAAAAAGTTGATCCATTATTTTAATATTCTTTGCATTAAATGTTATTTCATTAAAGATTGATTTTCATACCTATTTTAATTTGTTATAGATATCTTTCTGCTACCCTTCATCAGATAAAAGTAAAAGCTCCATGAAACCCTGGGGCTCTGTTCTGGTACTGGAGAATGGAGAAACAGCAGGCATTATAATCAGAGAATGAGAATCTGCAATGAAGAGTGGCATATAAATGTTAAATGAAAATGAGTCAGGTTATATCTGGAACAAATTGAGTTTTGTTCTGATTTTAAAGTTACAGATCTGGCCTTGAAATGCCCATTTTCAAAAGCCAGTGGAGAATGGAGGAAAAAGAAAAACAGAGCACCATGTGGGGACTATTTTTACCACCTGTGTAAAATGGAATCATAGTACTGTAATACAGAAGTTATTGCTTAGAGTACAGTCACGTATAAACAGTCCATTGGACAAGAGTGAGGCATGTGGAGATTATATTCTTTGCTATGGCAAAGCAGCTGAAAAAAGTACTTGGAAAAATAATTGTAGAAGATGTACCTGTGTTAGACTGTGCAAGCATTATAGATAAAAACAAAATAAAAACATAAAAATTAAAAAATTAAAAAGGAATATCCCAGCAAATAATTTGCTTCAGTGTTATTAGTATATAGTCCTTTCCTCCAGGAAATTCAAGGGAGCTAAGTGTAAGATTGTTGACAAAATCCCATCATTGAATGTATGAGAGAGATGTGTTATTGTTATCTTGCTTTGCTAGGACTAGGGTGTTCTATTTCTTATTCCTCAGAAATCTCAAGGAATTTGCTAGGAAAAAATCAGGGAGGCGCAATCCCAGAAACATAAGTCTACAGACTAGTTTTCCAGTTATTTATCTGTGTTGCTGCCTTTTTCAGCCTGCTTCTATTTCAAAAACAAGGAAGCTGCTGCAGTGCTATCTGGGAGTGGTAGATCTCTGGGAGTTGTAGTTCTTTGGGAGGTGCCCACTATATAATTCCCACCTTCCTCTGCACAGGAGGATCTGCACCCTCTGGTAAGTCAGCCAGCCCCACCATCATGTGAATGATCAATGGGGGCAGCCCCTGGGCACAGAGCATGATGGAATTCAGTCTTGATGCCTATTAAGCTCTAAAGAGGGCACTTCCCAAAGAACTATGACTCTCAGGTAGCACTATGGAAACGTCCCTTTTTTTTTTGAAAGTAGAAACAAACCCCAGAAAGCAGCAATGAAGGTAAATAACTAGAATTCTGCCTGGGGGAATTCCTGGAGAATTCTGAGGGTTTCAGTCCAAAAATATGAAGCTGCACAACTCTAGCTATGGCAGAAGGACAGTCTACAGTGATAGATTATTTCTTAAGCCATGAAGTATCTTGCTGTCCCTTGTTTATTTGATGAGAAGACAAAAACTGCACTATTGGAGAAATTCCCCTGTTCCAACTATCTAATTTTAGTTTTCCAAAACCCTTCATGGTGTTTCCGATCATCTTGTTTATTTAGCCTTGGTTTAGTGGTTAACGTTTCCTGATCTGAAGTAAAAGAAGAATAGCAAAATCTGAATATGTCACATGATGTGGACTATTCAGTGAACTATGGAAAGTTGGTTCAGAAGTAAATACATGGGTCAAGGAGTGGCATAATGCAAAGTGGGGTGTGGCAGTCTAGATGTTTTTGGACAGCATCTCATCAGCCACAGTGAGAGACCATGGGAGTCAAAATCCAGTGACATCCAAAGGGCCATGCTTTTCTCAAAGTTTCAGGAGCATTTTGATCTTCACCTTTCCTTGCACTTTCTTGTTGCCAGTAAAAGAAACCAATTATACAACTTCCTTTTGAATAAGGATTCTTGTTAATCAACAATTTCATCTGCATGCTCCGCAGATGTCAAAGGCTTTTTCATAGCATACATATCCATATTCATGCCATGGCACCTTTCCTAATTACCTAAATGCACAATAGTACTTCTTGGTTTCAAATCCTTCCCTGTATCCAGATTTCACCCCCTTACTCCTTCCTTTCCCTTCTTGATATGCAAGAAGCTCACCTGACATCAAGTACCAGGGAATTACTTCTGTTCATCAGTAGTGGGAATTGTTTTTTGTGACTTCTTGATCTTTTTATGCACATTAAAAGAGCTGTGGATCTTTGGTAGGTTTGCTAGATCAGTCAGTTAGGTTTTTCTAATTCTGTTTTTTTTTAAAATTCTTGTGTAACTCTTTGTATTTTATGTCATTCCCTCCCTTGTTTTAATCTCATCCTTGTTTTCTCTAACATTACTTGTGTTTTCCATTTCTTTTTTTATTTAAATTTCTACTTTTGAGGTTGCTGTTGGTCACATATATTAATATTTCAATCAGTTTACATTTGTCTCTGATCTGTCTGAGTGTGCAAATTTATTGTCTCTTCATCAGTTTGTACAGTTAGATCAGCATACACAGTTAAATAATTTAGTTATTTAATGTCTATATTTTCCGGTTCCTGTATGTACTTGTGGTCTCTCTTTAATATGTCTGACGAAGTGGATAGATCCATGAAAATTCACATTGGAAAATAAGAGTTAATCTTTAAGGTGTCACTACATTACTGTTTTGTTTTGTTTTTATCTAAATATATTTTCTTCTGAAAGTTCATGATTTTCATTTATTTTGCTGTATTGTGATTTTTTCCCCTGCCTCATATATTTACAAGTTCTTAGTGTAACTTCTATGCTGGAGGTTCTTAGCACCCTGTCACCATCTAAAGTGATAGACAGGGTCATCTTACAATTACATGTAGCCATGTTGAGTGTATTTGGAAGATGTCATGTGATGGTTTTCTTGTTGCCTTCCACATACCAATGCTATTCTAAATTGTATTAATTACCATCGTGCTCACAACTTTCTGTACTGAAGTCCAACTGGCATGCCTTGCCTGTGATTAGTGCTGATGTTACCGCTGCCCACGGTCAGTTAGGGTTTTGAAGTGATTTAGTTCTCCAGAGTTCCAGTGGCCTGGTTGAGCATCACCCTTTGCTTTTGAAAGACCTTTCTATCTAAAAAGCAATAATTTATGTATTGGGTTGTTGTTGTTTTTTTGAGGGGTAGAAGAGGTTGGCTGTTTCAGAACACAGTCACAAAGCTCTGTTTAATCTGTTTATGTGGGTCTTCAGAAACCCAGTTTACCAATATACCCATTTCCAGGGGTGTATCTATGTTAGTCTGAACTCTGTTGTAGCAAAGCTAGCAAATTTCTTGTTGTACTTTAACGGCTTATAAGTTTTGTTTGACAAAAGGGTTCATCGGTTGCAGCCCATTTCTTCAGACGCATGAAGTATACCTTCTGTAGACAGATCTCTGTACACACATGAGAGTGGGATGGTGAATGGAACATATAAGCCATTGCTAATGCACTTACAAAATAAAATTTGGTAATCTTTAAGGTGCCACAAAGCTGTGTGTTGGTTTTGCTGCATCATGTGTGTTCATTTTGCATTCTTAGAATTATTTGGTTTTCATGAGAAGTCTATTTAACATTTTATGAGGTAGTCTAATTACCTCATAAAAGCAACAAATACAAATGCCAGTATTTTTAATCTTAGAAAAACTGGAAGAACTTCTAAATTTTTACTTTGGCAGATAAATGGACAGTAGCAGAGAAAATCATTTTCTTATACGACACGCATAGGAATAATTACTGGCCAATTCCCATTGCTTTCACATGTTTTTAGGAATATAAATATGTAGTTTACAAGGTGCCTCGACAAATTAAAGTGCAGAAATACCCACCCCTTATTATGCTGGACAGATATTCAGTCTTCTGAATTACTGTGGGATGGTTTATGACTCTAGAGTGAAGACTGAAATAATGTGGTGTATAATATAATGAGGAAGCAGCTGGCCATAAATAAGGGGTCACTGAGTGTGTTAGCCAGTCTTAGAGCATGGTGAACCTTGTCTGAAGGAGAAAAACCTGCAATGACAAGATGAGGCAAAATTACATTGCACGGCCTATGTAATGGACAGTTAGTTAAACATACATGTAGCATTGTAGTGCAGAGCAGCTCTGCAGCAATATAATTGTAATGTAATATAATTATATTAAAATATAATATAGTTAATAATTAGTAAACATAATTACATAATGTGATATTATAATCATAATCATAATCTAATAACTGCAGAGCTGGAAGGGACCCTATGGATCATCAAGTCCAGCCCCTGTCAAGGAGGCACAGTGGGGAATCAAATTCCCAACCTCTGGCTCCGAGGTTGGGAGTTTGATTCCACTGAGATATCCAGCAGTTCTGGATGGCTATATAATGGCCAGAATCCTGATAGTGATTTAAGAGTTTTCTTAATCACATGGCAAATATCGGCTAACGTAAGAAGTCCTTGTTACATTACTAGATTGCAGTTTAATTTAATTTATACACATGTAAATCACCAATAAGATTCGGACCCATAGATCATAAAATTAATAATTATATAATTGCTTAGCCTTAAAATTGTATGATATGGGAAATATGATACTGGAGCCTTAAAATTGTATGATACTGGACATCCAGTTGTACCAAGTGCAGTCAATGATGCTATGTCTCCCATTTCCCTGATTCCCCCCCCCCCCCCAAATGGGTAGCATTCAACATCAGGTATAAGCCCACTCATACAATAGGGCTTTTTTCTCCTATCTTCTTCCCCTCAGCCATTTCTGCTTCCATTAGTTACTTGGGTCTCACAACCTTCTAGAAAAGATTTGAAGTTGTGTAGGAAACATCAATGCTGCGGATGGCAATTTATTTTCCTTCCTTGTGGTGGGAGTAGTTCTGGTAGCAATAGGACTTAATTGGATTCCACACAGCACAATGTTCCATAATCTGGGTATTGTTGTCTCTAGGGGTGTGTGCTTTCACGTTTTTAAGACTTCAGTTTCCAGAATTGTTGGGAGTCCAAAAACCCAGATCAGTTCATCTGTAAGTTTCATCCCTCTGAATAAGTGCATTGGAGTTTTTTAGCCTGCTTCATCAGCTTCCCTGGCCTTCACTTCCTGTTGTTGATTGGTTAAAGGGGAGAAAAAGCTGCCGTGGTGCTTCCTGGAAGTCACAGTTCTTTGGGAGGTACCTCTATAGAGCCCATTAAGCAGTGAGACTATACTTCCTAGGAAAAGAGACCCCTGTTGTCTCTAGAGGTATGAAGATATACGCTTTTGGAATACAACTTTCCCGAATGCTACCTAGGCAATTTTGTTTTTAAATCTGTTTTAGTAATGTTTTAATGTGTTTATTTAATTCTTTAAAATGTTTGTGTAATTAAAGTTTTTAGCTTTGAAATATTGTCTTTTTTTAATAATGTAAGCTGCTTTGAGACCTTTTTAGGAGAAAGGTAGGGTAAAAATATTTTAAATAAAATAAATAAGTAATAAAATAGGGAATTTAGGGAGCAATAAAGTACCTCTGCTTACCTCTAATTGTGTCTAACCTGACCAGCATGATAAAGTAAAGGGCACAGATCAGACAAAAGAAAACATTCAAGATGCGATGTTTACATCTTGATGACTTGAGAGCTAGAGTAGTGTAGTGGTGTAGGGCAGTGGTCCCCAACCTTGGGCCTCGAGATGCTCTTGGACTTCAACTCCTGGAAATTCTTGCCAGCAGAGGTGGTGGCTTCTTGGAGTTGTAGTCCAAGAACATCTGGAGGCCCAAGGTTGGAGACCACTGGTGTAGCGGATCCAAGATCTGGTCTGAAATCAGCCATGAAGACTGCTGAGTGAGTCATTCAAGGTATTTGACTTCAAGGTATTAATGCTTACATATAAAGCCCTAAACGGTTTAGGACCTCAATACCTGACAGAGCGCCTGCTCCCACCTAGCTCTACACATATCACTCGATCTAGCCAGGCTGGGCGGTTGAGGGGCTTGACCCCAAGAGAGGCCCGGAAGGAAAGAACTAGAAACTGGGCCTTCTCGGCGGTGGCCCCTCACCTTTGGAACATCTTGCCCCTTGAGATTCACCTGGCACCCTCACTGGGAGTTTTTAAGAACAAGCTGAAGACTTGGTTCTTCAGGCAGGCCTTCCCTCCTTCCAATTCTTAGTTCCCTATCTCTTACCATCTTGGACTTTGCCTATCTCTATGATGTTTGATATTGTTTGTTTTAAATTTTGTTTTATATTTGGACTGTAAGCTGCCTAGATTAGATTCGTTGAATCTAGATGGGCGGGGTAAAAGCCAGAAAATAAATAAAATAAAATAAATAAAAATTGTCTCTCAGCCTGGTCTACCTCACAGTATGGTTGTGAGGATACAGTGGTGATGACATCAGCCTTGAGTTTATTGGTTAGAAGCCAGGATATAAATGTAACTAATAAATAATAACAAATGGGCACTAAAGAAAGATTCAGCTATAGGTAGCCTTTGAAGGGATGATAAAAGTCAGCCATTAAAGGATACAGTACCCACCACTGTTTGTCCATATTTCCTCCACAGGCAGAGTCTGCAGAAGAGGGAAAGGGAAATTGGTTGGAAGAGGGGAAATGAGATTGCATTCCCAAAGGCCAGTAAACTGCCATTGGGGGTTATAGGGAGCATTCACTCACATGGAATAAAGTTGTGGAGGATGAGAGAAACAACACCCATCCTCCACAACTGAAAGCAGTGGATATGAGAGCTGCATGTTGCTTCTGCTCTCCCTAGCTTAGTGGTTCCCAAACTTGGGGAACCCAGATGTTCTTGGACTGCAAATCCAGGAAGCCCCAGCTGCTGGTGAAGGCTTATGGGAATTGCAGTCCAAGAACCACCTGAGTTACCCAAGCCTGGGAACCACTGCCCTACTTGACCCACCCAAAATGTGAGAATAAACTCTGGAGTACATGGTTGTGGGTCACTCCAACAACTATGTAAGTGAATCCCCTCTCCTTCTGATGACATAAGAGCACATGAATTGTGCAGCTCCAAAGCTGTAGCAAAGATCTGCCCCCCCCCCCCAATCCTGCTACCTACTACAGCTCCTATTACTGTGGTGACTGATCTGTGGCCAAAATTCATTGCCAGGTGAATGATTTAAAATTTTGTGTATTTGAATTGATACAAGCCTTCATGAAGCATGATAGATTTCAGCTGGCTGTTTAATAGTGATTGATCGCTTTTATGTGTCTTGGCAGATGTATTTAATCTTCAGTAGAATTATAAAAATCTTAATGTATTGAACAACAGTTAGTGACCCAATATATTTTTAAGTACGCGTGAATATATTAAAGAACATTGGATCATGTTACATGAGGTATGCGGTGTGAAAGCCAGAGGGGGAGACTGGGGGCAGTTTCCTTGTTTTTTCTCTTTTCCCTGAACATTTTCTTATCTGTCTCCTCATTTCATTGGAAGAAGATAGGGCAGGGGGCAAGATTCCCCCTATCCACCTCCCCGCGCATCAAAACCCTGTTCAGTCCAACATCATGGTTCTAGGATAAGGAATTGAATCCCAGTAGCATTTTCTCTCGAGTGACTAGCTAGGAGGGTTTGGTTTCTGTTTTGTCAATCACTTGTCACTAGCACTTTCACAAACAGTAAAAAGCAGGTAACTGACACATTGGTAAAAGCCGGAGTAGACTGTGCTGTGGTCAAACCATACATCAGCAAATAGACAAGAATGACTGAAAGCTTGTCGTGACTCTGTACAAGGGAATCAAATATTCTGTGAGAAATGCATTAGTGAATACGCTAGGAAAAAAGTAATACATCTGTTTAAGCATTTAGCACTTCTGACAGAAAATCGCCACATCAGCATCATATCTATGTAGTACTGTTTGGTTTTGGATCTAGCTTTCCTCCCTATTATTCATTCAATATTCACCTGGAATTTAATTTCTGTTTAAGCTCTGTGGTCTCTTCTGTGCTCACTTGATTTAGGCTGGTAGTGCCATCGGACTCGGTGAGATGGGCAGTTTGGGAGGTTATGAAAGTGAAGCAAAGGAAGTGATCATTTGATTTGATGTTGTACTATTTTTTTCCTTCCAGACATAATGAGAGCCAAATGTATGATTTCCTGCTTTGTGTGCCAAAACAAATTGGCTGGCTTTAGGTACTATATCTTTTGACTTCAGGGTAGGCTTACTGCTCCATCTCAGACAGAGAAATGTCATGGATATAGCTAAAGGAGTATGCCCTTTGCAGTTTTTATAACCTCAGTTTTTGCAGTGATATCAATAGTGATAAGAATTTAGTAATAAAAATGAGAAACATTCCAATTGCCTACAGTAACTCTCCTCTCTTGCACTTCCTTGTTCTGAGGGAATTAATTTAAGATTTCCAAGTGTAAAAGTGCAGTGGAATCCAAAACACAGGGCTTCATATTTGAACTTCACCGAGCTGAATTCAAGTGTACATGAAGGGATCCTAGCACCAGGACAAAGGCTGAATTAAAATAAAATAGCCTATATTCAGTCCTCTTGGGTATACCAAGATAGGTTTGGTGGCCATGGTCAGGTCTTCTTCTGCTGTCCTCTGTTCATTATAAGAATGCTACACCCTCTACTCAGTTTGACTCTTTCCATGCAGATGCTTTTAAGCTTTAAACCAAGATGAGGCCATTGTTGATCTCCTTGAGTACTTCCAGAGAAGGCAGATATTGACTGCAATTTATCTCAAGAACCGTAGTATAAATCAGAAATCTCTCTCACCCCGCCCCCAGGTGTCACAGACAGAGATTCAGGGAGCAAGTGATTTTCCCTGCCCTGCTCCTATACATATTTCGACACCTGTCGCATCTCTTAGGGTCAGAGCTTTAAGACTGAGGCAAGGGGAGGAGGAAATTGGGATCATGGCTTAGGCAAAATGGAATGAGTTGACTTTTAAATGTACCATCCCCAAAGTTCACCCAGCCCTCCATCGTGCCACAGTATGGGAAAAGATTTAGTCCTATTCCCATGTCTGATTAAAAGAACATCCGTCCCGTTGCAAGCAGTGGAAAAGAAATAGCAGGAAAGACAAACAGGCAGACATACTGCCGCAAGAACATTGTAAGCCCTGCCTGCCATAATGTAGGAGCTCAGGGAAGGTCAGTAAACCTCAGGACACTTCAGCCTCAGAGTGGTCCACTGTCAGTTTAGGATTGTTCTTTTAAGAGTCCAGTGGAAATTAGTCTTTTGGGGTAAATGTCTTTGTTCAGGTTATATGTTAATTTGTAGACAACAACCGTACAGTGTGAACCTATATAGCATGCAAAAGAAATATACTGTATATGAAATCAACATTGTATCTGCAAAAAAGAGTGGGGTGGGGGTGGGGGAAAACCTTGCAGCTGACATAGATTTGTTCAACAGTTTCTGCTCTCTAGAAAATGATATCAAAATGAATAGCTGTCTAGTGTCACATGTGGCATTTTATATCAAGCTCCAGTAGTAAGGATGTCCATTTTAAAATCTGCAATGAATAATCCATCCCGGTAATTTTTTGTAATGATCTGCTTCTTGAGGCAAGCAAAGGTTGTTGATAATTAATAAGCTTTGGTAAGCAAATACAGCCTAAACATGCACTTGATGAATAATGCTATTGTACACTGAGAGACTACTAGCTTCCTGGTCCATATGGTCTGATGTCCATTAACATGACCTATTAACAATGCAAAGCAGAAGGAATTATAATTAATTTTAGAAGGGTTTTAAACAATGTGGAGCAACCTTAAAGTGGAAAACAAACATAGTATATTAAAGAATAGCATTAACAGCGTGTCTTTGAAGTCAGTCAGAATTAAGTGTTTTCTAAAAAGACATTCCTTTGTACGAGAAAATATATCTAGATCAGCCTCGTTTTTTTCTGAAAACGAATATGAAGATCTGCCTCTTAGGAGAGTTATTCTCTTGTGGTTCTTTAAGCACTAAGGGGTTGCTTAAGGATTCCAGAAATCAAGTACCCTCAGGAAATTGCTAAACTGAAACAATTGAGAAGATTTCAAAGGCTTGTATGGTCACTCCCTGCTTTTGACAGGCATTCAATTAGTGGCAATTCATTTCTTTGGTCTTTGTTATCTGTGAAAATCTCTCCCACATCTCCAAAACTCACTAGGCATTTTAATGTGTTGATTTATAGAAACGTCATTTAGTTCATCTGCACTTCCTGGATTTATTTCTTTTTTGCAACTTTATAGCAAGTATTTCTGCTTCTGTTGGAATTGTACTGGAATAATCTCTAGTTACTTTGTATTTTATTACCCACCATTCATTATTTGTCAAATTCACATTTTCTAATATTTCAGTTCCTTTTGGGCAAACTGCATGCTGTCGTTTTTGTAGAATGTCAGTTTATTGTTAGGTAACGTGTGTATGTGTTTGTTTTTAATATCTACGTGTGTCTCTGTAGGCAGGTAATTTCTGAGAAAAATATGGCACAGCCTATGAAACACCACCTACATAACTTGCATTGAAACAAGTGATGGTTAAGCAAATGTGGGGGGTTGTGTTTGTAAGTTCCAAGGCCTTTTTAGTGGAAGATACATTCTAAAGATAACAATATCTGCAAGTACAAGCAAAAGTTTTGTTTTGATTGAGTAGAGGAAAATATTTTTGAAATAATTGAAGGCTAGGCTGAGAGCTCCCTTGAAATCAGAAGTACTGTAGTATAATATGTTTTCTTCATTGTTCACATAATTTTTATATCTTAAAAACAGTGGAAGTAACTAAAATTGGGTTTTCAGCATTGTGATCCTAAACTGTCTGCTAAGACCTGACTAGGTTCAGTGGGATTTACTCCTAAGCACAATATTTGTAGTAACACTGTAGGCACTAGCCGAGGAATCAGTTCCATTTGAACTCAATAAGAATTATGTTGAAGCAGACGTGCAGACGTGATAGAGAAGGATGGAATTGCACACTCTAAGGTGTCAAGCAACAGGATAAAAATAGTATGTAAATAATCCCAAAGCACAGAGCAGAAAGAAACATTATAAATAGTGTACAATTTGAGCTGAAACTGTGTTAGCATTGGAAATATATGATTGAGCAGACTTTTGTGTTTGAGGAATCAGACTTGGAAATGAATCTTTTACTTATGTCCAGAGGATCAGTCACAAAAGAAAGCAAACTGATTTGCAAATCATGCAAGGTAAGAAATGCTCTTCCTGATGTGCCTTTAACAACTAAGGAATTCCTTCTTCTAATGATAGATTATCTGTAACATTTGTTTCTGCCCATAGAGAGGCCTTGTCTCCGACATTTATTACAAGACATTTTGTTCTTTCTGTTATTATGAACAAGAAGGAAGGAGATGACAGGATGTCTTTTACTGAGTCTGACAGTACGTTTTGTAATGAAACTCAGTGTTTTCTACATCCACACTGGGCAACATGCAGCCCATGGATCACATGTGGCTCCCACCTGTTTTGGCAGTTGTTGCCATTTTTTCGGTAGTTACTGCCAAATGCTGGTGATGCAACAGCAAGAAAGCTGTGGTTTTTTTTTTCTTTTAAAAATAAGCTGTGCATCTGTCTTGGTTTAAAGCAGAATCCAATGTTTAATTTCACATTGAAACATGGTCTGTACTTCTTGCACAGCTTGTGTTCAAAGGAAGATGTAGCTTGCTTGCTGCCATGGCATGGAAATTTTGATCCCTCTGTGTTTCTGAAACTTTGTGGTTCAGAGCAAATTCAACAGCTCAAGAGTGGTTGCAATCCCTGAAGGGCTCACGGGGTGTGTGTGTGGAAGAGGTAGTGTATTTACCATAGACGTTATCACTTTTTGGTCTACACTGGCAGTAAGAGTAATTTTTCATAGTTTCAGGCAAGGTCTTCCCTGGGCCTGCCTGAAATAATGGCAGTTGAACTTGAGAACCTCTCTATGCAAAGCACATGCTCTGCCTGTCAGCTGTGAGCCATCCTCTTGGACCATCTAGGCATGGGAGTAATGTACCCTCTAACTTTCAGCTCCGCTGGGCAGGGCTCCACCTCTGTCGCACGCGATTTTGCCCCTGTGTATGCGCGTGACTCTGCCCCCTGAGCACAGGGTTCTGTTGCGACCAGAACATAACCCGATCGCTGCACAGAGGAGGAAGACAGCTGCATGGAGGGAGGTAGAGGCGTGTGCGCCCAGCTTAAAGGAAACCTTGCATGGGAGCCACCGTCCGCTTGAAACTAGAGGCTTCTAAAGCATACATGTCACTAATCTAATTGTGGAAACTGTTGCATTGTTAACGCTGTGAAGTAGAGTGCATTTGCTTCCATGCTTCTTCCATTCATAACTTGGAGGTTTATTGTCAAATAAACTTTTTTCAGTATAGATGGGTACAAGACCAGTGGAAGTGCCTTTTGGGACATATAATGCATATGCTTTGCAGAGAATTGGCTTTTGTATACAGCATATTCATGGTTCTAAGGAAAAACCCTATTCCCAAACTACGATATACATGTTTGTAGTTCTTCCTTCAACTTTCTTTAATCATCTTTTTTTTTCCTTGAATGACAGAATTTTGCTTCTACCATTTTGTTGGTGGTATAATTCTTAAAATAACAGTACCATACCTAGAATGTGGAAAGTACTGCTTCTCAAGCTTTGACATTCTTTAACTTCCTATACCAGTTCAGCTTTACAGTCATAGTCTGGGTTGAAATACACGCTGATTGTGAACGCATGAAGTTTAAGGCATTTTTTTTATTATCAGATTCAGTCCCTAAAACAAACAGACAAACAAAATGTCTAGAAAAGGCCAGCAGGTAGAAGAGGCTGAGATTTCATCTGAACGCAGTTGAGTTTTATAGATCTATTTATGAGAACCAATAATGTAATGATGTAATTTTACTTGTCTAATAAATGTTGCTGTACAAGCAAAGGACAGCAAACATTTCCATTGTTAGCGAAATCTTTTAAATGGTAGGCTGTTTGAGCCCAGAGTGGATGCTATTTAATAAATGCTGGCTATTCAGCCAACAATCACAATTATTTAAAGGGTTTTCAAAAGGAAAAGAACAAATCAAATAAAACAATTACTGTTGTATCTCATTCTGAACTTAAGTGTATTTTTATGTGGGTCTTGTTTAGTGTCTCCTCCCAGTTTTCATCCATTATCACAATAATTGAGTTTGTAGCTGGAATTAAATTTATCAAATTGTGTTATCCTCTTTTGAAATTGGATAGGTATCCTGGCAGTAGAAGCTAGAAGTTAATCTGCTTTGCTAAAGCCTCCAGTGGCACAGTGGCAACAGGATCGAGAAGGCTCAAACATTCTCCTGTCACCCTGGACACGATGTAATTTCTCCTCAATCCCTTGTGCAAATAATGACATTTGAATCGAGCATTAACAGGCTTAATTACTTTAAAATTGTCATTTTAATTTACACTGATATAGTATTGATCATACAAGCAGAGATTAAGCTGTTCACTGGAGCAGATGATGGGGAATTAAACATTAAAGGGTCCTCGTGGGGCTGAGAGGGCCATCCAGAGTGTGCCAGAAGAGGAATGATATTTTTCTGTAATGAACTGGCAGTATGCGGGGACATGAATCTTTGGCCTACTGGAAAAAGGAAATAATGGGGTTTGGGAACCATTTGCAGGCTATTCATTCGCTGCCATGCACCAATTCTCCAGTGATTCATCCACCTCGCCAGCATTTATTTATCTAGCAAATTCAAGAGTTATGACCTTTTGCTAAGTACATTTAATATAAGACCAAGGGAAAGCTTTCAGGTGTAACTTGTTAAAATAAATATTATTGTTCTTATTTTTGCATACTGTTAAACATGATTTAATCCTCCAAAATATACTTATGGATAACTTGCTATACATAGTATGATCATTAAGACTTTATGAGGAACAGAGTGAGCATGGTGGTGTTTTGGGTGTCCCAAACGCTGATCTCATCCATCTTAAAGTTGCAACCCAATTGTATTTAAAAATTTATTTAATAGAAAATAATGTTTGTAGTTCAGACGTTGGCAGCAGTCCTCTTCTGCAGTTACACAAATGGTGTAACTTTTAGATGCAAATTGTGTTAAGTTAAGAAATATCTGTAGACATCTGTTGTTCACTGAGTCGTATGACTCACTATGAGATGGATAATGTCTATAGAGATTTTTTTTTAATTCACGGCAATTTGCTTCCAAAATTGCCTGGTTGTGCAACAGGATTTCGGCCAATACCTCTTTTTTGTTTCTGCCAGACATTGTGCAACGCTCTAAAAGTTAAGAATTGCCCATTTTCTCACTCTTTTGCAAAAGTAAGAGAAAATAAATTGTACCAAACTGATAGTACATAGGTATTCCAGTTTCCATTGGCTACAGTGTGTTGTCCAGCCCTTATGTTAGGCAGAGTGAATCAGTGCCACCTGAAGTATCATGAAAGGCAGAAAATTACTATCAGGATGGTAATGTTGGCATTTGACACTCCGCCTCAGGCAGAAAAAACATTTTCATCTATCCCTGAAATAAGTGCATATAAATGTGAGTAGGTTTTTTAATTCCTGCACATGTTGATTGACCTCCTTCCCACTTTATATTTATGTTCCTCCTTCCCACTTTATATTTCTGGGGAGTAAAAGACACACTGTTCCTTCAAATACAGTTTTCAAAGTAGTAGCCATGTTAGTCTGTGCATGCATATCAGACAAGAAACAAAACAAAGCAAAAGCAAATGCAGAAAAATGAAAAAGACAAAAAATGTTGTGGCACTTCAAAGACTAACTGCTATATTTTAAAGTGAGCTCTCTTTTTGGACTCTCCCTCCCAGAATTTGCCCAGAATCCCTGAGGCAGAATTCTGAGAAATGGAGGCCAAAAACAGAAGGTGACAGAGCAGATTTCCGTATCTCCATTATCCCCAATCTTGTGCTTCTCCTTTGAAAATTAGTCAACTGGTTGCAAGGCTACTTGGGAGTTGTAAGACTTCATAGTGATGTAGTTCCATAGGAGGCACCCTTAATAGAGCCTAATGGGCATCTAGACTACCTCACCCGTGAAGCCTTGTAAGTGACAAATAGGGGAAGAGCACTGATAGTGATGGTGAGAACACTAAGATGCCTTCATGCAGGGTTTTTTCCAACCAGGGAATGGCCCTTAAAATGGTACTACAGTTCTGTGCAAGTAAGTGTATGGCAGTGCATATGGCAGCAAACCAACCCATCCACTACCAACCAAGAAACAAACACCAATTCACCAGTCCATTGACAGGATCTGAGTTAGTCCTGATTGACCAAGTAGGAGATCTTGGGAGATTTATGGTAGATTGTTTGAAGAAAATGTTGACCCAGTTTGCAGCTGTTGTAAAAAGGTTAGTTCTATGTTGGGTGTAAGTTCTAAGCTATTAAGCCTTAAACAGCTTGGGTCCAAGCTATCTCAAGGATCATGTCTCCCTTCACGAGCCTGCTTGGGCGCTAAGATCACCAGGAGAGGCCTGGCTCTCTGTCCCACCACCTTCACAAGTGCATTTGGTGGGGACTTTAGAGAGGGCTTCTCTGTCACTGCACCCAGACTCTGGAACTTCCTCTCACAGGAGGCCAGGCTGGTCCCATCTTTGCTATCTTTCCTCAAGGAGGCAAAAACCTTTTTCTTCAGGCAAGCTTTCCCTTGGTGACTGGCTGCCTGAGTGGGTTTTTTTAATGGATTGTCGTGCTTTACTGCTTTGAATGTGTTTTTGGTGTTGCTCTTAGTGTGGTATTTGTTTGATCCTTTTTAGTATTTGTATACTCACTGTTCTTAGCATTAAATATTGTCTTTTAATGATGTAAGGCACCTTGGGCCCTTTTTAGAGAGAAAGGCAATGTAAAAATATTTTAAATAAATAAATGAATAAATTGTGAATCCCAGGAAGCATTGCGGTATTTCCTTGTTTTTCACGGAAAAGCACATCCATGGGATCAATGGAAGTACAGAATTCTCTGTCGCCTTCTGTTTTGGGGCTTCATTTAAATAACAGCAGATAAACAGGGAATAAGATTCACAAAATGAAGGCACACTATAAAAGAAATCAAAATAAATTAAATGATTTTCTGACACAGTGCAGTGCAATGGTGAAATGAAAAGTGCAAAACCGAACAACCAGTATAATTATGCAAAATTAGCCACAGCTAGCCCTTTATAATCCTGAGAAATCTATGTGTGGGACAGGAAGCAACAGTTAGAACTGGATATGGAACAACTGATTGGTTCAAAATTGGGAAAGGAGTACGACAAGGCTGTATATTGTCCCCCTGCTTATTTAACTTATATGCAGAATACATCATGCGAAAGGCTGGACTGGAGGAATTAAAATTGCCGGAAGAAATATCAACAACCTCAGATATGCAGATGATACCACTCTGATGGCAGAAAGTGAGGAGGAATTAAAGAACCTCTTAATGAGGGTGAAAGAGGAGAGCGCCAAAAGTGGTCTGAAGCTCAACATCAAAAAAACTAAGATCATGGCCACTGGTCCCATCACCTCCTGGCAAATAGAAGGGGAAGATATGGAGGCAGTGACAGATTTTACTTTCTTGGGCTCCATGATCACTGCAGATGGTGATGGCAGCCACGAAATTAAAAGACGCCTGCTTCTTGGGAGGAAAGCAATAAGAAACCTAGACAGCATCTTAAAAAGCAGAGACATCACCTTGCTGACAAAGGTCCGCATAGTCAAAGCTATGGTTTTTCCAGTAGTGATGTATGGAAGTGAGAGCTGGACCATAAAGAAGGCTGACCACCGAAGAATTGATGCTTTTGAACTGTGGTGCTGGAGGAGATTCTTGAGAGTCCTCTGGACTGCAAGGAGAACAAACCTATCCATTTTGAAGGAAATCAACCCTGAGTGCTCACTGGAAGGACAGATCTTGAAACTGAGGCTCCAATACTTTGGCCATCTCATGAGAAGAGAAGACTCCCTGGAAAAGAGCCTGATGCTGGGAAAGTGTGAAGGCAAGAGGAGAAGGGGACGACAGAGGACGAGATGGTTGGACAGTGTCATCGAAGCGACCAACATGAATTTGACCCAACTCCGGGAGGCAGTGGAAGACAGGAGGGCCTGGCGTGCTCTGGTCCATGGGGTCATGAAGAGTCGGACACGACTTAACGACTAAACAACAACAAAGCCCTTTATAAAACACTATACAGTGGTGCCTCGCTAGACGATTGCCTCGCAGGACGAGGAAATCGCTAGACGATGGCTTTTTGCGATCGCTACTGCGCTTCGCAAAACGATGTTTCCCTATGGGCGATTTTCGCTAGACGACGAGGTTTCCCCATTGGAATGCATTGACTAGTGGTCAATAGCTGTCAGTGCATTCCAACGGGGACCCGCGCTCGCTAGACGATGTTTCCCTATGGGAGATTTTCGCTAGACGACGGGTTTTCCGTTGGAATGCATTGAAGAGATTTCAGTGCATTCCAATGGGGAAACGTGCTTCGCTAGACGATGTTTTCGCAAGACAGCGATTTCCGCGGAACGGATTAACATCGTCTAGCGAGGCACCACTGTATTTACCCATAACCTTCCACTAGCCCTCTAGTTGAAGCTCACTATGTTCCAGCTGTTTCACCTAAAGATTGAGAAAGAAAAAACATATAGCTACCTATCGCAAGGAACAGATTCCTGAAGACTGAGGAGGATGTGCAGGAGAATTCATCCAGGAAATATATATATATTACCCCATTGTAAAAACTGAAGCTTCTCAAAATCAAAACAAACTTAAGGCCAAAAGGCCCCTAAGCAGTCAAAATCTGCAAAAATAAAAATTGCATGAGAAAAAGTGAACTGAGAAGTGTCTGCATGTGAGCATGAATGTGAGTATGAATGAATGTGACTCTGAGTCTGGGTCTCCTTGTTCCAAGCAACAGTAGCTTTTTGCTCCATTGATGCCCCTAACTTTCATGCATTCTGGTTGACTTCCTTACCTTCACCCCTAAAACTCAGTTGTGTGTTGGGAGATGGCAATCTGGGAGAAAAAGTGCATTGCACCACTTTTCTTTATTCCCGGAAAGTAAATTGGCACATGATGTGACTGTAGCATCCTATCAGGGCACACGCTGGGCCTGGAGCCACTGAAAGTATCCAACCTTGTAGCCTGTCCATTGTCTTCCAGCTCAGCCAGAGCCTTGTTAAAGAATAATATTACCACCTCCTCTTTGAAGCTGAAAACAACCACAGCTTTATTCAAACCTTGCATTAATAATACTTAAAATGTTGCTCATCTCTTTCACGTACATGGTTGCAGGTTTCTTGCCCAAACATTTTCTTTTTTTCTTCATTGTTGTTTTTCATGTCTGTTATTTACAGTGTCTGTCTGGAATGTAGCTTCAGCGACTTGCTTCAATTATGCATGTCTCTCTATTTGTACGGTGTGCTGAACATTTTTTATATTAACTCTAGAAACGTCTTATTCACCGATACTATAAAAATAATCCTTTTGCTTTCACTAGTCTTCATTTTCCCAGTCTAGCTTCTGTCTCCTTACAAGTGCCTCTCTGGTCTATGGGTTGGCACCACAGTGGTGTAAGGCAGTGGTCCCCAACCTTGGGACTCCAGATGTTCTTGGACTACAACTCCCAGAAGCCTTCACCACCATCTCTGCTGGCCAGGATTTCTGGGAGTTGAAGTCCACGAACATCTGGAGGCCCAAGGTGGGGGGGGCACTGGTGTAAGGCATCCCACGTGCTGCTCCCCTACTGACATTGCTGCCAAATGTATGGTAATGTGTCATTGCTGGAAGCTTGAATGCAATCACCATGAGAAAAGAATACATAGATTCCATGAGTAACGGTAACAGTACTTCGGGAAGGGAGGAGCAAATGCTGTTTACCTGCTGTTTCTTAAACAGAGGAAAGATGTAAAACTGATTGAGACAGCATTTCAAAGTCATATTTTCAGCCTAAGCCATCTGTCTGGGGTATCATAAAAATGTCACTGTATGAGGAAAGAAATGGAAATATATGGAATATATTAATATATGAATCATATTTATAGTTTGTGTTTCATAGAATTTACAGATAGGGACTTGATGTAATCAATATCCATTTTATATACTTTCTTGTAACTTTTAATGTATTGAGTACACATAATGGTAGACATGTATTATTTATATTATTTTCACCATTTGCTTTTCTTTTATGTGTCATTCTTGCACTTGGTTGGGATACTCTATGCAGTATTTCTCCTAGATTCTAGTGCAATAAGATTTCCATTATCATTGGTCATATGTAGGAAACATTGTGGATAGGACAAGCATTTGAGCACCTATTCTTAGTGTGTGAACAAGCATTTAAGCACATGTTCCCAGTTTGCTTAGGGTGTTCTCCTACTCACTATAGGTGGTTTACTATCCTATTGGCTTTGACTGAAGATTGAAAGGATTGAAGATATTGTATCCCATTGGCTGTGTTTGTTGCAGGATATGCAACAATGGTTTCAGTTGAATATCAGGAAAAACCTCCTAACTGTTAGAGCAGTACAACAATGGAATCAATTACCTCAAGAGATGGTGAGTGCTCCAACACTGGAGGCATTCAAGAAAATTTAGACAACCACCTGGCAGATATCCTTTGATTTGTATTCCTGCATTGGATTCAATGGCCTTAGAGGTCCCTTCCAACTTCTTTATTCTATGAAGATCTTGGGCATGTTTTATTCTGAATGGTAAACCCCTGTGTGCTACTAGTGGCCTCTTCTGAAACTCTCCCCAGGGATTTTCCATATTTAGTTATTTATTTGCTACATCTCTATCCTTCTTTTATTTCGAGCAGCTCAAAACTGCATGTAAGGCCTTCTTGCCCATTGTTATTCTTGTGATAACCCTGTGAGGCCAAGAGATGATGATAAGCCCAGTATCACCTAGTCAGCAAGATGATAATTTGAACCCAGGTCTCCCCAATCTAGTCAAATTCCAATATACTACACTGGCACAGAGAATTGCTTTTCAAGGAACCATTGTGTTTGTATGCGTGTGTTGAATATGGTAGCTCTCAGGGTTCCCCCCCCCCCATTAGTTTCAAAGCGGCTTAGCAGTCCATGCAGAGGATTCCAGCTCTAAAAATCTTGTGGTTGTGTTTCAGTTCCTGTTATTGTATTTTATATGACTGTTTTGTTTTGACTGCTCCAAATTGTTCTGGACACTGTTTTGTTTGGGGAGAGTGTGTTGTCCATCATAGTTGAATTTTTAGACCGCACAGTCATTCAGTTTGGCCATTAAATAGTTATTCGCTAGTTCAGTAGTTCTCATGGATATACTTATAAATTATCCAAACCATATCCTGGAGATAGACAGAACTCTTACCTTAATGCACTTTGTCTACATTTGGAAGAATATAAAAACAACAATCTCAGTGCCATTCCTTATCACTTTTTTTTTTTAATGGCACTTATTGTGGGGTGGCTAATAAATATTTGCAATAACTCATGTACACAACATCTAAACTATGGTTCTTAATATTTTTAATTCCTAGCAAAATACAGGAACAAATTTGTGTTTCTTATTCTTATATATTATGTAAGTATTATTCTTTGCAAGACAGTTTATATGAGAAACAAGCGGTGCATCCTTGGTGATTCACTATATGTATGTGAACACATAAATAGATACATAAAATATAATTAAATGACAAGAAGTTGTCATGGGAAGATGGAGCATCCAGCAAGGTCATTTGACTTGAAACATATAATTAGCAACACCCTTGCGGATTGCGAGTTCTATCATTTGTAATATAGCAAAAGATTTATTATACTTCTATATCTTTTGAATTTAATTAATGGAATTGTTTGGTCCATTTGATTAATATCTCAGCTGTAGAACAATTGAATTAAACTGTGTTGTCCTACCTGTGTTTGATTTGTTAAATGTTTATTTCCACACAGTTTTCAAAGGCCTTCACTATTTTCTTGGATCAATTTTGTCATGTATTTAACTTGTGATCTTTCTTATCATTACAAAATGTCTGTTGTATAAGGTGCATGTGTTTATACAAACTCTTTTTTCCAGTGTTCTATAAATAGGCCATTTCATCTTTATCAAAAATTTATCTGGAAAATCTATGTAAATTAAATTTCCAAGCAAATATACATTTAAGTTCAATACTTAAAATCTGTCAGACCATAATTTTCAAAATTAAGTGCTATCATAAGAAGATAAAATAAGAGTTGGCTTTTGTGTGATTAATATGGTTTAATTCAGTTTGCTTCATCAGATGAATAGAGCATAAGTCATTTAATTAAGCTGATCAAAGATTACACTGAATAGCTTTCTGTAGTCATATGCTTACTGTCCGTCAGCTGCCATTAGTAATGTTCTCTAGCCTTCACTTTTCTCAATTTTTATTTAACCTTTCACATTCTTTAAAGAAGTATATGTCAGCACTTATGACTGATTGTAGGTATATTTTTTTGCCTTTTTCTTGTTGAGTGGCCAAGCCCAACATAGGTTTAACACTGGAATACAGTAGTCTTTAGTAAATACCTCTGTCACATATTTGTGATCATATATTAGTTTACACATAAGCAGGCATCTTTACATTTTTCCTGACCTTGGCAGCCAGGCAAAATCTGTGGTTGAAACAGACCCCTTCCTGTCTCTAGGAAAGGGGTATGATCTTGTATCACATGTCGTGCTGAACTTCAGAGGCAAGTTTTTAGAAATCTTGCTCAATGCCTGCGAAAGTGCCTTGGTACAAGGTAAAGGACAAACCTCAATCATTTCCCTAAGTGCCAGGGCAAGAAAGATGTATAGATTTATCGTTATACTTCTTATAAGTTACTCTGTCTTTGGCTCCGCTCTGATGTAAGACATCCTGCTGCATTTCAGAAGCACACAGAAACACTGCAGAAGATTGAAGATGAGACTCCTGACTGCTTCCCACCTTGTGCTGGGGTTGCCAGATTTAAAGACTAAGCCATTGGAGTGGTGCTAGTAGAATCCAGTGTTTGTTAGTTACCATGACCAAGCAGGCATGATCAAAGGTCAGTTTTTAGGTGTGAGAGCCTATAGAATAAGATAGAATAAGCTGCAGCAGGCCGGAACTGTACAAGGTGAATTTAGAAAATAAGCTTGAATATAAGCATTGACCATTTTAATTGTGCCCAGCAAAATGATGTCAGTAGCTATAAATGTAATAAATAAATAAATAAATAATTGGTAAGTCTGGTTGCATGGATTAAATAATGTCTTACATGTCATCACAGATTCAGGGAATTGACTGACAGCACAGTTCTGTGCATATTTAGTCAAAAGAAAATCCCATCAACCTCTGTGGGACTGGCTTTTATGAATGCACAGACAGGTTGGAGACCTAGATCATGTTGGCTGAAATCCTGTCACTTCATTACATAAGTAAAGGCAAATCACCTAATATTCACTCACTTCTAGATGGCATTTAAAGAGTCATCACTGCAATTCTCAGGGGCACGTGTGCCCACTGGCTTAGTTCATGCTCAAGAATTTCAGTGGTGACTAGTGGGCTTAGTTCACATGTTATCTAATGACTTTACACTTTAACCTCTGGCTGGAAACAAGTGAATGTTAATCCATTTGCCTTCTGCCTGTATAACAGAACAACAGGATTTCAGCCAATTTGATGTAATTCCAAGACTCTGAGTGTTCTAACCATGGCTTGTGAAACAAGCCAGAATCCAGCTTGCAAGACATTCAAACACTCTAAGCTTTGCATTGCCTAATATTGGTTTAGTGTCCACCTGCCTTCTCTGTAAATCTGGCTACTTTCCTGAAGGTAAAGATAGAGAAGGTGTCACTGTATCACCAGATCTCTTACCAGATGGCTGGCTGAAAAACAGTGCACAGAATATGAACAGCCTGTTCCTCAGACACTATTGGTCATTCTCAACAGAACACTGATCAAAAAGTGGTCTTCAGAGTCTTCCTTTCTCCATTTCTGCACACTCCCTACACAGGCTTATTAGTCCTTCTTTAGTAATCCTTTCTTTCCACCTCATCGGCCATGTGAGGTAAGGAGCCAGTTGTATAGGAGAGTGAAAGAGGATGTTGAGATCATTGGTCAGTTTCATTTTTCAGCTCCACTTCCTCTGTGTTTGTGGCTTTGGTTAAAGTCAGAGCAATGAACCAAACAAGCATTGAACTAGAATGCCATGTTTGAATGTAATGATAAAGTTAGCATGTGATAAGATTCACAAACCAGTTTCAAACCTTGCATTCAGATCATATTCTTTTGGCCCTGAATAAATCACCATTGAAAAGCCTGATTATGTTTCAGCATACAAACAAGACAGAGTTAAAATTAGATAAACTATAAATTACCACTATATCCAAAACAGACCTGTGTCAGGGAGTACCCAGTTTAGTATAGTGCATTGGCCACATCTACATGTCACTTTAAGTACATCACAGAACCTTTGTGCATCACATGTTTAGTCTTGCTTTGCTTCTTGCGCAAGAGACTAAAACATTTTTAAAAACAGTCAGTAGGCATATCCTGACTTGTGGATGATGGTTTAATGTGCCCAGGCAATTGAGGGTCATCAGCTAGCTTTAAACCAGAGTTTGTTATGATTACTGGCTTTCTTGGGTACAGTAAACTCATAGATTAAAAATTTTGAATGCAGTGTTTGGTTTCCATGCCTGTATCACCCCCACCTTCCTCTGACCAGGGTAAGTAAAAGAAGTAAAGTGGACCAAGTGGGCTGACTGCACATGGCTTGTGTATATAATGGTTTAACAAGCCAGGATTCCTTGCTTAAAGTGTGTAAAGACCAGCATTGTAGTAGTAAACAAAAAGTACACTGCTCTTTTAAATAAACTGCTTATTGTAAAATATCATCTTCAAAAGATGAGTGGGAAGTCAGCTCCAATGTTTAACCAATTAAGGAAGGTAGAAAACATATATTATCCCTTTTTTGAAAATATGAAAAAAAGAATGGTTGGAGAATCTTCAGGCTACACCTAGAAGTACAAGAACAACCTGAAGCTATCCAAGAAGAGCTGTAGGATCCAGAGAGAGAGCCCAGGTAGTTTCCTTGGCAAAGAACATGCATGAATTACGCAGCTAGACTTTAAAACTGTGATTTGGCTCTTTGTCCATGTGGGTCAAAGTTTGTGGCAACTGAAGAATTTGAGTTACTGAACTTTAAGACCATATTCAAAATATCTTCTGTATGGATCTAAATTGCCTCTCATTAAGGCAATAAGACTCCTTCACGGATTGCTGCCTTGTCGTGGCAAAGGGGCTTGAGTAATTCAGAGAAGCTATGGGCTATGCCGTGCAGGGACACCCAAGATGGACATGTCATAGTGGAGAGTTCTGACTAAACGTGATCCACCTGGAGGAGGAACTGGCAAGCCACTCCAGTATCTTTGCCAAGAAAACTCCATGAACAGAAACAAAAGGCTAAAAGATATGACGCTGGAAGATGAGCCTCTCAGGTCGGAAGGCGTCCAACATGCTACTGAGGAAGAGCGGAGGACAAGGACAAGTAGCTGCAGAGCTAATGAAGTGGTTGGGCCAAAGCCGAAAGGACACTCAGCTGCGGACGCGCCTGGAAGTGAAAGGAAAGTCCGATGCTGGAAAGAAAAATATGGCATAGAAACCTGGAATGTAAAATCTATGAACCTTGGTAAGCTGGATGTGGTCAAACAGGAGATGGAAAGAATAAACATTGACATCCTGGGCGTCAGTGAACTAAAATGGACGGGAATGGGCGAATTCAATTCAGACGATTACCATATCTACTATTCTGGGCAAGAATCCCATAGAAGAAATGGAGTAGCCCTCATAGTCAACCAAAGAGTGGGAAAAGCTGTACTGGGATACAATCTCAAAAATGATAGAATGATTTCAATACGAATCCAAGGCAGACCTTTCAACATCACAGTAATCCAAGTTTATGCACCAACCACCAATGCTGAAGAGGCTGAAATTGACCAATTCTATGAAGACTTACAACACCTTCTAGAACTGACACCAA
This sequence comes from Intellagama lesueurii, assembly GCA_037013535.1. Lineage (NCBI taxonomy): Eukaryota > Metazoa > Chordata > Lepidosauria > Squamata > Agamidae > Intellagama > Intellagama lesueurii. The sequence goes on along the minus strand of JBAJHW010000003.1, from coordinate 189,114,362 downwards.
AGAAAGATGTTCTTCTCATTATAGGGGACTGGAATGCTAAAGTAGGGAGTCAAGAGATAAAAGGAACAACAGGTAAGTTTGGCCTTGGAGTTCAAAACGAAGCAGGGCAAAGGCTAATAGAGTTTTGTCAAGAGAACAAACTGGTCATCACAAACACTCTTTTCCAACAACACAAGAGGCAACTCTACACATCGACATCACCAGATGGGCAATACCAAAATCAGATTGATTATGTTCTCTGCAGCCAAAGATGAGAAGCTCTATACAGCCAGCAAAAACAAGACCTGGAGCTGATTGTGGCACTGATCATCAGCTTCTTATAGCAAAACTCAAGCTTAAACTGAAGAAAGTAGGAAAAACCACTGGGCTAGTCAGGTATAATCTAAACCAGATCCCTTATGAATACACAATGGAAGTGAAGAACAGATTTAAGGAACTAGATTTGGTAGAGAGAGTGCCTGAAGAACTATGGATGGAGGCTCGTAACATTGTACAGGAGGCAGCAACAAAAACCATCCCAAAGAAAAGGAAATGCAAGAAAGCAAAGTGGCTCTCCAATGATGCCTTACAAATAGCAGAGAAGAGAAGGGAAACAAAATGCAAGGGAGATAGGGAAAGTTACAGAAAATTGAATGCAGACTTCCCAAGAATAGCAAGGAGAGACAAGAGGGCCTTCTTAAATGAACAGTGCAAAGATATAGAGGAAAATAATAGAAAGGGAAAAACCAGAGATCTGTTCAAGAAAATTGGAGATATTAAAGGAACCTTTTGTGCAAAGATGGACATGATAAAGGACAAAAATGGTAGGGACCTAACAGAAGCAGAAGACATCAAGAAGAGGTGGCAAGAATACACAGAGGAATTATACCAGAAAGATCTGGATGTCCCGGACAACCCAGGTAGTGTGGTTGCTGACCTTGAGCCAGACATCCTGGAGAGCGAAGTCAAGTGGGCCTTAGAAAACATGGCTAACAACAAGGCCAGTGAAGGTGATGGCATTCCAGTTGAACTATTTAAAATCTTAAAAGATGATGCTGTTAAGGTGCTACACTCAATATGCCAGCAAGTTTGGAAAACTCAGCAGTGGCCAGAGGATTGGAAAAGATCAGTCTACATCCCAATCCCAAAGAAGGGCAGTGCCAAAGAATGCTCCAACTACCGTACAATTGCACTTATTTCACACGCTAGCAAGGTTATGCTCAAAATCCTACAAGGTAGGCTTCAGCAGTATGTGGACCGAGAACTCCCAGAAGTACAAGCTGGATTTCGAAGGGGCAGAGGAACTAGAGACCAAATTGCGCTTCATGGACAGAGGAACTAGAGACCAAATTGCGCTTCTGCTTCATTGACTACGCAAAAGCCTTTGACTGTGTGGACCACAGCAAACTATGGCAAGTCCTTAAAGAAATGGGAGTGCCTGACCACCTTATCTATCTCCTGAGAAATCTATATGTGGGACAGGAAGCAACAGTTAGAACTGGATATGGAACAACTGATTGGTTCAAAATTGGGAAAGGAATACGACAAGGCTGTATATTGTCTCCCCGCTTATTTAACTTATATGCAGAATACATCATGTGAAAGGCAGGACTGGATGAATCCCAAGCCGGAATTAAGATTGCCGGAAGAAATATCAACAACCTCAGATATGCAGATGATACCGCTCTGATAGCAGAAAGTGAGGAGGAATTAAAGAACCTCGTAATGAGGGTGAAAGAGGACAGCGCAAAAAAATGGTCTGAAGCTCAACATCACCTCCTGGCAAATAGAAGGGGAAGATATGGAGGCAGTGACAGATTTTACTTTCTTGGGCTCCATGATCACTGCAGATGGTGACAGCAGCCACGAAATCAAAAGACCCCTGCTTCTTGGGAGGAAAGTGATGACAAACATAGACGGCATCTTAAAAAGCAGAGACATCACCATGCCAACAAAGGTCCGCATAGTCAAAGCTATGGTTTTTCCAGTAGCGATGTATGGAAGTGAGAGCTGGACCATAAAGAAGGCTGACCGCCGAAGAATTGATGCTTTTGAATTGTGGTGCTGGAGGAGGCTCTTGAGAGTCCCCTGGACTGCAAGGAGAACAAACCTATCCATTCTGAAGGAAATCAACCCTGAGTGCTCACTGGAAGGACAGATCCTGAAGCTGAGGCTCCAATACTTTGGCCATCTCATGAGAAGAGAAGACTCCCTGGAAAAGAGCCTGATGTTGGGAAAATGTGGAGGCAAGAGGAGAAGGGGACGACAGAGGACGAGATGGATGGACAGTGTCATTGAAGCTACCAACATGAATTTGACCCAACTCGGGGAGGCAGTGGAAGACAGGAGGGCCTGGCGTGCTCTGGTCCATGGGGGCTCCTCAAAGCTAAATGGTATAGGTGTGTTTTTTTCTCCTAATGATCCTGGTGGGGTGGTGCACTTTGTATGTGGTTTTTTCTTTGGATGTTTTAGTTAGATTTTTTTAATTAGATGTTTTAATGTTTTTAGAGGTGTTGTTCCACTGTGTTAAAATTAAAATATTTTTAAAAAAAACAGTGGTGTGCTGTAACAAATCTTTAGGAACTGCTTGAAAGACAAGTCTCTATAAGCTTTCAGCCTGAACAAACAAGAACTTTGAACTGTTTGTTGTTTGGCTTCATGTAACATAATGGCCAAAATGTTGCTTAGCATAATAAATTGCACTATAGTAGGCCCATTGAATCAATGGGGATTTGATGAGTCAATTCTTCCATTAATTCCATTCATTCATGAGGCCAACTCTAATGCAATTTACTATGCTAAGGATTTTGATCAGTGTCTTGGCCCTGTCCTGCTTGAACCTGAACAGTTTAGGAAACATGGAAAAACAATTAGGATCCTGATTGTGCTTCTGGACAAATGTTGTTGTCTTTGTATGATGTGTGATGTAGATGCTTCTACAGATTACATATGTATACTACTATCATGTGGATTTTCAACACGATCATGTTTTTTTACAGAAACATGCAAATAGCATGTTCATAGTTACATAGATCCCGAAGCAGCACTAGTCTCAGCAAGAGTGACAAAAATAATGCCACCTCTGTAACATCTGAATGATATTTTCCTTCTGAACTGCCCTCTTAGGAGCCTCTGAGTTTTGTTGTCTCCCCACAATTGCAAATATTGAACAGGGCTTTGAGAATCCGAAATGTCTGAAGGACCAGAGGCTTCCAGTCCTTAGAGCAGTGATGGAGACTCGAGTTGAGGGACTTGCTGTCAAGTTGGACTTAAGTCACACTTGTGACACGACTCAGACCTTGACTAGTTGTTTTTTTCCCTCCAATGACTCAAACTTGACTCAGAACTTATCCGCCCGTCCATTTTTTCGGGGGGGGGGGGGGAAGCTTGTTTTTAATAGGGACTCGGTTGGGACTTGGTACCAAAGACTCAAACTTGGGACTTGGACCCAAAGACTTGCCAACATCCTTGCCTTAGAGTACTGCATAATCTCTCACATAAAGGGGCTGTAGCCCACACTCTTCTTTCCTTGGTGAGTTTTCTATGGTGGCTTGGCTTTGAGGACTGTCAGAGGCAGTCATTACTAAAATAGCTAGCTATGTGTAGAGCTGGTTTCTGTGGGTAGGTTGTGTTCAGTAGTGATTGTTTTCATTGTTGTCTCCTCCTCCTCCTCCTCCTCCTTCTGTTGCTCTGAAGTTGCCAAGGGACCTGGACTGGTAGCCACATTATTTTAGGCTTTCCTACTGGGTTCTGCAGCTCTCAAATACTTCCTAGGATGAAGGGGATCCCTAGGGATCCCCAGAATCTGACAGGGGAGAGTGGAAACTATTAACTCCCTCCAAATAGCTATGACATGGCCACAGCTGGTGATGTCCCTGGAATTGTGTGGTGTGACTTGAGCAACAGGATTCTGGCCAATATGTTACTTAGTATTAAATCAAACTTTTCTTTTTCCTCTTCCTCTTTTCTTAAATTTAGCTGTATGTCCTAAAATAACACTTTTATCAATAATTGATGAATTGCACAAAATTGATAATGTAGTGCATTGATTGACTGACTGACTGACTGATTGATTGATTGATTGATAATCAAGCACCAAATTGATAATTTATTACTTTTATGCCTTTTTTTATGCCATTTGCTCTGATAATAGCATAAGGGCTTTAGAGTTTTGATAGTTTAGTATATTGATTCCCATCTTTGAGTTCCCAGATGTTCTTGGACTACAACTCCAGAAATCCTGGCCAGCACAGCTAGTGGTGAAGGCTTCTGGGAGTTTAAGTCAAAGAACATCTGTGGACCCATGTTTGGGAACCATGGGAGTGGTCATTCACCTTTTGTGGTCCTGATTTGAATCCAGAAACCCTTTTCAGAAAGCAGTCTCTGCTATTAGAGTGTTCAATACGCTCAATGCGCACATTATTCTCTTGACGAGAATCTTGTCCTTAACCTATTTGTTCACAATAATGCCCACAGCATTTTGGGTAATATTGTACAACATTACTCAGCATGCTGTGGGCATTATTGTGGGCAAGACTTTCACCAAGAGAATTAATATGCTTATTGAGCCTTTTCAGAAAGACATTATTCTGATAAAATGACTTGAAAGGATAATTTTCAAACATGAAGAAGTAACATCTAAGGGAATGTTTGTGTTGTGTATCACTACTAGTTTTTGCTAGCTTTGTTTCACAGTTCAGGGAACTCAATGAATAATCTTTATCTATAAGAAAAATAGAAAAGCCAAATTATAAACATCCTAGATCTGGGTGTATTTTTGCATAGCTAGGTTCCTGGTTGATGCTGTTGGATTTGAGGTGATTCTTTTTGATTCTTCTCTGGTCTTGTGGAAGAACTGAGTTGTATCCAATTGCATCATTCCAATAGCTGTTACTGAGTAGTGCAAAGCTTCTACAGCTTGCAAATACCCAGTTTTCACTATTGTACTGCTTTCTCATTCCAGGTACACAGGCCTTTGGCAAACTATTACATAAAGCTTCACTGTTTACTTGCCCTTCTCATTTGTTAGTATTTGTGAAATTGCTAGCAGGACAGGGGACCACTTGTGGAACAAAAGTGCTAGGTTTTCCAGCTGGCATTGCCTTGCATATAACCTTGCAAAAATAAGAGGTAAGAAAACTTTGAAATAAGACATTTCTGGAAAAGGAAAATAGGCACCCGTTAACTTCTAATCCTGATACAGATAATATAACTAGCCTGCACTCTAAATTGTCCCTAAATTAATAATAATAACAATAATAACAATAATAACAATAACAACAACAACAACAACAACAACAACAACAACAACAACAATAATAATAATAATAATAATAATAATAATAATAATAATAATAATAATAATAATAATAATAATAATAATTTATTGTCATTGAACGTATATACACCGTATACACATACAACGAAATTCACAAAGAACACTCAGAGACCAGACCAAAACACACACACCATCATAACAATCCTAAAACCCAGAACCCCGCCTAAGAGCACACAGTATCCACACAACATACAACACAACAGACCAAGTAATAGTAATACAGTCCAACAATTGTTAAGTGATTCTTAAGTTCCTTGTTAAGTTCAATTATAGCTCTAGGATAAAAACTGTTCAAAAAGCGTGTCTTCCGAGTTTTAATTGCTGTTTTAATTACTTCTGAATTTCTTACGAGAAATATTTGTTTTGCTTCCTGATAAAATAATTGCCGGACTTGAGAATGTGACCCTCCTGCTCCCCAAATTTAAAAAGCAGTTTAAAAAGCCCTTTAGCGCAAAAGGGCCGTTGGTCTCCCTAGGGGCATCAGGATAATTATGTCATATTTTCAGGGCCTGCTGCTCCCTCTAGGCCAGTGATGGTGAACCTATGGCACGCGAGCCATCAGGCTAGTGGCTAACCTAGTCTCTGTGAATAAACGATCTTCAAAATGACCTGTCCTCAATTGCCCTGCTCAGGTCTTGTAAACTGAAGCCTGTGACTTTCTTTAGGGAGTCCATCCATCTCGTGTTTGATCTTTCTCTTTTCCTGTTGCCTTCCACCTTTGCCAGCATTAATGTCTTTTCCAGAGAATCCTGTCTTTTCAAGATGTGCCCAAGTAGGACAACCTCAGTTTCATCATTTTTGCCTCAGAGATAGTGATAGTGCCTCAGTATTCAGGTTTTATTGCAGTGTTGACACTTTGAAATAAATAAGTTGGTTTTGTGTTGTAGTTTGGGCACTCGGGCTCAAAAAGGTTCGCCATCACTGCTCTAGGCCTTGAGATCCCGGTGCCTTCTCCTCCAATTTTTTTTTTTTTTACACGTTTTGGCCTCTAGAAAGAACAGACTTTTTCAATAACAAACCCCAGTTTTGTTAGGGAAAAAATAAGAGTATCATAGAGGAGATAACAGCCCTCCAAGGGCCATGGGCATGTGCAGCAACTGGACCTCTGGATTGTTTACCCCTATGCTAAACTTGTTTATGTATGGCCAGTGTAGTGTTTCTTGTTAAAATACAGCTCCTGATATTTTATTTCTCTACTGCAACCTAATTACATTGTTAAAATACTTTAAATGCATCGTAGATTCCTACTCAATCTTTTATTCTTCATAGATACATAGTTTCTACCTTCATTTTGACTACTGAAGACAATTTAAACATTTTAAATGTTTATAAACTGGAATAAATGCTTTTGTCATCTTTTCAAACTGACTGTATTAGCTAGAATGCACAAGGTATCTAATGTATACTGGAGTGAAATATATAATAATAAAATTGAGAGTTAAAGGCTCAGGAGGATTAAAAGAAAATATTAATGCACTTTTAATTATGATGCAAATTTACTACATGATCGAATCAACATGAAATATTGTTGATTGGGTTTTTATGCACAGTAGTAGTATAGCATAGCAGCTTCATTTTTCATAATTAAAAGTGAAATTGAAAGCACTTTACTAAATTATTTTTCATTAGCAGCATGTTTATCTAAATTATAATTTGCAAAATTTATCCTTGAGTGAAAATCTACTTTTAATAGTGTACATATTGCTTGTCCTTTTAACTAATGTGTAAACAGAAATAAATCAAAACTTGTGAGAATGTACTTCATCTTTTATGGCCTCAGGATGTTTTTGTCTTAAGTTTTAAAAAGACTAAAATAATAAAAATTAAGGGTTCAATGTGTTGCCTGTATTATTAGTACACTGAATATGCATTGTTATAAATATGCTGTTGTCTGTACTGTATTGTTAATTTCAAGGTTTGGAAATGTTTGTCAGTGGAAGGTTTGGACGACTACTCCTAATATTGGTCCTTGGAGATGTAGTTTAAAAAAATAGGAATGTTCAAGCTCTGATTACAGCACATACTCTGGTTAGAACAGTCCTCCTTTCTGATGCTTTGTGTCTCCCATGTCCGGGTGGTATCAGTCCTCCTTTTTGCCAGTTGAATAGGGGGCGCCCTCTGTGGATGCCCACTGCTCCATCATCAAAAGGCAGGCAGACATTCGCCAAAAAAGGAGGACATGGAGGACACAGAATATCCCCCAAAACAGGACATTTTTGCATTAAATGTGCATATTGTAATAGAAACTAATATATGCAGCTGTCATCGCAATTTGACATTACAGTTATAATTTAAGTGGAATAAAGTAGTGCTCACCATATTGCACAAAATTGTGACAGGGTAACCACCTCGGTAGACAGCATTGAAAGAAAGATGTGATATAAATCACATAAATAAATAAATAAATAAGGCATAGTGTTTAATGGCTCTCTGAGATGCCCTGTGCCTTGTACTTTCTGCAGCTTACTGAAAATAGAAATACTGTATATAGAAAGAAAATGAACAGAGGTGACTGTAGGTTTGCCGAAGTATCTTGGTAGGCAACAAACAGTTATTTCAGAGGAATAGTCTGAATGGGACTTTCAGGATGTCCACTTCTGGGGTTGACTTCACCTCTCAAGTTCTTGCAGAACAGACATATTATGCCATTTCCTTCATGCAGTTAATCAATAGTTATATCAATGTGTGTGGTTTGCATCTTTTCTTTCAAAGTGATCCCCTTCCAAACCATTTTACCTTAAGAAATTAGGGTGCGCTGATTGAATGCATTTCCCAGTCAAGCCTCTGCTTTCCTGCTTGGCCAGGGAAACTCACAGGGGTCGAGTGGCCACTTACACATCTTCAAAAAGAAGGAAATACATCACCAGATAGGAGGGCAGCCCTTTAAATAGAGGACATTCTCTAAAGGAGGACATGCGGCCACCTTAGTCTCTCCAACCATTCAACTGCAAACCTCAGATCGTAGAAATAAGAATGATGGGTGATTTTTCAATTAATCCCATTACCACTGAACTGCTTCCAGAGTGTAGATTGTGGTGAGAGCATGTTTTTTGAATATTCCTCCATGTTAAAAAACAAAGCAAAACACACAACTGGCTGTATTTAATAAAATAGAAAAATAAAAATGATGATATCTGTGAAGATTCTCAATCATCCAGGTGAGGTTATCTGGAAGTTGAGTCATGGCAACTGGGCTTCTTTCTTTCTTATTAGGTTGAAACATTTCGCTACTCATCCAAGTAGCTTCTTCAGTCTGAAGAAGGAGTGAAACTGTATTAGCTCCCACAAAAACTAGAAAAACCAAAGAACTGTGGCAGAATCAGATTATGAATTATGTTCAGGAAGACCAAGTATAGTGAGACAGCTGTGATAGGAGACTGAGAAAATTGGCTACAGTCTACAGTCAGATTTTTCAAAACGAGACTAAGTGATAGATTGCCGTCACTTTGACTGAAACAGGGACCTGAAGACAATCAGAACTGAGGATACAGCCTGTTACTGAGATAAGCAAGAAGGCTCTACAGCTTCCTTCATCTTCCTTGCTGATGAAAGACTCACAGTTTAATGGGAACTGGCATATGAAAGCTGTCGAAATGTACAAATAACTAGCTAGGCCACTGGGTGATCTTGGACTGGTCACTTTCCCTTTATTGTGGCCTGCAAGATTTGGAACTGCCAACCCTACCCAGTACAGCCAATGGTGAGGGATAATGACAGAATGTGAGTTCAAAAATACCTGAAGAACTCCAAGTCACCAATCCCTGTTCTAACCTATTTTTTGTTTTGATTATTCTCAGGTTAAAATGGGTGGAAGGGGAACCATATATGCTCCCCAGAATACTTAGGAGGAACAGAGTGACAAACATTTCATTTTATTTAATTAGAAACATTTAATTACACATTTAATTTCCAAAACATTTAATTACAGGTTAATTTTTGTTGTTGTACATAATTATTTGTATAGTATTATTATAACATCTTTCTCGTGGTGACAGGAATATTCAGAACTTCATCTTTAGAGTCTCCATTCCTGACTTATTGCCTGAAATCCAGTAGCAAGTCACAACTAGAATAGGACCATTGAATCATGGGAACTTACATAGATGTTGACTTACCAAATCCCCACTGATTCAATGGTCTGCTCTAATTGTGACTTACTGCTGGATTTCAGACAGCATATGGTAAGATAGTGCACAGAAATTTTGTTAGCAAGTTCGATCCTACCACAAACCCAGTAAAATAACATGTTCTTTTCTTTTTTAAAACCAAATATATCTCTTTGTATGGTAACAGCCTAGGATGATTGGCAATAAATGAGGGATTAGTTTCCCTTCCTATTGTCTAGGGTAAAAATACAGTATTAAATCAAGTATAAGTCAGTGGGGATTCTCCTGTTGAAATACCTGGATTATTTGTTGATGGAGTTGGTCAATAAATAATTATAGAGATATTAAAAGGAGAAAAAGCACTCAATTGCTTCCATTTGTATTCTGTAACATTTGGGGGATGAGTTCTCCATAGCTCAAACATTAAATTGAAATGCTAATAAACATCCAAGCAGTATATTAGAATTAGGGTATTTGAATTTTTAAAAGTGTACAATCACAATAATGCCTTTCAGGCTTTGATTTCTTATTTATAAGAGATGATCTTGGTACTGTTTTCCTAAATGATAGACTCTTTTATCTCCTACTTAGAATGTGCTTTCAGTTTTTGTTTCTTGATGTTTTTTAAATGAACTTTCATAGAGCTCCAAAGATAACTGTGGCCATGTGAGAAAATAAAATAATTTCCAGAGTTAGCCATATTAGTTTGTTGCAGGAGAAACAGCAGCGCCCTGTTGCGCCTTAGAGAATAAAAGGATTATTACAGCATGAGTTTATGTGAACTTTTGATCACTTCATCAGATGCACAGTTGTCCAGAATTCAAAGGATATATATACTTCCTATTTAGATGTTACCATTTGAAAATGCAGGGGAAACTCAGGGAACCCCTGTCCCCAATATCCTTCCTACAACCTTCTTGTGTTTAAAGTGAAAGCAAGAAGATCTTATATGTGTGTTCAGCTGAACATGTTTACAAGCTCATCTTCAGATTTTCTTGCTCATGTGTATGCCCCTGTCTTCATCATGACTTAGATCTCTCTGTTTTGAATAGAGAGGGCTCTAGTGTATGAGTGGTTGGGGTGGGATTGTTGACACTGAGAGCAGAGGTAGATTAAATGGTTACATCACTAACAATACCTTCTGCATCTCATTTCCTTTCAGTCGTACTCTCTGCAATCCTATCCCCTCATCCTTGTGTCATATGTGTGTGTGAAATCCTGGACAATTCTTCATGTATCTGATGAAGTGAACTATAGGCTGTGGTCCATAAAAGTTACTTTTTGGGGCTAGAGTTCCAAGAATACCCTAGCCAGCATGGCCACTGGACATGCATGGGGTGGTATTTTGGGATATATAGTCCAAAAACAGCATTTTGGAAATTAAATTCAGATCTCATTGCATGCTCCATCACAAAGGGGTGCTTCATTGGTATGTGGCCAAGCTATGGTGCCATTCATCCATGATTTATACTGATTCAACTTCAGAGAACTACTTTCAGTGCACCTTCCGTCTCCCTCATGACCACTTTCTTATTGCTTTTTCCAGCGGCACACCACAAACTGCCTTTGAAATTCCACACACTTTAAAAACTGCCATGTTCTGGTGGAGCTGTTGATCAAAAGTCCAGAGTTTCCTTGAACATGCTGACTTCATGGGTTCTCCTGCACCTGTTCTACGCTCACTTAATCCTCCAAGCCTCTCTATTTTACAAACCTCATTTCCTTAATTCTATGTATAGCCTGGTCTTTCACTTGCTTCCTTTTCCCTTGCTTCTGTTGTCAGCTCCCAGCTCACATAGTTGTGACACAGATTTCTCCTCATGTGTGCTTTCTTTCCTAAACTACTTCATTTGGTTCAGATTGCCCTTTCTCCAGTATTGTGGAGTCACTTTGATTAGCTCTGAGCCTTGGTTGTCTTGTAACTGTGTTATTGATAAAATGTTCAGGGTTGTCATTACACCATCCTCAGGCCAACAGTGTCCTCTTCCTCCCTTTTCACAGTGTTAAGTCCCATATCCCAGTTTGATAGATATTGGCTGAAATGTCTTGTATAAAATGAAAACAGAACATCATTTCCATTTTTAAAACCTTATAGTTCCATGTTAAATAAAAGGTTGAGGCTTGCAGGGTGGAGGGAATACCAATCTTTGTCTGAACCACTGCATGAAATTAGACAACCATCTGTCAGACATACTCTGATTTGGATTCCTGCATTGAGGAGGGGGTTGCGTTTGAGAGCTTTATAGGCCCCTTCCAACTCCCATTATTCTATGATTCTATAACTAAGACACCATTTTAGCTGATTTTAAAATCTTCAAGGCTGATGTCCTTGTAACAAACCATTTCTTTCTTTCAAACCATTGTCCTTCCTTTAAAGGCTGCCTTGTTACACTATAGCTCATCTTTGTTATGGCGGTCTTAAAAATTTAACAGGTTTATTAATCCTGAAAAATTTATTATAGTCAAGCATGAGATATTATTAAGTTGCTGTTGTACAAAGCATTTTGCCTCACTGTCGGAATGACTTGTCCTCTGCCTTGGCAGACACAGAAACATTCATTTTGTTTCCTAATTAGAAGAGCTGCAACCAGAAGCTATGACAGAGTTCAGCTCCTCCATGTACAGCATGCCAGGTTCCATAGTGCAGGCTTTATAAAATTCTCCTTAATTCAGGAACAGAATATCATTAACTTTGTAAGTGGATGAATACAATGGACAAGCAATTTAATTAACTTCTAACATTGAACGTTGGATGGGAGACAAAATAAAATTATGCACATATTTCTCATGCAGGCAGTCAACCTTGAAAGGGGCTTGATTGTGCTGGGTCAGACAGGGGGACAGCTCTGTCCAATTATTTCATGTTTAGCCTTAGAATATGAAATTTGAAATTTGGTACTTTGTAAATCAATCATCTCTTATTTTGAGGTAGCTTACGAATATTTCTGGAGATACTGAGGAGCATCTAGTGACTGTGACATGCTAAATACACATTTTACCACATGATACCCTTCCCACTGAGAGCTGACCTGGATAATACTAAATGAAATAGGCAATAATGTCTTCTCAACAAATTGAATTTGCCATCACAGAGTCTATTATAGAAGAAGAGATCCATGCAATACTAAATTGATTTCAAGCCAAGTGGTGTTCTAATTACAGTGGTTTAAAGTCAGGGATCCAGGTAAATGTTGGGTCAACTTTAGGCTTAAGTTTTCTATTGAATGGTAATAATAATTTTTCAAAACATCCTAGTGACTTAGGTTAGCAGAGGTGCAAGATGCAGTTTCACATGGCTTAAAATACGTGGCAGGAAAGTGTGAAAATGTTATGTGATGGTTCTGCTTGAAACCTTGGAAACCAGCCAGTATTCAGGACATGGTTTATGACAGGGACGTGGAACATGTGGCCCTCTAGACCTTCTAAGATGGCAACTTCACTTTTGCTTATGCTGACCAGGGCTGATGAAAAATCTAGAAGACCTCATGACCTCATTCCTGGTTTATGATGCTTGTTCAAAAAAAAAAAAAAAAAAAGAGAGAGAGAGAGAGAATTCTTCACTTAAATTCTTCAGACTTCTTCCAGTTCAGATGTACCAAGTTAAAACAGACAGTGGAAGTTTCCCATCTCTTTGCAGCCATCCACATAATGCTAAACTATATTTTTTGTTCAAGCCACACTGCAGCTTACCTGGAGCGAAACAGTGAAGCAATCAACATCCATTTATTAAATACCATCTTAAAAGCCTGGGTTATTTTTTAAGATTAAAAAAAGTTCTTCAATGGGCTAGCTGGTAGAAGCCACCAGTTTGTGGTAGAAAATACACACTCCTATTGATTTCACGGTTGCATCAACACTCATGACACAGCAGCACAAATCAGTTCTTAACTATGATAGTCCTCCTCCACCACTGAAAAAGACCCATATACTCATAACAGTGAAACTAAAAATTACTATTCTACTTCAAAAAGGAGTGTAGTTATTCCTCACTGAGTTACATTTGCAGTGTAAGATGGCTATACCTGTGTTATTAGGGAAAGACGTCAATGGCAAAGAACTTGTTATTTGTTAGTGAGTTACTTCCAAGCTCTACTCTGGAGTTAGTGAGACTTCTGTGAGAACAAGATCAAAATTGCAGGTACCAGCTTATGGGATACTTGTGTAAACCTTTTAGCATTTATTAACTCTTATGCATCAGGATGGGACGTTTTAGAATTCACATAGAGCTAAATCACAATACACAGCTTTTGCTGCACTGATTATTTGCAAAAAAATCTGTCCAGATTACAGACATTTGCCATGCCCAGTTTTCTTATTTTGTTATTGTCTACAGACAAGCAATCATTGGGACAAAAACTGTCCCAACAAATCTATTGCATTTTTGCATTTTCAAGGTTTTGGTGAATTGTGATGCCTGGAAGCAGAAATGACATACTCTGGGTATCAGAAGGCTGGGCTCATTTGAAGGGAGGATTGTGTATTGTAATTCACTATGTTCAGGCAGTGCAAGCTGAATAAATGTACAGTCAACCCTCGACTTACGAACTTAATCCGTTCCGGAAGGACGTTCTTAAGTCGAAAGGAATGCATTGAAAACCAATTAATCCGTTCCGGCTGTTTTTGGTTCTTAGGTCAAGGGGCGGTTTGTAAGTCGAAGCATTAGTTCCCATAGGAACTAATGCAAAGCCGGTTAATCCGTTCCTACCACTAGGGGCAGAAATTTTTTCTTTTTTCCCCCTTTTAACCTAAGATGACTTAGGTTTAAAAAAAGGAAAGAAAAGAGGGAGGGAAGGAGGGAACAGACACCTTTTCAACAGAACACCTTGAAAGTTCAAATTTCGCGCTTTCCCCGCCTCCCGCGCGTTTTTTTCGGTTCGTAACTCGAAGCAAAGTTCGCAAGTCGAGGCTATATTTTTCTATCAGAGCGGTTCGTAAGTCGAAATGTTCGTAACTAGGGCCGTTCATAAGTCGAGGGTTGACTGTAAACCTGACCCTCCCATTAAGCCGCAGTATGTTGGAATTTTAAGGGGCAAAAGATTCCCCACAGCTCAGTCAGTGCAAATTTTTGTTTTTTCTTTTAATCCTGGTAGATAAGGCTAACTGAATACAGCATTTTGATAGTCTACAGAGGTAAATGAGAACACATAAACAACAGTACCTTTCTGGATAACTTGCTCAAATGTCAAACATTTGCGAACAGTTGCTTGGTGTAAAATGGACAGTGACAGTCTAAATTTCAAACATGTGCTGTTGCTGATTTTGACATCTCAACTTGCTATGTAGAATCAGAGTTGGGAGGTAGAGGCAATTCACTCATTAACCTAGTAATTTTGTTGCTGTTATCAGACCAGGGAACTTAATATATTGCTATCTGTAAAGAGCTGGCCCGTGAAAAAAATTAGGTTGGCTACTTGCATTTTATCTGTGGAATGTGTATACCTGCCACTGGATATTTGGAATATATGCTGCACTTTCTATAAACATTAAATTAGTGTTGAATTAAGAAATCAAGAGAGAGAGAAAAAAAGAATGAAATCAAATGAACTTGGGCAGGGTCATCCTCACCATCTATGAAGCTTCAGCATTTCTGCATTTGAATTTTGCATTGTGGTTTTTCAGTATGTACTTTATTGTAACAACTCAGCTGGGACTTTAGAGCTCAGGATCAGGCCAGTGGGTTGTTCAAGAGTTAATACAAAGAATTTGATCACTTTTAAAGTTCCAGATGTCTGCGTATCAGATAGACAAGACCTGATGTGAAAACAAAATACAATAGCCATTTAATGCTGTGTACTTTGGCTGATAAGGCTAATGTAGGGAATGATAAATTACGGACACCTAATTTGTTTGCAGATAAAAAGTGATAGATTATTTTTTAATGACTTGATTTGTGTACACAGCCAGTTTTTTCAGGTAGAAGAAACACGCACCCCAGTCCAGAAAACTAAAGGAACTTTTATTGAGAACATAAAATAACTAAGGAACTCCATATTTTCCCTGACTTTCTTTTGGATGTTTCCTTGCCTTTTATATCCAGATCCCAGAACAGTTTCAGCACTATATCGATTGATGGATTGGAAATTGATTGATTTAGTCTGTAGTTCAGAAGTGCCCACCACTGCTGTAAGAGTATGATGTCTATGGAACTAGTGCCACAGAAGGCCATGAAGCTGCAGCTTCATCTACTCCTAATTATAAGTAATACATTAATGTTTCCATTTGCATCTAAATACAGCTGTTAAGGAACACAAAAGGCCCAGCTTTCAAATTAGTTTTTCTTTTAAATGTGTTGTACCTAGTAATAACAATGGCCCATTTAGACTACTATTCAGAAAAGACCAATGAAGCATCATCTTCTCTTTTTTTTAAGCTGACCCACAAAGGAGTGCTTTTATGTAAAAATGTTTGTCATGCTGTCTTGGGTTATTGCAGCTCTTGATTTGCTGCTGCTCCTCAGACTGGAATATGGCAGCTAATAGACTGCATTTTTCTAATGGAAAAATAAGTGCTCTTGACAATCAGGTTTATAAATATGTAAAAAAAAAAAACCAACAAGCAAATGCAAACCTTTTAATTGTTTTTGGCTAAACAGGCAGGTAATCAATAATATCAGACGTGACAAACATATTGGTGACATGCACTACAGCCAAAAGGACTGGCAAGAGATAAGGACTTCCTGTCAGCAATGACCTATACTAATTAATATTCAGATGCTGTCATTTTTAGTGACAAATGCATTCCTTGAGCTATATTGATATAGTAGGTTAAACACTGAAAAAGTTAGGTTGAACTTTGACTTTAAATATTCATTAAAGCTAATTATGGATTTTATGACTACATGAATTACACTTTCTGAGTCATCATTGGGAATTTATTTTACATTTATTTAAAGCACTCTTCATAATTGCAATATTAGCTTTAGCACATTTGGTGGGGTAATGCAGAGACTGTTTACTCTGTGTGGTAATTATTTAAACCTTTTATTTTAAGTACTTGTCTGTGATTATTAAGTTTATGGAAGTGAAATGACCCACATTACAGCATCTAATTGATAATTAAATAGGCATAATGGGTTCTGTGTTTTATAGATGCTTTCATTTTTCTATTATGGTTAACATTTTTCTGTTACTATAGTATCACTGTAATTAATCATACGGTGAGAGTTTGAGTTTTGCAAAGGAGCAAAAATACCTTATGAAACCATATTTGAGGCTAAACATCAGATCACTAAGAATGGCTTTAACACATACTGTTTGGATTAACAAAATATACCATTGCCATTCAGAAACATGTTAATGGATGGACACATAATCTTAAATATCTTAAAATATTTATTGGCATAAAGAGACTTGCCCCATTTTATATCTCACTTTGCAGACTTCCTTGTGCACAAGGTCTATTGTGAGCATGGTGTGCTCTATTAATTTTCATCATCATCATTCTTTATTACTACCTTTGGGGCTACCTTTGAGATTGATGTGGAAGCTTCAAATGGTGCAGAATGCGGCAGCCAGACTACTTGCTGGAATGAGAAAATACCAGCATATCTCTCCCAGTCTGGCTGCCTTGCATTGGCTGCCCATTCGTTTCCACATTGATTTCAAAGTGGTAATGATGACGTACAAAGCCCAAAATGGTTTAGGACCTCGATACCTAGCAGAACGCCTTCTCCCACCTAGATCTACTCGAGTCACTCGCTATAGCCAGGAAAGGCGGCTGAGGGGCCTAACGCCGAGAGAGGTCCGAAAAGAAAGAACAAGAAATCGGGCCTTCTCGGCAGTGGCCTCTCGACTTTGGAACAGCTTGCCGTCAGAGATCTGCCTGGCACCCTCACTGGGTGTCTTTAAGAGCCAATTAAAAACTTGGCTCTTTAGGCAGGCCTTCCCTCCTGCCAATACTTGACTTTTACTTTCTGCTTGGCCTTTTGCTTACTTTTCCATCTTGATTAACATTAATATTGTCGATTTAAATTATTGTTTTAACTGTTTTTATGTATGATTTTGATGTGAGCCGCCCTGAGTAGACGCAGTCTAGAAGGGCGGGATAAAAATCTAATAATAAATAAATAAAATAAAAAATATTAATTTTCCTGCCAGTAGTACATCGATGTGCGTCAGGCAAATTTTACTTCATCCATGAGCAAACATTAGTGGGTAGTAGGCCCCCTTGATAGAATCCAAACTCTTGTGCCACTAAAAAATTGTGCAGCTATGTTGTTTAAGAAATGTGATAAGAATCAATAAGGACAATTTAGCAGAAGAGAATTGTCTTGTAAAAGCTGAAACTTGATCTCTGTCAAACATGCTTGGAGGTTCAGGATAGCTACCTCTTAATATGGTTAGGGCTGATTTAAAAAAAAAAAGCAAAACAGGCAACACAAAAACTAGTATTTGAGAAAGAGAGGTTTATTGTGGTGTGTAAATATGCCCAGGGTGTTTCGAAATTCAGTCTTCCTTGGGGCAAAGAAAGCAGGCACTGTTTTCTTCCAGTGATTTGAGCCACAGCGGTTCACTTAGGCTGCAGCCCTAAACCACTTACTAGGGAATAAACCCCATTATGCACACCAAGACTTGCATAAACTTGCATAGAAGTGCTCTGTAAAAATATATATTCTAAGTGAGAAGAATGTGGTATATAAATAAAAGTATTGGTTCCTTGATTGGTGCTGATCTTGGGGAGGATCTACTCTTCTGCCCCAAGCGAATGAAAGTTGCAGAGTTGGAAGATGGCTGCTTTTTAGAATCTTATAGTACTGGCTATGATCGCTGATGTATTATGGAAGTTGTAGTCTAATCCCTCCACCGCTCCCGGTGTTTCCTATCCCTGGGATGTTGCAATATTGCAGAAAGATTAAGAAGCAAAGATGGGAGGGCATCTTGTCCCATCTCTGGCAGCAAAATGTTGTGGGGGCCATGTATCCAGAGGTCTTTCACACATCCGGAATGAATGTAGGACCTTCTAGATTCAGAGTCGTATGTTTCTCCTTGCATTTCTTTCACTTGAAAGGGGAAGAAATTTAATTACTCCATGGGATATTGGTGACCAAAGGGATTATTCTATTTGATTTTTAACTCTAGGGGAGGGAGCAGTAAAAGAAATCTCTTTCATGAGAAAACAGGGACACCCTTCTGGCAGAGAGGAGTTTTGGCTCACTGATTGCTGAATTATTTATGAGAAGCTGCACAGCGAGAGACTGAACGTTTGCTGATTTGTCAAAAGCTCGAACACGAGGTCCTGCCTGTCTCCTTGACATATTAGTTCATCCAACAGAAAACACTGTCACACACTTTTAATTGATGAGTACACTTTCTTGTGATCCAGGCAGCTTGCTTCAGTTCTTCTCCTTATTATTATTATTATTATTATCATCACTGTTGTTACATTCTTCCATTTATTTGCACATGGAAGAGACCAATAAAAAGCAGCAGCAGACATTCTTAGGGAGGAACCCCAAGGTTAGCCATTCTGATAAACAGTCAGAGTAAGAAAAAAAAAGTATTATTTGAGATAAAAAGCCTAACTTCTAATATTTTCATATAATTCCATTAGCAATTTAGAAGAGGCAGACGTTTTCTTCCCTGGTAGGTTTTCTTGACACTCTGTGATAATTCTTAAATTACAGTGTTTTTAAGGGCTTCTTCTTGTAGTGACATATATATTGTTTATCACTTTCACAAAAACAAAATTCGTACAGTCAGGCTTTTCTGTTCTGTAATTGTATCATTTGGGTTTGCTTAAAACTGAAGATGCTGCTGAAAAAGCTAGTGAAGCAAGAACCTGAACATTAGTCTTTCATTTGTTCTGTGAATCTTTTACTTTGCTTTGCCAGCCACCAATTTTTTTCCAAAAATGAGATGTATAGGGAGGGGTGGGAGAAAGAAAGTTTTTTGCCAGGGTGGAATCCACTGAAGGATTTTAGAAGGACTTGCCAGATGTGCTTATGACGTAAGTCCAGTTTTGACAGTTCCCACAGTAGTGCTAGAGATGCTATTATCTAGCACAGCACTATCATGGATGATAGTTTAGAGCAGCCTCATACAACTTAGAGCCTTCTATATGGATTAGACTAGCGCTCCCATCATCCCTGGGCAGCAGGGTTGGAGTTATAGGCCAACACATCAGGCTGGTGAAGTAAAATGCCTGCTACAGGTTTTGGGTTGCCCTTGACCAAGTTTTCCTCAACAGGATCTTTCCTCTCCACCACTGTCTACTCCTTCTGAGTCCAATCCACACATCTTTCATTGCTAGCATACTCAGAAAGGACAGGTGAACAGGCACTGGCAGCAAGAGGAAAGGAAAGGATCCAAAGAGTGGCAGTGAGCTGTATGGATGTGGTCCTAAAAGTGGCACATCTATCCTGGAAGATGTGTTTAATACTCTGTTACCTACTCTGACCCACCTCTTCTGTTGGAAAATTTCTGTGTTTCCAGACTGTTGTATCTATTCACATGCCTGAAGCTAACAGAGGGTAGCCAAGTTAAAAAGAAGAGGCACCTCCTGCAGAGTGGATAAAAATCAGTGATTTAAAAAAATATCAAATTGATTTAAATCACAATTTAAAAATCCAGTTTTTAAAATTAAAATCATGATCTCCTGCACCTTTGATTGTTCTGCAGAAGAGATAATTATAACGAAACTTGTGTGTCACAAAATCAATATCCTTTCCTCAGTGAAATAAAAATTCAGAAAGTGTGGGAAAGGGTTAGGGATAGAACTTGGAAAACTTACTTACTTGCCCCGCCCCCATCACAGAGTCCCCCAGCAAGCATGGCCATTGGGTGATTCTAGGAAAGCCAAGGAAGTAGCTTTCCCAAACTCTAGTAAGTATTGGATTGTTATTCGAATCCCCTAACACAAAATTACTAGTGAGACTCTCTAGCAGTTTTGCCTGAACCACTCCTTTAGGATATTATGTTCTTGTTTTTGAAATGTGATTATATTTCTGATGTAAATGCATTTGATGTATTTACTATGAATCAAACACAGGTGTCCTAACATAGGTGGTCTCCAAAATATATGCATTTTAACTGCGTATTTAAAGAAACAGTGAGATAAATAAATTGTTAGCGTGTTGAATGTCCATCTTTTATTTCAGTTTCTAACAAACAATACCATTAAAACAGTTCAGGTTTAAGTTTTGAAAGCCGTGTTTATATTTTGCTGAACATCTGTTCTTTTCTGTTTTGTTTTCATACAGGCACTGGGAAGTTTTTACTTTCTACATGAATCCTTGAAAAACATATACCAGTTTGACTTCAAAGGTGGGTGTAAGAAACAAGGTCAATAAGTTGCAACATGTATTTACCTACATCAGTAAGTGTCACTAAATTCAGTGAACCTCAAATTCCACTGAATTCAATGAAGCTTCCTTCTGTATAGAAATAGGTAGGGTCATGCAGCCTATGTCACACTGTTCAGTTCTGTTCATAGTAGAAGGAAGAGCCCACATTGCTTTCATGGATTTGTTTGACACATTATGTTGTACAAATCTAGGTTTGTCGTTGCATGTGCTTTTCACACGAGCTGCCTTCTGACCAGTGAACCCTGTGTTTGGTGCATTTACATGTTCCATTTTTATGTTCATGAAAGCTTGTGATATTGCAAGTGCACACCTCAAAATATAAGGTACAGAAAGGGGCACAGATTATTTGCTTCTTTTGGGAGCAGTATTGGTGCTTGATGAAGGAAATCTGATAGATTTGCTAATAACCACCAGAGTAAATTTTGCTTTTCACATGGGTGGTATCAATAATGTACACATAAAGATTGGTTACTATGAATAACTGATTCATAATCCAATGAATACTTGTGACAAGATCATATTAGTGATTCTTTGTTTACCTGGAGAGGCCATGGTCAAGGTCACCAAGTAAACTTCATGGCTGAATCAAAATGAGAACCGCAGCACTCTTTAATTCACTGTATCACACTGTTATCTTGACACTAGAAAAGCAAATTTCAATGAAGTGTGTTTCACTTTTCTATATGTATGTATTATAGAAAATCACAGTAGATATGAAGATTTAAATTATACTTTATTCCATCACATGGAACAACTTTGATAAAAGTACACCACTCAGAATTTTGAGAAATATCTGCTCATATTTCAACATAAAAATCTCATAAACTTCATTTCACTCATTGAGACAGGTCACATTCATTCTCTATCTTTGCACTGCATTTATTTGAAACATCATTGAAATTGTGAGCGCACTAATTGTCTCAATTGTTCCGTTTCATTATTCTTGCTCTTACTCAAGATAGATTGCCCCTTTTCTAGTAATTGAGGGTAGGATGGGAACAGGGAATGCCTGTTCTGAGTGAAAGATTTGAATAGCTGTTCTGTGAGTATTGCATTTCAAGGTTTAACTACCATAAATCCTTCTACTCATCATTTTTTTTTATGTTGAAGTAGAATCGCAGACATAATGTCCAAAACTCATCATCAATATTTTATTCCTGATAGAGAACAATGTACATTGCAAGAGAGAGAGAAATTTTAAATGAGATATTAACTTGCCTGTCCACTCATTTTCCCCACCTGTATCAGTTTAATGACTGTGGAGCAATAATATGAGTTACTCTTAATCAAGTGGACTTTGGCAATCTATCCACTTAACGTTTAGTGCTAATTCTGGATTTTGTACCTGAGTGCTTACATCACCAAAATCAACCTTCATCTTATTGTGATTTATTTATATTTAAATCTGATTTCACCCCCGGTACTCTGAAAAAGCTACTCCATGGGATCTGGAAGGGCCTACCAAGCACTTTGTGTTGTGTTTTCTGGGGCTTTGGTGGGAAGGGGAACAGTAGCAGAAACCCTCAGAAAGGAGTGCCCTGGCTTTTCACAAATGAGATGGTTAAATATTTTAAAGGCTCTTTTCAACATAATGCCTACATTACACCAGTTCTACAATAGGTTCAGTTCTTCCTCAATACTGCAGTTATTCCTTCCTCCATCCATCTAACAGTTCATTGAAGAGAAAGCAGTAGTTGAAGGGATAGCATACATTTAGGTAAATCTGGTGAACTGAAGAAGTGGGAGTTGGAGCAGCCACTTCCTTGATCCCACTTTACAGACCATTATAGTCATAGGTTCCTAAGGCTGACTGTATCACCAGAAAGAGCACTTCACAAATAATCTTCAGTATTCTCACCTCAAAGTGTAGTGGCAGAAGAACTAGAAGCTTGTCACCTGAAGCTGTGGGTTAGAGCCTGTAAATCTGTACATGGAAGAATCCATATTAAAAGGGAAGTATGTCCCACTGCCTTGTGGTTTATACCCATGGTTTCTATCCATAGTTGGTGAAATAGATTGCAAAAGAAGATTGGGGACTAAGGTGGTTTGGGGTGCATGCTACGCTTCCAATAATAAATGAAACAATCTATAAGAAAAGGCAAAACATACAATACTGCAAAATATGAGCATCTGTGTGTATTGTCTTGTGAATCATGACACAAGAATTTTGTTCATGCAGCAGTAGGAAATGAAAAGCAACAAGTTTCCCACCATGATTAGTTTCTCCAGCATGACCTTCCACTGTACTTCCACATAGCAAAAACCTGCTGAAGTTATGTTTTCATTGATTTCCAGTATCATCCCAATTTACTATTTATTTCATCCCAAGTATATACAATTAATTAATAAACCTAAAATACAACAAATTAATGCAAAATATGTATAAGTAAAACAAGATGCCCTAAGATCAGAACAGTTTTAAAATGTACAACAAATATCCAAAGAACAAGTTGCCAAAGAGGCTTTTGAAAAGAAAAGCTGTGCTTGTTAAAATCTGGTTCTGGTAACAGAGGCATGCTAAAAGCTTCTTATTTCCTCCTAGCTAAGAAGTACAAAAAAGTTACGGGGAAAGAAATCTACTCAGATACGTTAGAAAGTACACCTATGCTGGAAAAAGAAAAGTTCCCACAGGATTATTTCCCAGAGGTAAGTGTGAACAAGTGTCAGTTCCAGAGGACAAACAGCTTTATTGTGATCTTATTTGTGCCGGTGATGCGGATGGAACTATATGTTAATTGCAGAGCTAAAAATACTGTTTTGTTACTATTCAGTTTGAAATCTCTTACTGATGAGTCCCTGAGCAGGGTTTTAGAAACTGACCTTAAAGCAGAGGCAGCCTCATAGATGTGTAGCCAATCTTTTAGATAACAGGGTTCCAAACCTTTTAGGGCTTCAAAGGTCATAATTAGAACCTCAAGTCCTGCCAGGAAACAAATAGCATCATGGGCACAGAATTGGTGTAATGCTTCCAGACCTTTTGGCCCCTATAAGCATTCTTACTGCCACATTTGTTACTAACTGAAGTTTCCAAACTGTTTCTAAAGCATGTGTACCTGACTCCTGAAGAGAGATACAACCCTATCCAGAACCAGTTGTACAGATCATGTCAGAGCAACATTTTCCCCACAAGATTTCCACCTTATGAGGAAAAAAGCTGATCAAACAAGATGTCATATCAAAGTAACAAGCTGCTGAGGCTACTCGGGAGTGTGTCTCATATGACTCATATTTTCCCATAGCAGGAGCATACCTGGCTTTCTGTTGGCATAATTGAGCGTCTCTCAAGTCTTACAGGCATTTAGCAACTCCAACAGAGAAATCCAACTAATCTCTATATTAACCCAGTTAGCTTTGTTTATATAAATGTGATTAACTATGCAAAGTTGCATAAATTTACACAGAAGTAAAACTCACTGAGTTTCATGGGGCCTACTCCCAGTTAAGTATATAGGAGCGCTGCTGCCTTAATCAACCATGGTCCATGGCTTTGTAAAACAGAGTTTATTTTGTGTGCTTACCTGGCAAAATTTACATCTACTTTACATTACAGTATTTTTACACACTCTTCTAATGTAACATTTATGTTCTTTGGAGGGAGAGGTGTGTGGTTTGCCCTTAGTTAAAGACTGATTTCTTTTCTTTTTATTACTGTCGCTTAAGGATGATCTAAAAGTAATTACAATGATTGAGGCATAATGCCATTCAAAATAATTACAGCCCACTGCATATAAAAGTAACAAAACTTTCTGTGTTGATTTATGGCTTCTCTTGGCTGTGCACGCATCTCAAAACGATGCCTTTGGGAGCAACACTCCAGATAATGTTAGGTCATTTTTAAAAAGCAGATTTGTGTAGTCTATCATGGCTGAGCAATCCCCCCCCCCCCCCCGCATAGTGAGAAATTGGTTGTTATCATAGATCACCGATACTGCTCAAAGCTCTTGTGAAAGATGAATTAATTTCACTAATGCTTTAATGCAAACCTTTCATGGAGAAGGCTGTATGGTGATAACCTTATTGCAGTCTCTCTTTTCTCAATGATGATTTATGTTGTCTTTTAGTAGATGAAACTGCCTGTATTCACAATCTGTCTGCTGGCTAAAGGAATCTTATTAACAGGAAAACTGGGGAGAGACTTAATATTGTATAAAGTGAAAGATGCTGAACTCATTTTCTTAGGACATGGAGCTGCCATGTTCTAAAATCTAGATAACACCTTATTGAAAGATAATTTTGAACAGCATTGATATCTGGTGCGGAATCAAAAGAAAGGATCCTGCTTTCTCAAGAAGATTCCTACTTGGAACAAAAAAGTGTTTGCTTTGAGTACCCTAACAGGGAAATGGGTTAGAAATGGAAACACGGGAGTAGTTGCCCTTTCTGATCCCATTATGTCTTTGCCCATACACTCACCACAGTTCAGCACCATACCTATGCCTCTTCCTAAACTTTCCTTTGTGAACTGGTGTTAACTCCCAGCACTGCATGCTTGCTCTTTTAATATACTTGTTACTGCTAAGAACCTGTTCACTGTAGTTTTGAATTTCACCATGCCTGGAAAGAATTGAATGCCCTGATTCCAGTGATCTATGATTCATTTCAGCAGTGTATGCCTTAGAGAAATGAAACGGCCCAAGCAAATATAAGATAGTGGCCAGTTTTCTGCTGGTGGAAGTAGTAGGGGATGACCTCTCCCTCTTGCAGCCTTTCCAAACATCCTCCAGAAAGCTATGAAACCCTCCAGAGCATGTTGTTGGCAGTGCAGAGTACAAGTGGGCAGAGGGAAAAATCTTGTTACTGCTAATATCACATTGTAATTCCTAGCAGTAGTAGAGGCTTATTAGAACGTTTGGAATCTCCATTACAGGCAGAACATCTAGCAATGTGACAGTGATATACCACTTTTAGTTTTGGTTCCTATCCACCACACATTTGGGGAGAGAGGGGCAAAGTCCAGTGATAGTAGATAGCAGTTAACTGATAAGGGGTGGCCCAAGACATTTGCTGTCATAGGTGGAACAGCCAGTGGTGCCTTGCTCCAAGAGAACTGCTGGATAGCTCAGTGGTTTAGGTATCTGGCTGCAGAACCAGATGTTGGGAGTTTGATTCCCCACTGTGCCTCCTTGACAGGGGCTGAAGTTGATTATCCAAAGGGTCCCTTCCACCTCTGTAGTTCTAAGATCATTATTACTAATATACAGCTGATGGTGCCTTCATCCCTAGGTCACTTCAGCGATATTCTAAACAAGGCATCAGTTGCTTTTTTCAGAAGCAGTCATAGAGATTTATTTTGATCTCAGAGGGCTCGGTGCCTACACTTTGTGTAAGCCAACATGTCGTTAGTGGGTTCACATTGACTTCCTTTTCCACTCCCAGATCCAGCAGAGACCTCAGCCCCAATTCAGAATTATTATCCATGTAGAAAGCTTGCACAAAGAGGGAAGTGCTCTAGCCCTGCCCAATCTGTCCCTGATGTCAGTGACATCCTCCATGATATGGAGAGTGATGAGTCCGGGAAGGAGGGGGGCTTTGCTATTTGTGGAAGCTGCCCATGTGTGTTGGAACCCATATTTTCCAGGGTTCTGAATCACATAGCCCTCATGGACACAAGAGGCTCTTCCTCTGTAGATTCATTACTCTCCAACTGTAGGTAGATGATGGAAGTGACAATGGAGGGAGCAGGTCTTTCTTTATGTGAACATTCCACATGCATAGATAATGAAACCAGAGTTTTAGAATAACTTGCACAAATAATAAATCCTCCAGTTCTTCAGGGCCCTTTGTCACCCTTCATGTCTTTATCTGTCAGCTCATACATCTTGATACATCCCTTCCCACAATCTTCAATTCAAAGTGATCTCCTCCCTCCAAACAACTCTAACCTTTGCTGCTTCCATGTTGGGAGTCATGCTTTTTTGTTCTCTGCAAAAGTGAGCCTAACAGTTAAATAGTCCTATCCTGTCACAATCAGATATTGGTTCATACATTTTCAATGTTATATGCCCTGATCTTATCCTTTATCTGTGATATGGGTGGGATTTGTGGGGATCAACTTAGGAGTTGTTTTTTAACCATGTGGTCAAGGACTCAACAAAAGAAGGCATGCCATTGAATTTGCAAAACATAAGCAGGTCTGTTAATGATAGGACCTATTGGAGGTCACTAATTCATAGAGTCACTATAAGTTGGAAGCAGTATGATGGCACAAAGCTACAATTGTGTAAAGTCCACCAGTTGTAACTAGGTGCAAGCTAGTGGTGCAAATAGACAAACAGTCACTACGAATTTAGAAACAGGCTGTCTCTGAGCACATACTAGGTCCAGGAACTTGTGAGTCCGTACCAGAGCTCTGATCACGGGTCTTTTAAATGAAACCCAAATTTCTCCCAAAGTGATCAGTTTTATTGCAGAGTTTCCATTTCTTTATTACAGTGTCCGGTCTGACTAGGAGTAAATGTTGCCTGCAAAATGTTTTGAATGCTCAATGCCAGTGCTGCCAACCCCACCCTTCCAAATCCTTCTCTAAGAGTATTAGTTCAGTTAAATTATTTGCTTTGCACGGTTCAGTTTTCATAAAGATGGGAATTGTTGTCTGGCCTCTGAATTTGTGAGCATATTGCCTACTTTTCAGTAGTTTACTGTATTCAGCAGCACATTGAAAAAGAGCTTTATTCTGTACAGATCTTATCTTAATTTGCACCAGACAGACAGAATTCATTTTAACTTTAATCATCATCCAAGCATCAAACTGGCTAATTTAATACACTGGTCAGTTTCCAGTTTTTGTTTGCATTATAGGGTTTTTACAGAGAAAAAATAATGAATAAGAGCAATATATAAATATGGTGGTTCCTTGACCACAATAACATGATCCTTTTTGTTCAGTAGTAAAGTCAGGATACTTCTGCAAAGTTAAAAGGTTCCAATGTCAGTGATATAGTCGCCAAATGTTATGTAGACATGATTCAATCTATGAATAAAACATGAAAATAAATCATTGTGTATTTCTGGCTTAGGAACAATATCAAAAGAGAAGCACATATTTGTATCCTGTCAATGCTAGTTTTATGAAAGTAAAGCAGCAAAATAACAAGAGTGGTGGGTCATAGAGATTTTGGGAAAATAAACATTCTCTTAAATCTGTAGGAACCAAGAATCATTTGGTACTTTGAAATGTAACAGGTTTTTTTCATGAGCTTTCCTGACTATGCACTGCTTTCATCATCACTGGGTGAAGTGGGTCTATGAAATTTGTCAGTCTTTAAGGTGCCATAAGACTGTTTACCGTTTTTCCTGCAAAAGAGTGACATGGCTAACCACCTTCCTTCCCCCCCCCCCCCACATTAAAATATTATGTGAAAGCGCTTTGCTGGTATTTGTTGGGAAGAAACCTGTTTGACTCTTTGGGTCCTTTAAAAATGTATAGCCATTTCCCCTACATTCAAAGCATTTGGATAATGGGCAGCCTGTGCCTCCCTTCTCCCCAAGATAAAGTGCCAAAGATTTCAAAAATATGCATTGCATTTCTCTTAGAGATGGGGCTATCCGTATTTGTATATGAATATGAATACGTATTCATATATGAATACGAACACCCCCGCACAGGTGGAGATAACTTTACTCACTAATAGGCTAGTGCCGCGGGGTCCGCGCTCCCGTCCTATCACGCCGGAGATCGCGATCGCCGAGCCACTCTTCGACTTGGCAGAGAGGCTTGTCATCCCGCCTCCTGCCAAGAGTGGCTCGGTGATTGCGATCTCTGGAGCGATAGGACGGCAGCGCGGACCCCGCGGCATTAGCCCATCAGTGAATGGACTCTCGTTATCTCCACCTGTGCGGGGGGATTTGTATACGAATACCCCCATCTCTAATTTCTCTCATTTTGTTATTTCTGAGGTCCATCTCTATTTTGAATAGGCATATCCCAGTAAGTTATTTCATTTAGGGCTTGAACGATCCAAAGTTGTAAACTTGAGAAAGTGCCCGTTAGTCCCCTTCTCTGTCCCAGAACATGGCAGATGAGACATCCTCGGAAACGTCTGAAGGTGGAAGGTTCTGTGACTGACTCTGATCATCCTTAGAAAGGGCCAGAAAGTGCTCGGTTCACAGGCAGAACCCAGCTGTCCCAAATACCTTAAACTATGGCAATATATAGTTGCAGGATTACAAGTATGCTCAGGCTGTGTGCGGAGCCAGAGCTTGGGAGTTCAATTCCCCACTGTGCCTCCTTGACAGGGGCTGTCCCCTTCCAGCAATGCAGTTGTAAGATGATGATTATGATGATGATGACCATGACGACTGTTTACAAATGGAGACTAGACCCAGCCTCGGTGTGATCTACACTGTCTACTGGGACGCTTTCACTACTAAAGAAACACATGTTAAATTATTGATTAACTGCTTGGTGTATAGGACCAATGGCTCTTTAAAAAAAATACACACATGTGCAAACTGGAGCAATTTCTTGTATGTATTCACCATCTGATCCCTTTTTAACACTCACTTGATGTATCTCCAGCCCAGTCCAGCTAAACATTTTAAAAGTGATAAGAACAACAGTAAGACTATTTCAAAATTTCATCCTCAAAACTTGTCACAAATGTGGTAAGTCTTACATCAGTACAAATATATTTAGAAATATATCTGTGATTAAGACTTCACAGAGAGAGAGAGAGAGACAGAGAGAGAGAGGACACTGTGAAGCCTTGTAAAGCCTTTCTTTTTCCGCAGGCTGTGAAATAGGACTAATTCAGCTTGTTGAGCTTTTCAGCTGGGCAGGATCTAGAAAGCCCTATGGATAACTACAAGTAAAAGATGCTTGCCCATTGGGGGATCCTGATGTCCCTCAATTTTCTCCTCCAATGGTATCTTTCCCCCCCAGAGCCATGCCAGAGCCCCTGCTCTTTCAAGGGGTCTCCAGAGTTTCAGGAGTGTCCTTTAGGGGGAGAGAGTATATCAGGAAAGAAGAAGCAGGAAAAGAGAATTAACCACTTGTGGTTTTTTTTGTATATAAGTCTTAGTAAAGACTGTTATAGATATGTTCTCTGAAATTTTTGCATATTTTATTGCTGTCGTTTTACTCTGGATGTTCGTATTTGTATTTTAATTTAATGTTTGTTTGGTTGATTTTTGTGCAATTCCCTGGAATGTTGTGAATGAAGGATACTTAAATATTTTAAATAAAATAATTAAATCGTTTGGAAGCCAGCCTAAATTTAGAGGGTGGTCAGGATGCTTTAAAAAAATAATAATAAACACCTGCCTAAAGTAGCATTCCAAAGTTCTCAGTCACTGCGGTATACTGATCACCTTTTACAAACATGCAGAAGGATCATTTTTTCTGTGCCATTTGCTACTATGGCTTGTCATGAGTTGATTTGTTGGTGGAATGGAGCTGTTGCTTGCTTTGATGAATGGTATGTCACACCATAGAGGTCTTGGCTAGTTGAGCCCTTTGGAAAAAGAATGGCCTGGTTCACTTCTGTTTCACCAGTGGAGTTGTCGCTCCATATTTGAGGAAAATTTACAAGGGAGGACATTTGTTCGTGACTGACAGCCGTTCAGTGTGACTGAGAGTGGCAGTATCATGATATATGCAAACACAATCTCATTTGCTTTGTAATTTTCCTTTCAGCATTTAAAATAAATGTGACTGTACTCTGAGCAATTAAAGGACGCATCATAACCACTTGACTACAATGCACTGCTGTCCCACTGATTCATTTGAATATTGTTCGGTGGGCCCAATCCACTGCACAAAAGTAAATTTGTATCAAGCTTAATCAGTACCAAGTTACATTTGAAAGTAATGGATATCATACATCAGACTAATTCAGACAATCTGATCCTCTACCTGGATAATCACTTTCAACTCTTTTTGACTTACCTGCAAAGACGTGTGCATGGATTTATTGTCTTAATCACAGCTAAATTAAGTGCTCTTGATTTTCAGAGGGATTTAGGGCAGCCAAATATTTTTAAAAGCATACTTAGTGTTTCCTAAATATTGTTAAGGTTTGAGAAGGAGGCATTTGTTGGGGACAGAGTGGGTGTTTCACTCTTATAGCAGAGTTTTCCCTGCTAATATGGTTTAAAACACACATACGCGCGCACAGACCTGACTCCTTTCTCTTGTTAATCTTTGATATGAGAATTCAGTCTAACTTGTGAGTGGAGATGGCATTTATAGGGGATATTTGTTTCTTGCTTAACTCTTCTTGCAATCACTCATTCTCCTCTCTAAAAGTCTCCCCTGGGCTGTTCTTATCTCTTTCCTTCTTATCCTTGATGGAGTCTAAGACCAGAAATAAGTCTAAATTAAAGGAGGAAGTGGCTTGTGAGGGGCATTCGAAGGAACTAGTCCATGCCTGCAGTAAGCCTTCCTGCCTCATAGATCTCTCATTCTAAATGCCCCCTCCTGCCATTTTAACTCATTATTTCCCCAGTGGACCTTGAAACCAGGAATAATGCCTTGAGGAAGGAGGAAGTCTGGCAAGGAGGAAGTCTGAAAAGAACTTTTAAGCACTCTTGTCTATGTGTCATGTACTTACAAGTCATTTCCAACTTATGGTGACCATAATAGAGTTTTCAAGGTGCAAGAGTTGTTCAAGGAATGGCTTCCCTTTGCCACACCTTTGGAGGTTCTTCTTCGTGGCCTCTGTGAATGCACACAATTGGGTTAGACAGCGCCTGCGCTGGTCTTCTCGGAATCTTCTAGAGCTTTTGTATAAAAGTAACAAAGTTAGAATTGCCCCTATCGCGCATGCTCCACCCGCCTCAGCCTTCAGTTCCATTTATCCGCCACAATAGCCTGAGCTTAGTATAGACATAGTTAG
Organism: Intellagama lesueurii; assembly: GCA_037013535.1. Classification (NCBI taxonomy): domain Eukaryota; kingdom Metazoa; phylum Chordata; class Lepidosauria; order Squamata; family Agamidae; genus Intellagama; species Intellagama lesueurii. The sequence goes on along the minus strand of JBAJHW010000003.1, from coordinate 189,082,802 downwards.
TGACGGATAGTGGGGAGGCCGGGCGGGATGTGTGAATTCACAGAGGTCCACTTGAAGAACCATGGTTACAGGTAGGTAACCTTTCTTTTCCTTGGTTGAGCAGAGATTTGAACCCAAACCTCCTGACTCCTAGTCCGACACTCCATCCACTACACTACACTGGTTCCCCGCTCTTGTCTAGGGTTGAGATATGGGCTGAGTTTTACCTAGATTCTAGATATAGTGTCCAGTTTAGGTGGCCTGGATTCTTGGCCTCGTTTGAAAAAGAAAAGTCTCTAGTCCCTATAATAGCAGAGATGTGAGTCAAAACTTTTTATCTGCCTAATTGTTTTCAAGCATCAAGCCTGCTACTGCCTTTCAGTGTGATTAGCCAATGAGTGAAGCCATAAACAGTGTGACATTTCTAGCACTTTATAGATTTATCAGTTAGAGGGACCCATTGCCTCCCTGTTCCTGGGCAGATTCCTGGGTACTTCTGAAAAAAACTAGGCTGTTGTGAAGAGCTGCCTCCAAACAATGCATAGAAAATCATTGGGCCGTAGAAATGAACCATGGGAGGGAAGGGCAAGAAAACAGTACATTAAAAATAAAATAAAAGAAAGAAAGCTACTAGTACCAAATAAAATGTTAGTATTTTAGTTGCCACTGTTTTCACCTTCTCTTTATTTTCTTCTGGTCAGATAGTGTCTTTCCCTGTTGGTCATTTAGCAGAAAGACATACAAGTGTGTCCTAGATCAAATTAAGCCTGAACTATCTCTGGAGGCAAAAATGATGAAACTGAGGCTGTCCTACTTTGGGCACATCATGAGAAGGCAAAATTTGCTGGAAAAGACAATATGGCTTGAAAGGTTGGAGGCAGCAGGATAAGAGGAAGACCAAATACAAGATGGACTGACTCCCCAAAGGAAGCCACAGGCTTGAGTTTGCAAGAGCTGAGCAGGGCTACTGAGGACTGGACATTTTGGTGATTACTCATTCATAGGGTCACCATAAGTCAGAAGTGACGGCACATAACAACAACATTTTACTTGCCAAGGGCTCTTCTGTTTTCAGACAGGACAGGCGCTATTAGAGTAGCCTGGTATATCTCCATTATGGGATGAAATTTACTTTTCCCCTGCCCTCACTACATTCCTTATTGCTTCTGTGCAGGGTCTTACTTTTTAGCTTGCAAGTTTCAGGACAGGAACTGTCACATTAACTATATTCTGGCTATCCTTTTTTTTTTTTGGCTGGAGGATGGGGTATAAATACAATAAAATAATCACCAACAATAGCAGTAAGAATTATTTTTTATTTATTTATTTTTCCGGCTTTTACCCCACCCATCTAGATTCAGTGAATGGGCGGCTTACAGTCCGAATATAAAACAAAATTTAAAACAAACAATATCAGACAACATAGAGATGAGCAAAGACCAAGATGGTAAGACATAGGGAATTAAGAAATGGAAGGGGGGAAGGCCTGCCTGAAGAACCAAGTCTTCAGCTTGTTTTTAAAAACTCCCAGCGAGGGTGCCAGGGGCAAGGTGTTCCAGAGGTGAGGGGCCACCGCCGAGAAGGCCCAGTTTCTAGTTCTCTTCTTCCAGGCCTTTCTCAGGGTCAAGCCCCTCAACTGCCCAGCCTGGCTAGATTGAGTGATACAAGTAGATCTAGGTGGGAGCAGGCGCTCTGTCAGGTATCGAGGTCCTAAACCATTTAGGGCTTTACATGTAAGCATTAACACCCTGAAGTCAATGCAGAAACGAATGGGCAACCAGTGTAAGGCTGCCAGAGTGGGGGAAATGTGATGGTATTTTTTCACCCCAGTTAATAATTTGGCGACCGTATTCTGGACCATTTGTAGTTTCCGCATCAGTCTCAAGGGCAGCCCCACGTAGAGCGCATTAAGTAGTCTAATCTCGAGATTACAAGCGCATGGACCAGAGTGGTGAGCACCCCAACATCAAGATAGGAGCACAGCTGGGCAATCCACCGAAGATGTAGATGGGCAGTGCGGACCACAGACACTACCTTGGGACTCCATGGTAAGCGCTGGGTCAAGATGGACCCCCAAGCTGTGGACCACACTCTTTGTGGTGAGAGTCACCCCCCCAAAGGAGAGGGAGCTTCCCAAACCACTGATAGGAGGGGCACCCACCCTCAAAACCTCCATCTTGTCTGGGTTCAGTCTCAGTCCATTCTCCTGCACTCATTGCAATACAGCCCCCAGGCAGCACTCAAGGGACGCAACAGCATCCACTGCTGTCGGAAAAAAGGAGATGTAGAGCTGCGTGTCATCAGCATACTGATGACACGAAGCCCCACACCCCCGGATGACCTCACCTAGCGGCCTCATATAGATATTAAACAGCATTGGAGAGATGATCGAGCCCTGCGGCATCCCGCAATTGAGGAGCCACAGGGTCGATACACGCTCTCCAAGCTGAACTCTCTGGGAACGGTCCTCCAAGAAGGACCGGAGTCAGGCAAGAGCCAGGCCATCAATCCCCAACTCGGAAAACCGTCCCAGGAGGATACCAAAGAATGCTGGTCATAGGTGTAGTAATAGTGGTGCAGAGCTTAGAAAAGTTATGTTTTTGGACTATATGTCCTAGAATCCTTTAGTCAGCAAAATTAGGCTAATTGAGATTTGAAGAATTGGAATGTGGCAACATTATTCTTGACTCACTTGGTAGTTCTGTCTAATTTACATTTACATTGCCTTAGAAAATAAAAGGTTTGAAGAACAAATTGTTGCCATGATGCAATATGTACCCATTTCATTGAGTGTAAGTAATCTGCTATGTCAGACATTGTGTCTTTAATCTTATTTTCTTCAGTTTTCTCAGTGGATGTTTGTAACGTTTTATATAACTTATCAGCAGGCTCATGTCATTCTGTTTTCTGCATTTTTCTGTATTAATATAATACTTCTTTATTTTTCAGTGCAAATGGTCTAGAAAAGGATTCATTCGAACAAGATGGTATATTACTGATTGGTAGGTAATGTTGCTGGTTTTTTAAAATGCTGTATTGTTCATGGATGCTTTCTTATGCCCTGATTTGCTGAACAACAATCTACTTAGGCTGTGGTTGTTGTGAAATATTAAGTTATGGAATAGCTTTTTCTTCTTCGTGGCCTCTGTGAATCACACTATGGGTAATCCGCACATGTGCGGAGCCTCGTCAGAATATTCTAGAGCTTCTGTGGTAGCAAAGGAAAATACATTAGCATAGACCCCTCCCCCCTGGTATATGTACCTTGACGCCAAGGCTCTCCCTTCAGTTTCTTTCAACCGCCGCGTTGAGAGCCTCGATCGTTGCTTATGTGAGAAATCTGAAAACGAAAGAAGGAAAGTTATTGAACTTTATTTATTATTATTATCTTTATTATTTTCAAAAGATACGCTCCGGCCTTAAGGTCGTCCCCTTCCCCCACCTTTCCATTGTTTTCTTTTCTAAACCGGTTCTTGGTTCATGGCCTTTTCAGGCCCATTTAAAAGCTGCGTAGCCTGCGATAACGAGATCCCACTCTCTGACGGCCACGCTAAATGCCTTTTTTGCCTCGGTGAGGCCATCAAACTTCCTCATCCCCTGCAAAAACTTTAAACGTAGAGTTCTCCGCAGTCGCCCCTCTAGACTCAAGCTTCGGCTCTGGGAGCAATCTAAAGCCATGGATGAAGCTGTTTCCGAAGCGACAAGACAGCGCCCGTCAGCTACTCCACCTTGTTCCGATCATCGACAACCTACTCTGCTCTCGATATCGACGGTCACGCGAGTGCACAAAGCCAAACATTCGACGTTGAAACCCATCGAAAACAGCCTCTAAGAGAAAACCGTCCATGGATGCTTCCTCGGCACCGGAACCGCCACCTCCGAAGAAGGCTAAGTCTTTGAAATCGAAGCCTTCCACAACCATTTCCCTGACTCCACAACCACCGGAGTCTGGGAACCTCATCTGCGTCGGTTCTCTTTCAGATGAGGAGGCACTTTCACCTCATCAACCTCACCACCACAGTCTCCTGAATGGGAACAGCGTGTTGATCAACTCATGGCTTCCCCTGATAGCCTGCGACAATCCTCGGGCTCTCCGAGAGAGTCTTCACAAATTGCCTCGCCAGACATCCATGGCACTAAACGCAACTAGAAACTGTGCCTTACTCTGCCCCTGTAGGCCTATCACCTCAGCCTCTGGCACATCAACGAAGGCACCAAGCCTATATGAGCATCCACTTGCCTTCTCACACGGAAAGAGATCACGCTCAGCACCGTCATCGGGATGCCGTTCGCCCCGATCGGTGCCTAACAGAAGCCCGCCAAACACTATGCGCCAGTCGCTCTTCCTGGTTTGGCGGCGCTGCCCCTGCAGGATGTCTCTGCTAGGGAGCCTTTGGTGTCGAAGCGATCTTATTACCATGATCGCCCAGGACTACCTGGCACCTCTTATCTGCTGGCACCTAAGAGACCCAAGCAAGCCGATCAATACTCCTCAGCTCCGGGCACGTTGGAACACCAGCAAATTACTATTTTCCTCTCCATTACGAGGACTGCGAGCACTCGTCCCGCTCAGCGTCACCGGCATCTGTCTATTCCACCATAATACAGTGTGGTCCATCGATGCCTTTACCACCTCGACAGATGTCTCGACACCGACAGCAACCTCCATTTCGACACACCTCGATACCGACCCTTTCGATATTGACGATCCTCGAGATCGAACACTGTCCATGGACGCACCTTCCATGTTGGCAGCAGTCGAAGATGCTCGCTATTGACCCCTGTCCATGGACGCACCTTCGACATCGATACCGATCGAAGACGCTCACTATTCACCCCTGTCCATGGACGCACCTTCGACGTCGATACCGATTGACAACCCTCGATATCGACCCTGTCCATGGACACTCCTTCAACATCAACAACCCGGCGTCGACACCTATATTTTGAGGACCAGCCGCTCGACGTCGATATTGATCAACAGTCAATTGACTCGAGGCATGATGCCGACCCATCTGATCATGGTTCCAGGCCTCAAACACCATCAGGACTTTTAACTAAGCTAAGGGCGCCTACCAACGTTTTCTCTGGACAATATGTCTACCTTTATTGATGCTCTCCCCGAAGATAAAAGGGTCTTAGCACAAACTTTTCAACAAGAGGGTCTTTTGATGGCGAAACAACAGATGCTATCCACTAGACACACAGTTGATGCCGCACCTAAATCAGTGGCTACCTCTGTAGCACTTCGACGTTTCTCTTGACCTAGAACCCCGGGTCTAGTCAAGGATGCGCGTGCGCGCATTAAAGTTCTGGCATTCGATGGAGTTGGTCTCTTCAATGCCGACACTGATGACATTCTTGAGAATGTTCAGAAAAAGAGGACAGCTGGCAGGCGTTCGGGAGTCTACCCTACATACCAGCAACGCCCTCAGCACAATCAGTGACACAGCCCTTACACCTCCTATCAAAAATTTCATCAAGAACCTCAAAGACAAACATCTTATGTGTCTTACTATAAACAACCTTACCGAGCCAAACCTCGCCAACAAACCACAACTACGCGCAATGACCTTAAGCCTAAGCATCATGTTTGACATCCAACCAGCCGAGATCCCAATACCACCTCCCACCTCTCCTCCTGCCCTTTAGAAGCACTTACCTATATTGAAAGACATCACTACAGATGCCTGGGTGCTCTCCATCATAAGAAACGGGTACCACATTGAATTCCACCAGCTTCCCCCACCGTCACACCTCCGTCGCAAACTCTGCAAGAAGAAATACAGTCGTTACTACTCAAAGACGCCATAGAACCAATACCACTACGACACACAGTCTCTCTCGCTATTTCATCATCCCCAAAAAAGATGGAGGCCTTCGCCCCATCCTCGACCTCAGGGAGCTAAATCAATTCATCACTACCACCAAGGTCCGCATGGTTACCCTCGAGTCTGTCCTCCCCTTACTCCGCAGAAAAGACTGGTTCACAGTCACAGACCTAAGAGAAGCCTATTTTTCATGTCTCCATTCATCCTTCTCACGGACCCTACCTATGCTTCCAACTCGAACTCAGGCCTACCAATTCAAAGGACTTCCATTCAGACTCGCAACAGCTCCCCGAGTATTCACCAAATGCATGGCCCCTGTGGCAGCTTACCTCACACTTCACAAAATTCACATCTCCCTGTACATCGATGACTGGCTGCTCGTAGCACGCTCCCATCACAAAGCACAACGAGACATTCGCTTCACTTTGTCTCTTCTCCAGGATCTCGGCCTTGCAGTAAATCTACACAAATCCAAGTTAAAACCCACAAGGCTGGTTCAAAATATAGGAGGAATTATAGACTCCAAACATGCTCGGGCGTTTCTTCCAACAGACAAACGCCTCAATCTAATCTCCTTACTACGTTCCCTCACTCCTCATGTGCTCGTATCTGCTTTAACCGTCCAACGTGTTTTAAGCACTGTGGTGTCCATGACTGCTGTGGTTCAGCATGTTCGCCTCAAAATAAGATAACTCCAGGCATGGTTCCTAGCCTTGTTCAATCCATTGACAGACTCACCACATATGTTGCTGCGAGTCACTCCAGAACACGCCTCCCAGCTTACATGGTGGCACTCCGCTCAGAACTTGATGATGGGATGGCCCTTTCAACAACCCCGCCCACAAATCCAGGTTACTACAGATGCCAGCCTTACCGGCTGGGGTGCCCATTGCAAATCTCTGCAAATCTATGCCCGGTGGTCACAAAGAGAGAAACTGCTTCATATCAATGAGCTAGAACTCTTAGCAGTAATAAAAGCTTGCAAAGCTTTCAAAAACCATCTTGTCAGCAAAATGGCTCAAATAGCCACAGACAACGCCACCATGATATATTATATTCTCAAACAAGGGGACACTCACTCCCCAAGTCTTTTATACCTCGCTGTCGACCTGTGGGAATGGTGCCTCTCTCATCACATTTGTCTCACGGCAATACATATAGCCGGTGAAGACAACAATTTGGCAGATTTACTCAGTCGAAAAGAATCTCAAGCCCACGAATGGGAGCTAGATCTATCTGTTTTTCTCCCCCTGTGCAAACGATGGGGCACACCCACCATCGACCTCTTTGCCTCCCGGTTAAACTGGAAATATAAGCGTTACTGCTCCCACGCAGGAGTAGGCAAGAACTCCCACGGAGATGCATTCATCGGCCATTGGCCCAAGTCACTCATTTACCTGTTTCCACTGTTCCCGCTCCTCCACAAAGTTGTAGTCAGGCTTCAGCAGGACAGGCCCAATGCTATCCTGATAGCTCCATGGTAGCTGTGACAGCCATGGTTCCCAATTCTCCACCAGCTGTCATCCGACATTTATCACCTGCCTCGTCTACCTCACCTGCTCATACAGAACAAAAATCAAATTCTCCACCCAGATCTCCCTGCTCTTCATCTCGCAGCGTGGAGGATTCGGCCTCACTGATGTATGTCATTCATCATGCAAAGAAACCTTCAACCAGGAAGGCCTGTATGTATAAATGGAAAACATTTCAAGCTTTTACTGCAGCGTCATCTTTTTCCTCAACCAACTCCTCTCTTACCACTATCTCATGTTTTTTATTGCAGTTAAAAACTAAGGGTCTTTCTCTCTCGTCCCTCAAGGTCTACGTTTCTGCAATTGTGGCTTATCAACCACCAACCTCTCAGGCAGCTAACTTATTCAGACACCCTACTCTGAAATGTTTCCTCAAGGAACTATCATACCTGTACCACAGATGTCCACCTTCCACCACCTCAGTGGTCACTGACATTGGTCCTTCGACAACTTACAAGGGCCTCGTTTGAGCCCCTGGCATCAACTGACCTCAGGTTACTTACCTTCAAAACGGTATTTCTTGTGGCCATCACGTCAGCTTGACGTCCTAGTGAACTTGCGGCCTTAAGGTCTGACTACCCTTATCTCCAGTTTTACCCAGATAAGGTTAATCTTTTTGTAGATATTTCTACCCAAGGTTGTCTCCCAGTTCCACCTATTCCAACCTTAAGTTCTTTCTTCTATTTTCCGTCTCCTTCTACTCGTCAACAAAGGATCCTCCATGCTCTGGATGTAAGACAGGCTTTAGCTTTTACATAGCCCGCACTCAATCCTTCAGATGCTCAGCTAGACTTTTTGTCAGCTACCAACTTCCTGCCAACGGTCTTCAAGTTGCCTCGCAGAGAATATCTAACTGGGTTGCGTCTACCATCCAGCTTGCTTATCAGCTTGCTCGAGTTCCAGCGCCACAGAGTATCCGTCCTCATTCTAGGACGTTGGCGACATCTACGGCGTTTCTTTGGGGTGTCCCCGTACCAGACATCTGCGCCTCTGCCACATGGTCACAGCTGTCCACGTTTATCAATCACTACACATTGGACATTCAGCAGTAATCTGATGCTGCTTTTGGGCGTGCTGTGTCATCATCTACCTTGGCGTGACACCCTCCTCCGGGTACGGTAGCTTTTTAGTCACCCATAGTGTGATTCACAGAGGCCACGAAGAAGAACGACAGGTTACCTACCTGTAATTGTAGTTCTTCGAGTGGACCTCTGTGATTCACACATCCCAACCCGGCCTCCTCACTGTCACACCCTTTTCTTTATGCGGCGGTTGACCTAACTGAAGGGAGAGCCTTGGCGCCAAGTTACATATACCAAAGGGGAAGGGTCTATGCTAATGTATTTTCTTTTGCTACCGCAGAAGCTCTAGAATATTCCGACGAGGCTCCACACATGCACGGATTACACATAGTGTGAATCACAGAGGTCCACTCGAAGAACTACAATTACAGGTAGGTAACCTGTCATTATGGAATAGTTTTTTCATAATTTCATGTCACTTGTGAAATAAATGTTATATATGATGCATTTTATTTGCGAGGAAATTCACTTCACAAATAGCATGATTTAAATATTTGATTTATGGTCCATGTATATTTCCAGCAGAGGAACTTTCACCAGTAAGGAACATTCACCTGAATTCTTCTACATACTTGTGCAGAGGCAGTAAAAATGTTAGATCTAGTCCTTTGGTCTAAATTGATCAATAAACATTGGAATGATCACTTACAGATTGATAGTTTCATTTTGTTGTTTATAATTTTCCATATTGAAGAACCAATAATTTGTTTGAATATGGATGGAACTGGGAAACCAAGTTTCATGAGTGAACTTCAAACAGTGGTTTTAAATCTTTATTTGCCCAACCTCAAAGAAATCATGTTCTGTGACCCTGGTTAAGTTCGAACACAAAAACGACCTTAATTCCTCTAAACTAACCATGGTTTAGCAATTCATCCCTCTTGGATAGACTTTTTAAAGATGAAATATTTATGAACAACATTTTATATCTGCTTTCCTGTATTTTTCTACTCTCTTTTTTCTGTTACTTTGGGGAAGCAGTTACTACTAATACAGGTTCTTTTTCCCCTCTGGATAAACTTTGTTCTATAAATGATAAGAGTTAATTTAATACACCATAATTTCCATTGGCCTTTTCAAAGAACCTAGAATTGATTGAAACTCTGCAAGGAAAAGGAGGAAAAGAGCTTCATATTACCTTTGCTTTTCTTCACCCAAGTGGTGGGGGTTGTTTTCTGAGAGAGGTAGAAACAAACAGGCAGTATATCACATTTGGCTCTCTAAAACAGAAAATGTGTAGGTTAGAATCCCTAAAACTACTCCAGTTGTTGCCTGTCTTCCATGAAGTGTGTGGCATAATTCAAAACTTTCACGTACTACTATTTCATTATACCACTGAAAATTGTGCAGCAAGACTCTGCCTGTAGTAAGCCAGTTTAGGAGAACTAGTGAGACCCAACATGCATGTAGTGGTTAATGTGTTCGACTAGCACTTGGGGTCGAATCACCACTTAAGTCACAAACTCAATGGATGACCTTGAGCTAACCATGCTTCTTAGGCTGACCTACCTCACATGGTTGTTGTAAGGATAAAGGGGTAGGGGGACAGCCTCATATATTGCCTTGAGCTCATTGGATGAAAGGTAGAATATAAATGTAACAACTAAATAATGGAGTACATTGTGCCTTGCACAGAGGTAGGTTTGTCCAGTTAATCTCTTTTTTCCTTTTAATAAACTCCTTTCTTTAATAGGTACAGTGATAACTTTCTATATACATTTCCCAGTTCCATTTCACATTGCATAAAGTTTAACATTTGTGACATTGTAATATTAAATGTGCAGGATTTTAAATGGATATAATAGTGGAGATGCTGGTGGAGCTTTGTGTACAGAACAAGCATATAATGATATAACTGGAAACACATGAATCCCACTTGTGTTCTGTGCTTTTTAAAGAGTATCCTAATATGTGATGACTTAGTTGTCCAGTAAGACAGTATGCTTTCCTCTGCATTATTTGTCATTTCTTGTATTCTGAGTTGGTCTTTTCTTCCTTTTGTCACAGTGCCTTTGACTTGGTAAACATTCATCTTTTCCATGATGCTTCCAATTTAGTTGCTTGGGAAACAAGCCCATCGGTTTACTCAGGAATAAGGCATAAGGCCCTTGGTTATGTACTTGACAGGTAGGTAGTCTGCTGTCTTAGCTTTGTTTATTGCCCTGCCTTTTGCATTGCATTCCTAGTATGAAATGTGTATTATCATTGCAGCTTTTTTATGTCGCATGACCAGTCTCCAGGGACTACAAGTAAAAATAATGAATTAACGTCTTCCTTTCTAAAGGATAGGAAGCTATATTTACAAATGGTAGAAATTCTAGAGATCCAGCTCTATGTATAAGGAAAGTGTTTGAAGAGATCTTCCAGTATTTCCAGAAAGTCACTTAACATATAAGCTGTCCCATTGGTGAAAATAATAATTGTGTGTCATCAAGTCTATTCTGATTTATGGCAACTCTTTTCAGGGTTTTCCAGGTAGAGAGTACTCAGCAGTGGTTTACCATTCCCTTCTGAGGGCATCCTGGAGCTATGCAACTTGTCCAAGGCCACATCAGCTGGCTCTTCTGGGATGCCCAGTGGGTACTCCCAACCTCTGGTCTGCAGTCAGTTGTTGGTTTAAAAAAAAACACAACTAACCATAAACAGCACATCTCCATTGTTCCTGCAGTCCACTAATCACTTATTTATGAAGGCCTAGATTCAACTGCTTATTCCAACTGAAGTAGATCTATCGGCTGAAATCCAATTAAGTCACAGCTAAAATAGGCCCACTAAATCAGTGGGGATTTGGTGAGTCAACACCTAAACAAGTTCACTGATTCAGTGGTCCTACTCTAGTTGCAAGTTATTGCTTGATTTCAGCTATTGAATCTGTAGCTGAATGGGAAGTCAGCACTTGTGTACATCTCACTGATTTAGTAGGTCTCCTCTAGTTGAGAGAGTAACAGATGGATTCAAAATATAGTCTCCTTGAAATTCCTATGCGTTAGAAACACTGTGAAGCCAATGATTGCAGATTTCCATCACCATCCTGTAATATCCTAGATATTTTTAGAGCCCTTTCTGCAGTTTTCCCCCCTACTTAGTCTTCTCTGCTTTTTCACACTCATTTTTTCCTTGCTTTAATTGAAAGATGTTGTTGCTAAGTTTCTAGAACGGGTGGGCTCCATGTGTTTTTGAACTGCCGTTTCCATGATCCTTCGCCACTAGCTATGCTTGCTAAACCTGATGGGAATTGCAGCCAAAGAACATCTGAAGGACCACAGTTGCCTACCCATGTTCTAGAGCAGAGGTCCCCAACCCTCAGTCTGTGGCCCGGTGTTGGTCCGTGGGCTGAGCCAGACCGGGCCGCGGAGACAGACCTCCCACCCCACCCCCCGCACGCACTCACCCCCGCACAGCTGATTCGCACACTGCCGTTTGCACATGCGCACGAGTGCATACACGCCCGCACAAGCGCTGTGCTGCTGTTTGCACATGCGCACACTCTTGTTCGTGCGAGAGCACGCACACACGCTCATTCGCGCATGTGCACAAGCGTGGGGTGCCCCGCATTCCCCAGCCGGTCCGCGGGGTGAAAAAGATTGGGGACCCCTGTACTAGAGCACAAAGTTGGATTTTCAGTATTGGCCTATAGACTTGGCTAGTTTGCTTGGATCTTCTGGTACATGAACATTGTACCATCTTAGCTGATGTATCTAAGCTTCTCCTTTCCTTGCTGACTGAGGAGTTTGCCCCATGCCTCAATCCTGATGTCAGCTATAGAATTATTATATAATGTACTGTCAAGTTGATTGCAATTTACAGTGACCCTTTCCAGTAGTAAGTAGAGTAGGCCCATTGAATCAGTAGAACTTACAAGTGTTGACTCACCAAATCCCCACTGATTCAGTGGGCCTTCTCTAGATGTGACTTACTACTGGATTTCAGCCAGAATGTTCTAGATATAGATGACCCAAAATTGGTTTATCTTTCCCTTTTTCTGGGTATACTCTGGGATTTTGTAGTTTGCCCAAGGCAATACAGGCTGCCTTTTCTCCCAGGAGATACATTGGGGCATCAAGACTCCTGACCTCCCTCTCCACAGCCAGGTACTCTGAGCCAGCCAGCCAACTCTAAAATTAATGATTCAATAAATTATTTTTTTCACTCAAATATACATAGTCTTTTCTCCTTTCTTCTTGAATCCCTATAAGTTATCACTCCTTGTAGTTTACCAGTATTTGCAAAATTTGTAAAGCAAGAACACTTAGGATCTCTTAGTAGTTCAGGCGTATCTAATCCATGTTAATTGATCGAACGGGTACATTCTTGCTTAAGAACATAAGAAGCCCTATGCTGGATGCTATGAAGGTCCACTTGGGCCAGCATTCTTTTTAAAGATCCTAGCAACCAGCAAGCACCAGGTGGTCTACTAGAAATTGCCCATTAGTCTAGTAGTGGACCATGAATTACCCTCAGTCCACTCTGTTGAATGACATATTTGTATGTTTTTGAATGATCTGCTCATATGACTTTATGACTGTGCATTTGTTAATGTCTTTCAAGAGAGAAAGAATCATTCCATGATTGCCGATTTCCCACTCTTGATGTTATGTGAGAGACCTATAAAACACTTGTGTATTATTTAAGATTTGCTGTTTGTTTTGTTGAGAAAGGGGCGGAGGGGGGCCTTCTGGACAAATGCCTTGGCAAGAGTGAGGAAATTGTCCAGTTCCAATAGCATTAATTGTAGGTCAGTGATGTCATGGTGGTATATCATTTGCAGGGTGACAGTGCCAGAATCAGGCCCAGCTCCCTCGCTTTTGTGGAAAAAGAAAACCCTCAATTTGAGGTGGCACTTACTACTGTGGGTTACAATTCACAGAGATTACTCATTTTGAGAAAGCAGCCAGCCGCAGATCCGGACCTCCGTAGCGAAATGATGGGCTGCGCGGCACAAAAGGGGAGTTCTGTAAGAGCAGTGAATAATGGGAAACTCCTTTCATCAGCCCTGCTAACCTTTTGGCAGCCACCAGCAAACTCTATTCTGATCTGCTGATTGGGGAGGACAATACACTGAAGCTCACTTTGAATGAATGCTACCACCAACAGTGCCCCCATTCAGAAGGTTTTGGGAACCATCTTGGACCATTGTCTGCCATCACTCCGTCAGACAGTAGGAAAGGGAAAAGTGAGAGCATCTATAGGAAAGAAAGTACTTCTTTTCTTGGCTTTTAATCTCCCTTTAAAGCTTCATAGATCGACATTTCCAGCTGAGCTAGAGGGGCTAGAGGGGCGATGCGGTGCCAGATAAACACAGAAGAGAGAGGTTTCAAACTGGGCTTTTAAATCCCCTTATCTGCATGCCCTAATAATGCAGATTTAGTGCTGTTAAAACCAGAGGCTGATAAGTCTTTTCCTCTAAAGCCTTTAAACTGCTAAAGAGCATTTAACAGCAATACAGTTCAAGCTTCAGGAACAATACTGAGAAGGAAAAGAGTTTAATGAGCTAAACCCCTCACTGAATGAAACTGAAACATCTTTTCACAGTTGATTTAAGTCGCTGTGGGAGTAAGTGAAACAGTTCTGTCTACTGGATGTATCTTGGCCAATGTGAACACCAGTTAATTATGGCTATTTATGCAAGATTGAAGTAACCGCTTGTAGACTGTATTCTGTCTTAATTATTTACAAAAAGAAATGAATGCAAATTAGCTTTTTTACAGAAGGATGAATTTAAGTGTGATGAAAAGAGGTTCAGCCACACACACAAAAAGCAGTCGTATATTGTATAGTACTGAAAGAGGTGTTAGTGGTCTAATATGGGGGAGCGGGTTATATATTCTTAAAATATTTTTTAAAAAAGAAAAGAGTGGTAATCAACAGACTGGGAATTGCTGCAAGGGGAAGTGGAGCTAATGTGTCCCATGCTCAAAATATCAAAGCCAGTGTGAAATTGCTTTGTTGTTTATTACTAATACATGGACACATATAGTACTTTCTTGAAGTAGAGGTGGGTTTTTCTTTAGGTTTACCAGTTTGAGAGCAGTTTTAAAGAGTTATAACAAGAACTGCAAAGCTGTTTGTGTTACATTCCATGGCTGTGTTCTAACATAATAAGGGACTAACAAAATGTGGGAGATATGTAAATGTATTGCTTGGAAAAGGGAAGTCCTTCTCGTCGGTAAGTCTACAAAATCCCATGCTGAAGAAATTAACGAACACTTGATCTAAAAAAATCTACTAGTCTTGAAAGTGCCATTAAAAATGTAATGTTTTCTATAGATACTAAAACAGCCAAACACAGCTGATCTTTTTTTAGTAAATGTCATTCTTATTACTTCTGACAACTTTGAATCACATCAGTGTTAAGACATACAGTACATTACTAAAGGAGGAACTGAAGGATCAGTTGTAAAAATGTGCCAAACAATATAGTAACAGGCTAAAAAGAGCTTAGAAGGAGGCAGTTGATGCTGTGCCAGTCTCTGAAACACCCTAAATTTATCCAAACCATGTTTCCTCACTCCACCCCACCCCTTCTGAACATGACAGTACTCCTCTGTTTTCTCTCTGAAATGTAGCTTGGTCTGGTTGAAGAGAAACATTTTTTTTTTACATTACAAGTGTGAAATCTTGGCATACAGACCTCCACCCTTTGTGACCTCTATTATTTTCTCACAAATATAGTCCATTGTCACATAGCTGAAGTTAATTTGATCAACATTGGGACATTTAACTTTTATGTCAAGTCAAAGGGGCTGTTTCATGCTCATTTTGAGTATTCAAAAGAAATGATTGCCAGAAAAATAATGTTACTATTAACAATTCAAAGCAATTAGTTTTCCCAGGGTGAGTCGATGTGATGCACATTCTCCACACAGCCATTCTTTGTCATTTTATGGATGCTCATCAGTCAACTGTCACATCTTCTCAAAGACCCCTCCAATCTAAATGTTTCTCTTTGGGCTTTTCCCAGAACTAGCAGCTGAATGAGCTGAAGAAAAGCACTTCGTTTCTAGGCAGAGGCAAACGTTGTACTAAAGGGCTGGGTCATTTGAGCAAATTGAGGATTTGGAGTGTTGGTAAACACAACTTTATTCTTACTATTTATATGATTTTTTAAAAAAGCACTAAGAATTTTTGTTCTCAACACCCTCTCTTTGCAGAGGGTTTTTCAAAAATATCCAAGTGGAACTTAAACGAAAGCTACAGATACTGAATCTGCAAATTATCTTTAAAATGTTAAGGGATTTCATTGCATTGATAAGACTATTTTTAAATGTAATCATTGGGCCTATCTCTTGAATATCTAAGCTGTTTGCCTTTCTTTTGCTCCTTTTCTTTTATGAAGGGAGTATGTGATCTAAATATAGTATGTTTAGATCATACTCATCAGAGCTGATGTCTATTTACTTGCCATACTATCACTTTCTGATAAATTTTCATCTCTCCCGGTTTTTGTCTTTTGCCAACTTTATAAATGCTTCATACTGCTGATCAGAATGTAATGAATGTTTTGTTGTACATACAATAAAGATAAACAGAATACAATCCACAGAATTGTCTTGTACACCCTCATTGATAGTGAATAATGATTGCATGCTAGCAGTGCATTTGTTGTTGTTGTTGTTTAGTCATTAAGTCGTGTCCGACTCTTTGTGACCCCGTGGAACAGAGCACGCCAGGCCCTCCTGTCTTCCACTGCCTCCCGGAGTTTTGTCAAATTCATGTTGGTAGCTTCGATGACACTGTCCATCCATCTCGTCCTCTGTCGTCCCCTTCTCCTCTTGCCTTCACTCTTTCCCAACATCAGGATCTTTTCCAGGGAGGTTTCTCTTCTCATTGGATGGCCAAAGTATTGAAGCCTCAGCTTCAGGATCTGTCCTTCCAGTGAGCACTCAGGGTTGATTTCCTTTAGAATGGATAGGTTTGATCTCCTTGCAGTCCAGGGGACTCTCATATTCTAGCAGTGCATAGAATATTGCAATCATTGGCCTCAGTTTAAGCAAACATTGTCTTTCTGTATTGAAATCTACATGAAAGCTACATATTAATTCCTACATCAGAGTCCTTCTTAGAGATCTGAAGCATTGGGACACATAAACCAAGGTGTGACAATTGCAATGCTTATCTCCTTTCAGCCAACTGAAAGGGCACAAGATTCTATGCAAAGTTCTGAGCCCTCCAGAACTCTTCATCGGGAGGGTGATAAACAGCGCCATAAAGGGATGGAGAGATGAGAAAATATCTGGTGGTCAGGTTGTGAAGTCTGTTTTTGGATATCTTCAAATGGAATGTAGGAGGAAGCTGCAAAAAGTTGGTTAAGGTGCAGTCAATCATATATTGGAAGTACAACACTTAAATTAACACTCTCCAAGCATCTTAAAAGGATGAATAGTAACTAAATGGCCACTGACCCCAATGTTTTCAGTGTAAAGGTGAGAAACCTTTGGCCCTTCAGATGTGGCCTCAAGTCCCATAAGCTCCACTCATCATGACCAGTGGTAAGGTCTTGTGGAGCCCTTAGAGGTTCTCCATCCTTGTGTATGATGTTGGTTTTCTATTTATTTCTGTTACAGCAGCTGTTCTAAGCTCAGAGAACAGTCTTAGCACAGTTTTAGAAGGATGAGACCATCCTTCTAAATGAACCTGCACACCTGTGAAATGGACATTTGGACCTGGAGCCTTGGCATTCTGTTAAAACAGAAGCAATACACATTTATGGCAGCGTCACCCATTACAATGGGAGCTGTGTTTGATCATAACAGAATTGACATGTATTTATATCATTAAACATATCTAACATTGTATTAGGTGAGTGTCAATGTCAGATAAGATCATGGTTTTGTCAATAGAAGGGATATACTGTAGAGACTAAACAGCGCAATTTTTCCAGCTCCAAACATTGATTTTATAGCTCTTCTTGTAATCCTTTCCCTGAATTACACATATATTATTGATGTGGTCTTTCTTGCCATCCTAATATCTGCTGACATGGTAATTAATTAAAAAAGCAGCATTTTTTTGTTCATATGGCACTATATTGAAATTAAAAGTGAACACACATATTAGTTAGACAGCCCTGGCAAATGCTCTGAGTATTAAGATGATTACCTAAGCCTCTTGACAACACCTTTCATCTTGTTGTTTGGTGCTTGACCTTTTGAAATGTTTTTGTGTTATTAATAGGTTTTGGCTATTATATAAAAAAGCAAGAGGATGAAGAATGTGATAAAGTTAAGCTTTTTAATGTCAGTATTACAGCATTACAACCATACCAGTGAAGGCACTTAACATTAGGACTTTTTTCCCAGTTGTCATCTATTAATTCTCCCTTTGAGAAAGATTGTTTCTAGCCTATATAGATACATTATGTTGTACTGAGCAACAAATGGGATTGTTCAAAGACATGAACAGCACCAGTCATTAAATATTTTCCTAAGAACTACGAACATAGGAAGAGACCTACAGGATTGACCAGAGCCTGGAATGTTACTTCTGAAAATACAGTAGTTTACTACTGTTACAGTTCCAAGCCCACCTCCAAGTATCTATTTTCTGTTAAGAGCTGCACTTTTTAAAAAAAGTATTTATTTTGGCTTTTTTCAAAATTGCCTAAAACATTGTTTTTGTTACTTTTCTTTTTTAAAAAACTGAACACTAGAAGCACAAAACACACTCTCCACCCACTCACCTCATTGTTACTTCAACACACACAACACAACACAAATCAGCAACACCAAGTGGAACCGAGTGGGCTACAAACCCTGCACTGTAGATATCACACACCCTGTAGCTATAAAAGTACATAAAAACAATAGTGCCAAAACCAAGAGTGAAGTTATCCCTCATTGAGTACCAGTTGCAAAGCAGTACTGTTATTTAGTCGCTGCTGGTAAAGGAACTCACTATTCATAGCTACTTACTTCTGAGCTCTGGGTCAGATAAAAAGGTCTGTTTCATCTAGTGGCTTGTTTTTCACAGGAGCCAGACTGGTACCCCTGGGACACAAAGTAAATGCCTCTCTTTAGCTATGGTCCACAGTGACTTGTATTCAGATACATGCTGCCTTTGATTAGAGGAGTGGCATATTTTACCTAAGTTGACTAATAGGCACTGGGAACTGATCTTTGATGAATTTATCTAATCTTGTAAAATCCATCTGAATTAGTTGCCATCATCACATCTTGCGGCAGTGAGTTGCATAATTTAATTATGCCATGTATAAAGATGTGCTTCTTTTTAGCCCTATTCAGGCTTTGTAACCTGAAGCTTGGAAGGGATCAAACTGTGGGGGTAGGGCAGGGGTGGGAACATAAGCCCTTCTCCCATTGTTCTCCCCTTAATTTGGTTTGAGTCAAGCTTTTGTATGTTTATTGCAAAAGCCAGTATAAGTCCCTGTAAGCATATTCCATAGGGCACTCTTACAGTGGGAGTTCTCTCTAGGTACACTGTAAGCATGTTGAGCTGAATGTGCTTATAAACACTTCTAAAAACTTGATTGAGAGGTGCATAAGGGAGATTGGGGGAGGGACTTCCATGTATCCCCATCAAGGCTACAGTCCTCCTGCTTTCAGACTGTAACACCCGAATAGGGCTTTTGTTTCTTCTAAATATCCCACAGTTCAGCTTCAGTAGATGAACAACACTGGGTTTCAACATTTTGAGGAGAGGGAAAAGCTTATTCCTACCCTCTTTTCCAAGTCATTTTGGTTGTCCTTTTTTATAGTGACCAGATCTGTGCCTTATATACCAAGTCTCCAGAGGTTTGTATCAAGGAATTCTGACAGCAGCAGGTTTGATTTTCTGTCCTTGTCCTTAAGCAGCTAGAAATAGCAGAATAGAATAGCATCTCCTCTTTTCTGTACTATCTCTGGTTACAAGAATGTGTGATTTGATATGCGTGCAGGTTTGGAATTTGTGTAATTTGTGTAATGAGTGTAAGTGTCCTCACGATCTCTGAATCTGAGAACAGTCACAAGAGAAGCATGGAAACTATTCACTTCTATGAATGTCCTATAGTAGGGAGGGGTTATTTTGGCCCTCCATACGTTTTACAACATTTGGAAGGCCGACTTTTGCCAAGGATTGGGTCAAACAAACCTGAGCCGAAGGAATGTCACCGCCATCTCACATTAGCAGAGTAAGTTCTGCCTTTATAGCTGCCGCCACTACAGAAGGGTGATGGGGCACTTGGAACAGAGCTTACCCAAGATCTAGCATTATATAGAATGAAAAGTTACTGTAAACATTTTTTCTCTATTGATACTTACCAATAGAACTGTATTACCCTTTCTTCCATCTTGTTCCTCTCTTTGGTCTGCCTTGTTCCTCTCTGTTTGAGCTGATAACTTTTACTAAGGATACTATAGACACACACAAACAGAGCAAAACAAAACAAAAAAATCCAAAATCTTCTCTCCAGTGACCTTCCTGTGACCTTTATTCTGATTCCGCACTCTTTGTGGTTGCTAAGATCAGTAGGGATTCAGCACTCTGCATGTATGCAAACACTCCTATTGTTTCTCCTTATCTGAGCATCTTTCTAAACTTTTCACTGAGGATTGCATGCTGCACCCTACTGCAGCATTATTTTTGTTAGTTTCAAATTGAAATAGATGCTCAATTCAAAATTTGTGTGAAGCTTTACATACAGAAAGTAGTTTAAGGACACACTTGCACGTGTGCACACGTGAACACCAAAGTGATCATTTATAATGTTTTCCCTCCTCATAGTGTTGATATTCTTTCTTTTTCATGATACATGATGCATATGTGCCAATTCCTGTAAAGGCAACTTTATAGACCTCAAGATATCTTTTATGTCAGCTGTCTTGCTGACATAAAATTCAGTGTTTAGGAAAGGATCCTCATAAAGCTATAAAAGCTTTCTAATTTTATTTTGAGATTTTTTAAAACTCTCCTAACTGCTGCTGCTTAGAACAGCACTGTATCTCAACATTCTATTGCTTGTTTTCATTTCACATGAAACATGTGCTGAAAATTACAAATATTTTCCATTTTTCACACATCTTCCCCTGCTGCCATTTAATGCCATTTTCTAATTGCCATCCAAGGGGGGTATAAATGGATAGCCGTGTCAATTTTCAGAAAATCAGAAAAATAAATACAGGGAGTACATTTAACAGTAATCTTAACATCAGTAGTAAAGATTGCTTAATTAATAAACGAGTAATTTTTGTTTAACATCAGCCTTTAACCTCCTACATTTTTCATACAGTTAAAGTTTAAATGACAAACTAAAATGGTGAAATAAATAATTTTGAACTCTAATTTGTTTCCTTGCTGGAAAGCAACAGTGATACTCCTTTTCTCTCCTTCTATTCATCCTGTTTGGCCAAAGGTTGGGAATTTGGTTTTGTTATTCACTACAAAAAAAAAAAAAGTAAGAGAAGGCCGCTCCTTTCAGTGGTGTCAAGCTAGGATGAATCGGCCAGGGGAGGCATGTTTATAGACTGTGTGAAGAACTGTGTCTTTGTGTGGGAATGTTGGTGACAGTGTTACTGTTTGCCTGAATGAACTGCGATGACGTGGCTAATAAGGTACCCCGCTGAGCACCGCAGCAGGCCTTTCTCAGACCTCCCACTTAATTCCATTCAGCTCCAACCCAGTGTGGCTAATTTTTCTCATTCCCTCAATTCTTTTGCCCCCCTGACAAACAGAAAAGTCAACTTTTCACACCGAAGGCGAGATAAGTGCTTTAGGAAATAATCTTGTAAACAGAATGTTACCTTCTGACCTGCAGCTGATACCTTGACTTGGGACAAAACCCGCTTGCCTATTGCATTAGACATGGCTATTAAAGGAATAATGCAGCTGATCCTCCTTTACAAAGTGCTCTGAGAAATGGTTTAGCCAGATCACTGTGCCTCTTGTCACACTGAATCATGTTCAGCAGCTCTCAGTGTGTACGTACGTGTACACACACACACACACACACACAGAGAGAGAGAGAGAGCTGATATGTGAATGTTCTCCCCCTCCCAACCCCATAACCCTGGATCGTGACCATCATAGTGGTAATATGTGAGGAAACATACGGTGAAAGCAACAGAAAGTCAATTACATTTCTTCTATTCATATCATCCATTTGGAATGCTAAGTGAAATTGTGGACATACAGCTGGAAATTCACTTACCTATTAAAATTATATGGATTTTAACACCTTGTTGCAATTTCAGATGTTTGTTGAATATGCTTTGGTGTATTAATTTCCTTTGTTGAAAGTAAGCTCACTTTTACTTCTCAAAAATGACTTTTAAAATGTATAGTATATTAAAAAGTGAATTTGAAAAAGGTCCCACCAAATACCAACATCAAGGAACAGTTTCCACTAGGCACAGTGATGTTTACTTCTAAATAAATATACAGAAGATAGGTGTAAGTAAGATTAAAGCCTGAAACTAGCAAGGTTGAGCTGATATCCAGTTAGTGTAACTTTACGTCCTGCAAAGAGGATGATGCTATTAGTAAGAAATGGAAATCTTTAATTGAATTGAAAACATCCTATTCTCTCCTCCTCACGTTCTGAGGCTCCCTAGGCTTCCCATTTGCCCTGGAGAAGCCTTTAGGAGCCTTGGGATGGTGGGGGGGAGGGAGATGCTTTCTTATTGGAAAATCACTCCCAGAAGTTCATTAACATTTCTGTATTTTTTTCTTTTAAATAAAATTTCTTTTACATAAGTTCTTCGACATATTTTAAACTTTTAGAAAATATTCTGATTACCAAATAATAGGATGTCCTTTTGTTATTAAGAAAATCCTGAAGTATCAGTAACTAAAACAGGGAGGATGTTGGTCTACAATACAACCCAGAAAAAAACCATCTGCCATACTTTCCATTTATTTATTGTTCTTTTCTTTTTCTTTTTTAAAACAATATATAGTCAGGTTACTGTTATCTCTAAATAAATAGAAATATATGAAACACATAATTTCTATTTTGTCCTTTTTAATATGTTCGCTGAAGCCATGTTCAGCCTCTGTCTACATTTACTGAGAAACTATCCACCAAAGTATAAGTAACTGAGTAGACCTTTATGGGATACCAAAGTAATTTAACACAACTTATGGACAAAGACTTGCCTGAATATCTGACTGGGAACTTTAATAGAGGAGATACAGTTAAAACTTGGGAAAGTGAAATCATGAATTCTACTAACAATTACTTCAAATCTAAGATTTAATTTTTTTGTTTTTACCCTCTACTCTTCTGTCCATGCAAAAGACAAAGCATTTTATAGGATATGCTGGAAGTGAGTTCCAAAAACAATGTGAAAGCCCCTCTGGAAAGAATCTCACAGTTGGTGTTGCATATACTACAGTGGTTCCCAACCTTGGGCCTCCAGATGTTCTTGGACTTCAACTCCCAGAAATCCTGGCCAGCAGAGGTGGTGGTGAAGGCTTCTGGGAGTTGTAGTCCAAGAACATCTGGAGGCCCCAAGGTTGGGGACCACTGATATACTAGATGTAGAGTGATAGAATTTGACCCTCAGATACACTTTCATCTCCTTGCTCTGGTATTTTAAAAAAAATTTAAATATTGTGGCATCTTAAAGACTGATATCATTACTGTGAAATATGCCTTCATAGTTGTAATAACATTATTAGTCAAGATGGGCACAAAGTACTTTGTGCCCCTTCATCATAAGTTGTAATTATTTATTCATTCACATTTTATGTCACTTTTCCCCAGAGAGCTGAAAGTAGTATATGTTGCTTTCCTTCTTCAGCCTTAGGACCCTGTTATGTTAGTTCACCCATTAAGTTTCAGGGTTGATTGAACCTCATTCTTCAGTACTCTAACTACTACACCACACTTGCTCTCTATTCCTTTATGTCTTGTGATGTTAAGTCCTTGAAAGCACATGAAAGGTATAGAGACAATTGAGTGGAATATTTACTTCTGTGAGATTGTTTATTGGAAGCCATGGGTGGGTGCAAGAATTGAAGGCAATTAACTTATTTTTTCCCCTTTTCAACTTCAAACAGCAAGTTTACTAAGCTGCGACCTCTCTTATACAGATAAACTTGAATATTCCAGAATGTTCAGTAATGTCTACAAAATTTGGGTGCTTTAACTTCTTCCTGTAGCACCTTATGGATGTGAATTTTGGAAAATTAATGATTCTGTCAAGAGAAAAATAGAAGGGTTGCTATATGATACTGCTAAAACATCTTGTGCTTCTCTGGGACAACTTGAGGATGAATGCTGTACATAGTAAGCATCTCTGACTGTTTGAAATTAATCATTTTCAACGAGCGTACTTAGGTACTTCAGCCACTGTAGAGAAACCTATAGAAATCAGTTAATGAAA
The DNA here is from genome assembly GCA_037013535.1 of Intellagama lesueurii. Lineage (NCBI taxonomy): Eukaryota > Metazoa > Chordata > Lepidosauria > Squamata > Agamidae > Intellagama > Intellagama lesueurii. The sequence continues at coordinate 189,059,055 of JBAJHW010000003.1, read as the reverse complement.
ATGTTCCAAGTCACCTAAATAAGATTGGTTAAGAATATCACACTCTTGTGGGAGAACAGAAAAACCTCTCAATTCCTTGAGAAGCCTCTTTTAAAAATTACTAGCTATTAGAATAACCAACAAATGTTCTTTTAAAACAGAATAGTGTCATAGTGGACCTCTAGGATGACTACTTATTCTATCACTCTTCTTTATTTACGGCCCCATATTTGTTGATTGTAACTATGGCAGATGTAGACGCTCAGGCAGTAGCACACAGCACAAGCTTTTCTTGTCTGGAGTCTTTTAATTGTGAATTCAATGTTTGATGTATTGGTATTCTGGCTGGCAATTCTGTCAGCTCAAAAAGGTGTTTGAGTACAATTTATGGGAAATAGCTATTTATTATTGTTGTGAATGGTCGCTGTGCTTGTCACAGACTGTATTTTTTGTCTTTTGTTGCTATTGGATTCTGACTGTTCCAAAGGCAGCCTGTGGTCCAAAGGGGGCAGGGTGGGGACAACTTACTGCGCTGCTCTGGGAAGATATTCCCCTTCAGCTTGGATTGTGGACTGCCCCTATTTATCTCTGCACCCAAGTCATCATATATATGCCCACCAAGAACGATGTCTCATGTATATAATAAGTATGATCTATTCTAATTAGCTCTTCGGCATAGAATTTCCTAAGGCCACTGCGTATGAGAAGTTAAATGACTGAGCTACAATATATTGAACCTCAGACCTTCATTATGTCTAATAGGCCCATTGAGATTTAACCTTTCTCTCTTCTCTCTCTCTCTCTCTCTCTGTGCATATGTGCTTGGGGATGTCAACTGTTCCCACGTTCTAATGGGTTAATCTTTAAAATAGTGGTTCCCAATCTTGGGTCCCCAGAGGTTTTTGGACTACAACTCCCAAATATCATGGTCAGCAGAGCTAGTGGTGAAGGCTTCTGGGAATTTTAGTCCAGGAACATCTGGGAACTCAAGGTTGGGAACTACTGCTCTAGAATGATAATGATCAGCATTTTATGTAATTTCAACAGGGTAATTTGAACAGCTGTTTGGCAGCATTATGGAATTGGGGTGTAAGCCTTGCAGATGCATTGCAGTAGTTTTGATAATGCAACACAAACTTTGGATAAGATATACATGAAATGGCACTAGAACCTCCCACTGAAAGACATTAAATTAATGCTGGTGACAGGGCTTGGCTGCTTTCTTTTTTGCACCATGAAAATTTATCACACCATTGGGTGATTAATTGCAACCTTTTATAGGAAATTTTGATTCATGGCATGTTCAAAAGTAAATTGTAATACAGGATTACAATAAAGCAACTTCTAAAGCCCTCTGGTTCTGCTAGGAAGGAGGGAAATCTTCCTGAATAGATCTGATATTTGATGAGCTGTTGAGATTTATAGTTGTTACTTGCTGAAAACTTAACTAGTGCATGTTTTTATATGTTGCTTATTCTAACCCATTCATCTCACTGAGATCTTATGAAGAGCCGTAGCAAATTAATCAAATGCCTGGTTCAAATCTTCCACTGTTCTTTGGAAGAATGTTTGGTTCTAGTTCCACCACTGACTTGTAGACTAGTTCCACATTTCTTGCCAGTTTTTAGGATTGCATACATTTATGGTAGATAATTTTCCCCATGAGCAAAGCACTTTATTTTTGTGATACTCCAGATTAATTGGGTTTTAGTGAAAGTGTAATAGGATTAAAATTGTTATACAAATCTCTTCCATTTTGGTCATCATACTATTGCAAGCATTTTAAAATGGACCCTCATAAATTTCTTTCCAAGTGTAACTCTTTCAGTCCAAGGTTCATTTCTCAGGAGAATGCTCAGGAAGTCTGAAATTTGACTCAGAAGTCATAGTAATATTAGTGATAATACTATCTATTTTTATTACTGACTATTAATTGTATCATCTGCTTTATTTCTGAGTTCAATAGATAGAGCAACACTATCCATAAATAAGGCAGTATATTCGCAAATATGCAAGACTTCCAAGTTTCGTAAAAGTAAAAAAAGTATTTGGAAAAAAAATCTCAAGAAAACCTCAAAACAGTCTATGGGAAGTGAATCTACACTGCATGATTATAGTAGACTGAATCCACTCAATAGCTGTTCAGTCCTGTGGGATCCTGGGATTTTTTAGTTCTGTGAGGTACTTAGAATTCTAAGTTTGGAGTGGGCACTAGAGCTCTAGCAGAGACATCTGAAGTTCTAACCAAACTACAAATCCCAGGATTCAGTACGAGCAGTTAAAGTGAATTCAAAGTGCAATAACTGTAGAGTAGATATACCCTGAGTATTTTCAGTTAACATGGAATGCTGACCTTTGAAATAGAGGGGAATTGGAATGGAATATTGTTGAGAATGATTTGGTTGGCTGGCTGAACAGAACCCACCATACATTACAAAAATTTGTTTTTAATCTACAGGTACATTTTATCTCTGTGAGATTCTCTAAAACAGTGTTCCATCACTAGCAATCAACCAATCCATTATTGTTTAATACTTCAATTACTATTTACAATAAGCTGCTGTATACTGTCTTTTCACATTCTTGCTACCAGGACGGCTTTCTATTTATATTTTTGGTGGGATGGTTGAGGGAAGTTGATAAGGAGTTACCCACATTAATGGCTAACCTTAACCTGTTAATTGCCTTAGCTACGCCTATACAAATGCACACACCAAAACATGTATACCCACTGTTATTTCTTTCTCTCAGTGGCAGGAAAATGTTTCTGGGCATGTACATTGACTACTGTAAGTGGGGTTGTGAATAATATGCATGCCCAGTGCTGCCACTCTTCCCTCCACTATCCCTTGGCAGATCTTTAATGGCAGATTAATGAGTATACATCCTTCTGATACACATGTAATCTCCTTGCACTTACAATTCTGCATAATGTTTGTGTCAACTTCAAAGATTACTTCTTATATATCAACATATACCAATTTTTAATCTAGTTATTTCCTCCTTGTATGCTTTTCAGAATTATAGATCAGCGATTTGAAAGAGTTTCCTATTTTGTCTTTGGAGATTTCAACTTTCGACTGGATGCAAAAGCTGTGGTAGAGGTAGGACCTTCCATATGCTTTGTGTCTGTCCCCTATGCAAGATTATTGTTTTTCTTTTAAAAAAAAAGAATAAAAGGCACTTAATTTGGTTTTAAACTTGCAGCAGCTTTTTTTAATAGACTGAGTTGGTTGCAACCATCAAAAATATTTGATCCAAGTGTCCTGTTTCTCTGCTGCAATACACAGCTCTTAGAGATTATGTGAAGTACTTGATAGAAAACTAGTGGTCAGAAGCAGATTGCACTGTAGAGTTCTTTTTTTAAGCATGCTGTAGTGGCAGAGAAGGAATTTGTTTCTCATGTCATAGGGTTTCCAGAAGAGCTTGAATTAGCAAGTTTAGGAGGATTTTTTTAATATGTACATATAAGTAGATAAAATTGTGTCCATGAAATGCTGTCCAGTGGAAATGTTTTGAGTTTCAAGAATGTCCTAATGAACACTGCTAGCTGTACATGAATGCAAATGTGTGTTTGCCACTTGGTGAGCAAATCTCCTGGTACGAATTAGGAGTATTTTAGTTTAGCTATAGAATCAGAGCTCATTTTCAGACTCGTTCTGTTCATAAGAATTCGGAGTATATGTAATAATACCCACCACGGCAGATTTGTTGCAGCAACACAGCAAGGGGTCCAGTAAATCACAGCACTAACACCGCTCTGAACATCATTGTAAATGAGAGGTGGGTGACTTTGGTGAGTCTTGGAACATCCTTTGTGTCTCTGTAGTGGTCATTGCCAGCCACCCCATATGCCCTCTCCTCTGAAGTCGAGCAACAAACAGATAAAGGCCCTTTAAAACAAGGGAAAAGTCCTTGGTTTTGAGGCATTTCATGGCACCAAACTGGCAAAAGTCCAGGTAAAATTCAGCAGTTATTTGGAGGTAAAATTGTGATATTTGACAGCAAACTAGTTGAAAGCCCTTTATAACAAGCTTTTACTAGATTACTAAATGAATTTTGGCAGCACACTTTTTGAGGATGGGCAGGAACTGCCTGCAGACCATCTGTTGCCAACCCCTGGTTTAAAGAGACAGGAATTGTGACTTGATACTGCCACCTCAGCTATCTAATGAGTTCATGGCTGTAGTAACATTTCAACAAGAGGCTTCTGCATTTACAGCTCACACTTGCTGTACCACATATTTCAGTTTGTTCAGTGATTATGTGACTGGTGTAAATGTAGGTAAGTTCAAAATCTTTGTTGAAAAATAATGTTCTTCATCGTGGCCTCTGTGAATGCACACATATGGGTATTGTCTGCGCCTGCGCTGACAGTCTCGGAAGATTCTAGAGCTTAAAGTAACAATTTTATGGTATGATCTCCCATGAGGCACATGCTCCGCCCACCCAACGGTCCCCTCAGTTCCTTTTTTCCGCCGTGCGATAAGGTTCTACGGAAGAGAGAGAGCGATATTTTGGCCTTTGTGCTGTTTAAAACGTATATTCTTCTCAATCAAAAAAACCTTTCCATTGATCTCCCGTGAGTTTTTTCCTCTGATCAACCCTTTTACTTCTTCGATTCCCCCTCCTCCCCTTCCCCTGGGACTTTCAACCGCCGTTTTCCCCCTTTTCCCGCCATTTATGGCCTCTTCAGCTCTTTTTAAGCGCTGCGTCGGCTGCAATAGTAAGATCCCGTCTACGGACGGACACGAAAAGTGTTTATTCTGCTTGGGTGAAGAACATCAAACCCAATCTTGTGCAGCCTGCAAAAGTTTTACCAAACCCGCGCTAAAACATAGGTTGCAGAGATTACGATCTCACCTTTGGGAAGCAGCGATGAATCCGGCCACGCTGGCTCCTGCAGACGCTCCAGCAGAGGGGACTCCCACTCGACAAGCCCCATCCGCCACCCCGGGGCATTCGACTCCTTCTCCCCGCTCCAAAACAGGTTCCGACACGTCCAGGACTTCAAAACCTAAAGCCCCGAAGGCACATTCGATGCCTAAGAAACAAAAAGAAAAACCCATCACCAAAAAGCCTAAGAAAGTCAAATCTGTCCGATTGGACCCACCAGGAGAGCGACCGCCCTCTCCAGTGTTAGAGGAATCGTCTATGGAGGCTCCTGTGTCTATAGGTGGAGGGGATGAGACGCGTGTCTCCTCGCCACAGGCACCAGCCTTGGCTCGTAGCCTATCTCCTTCCACCGGCCATGTTGGGACTGAGTATCCATCCAGTCCGGCCACTGCCCATTCGAGCCCAACCTCTGGGCGGGCTTGCGACACTGAGCCATCTGAACTCGAGACTCCTCCTCAGTCTCCAAAAAAGCGAAAGGAGAAGAGAAAACATCTTGAGCCTGCTGCTCCAATGCCTCCATTTAACCAATGCTACCAACTACCATTCTTCCCGGCTTATCAACAGCTTGCCTTTCAGCAGCTTGGCATGGAACATTTGTTCCCCTTCGCTAATCAGTTTCAGATTGATGCATATCAGGGATTCTCTCAAACGGCCCCGACGAAGCGATCCCGACACGAATCTCCATCACGTCGGATTCGGGCTCCGCCCTCGATTTCGACGTCGAAACCGACGGGACAACATCCGACCTCGACTTCAGTTTCGACATCAAAAAAGCGCCATTCTCACACCACTGGCGCTCTACCTCCGAAACAACCTAGACACTCCTTGAAGGACAGTCACGTGAAGCCAACCTCTGTAGCTTACCCTACTGCCTCTGACATCCACGTGTCCCAGACAACTGAGGATGATTCCTCAACCACTCCAGTGACATCTGATCAAGACACTGATGCAGAATCATCTCCTGAATCTCCTGCAAACATTCCTACCCCTGACTCTGACCCTATCGATGGCCGCCCATCGTCTCCATCGAGGGACTTTACATCATATTCTAACCTCGTTGGCCGCATGGCTGCTGCACTCAAGCTACAGGTTGAAGAACCTCCTTCCCCTGAAGCGGACACCATCTTCGATGACCTCCACAGCGAGAAGTCACAGCCATTGAGCCTGGCATTTATTCCTGCCATGACACAATTAATGCGAGATGCCTGGGATACGCCTCCCACAAATTTACGGATGTCTAGACGTACTGACAACATGTACAGAACCCATGGCCCTGGCATGGACTTTCTGGCTAAACATCCTGCCCCGAACTCAATCATAGTCGAGTCTAACCTGCCGAAATCAAGAGGCAAATCGGCCATCTCCCCCACCAACAAAGAAGGGAGAAAACTTGATGTCATTGCCAGAAGAATTTATTCCTTACAATCTTTTCTACTTCGGACCGCAAACTACCAGGCTGCTATGGGCGCCTATCAGCGACATCTTTTGGCTAAAATCCTGCCCCTCCTCGAGTCTGCTCCGGAATCCATAAAGACAAACCTCATGAATGCCCACATAGAAGCGACCTCTTTAGCGAAGCAACAGAAGATTGCTGCAAGGCATGCTGCGGAAGCCGCCTCCAAGGCCTTGGCATCTTCTATAGCCATCCGTCGCCACGCTTGGCTCCGATCTACCTCCCTGAATGATGATGCCAAACATAGAATAGAGGAGCTTCCCTTCGATGGTATTGGACTTTTTAACCAAAAAACTGATGATACTATGGAGAATCTCCATAAAATCCGTAAAACGGCTAAAACTTATATGACTCAACCGTCCTTTCGTCCCTACAAGCCACCATATAGACAGCCCCAATTCTATCAACAATCCTTTCAACCTTTCCAAAGATACCAACCCTACCGACCTTTCCGACAGCAGCAATCGGATAGACCTCTGTCGACACCAGGACAATCGACACCGAGCGCCCGCCCTCGGAACCAGCCACAACACCGCCAACCTTTCTCAAAAAATCAAGGGAAGGGTAAGGGCTATCGACATTACTGATACCCCTCTATTTGATCCTCTGAATTTGCATGATTTCACCTTCCCTAGATTGCGTTCTTTTCTCCCGTTTTGGGACTATATTACCAATGATAAGTGGGTTCTTAATATTATTTCATCGGGCTACCGCATCGAATTCCATTCTGTTCCCCCTTTGGGCAACTTTAAGTTTACTCCTTACTCTGTCACCCTTCAAGACGAAATCGCCACTTTAATTGACAAAAGGGCCATTCTTTTGGTTCCAGTACATGACTTCCCTAATGGCTTTTACTCCAAATACTTCACGGTTCCGAAGAAGGACGGAGGCCTCCGTCCAATCCTCGACCTCAGGGAACTTAACACGTATATTCGACCTCGAAAGTTTCGCATGCTCACCCTTGACACCGTTATTCCCCTTCTTTCGCAGGGAGACTGGTTCGTCCTGATCGATCTCAAGGACGCCTATTTTCATATATCTATCCATCAAGAACACCACAAGTACCTTCGATTTTTTTTCAACAATTTGGCTTACCAATTTTGCTCCCTCCCGTTCGGACTCTCAACAGCTCCGAGAACGTTTACAAAGTGTATGGCACCGGTTGCGGCCTTTCTCCGCCTTCGAGGCATCCACATTTATCCTTATATCGACGATTGGCTCATTGTATCACACACCCGTCTCGACGCCATAAGAGCTACCCGCGTTACCCTACACACTCTGCAAAACCTCGGTCTCCAGGTCAATCATTCCAAGTCTCGCCTCGAACCCTCTCAAGTAACCACCTTCATCGGAGCTCAACTGGACTCCGTACGCGCCAGAGCCTTCATTCCGCCAGACCGAATCGACAGGATAAACCGTGCCATAACTCCCTTTCGACCTCGAGCCTTAGTATCAGCGCGACACGCTCAACATCTCCTCGGACTGATGTCCTCGACAACGTCAGTAATCCAACATGCGAGGCTCAAGCTCAGGTCCCTTCAAACATGGTTCCTGGCACACTTCGATCCGCAAACGGACGACCAATCAAAAAAACTAAGGGTCACACGAGAACTTTCTCGTCAACTCACCTGGTGGACTACACCGTCCAATCTTCTTCTCGGCCGCCCCTTCCGACCTCTTCAACCGACCATCCAAATCACTACGGATGCCAGCCTATACGGATGGGGCGCTCATTGCCTGAAATACAAAATTCATGGACTTTGGACGCGATCGGAATCGACACTACACATAAACCATCTAGAACTCATGGCGATTATAAAAGCTTTCCACGCGTTCCTACCACTCATCCGCGGCCGAGTTGTACAATTGGCAACGGACAACACTACTGCCCTTTTTTATGTCAACAAACAGGGTGGCACCCACTCCTCCTCCCTCCTCTACCTAACTATCGACTTCTGGGAATGGTGTTGCCAACACCATATTTTTCCAATTGCGGTCCACATCTCCACAGAGGAAAACTATCTGGCCGACCATCTCAGTCGCATCACATCGAGATCCCACGAATGGTCCCTCAAAACTTCGATCTTCCACCTCCTCTGCCGCAGATGGAACAAACCGGACATCGATGTCTTTGCCTCGAGATCGAACGCAAAATGCAAGATGTACTGCACTCGAGCTGGAGCCGATGTCGATTCCATAGGGGACGCTTTCATGATCAACTGGACTCGAGGGCTCCTCTATCTTTTCCCCCCGATTCCACTAATACAACGCACTGTAATTCGGATTTGACACTTCCACTCCGACGCGATCCTCGTAGCCCCATGGTGGCCAAGACAACCATGGTTCCCTTACCTACGGTCGATTTCGATGGACACGTTCCGGCTCCCCCTGCTACCCGATCTTCTGACAATGAACAACGGGAGGGTTTATCATCCAGACATCTCGTCCCTCCACTTGACAGCTTGGAGGATACCCCCGCCCTTCGAGCAATCCTAGATCGAGCTCGCAAACCGTCCACAAGACTCCTATATGAAAACAAATGGAAATCCTTCCTTAAATATACGGCAGCGAACAACTTACCTGCATTACCTGTCTCCATCACGACTTTACTTACTTACCTTCTTCACCTCTTCAACCTGGGACTATCTCTCCCAACTCTACGAGTATACATTGCAGCGATCGTCGCACACCAGCCCGACGATTCCTCGTCTGCTCGACTTTTTTCTCATCCAGCTGTGAAGAAATTCCTTAAAGGACTTAACAACACCCGCCCTCCCGCCCAACGTATCACAACCCAGTGGTCTTTGCAAATTGTTCTCAATGCGCTTATGCGGCCTCCCTTTGAACCCATGGCCTCTGTGGACCTCAAATTACTGACCCTGAAGACAGCATTTTTGGTAGCTATTACTTCGGCTAAGAGAGCTTCTGAACTCGCTGCTCTTAGATCGGACCCTCCATTCATTCAGTTTCACCCTGACAAAGTCACTCTCTACTTTGATGTTTCCTTCCTTCCAAAGGTTGTGACTGACTTCCATAGAAATCAACCAATAGTCTTACCTTCCTTCTTCAAATCTCCATCATCTCCTATAGAACACATGCTCCACAAGATTGATGTTCGTCGATCCTTGGCCTTCTATCTGAATAGAACTAAGGACTTCAGAACCACCAACAGACTATTCGTCTGCTTTTATGGCTCTGCTAAGGGAAGTCCAGCTTCCTCTCAATCTATATCCAGATGGATAGTTCAGACTATATCCCTTGCTTATCAATTATCAGGACAATCACCTCCTGACCATGTTACAGCTCACTCTACTAGAGCATTGTCCACGTCAATTGCATTCCAACGTGGAACTGACATTCCTGACATCTGTCGTGCTGCTACCTGGTCCACTCCGTCGACCTTTGTCAAGCATTACCGACTTGATGTACGAGCACGCACTGATGCCGGCTTTGGCAGAGCGGTTTTGGCTTCCTTCCTACCGTGACGTCCCACCTGCCGGTAAGTGATGCTTGCTAGTCACCCATATGTGTGCATTCACAGAGGCCACGATGAAGAAAAGAAGGTTACTTACCTGTAACCGTAGTTCTTCGAGTGGTCCTCTGTGAATTCACACTACCCACCCGGCCTCCCCTCTGTTCGTCACGGTGCCTTAATACTTCTATAACCTTGCCCGGCGGACACATCTTAGGAACTGAGGGGACCGTTGGGTGGGCGGAGCATGTGCCTCATGGGAGATCATACCATAAAATTGTTACTTTAAGCTCTAGAATCTTCCGAGACTGTCAGCGCAGGCGCAGACAATACCCATATGTGTGAATTCACAGAGGACCACTCGAAGAACTACGGTTACAGGTAAGTAACCTTCTTTTTCTCATAGTATTGTCTTTAATTAACTTTCACAGAAATTTCAGTTCATCTTCTAGATTTATAATAACATGATAAGTGAGTGCTTTCCTCCTTATAAAAAATTCCAGACAGTATGTGGATAACCCAACAGATATCCTGTAATGGGAAATTCTCATAATAACTTTCTCCAATCTGATGTGGCTATTTTCATTCCTAGAGTACTTTATGAAGATTAATTAAAGTTCGCTACATTCCTGCATCTAAGATTTAAGACACAGTGTCTGTAAGACACTTGAATTGAATTTTAAACACCTCACCTGTATACAACTATATTTAAAAAGTACACACCCTTTCCAGTGCCTGAAGAAGGAAAGAATTCACATCGCCCAGTATTGTTCTTTGTGCAATGCAGTTGCCGTGCAGGAGGTTCCAGTTTGGTAATAGGTACACTCAAAGAGAAAGTGTTGTCAAGATGTCATGGAAAGTTAAATGGAGACAATCCAGTGAATTCACTTGTCTGCTTACCAACCTCGAAAGGCCTGCTTGTGGGCAAGGACTGCTTTTCCTTCCCTTCCCATTTCTTTTCAGAGGCCAGGAGAGGTGACTTCCCTTTAGCCTGCTGGTGGCATAGTATCCTGCAAAATCTTAACAGGGAGTCAGAGACACCAGTCCTTGTTTTCTTCAGCTTTCTTTCCCTCCTCATTGTTGAGAGTGATGGTGGACACTGTCTAACGCTAGGCCACATATCCATGGTTTCCCCAAAGTCTGTACTTATGCTACTGCTTGAAGAAACTAAGAAGCTATTACAACCACAAATAATGAACTTGGTTAGCAAGCTAAGCATAAAGTTTTTGATTCCCTATAGCTAGGGATTTCTCCATTGATGAATGGTTGAAATGCTTGACTTGAATCTTCCACTGTAAGAGCACAGTAGTCACCATGCTGAAAAAGACCAGTGGCACCTTTTGTTATCCATGGGTGTGGATGTGGGGCATTCTTCTGATAATGTCTCTAAGGCCTTACACGTCATTCCTGCTATTTCCAGGGTGTTCTTTAGAAGTGTGAGAGCCAGGATGCCATAATATCTAGACCAGCCATTCTCAACACCCCCCCTTTTTTTTGGGAGGTGGCCATAAGCACAGTATGAAAAAAATATAAGCTGAATCAGAATGGTGGAAGTTGCATATCAAACCTTACAAAGTGGTGTGTGAAGAATTGTTTCCAGCCTGTGGCCCCTTTCAGATGTGCCATGGCCCCCGTTGAGAATGGCTGACTAGACAATTAGGTAAACCGAAGTTGACATCCCACAATTTCTGTGAAGCTCAGCTTACCTTACTTCACAAAATATTTGTAGGTATAAACATCAGAGAGCAAACCATGTCTTCCACACTGACCTTCTTAGGGGAGAAGCAAACCAGTTACTTAGTAAGAGCCTAGTGGCACAGTGGTTAAATTGTAGACTTGCAGCCAAAACTCTGCTCATGGTCAGTGTTTGATACCAACGGATTCTGACAGCCAGCTTGAGGTTGACTCAGCCTTCCATCATTCCGGGGATGGTAAAATGAGTACCCAGCTTGCTGGGGCAGGCGGGCAATGTATAGCCTGTATAATTTTTAAAAATTGTAAAGTATCCAGAGAGTGCTTTAAACCCTATAGGCCCTATATATGTTGTATATAAGCAACATACTTTGTTTTTTGCTTTTGCTTTGTTGTTCTCCAGTTGTAGTGCTGTGCCACTTTTCCAAGGCCAGATTTCATACATTGCTTTTTTGAAGGACAATGGCAAAACTACTGTTTTGGGATTGGCATCCAAACAAGAGTGGCAACAGATAGGTATTTGAAACATATGGCTAAAATGGACTACACTGGTAGCATTGAAGAGCGTGATAGAGTTGAGGTTGGTAGCTCTTGTGTCAGAAGTCCCACAGAAGTTAGCCTACCTATTTGTTATTGATTTGCTACTAGAGTCAACTGGGGGAGATGTTTTGCCACTGTAATGATGTCACAAAGGTAACATATAGATTAGTTACCACTTTCCCTTAGAGAAATAGCACATCTTCCCTTCCTCACTTCATCTCTTTTTGCTACCCATAAAATATTTCTTCATGGGGAGCCGCTACCAAATATTTAGGTGATAAAAAAATTCACTGCAGTGTTTTATAAATTGAACAATTAGCTCTGCCTGCCTAAACAGCAACCTAATGCAATATATTTCGGAAGACATTCTCAACAGAGGTACTGAAACAGAAGATATATGGCTTTTTTCAAAGATAGATTTTCTGTGCTCCTATAGAGTGACATAAATCAACTGGTACATTATTGGCCATATTAAATTATAATTAAGTAGCATTAAATAATGATTTGAGGTTTTAGGGCAGAGGCAGGGAGATTATGCCAAAGCATTAGGATGTCTTTGCTATAAAATGTTGTTTCGTTGTCCATAAGAGGCAGTCACAGAGCATCCTACAGATAGATAAATGCAGATCTGTTTTCCTTAATGAATCTCTCCAAACCTTTTTTAAGGAATTGGATTGCAGAACTAGATCTTTATCATGATGATCTAGAACAGAGATGGGCAATCTCCAGAGTTCAAGGGTCCACATACACTTATCACGAGACAGTGATAAAACAGTCTTTAAAATATTTTTTCTAGGTTTGGGGGTCCCAGGTCTGTTGGGGCCTCCTAAAACATGGCAGAATGTTTTTAGGGCACCCTAAAAACAGGGCACCCTACTGCTCTGTAGAAGACACAACGGTACAAAAGTTTTTATTCAAAAAAAATATCAAACTGTTTTGTTTTTTTTGTTATGGGTGTCTTTGTGGGGCAGTGTTTCTGGAGTATGAATTTGGGCCTGGGGGAGCTGCATGTGGCCCATGGGCTGCATTTTGGCCAGCCCAGATTTAAATAACCCTTTTCCAGGGACAGGATAGTCATGTTAATGTGTTACAGTAGAAACAGCAAAGAGTTTGGTGGCTCCTTAAAGTCTACGTGGTGATGGGCATGAACTGGCAGTTCAACGGTTTGTGCAAGAACATCCTTCAGAAGAACAGGTGTTCAATGGTTCCCAGCCCCACCTCCTCCAGCAGGCACCCAGTCAGAGGCAGCACCTGGAAGAGGCTGGGCAGGGATGCACTGCCTCTGAGTGGATGCTCGTCAGAATAGGCAGGGCAGGGAACTGTGAAACACCTGTTCTTCCCAAGAACAAACTGGAACAAACCACTGAACCGGTGGTTTGTGCCCAATGAGTTTAATTTGGCCTCAGATGCATAGACTGTACCTGCAGTTGACAGATACCCACACACATGCTGGGAGAAGGGGAGGGAAGGATATGGGGAAATGGACATTCAGAAGGTACTACCAAATGCAGAAGGACAGAATTGGCATCCAGTTCCTTTGTGCTCCCTGGTGCTACTGATGAGTTCAGAGCCTTGTTGGTAGAGTCTTTGTATTGTCCATTTTTTCACCCAGACGTAACTCTATGAGTTTCACTTATGCCTTCTGTAAGCATAAGAGATCTGCTTCAACATACTGTATGACAGTGTTGTCGTTGAGACACACCTGCAGTAGAAATGGAATGGATCCATTTGTCAGTTTTGGGTTCTTGTAGTCTCTCATTCATCTAATCTAAGTTCTGTTTGTCTTGGACTTTGGAAATGTTTCTAATTCTAAGTTTAGTTTTGTTTTGACATCTACATGGAAATCTGTATGCAATTTATATGCATATTCTTCTAATACATGTAGTTTGACATGCATTTTTGCCTAATATACATTTGTGCAAGTAGTTTCCTAGCACTATGTAGTACTGAATGTTTTTTCCCCACTGTGTGCTTTTTTATGTGCACTTTCCTCTAATATACATATTTTTATGCTCAATTTACAATGGAAGAAGTACAGATTTTTAAGGAGAACTGGCTTTTGATTTGCACATTGTTTGAATAGGAGAAATAGGGTAAAGTGAAATAAAAATGTAACCTGGATTAATTTTCCTCCATCCCTAACCTATGTTATGTTCTGTGCCATCAAGTTGGAACTGACTTATAGCAACCCTAATAGGGCTTTCAAGGTAAGTGAAATATTTTAAGAGTGATATTATTAGTTCCACACTCCCATTGAGCTTCCATGACTGAGCCTCTTGAATTCTAGTCTGGCACTTTGTCCATTACACCACATTGGGTATCCTTCCCTAACCTATACTTCAATAAAATATCTGTATTTCTTTGGTGAAAAATGCAAGTGCTTACCAAATACCCAAATTTGCAGCACCACATGGGGAGAAAAATCCAGTATTTTAGCATTCGTAAGCTAAAATTCTGCCCTGAAGAGAGCAATGCCAACAGCAACATATAATGTTTTTAAACGGTCAGATTTGTTGCTTTTTCACAGAGGAGTCAGTGCAAGGTCTTCATGGAGCTAAAACCAATGTGGCCATAATTTGTTTAGAAAGAAAAGAATACCCTTTGTAATGCAAACACCTGCCAGATTGTTAGCTCTAGTGGCCACTATGTTGTTGCTGTAGCAATCAGCCACCAAGGTTTAACTTGGAGCTAAAAGCTTTCTGGTAAATCACCAGTCTACCCTTACTACATTAACAGACTAAAGAATAAACAGCACTTCATTGCTTTGCTACCCTGCACGCCTAATCAATTGCTGGATCCACTAACCCACTGTTAATTGGTATCTACTCTGTCACAGTTCAGATAATGTAGATGGAGGTTTTTGCTCATTATTCTTTTAATCATCGCGATTCCAGCTGTGTTTGCTCTAGTGGGGCACAGCCGCTTTCCTTGTTTGTGCCAGTTTATGGATGAAGGGGAGAAACCCAACTGAATTACTTTGATGCATTCCTTCCAGCAGGATTCAAAAGCAAGTTGTATAACAACGGCAACTTTTCATGGACACCCTCCCCCAAATAACAGTTGACCTGTAGACATTGTTTGTTGTGGATTTTTTGTTTGTTCCTTTTGCTGCAACGAATTAACATGGTTGATTTTTGCAGACCTAAAGGCTGAACATATCTTTTTATTTTCAACAGCCCTTTAATTAAAAACAGGAATGGGGAACTTGCAGCACTCCAAATGTTGGACTTCAGATCTCATCAGCCCAAATCAGCATACTAGCAGTTAGGGGATGATGGGAACTACAGACCAGCAATATTGGGAAGACTACTTGTTCCCTATCCCTGATTTAGTCTCCCATTGTGAATCACTTGATGTTCTACATAAAGGTACAGTCCTGTGGCTCTCTTTCCTTGTAACCTTTGTATACAGGTAAAAACAGTTCTGTTTCCTTCCTCTGTGCCATCTATTCAGACTAGTAATTTGTAATCTACTCAAACTAGTCCAAGTAGTGCATCTTCCATTTCCATATAGCAGAAAGAGATCTGGTGATTTTGCTTCTGTGGATAGACCTCCAACTAGACATATTAAATTTATTTATTTATTTATTTAATTTATTATATACATTTATATTCCGCCCGACTTAGTGGTATGCATTTCTCTGGACAGTTAATAACAACTAACCCATCTCATCCCCCCATTACAATCAACCCAATAACGGGGGGGGGGGGACTGAACAAACTAAACATTAAATAATGAAAACCTAAAAGCTACCCCAAAACACTAATGAAGGCAGTAAGGATGGAATCGAACCAGATCCCAATATCACCTCAGGGAAGGATGTCTCTAAACACTTCCTTATACAGCAGTTTTGAGGACAAAGGAAACAAAATGCGTAGCTCAGAAGCAAATAAAAGAAAAAGATCTCAGAAATGGCAGCTACACAAGAAGATAGTCCATATAGTGGAGATTTAAAAGGGTAAATGAACATACCATTGGTAAGTTTATCAATGGTAAAAATTGTGCAATGGTCTTCTGTAAGAGAAGTAGAACAAGAACAAGGAATATGTGACCTTCCAGGTGTCACCAGACTGCAACTCCCGACCCGAAATAGCCAGTGGATATGAATTACACGGGTTTTAGATGAACAACATCTAGATGGCTACACTTTCTATATCCTCAAAGTAAGAATTGTGGAGAGAAACTTCTAAAAATGTACACATAGTTGGAAAATGTGGGGGAACCTCTGCCACATTCCAAAAAAAGTCATAGCTCAGTAACTAACCAAATGACACAAATTGAAAAGGTAGGGAAATCATATTTTTGCAAATAGCGCAAAATTAGAGTTTGCTTAGAAAACTTTCCTGGAAATGAGTCCTAACTGCTCAGTGTCATTGGGATATTTTATTGTTGTTTAATTCTCCAGAAAATCTCTTTAGTAATTTAAAACAGTGGTCCCCAACCTTGGGCCTCCAGATGTTCTTGTACTTCAACTCGCAGAAATCCTGGCCAACAGAGGTGGTGGTGAAGGCTTCTAATAACATCTGGAGGCCCGAGGTTGGGGACCACTGATTGAAAACACTTTCAGTGTTGACTGGAATTTAAATATTTACTGCCCAAAAGTATCACACTTGAAAATACCAGTAAATTGCAGATGTTTTAATAATAATTGTGTGCCATCAAGTCAATTCTGACTTATGGTGACCCTTTCCAGGTAGAGAGTACTCAGAATTGCTTTGCCATTCCTTTCTTCTGGGGGCATCCTGGGGCTATGCAGCTTGCCGAAGGCCACACAGGCTGGCTCTTCTGGAATCGACAATGGAGAATTGAACTCCCAACCTCTGGGTCTGCAGCCAGATACCTAACTCACTGAGCTATCCAGCCAACTGTAGATGTTTTAGCTCTACCAATTCTGATATGTTTTAGAACTGAATGTTTTGATGCCAGTTGCAAAAATTAATATCACGTACGCTACAGGAAAAGAGTCAGTTGTGCTATAGGAAATAAAGTAAACAACAACAGAAAATGGCAAACTGCAATGAGCAAATCAAGCACAACAGATTCAGAAGGCAGTGAGTTATGTTCTGCCAGAGTACACAGCTGATCTCTGCCTCCTTTCCAACCTTACTCTAGACCACACAGAGTTCTAAATATTTTGACAGGTTAGGGATCTGCATTTTGATCGCTTCTCCCTGCATTTTGTTAATCAGAACAAGAACCCCGCCTGCAGTCCCTTTTTATCTGTTTTCAGGATAGTTCCATAGTGTAAAATAGAATTAGTCCCATAAATCATTCATTTCTCCCTTAATTCACATGGATGCATGGAAGTGTTAGTCAAAGGGTCACAACCCCGTCTGTAAATTTGTAAGGCCGCCTACGCATTGGTTGCCGTTCTGTGCTTTTAACATGCAGAGGTGCCCTTTTGCCTGTGTTTGTTAGAGCAGCTGTCCCTGATTGATTTGCCTGGCATGAAGGAGGGTTTTGACCTGTAGGAGGTTGGCCTTTCTTGCTGGAAGCCTTCATGCAAAGGATGCAGAAAGCAGGGAATTTTCCACCAAGTGGACAGATCTCCTGTTTTAGGAATTCCTAACCTGATTTTCTGAACGTCATTGCCATGGAGGTGCAGAAAGACTACTTCCTATCTTTGAAACTGCCTTAGCAATCTTCAGGCCTTAACTCCATTAAACCATTTTTTCCCAGATTTTGTTTACTTGTTTGTTTCAGCTTGAGAAATTGAAATAAGTCTTTTAATGTTGAAACTTTTTACAAAAATATGAGTCATATTTTCCTCTAGCTATCTCTGCAACAACATAGTTGCATATATGAATGCTCACCAAAGAGTCTTGTGGCACCATTAAGATTAATAAGCTTCAAATAAGTTTCAGATAGGGAAGAGGAGTCTGGGGATTGGAGATGGGAAAGCAGTGTTGCAAGTTCACCATGAGGATGCTGGCCATTTCAGTTTCTCCCACCCCTGCAATCATGATAACATGTACATAAGCCTGTGGCTTGAATACTGCTTGTGATTTAAGCCATACTGCATCTGAAGAAGTGGATTGTAATCACAAAAGTTTATCCCATCTAAAATCAGGTGGTCTTGAAGGTGTCACAAGACCCTTTCTTGTTCTGCAGCAAACTAACATGGCTGCCTCCTTGGAAATAAACTCCCAAATAGACTGACTAAAATGCTATTCTATTCTACAAAACTGTTATATTTCAAGTACCACATGTTGCTTGCCATTAAACCATCCTCCAGCTCCTGTTTATAATTCTCACTGTATCGCAGCTACAACCTGAAAGCCTGTCTGTCTTTAATGTTTGATGCCAGTCACCAGCAACCTTGGTAGAAGTACCTGTGGCAATGACCAAGTCATGCCACCACCCACTTGCTGCTTTAGCCACTCACTGCCCTTTTTCTTTGAATTGCTGCCTCCTGCTTAGTTAGTGATGTGAATGATGCCCAGTTTTGAGGGTTCATGGGGCCAGGGCTTTATGGGCAACTGCCTTGCATTGTGGGCAGTTTTGGTTTATTGCTTTTTTGGGCCAGTTGTTGCAGAATGTTTTGACTGCAAAGACCCTTAGAACCAGGCATTCATTTTATTTATATCCACCCTTTCTCTCACTAAAGGGACTCAAGGAAGCTTACTTACATGCCTGGCTGAGAGCAGCCACACAATGACAAGTTTGTACAGTTCATATCAACTGAGATTTCTTTGATCATATGGCTGTCCAATTTATGTTTGTTTTATTTATTTGTTTGTTTGCTTGCTTGCTTATTTATTTATTTATTTTTAAAATATTCATATGCCACCTTTCTCCTAAAGGATCCGAGACAGCTTACAGTATTAGAAGAAAGCAAGTTAAAATTTAAAATAATAAATTATTACAATATTTAAAAAGAATTAAACAGATATCATATTAAAATTGATAAATAAGAGCAATATTTAAAGCACAAGTCAAGCAACATAATAAAACAATCCCTTTAAAAAATCCCCTTGGTCAACCAGTCATTTAAAGGAAAGCCTGCCTGAAGATAAAGGTCTTCCTCTGCTTGCAGAAGGACAGCAAAGATGGCGCCAGCCGGGCCTCTCATGGGAGGGAGTTCCAGAGTCTGGGAGCAGCAGCAGAGAAGGCCCTTACCCTTACCCAGAGAAGGCCCTGTCGCCAAATCATATGTCTTATTGTACAGAGAACATTTGCCTGTTCAGATGCTATTGGGTTTCAGCTCCTATACATCCTCAACATGGCCTGTGCTGACTAGGGTTTAAAAAGAGGTGCAGTCCAACAACATACACAACACTTATATATCTAACCACTTTGAACCTTAATGTTGCTGATGCCCTCTTTGTAGGAAGGCACCATATCTGTTATGCATGAACCAATACAAATTATTTCTGAAAGAAAAATAGCTGGGTAGAAATGCTCTGTTTCCCACATTTTTTGATTGAATCTGGTCGCTCTCATGTTTCATACAGTCAACAATTCAGTACTAGTTATCTTTCAACAGTTTGACAGATTAATGTTGACATGTTTTTTTTTCATATGGAAAGCCAGAATACACTGTTATATAAATATGCTAATTTATATCTGTGGCAGTGCAATATATTAATTTGCTGTTAGGCTTCGTAGTGGAAATTTTCATATGAATCCGCAAATGGAGGTGTCATTTGTGTCTTGCTGTGCAGCAACTGTTAAGCAATCTAATACCTTTCTGAGTGTCATTAATGTCTTGGATCCCAGTGTGGCAAGCAGAAACAAAGTCAAGGAGACATATTTGGAAATTTCTAACTTCTTGTACCATCCTGAGATACCAAAGCTGGATATCTGATGTTGGTGGCCAGGTGTGGGCAGCTGGTTCTGGAGTGGGGTTGGGCAGTACCTTGGGATGATGTGAAGTAATGCAAGCTGTTTTTGATACCAAATTCCTCTCATTGCATTCAAGGTAACACTGTGTGTGATCCCTGGCTTGCTAGAAGCACATGGCTTGCCACAGCTAGAAAAAAAAATTCCAGTGTCTGACACTATGGTAATTAAGTTAACATGCCTCTCCTATTATATGTAGCAGGAAAGATCAGAGTTGGTGGACTACAACCATCATCTTTCTCAGCCACCATGACTATGCTTGTTCAAAATATCTGGACAGTTCTAATTTGTGGAAGGCTGGAACAGACGCAGTGTGGAAACCCACCAGCAGACAGAGCCATGGCCAGCCATTTTGGCTCCAGGGGCAAATGGCATCATCTCCCATCCACTTCGCTCTGAGGCATGGGCACAAATGTAAAAGAAATAGGAGAGTGTGATATCTCCATCAACAAAAAGGTTTCTGCTTTTTAAAAAAAAAGAGAGAGAGAATAAGTCTGGGAGGCGTTGCTGTTTATTTGCTACTCACAACTAAATTTCAGTGCTCTCTAAATTTTAGTGCCCTAGGACAAACTCCCACTTGCTTCATCCTAATTATGACCCTACAAGTAGGGTATGAAGTAACTCTGGTATGAGTACATGTGTGCAACCTGATCCTTTGCATAGCTACTTGGAGATAAGTCCCACTTTGTGTACTAGTGATGACTTCTCCATAGGTATAGTTAGGATTACAGCCTTTATTTTAATCTAAGGATGAAGAAACCTGTCAGTTTCAATTTCTTCTGCAGTGGTATTTTTCAAAAGACGGGCTCCTTTTATTCTAAAGTTTGTGAATTTTAGTAAATTCTTGGAAAGCCAAGGTGAGATGAAATTCTCCCCTTTCTGGACTGTTCAGATTCAACAATACACTAATTCCCAACATTGGAGGTTGGGGGAGAATGTTGTACTTGTATACCACACAGCTGTTAAAAGAGAAGGAGCCCAACAGAAGACAAGGTGTCTATCAAATAGACAGTGATTCAAATGTAGACTTTCAGCAGTGAGAGCCCTCAACCTGGATAGATGAGTATTTTAGTTTAGGTTTCTCCCACATTTGGTTAAAAAAAGGCAAGTGTTTTTTTGATACCAAATATGAAGGAATTTACATACTTTGGCAGTTGCTTATCAGGAACCAACTTAAGCAAAATTCTTTCTCATTTATATCTGTATCCTGGCAACTGCTGTGTGTGTTTATGCTACTGCTGATATTAGTTCTTTGTATTGTTTTGAAAGCCAGCTTTTTAAATAACAGTGCCATCATTTTTGCTTGTGCTTTCTTTGACATTGGGTTAGCAGCAACATTTTGCTGTAGTTTAGTAAAATGATAATTTTCCAGATTGGGGGTTAGAATATTTAAAGTAGAATATTGGTGTCGTCTTTGGAGGGATGGTAGCAATATGAATTAAAATGGAAGCTATGGACCATTTTTGTAGAGCTCTGTCTACATAGGTACCAATTATTGTACAGGGGAAAGTATTGAATTTCCAGCTCTAATTTATCCGGCATGTAGTATAAGTGCTATTTTTAAAAGAAAAGCTCTTTATTGCATATTTTTGCAGCAGAAATATTTTGTGGAATTTGTTTAGCCTCCAGCATGGAACAATTAATTGTGGCAAACAGAAAGAACTGACTACAGTTGACCCCTATTCAGATAGCTTTTCACACTGAACAAAAGGCACAGTGGTGTGGATACTAATGTTGTCATCCTGTTCTCCTGAGGTGGTCTCCCTTGCAACCAAAATGGTAAATTAATGGAGGCCTGACTGATACTTTTAGTCAGCTATGCCAAAATTACTTATATTTTATTATTTATCTGCAAGCAGTTGAATGAGAAGCTTTCTTTTAAAATGGTACATGCTATGGGAAAGTTCTCTTTTGATTTATTTTCAGCAGCTACCCTGTGACTCTTGTCAATTGCCTTTCATTTTAATTTTTTTTTCTTACTGTCTCTCCCTGTACACATAGCCCTCAGAGAAGCTCAGTGCTCTCTTGTCCATTTGTTATCTCCTTGATATGATCTTTGCACCTCAGATAAATACCATTATATAGAACATAGTAGAAGTTCCCTCCTTGAAACAGAGGGAAATGTTGTTTCAACTTATATACCGCCCCATAGTCCTAGAGCACTCTCTGGGCAATTTACAACATAATTATGCAAGCAACACTTTGTCCCACAGTGTGCTGGGTACTCAAGTTTACTGACCTCAGAAGGATAGAAGGCTAAATGTCCTTATTCTTCAAACAAGTTGGTATTTCTGAAACTTGAGGGGTGCACTTGATGACTGTCACAGTTTATCTTACAAATGATGTAAACGAGTCGCCTTCATAGTAGCTAAAACAACAACCCCTGAAGTACCTATTACCGTCAAACTTTCTAAATTCCTATCCTGATCATATAGAAAGTATTCTGTTTATTTTATATTACTTTTTTCTCTGAGACTAGGAAAAGTTCTTTAAATTCATCTTATCATTCAAGTCCTGGCCTGGCGTTGGCAGTTGTGGCCCTCTAGAAGTCATTGGATTGCAACTCACATTGTCCTACCCTGAATGCCCATGATCGTGTCTTGTTTTGGAAACTAAGCAGAGTTCAGCCTGGCAAACGTTTGTGAGAGCTGCAGTTTAGCTACATCTGGGGAGCCACAGTTACCCGCATCTGTATGAGTGAGCTCTTGTACTCTGATCTGGCCATGGTGACATATGCCTTAGTTACATCCCGACTGTATTGCTGTAACATGCTCTACGTCAGCGGTCCCCAACCTTTTTGGGACCGCGGACTGGCAGAGCCTCTGAGGAAGGCGGGGCACCCACCCTGGGCTCGCGCGGGCGCACTCTCAGGCGCATGTGCGAAGCAGTGGGGGAGCGTGTGCGCGCGTGCCAGCACCAGCATGAGCGCTCTCCCACCCCTTCGCGCAGGAGCACACGCACGCACGCGCACCCATGCGCGCGGGCGCATGCGTGAAGGGGTGGGGGAGCACTCACACCGGCGCCAGCACTGGCACACACGCGTGTGTGCAAAGCAGCTGTGGGGAGGGGAGTGCGTGCGGGGGGGCGGGAGGTCTGTCTCCGCGGCCCGGTCCAGCTCAGGCCACGGACCAGCACCGGACCGCGGACCGGGGGTTGACAACCTCTGCTCTACATGGTGCTGCCTTTGGAAAGTGTTCAGAAACTTCAGCAGGTCCAAACGTGGCTGCCAGATTACTAACTGCGTCTTGTCACAGGGATCACATAACCCCTGTGTTAAAGTAGCTCCACTGGCTGCCAATCTGTTTACGGGCACAGTTCAGAGTGCAGGCTGTAACCTATAAAGCCCTAAACAGCTTGTGTCCAAACTATCTCAAGGACCATGTCTCCCTTTATGAGCCTGCCTGGCTGTTAGGATCAAAGAGAGGCCTTTCTCTCGATCCCGCCACTTTCACAGGTGTGTTTGGTGGGTACACGGAAGAAGGCCTTCTCTGTTGCTGCTCTCAGGCTTTGGAATGCCCTCCCACAAAAGGTCAGTTTAGCCCCATCTTTACTGTCCTTCTGCAAGCAGGCGAAGGGAGACTTTTCTCTTCAAGCAAGCTTTCCCTTAATGACTGGCTGCCTGAGTGGGGTTTAAATGGATGGTTGTGCCTTACTGCTTTGAATGTGTTTTTAGTGCTGCTTTGTTTACCATCTTTTAGTGTGGCATTTGATCCTTTTTAGTATTTGTGTACTTTTTGTTTTTTGTTTTAAATCTTGGCTTTTAATGATGTAAACTGCCTTGGGTCCTTTTTCAAGAGAAAGGCAGGGTAAAAAATATTTTAAATAAATAAAAGAGAGGACGTTGTTTTGCTTCCTCCTTGGATTCTGAGCGAGAGAGCAGCTGAGACCTCACATTTCCTTGTGTTTCCCTTCCTTCTGGTCCCTCTCTATGGACGTCTTTTGTGCAGTACAGTTGAGACTCTCAGCTTAGACTAAACTTCTCACTGGGCGTGGAGAATAGAGCAGTAGCAATAAAGAGAGGATATGACTGTGGGATAAGGGTCCAGTGATTGAATACTGACCCAGTATTGTCTCCTTATTTCTGTCCCGGGAAACTTACATGGCTGTGTGGCCTAAGTAAAACCTAACTAGAGTACACTAGCATCTTGTTTCCCAAAACAGCCGATCAGATTCCTAGAGCTCCAAGCAAGACATGGAGGGCAGTAGCCCTCTCTCGTTGTTCTAGCAAATAATACTCAAAATCATGTTGCCTCTGAGCCTGGATGTAGCACATAGTAAACATTGAGAGCTTTATCTTCCATGAATACTGAAGAAAACCTGCTCAGTTCACACAAGCAAGCAGACATTGTTGGGCTTTGCCACTTTTCCAAAGATTATATTTGGCTTAACTACTAATGGGCTGCTTCTCAAGACTTCTTCCCACCACCAGTTTCTTGCATGTGGGAACCTGGATGTCTGGAGAAAGATAAAATTGCTTGGCTGACAATATGAAACATAAATAAATACTGTAACCTGGCAAAATTGCAGCACTTTTTGGATATCAAACGAAGGACTTCAGCGTATGTTACAGTTAGGGTGGCCATTTATGCATCACCCAAAAAACCACAAACAAACAAACAAACCAAGAAACAAACAAAAACCAAAAAAAGGAGATGTAACATGTAAGATAACAGTAGTACAAATTTGCATTATATTTTCACATACAGTACTTTATTTATAGGCATCTTTATACAAATGTTGACTGTATTGACTTAACTAGATATGCAAAACATCTCTTCTTAGTAGGGAAAATTAAAACTAAGTGGCCTGTGTGACCCATTCTGTCCTTTGTTTTGGTGCTAAACTGTTGGTGGGCAACTTCAAGTCTTCTGCCTTTTAATACTTTTAAAAATCATTAGATCCAACTCCAGCCATACAGACCTTTAAACAGAGGATGTCTTCAAACAGGAGGCTGTCAGGCCTTCCAATATGGGACTGTCCTCAGTAAAATAGGATATACAGAATCACCCTGGGTTAACTTTTATTTATTTTTATTTTTAAAACAATTATGTTTTAAATTGTTGTCCTTATGTGCCATCAAGTTGCCCTCGACTTATGGCAACCCCATGAATGAGCGATCTCCAAAATGTCCTATCCTGAACAACTGTGCTCAGCTCTTGCAAATTCAAGCCTGTGGCTTCCCTTAAGAAGTCAATCTATCTCATACTTGGTCTTCCTCTTTTCCTACTGCCTTCAACCTATCCCAGCATTATTGGGTTTTTTCCAGCAAATCCTGTATTTTCATGATGTGCCCAAAGTAGGGCAGTCTCAGTTTCATCATTTTTGCCTCCAGAGATAGTTCAGGTTTGATTTGATCTAGGACCCACATGTTTATCTTTCTGGCAGACCAGGGTATCCACAAAGCTCTCCTCCAGCACCACATTTCAAATGAATTAGTGTTTAAATTAATGTTATCTTATTAGCCATATTCCTCACGAAAATAATGCATGAACTGAAGTGACTTCAACTTATTAAAAATAATTGTTAAAAACTACTCTATTAAAATGCAGCTAATAGAACAAAGCATAAAAATCTAATGTCAAATGAGAAGACAAGGTCAGAACAGTTATAAAAACAGCAACAGAGTAAAACAAACGTTAACAGACAATGTCATTGCACAAAAAATTATGTTTGACTTTGGAAACATTTCCAAAAGTGTAGGTGCCACTACCAAGAAGACACCAACTTGTGCCCTTTTTCTTGTTCTAAGAAAAAGAAGGAAGGGATGAAACCATTCCACCTTTGTACAGATGAATATTGTAGAATTTATGTATGAAAGATGGTGCTTCCTAAGAGACACCCTGATGTGAGGTGTGTAAAATTAAGTTTCCTGCCTTTGGTCAGACTATGAGCAGACTTTTTAGACAGAGAAGTTGCTGAGAAAAAGATCAAAACTTTGAGCAGGAGTCGAGCTAGCAAGAGTCCCATCAGAGAGCAAATAAATCCGATGGAACCATGCCAGTGTCAAAGACAACAAAACCTGTCAAAGGTTCAAACCAGTGAAGTCCAACTAGAGATCATACAGCTCAAGTGAGACTGGTTCAAGAGTGAGGTCAAATACAATCTAAGGTCAGGCAAGGAAGAGTCTAGGAATGGTTGACAAAGTCCAGAAACCAATACAGATGTTGCTTTCAATGTTTTTGTAGCTGAGCTGCCTGGATCCCACCCCAGGCTCAGCTGTAGGCACATCAGCATTAGGTCAGCCAAGGAGGAGGGGGTTCTTATCAAAGAAATCTCTTGCTCCCAGAGAAGCCCCTACCCCTGAATTCTTCCTTGCAAACTGGCACTTCATCAGAGTGCTTCCAGACTCATTTTTCGCTCGCTCGCTCGCTCGCTCTGTCAGTCTGGCAAGAAAGAGAACCCTGCCTCATTCTGTGACTCACTATTATGAGTAGTAGTAGTAGTAGTTTTATTTATATGCCGCATTTCTCCCAACAAGGGACCCAAAGCGGCTCACAACATTAAAATATCACTAGTTGAAATCCTGTGATACGTTGCAACTAGAATAGGTCCATTGAATCAGTGGAACTTGTGGAGGGTTGACTTGCCAGATCCCAACTGATTCTACTTGCAACTTACTACTAGACAACAACTCTTCTGGACACTGGGAAGAAGATGGCTTCAAGCAGCAGGGCTTCTGGTCGCAGGCGCCCAGCCCTGCCAGTCAGCTGATCAAGGCTTCCAAAATCAGACCGCATTGTTTCCTCTTTTTAAAGTTATTGCTATCTGGCAATATACGAGATAAAAATGTTTTTTTAAAAAATAATGTGAAATACAGAGACGTTCATATGTGAGATCGATTTCAATAAATCAATTCAACCTCTGCCTCAAAAGAAACAGACCTCTGGGGGAGGAGCAGAAAAACTCTCTGCCGCTCAAATTAATTTGATCTTGTTGCATGTGTGCACATATCTTCTGTGTATACCGAAATTTAACTCAATTTTTTTCCAGGAAAATCCAAGTTTAAAACAGTTTTTATTGTTAGTCGGATCAGGCTGTCAGGCCCACAGTGGGTTGTTAGGACTTCCTTTTGCTTCCCACACTGCGATTCACACACATCTTGGTGTGCTTTTTTCCTAATGTATATATTTCACAGTTTTGCCATTGATTAAATAGTGTTTGCAGACATTTTTGAAATATAAATATTTTTTAGTCATGGGCATTTAGTTGTGTATAGTTCAAAAAAGAAAATGGGGGAGGAGAAACTGATGTGCATAGTTACCTTCTGGAGAGGGAAGTAAAAAAATAAGCAGACATTTTCATTCATAGTCCCATAGACCACAGATGGGATAAATTCATTTAAAATTTTTGATCAAGGTAGGTATTTTTTGCAACTACAGTAGTGTATTAACATTTGTAAGGCATGATGTTCCCAGCCAACATCTTTGATTATTGCTGGCATGTTATAATATTCCACTGTTGACATTTAATTAAGTCTAACCTTTGCTGACTCTCCTGGAAGTATATGCTTTCTCAGGAAAGAACAAAGGCATCCATGCTACTGTCCTCTAATCTTTAGTGGCTTTTCCTGACCATCATGATGAATTAGACATAAGGAAGCTTAAGAGGTTTGTGGATTACCACTGTGAGCTTTTCAGGTTGCAGTAAAGTAGCTTGTCTTTGTCTCATTTTCAATGGTCTGGAGCAATCTAAAATAACTTGGTTTTTTTTAAATGATTCTTTATTTTTTTATTTTTCTTAAACTACAACATAATCATAAACATAAAATACATAAACGAAAATACAAATCGACTGTGTTCCCCACCACCATAGTCGGGACCTCTTGCAGTAATTCTCTTCTTCCTCTATCTTATTCTTCTTCTTCCTTTATTGTCCTCTTCTCCAGAACTGCATTGATTCTTGATTTGGACCTTTCCCTTTTCCTCTTGTTAGCACATATTCAAGAAATCTGCCCCACATATCATAGAAATTATTCTTTTTCATCTCTCCTTTCTTAACCTTTAAGTTACAAGTTAACTTATCATTTATAGCAATGTTCCATATTTCATTATACCATTCTTCCATTCGAAATTCAGACTTTGATTTCCAATTCCTAGCTATTATTAATCTAGCTGCTGTTAATAAATTGGTAATCAATTCTCTAGTCATCTTATCATATTCCACATTCTCAAATATTGATAACAGAGCTATTTTAGGATTAAATTCTATATCTTTTTCACATATGTCATTTATTTCTTTAAAGATTAGTTTCCAAAATCTTTGTACTTTTTCGCATTCCCACCACATATGAAAGTATGTACCAATTTCCTTCTCACATTTCCAACAGACATTCAGATAACTAGCGTTAATTTTATTCAATTATATCAGTGTCAAATACCATCTTAAACCCAATTTGAAAAATTTTTCTCTTATTCTCACCAACATAAATCGTAGAACCCTCATTTTCCACATCTTCCTCCATTCTTCATCATTTATTCTTTTTCTTAAGTCTTGTTCCCACACTAACTTCAATCCTTCTTTCTCAGTCTCTTCTTCTTCTAGATCAAGCAGGAATCTATAAATTTTACTCACTGCACCCTTTACTGAATCGGTCATCTGAATATCTTCATATGATAATAGAAATTGTTCATACTTCATATATTCTCTACCTTTATTATACGTCTTTGTTGTTGTTGTTTAGTCGTTAAGTCGTGTCCGACTCTTCGTGACCCCATGGACCAGAGCACGCCAGGCCCTCCTGTCTTCCACTGCCTCCCGGAGTTGGGTCAAATTCATGTTGGTAGCTTCGATGACACTGTCCATCCATCTCGTCCTCGGTCGTCCCCTTCTCCTCTTGCCTTCACACTTTCCCAACATCAGGGTCTTTTCCAGGGAGTCTTCTCTTCTCATGAGATGGCCAAAGTATTGGAGCCTCAGCTTCAGGATCTGTCCTTCCAGTGAGCACTCAGGGTTGATTTCCTTCAAAATGGATAGGTTTGTTCTCTTTGCAGTCCAGGGGACTCTCAAAGAGTCTCCTCCAGCACCACAATGTATGTGGTAACTTCTTTACCCATTCATTAGTCGATCTTTCTAATTGCATATAATTCAACCATGATATATTCTTATTTTGAAGGATTTGTTTCATTTGATCTTTCGATCTCATTTTATACAACCAGTCTTTTAATCTAATCACTTTTTTTCTTTAAATAATTCTGCATAAACTTTCATATTGGCAGGAAAATTCTCTATTTCAGTCACTAATCCTAATGGAGAGTTAAACGGACATAAATTCTTTCTATACTTGTACCAGACGTTTAACATAGTCTTTAAAAACGGGTTATTAATTTCGCTTATTTTATATTTCTTAATCATACAAAATAGATGTTTTTCAATATCCACCTGTAATTCTGATGATTCAATTTTCCACCAAATTAACCTTTCTGGGTTATATATAATTTCCCCAATGAACCTCAACTGATTAGCCAAATAATTTTTTTTTATATTTGCTATGCCTATACCTCCTTTTTTTGTTGTTTTATACCAATACTTTTTATTTATTCTGGCTCTCTTCCCTTCATTACAATATTTATTAATCATTCCTTGCCAAAATTTAAAATCATCTTCTGTTAACTGTACTGGTAACATTCTAAATAAAAAATTAATTTTTGGTAGAATCTTCATTTTTATCAGTGTGATCCTTCCAAACCAAGAAAGTTTTACGTTAGTATATTCCTGTAGTTTCTTTTTAATATCTCCTTTTAATTTATCATAATTATGTTCCTTTATTTTTTGAGTATCTTTTACTAAATCTATACCTAAATATTTAACCGATTTACATATCTTAAAACCATATTTATCAACAAACTTTTCTTGTTCTAGTTTATTATGATTAAACAACATTATTTCAGATTTTTGCCAATTTACACGTAATCCAGTTATTTTTCCAAATTTTTCTAAATGAATTTTAATTCTATCTATACTTTCTAATGGGTTTTTCACTGTCAATAGGGAATCATCAGCAAATAAATTAATTTTTATTTTATTATTTTCACCCATACCTTCAATTAAATCGTCATTCCTTATTGCATTTGCTAACATTTCAATGATCAAACAAAACAGAATTGGAGAAAGAGGGCAACCTTGTCTGGTGCCTCGGCCTAGAGCTATCTGCTCTGTCATCCCATCATTAACAATTACTGCAGAAGTGTTCTCCAAATATAATTGGTCTATTACCCCCCTAAATTTCTTTCCAAAACCCCAACCCTTTAAAAGGATCTTTAATGTTGGCCATTCTACACAATCGAATGCCTTAAAAAAATCTAATGATAAAATACCTGCCTTTGATTTATCTTTTTCTATATTATATATAATATTCAAAACCCTCCTAATTAAATTTTCCATTTGTCTTCCCTTTAAACACCCATTTTGATCCTCTTTAATATATTTTGTAATAAACTTGTTCATTCTATTTGCCAAGATTGCAGTAAATATCTTTGCATCTTGATTTAATAATGAAATAGGTCTATACGAACTTGGGTCTGTCAAATCTTTATTGGGTTTTGGAATAAGAGTTGTTAATGAATATTTCCAAGAATCTGGTATTTTCTCTCCTTCCAATATTCCATTATAAAGTATTTTTAACTTGGGGATCAGTATTGATTTAAAAGCTTTATAATATTCTGATCCCATTCCATCAAAGCCTGGAGTTTTACCAATTTTTAGTTTGTTAATAACCTCTGTAATCTCTTCAACCTTTATCTCTTTTTCTAATTCTCTTTTATCATTCTCTAATACTTTACTCTTTACATTTTCTTTAATATAATTTTCTATATCTTCTTTCGATGTACTATTACCTTTATATAAATTTTGGTAAAATTCTTGTAATATCATTAATTTTTCCTTCATTAGGCTACAATTCTTTCCTGTTTTATCTCTGATCACTCCAATTGTGTTTTTTGATCTTTTAGTTTGAGCTACCCTAGCTAGAAGCTTTGAGTTTTTATTACTATACTCGAAAAAAATCCTCTTCGAGTATATCAAATCCTTCTGGACCTTTTCTATCTCTATGCTTTCTAACTCTCCCTTTAGCTTGAATCTCTAATAATTTCTTATTATCTCTATCTATAAAATATAGTGAAAGGAAAGTCCAATGCTGCAAAGAAAAATACTACATAAGAACCTGGAATGTAAGATCTATGAACCTTGGTAAGCTGGATGTGGTCAAACAGGAGATGGCAAGAATAAACATTGACATCCTGGGCGTCAGTGAACTAAAATGGACAGGAATAGGTGAATTCAATTCAGAGGATTATCATATCTACTATTGTGGGCAAGAATCCCGTAGAAGAAATGGAGTAGCCCTCATAGTCAACAAAAGAGTGTGAAATGCTGTACTGGGATATAATCTCAAAAATGATAGAATGATTTCAATACGAATCCAAGGCAGACCTTTCAACATCACAGTAATCCAAGTTTATGCACCAACCACCAATGCTGAAGAGGCTGAAATTGACCAATTCTATGAAGACTTACAACACCTTCTAGAACTGACACCAAAGAAAGATGTTCTTCTCATTATAGGGGACTGGAATGCTAAAGTAGGGAGTCAAGAGATAAAAGGAACAACAGGTAAGTTTGGCCTTGGAGTTCAAAACGAAGCAGGGCAAAGGCTAATAGAGTTTTGTCAAGAGAACAAGCTGGTCATCACAAACACTCTTTTCCAACAACACAAGAGGCGACTCTACACATGGACATCACCAGATGGGCAATACCGAAATCAGATGGATTATGTTCTCTACAGCCAAAGATGGAGAAGCTCTATACAGTCAGCAAAAACAAGACCTGGAGCTGATTGTGGCTCTGATCATCAGCTTCTTATAGCAAAACTCAAGCTTAAACTGAAGAAAGTAGGAAAAACCACTGGGCTAGTCAGGTATAATCTAAACCAAATCCCTTATGAATACACAGTGGAAATGAAGAACAGATTTAAGGATCTAGATTTGGTAGACAGAGTGCCTGAAGAACTATGGATGGAGGCTCGTAACATTGTACAGGAGGCAGCAACAAAAACCATCCCAAAGAAAAGGACATGCAAGAAAGCAAAGTGGCTGTCCAACGAGGCCTTACAAATAGCAGAGAAGAGAAGAGAAACAAAATGCAAGGGAGATAGGGAAAGTTGCAGAAAATTGAATGCAGACTTCCAAAGAATAGCAAGGAGAGACAAGAGGGCCTTCTTAAATGAACAGTGCAAAGAAATAGAGGAAAATAATAGAAAGGAAAAAAACAGATAGATTTTACTTTTTTGGGCTCCATGATCACTGCAGAGGGTGACAGCAGCCACAAAATTAAAAGACGCCTGCTTCTTGGGAGGAAAGCGATGACAAACCTAGACAGCATCTTTAAAAGCAGAGACATCACCTTGCCGACAAAGGTCCGCATAGTCAAAGCTATGGTTTTTCCAGTAGTGATGTATGGAAGTGAGAGCTGGACGATAAAGAAGGCTGACCGCCAAAGAATTTTCTTCTCTCAGTTTTTTTATTCTACATGATTCTCTTATGGCAATTCCTCTCATAACTGCTTTCATAGTGTCCCATAACACTCCTATTTTACTCCCACCTGCTTCATTTATTGACCATATTTCCATCCATTCTTTCTTAGCTCTATCCATTACATCTGTATTCTGAAAAATATTGGAATCTATTCTCCATCTTCTAGCTTCTCTGTAATCTTTCTTAACTTTCATCTCCATCGTCTTCAACGCATGATCTGTTATTTTTATCACATTAATATTTGTATCTACTACTTTAGAAATTAAATTTTCAGATATAAACATAAAATCTATTCTTGAATAACTATTATGTACAGAGGAATAATACGGTTGCCAGCCTTCCTGGGGGAGTTTGGCTTGGACTCCCTTGGCCTTGCAGGACTGGGCCCTCGCTGCCTCTGGCTGCCCCACCCCCTCCTCAACATCAACCACCTGGCTCGGAGGGGAGAAGGGGCTTTATAAGCCAGAGCCTGTGCCAGGGCCCTGCTGGACCAGCATTCCTGCCTTTGGGGGAGTCTTCATCATCTGCCATCCCTCAGGCACTGAGTGAGAGACAGTGTGGCTGTGCTGCTGCCGGTTGCCAGCCTTCCTGGGGGAGTTTGGCATGGACTCCCTCGGCTTTGTGGGACTGGGCCCTTGCTGCCTCTGGCTGCCCCACCCCCTCCTCAACATCAGCCACCTGGCTCGGGGGGAGAAGGGGCTTTAGAAGGGGTTTTTATTGTGATTATCAATTGCCATCAGGTTACGTACGTAGAGACCCACAGTGGATCTGAGGGAACAGGAAGGGGGGAGGGCATTGGAGGGGACAGCCATTGAGGTGGTGCTGGGTAGGGGAAGGAATGGCAGTGGGGGTAGAACATGCCCACGTAGGAGAAGAGAGGTTAGATATCTTACATCTATCCCCTCTTCTAGTCCTACCCCCAACCAGATGGTATCGGGTGACCATATCAGCAAACCCTCGAGCCACACAGTGCTGTTGATGAACGCCAGGTCAGTGCAAAATAAGACTGCCCTCATCCATGATGTAATTCTGGATGAGGGTGCTGACCTGGCGTGCATTACTGAGACCTGGGTGGGAGAGGAGGGTGGTGTTCCCCTCTCCCAGCTGTGTCCGCCTGGGTACTTGGTCCAGCACCAATGTCACTCAGAGGGTCGGGGAGGGGAAGTTGCTATAGTCTATAGGAGTTCTATCTCTTTGACCAGGCTTCCTATCCCTTTGAGAGGAGGTCTTGAGGGCCTGTATTGTGTGTTGGGCTTACGAGACAGATTGGGGATTCTGTTGGTGTACCGCCCACCCTGCTGCGTACCAACAGTCTCCCTGCCTGAGCTGACGGAGGTAGTCTCGGACCTGGTGTTGAGGACTCCCAGGCTGTTGGTGCTGGGGGACCTCAACATCCATGCTGAGGCTGCCTTGACTGGGGTGGCTCAGGACTTCATGGCCGCCATGACAACCATGGGGTTGTCTCAATGTGTCATCAGCCCGACACATGAGAAGGGCCATACCTTGGACATGGTTTTCTCAACGGGACTGGAAGATAGTGATTTGGATGTGGAGGGGCTGGTTGTGACCCCATTGTCATGGTCAGACCACTTCCTGGTCAAGTTTAGTCTCTTAGCTTCTTCTCCCCTCTGCAAGGGTGGGGGATCTATTAAGATGATCCGCCCTCGGAGACTAATGGATCCGGATGGTTTCCTGAATGTTCTGGGGGATTATCTGTCTGATATGGTTGGCGCTCCTGTCGAAGCTCAGGTCACCCTATGGAATAGGGAGATGACCCAGGCGGTTGACACGATTGCGCCTAAGAACCCTCTCCCTGCACGCAGAGCCCAGACAGCTCCTTGGTATACTTCTGAACTGTGGGCGATGAAGCGAGAGGGGAGATGGCTGGAGCGCAGGTGGAGGAAATCCCGCTGGGAGTCCGAATGAACACGACTTAGAGCCCATTATCGGGCCTATTTCGTGGCAATACGGCTGGCGAAACGGCAATATTTCTCCAGCCGTATTGCTTCCTCAGAATGTCGTGCAGCAGAGCTGTTTCGGGTGGTCCAGGATCTTCTTCAACCGGGAAATCCGGTGGAGGTCCCGGACTGTTCATCAGCTTGCTGTGATGAGTTTGCCATTCATTTTGAGGGAAAAATCGCTCAGATTCGCAGTGGGTTGGACTCCACCGTTACTGCAGAATCAGAGGATGTGTCCAGTGTGCCGTGCTTAGGTCAAGTTGTGCACATTCTGGTGCATTCTGATTGAACCCAAGCTCATAAAAGGCATCCAAATCACTTTCCCAAGGAACTGTACAGTTACTGTCATTGTAATTATTTATTTTTCTGCTGATGCTAGTTAGCTTGTCCATGTGAAAGCATGCGGATATTCAGAAGCTATTTAAGTGTTTGATTTATTAAAGTTTTTATTGATAGTTTAAAATTAGTGAACCCAGATGCATATAAAGTTTCTATCAGTTGTATAAAATCTTGCCTTTCCTTCTTATAAAATCCAAGAGAATTGAGTGTGTTACAGTATATTTTATTTAAAGCTGACATAAATGAGAACTGTTTGTGTTAGGTAGAGCTGGACCAAACAATGGTGATTATCCATCTCTTCAACTGTTTTTTTTAACACATCCAGTTCCCTGCTGATGCTCTCACACTTACTAGCAAGATTCATTGGAGGTTAATTAAATCCATCTTAAAAACAACGACAGGCCAATGAGCCATATCCTCTTTGCAATAGTAAATTAAATGATGCAATTGTTTCCGTCTCTAACATGAGGAGGGAGGGTGGGCTTGAATGAATTGTTCTTGAGATGCCTGCAAGCAGCGTCCTAGAGAGGATCTGGTTGCATGTGAGCTTAAACCTGCTGTTAATTTCTGGCTGCAGGAAAAGATGACATTACGGTTGTCATTCAAGTATTGTAATGTGGATGCTGACACCATTTAGGAAATGGAAAGCAGCACTCCCCTGCCTCCACCAAGTAGGAAATAAACTTGGAGTTCGGATGAAGATGAAGACAAACCTGGTTACAGAGCAGAATGGAATAATGTGGCTATATTCGCTATCAACTTTTTGGCATTGTTTGTAGGCCCGGTAATTAAGAGTGTACACAAATTAAATACAATTACTGCCTGCTTTCTAATAGGGCTGAGCGTCATTAAACTAATTAATAATGCACCCAATGTGCTCTGTGGCGCTGCAATTGTTCCGAGTGTATGTTTTATGCCTTGCATGGCAGCAACTGGCAGCTGGGGGACTCAGCTGGCACTGAATGACAAAGAGTGAGAGCAGTACCAGTAGCGCTCATCTCGGCACAGTCAGGGGAGGGGGGAGTAGAGCTGGCTGCTCTCACACCTGCCATTCATCACCTAGATGACAGCGATTGTGATCAATGGCTTTCGGGAAGCTCTCTGTCATGTGTTACAGCTGTTGGATTTGTTTTTGTGATTATGATTATGATTACAATTATTGGTTGCCATTTATTGTCAAAACAATATTCTTTGCTGGGCGTATCTGAGAGAGTGTAGCATTTGTTTATATATAATTTTATATATATGAAGTTTTCGTCCCTGGATCACAAATTTGGCCAAAGGTTAGCAGAAATTTAAAGCTGTAAGGTGAAATATAAAATTCATGCTTTATTATTCTTAACAAGATGCATATGTGATATTCCTCATGTTTTTAGGATCAAGATATATAATTATTTGTTTAAGAATGAATTCTACTTGGCTGTTCATGATATCAGAAGTCTTTAGACTTTGATCCTAAATGCATTGCCAGGGTAAGTGCTGCTGCAGTCAGTAGCTCTGTCTTCTGTAGAAACATGTTTTATATCTGAAGTTTAAAACTGCATGAGTTTGTGGAACCACTATGGGTCTTAGATCAAATGAAGCCTCAACTATCTCTGGAAGCAAAAAGGTTGAAACAGGCTGTCCTATTTGGGGCACATCAGGAGAAGGCAAGATTCTCTGGAAAGACAATAAAGCTCGAAAAGGCTGAAGGCAGCAGGAAAAGAGGAAGACCAAATACAGGATGGATTGACTTTCTAAAGAGTCAGTCCATCTTGTATTTGCATGAACTGAGCAGGGCTGTTGAGGACAGGACATTCTGGAGATCACTCATTCACAGGGCTGCCATAAGTTGAGGGCAACTTGGTGGCACAAAACAACAACATGCTACTTTGGTTATGATCAGCTGAAACAGTTATTCAGGACTTGATCAGGTGTTTGTCCTGCTGTTTGGTGTGCTGTGGGGGCCATTTGGTTCACTCTTTTTCTGGTGATCAGACGACCCTATCACTAGAGCAAAGCAATCCAACCACAGAGTGCCCCTGCCCACACCTTTGTGAGTCCCTGTTAGGGGCTTCTGATTTTTTGGTGGGGGTAGTTGCACCCCTACTTTGGTCTGTTTCCAGTGCATGCAGTTCCTGGGAATGGACCAAAATCAAGCCTTGCAGTGTCAACACCCATCAATCACAGTGACAGATCATCTCCCCCTTTTCACAACAATACACCCATAACAAAAAACACCCTGATCACTATAATCACCCAGTCTCCTGAAAAGGACAAAAAGCTGATCCCACAGCTACAAATACTCAACTATCCTACACACTACATCAGAACACAGACAGAGTTCTAACTCCTGTCCTCTGAAGATGCTGGCCACAGAGACTGGCGAAACGTTAGGAAGAAAAACCTCCAAAACACGGCCAAACAGCCCGAAAAACGTACATCAACCAAACTGGGACATATCCAGAGGAAGGTGACCAGGATGGTAAAAGTTCTGGAAGACAAGTCTCATGAGTAGTGATTGGGGGAGTAGGATAGGTTTAGCCTGGAGAAGAGAAGACTGGGGGGGGGGGGGGGGGGAACATGGTAGCCATATTCAAATATTAGAAGGGCTAATTATTATTAAGTTTACAGGGGTGTGAAAGATGGAGCAAGCTTGTTTTCTGTTACTCCAAAGGGTAGGACCCAAAGTAATGGAGTCAACCCATGAGAAAGGAGATTTCACCAAAATATTAAAGAGAATTTCTGGCCAGCAAGATTTTTTCAACAATAGAATGTACTGCCTTAGAAGGTGGTAGATTCTCCTTCAAAGGATATTTTAAGAAATAGATTAGATAGCTACTTGACACTTACGCTTAGCTATAGATTTCCTGCTTTAGCAGGCAGGTGGACTCATTGTCTCTTAAAATCCCTTCCAGCTCTACAGTTCTATAGTTTTGTAATGTTGCTCTCAAAGCAGCACTGCTTGAGAGAAATTACTGCTGTACAACTTTTCAGAGCTGGCTGGGCCCAAAATGCCATTCTTTGCTGGGGTCTCTGGCAGCAGGAGGGGATTGGCTGTGGCTACTGCCTGAACTTATAAGTAACATGTTACAGTGAACTACATTTCTTGTGACACATGACTTTTAAGGGTAACAAGGGGGGAAACAACGTTATTTTGTTCCAAGTTACTTTGGAAAATAATATAATTATTATTCAATTGTTTTTGTGTGTCCAATGAGTTACGTTCCTACATTCCTTCAGAGCATGCTCTTGTCCAAAATCTGATTGTGGTGGTGGTGACCGGATAAGCTGGGGGAGGTGGAGAATGGATGAGGAGGGATGGGAAGCAGGTGATGGAAGAAGGGGAAGTGTGAGAGCTGGTTGGATCCTTCTCTTCCTCCCCCTCCTTCCCCATGTGCATTGGAGCTCCATGCTTCTACCTGGGAAACACAGACCCAGCCTCGGAGCTGCTGCTGTCACCCCTTTTGACCCAATCTCTCCAGTTCCTGATGCGATCATGACCTTTTCCATTGACAGAAGCCAGGATCGGAGCATCCATGCCTAACTCTGCCTTGCTTTGGCGGAGGGCACGACTCAGCCAGCACCTGGGGAGAGGGAAGGAACAAGGAGAATCCCATCCCCTGCCGGACTTAGCAGGGAATTCTTCCCCATCTCCCACATGGTCCAGACATTCTGAAAACTTGACCTGGTCCCAAGGAATAGATCTCTAGTACTCGAGAGTTGACCTATTACCCGCAGTTAAGTGAATCCATGGGTATTGATCCAGTAGATATGAGGGTCCTACTGTAACACTAAAACATTTGCTTTTGTAATAGCATGTACAAGCTTTGCACAAAGCTATAACATAATGGCTTACACAAATTTTATTAGAGCTAAAACAGAATGGCTTGCATTATTTTTATTATGAACTTGCAATGTCCCATGCAGGGCATTTATTTTTTTTTAAAAAAAAGAGTAAATATTTAAGATGTTAGCTTTTATTTTACTAGGTTAGTTTTAGCTGATATCTGCTTGGTTCTGTCCTCTATTACTCCTCATCTGCTATAAATTTGATATAATTATTTTCTTCCATAATTGCCTGTTTCCCACGATTACATACCTCTCCATCAGCAAGTTATTGAACTGTCCTTTCCAGTAAAGAAAAATTATGGATTTCATCCACCTTCACCAGTAAAACAGCTTTTTGGAAGGAAACTGTAGAGACAAAAGATCATGCTGGCACATAACATTATAATTCAGGCGTTCAGATAAAATTATCCTTCATTCTTAGCTCTAATGGCATTTTATATTAGAAAAATAAAAATAAATCTCAGGCTCATTGGATATGAGCTGTACAATGAGACTGCTCCGTTAGCAAACAAGACTTTCTCAGGATGGGTGTTTCTCACTAACCCTGAAAATGGAATGTAAAACTTTAAAAAACTCAAAACAATTGCATACAAACTCAGGTAGTTTCTCCATCCTTTGGGAGAAAGTTACCACAATAAAAAAGTGGACAGGTCAAGATTAGCCTTCCATGTGTTTGATCAATAAACTGATTGGTTAAAAATATGATTGGTGTTTTGTATTGACCATGACCTTCTAGCTATCCATATACAGACATTATTTCTGCCATTTCCAAAAGTTGCATAGTAGGAATTCCCTGTATCTTCTTGCCACTCCACATGATGGTAACAGTGATTGAACTTCTGTCCTTCTTTCCTGGATAATAGTGAGCTCTATGGAACTGCAGGAATGGGATCATGACCTGATGGGACCATGACCTTACTCCAGAATCTTATGTCAACTTATCTTGGATAGTCAGGATTGTACATTAAGATGCTATTGGCCATGCTGCCTGAAGAATTCTTGGAGGTGTAGTCCCAAAACACAAATTGGCACCCCTCTAAGAGAAATCTATCCTTCCCTGCATCTAGTCATTGAGGCCTAAATTATATTTTAAAATCAGCAGCATTGCTGGTAGCTGTGTCCATTATATGTATATGTATTTCCAAATCAACATTTTGAGCAAGGGAACATATCAATCATTTTTAGCCTGCCATATGATATAAAAATTAGGTGCTGGTCCTAACCTACATAGCTTGGGACTATGACATATAAAGGATCATATCCTCCTGTATGTGGCTGTCATTTGTAATATTTATCAGAGAAAGTTGTCTCTGTCTCTTCTGAGGTTTAGACAAGCAGTAGAAGTCACGCTCTTTTGTCAAGCATTTTCTAGATTGTAATAATGAGTTGAATTATTTCAAAGTAGGTTTTCTTTCTGTTTTTATTCTTCTGTTTCTTTGATTTGTTTAGGGGTACATCTCTGTGACAGTCTTACTAACTTATTTTTAATATTTTAATTAGTCATTTAGTTACTGCAAGGGATACAGCAAGGGAAAATGGGAAATACTGATTTAATTGGAAACATGACCCAAATAAATTATGAAGGAGTGTGTGTATTTCTGTGTATAACTTCTGTATATTTTTTAATCTTTATTTTGTTTGTACTTGTTAGCTCTAAACTGTTATGTATGTGCTGCCAACACACACACAGAGAGAGAGAGACGGGGGGGGGGGGAGGTTTCCATGGCTGAACAAAAATTCAGACTCGGGTCATCTCAGTTCTATTCCATCATTCTATCCACTACACCATACTCGTAGATATGCCATGTATCTAATGTATTTGCTAGCATCCTATTCCACTGTTCCATAGATACACTGCACAGTGGAAGTGGTATCACTGGTAGAGGCAGATTGCCACTAATTAAAGAGTTCCTGCTTCAACTTCAGGTTGTGTGCTACTCTATTACAGTGAGTTGAAATTGCAAAAGTGAAACAGGAATTATTTAGTTAATAACAGTCAACCGCTGCCAGCGCACATCACTTCCATTGCTCTGGCAGAGCTATGGAAGAAGATACTGGCTGTTGTTTCATAAAGGAATAATCACATCTAAGTGAGAATGTTTTGAGAAATCTAGTAGGAATTCATTAGTATAATAAACTGAAGGGGTTAATGAGTTAAAGAGTGAATCTTGCAAACAAAAATTGTAGGATCTTTATCACATGGTGTTTTTCGGAGCAACACTTAACAGTTTAGGACAGCATTATTCCAGGAAAAAGAAGATTTGTTTCAGATACTGACATAAACATCTCCTCATAATAGTGGCTTTTCATTTACTGCATAGCAATGTACCATAAGCTTCAAAGCACAACAGATTCTTTGTGCATCTCAATACTGCTTGTACAGAATGATGTCAGTCAATTTTTGACCTATACAATCTGGTGTTATTCTCAACAATTAGTAATAGATTTTTCTTGTGCTCTCCCAACAGATCAGGGGGTATGCCAATACAGTTCTTGAAAACAATCATTTTATTTATGATGTCTTCCTTTAGGAAGTGCAAGCTAACGACCCTCGTAGAAATCACAGGAGGATCCATTAACTTCTGTCTCTTGGTTTCTCCTGGCTTTGCCTGTTGTTATTTCCTAGTTTTATATAGTGCCCTCTCTTGGCACATTGATTTGTAAATTGAAACATGAACTGATTTGGGATAAAATCTAGTGTTGCACTAACCCTTACAGAATTTCACTAGCACAACAGGATTTTCTCTGCTGCCTTCCACCCTG
Organism: Intellagama lesueurii; assembly: GCA_037013535.1. Lineage (NCBI taxonomy): Eukaryota > Metazoa > Chordata > Lepidosauria > Squamata > Agamidae > Intellagama > Intellagama lesueurii. The sequence goes on along the minus strand of JBAJHW010000003.1, from coordinate 189,017,763 downwards.
GACAGTCTTCCATCTTAGGCCTCCAGAGCAAGCTTTGGGAAAAACCTGAAAGGGTAAATCTCCATCCCCCAGCTTATTCTGATGGAAGCCTTTTCATCAGTGCAGAAACAAATGTTGTCACATTCAGAAATTAGAGTTGTACACTATTTTTACCCTCAAATGCTCACTATGATAGGGACACCACATTACCCAATTGTTTGGGTTTGCCTGGATATTAGACATGCCTCACAGTGCCCATCATATAACCTGGACTCTAAGATTTTTTAAAAGTAAGTCTCTAGCCCTTATACAACTGGAGATATAATGCAAAATAGAGATGGGCATGAATCAGAAAAATGGCAATTCATTTCAATTAGTGATTCATCAAGGTCGACGAATCAAGAATAACAAATTTACAAGTTTTTTTTCTGATGAATTAATGAACCGATTTGTCAATTTGTTTTACCTTTAAAACCCTATGGAACGGGGGGGGGGGGGCAGGCACCTAGGGATGCCAAAATCACAGAGAAGCTTCCCCTTACCTTTGTCTACAATTGTGGTGAAGTTTGGGTTGCAGATGTCCGGGTTATACATGCATATAGAGGGGGGCCCAGGAAAGTTCCCTCCAGGCATCTAGAGATACCAAAACTACGTAGACGCTTCCCCTGACTCTCCTCTACAATCCCTCCACCTTTGGTGAAGATTGGGTTTCGGACATCCGAGTTATACACCTACAAAGTGGATCCTGCCAGGAAAATGCCCTTTAGCAGCTGGCTTGGGGGAACCCAGTCTTCACCAAACTTGGAGGGATTGTAGAGGAGAGTGAGGGGAGGCTTATCTGCATTTGAATTAGCGATTTTTTTTACAAATTTTGTAATTCATTTTTTAATTCGTGCCCATCTGTAATTCAAAACATAGTAATTGATTGATCAGGTCAGTTGTTTTGTAATAAGAAACAAACCTATCCATGTGATTAGCTGATGAGGGAAGCCATTCACAGGAACTGCATGACTTAATATGCAACAGATAATGTCTACAGAGATTTCTTCACTTAATGGCAATTTGCTTCTAAAAGTTATGTTGCTTGTGTAACTGCACTGCAAAAATTTCAGCCAGTGAAAACTGAAGATCAGATAGCAGAGGTCATAGAGAAATGAAGAATATGACAAGGATGTGTACTGTTACCACTGCTTTTCAATCTGTACACTAAGAATATTTTTGACAAGCTCTCACAGTTTCAAGTTATATTTTTGTCAATGGAGAGGTTATCAACTACGTCAGATATGCAGACAATACAGCATTACCAGCTAAAAGTCTGCAAAAATTACTCAGTAAAGTCATTACCGGTAAGTAATGAGCTCATTATAAAAATGGACATTAAGAAAAGCAAATTCATGACAATTGGTAAAGAGGAAGAACCCCAAAAATACAAAATGAAAGTATGGAGCATGTTGGTATACATAGCTGTCTAGAAATCTTTTTGAATAAATAAATTGAATCATGACTATGCGGTAAAAGTCATAATAGACATGACTTGGAACAGCTTCTGTAACATGTAATAAGAAAGGAAGAAGACACCTTTAAATTGGCTTTCATTATGCACATTGCATATTGAAGGTTTGCTGGCTGGCTGGCTCAGTGAGCTGGGTATCTGATTGTGGAGCCAGTGGTTGGGAGTTCAATTCCTCACTGTGCCTCCTGAGAGAAGAGCCAACTTGTTGTAGCCTTGAGTAAGCTGCACAGTCCCAAGGTGTCCCCAGAAGAAGGGATTGGTACACCACTTCTTAATACTCTACTTAAAAAACCTTGGAAGAGGTTGCCATAAGTCACACTTGACTGGACACCAAACTATTATTATTATTATTTAAAAATACCAAGCACAGTCAATCAAAATTAAAACCATTGACTGGTATTATATAACAGTATCTGTTAAATATTGATGTAGTATATATGCTGTTCCTAATAGTGCCATTTTGTAGCTCTGATTTTTTATTATTATTATTATTTTGTAGGGTACAGTGTATCTTGATGCTGCTGTGTGGTACAGGATTCTGAGTTTTAACACAGGCAACTATGTAAAAGAATAAAATAAAACACAGAGAGCTATAACGCTTTGGTTGTGTAATGAGAAACAATAAGTACAGGTTGTTACAGCTTATCATTCAGAGTAACATAAATGGGAAAGGGAGTGCAGGAAGAAGAAGAACCTGCGGGCTGAAGAAGTTGGAGGATGGTTTGGGGTGCAAGGCAACATCATTGTTTAAAGCTTTTGCCTCTAAATCAAAATAGCCAAGATGACATTCAGCCTCTGGTAGACAGGAAGAACAAGAAGAGGAAAAGGAATGAACTACCAGACACTCTCTGTTTTGGGAAAATGTTGAAAGATCACATTTTGGGAAAAATTGTGTTCTGCTGTGAGTCCCCAGGATAGATAGAACTGAATCCTGGAGCTTGCTTTCTCATATCCTAGGCCCTCTAGCCTCAAAGCAGCACAACCTTTTCTGCACCTGGCCCTTCCTTCTCCCAACTCTTGTTCTCTTGCCCCCCAGGTCCTCAGACTTTAGTCAACCTCATGCTCCATGCCAATCGACAGTGAGAAAGTTCACAAAAGTTTGTAGCACGTCCTTTTCATAGTTATTCTTATTTCCTTTAAAAGAAAAGGTACATACATAAGATTTCAGTGCATGTTGCAAGATTCTTGAACTGTGCTATACACAATAAAATGACGGCCACCTCTTAGGAATGCTTTAGCTACGGATTTCCTGCTTTGGCAAGGGGTTGGAGCTGGTGACACTTGGAGTCCCTTCCAGCTCTACAGTTCTGTGATTCTATGGAAAGCAAGTTAAATAAGCCAATCTGGACTGCAAAGAGATAAGTGCCCATTGTTATCATAAGCCATCTATACATGAGCAGAACAGAACTTCTATTGCAGTTTCATACAAAAACCACATCCTGTTGTCTCCTACATAGAACTATTAAAGATGATGGCATTTTTTTTAAAGCAGTCAGCTTATGTAGCCATAACTTTGTCTGAACCTACAATATAGAAAGCATGTTTAAAGCAGGTCAAATTAGTTGTCCTTCATACTCAGTGGCGAAGTGCAATACTACTGTCTTCTCTGACTGGTAGCAGCTCCTATACGAATGGATGAGTAGATGAAATATGCTTGTAACAATTGTACTGTTCCTTTCTTTTTTCTTTCATACCCACTGCAGAAGGCCACAAAATAATCTGCTGAAACGCACTGGGCTGTTTTGATAAATAAAACCATCTCTCTCTCTCCTTTTTGGTTGGAAGTCATTGTGCAACACTGAATCTAACTAAGTTTAATAAAATGCTTTACCAGACACCTGTATACAACAATGTATAGACTATTGCTTCTATACACACACAAGACATAATAATTTCGACATAATTAGAGTATCAAAGCTGTGAAAAGTACTCTTTGTAAAGAAGACAACAGAATTGTTATATTTGAAGACAAAAGGTTTTTAGATCCTGACTCTGGTGTAACAAAGTCAACAAGCCAGCCAACTCTACATCTTACTTCTTTTCCGTGCTGTACAAGTATCACTCGGGTGCATTTCCTAAAGACTGGGTGAAACCATAGGAAATACATATGGTTGTAGTCATACTTTCAGTAGCTCTGGTTTCTTTCCTTTAGAGAAGGACACCAAGGTTTGTTACTGACTAAACCAATTAGTGTAAGCATTATAAGCAGTTGGTATGTTTCTAAAGCAGATGCAATTAGAAAAAGGGGGTGAGAGGGATTTCCAAATTCTAAAGCATATTCTCTTCCCTCCTCCCTGCATATTGCTTTGAGAGTTTCTGCTCAAGCAAAAGAATCAATTATTCTACTTATATTTGAGAAAATGCTTGCTGTAGCATGTTGATATTGCTCTCTCTATTGTGTACCTATGCTGTATCAATATGAAAAACTATGTAAATGTGAAAGAGTTCAAGTGAGGGCTACTCTCACCAGACCTTAAGTTATGCATCCTCTTTTGTGCTAATTTTTCAAGGATTTCCCCCACCCCTGTAATGAATACATGAATTTTGTGCACTGAAGCATAGTGCTGGGCCTTTTGGCTAGCAGGCTGTGCAAGAAAGAGGAAGAGAGGTTTTAATCACAAAAGCAGAAACTTCACTCAAAAAAGTAATTCTGCACTTTGTTCCATTTGCAAATGATGCATATCGCCTTTTGTGAAACAGAACTGCAATTCAGGACGATGGCGCTTCATAGATTTCTTCACAGGGTCCCCTCTTTTTTCTTTAGCCCCAAATAATGCACATGAAAAAGCGAAGGAAACTGGACATAATTCAGACCTAAAATTAGGTCCTTTCCCCCAATCAAGATTCTCTGAGCATAACCTTTTTTTCTTCTTTCCTCTTTAAGCCTCTTTCTCAGAACTTGCAGCTTTGGTTCTCATTTCAGGACTAAACAGCCGTTTCAATAAATTAAAATGCACTTGAAACCAGCAAGAACCGTTTGCCAGCAGGGAGATTTCATAATATGTATTTTAAAAAGGGAACATTGGATTTGTGAAACACCCAGAGAGAGATAGAAGGAATCCCTGTCTTGGAATTCACAATGGGGGGGGGGGGCAGGGTATGTGTTTTCAAATGAGGGGGGGGGAATGTGTAATTGAAATTCATGGCAGGAACTTTATTTTAGTTGGGAGATTTATCTGTCAAAAACGCATCTAGCTTCACCTAGTCTTTTATTTCAGATTCTTCAATCCATTGTCTTTAAGACTCATTTCTTTTACAAGCTTTCCCCCTTTCAGCTTGCTCAGGAATGAGTCTTATAAACATCTGTTTGTGACTGGGGGGAAAAAAATCAGGCAGGCCGGGCCTATATCTTGCTTCTCCCAACTTTGCTTTTGTTTCCACAGGCCATTGTTTCCAATTTCATGCTATCAGAGGAGCTGCATGTTTTCTTGCGTGAAGTTGTCAGAGAGATAAAAGCCTAGGAACAGGGTCACATTTAGAGGGATGGGCATGAAAAATTGGTAAAATGTATCTTGGAGCCCACCCACCCACCGGACTGCTGCTGAGAACACTTCAGAAACAAGGGACCATAATGTCATATTAAAGTCACACAAACTTTACTGTGGGAAAGATCACTGAGGGAAGATGCTGAATTCCATCAGTTAATTGGCTGCAGCTCTTATGCTGATAAGCCACTTAGACACCTCTTTGTAGCTGAATTGCTGGGAAGCAAAGCTGAATGAATATCTAATACAGCATCTGTAAATATTACAGTTTAAGGGAAAAGTCTGCAACGGTAGAAGTCAAAGGACTGAATGTTAGTTAGGAAATAAGACAAAAGGCCAGCCCTACCATTAGGCAAAGTGAGGCAGCCACCTCAGGCAGCACATTATTTGTTCATCTATTACTACTAGACTATTTACTACTAAACATGGAAAGAGGGACTTGAGTGTATGTCTGCCTCTTGTCCCAAAATAACTTGGTCCTACTATGCACTTTAATTAAGGTGGGTGGTAGACAAATTTGCTGCTTCACTTCAGGCAGCAAAATGTCTTGAGCCTGCCCTGGTTAACAATAATCATGTTGTTGCCTAAGCATCCAAAAATGGTGGTCTAACAGGAGGGCAGGGATTAATGGAAGAGCAGGAGTCCTGTCTTTCCTCCACATCAGAATCGAGTATCACGGAACAGAGCCATGTTGCTGAACCAAAGCAAAAGGCTCTTCCTGCATTCAGTTAAATGTTAATTGTTAAGGAAGTCTATTGCAATGCATAACGAAGTGCTCCTGGTGTCATTACCAGGGCGAGGGGCAAAGAAGTAGAAGTTGGCTTCCTCTGCCTTTTACTTTGACTCCATCGCTGGCTACCCTGTTCTCTATCCTATCAGCCTCAATCACTACACTGATAATTTCAGCACGTCGAGCTGAACGGTGTTGCTTTGAATAGATGTGTTTTAATTTTTTTATTAATTTTTAATTTTGTTTAAAAAAAATTAATTTTTAATTTTTTAAAAAATTTTAAAAATTTTTTAATTTTTTAAATTTTTTTTTAATTTTTTTAAAATGAGAAAGTAGTTAAAATATCCTCACAGTGCCTAGAAATGTAATCTGTTTCAGCTAAAAAGATTTTTCAGTCTAGAGACAGAAAAGGAACATATACAAACAGCACTTTATGTGATATTGAAATGTTTTGTTTCAATTACTTATAATATAAAATAGTTTGCTAGACCAAGGGACTATCTAACCAAATATTTTCAGGCCAACTAAGTATTGTAACATAAATGAGGTTTCTTTGAAGCCTGGCAATGCATTCCAAGATAGGTTTTCAAAAATGTACAGGTAATTTAATTCCCATGGATTTTCAGTGGCAGTTCAAGGCCAGAGATACTCTGAAACTATAACTGCATCATTATTTCAATATGTCATATGACAATAATCTGAAGCTATAAATGATGTTATTGCTGTTTAGGACTACTATTTTGTTTCTCTTATGAAGTTATATATCCCATGGTGGCGATCCTACATTATCGTATCTTTATTATTTTGTTGTAAACTAAAAACCAGCTTCCATGTTGCATCACTTCTGCCAGAACTTTGAAGTAACTTGTTAAGAGTAATATTATCAATTGTTACCTGGTGGAGAAGGGACAAAATTTCACTCATCTACATTGGTCTTACTCGGAAACTACATGTATCCTTTGCCTGGAGAGGACTGTGTTATATCTACTGCTGTGTTAAAGGTGAGAAACCTCTCAGGAGGACAGAAGTCCTGTTTTTAAATTTGTAATGCCGCCCAGAGTAGACCTTTGGTCTAGATGGGCGGGGTAGAAATCCAATAAAATAAATAAATAAATAAATAAATAAATAAATAAGAAGTGGCAATTCTAATTTAGCATTGTAATGGCTGAATACATCAGGATTCAGATCCCAAAGTTTTGCTTAAAGCACTCAAAATGTAGATGGGCAAATCTGCTAGCTTATGTTTGTTTCTACAGTATGTGATTTTCTTGTTTTAAATCTCAAGTCCTTTGCATTCTGTGCGTGAAGAAATTTACTGGCTTTGGAAAATTCCTGTGAAAAACAAAGTGAAAAAAAAAATCCTCCCCCATTCCAATTGATAAGCCAAATAGCACAGTTTTGTTTTTTTTGCTTTTTAAAAAAAGGGAAAACAAAAAAGAATGTCATCATTCCTGAAAGTAATGTTAACAGATTAGCTTTAAAAGTAGTATTTCAAAGCTTAGCCATGTGTGTGACCAAGAAATGGAATTAACACGAAGAATGGCCATACACATTAGGGGTAGTTTTTTCCTCTGGATTCTTCTCATTAGGATAAATTCTAGTGGTTCCATTCTGGAACATAGTTAAAAGGGGGCAAAGTCAGTCGATCACTCCAGCCCTGGAAGGTTTACTCATTCGGATAGTACTGCTTAGTTGCACTTCTTACCTTTCTGCCACAGAAATGAATAGCTCCTTTTGGCTCATGTGGAAAAAGAAAAAGAAAGCGCCTTCCTTGAGGACACTGTGCCAAAAAAGGCAAACCCTGTTTCCAGCCCTGACACAAACAGAAATTCAGTGGGGGTTGCAACAAATCCCTAGGTCTTTCCAGGAATTAAGAATCTGCCTCTACTCACCATGATTAGAGCAGCGTACTTTAGCCTTCTCTCTGTGCATTTCCAGTTTCATTGCCCTCCTACAGGTAAAGGGTTGCAAGTCCAAAGTTGTGGTCCTCTGTTTGCTTCTCCATGTAAGTTGGGGCACTGATTTTCCAGGGCCTTAGTTCACAAGGAGAGTCCCCACTGATAGCAAAGCTCTCCTTCTTCAGCTCCATCACCCTCCACATGTAAGAGGGCAACGAAACCAAAAATAGAGAGTGTGTCCTTCTAGCCATGATGACTGTACATGAATTCCTAACCTGTGAATAGACCTTCTGTGTTGGCTGGCCCCAAGAGTTTTTCGAACAGATGATTACATCTTCCACCACTCATTCGCCAACCAAGTTATAAACTGGTCAGCCATCAGAACTGTCCCTTGCTGCATCTTCTTTCTGTCATCATTTCCTTCCCTTGGGTCGGTTACTTGTCTCACTGGCCAAACCGTAGTTGCAAGACATCCATGCAAAGAAAACAGTATACACAAGATACGTTATTTTTCATTGGTTCATCTGTGACATGGGTGGGTGGTGGCGTTTGGTTAGTTGGTTGGCTGGCTTTGTTGTTGCTTTTCTCTTAGCTCTGAATGTGATGAAAAACTATACCAGAGAATCAACTCTCCATTTCCTCTCATGAGGAATGTCAGGGGTATCCCAAGCTTTCTCGCTGCCTGGTGTGGGGAGCAAGGTGCTACCCCTGCATTTTGCAGGAGGCAATCTGGTGGACATTTTTTTACTTCTCTTAAATGGAGCAACACAGCCAGCTACTAACCCTGACGGTGGAGAAAATGCATTCCTTCCCTTACGTAGAAAAATGGTGTTTTATTGCAGGAGAAGCTGCCACTCCCTTCACATACCATGAAGAGGAGGAGGAGCTTCTGTATCCTCCCATTACACACTATAAGAAAATGGGGGAGAGGATGGTGGTAGTAGCAAATGGGCAAGAGATGGTGTGGTGGCAGCTCAGCAGAGGCCACATAGACAGTGATGGAGACCAAACATACCCCATCAGAGGCTTGCTGTGTTAAAGCTGGCTATTCCTTGAATAAGTGCTTAGCTCTTACGGTATGCCTGGGTCTGGGTTTGAAGGAAGTGACAGCTCTCTAGTGCTCCAGGGACCTTCCTGGGATGGATGGGCAACAGTGCTGAAAGTTTTGCCCCAAAATATTGCTGCCTGAGGCAACTACTTTACTCAACCTCAAGCAGAGCTGACTCTGAGGTATATTGAATTAGTGGTTTATTCTACTGTTTAGTGCATGTTGGTTTGGTTGGTGATTTTTCCCATGCAAGTTGAGCTCAATTGAATCTCACCCATATTGCATGGGATGATTGCAACAGTGGCCCAGAAAAGAAACATACCACAGAACTAAAATAATCAGGGAGGCCTTTCTCTTGGTCCCACCACATTCACAGGTGTTTTTGATGTCAGAATGTGGCTTCTGTGCCACTGAAAGTGACATGTGGCATCGTGGCAGGTGCTAAATTTGAGTCAGGTGTTTGCCAGTCAGGTTACAGTGCTACAGAAATGTCCACATGGTTATTTGTATAGTTATCCTGTAGTCCAGTGGTTCCCAACCTTGGACCTCCAGATGTTCTTGGACTACAACTCCCAGAAGCCTTCACCACCACCTCTGCTGGCCAGGATTTCTGGGAGTTGAAGTCCAAGAACATCTGGAGGCCCAAGGTTGGGGACCACTGCTGTAGTCAGCATGAAGGAGGCAAGCCATCTTAATTGCCAAGGCTCCTGGCAATTCTTATCTCTAAAGCACCGTATAAGCCTGGTTCTAGAGGAATGTGTGCACCTGTCTATGTCCACCTCTATGACTGTGTCTGTTTCTTGTATCTGTGTCTATATGTCAGTCTGGCTTGGTCTTGAAGCCTCAGAATTTGTAACCATTACTACAGCAAGGCAAAGTTAGGCTGTGGACCGTTTTAACCAATGTAAGAAATTAGGGTCTTTAAAACCTTTACCAGTGGATGATCCCAGGTTGCAGTTCAGCTTTTTGTCGCAACATGCTGTTGCAGCTGTTGGAAACCCTATCCTAAGAATTTATGAGTTCCTGCAGTTGGTCTTGTAATATTGCCATAAGTCCAGGGTCAAACCCCCCATTAGACCAAGTGACCACAGGCAGGAGACTTTCAATGTCATGAAATGACAACAAAATTGTTAGTTACTCAGTTTCTTGTTGTTCTGCATTTACTGCCAGAGATGGGAAGTAGTATTTGTGGGATTTTAAGGGCAACGTACTACTAATGTTTCTTTTTCAAGCTCTAGAATATTCCGAGGATCCAGCGCAAGCGCACTTAAACCCAGTTGTGTGGATTCACAGAGGCCACGTAGAAGAAGCAAAATATTTCAAAATATTTCTCTATACAGTCAGCAAAAACAAGACCTGGAGCTGATTGTGGCTCTGATCATCAGCTTCTTATAGCAAAATTCAAGCTTAAACTGAAGAAAGTAGGAAAAACCACTGGGCTAGGCAGGTATAATCTAAACCAAATCCCTTATGAATACACAATGGAAGTGAAGAACAGATTTAAGGAACTAGATTTGGTGGACAGAGTGCCTGAAGAACTATGGATGGAGGCTCGTAACATTGTACAGGAGGCAGCAACAAAAACCATCCCAAAGAAAAGGACATGCAAGAAAGCAAAGTGGCTGTCCAACGAGGCTTTACAAATAGCAGAGAAGAGAAGGGAAAGAAAATGCAAGGGAGATAGGGAAAGTTACAGAAAATTGAATGCTGACTTCCAAAGAATAGCAAGGAGAGACAAGAGGGCCTTCTTAAATGAACAGTGCAAAGAAATAGAGGAAAATAGTAGAAAGGGAAAAACCAGAGATCTGTTCAAGAAAATTGGAGCTATTAAAGGAACCTTTTGTGCAAAGATGGACATGATAAAGGACAAAAATGGTAGGGACCTAACAGAAGCAGAAGACATCAAGAAGAGGTGGCAAGAATACACAGAGGAATTATACCAGAAAGATCTGGATGTCCCGGACAACCCAGATAGTGTGGTTGCTGACCTTGAGCCAGACATCCTGGAGAGTGAAGTCAAGTGAGCCTTAGAAAGCATGGCTAACAACAAGGCCAGTGGAGGTGATGACATTCCAGTTGAACTATTTAAAATCTTAAAAGATGATGCTGTTAAGGTGCTACACTCAATATGCCAGCGAGTTTGTAAAACTCAGCAGTGGCCAGAGGATTGGAAAAGATCAGTCTACATCCCAATCCCAAAGAAGGGCAGTGCCAAAGAATGCTCCAACTACCGTACAATTGCACTCATTTCACACGCTAGCAAGGTTATGCTCAAAATCCTCCAAGGCAGGCTTCAGCAGTATGTGGACCAAGAACTCCCAGAAGTACAAGCTGGATTTCGAAGGGGCAGAGGAACTCGAGACCAAATTGCTAACATGCGCTGGATTATGGAGAAAGCCAGAGAGTTCCAGAAAAACATCTACTTCTGCTTCATTGACTACGCAAAAGCCTTTGACTGTGTGGACCACAGCAAACTATGGCAAGTTCTTAAAGAAATGGGAGTGCCTGACCACCTTATCTACCTCCTGAGAAATCTGTATGTGGGACAGGAAGCAACAGTTAGAACTGGATATGGAACAACTGATTGGTTCAAAATTGGGAAAGGAGTATGACAAGGCTGTATATTGTCCCCCTGCTTATTTAACTTATATGCAGAATACATCATGCGAAAGGCTGGACTGGAGGAATCCCAACCCGGAATTAAGATTGCCGGAAGAAATATCAACAGCCTCAGATATGCAGATGATACCACTCTGATGGCAGAAAGTGAGGAGGAATTAAAGAACCTCTTAATGAGGGTGAAAGAGGAGAGCGCCAAAAATGGTCTGAAGCTCAACATCAAAAAAACGAAGATCATGGCCACTGGTCCCATCACCTCCTGGCAAATAGAAGGGGAAGATATGGAGGCAGTGACAGATTTTACCTTCTTGGGCTCCATGATCACTGCAGATGGTGACAGCAGCCACAAAATTAAAAGACGCCTGCTTCTTGGGAGGAAAGCGATGACAAACCTAGACAGCATCTTAAAAAGCAGAGACATCACCTTGCCGACAAAGGTCCGCATAGTCAAAGCTATGGTTTTTTCCAGTAGCGATGTATGGAAGTGAGAGCTGGACCATAAAGAAGGCTGACCGCCGAAGAATTGATGCTTTTGAATTGTGGTGCTGGAGGAGACTCTTGAGAGTCCCCTGGACTGCAAGGAGAACAAACCTATCCATTGTGAAGGAAATCAACCCTGAGTGCTCACTGGAAGTACAGATAGTAAAGCTGAGGCTCCAATACTTTGGCCATGTCATAAGAAGAGAAGACTCCCTGGAAAAGACCCTGATGTTGGGAAAGTGTGAAGGCAAGAGGAGAAGGGGACGACAGAGGACGAGATGGTTGGACAGTGTCATCGAAGCTACCAACATGAATTTGAGCAAACTCCGGGAGGCGGTGGAAGACAGGAGGGCCTGGCGTGCTCTGGTCCATGGGGTCACGAAGAGTCGGACACGACTTAACGACTAAACAAACAAAACAAGAAAGAAGTCCAGTTGCCATGACTCAGCTTTCAGACTTTGCACTCAAGGTGCATGTGCATATGTATGTGTGTCATTTGCTTTTCTGCTTTGTAAAGATCTAGGACTAACTCCTCTTAAGACAGAAGTTTGTTTGGGACAAAATTATTTCCTTTCATATTTGCTTTTTCTCATTTACAGTTAACACAAACTCATTCGGATTCAAAAAGCCCCTGAAGTCACTACATGACTTCAGAAAGGATTTTCAAATACTAAAGAGTTTATTACCCATCATTTGGTTAGTGTAGCTGGCTGGATAGCTGAGGGTTTTAGGTATCTGGCTGCGGAGACTGAGGCTGGGAGTTTGCTTCCCCACTATTCCTCCAACGAGTAGAGCTAGCCTGTGTTGCCTTGGGCAAGCTGCACAGTCCCAGGATTCCTGCAGAAGAAGGGAATGGTAAACTACTTCTGAGTATTCTCTACCTAGAAAACCTTGAAAAGGGTAACTTTGGGTCAGAATTTATTTGATGGCACACGATGATGATGATTGTTTAATGTACCTGTGTCTCTGTTTTTCTCTTTAAAAACACTACCTGTCGCAATAAGTACAGAACTTAGATAAGTGAATATATCCTTTTAAGCATTTGGCGTATAAACCTCTGAGAAACCTGATGGGTTCCAGAACATACAGAACATATATGCATGTGTATACTTGCATTCACATCATCCTTGTACATGCCACAAGAAACACAAGTTTATACTCAGGGAATGCAGAACTGTCCTTACTTGGAAGGAAAGAACCTATTTTACCTAATTCTCCTTTTCAGCAAAATTCCACATTCCTGATCAACTCAAATGATTTCCTTAATTTGGGTGATATACATTGGCTCTTTATTTTAAAGGCAGTATTTTTGAGAGAGTGGGAAAATTAAGAGCAAATCTTAAACCCCGTTACAGCGTGGTTTCTTCTCTCGTAAAAGTAAATGTAATAAATAAGAAGGTATTAGAGCCTTTCTCTTCACAGAGAAGTTTGCAGAGAGGAGGTGCTTTCAGTATGTTAAACAGTCTTGTGGACATCTGCCATGATTGGTTTTAATCTGACGGATAAAACGTCAGGATTAAATCTTGCTTTACACCTCTTTGTACTGCAGTCAGTAAAGTGACAGAGCTACTCTGAAACAATGACACTACTTATTCCATCCAATATGCCATGTGGTAGATCACCCCCTCTCTCCTTTTTTGTAGCACCACTTCTCCACAAAGACAATGAAGCATCTGGTGGGCTTTTCCTGTGTCCAAGAGGGGGAGAGATATATTTATATATATTAGTCAGTAATTTCACTCAGCCGGTCGCTTAGTTCTCCCCTGGTGCTACTTTTTGAGACTGGGTGTGCCAAACCCAGTGGTTAGAGGTCAAGAGGCCAAAGTGATGAATTTTTATGTGCCTGTTCCTTGTGTTTCTGCTCAGTCACGATTCTCTGTGCACTGCAGTGCTTCTGAAAAGGAGCCACTATGGGCAATTTGTCCTCCTGGCCTGGAGAGAATAGAGAAGCAGATGAGTTAAAGCAGCATGTATGACTTCGAACAGAGGAGCACACAAATGTGTTCCTACATTCAAACAGAATGCTTCTGTCACGGCAGAGGGTTGGAGGAGCTCCTAGATTTGTGGCTTCTTGGCATCCGATCAAGTGAGAAACTCATTTAACAGCTCTTGAAAGATAGAAAAGAAAGAATAAAACTTCACTAATGGTCATTGTTAAAATATGGTGCAGTTAATGGTCTACCTTCATAGGGTAATATCCTACAGCTGTTTTATCCTATTCAGTTTACAACTAGCACAGTCTGTATTTTGATTTTTTTTCCCCTTGGCTTTCATCAGTGGAGTTATTTTTTATTGTACCTATCAAATGATGAAAAGTGGCATATTTTCATGAACTGTGTCCTTCTTGTGCCTTACCATAGAAGACTGAAGAGATCTGATGACTTGTGCATCATTATGTTTATAGAGTGTGTGTGTGTGTGTGTGTGTGTGGATGTGTATGTACTTAGAATTTAACCCGCCAGCCTTGCCTCTAGACAGTAGATAGCAGCTACTCAGGGATATTGCTGGGGAGAGAGGCTGAGAAATCAGCAAAGCATAATCATGAAAATTAAACTCAAGATGTTTTGTGTAAAGGTACTGTTCCATTCAGCTGTCTACAAAGATGTTTCAGCTAGCAGTGGGCACAATCAGAGCACCTCTCTCCCACAGTTCCTTTTTAACTTGGAGAAGGAACAACACTGATTTTGGAGACCATCCAAACAGGTATATAGATCAGTATTTGGAACATTTTTTGTATAGTTTAATTTGAACCAAATAACAGCATCTATACATGTTTTGATCTAGAAAGCTGCATCCCTTTCCTTTTTAGAGCCACTCCTTTCTGGCATAGCAGAAGAGCTTTTGAGGTTTTTTTGGCATGATTTGGTATGCTGCTAAATATCCCATTGCATAGCCTGTGCAGATGGTTAGTTCACACCCGAATGGAGCTGTGGGCGGATTATCTGAGGTGACAACCCTGTGACATATTAGGTGGACAGAGAAACCCCCTCATATTTTTGTCTTCTTTTTTAAAATATTCCCCTCACTGAAAATGAGTGGGAGTGGCTAAACTCCCTGGGACCCACTAAAGATTAGAGGACTGTTAGTCTCTATTCATTAAGCTCTGTAAAGCTGTAAAAACTACCAGTTGCCTGATCCTTTGGGACTCTCATGGAGCTTAGCCATGGAACTTAGTTGAGGAGGAGACTAGGTCACCCACTGCCTACACAAATTGTATTTATATTCTTTTTAAAACAACCATCCTACTTTCTCTTGCTACTGGAATGAATACCACTTCCTGACCTGACCTGGAAGACTGATCCAGAATCCTTTCACACAAAATCCTGTTGTTTTGTTGGAGAAGATAGCACAGGGTTTTGGATGCAGACTTCAGAATTCAGAAGAAATTTACCATTGCTAGTTCCGAGCCCAAGGAATGGTAAATTTCTTCCAAATTTTGGAGTTCATGCCCCAAAGTTGGTGTTATTTTCTCCCATGAAATGACAGAAAGACACTTTACCACCTCCACTTTGAGCTCCTCTCCACCTGATGAGGAAGTTTGAGTGTGTCAAGGAAACTGAGAGCAATTCCATCAGAAGTCTAGACTATTCATCAAGGACAACTCTGAACTCCTAGCAGGATCACCCAAGGTGTAATGGTCAAAGCTGAGACACTAGAATAAGATGCATCCATCTTCTTTGGGAGTTAAGGGTCATGTTAGCAGGAGAGAATTGACAGTTCTAGTGATGAGGGCAGAGAAACTGAGAATTCCAGTGATGGTGGCAGAGAAATTCTTGAAAGATAGCCATTAGACAGTAATGGACAGTAGATAGTAATTAGATAGTAATTAGACAGTAGAAGATAGTAATCATGGAGCATCTTTCATAGACAACTGAAATAACACTGGAGCCACTTTGTTAGTACAGCGTAGAAGAAGGCAATTATTAAGTACTTCAGAATATTTGTACTTTGAAAATACTATGATGAGACAATTCAAAATGAAATGAGAAGGAGTGCTGGAAGATGAGACTTTCAGATCAAAATGCAAAAGAGTAGTAGAAACAGGTCAGTTTTTAATAAACTACTGGATTAAAGCCAAAATGATGTCTAGCTGCTGATATGCAAAGTCACAAAAGAAATGTTTGATGCTGCAGGACACTGTAAACACCCTCATGCCCTCCATGGGCAGGGGAATGTCAGAGTGGAAATGAAATTTCCATAAGAGTGGAAATGAAAACACTTGACCCCAAAGTTCAACCCAAATGCAATATGGGGAATATGGCAAATATCGGTGGACATAAATTGCAATTAAAGTTGAGGTATAAATATAATATCATGAATTGAAAATACTAATAATAAACTAAATAAAGCTTGCCTTGTGATACAACATGATAATTATTTCCACTTGCTTAGCACCAGCAAAAGGATTTTGTAGAGAATTTGACTTTGTAGCACAATTCAAAGGGCTGATTTTAACCTATAAAGCCCTAAATGGCTTGGGTTCAAGCTATCTGAAGGATTGCACAATCCCTTATGAGCTTGGTCATGATCAGCTCTTCTTAGAAAATACTAATTTTCTTGCAACAAGAGATTCCAGATTGCTAAAAGGTTGATACTACAAGGTTGGTGAGGCAACTTATCTCCATGTACCATCCACTGGACTAAATATATACTCACAACCCTTTCCTCCATTAAGCAAACATTTATCTCCCAATGACAAATGCTTTGGCTGCATATACAGATCTGTATTTTGTAAATATCTTTGACTGGAGGCATATATTGTACACAAGCATACAGGTATTTATCATTCTTAGAAACTAAAGAAGCTGCTTTATGCCAAGATCATTGGTCCATTTAGCCCAGTGCTCCCAGTTCCGACTGGTAGTAACTTTTGTGTGAGCCTTGACCTCAGCCTTGATTAACCATTCCATAGATGATGACTCCAAATCTCCCTTTGGTGGTTTTTCTTTCCTCTTGGGTTCCCTACCTCTTACTTTATTTGTTTGGAACAACATAGAGAAAATGCAGATAATGTAGTACATTTTAAAAATAGTTAAAATATCTTTATTAGTCATTTGTTACTTGGGAAATAACACTGCCTAGTTCTCATTTTGTTATTCGGGTAGGATATCAATCACAGTCATTTAAACTGAATTTTCTACGAAGTCGTGAATATCGTACATAGTAGGCCATTTCAGATTACTGCTGCACCAGGTAAGATCAGAAGAAAAATCCCCAGCCCATCCATATCGTCTCCTTACTTCCACTGTCGCTCATGCCCTAAACTTTAGATACACAAGAGTCCCCCTACCTCTTATCCCAGACCTGCAAGATCGTTTGGACAGACTCAGACACTGAAACGAGTTGGCAAATGGACCACTGACTTTAGATAAGAACTGCCCTCATTGTGCTCAGGACTAGAGTATTCTTCTGAACATTTGAGCAGTGGAACATTTTAAAAACCACATTCCTAACAAAAAAGGAACATTTGGGTTGTTACATGCAAACATTATATACCTTTTTGTCCAAGCTTTCGTTCTGTGTTTGAAGAAACACAATTCTTTATCTTTCCAATGCCGTGTATCTCAAGCATCAAACTTTTTAGAAAAACTTTTTGTTTGTAAAGGCAGAAAGTCTTCAATTAAACAAGAAATCCCCAGGATTTTATACTGATTTCTTTGTCTTGCTCCCCCCTCCAAGGCACCTTCTTTTCAAAAGACTTTAGAAGACTGAAAAGGCCAGTGTGTCTTTATGGAGCATTTTAATTTCCCCCCCTTTTAAAAACACTAACAAAAAATCCCTTCATACACAAGCGAGCTAGCCTTTAAAAAAAAGAGCCCAGATTTCCTGAAGTTTTCTGCTTGGGTGACTACGATTTTGTAGGAATTGAAAGGAGGTGGAGTGGGGAAAAGGAATGCTCCAGATTGTATAAGAAATGAACCTTTTCCCTAATCACGTTTTGTCTGTGAATAAGGTAATGTTTGTCTCTGTGAAATTTGAAAGCAGGAAGATATTTGGGGATTCTTTCTTTTTCTTGGCTCTCAAGAATTTATGAATTTTTAAAATATTATTCTTTTATACTTCGGGGCCAGATCTGAAGTTATAAGATATAAAGCAGTTGTGAGGAACTGAGGGGGAGGGGGGGGAAATGTTCCCAAGCAGATGCCTTTAAGAGACAGAAATCATGAATTTCTTGAATTGCGACCACTCTGGAGGTGGCGACAATGACTTTTCGACAGTGATAGTAACTCTGCCTTGTCCTTTCGAGCCCTTCTTCAGCCCATTCACTCTGGAAAGCTGCTTAAACGCACTTAAGCGCATTAGCATTTGGATGCTCGGGGACCATATTGACCCTCATTTGGAAAGTTTAAATGAGTGAAAGATGGAGCGATTTGTTAGGGCTTTAGAAAACCAGCTTTAGAGAGTGGCGGGTTTTCCGCTTTGGTTTGTTCGGGTGCTTGTTCTAATCTGGTGCACTATTTAAAGGGGACCAGACTGATTTGTGACACATGAGTCCAAAGGGCTATTTTTTGGGGCTTGACCTGATTAGCTAATTTGTGCTTTGAATTTCAATGGTTGGTATCAGAAGGGGAGTGCACTTTGGGAATGGCTCACTGGTGGATTACCTCACTGGTAACTGCATACAGACACAGATGGCAAAATGTTAATTACTTGTCAAAAGAGACAAAATGGGATCCGAGGCAAATTGTGAGGATGTGTGGAAAAAGTGATTAGCTCTGGCTTTAACTGGAAAAAAAATAAAAGGCAATGGCTGCCTCTAAGGATTTAGTGTAGCACTTTTCCCCTCTCTTCTTCGCCTGGCAAGGAGTACTCTGAATTATATCGGCTTCCTCTGTTCTCAGTAACGTGATCAACACAGTATAACTATGTAGAATTTACAGAAAGGAAAGACCATTTTAGTATTTGGCCTCCATTAAAATATGGAAGACATTCTTTTGTGAAGTGACAGTTGTTGTTTTTTTAAGTGCATGCAAATTTTCATTTCTAGGTATTAGAGATATAAGTCTGAGAGGCACTACAAAGCTTTTTAAACCTCTGTTTCTAAGTAAAGCAAACCAACAAATTTATTGATTTTCTTTTAAAATATTTTTACGCCATCTTTCTTCTGTAAAGCAAGCCAAAACAAAGTGGTTTTATTTTCAGATTCAGACTCATACACCATCCCCAAACTGAGACTGTCTTTTCTTTTCTTCTTTTTTTTTTTTGTATAATACCAAAATTATAAAACTGGAATTACTTGTTTCTCCAGAGGGGGGCATAGTTTTATTTGCATTAGAATAGCATACAAAACCTATAATAGGGCATCCCCAATTCACTGGCTCAAATCTGTTGTTTAATTAAATACATTGCCCATGTGAATTACTGGAACTTACAGAGGAGTTGACTCACCAAATGCTCACTGATTTACTGGGCCTGGTCTGGTGTGACATAGGACACTGAGCAACAGGATTTCAGCCACTGAGTTGGCAGGTTGATTAGTTGGTTGTTGTAAAAATGAGTAAAGGCAGACCTGGGACCTGAAATATGGTGTTTCAGTTTTCATCTGTGTCTTTGAACCTCAAGATACTGTATTATTAGGAGGAAGGCTTTCTTAGTTGTTTTGCCCACCACACATGGAATTGTCCCCCTATTGAGTTTAAGCAGGCTGTCAGTATTTGATGTTTCTGCCATCAACTATGGTTCTGCTTGTTTGGGCATTTTTCTGATTATTTTATTGATTACTGATGTCATTGATTCCCCTTGTTTTGACTGAATTGCTTTTAACAGATTCACTTCTTTTAATTGTTTAATTATTGATCATTTTTCATGACATTTTTGTTGTATTCATTTTTTTTTGAGATTTTTTTGAAAAGGAAAAGTGCTATAGAAAATGATTAAAAATAAGTAAGTCATCAGGGTGAGTCCTTTAGTTGTTGTCCATGCCTTTGTAGTAAGCAAGTATGATTCTGCAATCCATCGCTCTTTGAGGAGGCATTGTAGCTCACATGATTTGTGTGCAGGAAGCCCCAGGTTCCATGCCTGCCATCTCCAGTAAAAAGGAACGAGGAAGCAGGTAGTAGGAAGAATACCACTATATCTGATCTCTTAGAGAATCACTGTTGATCCTAGTAGGCAATTTTGGAAGAGGGAGTTTGACCTGCCATAAGGCAGTTTCTTATATCCCTTAGGTTTGATAGGAGGGGAAATGAGGCACTTGGTATCAGGATAAAGTTATCACATCTTATTGCAATGAGACTCTGTAAAGTGAAATGAAAAACATTCTAGTAACTCCAGCGCGGAGAGATTGGAAAAGTTACCTTTTGGACTGCAACTGTTAGAATCCTCACGTTGGTTGGAGAGTTCTGAGACTTGTAATTCGAAAAGCAGTATTTACAAGCCCTCCATCAATATTAACATCTGCAGTTGCAGGCCAGATAAAACCTAAGGTCAACTTCTGGCATTATAGAAGCACAGAAGAGGGGGCATAAGAGACTCTTACTGCCCTTTTTGCATTCCTGGTATAAGCTCTGAAGCAGGACTCTGTACATTTCCCTTATTGAGGAGATGCAGGGATTGTACCCTCTTTTAAAAAGCATGCATTCTGCTACTGCAGAAAATATAATCTAGTTAGTAGCTGTGTTAGTTAGTGGCAGCAAAAGAGAAACCAGAAATCTTGCACCACATCTAAGGCTAAATAGTTTGTATTTCTCATAAGCTTTTGTGTGTCTATGCACACTTCTTCAACTTATGAAAAATACAAATTTGTTAGTCTTAGAGGTGCTACAAGACTTATGGCTTCTCTTATGCATCTGGCTGTAGAAGAGATCTATGGCTTCTCACTTTAGACTTACTGCTAGTAGTGCAAACAGAAGTTGCCAGCCTCTGTGCTTATAGAAATGCCTCTCCTTCCCTGCTTTGCCTTTGCAGATTCTAAGCAAGGCACTGGAAAACTTCCTTGTGTTGTTAGGAAATGATAGTGGTAACATAAATGATTACAGGGTTTTCCATATTTAACATAGGAAAACAAAAGAGGACAAACAGACATGAAGGAACAGTTTCCCAGTATCTACAAATGTGAATATTCCAGACTGCTGTCCAAACTTGAGAAAATTATTCTTTATAACCAAGCTGACATTCAGAATCTATCAATTCATGTTTTATTTTAGTGTTTTGAACAACTCGTGTTTTACTAAAAAAAGGTAAAATTGTTATCTCTCTTCTTTTAAACATATTTTTAACAAACTGAATTTTCTTTCTCTCTCTCTCTCTCTCTCTCTCTCTTCCTGCTTGTATGTATGTGTGTGTTTATGTTTTCCTTTGACAGACACTTTGTGCAAAGGCTACAATGCAGACAGTCCGGGCTGCTGACACTAATGAAGTAGTCAAACTAATATTCCGTGAATCTGATAACGACCGAAAGGTATGTAACCAAAAGCAAATATCACACTCCTACCCTTCTGGTCAGATTCTTAGGTTTCCAGGAACAAAATACTTGTTGATTAATGTGGACTAATGCTAGGATGAAACACTTACTGAACCCAATAAGATGCAGTAGATGCATGTCCATACTGAGGGAACAGACCAAGAGCAAGGGAAACAGAGAGACGTGCATACCATGTGTTTTCTCTGCACTCTTTGAAGATGATTGCAAGATGGTGAAAATGAGCAGGTGAGGAGTAGGAAGGAAAAAAGCTTTCTGGATCAAGAAAGTTATCCAAGATGGGGTAGAGTGGGAAGAATTGTAAAATTGTCAAAACCATACGTAGTGAAGAAAAAACAACACAACCACCAGTTTCCTTCTCAGTGGATTCAGTCACCCAAGAGACCCCTCCAGACGAATTGGAAAATATCAGACAAATTACTTTGGTTAAGAAAGCCTAGGAGCTCTTTCCTTTCCACCAGTGTGTTTCAGGAGCTGGTTGTTATCCACATGGATGTTGTCCACTAAGGCCTACGCTTTCAGCTTCACATCTAGGACCTTGTTTTCACTGGGGTGGTAAACCTACCTTTGCATGTGAGAATTTATATATGTCAGTGTTCCTCCATATAAAACATTCCCTCTGTGTAGAAAAACTTGCTGTCCAAGGAACGCTTTCAGCCAAACTTAGAACTATGCTGAGCCTCTGAAGTTTCTTTGCAGCACATGCAGTGGGAAATTGAGAAAGAAGCTGACTGAAGACTGCTTCTCCCATCTTAACATGAAGTAGTGGGAGCCCTATTCTCTGAATCAAGAGCTGCCTCCCTGCAGCACCGTCTCCTTTTCCTGAATGCTGGTTCCAAGGAAGAGTCCTCAGAACCAAGGCATGATGGAGAGATAGTTTCTGAGGCCATTTGTTTCAGAACACAGATGACTGCAGACAGTACCCTTCCTGACATGCTTCAGTTCCAAGGACCTCCCTTTGAAACCTCTCTAGTCTATCTTGGACCCTTCTGGGCAAATAGGAGGACAGGATTTTTAAAAGAGGGTTATCTGGCCAAAATCCAGACCAGTGGCCATGCTAACATGAGTATACCTCATATTTAAAATAATAATAATAATTGTGTGCTGTCAAGTCAGTTCTAACTTATGCTGACCCTTTCTTATCAAACATGTAATAATAGAAGTGACCCTAAACATCCGTCAGTTATATTGATCCTTATTTTCAGGATTTGTTGGTAAGCATGTGGGTGTTTCCATGACTAAAGGAAATAAAAAACTGAAGTTTAAAAATACAAGCTGGAAGTGAATGTCTTTCAAACTCTGCTTCCTTTTTTCTCCCCCAGGTTATGCTACAATTAGAAAAGAAACTGTTTGACTATTTTAATCAAGATGTTTTTAGAGATAACAATGGCACTGCGGTGAGTTTTCAACTTTAAAATGGTATTATATAAATGTAATGCTCTGCTTTGGTGAGCTGGTGCTGTAAGAAATATGACTGGAAAGTGCTAGTATTCTTATGCTCAGCATGGCAAACTCACAAGGACTTATTTTATTGACTTGTTCATATTTTTAGATTTTTAGGCTTAGTTATGGTTACAAACTGAGCTTCTAAGGTAGCTCACATCCTGGTTGTTCAAAATACAATTGAAAAACAAAAGATTATAGGAGCTGTAACATCCATCACTCTTTCCTGAAGTCGCACTGGCTGTCTTCCCCAATTTCCTCTAAAGAAAAGCTGAGGTTACTAAATTATGAGTCCCTCAGGATTTTGAATGAGGGATGTGGAGACAGACATCAAAGCAGAAAGCAAACAAATCTCTTGTCTAGTTTGAAAAGTTTCAACTTTAAAATTTATTTGCGTACTTCTGGAAAACGCCTGATCCTTGCTGGGCCACCACTGAGTATTTTAAGGGGACATTTGTTGAATTGCACCCAATGTTTTGAGACTGTGCTCATTTTAGACTAAAGTAGATGTATTTGCCTTGGTGGCCAATGTACACCTGCGAATGGATGCGGAGAACAAGTTTTTTATACATCTCAGTGTCATTAACTATGAGGTCTTCCTGGACCACTTAGCTGAAGTAGGACTGAAGGGCATAGTGAAAAGAACCACCTTGGGTTTTTTTAAGGAGAAAGGCAGAATAAAAATGTTTTAAATAAATAGATAGTATAATGGTTCAATCTTTTATGGATGGGGGGGAAAGATCCAAAAGATAATACTGGAAAATCTCATTTTGCCCTATAGGCATTGGACTCTGGGTTGTCCCATTCTGTCTTACATGATGCTGCTGGAAGAAGTCTTCCAGAGATGTAGGTTATCATTATGCAGATACAATGTATCACTACCTCTTGTTTTCATCTACAGTCCCTGGGTAGAAATTCTGAATAGATGTCTAGAGGTTGAAGATGAGGGTAAACAAGCTGAAACTCAATCCAGATATGATAGAGACACTATAGTGGTGAAACCTATTAATCTGGACTGAAGTATGCAACTGTTCCTGCAACTGGAGTTGAACAGAGTTGCGCTACTCCTGGGTGACCAGGTTCACAGTCTTGGGGTTCTCTTGGATTCAGTACTCAGTACTGCCTACAGAGGCACATATGGCATCCATTTCTAGAATCTTCTCTTGCCAGCTCCAGCTGATTTGCCAGCTGTGACCCTGTCTCATTCTTCAGACCTAGCCACTGTCATTCAAGTCTGATTTACATCCATATTAGACGATCCTGATACATTCTGCATGGACTGCCTTTAAAGGTAATTTGGAAGCTTCAGATGGTACAGAATGTAGTCATTTTTTTTCCTGCAAACATTTGAAGCATGGAACATCTGTCCTGTAGCAGAATGTTTAATCCCAGTGTATTTCTAGTACCAATTTTAAATTGCTGATGATTGTCTCTGAAACCCTGAACAATTTGGGACCAGTTATGTCAGGAACCCCTACACCTGTATAAACTTACCACACCTGTTAATAATGTTAAAGTGAAGTCAGAAAACACTTTTAAAACACCTTGAATATAACAATCTCTCTCGTATTCCAATAGAACCAATCTTAAAGATCTCATTTTGCTAAGAGCTTTTTATTTAATAAAGCTTGTTAATCAATAATGTCAATTGCTGCTTTTCTCTATAATATTGTTGGGTGTTTAATTGTTTTACAGTACATGTTTTAAGTTGTCACAATTTTGACATCAACTACCTTGATTGGCCTTTAGAGATGTTTGACTCTGAAAGGCAGTATAAAAATACATAGATATATACTGTGGATAAATAAAATACCCCTGTACCTGAATGTATAAGTATATGTTGATCAGTTGCTCCGGGATTGTTTTTTCACCCCTCAAAGGAGAGGGGTGAAAAAACAATCCCGGAGCAACTGATCAACATATACTTATACATTTGTGAGTACATCCTTTGTGAGTACACCATAAGGATGCTCACAAAATGAACACCCAGACAATCAGGGGTCATATTAGCTACCTTCCAAAATTAGTCTTTTCTTTCTCCTCAGCCTTCACACCTCTCTCCCTTATTATTTCAATAACCTAACTTCCTGACACACTGCACATAACTCTTAATAGTTTTAAATGAGACTCTAAACAAAATTAAACCAATATTAGGCATTAGAGTTTTGATCTTTCGCAGTATTGTTGACGGAAAAGCAAGTTTATTTCACAGTTAAATTATTTTCTGCCTGATCATGTGGAACTGACTTTTTATTTATGTATTCCTTTCGTGTTTTTTGATTTGATTGCAATTCCTTGTAGATTGCAGAAGTAGTTTAGAAAAAGGGCCTGCCCTTTTATTGTATGACTGTTCTTAAACTCTCTCCTGCTGAAATCAGTAAGACTTCATGGCTGTAATTCCATACACATCAACCTGAGAGTATGTCCACTTGAATTTAGTGAAGCTTACTTCTGAGTAGATATGTGTAGGATTACTCAGTGAGGCTTACTCCCATGTAAAAGGGAGCATAGGAGTGCAGTCTTGACCAGGTCTAAAATTAGTGAAGCATCAAGTTCCATCGAAATTATCAGCACAATGATCTTTTTATGCATTGCATCTGTTTTTGAAAAAGAAAAGTTAGCAATTCACAAATAGATAAAAATATTTAATTCCATTCTACATACAAACAAGATTCAGTGCCTCATTTGAAACCCTGTTAAGGAAGAATGTATGTATGTTTGTGTGTGTGTGCATGTGCGTGCGCCTCGATGTGGGATTAGGGTGTGTACATGTGAATGCATAAGTTGAACTACTATTACTAAATCATTAAAGAAACTTGCTGTAACAGTAATTGTTGGATCAACTATTTATTGAGTGAATGTTTGAATCCCGTATAGTTTTTTCTTTAGTTAGTGCCAGTATTTTACCACACACAAAAAATACTGTTTTATTCATTTGCTCATGGTTTGTGGAGTTAAGAAAGCAGATTTCCCCCCGCCGCCGTTGAACTTTATTATAGAGACTCATACTTTGCGGGGGGAAGGGGCAGGAATTATTTTTTAAAAATACAGTAGAAGCTGCAGTGATATGTAGAAGATATTTTCCACATCTGTAAATCTACCTTGTATTAAACATGACCCTGAACTTCAGCAAATCTGAAAAGCTCATTGTAAGCCACAAACCTCAATAGTATTGATATTTGGAGCAGTAAATCACACTAATAAAGAGTTCTACTATCCAGACTAGTTTTTGAGAATATTGGGCATTGATTAGGATGTTCATTCATTGTCATAAGAATGTAGTTCCTCTTTCACTTTCAGTTTCTTTGTAATGTATAGAAGTTAACATGTAGTAGTGTATTTGGCCCTGCAGATGTTTGAACTACAACTCCCACAGTTCCTTATCTTCTGCTATGCAGGGTAGAGCTGATGAAAATTATCAGAAAAACACGCATGCAGGGCCAGTGTTCCCCACTCCTAATTAGGGATGTGAATCCTTGCTTGTTTCCTCTTTGTATGAGAATTTAGCATGGTTTAGGGTTCTTTTTCTTACCAGCAAGAATGGTGTGAAAATTTCTAGTACTCTTGACAGCTATTGCATCATCTGGAATGATATTTTTCACGAAATGGGCCCCCTTGCACAAAATTGACTGTTTTTTCTGCAGAAATGCACAATTCACCCAATTGTGCAAACTGCATAACTTGCCCAAAATTAGTTGACTGCTTTGTTTAAGAATTTGAAGCATTGGATGGACGGTTACCATATTTCTTTTTAAAAATCATCCACTCCATGTGTACTTGCTATGTGTATGACTGTGCTTTGCTTCTCAAAGGGGAAGGACATTTTGCATAAATTACAGAGACCTTAAGAGGAGGAAATGAAATGCCTTGTGTGATTTTAAAATTCTTTATTTAGATGCCATATCATGTTGAAAGTCTAAACTGGTGAGAATTAGACATTTTTGTGAGTATTTTTGCCATTCCTACTCCAGCCTCATTGAAAATTTCTGAATTAGAGGATGGTGCATCTCAATCAAAAGTTAGTGCTTTCAGACAGACATGAGGTCTGTTATTAAGGGCTACCTACCTGCACTGTTCCTGCTGTGGATATATGTGGCATGTGTGGTTAAATGCACAGATTTAGGCTGTATATACTATATGCTTGTGAAATAAATAATGAAATACTACAAGGTAGCGACTTTTCTCACCTTCTGGGTCTACTACTTCCATCTAGACAAGGATGGGAAACTATTGAGCCTATAGGTATTTTGGCCTCCCCATCCTGTTGCATTCATACTACCCTTATGCAACATTTGAAAAAGCAAGGGATTGTGGAACTTCTAGACGAACACATCTGGATGACCAAGGAGACCCAAACATCTGGAGCACCAAAGGAATTCAAAACCAGTTGTGTCCAAGCCCCTCTCATCTAGCCCCATTTGACTATAATTTTGCCCAATTATCTGTGGGTTTTTAAAATATTTGGGTTTAATTATTCATATCTGTCACTACCATACTTTATGATTTGTTGAACCTTTACAGGACAATGTACAGGATCTACTGATAGGATTTGAGAAATCTCCCATTCTTTAAGTGTTCTTCAGTAGTGTTAACTTTCAAGGTGGTTACAGGGCTTTGGCCTCTTATCCTTCCATTGTTAATCTGTTTATGAACTGCAATGTTCATCTGATGGTAGGCAGACAAAAAACTAAAGCACCATATTGGTTTCAGAAATGTTCACCACCAGCTCATTCCAAAATTTTAAAACGAGGGACCTTCTTTCCCAGGTGAGTCACAGGCCATCTATGCCTGCCACTATTCTACCAATCAGGACTTTTGACAGGACTTGACACCTGTATTTGGAGATGAAGAACCTGCTGAGAGAGCCATGCCATTATACGTGAAGACACAGCCCTAGGACTGTCCACCACCCTGTAGTATTACTATCTTGGGCTTCATAGTCCTGGAGTTTACAGTGTCTGTTAAATGCATGACTAAATAAAAAGGGACCAGATTTGGCTATATGCTTACATAGAAAATTCCCACTACATGGAGAAAATGGAGAATTCATAAGCACTATGTAGATGCTGCGCTTCAGCTTATAATTTTCAGTGGAGTGCTAGTTCACTAAAAATATAATTATCCTTAAGTTAATGAGAGAGATCAACATTTCCTTTCTTCTTCATCATCATCATCATCTTAGAACAGCAGCACTGGAAAAGGACCCTATGAATCAATGAGTCCAGCCCCTGTCAGGGAGGTACAGTGGGGAAGTTAACCTCTGATTCTGCAGCCAGATGCCTAACCCACTGAGCTATTCAGCAGTTCTTGATGTATCATAGGTGTGTTTCTGTTCAGTTATATCCTGATTCTAAATCAGATTGAAGATTATCATTTTGATATTGGAAAATGTAATGATTATAATTTTACTTGTGTAGCATTTCAGTACTGGCTGGATAGTTCAGTGAGTTAGGTATCTGCCTGTGAAGCCAAAGGATGGGAGTTCAATTCCCCACTTTGCATCCCAGAAGAGCCAGCCTGTGTGGCCTTGGGCAAGCTACACAGTCTCAGGGTGCCCTGAAAAAAAGAAAATAGTAAACCACTTCTGAGTACTCTCTACCTAGAAAACCCTGAAAAGGGTCACCATGAGTCAGAATAGACTTGACGGCACAGAATTATTAGCTGACTTGATCTCTCAGTGAGGTTAGGTATCTGGCTGCAAGCCAGAAGTGGGAGCTCAATTCCCCACTGTGATTCCCCATTGTGCATCTTAGAAGAGCCAGTCTGTGTGGCCTTGGGCAAGCTGCACAGACTCCGGGTGTCCCCAGAATAAGGGAACAGTGAAGCCCTTCTGAATATTCTCTACCTAAGAAACCCTGAAAAGGGTTGCCATAAGTCAAAATTGACTCAATGGCACCCAATTAAAATTAGCATTTTAGTACATGTAAATGCCAGGAATAATTCTTCCTGTTTGTAGCAAGTCATGAGATGCAAGCCTCCTTTCAAACATCACTTGGGTTTATTACCCATGCACATCTCTTCACATCTTCACTTGCAAAGATGCATATACAGACCAGGTACTTTAGAACATTATATTTCAAAATTTGTTGCCATTTCATTCATGCTCTGGGAAGCAGGAAATCTTCCAGATCATAAATGGAAGAAAAAGATAAATGATATAATGAGCCATTGGAGATAATCTAATCTTCATGGTCTAGTTAAACACGCAGCACCATGATCACTAAAAACAAACTACCTATCTGAAAGGATAAATGTCCCTGGGCCAAATTCAACCCAAAAAATCCATCGCATCCTTCATCACCCACCAGCCTTGTACCAGCCTGACAGAAATTTAATTCAAGCTGGCTCCTGAAAATAATTATTGTATTTTAAGAGTAGTAATCATTGGTCGGGACATGATTGAATGTGTCCATGCCTATTGACTTTTTCTATGATTTATAGCTTTGTTTAGTCGATATTCCCATCGAAATTGTATAATTAATTATAAGTGGGGCTGTCAGGTCTGCAGGATGGAGTGCCTTGATGAGTATTTGGGAAGATTAAATTTTCCTTAGCTATACCGATGCAAGGCTTGGGAATTTTCACAGCAGCGTGCTTGTTGGATAGAGATGTTTTCTTATGTGTATAGCAACTGCTTTAGCCCAAGAGTCATTGATTTTCTTCAGAGCCACCGTTTTTATCAGTGCGGTGTCTCTTCAGCAACAGTGGAATTTGTGAAGATGTGACAACACCTGACAAATATTTATTATCAACAGGCTACTTTATCATTGTCTGTACACTATCTCTTCCTTTAAAAAAAAAGTTGTAATCCAGAAGAAAAAGAAATCTCAAGAAAGATGTAGAAATGGTTAGGGTGCTAGTGAAAAATCTAAAATGCATGCAAATGATTAGTTCAGTAAAAATACTATACAATTTCTGTTCAGGGATGCATCTTTTCCATGGGCTGATCTTTCTTTCCTGGCTTCTTGGTAGTGTGGCCGGCAGTCATTCCAAAACCACTTGGCTCTATCCTTTTCCAAAACCTTTTTGTCACATAGACAAGAATGTCCATTATAAGCACATTTGTGTGGAAGGCTTTTTTCCAAGAAAATTATTTAAGACTACAATGTTTTCAGCATGCTGAGGGCCCAATCCTATGTGCTTGGAAAGAGTAGTCTGATACTCATGCTTCTAATCCACAAGTGGACAAAGTGCAGCCTCTCAGATGTCAACTCCCTAGTCAGCATAGCCAGCAGTGGGGAATTCTGGGAGATGTAATCCTATACAGTCTGGAAGGACACACTTTATCCCTGCTAATCTATCTGAAAATGCCGTTCTGGGGTCTTGCAAGTGGGCAGGACAGAGCCAGGAGTCTTCCCCCCACCCCTTCTCTGCCATGGATTGGTTTTTGTTTTAATTAAGAAAATATATTCCCATTTCAAAGAATGGAAGGAAAATAAGGTTCAGGCACAGAATAACTACCATCTTCTGCTATGGGCTAATTCAGAGCATCTCCCACCCTGACCCTTTTCTACTATCTGAGGTCAGATTCTGACATTGTGGAGGAATACACTGTGAAAGTTTCTGCAGTGGTTGGTGGATGGGATTTCAGAGTAGACCCCACCCCTCGGTCTTTGTCTTTGGGAAAGTCTGCCATATTGTAGAGCCCAGAACACAGCTCTGTGTCTGCAAAATTGTGCCAAGATCAAGAAGGAAAACATTAAGAGGGGGGATCTCATTAACTAATAGACATTGAGTACAAGACCAGAAGTTAAACTGTGATGTTAACAAATGGAGCATGTTGCAACCCCACAATTCTTACCGTATGTGTAGCTCCTGTATGCAACTGAAAAAGAAGTGAACTAGCCCAAATTTATCCTTCAATAGTTCTCCTGTGTGTGTTTCTAAGATCTGTGTAAAAAGTAATACTACTGAGAGATGAATAATTTCTTTTGCATTTGAACTCAGGGTTCATAATCTTCATAGCACTCTCATTCATCCATTGGGAAGTAAGAGGTAGGTTGTATTTATGGGTTGTATTCCAAAGAATGCAGTCTTATCACTGTAAGTGATAAACCTGCATGTTGTTGAGAGCCAGTGTGAAGTACTAGGTAGAGAGACAAACTTGGGCTCAGGAGAACTAATCCCTGCTCAGCCATGGAAACTCAGTGGGCATTGGTAAAACCACTTCCCAAATATCTCACATACTTTGAAAATCCTGCAAGAATCACCATGAGTTAGATGTGACTTGACAACACACATTCCAAAGAGTCTGCTGAAAGTGATTTAGTTCCCAAGAGAAGAGCAGGAGGAAGGCTGTATTTTTAAAGTCTCCCAGGGGATGCAATACACGCAGAGGTCAGTTTCACCCCTTGAATGCATTGTACAGAAGACTAATCCATACCTACATATATGTCACAGTACTTGCTGAATTATCACTTATTACTCATTACCCAGTGTAAGAAATGTCAGCATTCAAAAGTGCTGTCTTTGAAATCTTAGGTTCTGCAGGTTTGATCTATTGTAGCTACTTCATACATACAAACTTCTTGCTGTAAAGTGAGGCTGCTGCATATACAGTAGTTGAGAACCATATCCTCAATCCTCAAGTGCTGGTTAAGCTACCTAAGATTCCACCCCTGCCCCCAGTATCTTTGCAGTGATAATACTCCAAAGGTAAATTTTAAAAATAAATTATAGAAACTTAGGATATTGTGATTCTCCCATGGAATTTATGTAAACGCATGAGGAGATAAAGCAGTCAAAAGAATGGGGAAACTGGATTCCCATTGCAGGCATTTACCTGGGTTGCTACAGTATCACAGCATGCTACCTTGACAAAGTTTAGACAGGAGAGATTGGAGAGATAAAGTGGAAGGGAAGTATAGTGAAGAAGAAGAACAAGAAGAAGAACAGGAACAAGAAGAAGGCCTAAATTATGACTACTGTACTTTTAAAAAGACATCTATAGCTTCCGATGGTTGATTGGTTGGATGGGGACATCAAGCAAAATAAATTCAAATAATTTTAATGTATATCTTTGTAGGTTTCCACTTGAGATGAGCTAACTGGGAAACAAAAGACTGGTAAATATATATAATACAAATAGTGTCATCTTCAAAACATTAAAACATGTACGTTAACATATTTTAATGAGTTGTTTCCTCTAGCGTATGGTAGAAACTTTGCTGGATTTGAGAGGACTCTTCCAGATGCCATTTAATTAACAGTTGTCTTATATGAAATTCCTGTAGAGAAAAAAAACCAAAAAAGTTATATGTGATTAAAAACAGCTCAGTTTATAAGACTTCTGATTGCCGTGTGCCATTCCCAAATCTAAATAGATTGATACTCATCTTCTTTTTAATGAATACAAATATATTTTTAAACAGATAACAGAAATCTGACATAAAAAGATAATCGTAATATCTTTCAGTGTAAATCTCAAGAAGAATTGTGTGAGGAGGCAGATAAGACAGAGTTTTCTAATCAACGGCAGGCATTTTATGAGGCTCTCCTAAGCACGTGTGTGAATGGGTGCACATGAAGGTTACGGGAACTGGCATCACTGAAAATGTATTAATCAACAGACAAGATATAGCACAATGCACTCTTTCCAGTGGCCTTGGCTCTGACCCTTTTAAAGATAATGGGAATACTGTCCACTAAGAACTAGATTAGGACGATCAAATGCATTTCATCAGGGTTTGACTTGAACCCTGATCCCAGAGGTGAAAAGGCAGAGGTTTATCCACTAAGCCATCCAGCCCCTGTCCAGATAAAATCTTGAATATGATGTATAAGAGGTAAATTAAGGTAAAGGAGCAGAACTGATGGCTCAGCACCACAATTGCATAGGATTTGGGGAATGGGGAAAGAATTCAGAGAAACATTTGAGCAATTGCTTCAAATCAATTAATTTAATTACATTTCAGCAGTGCTGTCAGGAGATTATGTTACCTTATAAGAAATTAGAAACCAATATTCTGTTTTCTTTTTTTAACATGTGGCAGGAAGTATTTTGCAGTACAGCACTGTGGCCACTTTTACTATGTTCTCCTAAATCCACGGAGAGCATGCATGAGTCCCTAGTTTATTTGTGAACTCAGACCATGCAGACAATGAGATTAAAAAATAAAAAAAAAAGAATAAAGAACTGAATTGGCTTAATTGGCCAGGTAGCTCATTCAGTCAGAACACCATGCAAGTAATACCAGGGCTATGTGCCCAAATCTCATGTGGTGGTTAGGAGAAAAATGGAGACATATGTGTGCTTGGGTGGCCATGTGTCTTCTTTGAGGAAGGACAGTCCCCCATTTGAAGTTCTGTCTCTTTTTTTCTTTTTTCTTTTTTTGGTGACATGTAAGTGGATATCTTATCCCCAACCCCTGAAGTGAGTTTCCCTGGCCAAGTAGGAATTTGAATCCAATTCTGCCAAGTTGGCGGTGCCTGACACATTGTACACTGGCTTTATTAGACCAATAAAATCTCAAAAACAGGCTACCTTTTGAATCCTGTAGAATTCTTCATCAGTCTGGGCTTTACAACTTTGTTGGCGGGGGATGGTGGTGAGGGCTCCCTAAATCATCTTGGTCAGAAGTTAAGACTAGGCTGTTATGAGTAGTGACTTTATGAACCTAGATTTTCTTGTGCAGTAGAGGTGTTGACTTTGAACGTATCTAATCAGCCATCTCTCATTTTTTAAATAAAATGGTTTGAAAGAGATGTCTTTTTTAAGAAAAGAAACAAACTGTATACACTAATACAACTATTGACGAAAGGCAGGAAGGATGTGGCAAGGCATGTAAATTCTGTATGAAGTTCAGATGTAAGGTCAGTCTCAGGGTGGACATTCAGAAAACCCTGTTCAGAACATTCCTCTGAAATAACCGATTGTTGCCTAACCAGATATTTCAACAAACCTACAGTGACCTCTGTTTGTTTTCTTTTTAAATTCCTTTTCAGTGAGACTCAGAAAACACAAGGCACAGGGTATTTCAGAGAGTCTTAAATTAAACACTTTGCCTTGTTTATTTATTTGATTTACATCCCATCTTTTGCTCAATGCTGTGTCCCAAAGTGGTCACCTAGTCACAGTTTTGTGCAATACGGTGAGCAGTATTATTATACTAATAATGTCTAATTGCCATGATTGTTGTTACTAGTTTAAATTAGCATATACACATTTAATGCAAAATTTAATGAAAAATGTCCTCCTTTTTGGTGCTTCTTGACCTCCTTTGTGGTGATGTTTGAACTCCTTTTTAGTGACAGAGAAGTGGCCACTCCAGGGTGTTCTTTATAAAGGTAGGGCTGAACATCAGTAGTACAGAATATGCTGCATATGCAAAGGAATCTCAGGTAGGCTTGGGAAAATCTATATGAACTCAAGAGCCACTTCCAGTCAGTGTAGACAATAAGGGATCAAGATCAACCAGTCATCTGACTTTGTATAATACAGGTTTCTGTGCTCCTGCAACAGAGGTACACATTGTGGTGTAGTGAATAGAGTGACAGACTAGGACTCTGGGGACCACGGTTTGAATCCCCACTCAGATATGGAAGCTCACAGGAATGAGACTGGAAAGACCATACCTTAAATATCTTGCTTACCTTGAAGAACTCACTATTAGGGTCTCTGTAAGTCAGTTCCGACTTGACAGCACTTAACAACATATGAACAGAGGAGAGTAGCATCTAACATAGTTTTGTTCCCTCATGAGCTTGTGTTAGACCTTAAAAGACACATTTTAGTAATAGGAAGGGCAGGTTAAAATTATGTTTAAATGAGGAAACTGTGTTCCTCAGAGTTTTGTGGAAGCATGATGTGCTATTTTGGAGTCCAGTTTTTGAGGGGTGTCTGGAGAGCTTTAGAAGGGTTGTATTTTGCTCATCCTGACCTAGAACGTCTTGTTGTGCTTATGGAATCTTTGGACATCCATGTCAATGCTAGAACCAAAGTCTCTTTATCCCAACTTCTCTTCTTAATAGCCATCCATAAATTATAGTTAATACAAATGTCTTTTGGATTTTACATTATTTGAACTCTCAATATTCAAAGATTTGTAGTATATTAAGAACAATAGCAGCTTATCATAAAGAGATGTTAATGGAAGCTACTATTCCAACCTAGGTTTCCAAACTCTGTTTTGGAACTATGTTTGGTTTAGTACACTTCAATTAACGGTAACTTGGGAAATAAACAGAGACTGACCTGTAAGCCTCTGATTTTTGTTGTACCTAGTTTGGACTTACACCACAAAGGGCAGAAGAGGCTTAAGAAAGCATAGAAATTAGGGGCAGAGGGATTTCATAACAAAACAGATCAAAGGAGGTGGTGGTTTAATACAGTGGGACACAAGGGAATGTAATGAGAAGAACCACAGCCTTTGCTTGAAGGAACTGGACATAGAAAAGGAGTTATTTCTTCACCTAGCATTTAGGAAATCAATGGAATTTGCTTCCTCAAGATGTAGTGATGGTCACCAACTTAGATGGCTTTGAGATAAGATAAGATGAATTCATGGATGACAAAGCTATCAATGGTGGCTGGTCCCAAAAGCTATATGCTACATACAGATCAGAGACAGTACGCTGGTATCCATGAGCAAGAAGATATTGTTGTATTCATGCCCTGCTTTGACGTTTCCAATACATATCTGGTTGGTCTCTTTGGTGATAAAAGGTTGCCATGTTAGATGGGATTTTCATCTGATCAAAGTGGCTGTTCTATTCTTTAAACAGAGACCCAGAGGAAGGATGAATGGAAGAGGATGAAAGAAAAGTAGAAGCTAAAGCACACAGGCTAAAGAATAGTTAATTTTCCTTCATGTATGTCAAATGTTATGGATGGGATAGGTGGAAATCCAGTAGTAAGTCACAACTAGAATACGTATGCCATTGAATCAGTTGTGATTCATTGAGTCAGCATTTATGTAAGTTCCAGTGATTCAGTGGGGCTGCTGTAGTTGCAACTTACTGCTGTATTTAGCCATAATGTCTAAATACAGAAGGCGCTGTATAAAGAGTACCAAGAAATAAGAACAGCTGAAATTTTGCCTGTGTACTCCACAACTCACCCCACCAATAACACACAGAGAAACATATTGGGGCACCATCTCCAAAACAAACAACAAACGCCATTCATTTGTTACCAACCATATCAGAAATGGGAAGGACATATTGCCCATAGTAGGGTGCTTTGTATGTTTTCGTGACATTCTGATACCTGAAGAGGAAAGGTCCATACTTTGTTAGATCTCAGTTTGAGTAAGATAATTATTAGCAAGTGTATATAAATGGTCCAATACCGGATGCTGGGTATTTTCCTGCTGCTTTTAACCAATAGAAATACAGGCTTATCATCTAATAATTTACAAATTGTAGAGGAATGATAAAGGAGGACTCTTTGGCCCATGTTCTATTATTTTAATTCTCTAAGGTTACTTCTGTAAGATTCTCCCTTGTAGTTGTGGACCTTTGAGGTTTTTCTCCCTCTGTGCTCCCTCCTGAAACTTCATTTCCCTTCCACAGCTGTGAATTCTCTGGTGGTTGCTGCAGATGGATTTGATAAATGCTGCTAATATCACCTCCTGATCTAACAATGCTCTGACTTTGGTCTGTAGGTCTTGATGAGTAATTGCTGCTGTTCTACTCCAATGACTGAATTAAGTTGCCCTGTTATAAAGGGTTCATACTTCTGTGATTTTAGCCAAGGCAGCTTATACTAGTGTCCCTGTGGACACCAATTCTTTTTCTCTCTTCCTTTTTTTTAAAGGGTGTCTATTTTGTTTTGAAGCTAAGCAAGCACTATTTAGACATCTTACTTAATTATTCAGACGACGTTCATTCTTCAAGCATTTGTTAATTTCAAATGCAAATATAATCATTTTGCACATTTATATTCTAGACAAATCCTCTAGTAGACACATAACTTGTCCTTGATTCATAATAGTTGAAAGACTTCTAATTAACCTGCTTTCCATCCATAAAACAGTCATAACCTGCTGGAATGTCAGGTGATGGTGGCAAGAATGGCTAATACACCTGCCTACTACTAAGTGACACTAGGACAGTGATTTCTTGAAATTACTGGCCCAATATGACTGATCTTTATAGACTTCTATGCTGCCTTGCTGTTATAGGGGAAATAAGAGTAGATTACCTCTTTAATATGAAAACATGTTGGCTTTTCTTATGTTGTAAGTATAGTCTTGATTGGCCACTTGTAAGGAGTTTGCTAAGGACTACTGATGGCCCAGTACGATAGTATAACAATCATTAGCCGACAGGATCTTTGCAGAGGGAATGGCCTCTGGACCAACATACCCTGTTTCCCCGAAAATAAGACCTAACCTGAAAATAAGACCTAGTATGGTTTTTCAGGATGCTCATAATATAAGCCCTACCCCAAAAATAAGCCCTAGTTAAGTAAAACCCCACCCTCCAGCATTGTGCAGCATTGTGCAGCAACCAGAAGATGACATGACTGTAAAATAAAACATCCCCTGAAAATAAGCCCTAATGCGTTTTTGGAGCAAAAATTAATATAAGACCCTGTCTTATTTTCGGGGAAACACAGTAGTGAGCAGTGTCACCAAAACATTCCAAATCAAGCCAGGAAATCATGGAAACAAAGAGGAAAAGTCCAGAAGTATATTCAAGCAGTCCAAAACTCGACACAACAAGTTCAAGGTACAAGGCACTCAGGAATCCAGAGAGACATTATCTCTCCTAGCTTTCAGTCCCAAGGGAAGTCTTTTTTTATAGCTGAGGTGCTGGAGTCTCACCCAGCACTGAGCTGCAGGGTTTGGTCTCTGGGTTGTCCAGGGAAGAAGAGCCTTTTCTTGAGGAGACCACTTACTCCTCAGAAGGTTGTGTGTGTGTGTGTTTGTGTGTGTGAGAGAGAGAGAGAGAGAGAAGAGGAAACCTTTCCCACAGCCAAACATTTTGCTCTTGACTTCAATTCAGATTCATGCCTTCACTATCCTCCATTTCTGTGGACTGAATGGGTATCCCATTCCTCCTCTGTGGCTTGGGCTCCTGGCCCTAAGGATCAAGGATCTAAAGTTCATAGGGTTAGAACCCTCCTGGGTTCTGGAGTTTCAAACTTGTCCTTGCTGGAGGATTTCTCTGACAGGGGCATGGCATTCAGCATAGGAAACTGTGAACATGGTGGTAGCTATTGCTATTGATGCAGTTGCAGTGGCTGAAGCAATCGTATGTGAAAGGCAATGAATAATTATCATATTATATTTCCTTTTAATACTCATCATGGCTAGACAGAAATGTAAAAAGGACTTCAATACCTAGCAGTCTTTCAGTGGCCAGAAAAGTGCAAAGAACCTTCTGGTTGAAAGTTAGATTAGAAATGTACACTATGGCAGGAAAAATCCATAGCATGGTAAAAGAAATGAAAAGGATTAACGTTGGATCCTTCCAGTAAGTGACGTTCATTGGCCAGGATCTAGCCAAGTCCAGATCAATACTGGGCAAACTATGTTTTATTCAAGTAATAATGACTTAAGAACACATAAAGGTATAACTGCATCCATTACAGACTTTGTTCCGTATTCAGACCAACTAATGTTACTCTAACTAAAGGGAAATTCACTGCATGAACACTGTACAAGTATAGCAGAGCCCTGCACTTAGAATCATTCCCTGATGATGGTGGTAAAACAAGCCCCTACTCCATCTCCTCTTACTGTTACACTTGATGAGACAAACACACATTTTACAGTGCTGATCACAGTGGTTGTAAAAGTTAATCTTGGATGCTGCTGGGGAACATTCACTAACATTGGAATGGTTGCAAAACTGGGGGACAGTAAAGTGAATCATTGTAGGCTGCAATTCCCCTTTAGATCCCTCAGTTGTTGGTAAATATGAAGAAAGCAAAGGAAAATTCTGTGAAGAACTGAACATTGTTATAAGAAAGCAACATCTAAATTTCATGTGTTGTTTTAATACTAAGATAGGGAAAGGAATGTGAACAGATATTTATTTTTAGAAAATACAGTCTAAGAATATAGAATGAATATAGAAAACGAATGATACAGTTTTGTGAAGAGAGAGTGAAACAGCAAGATGATATCAGAAGCTGTTGGAGAAATACTTATATAATTCATATATTGGCAACAAAAAACTGCAGTGCAGACTGAAGATCACATGAGAGAAGATACAGAGATATAAAGAACAGTATGACAAGATTAAATATTTTTATCACTGCTTTTGAATTTGTACACTGAAAGTATCTTTTGAAACGCACTCATTGATTAAAGTGGTGGTACCACTGTCAATGGACAAGCTATCAACAGTATCCAGTATGAGGACAATATAATCTTCATTGCTGATAATGTAAATGGTCCTCAAAGGTGAATTTAATGAAGGAAGTAATAAACACAACCTAAAAATTAATGTTCAAGAAAGCAAGCTCATGGAAATCAGTAAAAATACCAATCCAAGAAATGTGATTGAAGATTGAAAATGTGGAACATGAACAAATATAAGTGTGTCGGAATTTGATAGAATGTACAGTGAGGTTCTAGCCACGCTTGTAAGAATCAAAGTAGAGATGGTCTGGGCAGCTTCCTTAAGGTGAAGAATGTAATACACAACAAAAACTTAAAATTGGCTTTGAGAATATGCATAATATGGTGCTGTGTATTCTTAGTTCAACTGTCTGGCATAAAATCACTTTAAGACAAACCTTTAGATTTTAAATATGACTTCCATCAACTATTTTGTGCACTCAGAACTAGACAAGTAGAGTGAGTTGCTGTTGATTCTGCATGCTTCTGGTTCTTCACCAGCATTCAGTACCATCAACCATGTTATGCTTTTATAGAACAAAAATCAAGCAGAGGTTAGATCTGAACTAGGTCTTGATGGTCATTCCGACTTTGATCCAGGAATAGGAGCAGGGTCTGGTCTAGATATGGTGCACTGCTGGATCCTTCTCTGTTCCTTGATGCTCATAACCAATACTTCTTTTGCCCAGCTCTATATTGTATGCCAATTGCATTGCTTCCTATCAAAGATAAAAGCCACAGTGATTCATACCTTTCTTACTTTCTCTTTGGACTACTCCAAAACAGTCTGTATGAAGAACGTTCAGGAACTGCATCTGGAACAGAATAGTGAGTTCAGATTCCTTTCTGGCGATTATATTACATAGCTCCCACATAAATTCTACTGTCATTCTGCTTGTTTCTGGGCCCAATTTCAAGGCATTTAGTATTTTTCAAGTGCACCACCTTGAGGTTCTTGTGATTGAAAAGCAGTCTATAAATATCTAAAGAAATGACCACATTTACTAAATTTAAAATGCATTGGCTCAAATTACCCCAGTCCTGCCTACAGATTATCACACTTGAAAAAGCAGTTTCTCAATAACTGTGTATGGCCAAGATCCAGCTGGTTCTTCACACCAGCCTAAGTGGAGTAGCCCAAATCTCAGGAGCAAATTGTCACTCATTTACAAGTAGCCACTTGTATTCCTTCTTAGATGCTGAGCCATTCAGCTCCCCACATTGAAGAATACAAGCAATACCTCACCTCATTAGCTAGTGGTAGTTTGCTGCAGCGATTTACACCATTGTATTCATGGTGGTGTAAATAATCAATAGGATTTTGGACAATGTCTACCCTAAAGAGAACTGTACATTGATTTTCACTTTAAAGCCATTTACTATAATTGCAGTGGAAATATTACACACTCCTGTGGCAAGAGGTATGTGATATATGAACTCATATTGTTCTGCTTAGAACTGCTGTTTGTCACAAGATAAAGCAGCTGTTTCTGTATTGCAGTGCAACATGCAAGTGACTTTTTAAAAATGTTTTGTAGTATCTAAACATGAATAACAGATGCCTGTTGGTTGTCAGTATCGAGATAAAATTGCTTCGGGGACTTTTGGCTCTCCAGATGTTATGGCCTGAAATTCCCATAATCACATACGATTGGCCGTGCTGGCTGGGGCTTTGGGAAGTCAACATCTAAAACATCTGGAGGGCAAAACCTCCTCCATCTCTGATCTGAACCCTTCTTTAAACCACCTGTGTCAATGGTCAACTCTGTGACAGTGAGTACTGTCCATTGGGGCATTGCATCCAGAAGCACACACTCTTTTTTTTCCTGTCCTAAATGTATCTCGTTTTTTGGGATGACCCATTTCTAGTATTCTGAGAGACTGCAAAATTTCCTCCACACAGTGTGACATTTTACAAACCTCCGTAAATGGATGGTAAAGAAAGAGACAACAAAAGTGCTCAAATGAATGAAACACATTTCTTGTTGAAGTATGGGGGGGAGAGGGGCGGTTAGCCTTGCAAGAAACAAAGTCAACAAAAATGCCTCAGTTGTTTTAGTCACTGCTTTTTTAGTCTTTCATTGTAGAAACTATGTTCCAAAATCACTATCATTTTCATTTTTGTTTCACTGAGTTCTGGAGTGCACAAGATGGTTTCTTCCATAATTCCTTGAAAGAGATTAAGGTCCAATCTTCTTCCCACTATATCTGTTTATACAAGTCAGTGGATTCACAGCCTCTCCAGCGATGAGCATGAATGTGAAGATGTTTTAGTGGAGAGGTGTATCACGTATGAATCACCTTCAAACCACTACCGTGCGTTTCAGCCAAAACTGGTGTAAAGGAGCAGGGGGAGAGCAGGGGAGCGTTCCACTCTCTCTAGCCCAATTAAAATCACTGTGATTTTAATTTTTAAAAAAAATGTGTTTTGAGGTGATTCTTTGCCAGTCATCCAGTAAAGAAGCAAATTTTAGTGACAAGTGACAATTTGCATATTTCTGTTAGCAGATCCTCAGTGTCACCTTTAACCTCCTTAAAGCTGCCTGTGTGCATGCTAGCCAAATCCAAAGGTTGTTTAATGTTTTATTTGCTAGTTAAACCAGGGGCTTCTCCCCTCTGTTTGAATTAGCTCTTCGAATATCCTCTATAAAAGAAGAATTTTCTGATCTCATCTGTAGGCACCCCATAGGCCATTGCTCCTCAGTACAAAATCCGGGAGGTCACACAAGACTTAATGTGACAACAGCTGCCTCAGAAAAGAGGTTTTAAATCCAGAGGATAGGTTTATTTTAAGAAACCATCTCAGATCATCTGTTGCAGTCACTTCCACAGGTCATACAAAACCAGTATTAATAGAGTATAATATATATGGCTACTGGATAGAGTGACGGACTATGACTGAGGAGACCTGGGTTCAATTCCCTGCTTGGCCATAAAAACTTACTGGGGGAGGGTGAAACTGGTAAAACCACTCCTTAAATACCCTGCTTACCTTGAAAGCCCTATTAGGATCACTGTAGGTCAGTTCTGACTTGATAGCACTTAACACACACATATATGTAGTATCCCTCCACTAGCTGATAGCTTTTGTAAGTGGTGTTTTTTTCTGCCAGCAACTGTAAAGATGTTCCTGATTCTTGAAAACTTGGGAGGCTGCAACAGCTGCCAGCACAATTGTGTTCCTGTTATCTGTCATCTGTGTTGCAACACTATCAATGGTTTGTCTGCAATACACAACACATAACTAAAGAAGCAACCACCCACAGAACATAGAAATGTCTGTGGCTGTTGCTAAGAAATAGCTGCAAACTAAGTGGTCTTAGCAGTTTTTAACCTTACAAGTTTTGGCCCTGCTGTCAACTTCTGAATATTGTCATGAAAAAAGCACACACCCAGAAACTGGATGCACACACTGTAGATACTTTGAATTCAGCCAAGAAGACAATGCATCTATTTAACTTCCCTTGGCCTTTGAAACTGTCAACGAGCATTTTTTTTACCATTGTGTTCTATGAAGCATTGTTTGTTTATTCTGCCTTTCACATTTTTATATTTTACAAGTAACCCTCTTTTATCCTAATGTCATTTTGTCTGATTGTTTAGATTTTTTAAAAATGAGAAATACTTCAAAAATTGACTTTTTGAAAAGTACACTAAATTATAACACCTTCCATTACAACTGTATTGAAGGAATCTTTAAAACTATATTCAATGCAGTTAGGATGCAGTCCCATATCCACATGTGACTGTAAACTCCAGTAAACTCATTGGGATTGAATTCTGGGTAGACATGCGTAGGACTCCTATAAATACCTGTGAATAAAAGATAACATTGGAACTAGCAAACAGTTGCCAGTGCTTCATGTTAGTTAGGCAATATATGATGTACTGTATTTATTCATGGTCAAAATCCTGTTGCTTAGTGTAGCAAATCACAGTAGAGTAGACCCATTGAATCAATGTGGATTTAGTGAGCCAACTTCTCCATAATTTCCATTATTCAGATGGACCTGCCCTAACTAAGACTTACTTTAGCATTTGCCTAAACACATGCTGCAGTTTCAGACATGTTAGTCTTTAGTCTCCTTGTTCTTGCATATGTTGATGCTAGTGGTCAAAACACACCCTGGCTAAAGGTACAGGAATTTCAGCAGATATGTATGCAAAGTATACAAAGAATAGCTGTGAAGGATAGACAATGATATCAGAGGATGGGGTGCAGATCCAATGTGTCATGGATGGCCACAATTCATTCTGCTAACTGCTCCACCAGGACTGCATGTTTCCTGTCCCCAGGCTCTTCTTGCCAAATAAACTGCCAGACTACTGCACTTCCATGTTAAACCAGCAATAATATTTACCATATTTAACACTGTTGAGGTTCCTGCAACGGCAATGGCAGTAAATCCTGATTTTAGTACTTAGGCAAGAGGGAATCCTGATGAAGACTAGCAGAAGAAATTTAAGCCAAAGGGCAGAAGAAAGATGAGATGGAATTCCACTTCTGCGTGCCTGATTATGTGATTTGCTTCTTGTAAAACTGTGTTTTTAAATTGATGCTGGATGTTTGTTTACCTTTCACTTTTAATGCTATTTTCTACTGTTTGTCTCATGGAAACTTCTTTTAGAAAGATAGAGGAATGATATCAACAAAGTGACTTGCAAGTCTAACATGAGATCCAGCTCTAATTCTGAATCCCAAGGTTTATGACAATTGGACTGCAATTCCCAGAATGCTTTTAAGTGACTCCCTTCTGGGGCAAGTTTAAGCACCTTTATGGTCAGGACTCTGGTCAGGAGTCACCCATGAATAGGGTGCTTTAAAATGCACATGATTTGCACAGTAAATTTGGGTCAAGAATGTACATAAATGGTTTTAGAATATTCCCCTTTGGAAAATCACCGTTCTGTTCAACCTAGCAAGAAAAAAAAAATGCAAGAGGGAATGGTCATTAAAGCTCTCGTACACCAAAAGAAATGCACTGCAATGGGTGGGTGGTAGCACGGCATTCAGAAACTGCAGGCAGAAATGGGTGGGCCACAGGGAGGTAGCTAATCAGTTGCGCAGGTGGTTCAGGTAGCTGTTTTTCACACAGATAATTAATGTGTACAAGTAGCTGCTAATTGCACATTTCAGGAATGATTTATGACAGAGCAGTGGGGAAAGAAGAACACAATCTAATTTCATTCGGAACCTCTGCCATTCATACAATGGTATCAGCACAGCTGTGAGTTGGAACATGATTAATGAAGAGGGAAGTAAACATATAGGAATTATAAGGAGCAATAGTTTTGATGGCATGCTTGTCAAAACCAAAAGTGGTTTTCACAGCAACGGGCCAGTTGCACTACAGGTTCTTTGGCACAGCATGCCAAGCACCAGTGATGGTACTGAAATACAGCATTTTACATCCATTGGGATAGTTCCTGGTTTTAAAATGTAGAACTGCTTGCATGACTATTTATTTATGAGAAGGTGCTTATGAGCACAAGGTTAAGCTAAATACTGATTTTCTTTCTGGTGGTCTGAGGGAAGCATATTTTCTGGTGAGTGTGTGTGTGTGTGT
Organism: Intellagama lesueurii; assembly: GCA_037013535.1. Taxonomy (NCBI): domain Eukaryota; kingdom Metazoa; phylum Chordata; class Lepidosauria; order Squamata; family Agamidae; genus Intellagama; species Intellagama lesueurii. The sequence goes on along the minus strand of JBAJHW010000003.1, from coordinate 188,973,288 downwards.
GGATATGTTATTAAGAAGTCCTGAATTCAATGAATAACCTATGCACCCCTCTGAAAATATGTTTCCCTGTAGACCATTTGTCTCTGGTGCTTGGGTGCTGCCTTAGTGAATTAATGATTGAGAGCAAGGGAGTATGTGTGTTTGTAGAAATCATGAATTCTTTGTTCTCTATCATAGACTGCCTTAAAATACTTGAATGTGAATGTGGTCTGCTTTTTGTGGGCAAAGAGATCTGTTTTTGTACATCTTTGTATTCTTTTTAATAAGTAAATGTTAGATGGAAATGTGAGGTATTGTTGCCATGTTTTTTTAAGTTCTCTGCCAAGCTAAAGAAATCATCAGCTGGTATTTCCAAATATATTTTACAGCTAGATTATCATCTTAATTTGTATATGTTTATGTGTGTGTATGTGTGTATAAAAACACTTATATCTCCAATTGCTTATATGACATCTCAAATTATGTTAACTACTGCGTTTTTATGAATCTGATCTCATATTTAAAATGTTTTAAGATGAGTTAGCAGTGATATAACACGAAGCTGCATATTTTCAGATCATTCTTAAGATATGTGCATCTTTTTAAAATATTCATCACTATTTCTTTTATGAATACATTCACATTGTTTCCCATCCAGATTCATATGTCTTTTTATTTGTGTCTTTTTTATTTACAATTCACAAACCGTCTTTCAATTAAAATGGCCCAAACTGTGTCCAATAACTAAACCATAAATTTGCATCGCAGAATTTTGGAACCTGCTGCAGCATGACTGTTGTAACTTAAAATGTTTTTTGCTGCTACTGTTTTTTGCTTAAAGCACAAGATGTACTCATTTTAATGTTGTGTGTGTGTTTTCCCCCCTGTTAGCTTTTGGAATTTGACAAAGAGCTGTCAGTCTTTAAAGACAGATTATATGAACTGGACATTTCATTTCCTCCCAGGTAAGATACGTATACAAGTGGCTTATTTAATTAACATTCTGACTCTAAACACACTGAAGGTCTGGCAAATGAGAGCTGTAAGGTCAGACATTTGAATGTTACTATTTTGAGGGGTGTGAAAGAAAGTGTCTCCATTCCAGTCACAACATTTCTGGATTAGGTTTAGATTATGTTACTATAAATTTATGTGGCATAGTTAATCTCCTAAGGGTATACATTTATACTATACATTTATGTGGTATAGTTAATCTCCAACCCTATACCATCGTAACTAGGAATAATGCCCACTGAGCTTCCCACTGAGTATGATTGCTATCTGAGCACATTTTTTCCCTGTAACTTTACTTACTGGCATAGAATCTGGAGTACTATCAACGCTTATTGGGTACTATGCATATGTTCTATTTTTTATGCTTACTTTGTACAGATTACCTTTCCAGTACACTCCTTCACCTCATTGCCCAGAGAGGCTCACCTGATACCTATCTTCCAAATTTCTCCATCCTTTTTTCTTTTCCAAGGCTTTTTCAGTTTAATATTCTACAGTGCTTTAAGATCTGCTGTATTAATATCTTGCTGGTGGTAGTTTTATTGTAATATACTTTGTGGGTTTTATTAAAAATCTGTTTTAGTTCCCCCCCCCCCCGCCCCCAGTTTTATTGTTAACTGTCTTGAGAATCTCAGTTCATGGTTAGTATGTACGTATTAGCCAAAATCCGCTTGTATGGCTATGCAAATAGTGTAACATTTGGAGGCAAATTGCCCCAAGTTAAGAAATCACCATAGACATTACCTGTTGTATGCTGAGTCACACACCTCAGTGTGCAACAAATAATATCTATGATGATTTCCTCATTTAGGGCAGTTTGCCTCCAAAAATTATGTCATTTGTGTTAAGGCACTGTTAACTAGACAGGAGGATTTGGGGCATTGTCTAAATAAGTAATGTGAAAGTAGTGAATGTAATAATTGAAGCCCAATCAAAGTTAAGAGCTAATTACCCCTAAAAGAACTTACAAAGCTGAACTGTGTTTTTTAGCCTTTGCATTAGTAGTAATAGCTTAGTAGTAACCTATGATTATCAAAATAGTTACTTTAAACACCTCTGGGACCACATTTTTACTTACAAGCTTCTCTACCCCTGAAGTTTTTTCCAGTACTTTTACTATGATGATTTGATCTATATTCTTTTTTTTTTTAAGATTGGCAAATATAATTCCTGTATCTCCATACAGTACATGACTTTAGAGTAGGAACCTCATAATGGAGAGACAAATCTCAGTACTTTTCAGTCTAACTTACTGAGGTTGTAAGACATGCAACAGGGCCTCTGTGAAAGATAATCAAATTCTGAGCAGGCTCATTCATGAGGAGGCACTCTTTCAGATATGCTGTCTGCAAGCTGCTTACTTAGGGCTTTGTAGGTCAAAACCAGTGTGTGAAAGCAAAATGGAAGCCAGTACAGTTTGCTTAGAATGTACTGTCTCTAAAGTGCATGGTGGACAATAGTCTAGACACCACATTTTGTATTATCTGTAGCTTCCAAACACTTTTCAATGGCAAGTCCATGTACACTACAGCACAGTACAGTTGATAGGTAATTTCAAGGATAATAGAAACCTGGTTTTCTTTATGCTTATTTATCCTAAGGCCAGAATCCTGTTAGGAAAAATCATGTGTACAGTGGTAATCATGCAAGCAATCCCCCCCCCCCTGCCCCGTGGTAGTGTGCAGTCACATAGCTGATTGTACACTGGTTGAAAAATGAATTGCATGATGGCCCAGCACAACCAAACAGGGAAACCACTTGCCCTATTATTGCTATGCATATGATTTTCCCAACAGGATTCTGGTCTATATGTGAAAAAAGTATTCCTGTATATTACCAGAAGTTCTGAGAACCAGAATGATCCCCATAATTTTCCCACCGTTTCTTAGTACTAAGATTCTCCCTTCCATATGCATCTCTGTACTCCCTGTATTTATTTATTCCCTGTATTAGTGATTCATTACTTGATCTCTATCCTACTGATTCTAACACACATACACACACACTTCCTGCTTCTCATCATCTGCCTTAGATGGAAGGAATGCCATTGAAATAACATTAAGAGGAATTAATAAACTAAACTGTAGGAAAGCACCTGTTTCCCCCCCAAAAAGCATAGTTTTCTCTCTTCTGAAGCATCTACTGAAGGGTTTGTATATTGTTTACTTCAGAGTCCCTCACCCATAAGTTTTCTGAATATTAATTACATGTTTGAATGTAGCTTGAGTTTGTGTATACTTTCTTCAAAATCCTGTATGTAATTGTCATTTGTGAAAAATGGGTGCCTACCATTTTTTTCAAGACAACAGTTTAACCTTGCTAATCTTCATACTTGTTCTTTGCCTGCAGAAACCCCTTTGAAACTGAAGGCAACACTGCTTAAAGTTTGTTTGGATACATCCTGATTTTTTTCATATAGACCAAGCTTCACCAAATGTGAAGAATCGATAAAAATCATGAGTGGGGTAATCTTTAGTAAGAAGGGGGCTTATGTAATCAACTGGTGGGGAAAAAATCTAGATGGGCAAAGTTTTCAAATTTGTTTTTAGATTTTTAAGTAAAGAACCCTGTATGCCTAAGAAGGGTTGGCACTGTTTTTAGTTTTAATGGGTTTCTTGTTTAAGAACTTAAAGATTAGAAAGTTACTTTAAAAAACTTAGTTACGGTTGCAAAGACAAATAATGATGATTATTAGTTAGTCATATAGCTAAAATTTTCCTGGTACTCAAAATTACCTGAAACGGGTACTTTTATTAATTTTTCTTTAAAAGCATCCAAATGTTTCAAACCACTGGTAACCTAAGCAACATATAAATAAATGCAAACATATGAGATAGAATTAACCATAATAACAGTGTGCTGTTGTAACAATGAGTTCAGAAGCTTTATCTTCCATTTTAGATGAACTGCGGCTTGTTGTGTTTTATGAACCCTGACTAACTGATTAATCTCCATGATGGTTTATTGCAATAAGCCAGCTTGAAACACCACTTCATTTTGCTGGCTTGTTTCATCTAATCATATGTAGAACTAATCACTGTTTATGGTACAAATCACACACCTAGCTGGTTAATCTAAAATAGAAGTGGAAATTCCGATCTCCTTGCAGCAGTGCCAGAGGAGGAGTAGAGAAGGAAGCACACACACTCAAAGCTCCCTGACATTTTTCTTCTAATGGTAAACCATGGTTTAGAAATCTAAACACAGCCTTTGTGTGATGCAGTTTCATAGGAGATAAATTCCAGGAATACATTCTTATTTTGTTACATTTTTATTTATGCTGTCAATTTTGTTATCAAAAATGTACCTGTGGATGAATCATTTTGTACAGCCTCAAATCATTCTTAAGCCCAAGGCCACTGCAAAATGCATTACAACTTCACCCTCCACATAGCGAAGTATATTCATTGACTGCTCTGTCACATCCCCAGGTAATGTAGAGTTTAGGCAAAGTATTTGCAAAGATAGTTATGTTTCATGCTTTGAACCCTGATCCTGACAGAGAAGCTGAAACACTGGATTTTCCTCATGTTTCTTACTGTGGATGCTTTTTGGTGTTGCTGTGGTGTGAATTGCCCTGCGTCTTTAGGGCTCTGTTTTTTTCTGAAGAGCCAACAAGTCAGTGACTGTTTGAACTGCTTTGTCTTCAGCTTGTTCGTTATGTTTTCATGGTTATTAATACCGCAATGTGCTATTCTGTTTATTTGACAGGACGAAATAGACTTCCAGAAGTAAAGTCTCATAGTTTCAATTTGTTATTTTTATATGAAGCTTTGATGAGTTGTTCTCTTAAAGGCTAAGAATTGTACTTTTATGGTAGCTTCTGCCCAGCTTGGATGCAATCCAATCCCCAAGACACCCCCCCCCCCCTCCAATAATAGTTTGAGGTCAGAATGTTAGAAGAATTTCAGTCCTCTCATTCAGAAGAAATAGTGTTTGCAACTGAAAAAGTTATCTGAAGAAAGTTGCATTTCCCCCTACCTTGCATATAGGTTTAAAGAATGTGATACAAGCTGTAAATTCATATCACTTACGCTCAAGAAGTCATCAGTCAGTTCAGGTGTGACAATTTTGAACACTGCACACCCTTGTGATGAATTTGGCTTTCCTGTGTTAGTGGTGGTCCTGGAGCCAGAAAGGCATGACACTGCTGTGATGGAGTGCCAGTGATCTGACAAGAAGAGTCAACATGACTTGCTTAGGTACAGTGGGCAGAAGAGACCCTAGACGTTGAATTTTTAAGAGAGAGAGAGAGAGAGAGAGAGATTTATTAAAAGAACTTACAACATATTTTTATCTTTGAGGATGCTTTTACTTAGGACTATTAAAAGCAGAGAGAGAAATTAAACTATACAATATATCAACGATGTATTGAGCAGTTAATATCTTTTAAGGTTCATGGACAGAAGGGTCTTAAATTTTCCCCTTACCCCAGCTGGTTTTTAGTTCAAAATTCCTCCAGCATGAAGCTTTAAAATGTCGCCCTGGGCAAAACAAACAAACAAAAAAAACACCCAAACAAAACAAAAAGAAAAGCTCCATTTCCACCAATGTAAGAAGTTGTTTCCAAAGATTTACAGAAAATCTATTCATATGCCCTGATACTCTTGGTGCTTTTATTGTAAACACTGCAGAAACAAAGTTAAACGTTTTGAAAACCAACTGTGATTATAAAGAGATAAGCATAGCGAAGCCAGTAGGACTTTAAACTATTCAACTCTGGTAGCTGCCTGCTATATGTTCTATGTCTTTTCATTTATTATTTGAAACATTACAGTATTCTGAACAGTATGTCGCTAAACTTGTCTTTAAGGTCCTTTTGGTCTTTTTAGAGCCAAAAAGCAAGCATATCAAGTTTTTTTTAGTAAATAAAAAGGGAATGACTGATTAGTTTCAAAAGTTAGAAGAATGCTCAACATTACAACAGATGGCAAACTAAGTCTGTATTTTTAGGAACAAATAAGGGGCTTAGTATGTGTAGTTCCGTAGAGTTTTCCTCAGTATCATGATGCTTTTAGTATGTTTCACTATGATAAAAGAGAGGAATTGTTTGTTTAGAGTCCTGACTGTGTTTACAGTGATAAATATTACGCTTATGCACACCTATTTTAGGTAAAGGTAAAGGTTCCCCTTGACATTTAGTCCAGTCGTGTCCGACTCTAGGGCGCGGTGCTCATCCCCGTTTCCAAGCCATAGAGCCAGCGTTTGTCCGTAGACAGTTTCCGTGGTCACGTGGCCAGCGCGACTAGACACGGAACGCCGTTACCTTCCCACCGTGGTGGTACCTATTTACTCACATTTTTACATGCTTTCGAACTGCTAGGTTGGCAGGAGCTGGGACAAGCGACAGGAGTTCACTCCGTCACATGGATTTGATCTTACGTCTGCTGGTCTTCCTACCTTGCAGCACAGAGGCTTCTGCAGTTTAACCCGCAGCACCACCACGTCCCTACACCTATTTTACTCTAGCATAATTCTGTTTTTTAAAAAATGGCTACTCTCATCCCCTCCACTCCCAGTCCCATGAAAACAGTGCTTTATGGTTTCAGGTGAACTAATTCCATTTATTAATTCTAAGTGGAATAGATGTGGTGAATCAATGAGGTTTCTGCAAATGTTGACTTACCAAAGCCTTATTTATTCAGTCGTTCAACACTAGGTGGGACTAACAATTGGATTTAGGCCAATAATTACATTGTATTTCTATAGGTTTGTCTCCCCTATGAACCCTAAACTGGTGATTCTTTTAGAAGATTTTTTTTCTTTTTACAGTATATACTAACTCATGTTAAAACAGTTATTAAGCTGTCTTGTTGACAGATCAGGAACACAAGGTGTTGCTGGCATTTGTTTGTTTCTTTTTAGATATTATATTTCAGTACTAGGATTTTGGAAGATGGGGTGCAGGTTCACAGGTCTGCATTTTAAAATTCCATCTTTTAAATGTATATTGCTTCTGCAGTTCTCAGGGAATAAAATAGGTAATTCTGAAACATTGGGGCAAACAAGAATATTATATTAATATTCTTAAAAAGAACTTCAAAATGGTCTTGTTATGCTTTTGTTAGAAATTCTATTTTTGTTTTCATTTTAAGTTTTTGGATTTCATAGAATCATAGAGTCATAGAATAATGAAGTTAGAAGGGGCCTGTAAGGTCATCAAGTCCAAACCCCAACTCAATGCAGAAATGCAAGTTAAAGGATATCTGATAAATGGATGTCTAATCTTCTCTTGAATGTCTCTAGTGTCAGAGAGCTCACTGTCTCCTGACATAATTGTTATACTACTCTAATAGTTAGGAGATTTTCCCTGATACTCAGATTAAATCTGGCCTCGAGTAACTTGAGCCCATTGTTATGTAGTCTGCACTCTGGAATGGTTGAGAAAAGATCCTGCCCCTCCTCTGTATGACAACCATTCAAATATTTGAAGAGTGTGATCATATCTCCTCTCAGTCTTCCTTTCTTAAGGCTAAATATAACCAGTTTCAGTCTTTCCTCATAGGGCTTGATTTCAATTCCCTAGTCATCCTTGTTGCCCTCCTCTGAACTTGTTGCTCTTTGTTGGCATCCTTCTTAAAGTGTGATGTCCAGAACAGGACACAGTACTCAAGATGAGGCCTAACCAGTGCCAAATAGAGGGGAACTACTACTTCAAAGGATTTGGAGGCTATACTTCTGTTAATGCAGACTAAAATAGCTTTTGCCTTTTTTTTGCAGCCACATCGCACTCATATTCAGTTTGTGACCTACAACAATTCCAAGATCCTTCTTGCTTGTTACTAAGCCAAGTATCCCCCACCTTGTAACTGTGCACTTGGTTTCACTTTCCTAGGTGCAGAACTTTGGAAACTTTGGTTTGTGGTTGCGCCTGTGCTTCTCGTTTCCTGTAAAAAAAGCTGTGATGGTTCTGTCTTTGTCAGGTCCAGGTAGCTAGAACCCCTGATATGCCCTGTCTCCTCACTTTTTAGTAACAAAAGCCAAAGCCAATGCCATCGGAGTAAGTTAACGTACATTTACCAGAATCCTACTAGTGTTTACATAATGTTTGTGTAACTTGTTGCAGCTAATTGCAGTTAATTAATAAGATCCTGGAGCACATCTTGGTTACACAGTTGGAAGTGTGACCAGCCATATGACTGAGATGCACCCCAGCATCTGTCAGTTAGCTGCAGCACGTTACACATAATTTGCATGAACACTTATATGACTTTGGCCATTAGTGCCCTCCACAAGTTGAATAGTTGTCTGAAGGAGTAACTTTTTCATGAAAAATTTCTCATGCTTATAATGCATGGAAAAATGAGTGCTGTCCATAAAATACATGTAACAAAACATTGCTGTTGTCCAAAATCCTATTACTTACATGTGCTGGCATAAGTAAAATATTGTAGATTGCAGCAGCAAATTGCTGCTAGTTAAGAAGTCAGTGTCCATATTCCTCATCTCAGGCTGAGTCATGCATCTGGTGTGCAAAAGAAATACAAGCATTGACTTTGTAAGTAGCAGCAATGCACTGCTGTGATTTATGCTGTTTTACTTACAATAGCACTACAATGTTAGAGGCATCATAAGGCAATTGGATCTTTTCGGCATCTTTGGTTGAGGTTCTGGGATGAGGTTTTTAATGAAATTAAGTAAATCACAGGTCAGCCTGTTACCAAAACTCCAGAACTCACATTATTTACAATATTTTTGGTGTAAATGAGGCAGTCTTAAAACCTATAATAGGCCATCTCTTGGCAGCAGCAGGACAAACTATAATTAAAAGTTGGAAAGACTTGCAAGGAATCTTAATTATAGTGTAATATTCTAAAAGATTACAGGAAAAATTGGCCAATAAGTTACATATAGCAAGTGGGAAAATGTGCACTGATTCATTTGTGGAAGACTGATACCCATTATAAATTATATGAACATAATAGACAACATAGGCCTTCCCAAAGCATATGGATACTATTCATCCATGTAATGCTATAAATGATTGAGTTTTCCCCACATTAGAGGCTATAATTATTATGGTTTAAGTATCAAACTTTAAAGATTCTCACCACAGAAATGGGTTTGAGATGAAAAGGGAAGTAATGGAATATGAACACCAACAAATGGATAAATGTATGGATATACATATATATGGATTATTATCAGATTATACACATGAAAAATTAATAGACATTTATAGGAAAATTATGCTGTTTGACTTAAAAGCAGCATAAGTTACAACACTCTGGCTGTTACTGCCAATTCATAGTCGTTGTCGTGGGCTTCATTGAATCACATCCCTATTTATGAACTTGTAATTAATTCCAAAGCGTATATAAGACAGCGATTATTCTTCTTTTCAGGCTTTTACGATAGATAGATAGATAGATAGATAGATAGATAGATAGATAGATAGATAGATAGATAGATAGATAGATAGATAGATAGATAGATAGATAGATAGATAGATAGATTTGTTTTATCCTTAAAAAACAGTCATTTTACTTGTGAGTGGTTTGGCAGTCAAGGAAATCCTCTCTCTCTCTTTCTATATATATATATATAGAGAGAGAGAGAGACTCCAATATTCATCTTTTCCTCCCTTTGTCCTTTATACCATAGTGATTTGGAACTTACATATAATTTGTAGCTGTCTCATCAGCAGTTCTTAAGGCAATACATTATGGTCATTAATATGCAATCAAGTAATTAAATTAACTCACAGAGTGAGTTCTAAGCTAGTCATCATTAGCATCTACAGTATTTTTTACTGAACTTTCCAGAGCACCATCTCTAAATACAGTGTGCTTGATTTTTTTTTCTTCTTCTATAAAAAGGTACAGTTTTGTTTTTAAACTCAGCAACCAAGATTCTGTTCAGTTTTTATTGCACGCATAATAGTCTCTTGCAGAAGCAGTTTTCATTTTGCTGGTGTTTACACCAGGGAGTATTTCCTACTGCTTTGCACCCATGAAACTGCAGTTGCTTTCCACATTTGCAGCTTATGCAACTGCAAGGTGGAGATCACACAAAGTGTTACACCCATAGATTGTGACATTCCATGTTTCCTGACAGAATTCTGACCAGTAACTGCTTGGTGAAATAGGAGCTTCTCAACTAACCTGTTATTCCATCGTGGCTATTCTGAACCACAGATTTCAACCTATTTCAAATCCAAAAAAATGAGCTTCCCAAAGAGCAAGTTTAAGAACATTTTTACAAATGATATTAAGTATGCATTTTAGTCTGAAATGTTTGGGGGTTTTTTTGGTAAAGATTTCCAAGGCATATTATATCTTAATAAATGAGATGATGATGACAGTAGCAGCAATAGTAGTGAGGCAGAACAAAGCCATATTAAATCCTGTATTACTCAATATTTGTTACATTTAATCAGACTTCTATATATGGGAAATTCAAGTCTAGAGTCATTTGCCTAAGATATCATTATTGTAGGAAACAGTGAGAAGAATGACTACTGCTTGTTCCCCAACCACTTTGCCTCAATGCACTTGCTTTTCATTTACCCACTTACATCTGTCTCACATGGGTTTAGCACCTCCCTGGCAAACCCTTCTACAATTACCCATTACTGTGAAGCCCAGCCTTCTTTGCTGGTGAGAGAGAGAGAAAGATTTACAATAAGGACTAACAAACAGAAGATTTAAGCAGAATGTTTCAGCTTACACTTTCTTCAGCTGCTCTGGTAAATATGCATGTATACGTACAGTATATGTACATTTATGTCTTCAAGAAAAGAGAGCTATGCAATAAGGAAGAGGCATGCCATTACTGTGGCCTTTCAGAGCTTCCAGACCAAAACAGGAGATGGTGGGAAATGGTATCAGTCATATCGTTCTCTGCCCAGGGGATGTCTTGGTATAGAGATCATACAGAGCATAAGTGAAGTTTGCTAGAATTCACCCTCAATAATGAATGGAAGGTGAAGCTTAGCACATATCCTATGACAATGCATGTGTGCAGTATTACTGTTTACCAGAGCACATCCGTGTTTGTGAGCTCTGGCATGCATAAAAACAACATAGACAATACAGTCATGTGAAAAAGAAAGTTCACACATGGCTTCTCCATCTTGGCTTTATTTTTGTAAAATAGATCATGACACGGTGTAATATGTTATGTGTTGTTGTTCTTCTGAGGTTGTATTTACCTAATTTTCAGACCTGCTAAGGACCAGATGATTTTCATTATGTCCTGATACAAAAAACCATAGAATTCTTTTTCACATAACTGTGTATGCCAAGACGTGAAAAGGACTTCTCATCTCTTTTCAAGATTCAGAAAACAAAACAGAAATTCTTCAACTAACTATAGTTTCTCTCTTGGTCCAAAACAGAAAGTACAATTAATGGCTTTAGAGCAAACCAAGTACTGGCACTTCATAGCATGATCTAGTATCTTGGGTTATTCCAAAGCAATTAACCATAGTTCCCTGTTTGAACCAAACAGAGCATGATAGTTACCCAGAGACTTTCTGGTTTGTTTGCTGACTTCCATAGAGGGAGAAGCATTCATATCTCAGACATGTGGTTTTCCAAACTTTCCTAATGTGCTTGAGTTACGGTCTTCTCTGTTCCACTAAACACTGACCCAGACTAATATAAAAGATGGAATGTTCATAAGCCACATCTTGCCCCATCACATTTGCCTACCTGCCAACACATGGATTGGCGTAGTCCTCTTGTGGCTTCTTGGTGTTCAGAAACCTGGCTCAGCTTATCTATTACATATAAAAATTATCCCTCTGGCAGCTCACTGTTCTTGTTTTTCACAAACCTTTTAAATTACAAATATTTAGACCTGCCTTTTTTTTAACACTGAACATTTTCTACTGTGTTGGCCATGATAGATTGACTCTAATTTTCGAGTGTGGTAGGTTCTGTCAGTTGCCTGACACTTTGACATTAAGCAAACAGCAAACTCAGTGTGAAATAGGTCTTTGGTAGACTGTAATCACAATGGAAAGATGGTAGGTGTGAAAAACAAAATAAGGACATTGTGGTTAGCTATTTACAGGTGGGCAATTGTTAACTTTATCACTTCTCTCCATTAATTATTATAATTATTCTTTTAGCTGTTGTATGGCAGAGATAGGAGCTGACTTACCAGGGGTTCACACCCACCTACAAGGTTTGCTTTCAGATAAGTGTGCATGCACAGTAATCTTATATATTAATCATTCTCTTAAAGTGACCTGTTCTTGTTTGTCATTGCATTAGCCTGTCATGTAATTTACTGGTTGGACATATGTTCATGTCTTAGATATCTTCTCTTTGTGAAATTTTCCCCTGTCCTTCAGTGGACCCACTCTGTGCTGACAATCTCTTTACTTTGACACCTCTAAGCAAGAATGACAGGTCAAATCTCTTTCATAGCTGTGTGGTTTTTCATCTGGATTTCTCATGAGCTTCCAGTAACATATTCTTCCTGAATGTGTTCAGTCTATAGCCCTTTTTTTCATTTGCCTACCCTTCGCTTTCCTTCTGTTATCTTTTTTCTCTAAAGCAAATTGGCCTTATTTGATCACACAATAACACATCTCTCCTTTGTGTTACATTGAGAAGTGTAAAGCAAGGTCATTCTAAAATGCAGCAACCTGTCCTTTCTCTTGGCGTAGACACAAATACCTTTGACTTTCTCCAGAAACCCAGAAATGCTGTTTTTATTCTTCATTGTTACCATTGTAGCTTAATAGTAGGAATGACACATTTGGGCTTCCTTCCTGGCAGTACACAAATGTTCCTTTTCAAAAAAATCTTAATTTGTCAGTTTTCTCAAGTGTCCAGATTAGTCAAACTCACTTGGACTGTACATTATCTTGTCCACAATTCAGCCCACCTTTTTGGTGTCTACTTTGATATCCAGTAAGGGACTTTGGGGATCAAAGGGGAGGCCTCCCTACACCATTTTGGGTTACAATCCCCCTGCTTATCTGTGACATGCCAGGAATTGAGACATCCTGATCTCAGGAGGTAAAAGAAGACCCTATATTATAGAGAAGAGACTTGTGTTAACCCAGCTGTGGCCAGTATTGGGGAGAGGTTAAATAATGAACATGGGCTAGAACAGTGGCTCCCAACCTTGGGTAACCCAGATGTTCTTGGACTGCAACTCCCAGAACCCTTAGGCATCACAGCTGGTCTTGAAGGCTTCTGAGAGTTGCAGTCCAAGAACATCTGGGTTACCCAAGGTTGAGAACCACCAGACTAGAATCTGATTTAATTAACATGTACACTGACTATGACAGTTTTTCCCATAATACTAGATTAGTAAAATACTAATTTCCAGCATAAGACTATTATTTTTCTTCTTGTAGCTCTTCTTCTACTAGTGGTTGGATATCATAATGACTCTTGCCTTTGGATGCAGCTCTAAGCTGTTGGACTCCTTCTAAACTAATCTCCAGGTTCTTCAGCCAATATGTTACTTTCCTTCCTGCACTTCTTTTCCCATCCATGCCACATCCAATGATCAGCTGTAACAGTCTGTATTATTGTCTTTCTACATGACCAAACATTCCAGTTTTCTGCATTTCATACATTTCATGATTTCTTAGTTTTTATTTATTTATTCACTTGAGTACTTCTTCAGTGGTCACCCTTTTCATCCATAAAATACTGGGTAGCCTACAATAAATCTGTATCTCAGATGCTTCTTTTTATATAATTTTCTGTATGTATTAAATCCATGCTTGCATGACATATAGTAAGACCGAGAATACAGAACACCATACAATGCACATTCTCAATGCCACAAGGCTAAGAATGCCAATTTTATTGTGTTGTTGTAATGAGAATTTTTTAAATGCCTTAATAACTTTGTTTCATTGAATGATGTGTCTTGGCTAAGGCTGTCTGCAAGAACTTTTTTTCAGAGGAGGGGACAGCATGGTGATCTGGGAGCATAATGTGCACACCAGTACACACTTGGTGCATTTTAGTAGTCTGTGCGCACATATCCTTTTGTGCTGTAGAATCACATTCAGAAAATTAAAAGCCCATAACCAGAAGGAGGAAGATCCAAAGAATTAAGAATTTGAAAGCAGTAATGGAGAACACAAGAGGCTCATGAACTCGGGGGGGGGGGGGAGTTTATGTAGCTTGAGGGGCATGGGGGAGAATTAGGAAGAGGACCAAAATAATAATAAATAAATGCAGATTAATAAATGCAGTACTTAAGATTGTACTGTTGTTGTTGTTTTGTCCTCACCACCTTTATCACAACATCAACAACTTCGCAAGAGAGGAATCACCACTTCCTTTATCCTGGAAACATGGGTTGTCACCTTACAGAGAACAACAGTAGGATCTAGACACAATACTTTTGGCAGATAAGAGGAGAGGAGAAATGGCTCCCCTTGGCATGATTGGAAAGTGTTCATTCTACTTTTCATGTTGTTCTCAGCCACTCTTTTAACATCCACTGCCATTAAACAAATGGTAGTTGTGTCTCTAATTTTAAGCTATACAAATGATCCTTTCAAACCACATGTTTTGTGTATTAAGAAAAGCTCTTATAGTTTTAAGAGAACAGACCTAGCTGGAGGTGTGTCTGTATATATTAAAGATAACAAATAAATATGTTTTGGTTTCAGGGCAGAGCTGTACTCTTCCCCATCCCCTCCACCCCAGACATCCATGGCCTTGGCAATATAGTTATACTTACAGCAGTCTGTTGTTGCCTTTCTGTACTATCACAACTGTCACACCATTTCAATTAATCCACTTTAAGCAGGCAAAATATATTAGAGTCAGTATTTCTTGTTCCAAACTTCTATAATTCTTACAATTAAACATACTGTAAGAGGATGCAGGAAAAGCATTACTGAAGTGAATATTCATTCTGGTTACCATTGTCACCCAAGCAGTTTGTAATTTAGTAGTAAATATGTTTCACAATCAGTAAAGACAGATTTTATGCACTGAGAATGAATGCTGCAGAAAGGAAGCCGTTTGACTAAAAAGAAACATTCCATTGCATCCATGCTACTCAAACACCTAAGGCTGTAAAAGATCATTGTGTTAGGATTATTGCAATATCTTAAAAAATAACACAAAATAAGTTGACACAAATATATATTCAGTACAACTCTGTGAAAACAGGAGAAATTATACTGTGTATCTTTTTTTTCTTTTGCACTAAATACTGTGAAAAGCTATGACTCAGAACTTGTTTACCCATCATAACCTTTGCTACTTAATTGCCTGCTTTGCACACTCACACAACACACACAGAATACATTTCGTATTTTGACCTTTGACTTTGATTGTTAGCTTGGTCACCATGGTGTTGTTATAGTATTTGCAAGCACCAGCTGTTTAACTCATTGTACTTTAATGTTACTGTTTGTATATCTTGTTACCTTCATGATTTTGCTTGAATGAGTTACACATCAAGACCAGTTAGCTAACAGATAATCAGAAAAGGTTATTTGCCTGGCAAAGGCAAATCGGTCTGTTTAATTCCAGTGGTACGTACCCTAGAGTTTGACTAAAACTACCTGATACACAGGAGGAGCATATAATGAAGGCTTGTTATTTGTGATCATTGCCTAAGGGAGATGGTTGAAGTAGACTAAGTTGATTGGTTCAAGATAATGTTAATCTCTGGTTTACATTAGGATACTGCAGAAATGTTAAACTGATGTTTAACCTATGAGAAGTGTTTAAAAGGCATTAGCTATGGGCAGCTATCTATATGTTCTTAAAAGTCCTTTCAAGACTTGCCGCCTAATAAGCACAGGATCCTAGAAGCATTTAGATTCCTGCATTCAGCAGGGGGTTGGACTCAGTGGCTTTATTTTTTGTTGTTGTTTAGTCCTTAAGTCGTGTCCGACTCTTCGTGACCCCATGGACCAGAGCACGCCAGGCCCTCCTGTCTTTCACTGCCTCCCAGAGTTGGGTCAAATTCATGTTGGTAGCTTCGGTGACACCGTCCATCCATCTCGTCCTCTGTCGTCCCCTTCTCCTCTTGCCTTCACACTTTCCCAACATCAGGGTCTTTTCCAGGGAGTCTTCTCTTCTCATGAGATGGCCAAAGTATTGGAGCCTCAGCTTCAGGATCTGTCCTTCCAGTGAGCACTCAGGGTTGATTTCCTTCAAAATGGATAGGTTTGTTCTCTTTGCAGTCCAGGGGACTCTCAAGAGTCTCCTCCAGCACCACAATTCAAAAGCATCAATTCTTCGGCGGTCAGCCTTCTTTATGGTCCAGCTCTCACTTCCATACATCGCTACTGGAAAAACCATAGCTTTGACTATGCAGACCTTTGTCAGCAAGGTGATGTATCTGCTTTTTAAGATGCTGTCTAGGTTTGTCATCGCTTTCCTCCCAAGAAACAGGCGTCTTTTAATTTCATGGCTGCTTTCACCATCTGCAGTGATCATGGAGCCCAAGAAAGTAAAATCTGTCACTGCCTCCATATCTTCCCCTTCTATTTGCCAGGAGGTGATGGGACCAGTGGCCATGATCTTCGTTTTTTTTTTTATGTTGAGCTTCAGACCATTTTTGCCGCTCTCCTCTTTCACCCTCATTAAGAGGTTCTTTAATTCCTCCTCACTTTCTGCCATCAGAGTGGTACCATCTGTATATCTGAGGTTGTTGATATTTCTTCCAGCAATCTTAATTCCGGCTTGGGATTCATCCAGTCCTGCCTTTCGCATGATGTATTCTGCATATACGTTAAATAAGCAGGGAGACAATATACAGCCTTGTCGTACTCCTTTCCCAATTTTGAACCAATCAGTTGTTCCATATCCAGTTCTAGCTGTTGCTTCCTGTCCCACATATAGATTTCTCAGGAGATAGATAAGGTGGTCAGGCACTCCCATTTCTTTAAGAACTTCCCATAGTTTGTTGTGGTCCACACAGTCAAAGGCTTTTGCGTAGTCAATGAAGCAGAAGTAGATGTTTTTCTGGAACTCTCTGGCTTTCTCCATAATCCAGCGCATGTTAGCAATTTGGTCTCTAGTTCCTCTGCCCCTTCGAAATCCAGCTTGTCCTTCTGGGAGTTCTCAGTCCACATACTGCTGAGGCCTACCTTGGAGGATTTTGAGCATAACCTTACTAGCGCGTGAAATGAGTGCAATTGTACGGTAGTTGGAGCATTCTTTGGCACTGCCCTTCTTTGGGATTGGGATGTAGACTGATCTTTTCCAATCCTCTGGCCACTGGTGAGTTTTCCAAACTCGCTGGCATATTGAGTGTAGCACCTTAATAGCATCATCTTTTAAGATTTTAAATAGTTAAACTGGACTGCCATCACCTCCACTGACCTTGTTGTTAGCCATGCTTTCTAAGGCCCACTTGACTTCACTCTCCAGGATGTCTTCTGCTTCTGTTAGGTCCCTACTATTTTTGTCCTTTATCATGTCCATCTTTGCACAAAATGTTCCTTTAATATCTTCAATTTTCTTGAACAGTTCTCTGGTTTTTCCCTTTCTATTATTTTCCTCTATTTCTTTGCACTGTTCATTTAAGAAGGCCCCCTTGTCTCTCCTTGCTATTCTTTGGAAGTCTGCATTCAATTTTCTGTATATTTCCCTATCTCCCTTGCATTTTGTTTCTCTTCTCTTCTCTGTTATTTGTAAGGCCTCGTTGGACAGCCACTTTGCTTTCTTGCATTTCCTTTTCTTTGGGATGGTTTTTGTTGCTGCCTCCTGTACAATGTTACGAGCCTCCATCCATAGTTCTTCAGGCATTCTGTCCACCAAATCTAGTTCCTTAAATCTGTTCTTCACTTCCACTGTGTATTCATAAGGGATTTGGTTTAGATTATACCTGACTAGCCCAGTGGTTTTTCCTACTTTCTTCAGTTTAAGCTTGAATTTTGCTATAAGAAGCTGATGATCTGAGCCACAACCAGCTCCAGGTCTTGTTTTTGCTGACTGTATAGAGCTTCTCCATCTTTGGCTGCAGAGAATATAATCAATCTGATTTCGGTATTGCCCATCTGGTGATGTCCATGTGTAGAGTCGCCTCTTGTGTTGTTGGAAAAGAGTGTTTGTGATGACCAGCTTGTTCTCTTGACAAAACTCTATTAGCCTTTGCCCTTCTTCGTTTTGAACTCCAGGACCAAACTTACCTGTTGTTCCTTTTATCTCTTGACTCCCTACTTTAGCATTCCAGTCCCCTAGAATGAGAAGAACATCTTTCTTTGGTGCCAGTTCTAGAAGGTGTTGTAAGTCTTCATAGAATTGGTCAATTTCAGCCTCTTCAGCATTGGTGGTTGGTGCATAAACTTGGATTACTGTGATGTTGAAAGGTCTGCCTTGGATTCGTATTGAAATCATTCTATCATTTTTGAGATTGTATCCCAGTACAGCTTTTCCCACTCTTATGTTGACTATGAGGGCTACTCCATTTCTTCTACAGGATTCTTGCCCACAATAGTAGATATGATAATCGTCTGAACTGAATTCGCCCATTCCCGTCCATTTTAGTTCACTGACGCCCAGGATGTCAGTGTTTATTCTTGCCATCTCTTGTTTGACCACATCCAGCTTACCAAGGTTCATAGATCTTACATTCCAGGTTCCTATGCAGTATTTTTCTTTGCAGCATCGGACTTCCCTTTCACTTCCAGGCGCGTCCGCAGCTGAGCGTCCTTTCGGCTTTGGCCCAACCACTTCATTAGCTCTGGAGCTACTTGTCCTTGTCCTCCGCTCTTCCTCAGTAGTATGTTGGACGCCTTCCGACCTGAGGGGCTCATCTTCCAGCGTCATATATTTTAGTCTTTTGTTTCTGTCCATTGAGTTTTCTTGGCAAAGATACTGGAGTGGCTTGCCAGTTCCTGCTCCAGGTGGATCGCGTTTAGTCAGAACTCTCCACTATGACCTGTCCATCTTGGGTGTCCCTGCACGGCATAGCCCATAGCTTCTCTGAATTACTCAAGCCCCTTCGCCATGACAAGGCAGCAATCCATGGAGTCGCAATGGCTTTATAGGCCCCTTCCAACTTCATTATTCTGTTATTCTGTGATTAGAAGATAAGCAGTATTAGAAGTCCCATTAAGAGTCTTGGCAGCCTTCCCTCTTCTAAAATAAGTTTGTAGCTGTCATGGTGGAATAAATAATTTAGTTTACAAATTGGTGGTAATTCTGCCTAGAAATCCTAAAAGCACACTTCTTTTCACAAAATAGAAATAGGTTATGACTGATATAAACTGTCCAATCATGAATGCTTATGTTCTGGTGAAAATTAATTGTTCTTCATGAAACCAGGCGTGGGATTGTTTATAACAAAGGAAATTCACCTTCTTGTAAATTCAGTAACCACCCCTCCATTGATTTAAATAGAGCTGAGCTTCAGCCTGAGCCACAATCCAAATTGTAGGATGTTTTGATATTCACAAAGAGTACAATCATCAAGGATTTTCCAGAAGTGAAGAGAATGAAAATCACATTATTGGACTAGGGCATATGCATTCACATGTTATGATATTTTAAGATTGTCAGGTGATTTTGACAATACAGAGAGAATGAAATCAGACTTTGGACACTTTGAATACAGTGAAATTTATTTATAGTTTAAATCCTGAAAAGATGCTTGAGTACATGACATGTGTGCAATGTTGCAGACATTTCAACAAAAGTCCATCTACACAAAAGTACACTAAAATCAAATTATGGGTATATTTCTGTATTCATTACTCAAGGTGCAATCCTCTTGAGCAGTGGTTCCCAACCTTGGGTTCCCGCGGGGGCAGGCAGGGGTGTGTGCATGTATGCGTGCACATTCCTGTTTCTTCGGCCCTCAAAAATGTTGAAAATATCCAGTGTGGCCCTCACGGTCAAAAGTCTGGAGACCCCTGATATATACAATCACATTCCAGAATGCATTGTTTCCAACAGACTCTAATCATCCATTGCTATATTTGTGTTAACTTCAAAATCCTAATCCAAAACAAATGAAAGTGGAAAGTTCGCGGTTCAGGTTTTACAGCAATATGAACCTTCAAACTGATTTCTGTGTGAATCAACCTTTGCATTAAAGCCAAGCCATCTGACCTTACTTGGGAGAATAGATATTCTTCCAAGAGCTCCTCTCCTTATGACGAACATCTTTTATGGGAGGTTGCATTGCATTTTATTGCCAATGTACCTTTCATGTTAACAGTTGACATATGGTTTATGATGTCAAAAGACTGGGAAAAGATAAATTCACAATTTTGTAGAATATATTTTAGAAAGATCCTCAGTTTTTTCTGGCTGTAACACATCATCAACATTAAAACAATATTTATTGGCACTATTTCAAAAAATTGGAATAAACTCCCTATTGGCTGCAGTACAACTTTGAGAAGGCAAGCAATAGAAAAAACTGGAAAAATGGCCCCACTTAACAAAAGTATCTTTGATGGAATGAGTTTCCAGAATTTGAAGCAGCATCTTAACCTTTACATTGCATCGTCCTTTAAGTACCTAATCTCCCAGTGAAAGTTGCCAAAATTAGACAATGCACCTTTTGGCTAGAAATGAAGCAGGTAAAGTCATTTTGATGGTGATTTTTTTTTCCTTTGGGTGGTTAACCTTCCTTTACAGATCCAGGTCTGGTTTTTGATATAAATCAGTTGGAGGTCTTCCACATTTTTTATTGCCTTCATCTGTACCATTACTTGTTTGATTTATGTGGGGAAAAACATCTATATATGCACTTGTAGGAGGATCTTGGAAGGATGTGGATGGAAGGGGGAGATTAATACAAAACCATTGAAAGTAGGAAGTTCACAGTTAGGGTTTACAGCAATAATCATCTCTCAAAGGCTGTTTTAAAGATCACCTCTCCCTATGAACTTTTCTGGATGCTAGGATCTCTAGTATGGTCCCTCTTGAGAGTACCATCATCTGAGGAAACCCACCTGACAAGTAGAAGAAAGAGAGCCTTTTCTTCTGTTGCTCCCAGACTGTGAAACACACTGCCTCAGAGTTGTGATCAGTTCCCATTCTCACTGCTTTTAGGACGTTTTTAAAGACACATTAAGCAGTTTTGATTTTTGTTTATTATTATGTTGATTTTAATGGTTTTGCTGTTTAATTTGTCCTTAAATTTGTTTTTTAATATATTTATTAGCTGCATCGAACACCATTTTTAGTGAAAAACTGAGGTTAAAATGTAATATAATAAGTAAGTAAAATCTTTGTTCTGTGTTTTCTCCATCCTATTTTCTTTTCTTTCTTTCTTTTTTGTTTGATTTGTTTCTTCCCTTTGTCCCAGACTTGGTGCTCAAAGTGGCTTACAATATAATTAAAAAACAAGTGGAAATAAAATTTCAATCAGTTAGTATAAACACACATATTAAACCAGTTTTAATATTAAAGCACAAATAAGTTGCAAGTACTTCTCAATGAAAATAATTATACATAAATTTTAAAGTAGGGAACATTTATTAGAATCCTTGTTCTTAGGATTCAGTATAGGCCTGCCTGAATGGGAAGTCATTTGCTTGCCAAAGTATTGAACAAGAATTTCTCCAAGTACCACCTTCTGAATTCATCCCTCCAGGGAGGACCAAAAACACTGCAAAATGGTGCCTCCAAGTTCCATCTTAGACAAGCAGCCCAGAATTATGCTATGGTCAATAGTATCAAAAGACACCATGTTGTCCCTCTGTGCTGACAAGGACACAATCTGTTGGCTCTTACTGGGGCAGTCATACAATTAGGTTATTTGTACATGGAGCCAGGCCAGCCGGCCAGCAGAAGATCTCAAGAGCCTCAGACCATCTGCTGTCCAGTTCTTTTAATTAAAGATACCAGGGACTAAAACTGAAACTGTATGCATGAAAAGTATATACTCTACTACAAAGCAAGAGTACATCTCACTATCTCTGGGGCATCACATATTGTTTCAGTTTTTAAGGCTTTAAAGACACCATTCAAAATTAGGATCTTTGGGGAGGCAGCCATTTATCTGGGATATCAAACAAAAATCATGGCTGGCCTAGATGAGGTTGGGATTATTGCAGAATGGGTTATTTGGAGAATCCTCAAAGAGAACAACTATTCATAAAGTGTGTAGTTTGTCAAGTCTTAAAAGCCCAGGATGTAATCGGAGAGAGCACCATTTTAGTAAGCTGCCAATACTAGAGCGCTGTATATTATAGCTGTACAATGTTTCATTGTTATTAGGTCTACAACGTTAAAGCACCTCGGAGCTATAATAATGGATTTAATCTAATAGATCTAATGTTACAAGTCTAAAAACATTTGAGTGTCACAGAGCTATAACATACAGTGCTACGGTATTATAACTCTGAAACACTCCAATGTTAAAAATCTAATATGCAACACTAGATCTGAATGCCGTAACTAGTAAATTTAGGGGTTTCATTTGTGGCCTGTCACAGGAGCTCTGCAGCTTAGATTTGTATTTTAACAGAAGGGAGAAAAGCAAGTTGGGGCTTAAGATCCAAAGAGGAAGGAAATTTAGAGCAAAAGTGGAAAGAGAAGCCAAGAGGAAAGAGGACACCTGGCTACGCCCCCACTGAGTTTTGAAGTAGTGTTTTCCAATATGAAAGGAAAACATAGAGAGGAGAATGGAGGGGAACAGTAACATGTTAGTAACATGGAATGCAACAAGTTATACCTACCCAGCTAGAGAGGATTATACTAATGCTCTGTCCCTTGCAGGATGGCAATAAGTAAAAGAAATGGTACTATTCCAGGCTCTGCTTGACACTTTTCTTCTCCACTGAATCTGAAAACGCCATCTTACAAATCAGTCCCTTGAAGAGATAGAGGCTGCTACATGTAAAATGACAAGCTTTAAAATCTTCCAGAGCTCTTCCTTAGGCTTAGATGCCCCATGATTGTAACTGACGCCAAGAGAGGCCCAGAGAGAGTCACTCCATGGCTTTGGAATAAACTACCACCTACTATTTGCCTGGCTCCTTCACTGGGAATTTTCAAGACACACCTAAAAACTTGGCTATTCCAGCAGGCCTTTCAAACCATGTCATCCGCAGAGCCCATTGAATCCAAAACCAACAGCCGATCATGTTATAGATTACCACCACTTTAAATGTTTAGGTATTTTAGAATGTATTTTATATGGTTTGTAACTGTTTTATTTTATAATTGAGTTGTTTTATACAATTTGGTTTGCGTTACTATGTGCTGTGAACTGCCCAGAGTGGCCACAGGCCAGATGGGTGATATATAACTTAAATGAATGAAAGAACAAACAAATTTTAGTGATCCAATAAAAGTATCACTCAATCTGGACAAAAGGGGGGAAAGTCGTGTGGTCCAAAGGTAAGGGTAGGTGATGCCTCTGTGAGACCACTCATTGATTTTAATGGTCTGTGAAGGGGCCCTATAGGGAGGCACCATATCAGGCTTTCCACACTAGGGAGTGCTCTGCAGAGCTACCTTACTGATGGTGGATAGCGATACAGCAGACGTCGACATGATGGACAGCAAGGAACTTTTGGGAAGCATCAAGGATCATGCAGGGTGCATTGGTCAAAAGAGTCTAGAAGGAAGGAGGGAGCAGTGAAGGTATAAAGGATAGGGAGAGTGAGCAGAGTGGAGAGCAGGAGATGGGAGATGAGGGTACCTGGTGGCAGAGGACTATGGAGACTGGGGCTGAGGAAGAGAAGGAAGGGGAGATCTGTCTGGAGGAACCAGAACCACAATAAGAGGTTCTACAAGCCTCATGTTTTAGCTGGCTCAGGAATACCATAGTGCAATGGAGGTACAGCCACCCTCCCATCAACCCCGCACCAAAGCCCCCTACCCTGATGCAACTACAGAGATGGAGAAGGCAAGATCAGTTTGAATGCCTCCAGTGCCTGGAAGCAGAGGTGCTAGCCATTTAGGCATTGTTGATTGCCCACTGTGGTTGAGGACAGCAGCAGGGGCACAATTAAGAACCATTTTGCAGACATTGGGGGAGGGGAGGTAACCATTCCTCAGCCTGGAACCTAGTAGCAGGTGCGTGTTAGGCTTGGGTCAGAGGAGACCAGGAAGTGTGCAGGCAGTTGAAGCAGTGTCATGTAGCAGTGTTGGTTTGGTTAATAAAGTGGTTTGAAAGCATCTCAGGCTCTGGCCTTCACATCAAGACCTGTGGGACCTTTTGAGGCCCCTCTTCCATGGAGGACCTAGGGGCATCCACACGGTCTACCATTTATTCAGTGGGACTTATTTGCTGATGGTACATGTGGGCTGCCTTTCTCTTAGGACTAAGCATTTCTATTTAGGACTAACAGTTGGATTTTGCCCAATAAATATTAAGAAAATAATAATAAAATGAGAATCTGTAGCCATGTACCTGCCTGGCCACCAGTCCCTGACTATAAAATGTTTTTTAAAGATTAGAAGGAAAAAAGAATGCTACGCCAAACAGCATCGGCCCTACCTTCATCAAGTGCTCTGCCCTGGATATTCATTTGGGGACCTCCTGGACTGCTGAACGCTGTACTCTGACCCATGTAGCTACACCGCTGCTTATTAATATCTATTTACAAGATATATGTACAATATTTAGGCTACTTCAGGACTTACAGTTAGCCATATGAACCCAGTGTGGTGTATAACACTTGCAAACTCAGAGAGTTAATCCTGTGAAAAGAGTGAATCAGATCGAATATGATTGATTCCTGCAATTTCTCTAATAAATGAGTCATCTTTGTTATGTCAGGTTCATGCACAACTTAAAAGAAGAGCTACATTAATAGGTTGCCCGCTAAAAGTCAACCCTTAAATTGCAGACAAAGAGCTTCTGCTAGCAAGAATATTACATCATCAAAGCCTCCCACAGACACCCAGAAATAAGCTATACTTCTGTATGGCAGTGAAGCAGCAAATTGAATTCTCATAATATGTTTTGAAAATGAGTCTTGTTAGGTTTGATGAGGTGGAAAAGGTACTGAGTTCACTGGTTTGTTCCAATACATTCAGTACACTTTAGTTGGCTGTTTGCCACGGCTAATCTTTTTAATGGCAATGTAGCTTGTAAACCCATTTGGTAGAGAGCTATGCATCTCAGTTTTATAATATCACACCAAGTAGGGTGGTAAATAAGTTTCTCTTCAAGCATGAAAGCACTTTCTGTTTCAATCCGGCAAATCTTATTTTAAAACCTTCATCTTGAAAGCCTCAATAATTTATTTTTGAATTCAGCAATAGGAAAAGATTTCAACTCTTTTTATACATACATCTATTATAAACACAGTTGTGTTTTGTTTTTCAAAATGCATCCCTCCAGGGTCCTTTCTTTTCATACAGATTTGCCAATAAACACTTTCTAATACATAATAAAATAACAGTACATAAACCCTAGGCCACATGTTTAAAATTTATTTAAAGCATTTATACCCTGCCTTTCAGAGCAAAGCTCTCCCAAGGTAGGCTACCAAGATAATTACAGCCATAAAGCACTTTCTAAAATACAAATAAACAATTGAAGTATACAAGTGAAACCATACCAGTTGAAAGCAGTTCAAAATCCAGGTCACTACATTTTTAATAGTGTGAGAGTCTTCAGATGGGACCCTAGGTACTTCTTTCTTCCTTGTATTGTTCCACATTCTTTCTGGGTTGTTTTGCAAACTCTCCATCCATCTGCTTAATCTCACTTGCTATGAATGAATGGAGCTGGTCTAAATTTGCTTTTTCAGGACAACCCATTGCTCCTATACTTCCAAGACAGAGTGAGAACTGCTTTTTTCCTCTTTGTAAATAAATGGAAATTTACACACCCACACCCAAAAAAGGTAAACTAGTTGCCTGAAGTCTACCATGTTGCCTCCTCCATTTGTTCTTATAAATGCCATTGGAGTTATATTAACCTTGACCTTACAAATATTTTTATAATTCTAATGGCTGGAACCCATTAGTGTTATCCTGACCTGCTTCCAAACATTCACAATAGTGGCTGGTATATCACATGTGGCACCCCCCTCCCCCCGTAAATTGGTTGGGGTTGCTTTCCATGTTTTCAAATGCCAAACTCTTTGGGGAAGGGAATGATGGATTTAGAATCACACTTCTGTGAGTGGATGGGCTGTGCTCATGAAAGGTGCCTCCAGTTTTCAAGAGTCCAACCCCCTACACACACTCATGCACTATATAGTTAACTCAATTTATTAGGATCTGTGTAGCATTTGGAGGGTGTCAAAGGGCTACTGTGGGATGGACTGGGCATGCATTTCTGCTTGTTCTTGTTGCAAAGTCACTACTTCTCTGAAGTTAAGTGGTCCCACTCCCACTTTTAAGGAACTGGTAGCATACCTAACACAGAAGACAAATTTAACATGGGATCCTGCAACAAGGCACTTCTGGGGCCAGTGTGGCTGCCAGAGTAAGAATATTGGTCTTCTTTGCTATTTTCAGGTCTGTGACTGCATAGATACACATACTTCTGTTTGTGATTCTTTGTAGAAGAATATCTTCTATGAATCAGAGGCAGGGATGGGGGCTTTAATTTAGTGGGTTTTAATTCAGCCCCCCATGAGAAAAAACAGAATTTGGGAATAAATACTAAGATATTATTACTGTTCTAAAACCAGGGGGGAAAGACAGACAGTTTGGACAATGTGAACTTTCATTCTTTGCACAGTGAATCTTGTTAGATGCACTTCATGGATAACAGGCCTAAGAATTGTTGTTACCTACATTGATATGGAAGAACTCGGGGTGCACTGGAGATCTGGCATGAATCTGCAACAAAGACTAGATATACAGAATCAGAGAAACTTATGCAAGATTCGCAAACGGATTGGGGAACTGTCTTGGATTTTTAAATGAATTAGGTTGCCAATAATTAAAGATCCTCGTTCTGTTCTAGGTGACACACAGACACTTCCTTCAAACACAATGAGAGTATGTTTAGGCAGTAGGGAACAGAGACAAGGAATTATTTTATTCACTGCGGATGACATCACTTCCGCTAACTAGTGTAAATTATGCAAGAGGATTTTGGCCAATATGAAATTGATTGTATACCCTGGAAGTAAGAAGGGAGAGTTTTAAACAAAAATAATACATGGATGCACAGCTCTCACCTCATTTTCCTAATCTCCCTTTTTTTTCCCCTGTGTCACAGAGCATGATGGCTGGGGAGTTATGGGGGATGTAGTCAGGGGAGGGGAGGAAGTGACTTTTCTAAGCTGTCTTTGTATGTGCACTTCTGTAGTATTGAGGTATCTAGTGCTGCAAGAAGTTCCCAATTGCTTCACCTTGATCACAGCCTCTTTTAAATATATGACAGTGTGTTGTTTGTATGTGATACGTGGTGCGCTTCTCAATACGAAGGAGGCCTACCATTCAGTCAGATCCTTACCCTAAGAAATGCTGGGTTTTGACTCCATCTTACATAAGAATATAAAATATAATCTTGAGAAACCTCAATAAATCTGCAAGAGCAATTTAAGCTTGTGATAGGTAAGAATTAAAACACTTGCATGTGTTTTTGTTTTGTAATAACGTAATTGTTGACTGATTGATTTGCCTTGCAATAACTTGTAACTATTCCAGCTGCTAACAAATATTGCATCTGAATTTTCTGTCTTTCCCTAGCTATCCATATAGTGAAGATTGTAGCCAGGGAATGCAGTACATGAACACTAGATGTCCAGCTTGGTGCGACAGGATCCTTATGTCACATTCTGCCAAAGAGCTGATTCTAAAGGTAAGAACTGCCTTCACAGTACAGGTCATAACTAATCAGAATTGCCAGGAATCTGCTTGGGATAGCTAGAACCTGCTTGCATATGATTTCATTTAAAAAAAAAACAGGTTTTTAACTTAAAATTACATGTCTGCTATGTTCGGAGGTCAGAGAAGAAGAGGGAGAGCAGACAGTGGAAGTGAAGCAAACAAACAGGAAGATAAGAGAGGCAAGCCAGAGGTGGGAAAAATAACTTTGCTAATTGGTTAGAGGCAGAAGACAGTCAAGACCAGGCAATAGAGCATAGTTAGTGATTCTGGCTGTAGCAGGAAAGTGGTAATATGCTTGCTAAGTCTTCTTGGTGCCTAAAGAACTTCAAATATGGAAACTCCAGCAATCTAGAATGGTGACAGGAGGGTTTGCCTTAAGTAGCAGGTTGCCCAGAGTAGCAAATTCCCATCCCCAACCCTGAAAGGACTCTTGCTGCTGTGGTATTGGGAAATATTTTAAATGACTAATTCTGAGAGATCCAAAAAGCCAAGTACGAAAAGGAGGGGGGTGACCTGAAAGATGGCCTGTGCCACTGCTCCCCTTCAGCAACAGGCACTTAGGACACTCCATGCTCTGTGACCATTTTGTAGATTTGGCACAGCTGTGCTAGCGCTTTTCCCAGCCCCTGGTGAAGGGCAAGAAGGCTACATCAGCCTCCACCTTGATGTCAAGGGCACCGGCATTATGATGGAGGCCAGCAACATTGTCATGATGTGGGAGGTGATGCTTTGCTACCTGGTAGCATATGAATGGAGTAGGGCTGAGGACATGCAAAGGCTGGGCAGTGTTAGCACAGAAAGTAATATTATTTTTAGCCTGCTCATGCAATAGTCTGTACTCTTCATATATTACTGGATCAGCCCTTTGTAATCAGTGATAGCATATGAATCAGACTTCCTTTTGAATCACACTCCTGTCACTAATCATAGCATAAGATTAATGTATGTTATGTAGTTACAACCAAAATAAAATTGAGGACATTCTTTCCACACCTGTAATATTTATTATGTGATACTGTAACAATACCCCCTGTAATTTCTGTACAATGCCAGACAAACCATGCACTGGACACATTCTACCAGGCCTGAATGCAATAGGAGAGTTGGTTTAAATGATTTCAAGTGCTGTGGGATAGAGTTGAACAGATGGCTGAATCCTACTTGTGCCATGCATGCACTTGCTGTGTATCTTTGAATGTCGCTTTCTCTCATCCTCAATTTACCAATCTGTCTAGTTGAAATAATCATGACTTACCAGATAAATCAACATTTTAAATTCAAATTAAAAGGTACGCTGTAGAGAAAACGATATGGTCTGAAATGCAAGGAACCATATTTAGAGTAATTTCCTCCTTATCTGCTGAAGATGCCAGCACTGTGCACTCTGCATATGTTAAATTGCTTGAGAGGACTGGGAGTGCCCTAATGAGGAATGTTGATAAGGCATTTTCATGTAACCAAGGGATTATAGCATTCCTGTGATTGGCTACTCTGTACTGGTTTTGTCCAGTACAGAGCAACTTAGATCTGTGAAACCTTAGGTTTTCTTCTGCTGGAAATTAATTATGTGATGTGTCATAAATAAGGTGGACATATTTTTCTCTCAGTTGCCTTTAAGAATTGAGGCCAAGCAGAAATTTATTGTAAAGTATTCCCCTAACCCCATTATTCTTTTTGGTAGAAGGTTTACTTATTAAATATCTGGCCTGCTAAATATCTAGAAGGCAGATGGACAGTTGTTAAAAGCACAGGAGCCCTATCACAACATGCAAGGAAGCAGATCCTTGTCTCTTGGCCTCAGTGTCCCATCTGTAAAATGGGAGTAAAAGTAACCTGTTTCCCAGGTTGACTAGTGGAGGCAAACAAAATGGAAGACATTCCTTTGGATTTTTTAAGGACTATGTAAATGTAGTAGAAATAATATTTCAAGAAAGAGATGTTAGCTCTACCAGTTTGGGCTGCTTTGTTTGTATCAGGCAAGGTTGCTGATGTTTTTTTTACCTATGCCCAAATTAGCAGACAACCCAAGATGCTAGGCTCCACATGGTGGGCCTTACAGATTGTACAGACATGGGGCTGTAAACAGCTCTAACACAACCTCATTTATCATGCCACGGTCGGTTACCTCCCCAGCATGTTATTTTATGCTTGCTGAGCCCTAACACACCAAAGGTTGCCCGCTGCTCAGGAGTCACAGAACTGCCTGAGCGCATGGCGTAATGAATGCTCAGCTGAGTGGAGCGTGTTTCTGTTCATGCGCTGCTGTAATTTGTTTATCTGTCTAAAGATTATGCACTTGAAAATCCACAATTTGATGCTGCCTTTGTAAATTATCAAGTCGCTTTTGATGAATGTATCTCCACTTCCGATGGCGGTGGCATTATGAGCTTGAAATATTGGAAAGTGTTCATGCATACAGTGTAGAAGGTTAGGGTTTTTCATATGTGTGTATCTATCTGTATGTGTGTGTGTGTCTATGTATAGATACAGATTCCTAGGCAGGTATGCTAGAAAGCAAATATGACCTTAAGCTTCCTTGTTGCATTAAAGATCATTCAGTTTTTAGTTTATAGTCCCAAATGTAGCTGTTTATATATAAAGTTCTTACCCAGTCAGACTTGACTTGATTATAGATGAGGGGAAGCTTGACTGTTTTTCATCTGAAATAAATTAGGATGGGAAACTATTTGCAAGCACAGCTGTGGTTATGTGCTTGTACGTATGTAGGAAAGATCTGGGGAGAAGGGTGTGGGTTCCAGATTTAATTATCTTGCAGTTTAACCAGGCTGAGAAATTGCAAGTCAGTCTCCCCCGCTTTCTCTTAAGTGATTGCTTTAGCAGGGTCATTATGCTAGATAAACAAAGCAGACGGTCAGCAGTGGTCGATGCAATAGCGAAAGCTGTGTCGATTTCATTATTTGTTTGAAGAGGGGAAGATAAAGGGGATAAAGTGGCAGCACAGAATAGAGCGGAAATAATTCACAGGGTTTGATGGAAAAAATATCCTTCAGTCAATGGTATGGGCAGGTGGGTGTAAAAATTAACATTTCAGTCGATGCACATGGCAAAAATCATACTTCAGTCCTTACCAAAAATTCCTCTTGACTTTTAATGTGTCTGCCTTCCACTTTAGCTGCAGTGCTAAGGTAAGCTTCACTGAAAACAGACTCCCACATAAATATGTTTAAAAGTGGAATGTTTGATAGAAGGAAAAGGAACATGTATTTCCACAAAGAACAACATACCTAACATATTTTCCAATTTTGTTTGTTTGCTCTGGTTTTCCATTCTTTTGCGCAACAGCCGGCTTTAATTAGATCTCAATAGGGTTTATACCAAGCCTGGTAATAGGATTAGAGCTGAAAGCATTAATCACTGTATCAGTGTGCCTAATCGATTAGAGCATTTAATAGTGGATTTTTTTAAAGGAGTTGGGAAAACTGTGAAGGTTGGCAAGTGTTTTCAGTGTAGCCTGCAGGATAGTGCTGAAAATGGCCTAAGTACATCTGTCACTTTAAGAATTGTGTAGGAATAGCACCAACTGAAATAAACCTAGAAATAAGTTGCACTGAATTTAATGAATAAGGTGTTAAAAGTGAAGTCCTGTCCATGTCTTCTCAGAATAAGTCTTACTTACTTCAACAATGGATAAATAGGCGAAATCCAAAGGGAAAAAAGGAAACAAAAAAAAAAAAGACAAAAACCATGTGGCACCCTAAAGACTATTATATTTTAATGTGAGCTTTCACATATCAAGTCTACTTCTTCAGACATACGGAATAAAATGAAATACAGAATTCACAAGTAAAACATTCAAAACATTCATTGGCTTTAAGAGTCTTGGATATATGGTTAAATCTCAAGTGCAGTCCATAAGGTTAGCAAACTTGGTTGGTTGGTTGGTTGGTTGGCTGGCTGGCTGGCTGGCTGGCTGGCTAAAGAGAAATTTGCTTCAATTAATAAGGGAGCAGAGTCACCTATACTACGTATATTTAATTGAATAATTAGCTGGCCAGTCAAAACCAAGCAATATTGGCAGCCTCAATCAATTGACATACCTGCATGGAGCATGTATTAATGACTGCACTCTTAGTGATGCAAATACTTTGAACTATGGATATAAGTCAGCCACCATTAAACTCTTTTAGGCCCGGCCATTTTAAGCCTATGTTCAGCTCCTTCACTTTAAATATGCTTGGCTTTGGCAAGATTGTAGAATGGCCAGCTATGAAAGGTATCAGGGCTACTGCACCTTTCATGTTTCTCTGGAAGAGGAAAATTTAGCAGGTGCATAACATCCTGTAAAAAAGTTTAAAGATGTAGGAACTCTCTCTTCTTTTGCATTTTAGTACCCTACTGGATAGTGCCCTATATTATAGTGAAATACCAGGGCTTTGAAATGTTTGCAACCTCATACAAATCAGTGAAAATTTTTGCCACTGAAGACTTTGGAACTGTGAGGGTTGCCTTGGAAACAATGCATTCCAATTTTTCCAGTGCAGCCATTTCTTCTTTCTGCAAACATTTGTATATATGAACAGTGATATCCGATACATTTCTACTCAGAATTTAGTCCTAGTTCTTTGGGAGTTTACTTCCAGATGAGTGGATGTAAGATTGCGTTGCCTTAATATAGAAAGAATTTTAAGTTCCTAGATCAGTCTGCACTATGAGAGTGGGCAAGATTTTTCAAAACTTGGCAAATACATATGATGTTCACACTCACAGTACTGGCTTTCCCCTCCTATGCCATGATATTTAAGCCAAGTAACAGTGTCCAGATTCAGTGCCATTGAGACTTCTACATCTCAACAGTCCTTATTTCCATAACTTAGTATGTTAGTGGTTACCTCACTCCTCTCTGCTGTCCTGCCACCTCTGTTCCTGTGCCTTTGATCTTGGTACAAACATTTTCCAAAGAATGTCAGAGCTAACTCTAGGCTTGTTTTTGTTTTCCCCAGTCAGAAAATGATGAAAAACAAGTGGTGTATGACCATATTGGACCAAATGTCTGCATGGGGGACCACAAGGTAAACCTAAGTTCAGTTTTAACAAGAGGCATGTCTATGTGTTGTGGGAAACCTAGGGAGGAGCTTGGTATCTGAAAGCACAGCACTTTTGTTATATAGCCAGACTGATTTGGGTCTGTGGCTTGTATCATACAGTACAGATGAAGCTAAGAGCATGTCCAGCTCATACTTTTATTATATGTTCTCCCTGGCTCATTCAATGCATTTTTCAGGGAATCTCAACATTCTTGTTTTCTATTTGTATCTCTTCCATAATTTCCTCCATCTAACGGCAGAAAATGTGTTACAAAGGAGGGCTAGGCGCCTTCTATCTGGAAGCATCCTGAAATATGTGTAGGATTTATTATCTAAGGACACCAGAGTCTCGGGCTCATGATCTGAACAGGAGGACCCCCCCACCCCACTATTTCAGGTTGCCCCCTCCCTGTTCGTCACAACCTGTCACTGCTGCAAGAGTGTTTAAATGTATCCCTCATTATGTTTTTGGACTGCTACTCCCATAACCTCTCACCACTTCAGTAAGGATTTAAAAAATAATAATCAGTCATCACTAGCTAGATCTGAGGGGAGTTGTAGTCCAGAAGTATCTGGAGGTCCAACGTTGTCTTCAGTCTTATGAAGTAACTCCCATGCAGGAAAATAGGACTTCCCTTTGAGACAGCACGGCATGAGTTAGTGCTAGAAAATATTGGAATGAGCACTAAATAACTAGAGGTGTGCAGATTTATGAGTTTTTTAATGACAGCTTCCAGAATTCCTGAGTAGCAATGGCTTTGCTCAGGTGTTTGGGGAGCTGCAGCCCAAAAATGCAAATATGCACACCTGTACTTAGAATGAACTAACAAAAGTCTTGTAGCACCTTTTAAACTAACTAGTTTTTATTTTTAATAGGATTCCATGTGTCCAAGCACACTTCTTAGATAGAAGTGTGTCTGGACCCAGAATAGCTTAGGGTGGGAGACAAAAGGAAGAACAAGATGAAGAGGAGTACTGTATATTTGAAGTTCAGTTCTGCTTGCCTGAGGAGTTGCTTGGTCTGGAAAACTTTGCATATGTGATCCTGAAAGCAATTATAACGTTGCTACCTGCAATGCCCCCTAAAGCTAGCAGAATATACCATCCAAGCCCTTCACATTTCTCCCTCAAAAGATGCCCAATGGTTTCCAGGGAAATGAACAGCCTGGATTATTTGAGTATTGTTCAGAAACACACAACTGGGATCAAATTAACTTTCAAGAGACAATATTGAAGGAAAGGGGTCTGTCCATGTGTAATTTTTTTTTTCTTCCTGCCCTTCTGGCTGCATTGGGGGCGGAAGGCCAGGTTGTGTACGTTTTCAGAAACGATATTTATTTGAATACGTATGTCAAAAGAAAACAACAACTCGAAATGGGTTTCAAACAATGCTTGTTTGAAAACACTAAGCTTTTCATTTGAAAAACGACGAGAGCGGGAAAGTGTGCCTTTGGGTTGTCATTTAAAGTTGGGACTTCTTCCCACTAAGCTGTAGTTCTCAAAGTCCGAGAGAACTCGCACCCCTAAAGCGCGCTTGGCGGGAATTATTCCTCTCGCCTGTCAGCGGAGCTTGGGACGGAGGCGGCCCGGTCTGGGTGGAGGCTGCCGGCCGCCCCCACCGCGCCCTCCTCCGAGGCCTGTTGCCTCCGAAGGAAACCCCGCCGGCTTCAACGGCGCCGGCTTCTTCACCCCCCCTCCCCGAGGCATGCTTTATTTTTCGATAAAACGCCAATCCGCGGTAGTCCGTGGGGATTTACCCCCAAAGGGGCCTGGACTTGTTGCCTTGCTTTCCTTCCTGGCGAGGAGGGCCTTGCCCATGAACCGTGGGGCTGCCTTGCGAGGAAACAGGCGGCGGAAGGCAGTGTGAGGGCCGTTGTGTCCTTCTGGAAAAGATCCGACGAGCAACTTCTCCCCGCCGCTGTTTTCTTTCCGCCCTTCTTGGACGGGTTCGTGGCGGGGGGGGGGGGGGGGAGAGGATGATGATTGTGCCTGGAAGCGGCTCCACCTTCTAACCTTTTTCTTTTCTCCTCCTTCTTTCTCTCCCCCCCCCCCCAAATTTCCCCATCTTCTTCTTTCCTCCTTGCAGCCCGTGTTCCTGTCCTTTCGAATAGCCGCTGGGGCAGGTAAACCTATTGCCAATGTACACAAGTGTTGTGTCGTGCAGTGATGTGGTGGTAAATATCACATTAGATTTTTCTTCTCTCTCCCCTCCTTGCACCCTCCCCGTGCCAAACCCTCTACCCACCTCCCTTTGGCTTCCACGTTTTCCCCCCCGATGCATCCTTCCTTTCCCCATCGCTATCCCCACCCCATATTTTTGTGGAGGGGGGGGATTTTTTTTTAAAAAGTCTTTAAAACAAAACGAAAACAAATAGCTGCCAATCAATTCTGCAGCAGGAAAACGATGCCTCCGACACGAGAAGATATTTCGAGAAAGCTCGTCGTAGCGGCGAGGGAAAAGGAGGACGAAGGCCTGGAGGCCCATCCCATTGCTTAAACCATGACAGCTCTATTCATCCGTCGAGTCCTGCGTGCCATGTTGTTTTTATTGTTGTTACTGTTGTTATTATTTTAGGCTGTTGGTCATACACTATTTTCTTCAGCGACTGGGCTTTAGTCCGGAAAAAGTAAAAACTCTCATACCTCACGGTCTAGTATATATCCTGTGACATCGAATAATGGACTTTTTATTTTTATATGGAGATGCATATATTATGCCACAGTCTGGTTGCCAAAAACAGAGAAAAGAAACCCAAACTGTCTCGTTTGCCGCGATGTTCTGTGTTTTAGACTTTCACTGTGCTTTTTTTTTCCAAGTTTCCCAATGTGAAATTATATAGATTTATGGTTTCTGTTTATGGGGGGGAGGGGGGGGAAGAGCCAGCATTAGAGGGGCTGACGGTTATTTGGATTGGTTGTGTTTTTTTTGTCGTTTTTATAGACTTTTGTTTTTTCCATGTTATTTACTATACTGCCATGTTCCATGGTTTTTGAATCACACGACAGCAGCTGCTTTCTATCCGTGTATATATTTATATATTTGTATGTGAGTGTGTATAGAGATATATATACACAGATATAGAAATAATTTATAATTATAAACCGTTTGTCTTTCCTGCTACAAAAATAGATTTGCCCAGTTTAGCACAGACTGTTCCACCCTTACCTAGCAGTAAATTCTTTTGGTGGAGTCTGTGCGGGCTTTAAAATGGAACTGAGATCGCGCGAAGAAAAGGCTGCCACCCACCGACACCCCCTCCTGAAACACGCCAGTCCGCTGGAAAGCGATATCCTGGGCAGCCCTAGCCAGGGACGTTCATTCGGACGTTACATCCAGATGGTTTCTTAGGGATCTGCGGGTTTACTCCGAAGTAAGTGCGGGCAGGATTGCTGCCCGCTTT
This sequence comes from Intellagama lesueurii, assembly GCA_037013535.1. Lineage (NCBI taxonomy): Eukaryota > Metazoa > Chordata > Lepidosauria > Squamata > Agamidae > Intellagama > Intellagama lesueurii. The sequence continues at coordinate 188,937,189 of JBAJHW010000003.1, read as the reverse complement.
CTTTGGGAGCAAGTGAAGGTGGCATTCTAGTCTCTGGGTCTTGCTTCCGAGCAAACGTACCTGGGATCGGGGCCGGCGTCGGAAGTGCCGTCTGGATGCGTGTTCTAGGACGCGGGTGTTCAGCCGCAACAAGACTCGCTCCCTGTTGAAGAGCGAGCGGCCCCGAGGTGTATATATATGTTGAGCCAATATACTTCTCCATTCGTCCAATGTAGTCACGTATTGAAGCAGCAAATTCTGGTGCCAAGTATCGTAGCTGAAATAAATAAATCTAAAAAGAGAACAACACGGGGAAGAAGAAGAGCAGACCAGCGTCAGGTAGCAGTTTTTGACGGTAGCTAACCTTGAGAGGAAGAGAGGGAAGGGTCCGTAAATCTTAATGCTGATTGGGAGCGCTCGTCCTCCAGCCTTTCCGTCCTCCCCATATCCCACCTTTCTTGTTTTCCTCACCTCTCCCCCCCCCCACACACACACACAGAGCATTAAAAGGTGATTAGCAAGTCTGTTGATGAAACACATGCGGAGGGGCAGTATTGATTTAATTTAGAACACTACCGAGTTCAGGGACCAGGAGATGGAGGCTGCATTTGGAGTATAAATCAAGCCCCAAGCATTGCAGGAGGTGCGAGCAATTGAAAGGAAAAACCCGGCGGTCCGGTGTCATGCCAGAGATCTCCCCTCTCTCCCCAGCCGGGCACTGGAAGTCTAAAGGCAAGCGGAGTGGAGCCACGCGGGGACTGGGAGAAAGTTTGCCTATATATATATTTTGCGTGTTCACTTGGAAATGAGCATTCTGGTTCTCAAGCAATAAAACTGATCATGGTGAAAATGGTCTCGCTTTCTCTGGCTTGTTTGCTTTACTTAGCAGCGGATTGCTTCTCTCCGGGTCTGCGCTGCGAGAAGCGTCAAATTGCATTTCTAAACAGAGATGAATTGGTCCCGGCCTCTTTGATCTTCCCAGCTACTTGTTACCATAATGCCAAACGGGGGCAGGGAGAGGTACTTCACTCTGCACATGCTTAGACGCATCTCAATATCTTCACTCCTTCCTAGGTTTCAGAGCTGTTTTATTTGAGCCTGGCTCAAATGAAGCAGGTTAGATTACCCTTTTGTCAGATTTGAGGCAATAGAGAGTTTTCCAAAGTAAATTTGCAGGTTTACTCCGAAGTAGGTGTCTTTCCTGTCCAATCCATAAACCGGTAAATCCGTGAAGCGTTAGAGTGGAATCTGGGCGAAATAAAATTTACGGTCGAAATTTCATACAAGCTACCCTGACAAACTCGAGGTCAGGCTTCTTCGGATCCTATGGCTAAGTAAATTTGAATTTCTCTGGTGGCCATCCTGATCGACTTAAATTAGTCTTTAAGGGCGCTGCTTCTTAAAGCCTAATTTAATAAGCAGCGCCCTTCTTACCCACATTTACTCGGAAGTACTGTACACTTGTAAATACCATCAGTATATATGATTATGTACAAAAAGGTTAAAGTGGAATAGTTTGATTTTAACGGGATTTATTCCCAAACCGTGGATATGAAATTGCAGTTCCATGGGCTAGAGAGCAAAATCTGAATTAGTTTAGGGAGGCGGGCGAGTTCCAGTAAACTCAAACGACGTCCATCCGCAAGGACTCTTAAGAGTTTATCGCATTTTATATTGTTCCATCTAAAATGGACCGTCAGTGGATTAACTGCAGTAATTTCGAAAGACTGTATTTAAGACTACTATTCTTAATGGAGAAAATACATACGTGGCGTATATATCTCTAACAGCCGACTGACTATGAAGTGGTGGTCGCTTTTAAGCGATTGCAGGGGAAAACTGGGTTGTTAGAATCTGGATTATTAAAAATTTTACGAGTCGACACGTGCGTGTTAACTCAACAGGCTTGAAACTAGAGAGTCCTAATAATAACCGGTGAGCAAAGAGAAAAAGGGAGATGGATTCGTGAAGGCCCCTGGGGAATCTGCGGTAACCTGCCCCTGTGGTATTTAGAGGATAATCCCAGCCGCTTTGAAAATGGAAGCAAACGGTTGGCTGAGCTCCCACTTCAAATGCCTGGCTGGATTAAAGACGGGAGGGAAATCTGGTGTCTTTTTTTCTCACCCAACATATTGTCATTAAACAGTATTTTCGTAATCTGAAACCGATGGGAAGATCTTCGGTAAGAGCCGGGTTGCAGCTTAGATGCCTTAGAAACAGTCTCTTCTTTTTTGCTTAAAAACTAACGGAAACGGACCCTTGCACGCAAACCCTAAGGCCACCCACCAGCTGCGCATGACGGCCCATGATCGCAGGACCTGGGAAGAGGAAGCTAAATACTGGTTCTGATTGTGTTCTCTGGGGGAAATAGGGAAATACAAAGCCCACACACCCAGGCCTCAAGGCAAGATGAGGCTGAGGACCCTTACTGGTGGTTCCCCCCAAACAAGGAAGTGGGAATCTAGTAAACAACTTCAGCATGTGGACACTAGATCAGTGGCAAATGTTGACGCGCAGGCGGTCTTCCAGACGGTTTCGCGCAGGTCCACTCCAGAGGAGAATCGGAAAAGGCAGGCCCTTGTGTTGGTCCACTTCAATAAACAGGTTCGGATAGTTTTCCTCTGCACTGCATCAGACTTTGTCTTAATGGCTTTTTCAAGACCGAACTGCCCTCGTCCAAAGATTTTGCATAACACCAGGGATAACTCGCAGTATTCTTGTGGAGCCCATATATTCCCTTCCCAAAACCACCCTGAAGACTGCAGCTTAGCCTGGGGCGGTGTTAAATGATGCCATCACCTCTGCTGATCAAAAGGCCCAGTCCATTGACCCCTGGCGTCACTACACCGTTTCATGGAATACGCCTGTTCTCTCTCGGTTGATATGGGCAGGTCTTTACAGTCAGTTGGTCAGTGGAGCATAAACCTGAGCCTGTTTTCCATATTTTTCGTATAGGGTTGTCTTCGATGCTATGTAACGAAGCTGATCCAAGACTGAAAATCATCCAACTATCTATATCTGAATCGAAGCCCGGATTAAGTGTTGGGGGGGGGGGGGTTTTCCTCTGGTCAATATAAGCAGTTGTTTTAGGTGTGGAAATGCTCCTAGTTCTGCAATTCACAAAGGTAACGAATTTAAAAGGATGAGGGACGCACCTTAAGACGACCCGATTCACGGCCTCAGGAATTGAGACGCAGGTTTACGCTTCATTAACGGGCTGTCACTGTCATCAACCAGCTTGCAATCGAGCGCTCAAGGACGTGATTTGCATAAAGGATTGCCGCCAATACAGATCGCACCCTCACACCTCTGTATTTGGGCGAGCCCCACCCCGGGGTCTCCCTTTCTCCTCCTCCCCCCCACCAGAAAATTAAAGACACACTTCCCTCGGACTTTATTTGCGCCCCCTCGTACCTACGTGTTTTACTTATGCGCCGTCAAGTCGGAACCGAGTCACAGCGACCCTATCAGAGCTTTCCAGGTAAGTGAGATGTTTAAGGAGTGGTTTTACTAATTCAGCTCTCCCAGTGAGTTCCCATAGCTGAGCGGGGATTTGAACCCAGGCCTCCTGAGTCCTAGTCTTTCACTCTGTCCATTACACCACATTGGGTATTAATCGTTTCTAAATACCCTGCTTTTAAAAGTCCTCCACCACCACCTCCTCCTGCTTCCCCCACTGCTGTTTGTCTCCACGTTGACTCTAGCAAGGTTAATTCGAGTCGCTTCTGATCGCTTTTTAAAGCATGTTCAAGATGCCCGGGAAAGCAAGAAGGAGCGACCTGACACTAATTCTTTTCATGTTTAACATGTGATCACGTCATATGGGCGAACAGCCATCCACCGTCCTCAATCCGGTGCCAACTTTATTTCTTTTGCATCAACCACTGATCATACAGTATATATCCCAAGGATGGTGGCTTCGTCTCTTTGAAAATTAAGCGGTGCTCAATCCACTCCCAGCGTGTGCTAAATCAGTGGCTGTCATCCTTTGGCCCCTTACGGAGGTTTGTTGGTTTGTTCGTTTTGGACTACAACTCCCAGAATCCCTGACCATCAACCATAATGGCTGCGGTTTCTGGAAGCTGAAGTTCAAAAGTTTGGAGGGCCGACGTTTGAGACCCTTTGGGCCTTGATTCAGCCGAAAAGGAAGCGTTAGAATGTGAATGAGAACCAGAAGCTCAAAGCCTCCACTTGCTCTTTGGGAAAGAGGGCTGAGAACGACGTGTGAAGAAAGGGTTACGTTTTTGGACAACAGTTCATAAAAAAATACCGCAGGGCATCATGGCGCCCCCTCTGTGGGCTAAAATACCCTGAAAGCTGAAATCCACAAAAGTAACATTCCCGCCTCTGTTGAGAACATGACGACACGAACTGAACTTTCGTTTTCCTCGCGGATCGTCCTTTGCTAAGTCAATTCACGTGTAGTGAATAATCAGATCGGGCACGTCTGAACTTGCTGTGGCTGGAACGAAGTCCCCTTAAAACCAGGAGGGTTGATTTTTCAGATCGATACGTTTGGTGGGAGAACTGTGCCCCCGTCCTCTAATCTCCGTTTCCTGCAAAATGCTCTTTCTGGGTTTCTGCCTCAAAAGCCACGGCTGAGGAGGCTCCAGCTAAGCTTTGCCATTCTCATCCTTCCTGTGAGAATGTGTGTGTTGGAAACAGGTCAAACACAAAGATCGCTCGAGAGGAGTGAGGAAAACCTGTCAAATTATCTGAGCCGCCCTGTAAAAGGATTGAGCGCTTTATAAAAGGGGGACGCTGCTAAATGGTTATACAGATCTTGCAGCCCGTTTATGTTCACACGTGTTATTTCCTGAATAGGCTCTTACAGGGGTCTCCACCTCCGCCACAGTAAGAAAAATTTGCTGTCGGCATGGTCTTATTTGGGAGTAACGTTAACTGCATGTAGGGGCGCTCACTTGTAAATCAGTCAGTCTGTATGGGATTAGACTGTGCGGCTGGAGAGGATCCCCTTATTAAGCGCCATGAGCCTTACTTGTGAGTAAGCGCATTTCCGGTTGCGGCTACAACCTATAGCATTTGGGGAGGAAGGCGGTCCCGCGGCTTCAATGGGATGAATTAAGTGAGTGTGTAGGTGCCAAACAAGAGTGCTAGGACCCTGGTCTCTCTCCCGTACTGAACAGACGCACTTCGAAGTCTCCCGGTCACCCGTTGCCTTCAATGCTGGCGGTTGGCACTTTCCCCTCTTGGTTTCAAACCGATGTCGCTCCGATGCTGGAAGCAAATGATGCTGGAATGAGAGACGGCGCAAGTCAACTATGCGAGTTTACTTTGAAGCCAGCTTCACTGCGTTCCACCGGCTTTCCTCGCTAGCGAGTGCGCGTAAGACTGCAGACTAAAAAAGGGAACTACAGTATGTTTATGATGCAGGTGACAGTGCTATCCACCTTAACAGCCTCAGCGGTTTGTGACTTGGACTGTAATGTGATTTTTGCTCCTTAGATTGCCCTGGGATGCCGATCCGAGGCCTGGATACAAACTCAGAGCCTTCTGGACTGGAGGACCTGCTTTGCTTCCACGCCCTCTATGCCTGCCCTCTTCCTCGAGGTCTTACTGTCCTACCCTAGTAGTTCAGAGCAGGTGGTTTGGTTTACTTGAAACAAACCCCGCCCCGACAAGGAACAGAGCCCCCTCCCCGTTTTGGTCTTCTCTCCTTCTAGGCCCCCCCTTCCCGAAAAAGACTGGAGACTGACTTTTTTAGGAAACACTGCTAGTTACCGGCTCTCGGGGATAATAACGTTAACTTGGAAAACCTCGCTGCAGAAGAGAACGCAGGAGACGAAGAGTTCTGTGCGACTCGAAAATCACTGCCTTATTCAGCGAACGTCGTTGTTAGCGTTCGCTTCGAATACTTAAACAAAGTTTATGCACGTGCTTTTAAAGAGCAGGGGAGACTTTCACCTCCCGGGCTCAAGCTTCTGCCTTGGAGTTTACTGCGAGCTGAATCCACCACCACCTCCAGTCCCAGATGAAGCTGCAAGTGAAGCTCTTAAGACCTCTTTCCCGGAGAGAAGTGTAGCCAGGCGAAGGATCGAGCACTAAAATCTGTGCTGGCCCTTAAAGCTACACCCCATAGTTCTCAATGGCTCCTTGGGAAGCGGATGGCGATCGTTTAGTTCTGGAAGGAGAATTGGAAATAAAGTTGTCTAGCATAGGGTACAATAGCTGGCCGTCCGTGGTTCAACAGGTGCAGCGTCCCCACATCACTTAATTTGCTCAAAGGGAAAAATTATACCTACAGATGATTACGTACAGAAAAGCTGCTTTATATATAATCGATCACAGGAATTTTGTTCCTCCAACCCAGTATTACTCCTCCGCCTAACATATTCTAAAAAGAGGGGGAGAACACATCAGGCTCACTCCCACTCCACGTCCTAGAATTCAAAGAAGGATTAAAGAAAGATTACAAGGGGGCCACAGTTCATCAGAGGTGCCACTCGTCAGGAAAAGTGCTAAGAATCTTGTGTCAGCAAGAAACTGACACAGGATCATTATCACCCTACACGTGTTGACTGGTTTATATGGTGCCAGGATATTTGTGTTATTAAGCCACTGGCGGAAATGCAGTAGTAAGTTGCAACTAGAGTAGGCCCATTGAATCAAGAGAACTTACTAAGGAATTGGCTCACTAAAACCCCACCAACTCAATAGGCCGACTCCTACTGGATTCCAGCCACCGTTTCATGAATGGCCGGTCGTGATTAATATAGCCGTCACTGTCAGTATTTTCTGTGTTTAATTTCCCCCGGCCTCACTGGCTCTAAGCCGACTTCCCTCCACCATGTGTAGCGTATATATAATAATTAGCATGCTGGATTCTTTATGCATTTACGATACAAAGCGCAGGAAAGTTGGCGCCATAATAAACGTGTCCGTCCCCCAGGCGATACAGGACTCTTCGTCGTGCTTGTGACTGGTCGGATCAGAGGTCATGTTTGTTGTTGTTTAGTCGTGTAGTAGTGTCCGACTCTTCGTGACCCCATGGACCAGAGCACCCCAGGCCCTCCGGTCTTCCACTGCCTCCCGAAGTTGGGTCAAATTAATGTTGGTCGCCTCGATGACACTGTCCAACCATCTCGTCCTCTGTGTCCTCCCCTTCTCCTCTTGCCCTCACACTTTCCCAACATCAGGGTCTTTTCCAGGGAAACCCCCGCTTTAGTTGGAAGAAGCCGTTTCAGCAAGACAACACGAGCGGCTTGTTTCAACTACACGTGTTGGGGGGGGGATTCCTGGCCAGAGGGCGTTATTTTGTGAGAACATCCTTCTCGGGTGCCCGGGAGACCCGTCGAACCCGGAGCCAGGCGTCCCGGAAGGGGCGGTCCCCAGAGTCACTGATGCAAGCGTGGTAGAGGAGCGAGATCTGAGCTGCAAAAACCCACGCCTCGGATGTGACGTACATCCTGTAATTTGGGTATTTAACCCATAGCTGGGAAAATTTTTCTTTTAGATTACAACCCCTAGCGCCCCCAGCCAGCACGTCCAGGCTCAGGGGAGTCTGCCAGTCGTCGTCCGCAAAAAAGTAACTTTTCCTAGTTGTGATTTCATTTGGGATTTCCGCTTAGCTCCTCTGTTTGTTTTTCCGCGCAAAAGTTTGCGGGACCGGGAAGGTTTGGAACTCCTGTTCCCGGGGTTTCAATTATCTCTTTGGGGTGGGTCCCGCTTCCTCGGCTTGAACATCAAGTAGTAGAGGAAAAGGAACGGGGCAAGTGCGGAGTGTGAGTGGAACTTTTCTTTCAAGTGAAGAGGGCTCAGGAAAACCTTCCCTTTCTGAATACACGTATACATAGATCGGTTGTTCCCGGGTATGTTTTATTATGATTATGATTTAGTAGCAAGTTTATATGGCGGAAGTCATTAGGATTCTTTCAATGCGAGGGCTTTTAGAACTGGCCTGCGTCTAGCCTGCCCTGTATCGACAAACCTCAGTGTGAGGCACAATCAATAAAATCAAATTAAAAGAATGTAAAGGAATTCAGTACTTTAAAAACCATTCAGTTTTTTTTTAAAAAAAACTGTAAAACATCCAAAGACCTAAACCAAAGAAGAACAAAAAACACAAACTCTGAAGGACTTTGTTTTTTAACTATGAGAAGAACAAGTAGAAGTAATCTATTTGTGTTTGTTTGTTTATATGCATACTAGGTTTGGGCATTAAGAGTAGGAAAAAAATTACTCAAACATGGCATGAAGAGGGTGAAAGAGAGAGAGCCATCCAGCCGGAAGCCTATTTCTGGGTATGGTTGAAGGCCAGTGTTTCTCATTGCAAGGTTCAAGCCCTGGCAGATTAGCTCTGCAGGCTAATATTCAAGACATTTTAAACTATGATCTATTTTTGTACATAGTGAGTTATTTAAAAAATGTCCTGTCCCATCCAGTGCCTAGGATCTGGTCTGAAGACTGCACACATCCTGGCATCAGCTCTTCAAGATGCCTTTCCTAGCCATTATTATCTAGAGATGATATAATTGAACGGGGACCTTTTCCATACAAAGCACGTCCTCTGCCACTGAGCCACACCTTCTCTTCCCACTCGGCTCGGTGCTTCTAATCAGACTCGCATAGGATTGTAGGCATCGTCTGTAATACATCAGTTGTGAAGGTGGGATAAAGACAAGAAAATAACCTGTTCTAAATCAAACGTATGTTTGAGCCAGGGTTAGGTATTTTACATCTGAGTGACAGACAGGAGAAATGCAATCATGGCTGTCCCAGGAAAAAGCCACCGTCTGGGTATTTCTTCGTTGCTAAAGCTTCTGCAGTCTCCTTTTGGAAGAGAATTGTCCTCATGGAACCGCTGGGGAGTTCAGTGGAGTGACTTTTCCATCAGTCATGGGCATTTTTCTTCAGGGCTGATCTTCTTGGGAGTGCACACTAGTGGGGGAAGGGCAGACGATGCCTATTCATTCATTCTCTTCCTCTCTCACACACATCAACAGAGCAACTAGGCTTGGGGAAAAAAAAGCACCCTACAGGAGCCAATGGGAAGGATTAAAATTTTTCTTCCTCAGTTAATAGGTGTGTAGGGTGCAGAATATCTTCACTTGAAAGGCAAGATTCTTTTTGTAAGCTCATGGAAGTTATTCCTTTTGTCTGAGGCTCAGAGCTTCTGCTAACTCACTTTCTTACTACTCATTTCAAAATTATGGCCCTCCCTTAGGATCACATTCACAAGCCTAAGACCAGGATTGTTGTGTTAGAATCTCTAATGATTAGCTATGTGTCATATAGATTCAAGCATCCAGGTGTTTTAGAACAGATCCAATGCAAAGCAGTGCTTTTGAACCTGAAGGCCTTTATGGTTTAGCTACTTGAAATGTATTTTTCTTACTTGTATATTTATATCTTCAATGGTAAGCTTTTAGGTTCCTTTTCAGCTGTGCAAAACTCATGGTTTTTTCCCCAGTCCACAAAATTTTACAACATCTGCACCCAAAGTAGCATTCTTCAGGACTAGAAAGCTTGCTTTATTTATAATTTTCAGTGATCTTGTAAAGGTATTATTGAACCCATGATTCCAAATCTTCTCAAACTAGTTCACTGTATAGTCCATTTGGCTCCACAAAAATACTTAAAGAAAAAACTCCCAAGCTTTTGAGGGGGAAAAAATTACAGTTTATTTTATGTAGTTTATCTAATCTTGTAAATCGTGTAAACCTTTCTTGTAAACTTAAGTTGCCTTGAGTTCCATTTTTTGTAAGGAAAACTGGATATAAATCTAATAAAAATAAATAATATGAAATAAATAAAAGTGTTTAGAAAGTGATTGACCAGGGATATTAAAAAGCTTTCTAATCATATCTTGGAACCACTTATGTTTCTGCCCATCTCACTGGTTCTACATACTGAAAGACTAGTGTTATAAATAATTACAATAATAGTCCCCAAGTTTCTAAACATTTATTTAAAAAATAGAGCAAAAGGGATTATTAGAGGGCATGTGAGGGCTTTTTCAGTTTGAAAAAAGGTATTTAAAAATATTGTTGCCATGGGTGGAACATGTTTTTACTACTATGAGCGATGGCCAGCCAAGCAGTTCATGTTTCTCAAGCAAGTATATAGGCTGTGACACGAGGTCATATAAAGCCATGGTGACCAGTAGCCATCAAAGCATTATTTCTTCCTACCCACAAGCCACAGCAGCTTTCCTGAACAGGTTGGGGCCCGGAAACTTGCAAATGAACCTGGCAGGGCAAAACAGGATCCGTCTGCACAGAAGTAAGCCTTGCTTTGATCCATGGAATTCACTCACAGGGAAATGCATTTAGGACTGCAGCCTAAAAAATCACCTTTTTGCTTCTCACAATATTTGTGTGCCCATGAAAAACCCTACAGTTTGAAATGGGCAGGCATCTTGGTTGACCCTGGCCTAATGCCATGTGGGGAAAACAGGTTTATTACCTATTCCATGTTTATTTATTATGTGTCGTCAAGCAGCTTTCAACTTATGGTGACCCTGATAGAGTTTTCCAGGTGTGTAGGACGTTTCAGGAAGAGGTTTACCATTGCTGCCTACCCCCAGGAGTTTCCATGGCTGAGCAGAGATTTGAACGCTGGTTTCCTGAGGTTGTCATTTTGGTTTTCATTTACTTTTTAAAATCATGTCCATGTTTTCTTCTCTACCCTAGAGCATTTACTAGTTCATAGTTGTCAGCCAAAACAAAACTGGAATTGTACAATGAAACTACATGTTAAGGAGAAAAAGTAAGTCCCAAGATGTAAAAGGGGGGGGGGCTGTTTGCTGAAAGAGCCCATTATGTCTTTGGCCAGTTCATCCTTTTGTGGCCTTCTTCAGGCCTTCCATTTAAAAAGAAGAAAGGAACAATGCAACAGTTGCAGTGATTAACATATTTGTAAGGCATCAAAGTTGAAACCATCTCAGTCACATCTGTAATTGTAATTGTTCAGGCTTCTCAATCTCAGTAACCATAATCCACACACATAATAGCTGATTCTGTTGAAAACAGACATAGATTTAAATAGGGAGATAAGGATCCTTTTCTCCTCCATACTTGAAGGTTGGGTTAGACTTTTCTTTAGAGCTTCTGTAATTTCCAGACATTGCCTTAGGTCCTCTAAAATAATAATAATGTGTATTAAAACCTTATGATTATGATTATGAATGTGACTTAGGAGACCTAGTGGGGATGTGAACTCCCGTCCTGGGTATTCGAGCACACTAAGCTCTCTAGTCCTTCATCTTGCTGTGTTTTAAGATGAACCACTCTGACCCTGAAAATATCTGCTGCTCACCAAGTAAAAAACCACACACACACACACACCCTGAGGTACATTAGCATTACATCTTCCTCCTAATATGTCGCCATTTGCCACCTAGTGAAATTTGGAAATCAACCGGCCAAGATCTATGTGGACATTGTCGAATGAGGTGATGAAGAAGTTATAATGGTGACTCTGACTTAAATATATTTAACAGAATTGTCACTGTAAGTGTTGCACTGTACCTGTCTGATTTTTCATAGCCTCCCCCCCCCCCCCCCCAAGGAGGCTGCAAAACAAATACGGGAATTTAATATATTGGGCTGCTTCAGGAAATACCCCCACCTTTTTTTTTGTCCCAGTGTATTAAGACTTTCTTTCCCTTTTGGGTTTCATAGTTCTGACCAGAGAACAATTGCTTGCTAACACTAGGTGCATATTATTGCACTTGCTTGTTGCTCAATTGTTCAGAGCATAGCAGGTCTGTTTTTTTGAAAAAAATGCTCTAGCCTTGAAGTGTCCCCTTCTGGTCTGCGAATGTTTCCTTCTAGAGAGCAAAGCAGTGCTTTGCAAGCTTGCTCCCAAAGATAGGTTGTCAGCCCCGCAAAACCCCAATTAACATAGGGATCACAAGTGGACTTTCGGATACTTTCCAGTTGTCACTGAAGTTAATGCCCAAAATCTCACAAATTATAATAAATAAAGAGCACCACCTTAACTCAGAAGTGTGCTCCACTGAAACAAAGGGAGGCGGGATATCTAAAATGACCAAACCCTGCTGCCAGTTCAAACCAGTCAACAGGCAGAAACAGTATTTGAAGCTTGTACTCTAGTGTTACTGATATAAGTTTAGAAGACAGAGAAATTGGCCAGGTTGACCATTGTCCCACCTGAATAGAATTTCTCAATTTCTTCCCTGAACAACCTTCTGGAGTGAGCTGGTATTGAATACTCCAGAGAAGAGGGAAGCATAAGAGAGCCACCATTCCACTGAGATTTCTCTGAAGAAAACGTTTGTTAAATAATTTATTGATTTATACAAAGTCTTTCCAACTGCAAGAGTCTGAGACCAATTGAAATCCAGGCAACACAATTCTCTCTCCCTTACATTCCCATGAAAACAAACAAACAAAAGAAACAGGAGCAATTCAAAGAGAAAGAAAAGAAAGTGAAGCCATCCAAAACAGAACTTTTTTTTAAAAAAAGGAGGAAATAAGACTGCCCTTACTTTTTTTTTTACACTAGAAATATACATCACAAAAATCTGTAATTTCTTATATACAAAGTGGTTGAGCAGGAGTCGGTGACCCATATACAAAACAGTAACAAACTCTTGATTGTTAAGAGCAAAAAAGCTACATGAAGAGGCAGGGGATGGAATCATGTGCGACTGGGTGAGAATTGTAACTTTTAAAAGGCAACAGTCTTAAGGACAAATAGCTCTGCCACATCATCATAAACCCACTTTTGCCCACATCAGCTCCACTGATGTTGGTAGAACTTCTTTCCCAAAGATGTGGGCCTAGGAGTGGGAAGTAAGTTCCATGAAAACTAAAGTTACTGTGGAAAGCACAGTTCCTACTGTGTAGATCTCACTAAACTCAATGGGACTTACTTCTATGCAAATATTGCCTAAGCTCCCATTGCACACATAAAGCCTAAGCCTTTTCAGAACCAAGCTGCAGTGGTGAGGAGTCCAGCAGAGCTTGGAAAAGTTACATTTTTGCTGCATTTATAGAAGTTTCCAGAAAAGTAACTTTTCCACACTCTGAGTTTCTGTAACACACAAGGACAGCCTAGGTAACTGTGCTTAGAATTGTAGCAGGAGAACATCAGACCTAAAGCCACTGGCTAGTCCCAACTAGAGGAGACCTATGGAGTAAACTGCCAAATTGGTGAGTCAACACTTATGTAGATCCCACTGATCCAAAGGGTCTACTCTAGCTGAGGCTACCAATTGGAATCAGGCCTCTAATTCCACACACCCTTTGCTCCAGTGTAATCCCACCTGGATTCAATGGGACTTACCTCCTAGGCAGTACGCTGAGGATCTCCTCCCAGCTGAGCAACTAAATCCTTTGGATTTCGATGGAAACTAGGTTCCCCAGCAAATCCTGGCTGCTTCAGTCCAGCTCCTCTGGCTGTAACCCCATGTCACATGTGCAGGTAACAGTTGCACTTACCAATGGGACTGATAGCATAGGCAGGGCTTGTAGCTGGTTGCCTCTGATTTCCAAACTTAGAACAGCGAGAGGGGGGTGCGAGGTGGGGAGGAAAGCAGAAGGAAAAATCCTCAAAGGAAGGGTACCCTCTAAAAGTTGGGGCGTCTATGTCCCCCTCCTTCCTTTCCTCCTGCCTGGCTGTGCGCATGCACGGGAGAGAAAGAGACAGTGTGCGTGTGTTATGTACACCGGGCGGGGCGGGGCCTTGGGATGGGTGGGGGAGAGAAAGGGCTGGCTGACCCTTCATTTCCATAACTTATTCTGTAAAAATATATATACAGGCATTATTTTTCCCGACGGGGCGGGCTGTACAGGACGTCACGGAGGCCAGTCCCGAGGCTGGGCCTGCTGCTGGCGTCTGGCATGGGCTACCCTGCTTGGCCGGAGGGAGGGGGGCAGGCGGAGGGGGGCGATCGGTCGGGCACGGGCCGTGGGTCCCCAGTCAGGAGGGCTCCGAGGCGTTGCTGCAGGGGCTGAGCAGGGCCAGAGGGGCGGCGGCGGCGGCAGCGGCTTTGTGCTTCTTCAGGAGCCGCGTGATCTTCTCATCGTCCGAGTTGGGGTCCAGCGGCTTGTTGTACTCGTCGTCGTCCTCGTTCTCCGAGCTCTCCTTCAGCTTCTCCGTCTCCGAGTCGTGCTTCTTCTTGGCCGAGGCCATCTCAGCCGCGTGGCGCTTCCGCCACTTGGTCCTCCGGTTCTGGAACCACACCTGGACCCGACAGGCAAGACAAGACAGACAAGAGTCACACACCTTTGGAGTCTCTCCCCGGGGTAAAAATCCAACCCTTACCACACAAATCACTAAATCGGATTTAGAATCCCTGCTTCCCACACGGCGCGCAACTCACATGTGAAGTAAACCTGAACCCTTTTGATGTTCCTTCAAGAAAACTATTCCGGGGGTATAATCTGTGCGCACTCTCCTACCACTAAAGCGCAAGAATAATAGATCTTGGAGCGCAGACTGTTGTTCCCTGCCATCAAGTTGCTTCCAATTTCTTACCATCCCACGAATTACCTCCAAAATTTCCTCCAAAAAGTCCTCTTGTGAACAGCCCTGCTTAGGTCCTGCACACTCAATGCAGTGGTTTCCTTTATGGAGTGAATGCATCTCATATATGATCTTCCTCTTCTCCTGCTGCCTTCTCCTTTCCCAGGCATTGTTATACTTTCCACTGATACTTGCTAATCCGATTCAAATACCACAGAGTGAGTTTTGAGGGTTAATACAAATTAGCAACTCCACCTCAGACAGAAATCTCCTCTGGGAACAGGACAAAACGGTTTAAGGGCAGAGTTCTGTAAAAAAAATTAACCCAAGGTCGCAATCGTAAATACACCAGAGTCTCAGGAGAAGTCCCACTTCTGAGCAAAGCTGCTTAAATTTGCTCGAAAGTGCTTCCCTGCGGGTAGGGCACAGACCAGAAGGAATTCTGGGGAGTCCCTCTCTAAATACGATGCCCATCAACAGATGTTTCTCACTCTCTCACATCCTTGAAGTTCCCTTTCATGTCGGCTACTAAGGGGCTTCCTCTCACCGTCCTGTGTTTGGGATGGGATGCTACAAAGCCCACATCCTCAATCTGTTTTTTGAAAGAAACGCCTCTCACAAATAGCCCCCCCCCCACTCCACATGAGGGAAATAAATCCGCAGGCTTTGCTGGCACCCACATGGACAATTCAGTGCGAACCCTGGGTACCACTACCACACTGGAACCCTGCAAATCCCATTAGATTCGGCAGGCTTTCCTCCTAAGTAGCACTCTTCTCCAGGGCCTACTATTTAGAAGTTAGTGGCTCTTTCTTGCAACCGAGTAAGCTTCAGTTATTGTGAAAATGCGCCATCCCATGCACACGTAAGCGGCACAGCATCAAACCGAGTCCACTCCCGGGCGGGTTGGTGTCGTAGACTGAAGCCCTAGTGCCCGATTTCGTTCCTAAATAAGGTTTTTCCGGATCCCGTTCTTAAAACTGGCCAAAGCGACGTGATTTCGTTTAACGCACCTTTGACCTGACCAAAGACACCTTATGTTATGGGACACATTCACACGTACGAAACGGCGGCCGCCACCACCACCAAACACTCTTCCCACCGAGCCATTTCCGTAGGCATCCGTCTCCGTGTCCACTTCTACGGTCTCACGCCAACAACATAATATTACGCCTATAGCAGAGCTACAGCCGTAAACACGCAACCCTCATCCCGCGGACGTCCGCATACAAGTGTCTGGCCCTCCAATCCCACCCCCAGCCAGCCTAAAACTGGGCCATGGTTGCTTTTGGCACACATTCTGAGCAAGCTTACTCTAAAGTAAATTCCCTTGGTTTCCATAGGACTTTGAGCAAGTAGATTTAGGGCATCATGCTTTCTTCTAATGACACTGATTTAGAAAAATTAACCCTCAGGAACCCCTGCTGGGCTTCCTTCCAAATAAATGGCTTTATGAAGGAAGCAACTGGCAAAAGTAAAGCTCGGGACCCGGATTACAAGGTGAAAATTCTCTGTTCCAAAGGGAGACCATGTTTTTCTTTCTTTTCTTTTTCACGCCGCGGCGGTTCTGTTCACTTCATGCCTTCTTTTACTATAAGTGAACTTCAGTCTTAGCGTCTACATATAAATTCTGTCGGCGCTGTATGCACATCGAGCAGTTTTGTATGACGCGGGTGAGAGGCGGGGAGCCATTATGGGTCGGCAGGAGTCTGAGTCCTACTAAGTCTAACCTTTATTGTGACAATTCTCACTCCCATTGGTTTCAATGGCTCTACTGGACGACCAGGCTGGACTGAACCATTATTTGTATTACAGCTTGAGCCTCCCCCCCCCCCAGAGGGCAGGAGTTTCCAATATACAGACATACTGTACAGTAACCCGATTTCTAGATCTTATTAAGAAGGAGGGGGGACCTGAATGCCTGCATGGGAGACACCTGCCTTTAAATATCTTTCATTGGCCTTCTATAAGAGTACCGGAAAAGCAACATACAAAGACCATATATCTCCCGTTGTCCTGCAACGCTATCAGGAAGGAAATGCCCGCAGATCAACCGGTGGTATAAGGCATCGCGATGTGAGCCAACTAACACATAGCCCTTGGGAAGCCGACTGAAAGAAAGGGGACTCATAGAGCTTAACTTTGGCTAACGGAAGAGGTTGGGGGAGGATTTGTTCTGGGACCACAAAATATCCTCTTGGAGCCCTTGTTTAATACTTAGTGAAATAAATTATATAACTTTTTTTTAAAAAAAAACCCAGCAAGTCGTTCTTGCAGCTTTTCCCTCCCTCACTTTTTTTTATTAGCCAAAATTGCCCTTCACCTCAAACTCAAAATTCCTTGGTGTAAACTCAGAAAACTCAGGTTTTCCATAGACAGGTTTAGATCGAATCTGGAGAAAGTCTAGGGTGGATTTGAACGCAAGAAACTGTCTACCGTTGCTTATCTCTTTACCCTACGTTTCATCATTTTTTTAAAAAAAAAATCCTGCTCGTTTTAAAATGTCTTGGGAAAGAACAAAGAGAAAACTCAGTCACTCTAGGTAAATTATCCTTCTTCTCCACAGCTCTTTTAAAGTTACAGTATAAGACTAATTCAGGCTACGAGCTTAAATATACAGGAAGTCCTATCATTGCTGGGTGGTATTTACTTCCATGCAAACGTATTTGGGATCAGGTTGCAACTTTCTACGACAAGTGCAGGAATAACATTGTGAAAACATTAAGGGCTGAAAAGTAAAAGCCCTTGAAACCAAGTGAGTTTAGCTTAGCATTTTCCTTCCAGTATTTTTAATCATTATCATTAGTAGGAGTAACAACAGAAGAAATTAAGACTTTCATTTTAGTGTACCGAACACAAAAAATTTAAAAAACAGTACAGTCATCAGCAACTACCCATTAGTGTGTCAGAAGTAAATCAGGAATCCTGCTGCCTTTAAATGGGCTTACTCTCATCTTAAATAGGATCACAGCCTGACGTTTCCAATGTTTGCGCTGTTTTCTTAACAGCAGGAAATGAAACTCGGATGTACTTAGCCGGCAAGACCAAGAGCCACCGATTTCTAACTAAAAGCATTTGAAAGTAACCCTCGTTTATTTCGACGAGAAGTTGGGAGTAAAGTCCCTCTCCTCTCCGCGGCTCCTACTGGTAAACACGTCTGGGGTCGACGGCTATTAGCTCCACCGTTCGGATTAAAGAGGTTTAGCAGCACAGGTCTACTCCAAGGTAAGTTCCGCCGTGTTCCACAGGACTCACACGCTGGGAAGTGCAGCCACACGCATCGCGTACGGATGCCAGTGCTGCTGCAACCGAAGGATGCCGTGAGGTTGTTGGCTGGGGCGCTCTCAGTTGGGGATCGGGACCGTCGCCCTCCCTCCCGGCCTCCTCCTCTCTGGCCCGGGGAGCGGAGGCGGCCTTGGGACCGGGAAGGACCCCTTACCTTGACCTGGCTCTCGGTCATGCCCAGCGAGTAAGCGAGGCGCGCTCTCTCCGGTCCCGCCAAGTATTTCGTTTGCTCGAAGGTTTTCTCCAAAGCAAAAATCTGCTGCCCCGAGAAAGTGGGTCGCGAGTGTTTCTTCTTGCCGTCTTTGTCCAGGACCATCCCAGCCTGGGCTGAAGACAAGAAAGGAGAAGAGGAAGAGATCCATCAAAAGCGCCTGGGAAGAAATTAATCCGGATCGCAAAGTTCTTTCGGCGCGGGGGGACGACCCTGCCTGCCTGCCACCGATTTCACCCGGACTAGCGTTAAGAACCAGCCTCGGGAGAATACAGAGGAAAACGTCCTCCTCTCTTCCCTCCAGCAGCCAGACAGGTTGGGAGAAGGGGTTTTGTGACCCGGTCTCCTCGGATCAGGATTAATACTGGAAGAAAAGGTGTGTCCCCCCCCACCCCCGTGTGTGTGTTAGCTTGAAAGTAACCCGTGTATCAATCAGGACAAGATCCCTTCGATTACGTGAAGGCCAACGGGTCGCTTTCAACTTGCTCCCGGGAGAACCTGCGCTTCTGATGGCTAAGTAACGTTGCTTCTTTTCCGCAGCACTGACGCGTTCGTTTTCCTCTGCCAGGCGCTCCCACCCCGGCCGAAAAGAAAGGATATTTTGGAGATCCGGATCTTAGTTAGAGCCCATTTTTTAAAAAAGGGCCGGGGGACAGCCAGCCCCCCCCCCTTTTGCCCAAGCGGAACGGCTCGCCCTCTTTGTCCAGGGCAGCCCACCCACTCTCCAGGACACGATAAAACGGCCACCCAGGACTCGTTAAACATCAAATAAATAACACCGAACGGGAAAGATCCCGGTTCAACTGTAGCTGTTGAACTTTTCTTTGGAGTCTGCATTTAGGCGGGGCTCTAATCCTACAACGCGGGGGCAGCACCGGAGCTCGGAGTGTGAGAGAGTAAGGGAGAAGAGCTCTCTGCGTCTGTGCAGAGTGCGATCCTCTCCGACCAGGCGGATAAGAGCGGAGATTTAGGGGGCGAGATTCTCTCCGGAATGGACCCTCTCTTTTGGCAGTGATCAGCTGCAAACACACCTAGAGTGATTTCCACCCCCCCCCCTCCAATTAAAATTGTCATTTTGATGTCTAGTCTCCCGCCTCCGGCTCTTTCCTGGATCGATTTGTGCGGCTTCGTCCGTCCGTCCGTCTCTCCTTCCTTCCCTCCCTCCCACCCACCCACCCTGACCCCTTCTTACCGGGACAGGCGAGCCGGGGGTCCCTCCAAGGCGATCCTTGCATGACCCCGGGCCAGAAAATGGGAGGCCGCCCGGGCAGCTCGGCCAGGGGCTTCGGGTAGCGGGAGACGGCCGCCGGGCTGAAATACATCCCGGCCGCGGCGGCGGTGGCCAGGCCGTTCAAGCGGGGCAGGCCGGTGAGCAGGTTGCCGGCGGCGGCGGCCACGGGCCGGCCCAGGATGTCGCTGATGCCGTGCGGGGTGCCCAGCGGGATCTGCGCGTTGAGGCCGGCCAGGGAGCCGCCGGGCGCCTTGAAGCCGGCCGGGTTCTGGAGGGCGTAGGGGAAGAGGGACGCCTTCATTTCGGCCATGTTGTGGAGGGCGGCCAGCGGCGTACTGCTCAGCACGAAGGCGCCCGGGCGGTTAGCCTCCATCTGCCCCACGGCTAACATTGGGGAGCATCAAGGGGCGGCGAAGGCGGCGAAGGCGGCCGGGCCGGGAAGGGCAGGGCGGGCGCCCCCGGGAAAGGCCAGCGAAGCCCCCGGGCGCCTCCTTTCCTCCCGAAAGGAGATCCACGCCTCCGGGCCGCCGCCTCGGCTGTCAAACGGCCGCCGGGGAGCCCGGGACGCGGCGCGGGCAGTTGGCAAAGTTTCTGCGCTCCTCGGGTGGCTCCTCCTGGCGCCGCTGCCGCGGCCAGCCGCAGACTGAGGCGGCACGGGCGGCGGCGGCGGCGATCGCCGGACCCGGCTTTGCCCAGGGCCAAGAGCACCGCCACCGGCACCACCGGCACCACCAGCAGGAGCGCCGCGGCCGCCGGAGAGGAGGAGGAGGAGGAGGAGGAGGGCTCCGCAGGCGGGGCGACCCACCGCTCTCAGTCCGGAGGCAGCGCCCGCGTGGAAGACATAAATCTCGGCCGGTCGGCGTTTCGCTCCCCGGGCCCCGTCTTTCTCTCTCTCTCTCTCTCTCCCCCCCCCCCCCCGCCGGCTTGGTTGCTTTCTTTATCGATTGACGCTCAGCTTGGAAATCCTCTTTCTGGCGGGTCGGCGGACGGTCGGAAGTCGCGCTCCCCTCCCCCGCTTGGCTTTCTCCCTCCCCTCCCGGAAGGAAAAAAAACCAGGCAGATCTATAGATCTCTCTCTCTCTCTCTCTCTCTCTCTCTCGACGTGTGTCTTTTTCGCTTTCCTTCCCGAGCCCAGACTTTCCCCGCCGGTGAAAGGAACTCAGCGCTGGAGTTCCAGAGCCGGACAAGATGCACTGATAACCTCGCAACCACCTGCCGGCGCCGCTCCCTGATTGGCCGGCCGCTCTTCCGAGGCCGCGGCCATTGGCCAATGGAGCGGCATGCCGCGCTCCCGCTTTGCATCGACGTCATGGCAGTGTGTGCTGGGCGAGGTTTGCGCGGGCTAGAGAGCCGGGAGGGAGGGAAGGAGGAGAAACAGCAGCAGCATTTAATGGAGGGCCCTCTGATAAAGTCAAGGTACTTTAAACGACGGTAAATTCACCCCCTGATTTATCATTCAAACGATTAAATAAATCCCGTCGAATGGGCGTTTAGTTAAGCTGAAGCGCTTCCCCCTTCCTTCCCCCCGTCTTAAAAAAAAAAAAGAATCGGCAATAAATAAATGAATAGAGCTTGTATCTGTTATGCCACTGAAACCTTGCGTAAGTTTACGAGGAAACAGCCAAAGTCAATTTCTCTCCCTGGAATACTCTCCCCGACCGACTCCCCCCCCCCCAGCCCAGCCCACCCCGTCCCTTTCTTCTTAACGTTGCGCAAAACAACAGGAGGGCGGGGGGGGGGGAAGCAAGCAAGGGAGTTTCAGCGGCAGAAGCGGGAGAACATCTTGGCACAGCGCTGAATTTGCCGGTTGTGGCTCCTTCCCCCTCAAAAACTTGCCCGGAGTATTTTCTCCCCGGGTTGCGCTCCGATCCCAGGCTTTCGGTGCGGCCCAGGGGCGATCGGGGGGCGAGGGTCGCCGCCCCGTCCGGTGCCTTCCCGCCCCCCAGTCGTTCCGTTCGATGAGGTCTGTCCTGTCGAGGGATCTCGGGGTGACGCTCGCGCGTCCCCGGATTGCCCGGAAGCCCCGATGGGAGAGGGATTCGTCCGATCTCGCCAAGCACCTTCGCAACGAGACCTTTTGGCCCTATTGATCCCCTCGCGGACTCTGGCCGCCCAGCTGCTCCCCCTTCCTTCCCCCCCCCCCTTCCCCGCAGTTTGCAACCCACAGGAGCCCAACGAAAAAGGTTGCGAGGCGGTCCCTCTGTCACGGCAGGGGCCAATTTTCTCCGACCGCTCCATGACCTTGTTTTGTTTTTAAATAAATTTATTAAACAAACATCCGACCTAAACGACATAACCCTAACACCACAGTAAAATACGATTACATAATACACCAGTGCGACCATCACCCTCAGGGCTAGCAGCAATAATATTTTAAATTTCATTCAGTCCATTTTCTCTCCAAAACTTCATTGTTTCTTCCCTGGGTGTATACCCCTTCCCTCTCCGAAAGACATATTCCAAGAATACACTCCATATTTTCTTAAAATCATTATTTTTTGATAGGCCTCTTCTTATTTTCATATCACATGTCAGTTTATCATTAATTGCCATATCCCATAGAGCTCTATACCATTCCTCTAAATTGAGTTGGTTATCATTTTTCCAGTTTCTTGCAAAAATTAACCTTGCTGCCGTAATCATTATTACTACTAATTCCTTATTTTCTTTCAGCAATTGATCCTTCTTAACCAAATTCAATAAAGCCATTGACGGGGACATTTGAATATTTAATCCGGTTATTTCCCTTATTTCTTTAAAAATTTGCTTCCATTCTTGCTTTCTTAGTTCACATGACCACCACATATGTATATACGTCCCCTTCTCTTTTTTTTTTACACCTCCAGCATAGTGATGATACATTTTTATTTATTATATTCAGTTTTACCGGCGTTAAATACCACCTCCATATTACCTTATAACAATTTTCTCTTATCCTTACAGGCATGTTCTTCATAATTCTTTGATCCCACATTTTATCCCATTCTTCTCCTATTACTTCTTTATCCAAATCATATTGCCAATTGTGGCCGATCTCCAAGAGAAAGCCACCTATGCAATGCTCTCCGACCCCCCCCCCCCCAGATCTGAAGGCACCTGGTTGATAACGCCCCTCTCCCCATTGTGAGGACATTTTTCCTAGGGTCCCAAGAAACCCCTAACCCTGTTTGTTTGTTTGTTTGTTTGTTTGTTTTTTAACCCGAGAGGAACCGTGTGTTCATCTGTGGCACGGATGCCAAAGAAGAGGCCCGCGGTCCCTTTTTAGACCAACAGGTTTTAGCAGGCGTTTTTTTTTAGGATCCCCGCCCGCTGCAGTTTTATTGCATTTTCACTGAGAAGTCAGTCCCTTTCTCAAGGGTCTTCTTTATTCTGATCCAGCAGAGAATGGTGGCTGAACCTGGAAGCTGCAAAGGCCAGCTCTACGATCCTCATGCATACTGCCACAAACCGTGTATTTATATATGTATAAATATAGATTGTGGTGCTGGAGGAGACTCTTGAGAGTCCCCTGGACTGCAAGGAGAACAAACCTATCAATTCTGAAGGAAATCAACCCTGAGTGCTCACTGGAAGGACAGATCCTGAAGCTGAGGCTCCAATGCTTTGGCCATCTCATGAGAAGAGAAGACTCCCTGGAAAAGACCCTGATGTTGGGAAAGTGTGAAGGCAAGAGGAGAAGGGGACGACAGAGGATGAGATGGTTGGACAGTGTCATCGAAGCTACCAACATGAATTTGACCCAACTCCGGGAGGCAGTGGAAGACAGGAGGGCCTGGCGTGCTCTGGTCCATGGGGTCACAAAGAGTCGGATACGACTTAAGGACTAACCAACAACAAATATAGATTTAGATTATAAGATATGGAGCCAGACTGACCGTAACCGTTCCTGGACTTCAGTCTGACATAAATACAAGAAACCGACTTTAAAAGAACATATGTATCGACGGATCTCTCCAAGGCTTCTTGAGCATTTAGAAATAGAATGGAAGGGGGGCCATCGTGCCAGGAAATAAGGTTTATAGTCAAGTTTTCTTGTGAAGATGGTGCTGTTATTTTGCAAAACGGGAGCTTCGTCTGAATGATGCCGGTTAGGTTGCTATTGTTCATTCTAGTGAATGATTCTTAAGGGGAACCCAGAGGGACCCAGAGTAGAAGAGATGCACCCATAACGAGCTGGCGGAGGCTTGCTTCCAGGCAATCACGAAATAATCCTGACGTTTGGATTACATTAACGCTTCCTCCTCGAAGCACAAGGCGCTACTGGATGCAAGCACGTCAGAATTACCACCTCAGCCATCCAAACCTGTTGGCGATCGAGACCCCACTGATTTCAGCCTCTCAAGATGCATACAGGGAAAATACCTCCCCCTCTCCCAAGGAGATCCACCAGGTTCCCACTAGCGTTGGGCTTCCCTGTGCGTGCAGTCGAGAACGTGAATGATTTTTCCCGCAGGGGAAGTCGGCAAAACCTCGACACGTGTATTAACAAGGCCCAAGCATGCTTTTGCATGAACCCTCTTGGTCACGGCTACACTCCTATTGACCAGAACAATTCAGCGTTTTCAAATAGCGTGATTAATCCTAGGTGTGTTCTGTTCTATAACCCTTTAAAACGGTATGTATCACTCCCGTTTATCTCAGAGCACGTTAACTATTTTTTACACCGGCAACTCCTAAAACAGCAGATCAAACCAGAAATATATTTTTAAAAATATTTTTTGTCTCCTATAGGAGAGAACGGGCGTGCGCCCGCAAGACTTAGTACTATGAATCTAACAGGTCGCTTTTAATTAGTTTACGAATTCATTTGAAGGAATTCGCCTGTTTGGTCCTTAGGTGCCTTGCGTCCACCGTTCAGGCTGCAATCCTACAGGATTCCCTGGATGGTCAGCTCCACTGAACAGCGTGGGACTTAATTCCGAATAAAGCCGCTTAGGAAAACGATGCCTGTGAGGCCTTCGCTGAATTCTGCCAGATGTGGTGCGGTGGCTGCTCCGAAAGACGGTTCATATCAAGCTCGGTTCAGCCGAAGGGCCGTAATCTCGGTTATTTACCGCTTCGATCTCGGGTTGAGGTTGTGGAGGGAGGAGGGTTCCGTCGATCTAGCTGAAACCTCCACTGACACCTATCAGTTCCAATAGAATCCCAGAGAATCCAATCATCATCAGTAAGACAGCGATTTGAAACGGAGGCGGCTCGCGAGTAGACCTGCTCTGAACGCCCGCTCCTGAGATTTGTTTCCGCTCGACTCAACGTAGTTGCCAAAGACCCCTCCTTCTGCCTCAATGCAGCCGCTGCCTTCTGGCTCTGCAGCCCAATTATCCATCGTTTCATCGGACTCATCAAAATCACGGGGCTGATGTCCACCGTCCTTTTACCACATCGGGTAATCCTTCGCAACTCTCTGCCCCAAGGAGTTTCCAGGCCAAACTTCCATCCCGTCTCACCGTGTGAGGACAGATATGCCATTCAATATGGTCAGCACTAGCAAAGCACTAGGAGCAAAGGGCATGGCCACCGAAGGAGAGCCTTTTGAACCGGGAGGGTGAACAATGATTTCTTTGCATTCGGGTCAACCCAACCAGTATTTATTTGTATTTTGTTTATATATGGACCTTGGGCAGAGATGGCTGGTTCTCTTAAACGTGAAAGGACTCGCATAATATTGTACCACTTACTGCCAGAAGAAGTTTCACAAGTTCCCCACATCACCATGCACTTCGGCAAAAATATGGTGTAATGTTGAATTTAAGCCAAAACTATCTAGCAGACTAGTTGAATGAGATGATCATCATAAGATCTATAACATGAACTTTCTTTTCTCTCTCCCCCCATCTCTTATTCCTAATGTGTCATGCTTTAAATTCACATCGGAGTCATGAAGAGGAGGTACATTTGTGCTAGTTACCTTTGTTAGCCACTCTGAGAACCTGCTTGGTTAAAGGATGAGGCATAAGGCATCAAATAAATGAGTGATATTAATAAATTAATATTAATGCCATGGCCACCATTTCAATCCAGTAAAAGCAGTTTCATCAAAGGATGTCATCTCATTTGGTATTTTGAATAAGGCAGTGTGTATCTTCCTTAATTGGACCCGACTGAGTTAGTAAAACATGCATGGGTTGATTTATCAAGTTCCTACTGGAACCCTCGGTGGAACAACCCACTGAATTGAAGCTTGAACAGGTGAAAAGGCCTATTAATTAAACACACTTCTCCTCCAATTTGTTTGCTTTCCAGAGTGAAATGACCTCTTGTTCTCTATCAACCAATGGGACAAAGTACTTAACTGTAGAAGTTCCTCCTGCAGTAAAACTATTGCAATTCCAGAAAGGAAGTGAGGATTTAATCGTAATTTCTAAAGTGTAAAATAAATGTTAGGAGTTAAATCCAGTTGGTAGTCTCAAGTAGGGTAAACCCATTGAACTAATAGGAGTTGCAAAAGTGTAGGCTTAACAAATCCCTTCCATTCAGAGAGTCTTACATTCATTCCAGAAGAAGGTTCTCTGAGTCTGAACACTTCTAACCATTGCATGTTGTTATACAGTTACTCTGTAGTTACTCTATGGAAAGGCAAAAATTGACAGCAAATGCTTAAATGTCCTGAGAACTGCTGTGTAATAGTGTCAGATTAGGGCTCAGGAGATCAGGGTTCAAATCCTTCCTTGGCCATGGAAACTCACTGGAAGTGTTTTCGGCAATGGTAAACCACTCCTCACATACCTTAAAAAAACCTGTTGGGATCACCACAGTTTAGAAGTTGTCGATATCAAACTGCTTTGCAGTGTTTTTCACGGGAACACAAATGCCATGAAAGAAGCAAAAATGTGGTTTTAGGCCAGAATCCTATATGTATTTTCCTGTGAGTATGCCCAACAGGCCTGTGTAAGACTTACTTCTGTGTAGACATATACAGGAACAAAAACAATACTCAATTATATTGGTTATTGCTAGTTTATAACTAATGTTACTTGGTTATTCTAAGCAATGCACATTTTAAACTCCAGTATAAGGAGTCCATGAATCTTTAGACAAATGTCTGTAGTTCATAGTAGCCTAGATGGCAGGTAATATACTCCAGATAAAAAAAGAGATGATGATGATACGTGGGTTGTGCAAATTTGAAAGTAAGCAAACGGCTTCTTTTGGATGGCTCGTATTCCTAGCAAAGAGATAGGTCAGAAGCTTGGGAATACTCATGGATCTGGTGTTTTTAGCTCATACATTGGTGGCAGTCTGGCCATGATTCAGCATAATGGTTCTCAGTGGGCAGTACCTGTACCATCAGTGAGACAAAGAAGGAGTCTAATGAGACACAGCATTTCCATAACACAACATTACAGAATTATTATTTTTGTTTCATTGGATCATAGCAATAAAATATATTGCCAATAACGCTACTGCAATTTTTATTTATTTTTTGTTCCATTTTACAGCAAGAGGAATATTGCAATAGCAATAAAATGTACACTTAGCTGTATTATTACAGGGTTGTTGTTTTTTTATTGCTAATGGAATCGTTCTTTTTGTTTAAATTTATTGCAGACAGTACTACAATTCCATGTCCTTTAAACTTGCATAAATGTTAAATAATGACATGCCTGTAAACATATACATCTCTTTATCTGAAAAAGCATTTTTATCACAGTTGGATTCTGGTCCTTTCAAAGAGTGATGGGTGGAACATAATCCTTCCTTCCTTCCTTCCTTCCTTCCTTCCTTCCTTCCTTCCTTCCTTCCTTCCTTCCTTCCTTCCTTCCTTCCTTCCCTCTCCCTCTCCCTCTCCCTCTCCCTCTCCCTCTCCCTCTCCCTCTCCCTCTCCCTCTCTCCCTCCCTCCCATTTTAAAAATATTTATATGCTACCTTTCTCCTAAAACGCATCCAAGGCAGCTTACAGTATTAAACAATATTAAAAGTTAAAACAATAAATTATTACAACATTTTAAAAAGAATTAAAGGAATAAGATATTAAAACTAGTAGATAAAAACAATAGTGACATTTAAAATATCAACAATAAAACTTAACAGTCCCATTTTTAAAGTAACTTTCTTAGATATCCAGTCATTAAGAAACAGCCTGCCTGAAGAGAAAGGTCTTTGCTTGCCTGCAGAGACAGGGCCAGACTGGCCTGCTGTGGAAGGGAGTTCTGGAGTCTGGGAGCAGTGACAGAGAAAGTTCTCTCCTGTGTACCCACCAAATGCTCCCTAAGGGTGAGATCCCAAAGCCTGGCGTTTCTTCTTGCATTACACCAAGTGTGCCCTGCCAGAAGGTCTCCCATTCTCCTGATGGTTTCACTTCCTGCAACCTCTCACAGTAGTGCGCCTATACTAGGACCAACCCATAGGGAAGTGAGTGAAGCTAACATTGAGTTGGGAAGTGCCCAGGGAGACAGTGTGTCAGTTACACTCTGATGAACAACAAATAAAAAGAATGTCACTCAGAAACCTCCAGAGAGATTTTCATCTCTCTCTTGCATTGGATCCACAGAAATCCTTGCAGTGCTAAGACAGCTCCCAGAAGAACTGGAATGCTGGATTTATCCAACAATTTATTCACACACACACACCCCTTATAGAGCCCCAACTGCCACTTAGTACAAAGGGTTTTACCTGAGAGTAAATATGAATAAGATTGAACGGCCCATCTGTCCAGACGAAGGATGGAAGTGGAGCTCTAAACTGACTCCGGCCATATCAAGTCCTGAACACCAGCTGGCCAAATTGTGGTGCTGCAAATTGTGGCGCCCCCCCCTCCCCCTTGCAGTTTCTCTTTAAAGCTAGGCACATGGGAGTGTGGCACCTTGTTTTTAAGCCAAACTATGCTTCCAGGAATGTGATTTGGCTTAAAACCAAGGCGCATACTCCTCAAGTGCCTTGTTTTGAAGTTAGATTACAAGATGATTTTTGACAGGGCAGCAACGGAATTGCAAAAATAAACAAGAGAGGCTGCAGGTGCCTTGAACTAGATGTAGACTGAATACAACATCCACGGCCTCTTTCCATTTTGTTCATGTAAGTGCAGGAAAAATCCCTGCCGAGATGATTGTTTAAATTTCTGTAGCTGACATTTATGTACTTTTCACTGCAAGATTTCTGTTTGCTTTCCAGCTGGCTTGATGGGAACATGTGTGAGAAAGCTTGAAATGTTGTGTTTGATTTTGGGGTCAAAACCAGGGCCGGTTCGCATTATCTCCAAAATAGTGCTACTATCTCAAATTCCTTGTGTACACAACTGAATGACAGTAATGCTCCATGATGTACCATTATAGCAACATTTGGGAACCTATTACACCATTGTAATCAATTTTTTTTTTTGTTCCATATGTTAAAAATAAAATAAATGTGTTGGCCCTTTTCTTCAACAAAATAGTACTTAGTCCCATGTAAATGTCTATTCTTCTATTGCCAGTCTCAGCCAGAGAGTAGATTCATGGAAGCTATTGCTGAATGGCAAGTGAGCCTTATGTAAATCCAATTGAATCAATGGGTCTACTCTAATTGGAACTTCCAAGAAAATATTGACCAATGTCTTTAGCATCAGAAGAGCAGGAAAAAAAGTCCATTAATCATGATATTGCTGTGATTTAAGTGGATTAAAAATGCTCTGAGTATAACTTTTTAAAAATCTAGTTGACCAAGAGCTGTTCGTTTTATTTCTAAAATATCCAGAATGAAGAAGCACTTTTAAAGCATAGAGTAGTAGGGAATGAGGAATATTACTGGTGCACTCACAAGTGAAGTAGCACAATTGTCTCCTCCTTATCACAAACAAACAAAACGCCCAGGGTCTGAAATTGCCTTACTATAGACTACCGATGTGGTGTCCTTTGAACAGCAAACTAATAGAACCAATATAACAGTGCACGTAGTGCCACCTGCTGGATATCTTGATGCATTGCAATAGGATCTTGAAACACGGAACCCTAGAGATGCTGATGTTTCAGTCAGTGCATTTTTTAAATTGATTTTTTAAAATTCTTTGCTAGATTGGTTGCTGCCTGTTTGTTTGGAAGTGAGTTTAATAGCCAACCTTCATTCAACCCAAGCCTACTAGTTAATGGTGTTTGCTTGATCTCACTGCTTTTACGCAATGTCCACTACCTAGCATATTCTCTTTGCTGTAGAGATAAAAAAGGATGTTGCTAAAGATCTATTCTTTACAAGAATAGTTCCTGAGAAAAAGATAGGGCTATCTTTCCTTTCCTTTCCTTTCCTTTCCCTTTTCCTTTTCCTTTTCTCTTCTCTTATTTTCTGTCCAGGCAAAGATTCAAGGACTTATGAAGGATTCAAGCTGATGAAAGGAAGATATTCGACAGGCAGAGCTTTTTTGGGACAGGGAGGTGTGTGATGGGGGGGGGGGGGGAGTATTCACAGCTTCCGTGTTCTGACATAGGCAGGTTGTATGCATATGGGTGAGAATTTCCTTTCAGTTTTTTTTTTTAATATGAACTGAACTGAAACGGTACCATGATTAATCCAGGCCCATTAATCCAGGCCCAGGGGTTTGAATGGTGTCACTTCTAAGACGTCTGGGTCCGATTCCTTGTCTATCCAGTCCCTTTCATGCAGAATTCAGGTTGCCACTTCATATTTTTGAGAAGCTGTTCCACGTGTGATATCTACAGGGCAGGCAGATGCCACTCGCTCCTCTCTATCCACGCTGGGAATAGAAATCCCCACTGAATCTGGTCCACGAAAACTGGAGGAGCATTTTAATCAATTAACTTAAAAAAACCAAAAAGACCCAATACGTTACCAAGAATTTCAGGATTTTCCCATTCCAGACAAGGAGCTTCTGCTTTTAGACCATCTGGTACTGCCTTGTTTCTTGTGATCCGTGGAGGTTGGTGTAGGAGGTGCTTATCCGTCTTCCTTAAACTTTCAGGAAAGTAGTAGGTCAGAATTTAATAAGGTTTTTGTTGTCGTTGTTGTTACTCTTAGTATCCCAGGGCCAGGGCCAAAAGTATTCCCCACTGCTCCAGTATACCCCACTGCCCAAGGTAGTGCTGAGACCCCAACCATCACCAGGAACACTGTTGCCAACCTGGATTGGGAACTGGGGACTGTCCCTGTACTCCGCTGTGATGCTGCAGAAGGAAGAGACAAGAATAGCACCAGTGGTTTTTCCAGCTGCAGCAGTGATCCCAGGCGCATACTCGGGCCACCAGTCAGGCATCCCAGAGCAACGAGCCTTGCTCTTACTGCAGGCGTAACGGTCAAGGTTTGAAATTTTGTATGTATGCTGTTAAAAACGACTAAGGGGGTATAGAAAAAGCAACTTTTGAAAACAAAAGTGTATTCAAAGTGCAGCTAGGAATGATATTTTGGTTTCAACTTGCAAATATAGATTGATGTGTGTATGTCTGATAGTTGGCACTCTTTGTAGTTTCAGTGCCATTGTACTACAATATCCAAGGCTTTATAAGAATTTAGGTTTTCAAATCTTTGATGCTACGGGAGTACGTTTGTGTAAGTTCTGCAAAATCTGTTAGTCAAAACAAAATCTGTTATCATAATGACAGCATGCTGGAGTGTAGATTGTAGAACTCTAGAGTTATGCAACAACAATACAATTTCCCATTCAAAAAAGGATTCTTAGATTTTTTTAAATAATTTTTTTAATTTTTTTTACTAAAATGAATTACATAACATAAACCTACTACCACACAGAAAAATGAAAAGAAAACACAATAAAATACAATTACATTTCACACAGTGCCACCATCACCTTCAGGGCCAGCATTAAACTTCATTCAATCCATTTTCCCTCCAAAAATGTATTGTTTCTTCCCTCGGTGTATACCCCTTCCCTCTCCGAAGTACATATTCCAAAAATACATTCCATATTTTCTTAAAATAATTATTTTTTGATTGGCCTCTTCTTATTTTCATATCACATGTCAGTTTGTCATTAATTGCCATGTCCCATAATTCTCTATACCATTCCTCTAAGCTGAATTGATTATCATTTCTCCAGTTTCTTGCAAAAATCAATCTTGCAGCCGTAGTCATTATTACAGTACTATTAAATCCTTATTTGGGATTCTTAGATTTTTAAGCATTTGGCTTTACACAACCTGCAGACAATGTTTGTTTATAGTTAGAAGGAAAGGAAAGCCTGCTTCGAGGCTAAGAAAGTTATTTTCTTTAATACATCATTGCTTTTAAAATCTTTGGTATTTTAAATATGCTTTTAAAGTACAACTAAATATTATTTAGTTATAATGTCTTTACTTTTTACTGATGTGTTCTAAAGATGTAGTCTCTGCTATAAGCTCTTGCATTTTTAGAATGTAACTTAAAACATTCTTTTTGATATTTTCTTATACTTTTGCTCTTATAATTTGAATTGAGTTCTGGCTTAAGTTACTTGCCTACAGCCTAAGTTTGATTTTCATGTATCTACATTTTTTCCTAACAATTGTAGGACTGTTTTCAATACATTTTAACTTGAAGTATTTTGTATATATGGAACATAGAAGCAATGTAAACAAATAAACTTGTCGAATTAGACAAGCTGATGTTGCCTGGAATTATTGCAACAGTGAAAAGATTTATGTCTTGAGATGCAGATGAATTTTGATATGATTGTCTGTGATTGTTTGGTTTCATTCTGGATGTTAACCTGTTTTTGGGATAAATGGCAGCTAGGAAAAACACAGGCTTCTGGTTTTTCCCTGGAGATCTATGAAATTTTGTAGGATTCTTAGGGGAGGTTCAAATATAAGCTGACCTAACCTGAGATATTGGTCCTTGCTCCTCAAGGCCTCCAATTTTGGCATTTTGTGGCAGTGGTCATTGAGAGAAGACAGAAACCCTCTTACCCCAGCGCTGTCAACTGGAAGTTCAGAGTGGACTGAAACTGAGGCAGAGCTAGTGGTGTTCACTGGCCCCTTGGTTGCTGATTCTGTAGTTGAGACTGTTCTGGAATTAGTTAATTCGTGGCCCCCAGTTAATTCTCCTTTTTGCTTAAGGCACTGTGTGTGCATCTGGAAATGGAGGAGGGCCCACCGTTGCTTATACACATTTTTCACAGTTCCCAGGCAAAATAGTATTTAGAGAAAGTTTTTAACTGGATTCTACCAGCTAAAAACACATGCATGGTATTTGGCACCCATAGGAGTTAGTAGTTTGGCATCTGTTTTGGAGGCAGCTATTCAAGTTTGGTTTTGTTTTGTTTTAAGAGCTCTCAGTTTTACCCTTACCTTCAGGCTAATCCCCAGAGAAACATAGGAACTCCATGTTCAGGGGCTGTGAAAGATCTCTCTCTCTCTCTCACTACTGATGTCAAAGACAATAGAATTATACAGTTGATTGGGAAGCCTATGTCAAAAGCAAATCTTACTTCCAAAAGTTTGAATACTTCATATTTATCAATCTATTTAATATATAATATATATATTCAATAAAACCCAAATCTTCACCTTACAGGGAGCTGTGCTGCCTTTTCTTTTAGTCTCCAATCACTAAAATGGCCAACACACATTTAGACCTTACCTTTTGACAGTAAAATGGAACCGCTATGTTCAAAAGCAGAATATCTCTCTCTTACTTGCCACTGATGTGAAACAGAATTGAGTATGTCAGTCTGTGGGTTTGTACAATATTTAGGGCAGAACCCTAATGGCCTATACAAAAAGGGATAACATGCAAACAATTCTTACTACCCCTGATTATTGGCAGGCCATCCATCATTCTTCC
This sequence comes from Intellagama lesueurii, assembly GCA_037013535.1. Classification (NCBI taxonomy): domain Eukaryota; kingdom Metazoa; phylum Chordata; class Lepidosauria; order Squamata; family Agamidae; genus Intellagama; species Intellagama lesueurii. The sequence continues at coordinate 188,904,325 of JBAJHW010000003.1, read as the reverse complement.
CTTTGTCTGCCAGGAGAGCAAACGATAGCACACAGTTGTGTGCTTGGCTGCACAATAGGCAGCAAGCGAAAGAGGAAAACCACTTGCACGACTGCTGTCATTACACAAGTAGTTTTCCCAAACTGGAGTTTATCTATAAAACTTTCAATGTTAAATTATGTCATGTTTTGCATGATATTGAAAAATATATATATCATGCAGCTGCAATATCATGAGAGAGAGCACAAAGCCAAGACTTGATTATTGCAAGAGGCCAGGAGAAGGTGGCAGAATTATGGTGGGGATGAACAGTAAGTGTTGTATTCCTGCAGAATTGCCCCAGCACCTGTGGCACAGACATGAGGATGCCCTTCCCCAATCTGTGATCAGAAGGTGGTTGGACTAGAAGACCTACCTTGTCAATCTCAGTAGGGTGGTGGTCACTACCACAACTGAGGGCAGTGAGCGAATTGAAGAGCTCCAGGAAATATAATGTGGCATACATATAATAGCTCTGTATACTGACAGGGGGGACTGACAGGAGTCTAGGAGGAACAACCAGCAGGTTGCCACCATTGCCTTCCAGCATCTTCCTTCTGTGGAAGATGCTTAATGGTAGGTTCGGCCCTGTTTGGACACTGAAATGTAATCTTTGGCTATAAATCATAATAATAATACAGAGTCAGTTTCCCACTTATATACCTTGGAGCATAACAATGACATTTAAGGGCTTTAAAAAACAAAACAAGGGATATACCTTTCTGAAAAGCTTGTTGAGAACAGGTCTATAGGTATTTCCCAACTGAAGACATTGAAGTGCATTGAACTTATGCAGGGCTGGCCAAAGGTATTTTCTTGCTTAAGGCAAAGACACAAATGGTGCCTTCTACTCATCCAAGTCAAAGTAGCTAGTATTCAAAGCCAGCCCCTTTATTTTTGCGCGTGAGGGAGAGAAATCCCAGAAACACATTTCCTCATCCATGTCAATAAAAACATACTAATAACAAAATAAATAAATACATAACAATCCACTGACAAATCTGTGTGGCACCCAAAATCTGCTGGCTGTGGTTCACTCTACCTAATGGTAGGTAAAGGTAAAGGTTCCCCTTGACATTTAGTCCAGTCGTGTCTGACTCTAGGGCGCGGTGCTCATCCCCGTTTCCAAGCCATAGAGCTAGCGTTTTGTCCGAAGACAGTTTCTGTGGTCACGTGGCCAGTGCGACTAGACACGGAACGCCGTTACCTTCCCACCGAGGTGGTACCTATTTATCTACTTGCATTTGCATGCTTTCGAACTGCTAGGTTGGCAGGAACCTAATGGTAGAGCTGCCCTTAACCCACAAGCCTAACACTTCCAAGCCTATGCCTTCAAATATTTTCCAGCTGAAGAGAACACATTGTTGGTGAGATGTGTTCATCTGATTGGGTAGCAAGACATGCAGGCCTTGGCCAAGATAAGTGCTTTCCCAGGTCCCCTCAGGACAGATTTGTTTGTATTTCAAATCACTTTCTCACTTCTAATGAGAGAACAGAACATGCAATTTCCCTCACCCTCTTAAGATGTATGCCACTGTTCTTTTTGTAACCCAAATGAAGAAATAGTATGTCCTCATTTTAATTAGACTGATGTGCTTTGCTGCAAGTCATTAGTGTTCCCAATAGGTTCCTCTCTAATTCTCACTGATAAACTATAGCAGGAGCTTCAGGCAGAAATTGCCAATAAATAGGGAGCTGGTTTGCAGGATCCATTGATTCTCACTTGCTGAATGAACGGGAGAGACACTTCGTTAGTCTTCTTGAATCTGCCAGCAAAATAATAACAAAATTAATGAGCCACCTTTTGAAAAGAAGGTGGCACATAGAGACTTCTAGTTGCCCAGGGCAGACTCCACTGCCAACTCTTGCATGAGCTGCATTAACAGACGGGGAGGTCATAAGGGATCGGGCCCCTTTGCCCTGCTTTTGGTGCCATCTGGTCCACAGACAGAATGGAGAGTTTGGAAGTAATGTATTACAGATAAAAGACACTTGTAATTGCCTTACCAATAACAACGATACCATGGTCACACTGTGATATCAATTTAATGAGGGGTAGTTTCATTTGTATGGCATAGCTGCAGTTTTTAGTAGGGCCCAAAAAAGTCAATTTCAGGACTATCCAAAACCCAGCAGCAATTCTGGAGTTATATAACCCAAAAAAGTAAAATTTCCAAGCTTATTTTAGTTACTTTACCAATTATATGTTTTTTTTTACCTTAGTGAAGGATGGAGGAGGAATATTACATGGTTCAAGTGCCAGCTTTTGTTCTGTTGTTGGTACTGACACAATAATGAAAACCATGGGAGAATTGTGTGTTGTGTACCTCAGTCTATCAGCTTGCAGCATTTGGATTTTGTTTTAATTAATGAAAAAGGAACCCTTGTGGTTACTTTTAAAAAACAAGAAAGTAAAGTATTAGGTTATTTTAAAAGAATGTAATTATAATCATAGTTAGCAACTGGAAAGGCCTTTCAGTGCTAACAGGAACAAATTACTCATAGAAATGTATTTTCTGAGAGAAGCTAGGTATATGCACCAGCATTGTGTGGTACCTTTCTTAACAATGTGCCATTTACCTTTTCTTTTACCTTCTCACCATTTTCTATGTTAATTGCACATTTTGTTGGTAAAGAAGAAGAAAAATCAAATAAATCCAGGCTTCAGTTCTTGAAATTACATGAACTTTACAATAACTGCTGCAACTGAGAGGGGAGTTGCTGGAGAGTGGATGGTCTTCCAGGTGAGTTGGTACAGGGATTTGTTTTATTTTGTTTTTTGTTTTATTTTAGTGTTTAGTGTGAAATTGGGCACAAAATGTGCAGTTGGAAAAAAGATTGTGCAGTTGGAAACCGGTAGAGATTAAGGTAGGCAAAATGGGACAACTTTCATACTGAGACATCAGAGTTTGTCTATCTGTTTCCCGATGCACAATTCCACCCTCCTCCCATTGAAAATGTTGTGTCCAACTGCATGCTAACCTCCTCCTCCCACCTACCCACCCATCCCACTGCCCACTGTCCCCTCTCTCCCTCTGCTGCAGCCAGGTGAAATAGCTGTCAGTAGGTGACAATTCTGAGAGCGAGGAGGAGCCACATGACAGCTTGTCCAATGGAAGGACCCCCACGGTCCCGCCTCCAGACAAGTACCATATTTTCCATGTATAAGATGATACTTTTGTCTAAAATCTTTAGATTAAAAATTGAGGTTCATCTTATACACGGAAGTAAGCTGAGGAGAGAACAAAAACAAGTGGAGGGGAAAGCAGGGATCAAAGTGATCCTGCAGCCCTTTGATCCCTGCTTTCCCCCTCCATTTGCTAAGCCCCATGTGGGGCTTAGCAAGTGGAGGGGGAAAGGGATCAAAGCAATCCTGCGGCTGCACGAGGGGGAAAGGGATCAAAGCGATCGTGCAGCCGTGGGATTGCTTTAATTCCTTTCCCCTGCCTTTTGCTAAGCCCCACTTAGATTTCTTAGTTTTGAGTTAGAAAAGTGGGAGGCATCTTATACATGGGGGCGTCTTATACACAGAAAAATATGGTATGCGGAAGAGGATCCTGCATCATGAAAAATTGTGGAATGAAAGGAATTTCAAGAGGTGTTCCTTGTCATGAAGATTTTGTTCTCCACAAAACTATTAAAAATGCAAGCAGCATCTGGCCACCTTATTGATAAAAAATTACAAAACATCATAAGCTGACTGTGTCAGGCCTTTGTTCTGACTGGCAGTGGCTTCTTTCCTAGCCCAATATGGAGATCTCTGGTATTTTCCAAATGGTCTCCCCTCCAAGTTCTCACCAAGCTTGGCCATGTTTAACTTCCAAAATCAAATATGATCAGATGAGTTCAAGATGGTAGCATATCTGTGTTATGGGATTTACAAATCAATTTCTATGTATTTCCTCTGACCAACCATTGTAGGTTTTTTTTTTCATAATCTTTCACTGAATTATATGCCATCTTTCATTATCGTTGGACCTTTCTAGAGACATTTAAAGGTACAAAAACCCCCACAAATAAAATATTGTTTAACGATGTGTGCAGATGTTTAACCACGTTTGTACACATATGCTTACACAGAGCATTGTGAGATTTTGTAGTTAACCCTTAATATCATGTGCATCTGAAAAACAGAAGGGGAAGAGTAAGAGAAATGTACGTTCTTGTGCAATTATTTTAGCACATAGTGGCACAAATCTGAGGGCAGGAAGGAAAAAGTAGTCACAGAGATATAACACTGGGATTTCTGGAAAGAAGGTGCAAAACAACAGAAAAAGTTGAAGCAGAGAGAAATAGCTCACCAAATGTTTGGTTAGTTTCTACCCATGTTGATTGTTAATATAGAGCTCTTTACTAATTGTAATTAATATTTCTGTGCACAATTCATTCTTTTGAAACCATTTGAACAAAAAAATTCAACCATTTCTGAAACCATTTTGAACCTGCTTTGGGAGAACAATGTCGGCAAATAAGAAACATCTTCCAGTTTGGCTTGTATTTTCCTGTTCTTCCATCCATGTTGCATATTTCATTTACAAAAACTGTGTATAATTGAATTGGTTCATGAAATGAGCATCTGGTCAATGTGTGAACATCACCTACAGAACTTTTTAGGACAAAATGTAGTTTGCTCCACAAGAGGGCTCCATGGTACAATCATTTCCAAAGGACATGCTAAGGTGGTATCTTTATTAGGCCAACCAAAAAGGCACAAAAGTGTGCAAAAGCACACACAACTGTGTAAGCTTTCAGGAGAACACTCTCTTCAGCAGGCAGATGTGAAAGAGTAGGTACGATGGGAGAGAGAAAAGGAGGAAGCTGTATCTTTGGTCCTTGTTACAGGAAGGAACACAGGAGGGTGGCTGCAGATAAATGGCTGGGTCTCCTCAGTGTTAGGTATCACCTGGTATAGCCCATAGACTCACTCACAGCTGGCAAGTTAGAAACCTTTGACCTTCCATCTTAGACACTGTGAACTCAAACAATAATAACAACTTTCATATAGATACATATATTTTGTCGCACTTGAGGCTCATTTTTAATAAGTTTTTATGATAAATGCCATAGGTTTACATTACAGGTTTTTATTTTGACTGTAAACATAATCTTAGGCTTATAAAAATGTCACAGACTGACCTGGAACAGAGAAAATAAGGTAGAAAAGTCATTCAAATATGACCAAGAGAAAGCACATGAACTTTCTCTGTGGGGCAGTGATAGTACAACTCATAGAAAATGTCTAGGCAACAGAGACACTATAATCTCTGCTAAGACCTAGCTTAATATAGGTAAAGGTAAAGGTTCCCCTTGACATTTAGTCCAGTCGTGTCCAACTCTAGGGGACGGTGCTCATCCCCGTCTCCAAGCCGTAGAGCCAGCGTTTGTCTGAAGACAGTTTCCGTGGTCAGCGCGACTAGACACGGAATGCCGTTACCTTCCCACCGTGGTGGTACCTATTTATCTACTCGCATTTACATGCTTTCGAACTGCTAGGTTGGCAGGATCTGGGACAAGCGACGGGAGTTCACTCCGTTGCGTGGATTCGATCTTACGACTGCTGGTCTTCTGACCTCGCAGCACAGAGGCTTCTGCGGTTTAACCCGCAGCGCCACCACATCCCACTTAATATAGTCTAGTTCAAATGCTCTAGTTCTGCATTCCATCTGTACATGCAACCCCTCTGGACCATTTGTTTCAGCCCAATGGTTGCAGAAATCTTAAGAATGGGCTGTGATTGAAGATTTTGGCTGAGAAAGATTGGAATTGCTGGAGAGGCAGGAGCTGCTGTTCCCCTGGAGGATGAGAAGGCCTTTGCCACTTTGGTTTAGGTAGTCGAATTTCCAATATATTTGTGTGGGAGGGGCACTAGAATGGAGAATCTACACAGTAATCTTCTTATGTATTTGCATTTGCATTTTATTTTAGGGCTTTAAAGATTGTATACTTGGAGCTGCTTCTCTTATGTTGTGGATCTCCTACCTTGGTCGAGAAATACCTTCATGAAAATTTAATACAAATCACCTTTTAGTGTGTTACTTTCATCTCCACATAGTCAAATCAATACACATGTAAAATGGTCCTTTAAGAACTAAGCCAACACCAAGATCACTACTAATTTAGCACAGATCCTCAAATTTACAGCACATAAAAAAAGGTCCCCCATTTAGCTCACAGAAATTATACCCGTACATTAAAATGCATACATTATGACATAAATGGAAGATATAAATGCCTAGACATAATTATACTTCACCTTGTTCTGGTTACCAGGGTATATTAAATGTAACCGAAAATCTTGCTGAATAAATGAGGGATCCATTAAGCAGACATAACCACCTGTATGAAGAATTTGCCTGCCATTGTAATTAGCTGGATCCACAAACTGTGTAGGAATTTGTAAGAAAGCCTCATGAAACAATTTAATTAGTGTAATTAATCCCAACCAGAAGTTAATCACAGAGAACATAAAGTGTGGTATTCCCTCTGACTTGTGTGGGTGTATAATCCATAGGTTTCATTTAAAATCCATCAAAGATAAGCAAGAGGAAAAAAACCCCTTAAAATCAGGCAGTGTTCTTCTCATTTTCCTTTAAGCCCCCGAAGGTGCAATTTTGGGCACTATCTGGCAACACATGCCATTTACCACATGCTAGGGCTAAGAAACCAAGATGTGTTGCTGCTGGAGATGAAGGACAAGATGAATGTACAGGGATGAGCTGGGCTGGCAACTGAAGTTTGTTTCAGCACCGGCATGTGGGCACTGTCTTCCATTACACTTGAGGGCAACAGTCTATATACCTATAGGAGTTTAGAGGGCACAGGATCAAGACATACAACATGCGCAACTCTGTCCTCTGACAAAGAAAGAGCCAGGAGCCAGGGAGAATGACTAGAACTGCCCACTGTGCCTAAAGCAGCCAACTCGGTTTGCACCTATAGCAGGGATGACTCCCTCACACACAGTTGAGTTGTCGCTCTTCCACTTCTCAAATACTGTAGTATTACTTGACGAGAAAAGAACTTTTGGTGTGGTGGATGGGGAATAGTCACAGATGGGCTTAAAATCATGTTTAAGATTGAAGAGAAATAAAGTAATGTATTATTAGGATATTTGATTTATGAAGTTTTAGAACTTGAGGTTTTGTATAAATAATTCAAGATACCCACTGTGATGTAGTAGGTACAGCTATCGACTAGGACTTAGGAGAGCTGGGTTTGAATCCCTGGTCAGCTATGGAAGCTCACTGGGGGAGTGGAACTGGTAAAACCACCCCTGAAATACCTTGAAAGCCCTGTTAGGGTCACTGTAAGTTGGTTCTGGCTGGACAGCAAAATAACAAAATAAACGTTTCAGGCCACTGTCAGTCAGTTCAGGCAGAGAATGGCTGGCTTAGGGTTACTCTCATAACAAACATCAAACATCTTTTGTAAGGGCAGTGGTAAGTGATGATACTCCTGATTCTCTCACTCTCACTTTTGATATGTAAGTATATTTATGCCAAATCTTCTTGCCAAAAAATGATAATCTGATAAAACTAGGGAAGCGGAAATTGTCCATGAAGCATGATTACCCTAGCACGTATAATCCTATAATAAGGATCTTAAGATGCCACTAAGCACATGATGTGGTTAAATTAAGAAAAGTGGGCGGAAGATGGGCTCCAGGCTGTATGCAAGGAAATACTATTGTAAAACATGGAGCGGAGCAACTGCATGTTTTCAGTGTGTACTTATAACAATATTGTAATATATGGAAATGCTGGGATAAATGACAATCAATACCCATATTGCCAGTGTTCATGGTTAAGGGATCCTCAGGGCACATATACTATAGCCTGCTCATTTCTCTCTTCCAGGAAAATAGCCTGGGAGGCAATTGGTCTGCCTGACATGTCCCTGAAAGGCATGTTCTGGATGCCTGTTGGCCTTCTGACCTGCTGCAAATGGTTGCAGTAAATCGGTGTTGCCGCCCCCTTTGGGCTGGCTTTGGCTCTCAGAGTGAAACCCCTTTCCTTATTCCCCCTGACAGGCTGCTTCTGACAAATCATAAAAGGAAAATGAGCTAGGATATCCTTTATCTTTTGTTCTTTCTCTGTCATTTGCCCCCATTCTTGCTATACTAATAATAAACTGTGTGCCATCAAGTCAATTCTTACTTATTCTAAGTAGTCAGTACTCAGAAATGGTTTGCCACTCCCTTCTTCTGGGGGCACTCTGGGACTGGTGCAGCTTATTCCAGGCCACACAGGCTGACTCTTCTGGGATGTACATATACCTAAACTCCAGCCAGCGGTACTACTAACCCAGAAAGACTATTGCAGTTTTACCTCTAGCTCCCTGCTCCCTGTCGTCTTTCTCAGTTCCCTTCTTCAGTAATTTGTCCTGCAATGTACTAGCTCTATTACTCCTTCATAGATACCTTGCTGCCTCCAAGAGGTTTCTAGTATAACCTACACTGAGCTGTTATGTATTTGGTAATATGCCTGCGTTAGAATGATTAGAAGGCCAACAGCTTGGAATAGAACAGGGCCAGACTACAGAGAGAAGACTATGATGATGACGATGATGATGTTGATGACACCTAATATCAAGTAAATTCCCCCAGCTAATTGTCCTCTCAAATAGTTTCTTCCAGAACATAGAAAATGAGGTTTCCGTGAAATGCATGACCTGAGCATATATGGTAATAATAATGTGTATTTCATGTAGGGCATTATTGGGGTAAAGAAGTAAGTTGCAGATGAAGTTTAGCTGTAGCTTTTGGTGCAACATGGCAGGAAGCTGCAAGGCAGGTTAGGTTTGAGGTGGGCATTTTTTCCAAGGCTGGAGGGTTGCATTAAACTCCCATGATCCACCAGAAAAGGGGGCACCCAATGCTAATGACCGGCTGCTGAGGCTACTGTGGCTGAAATGTGATATGCATACAATTTGCCTGTTGCTGTAGCTGCTGTTGACACTCAGTAGCAACTGCTGTGACTGTGAATGGAGGACAGTGCTAATGCTTCCTCCTACAAGATAGAGGCCTACAAGATTGTTGGGCAGAAGAGAGAACCTGGTGTAATCTTGCCTGATGAAGAGATCTGGAGATCTCAAAAACTCAAATACATATTTGCCTTTTGGTTGGCCTAATACACTAATCTGGATTTTAGAATTTTTTTGTATGTCCCTTGAAACTATCTTTGCTTTTTTTGCTTCTCATGAGACTATTTTTCTCCCCTCTTTTTCTTTTTTCTTTTCTTCTTCCATCTCCTTGGTCTTTTGCTTCACTTCACTTTTCCTTTCCTCTCCTTCTCTCCTTTTGCTATTCTTGCTTCCCTTCAGGTTACAATCTTATCAATACCGTTTAAAAAATGAATCCAAAGGGGTGCCCTGAACAGAAATGTATGTAAACCTTCTAAGTTGCAGCTTTCTGTAAGCAGAGCAATTTGCCTGAAGATACTTGATTTAGAATGAATTGGGTCCAAACTCAAAGCAGACTCAGTGAAAACATTGGGACTTCTCAGTCTCAATTAACATAGAGTTGAAATGAATTCTGGTTGCAAAGCTGAAACTTAAACGAATTGATAGAACGGCATCACCAGGAGTGGCGCCTGCAACTCAATTTGAATTCTTCAAATAAGTTTTGATTCAGGTCACAACGTTAACTCCACAAACTCATTCTACACACAAAAAAGCACACATTATAAAGCTGATTATATATGAAAAGAATACCACATCAGTAACTAGCTTTGCATTTTCTGTGTTAAATTTTAGAACTGTTCTTGGCTCACAAAGTCTGTGCCTGATAACATGGAGTCAGCTGTGTCTGTTTAGATAAGGAAAAAATGAATTTTAAAAATGGCAAAATAAAAGCTGTTTTCACTAGCAGTCAGACCGAGGAACACATAATTCTAACAAACCAAATACTGCCATCAAAGCAAGACATCATACTTTTTAAGTTGGCAAAGTGATGAAGGTCCCCAAAGATATAAAAACTGCTTCAGAAAGTAGGAGTTACATGTAATCAGAATGCTAACCTGAAAATGAGGAGGCAATTAAGAAATGGGGACAAGGCTAGATTTATGATGAACCACCAAAAATATTTAGTACATAGAATGTTTGTCATCTTCCACAAGTAATTCATTTGTATTTAGTTAATAAGGCTTTCTGTGTTGCAAAATTAAGCCACATTGCTGTGTTCACCAAAAACATCAGTATGCAACCTATTTTTGTGTGCACAAAATTAGCTTGTTTTGGGGGTGAAGATGGGGAATATGCTATTTTTAAATTTGGAATTTTACCCCCTTGTGCATTGCTTTATAGGAGGGAGGACAACTGTGGCCCTTCAGATTTATTTGGACTACAAACCCCATACTCCACTACCATGCTAACTAGGGCTGATAGTTGCAGGACAAAAATATTTGGAGGATCACAGTTGCAAACCCCCTGCTTCACACTCAAGTTGACTGTGTTAAAATGGGTCAATCTTTAACTCCCAGAGTATCCTCTGATCCCAGATTCAGAAGCAGAGAGACGTTTGGTGTAACAACAATGTGGCTACAAAAAAGGCAAATGTTATTTTAGGCTGCATTAACACAGGTATAGTCTCCAAATCCTACGAGATACTCATTCCCCTCTATTCAGCACTGGTTAGGCCTCATCTTGAGTCCTGTATCCAGTTCTGGACTCTGCACTTCAAGAAGGCTGCTGACAAATTGGAAAAGGTTTAGAGGAGGGCAACAAGGATCAGGGACTGGAAACCAAGCCCTATGAGGAAAGACTGAAAGAACTGGGCATGTTTAGCCTTGAGAAGAGAAGACAGAGGGGTGATATGATAACACTTTTCAAATGCTTGAAAGGCTGTCATACAGAGGAGGGGTGGATCTCTTTTTGTTCATCCCAGAGTACAGGACACGCAACAATGGGCTCAAGTTACAGGAAACCGGATTTTGGTTGAATATCAGGAAAAACGTCCTAACTGTTAGAGCAGTACAACAGTGGAACCAGTTACCTTGAGAGGTGGTGAGTCCTCCCAACACTGGAGGCATTCAAGAGAAATTTAGACAACCACCTGGCAGATATCCTTTGATTCCTGCACTGAGCAGGGGGTTGGACTTGATGGCCTTAGAGGCCCCTTCCAACCTCATTGCTCTATGGTTCTATGATTCTAAGTTGTATCCTGCAATAACCTTCGGCCACCTCCCAATATCTGCACCCCAAGGAAGCAGCAGCTGGTGACTCCACTTCCCTGGAGGTGGTGAATCCACTCCAGCTTTTGGTATGCGCTATCTAGGAACTAGCCAAAGTTCTGGAGCCCCATAATAGGTCCAGCAGCTTTGAAGCTCCTGTAAATTTCAGAGCGGATTCACCATCCTTTAGGAATTGGAATCACAAGTCTCCGCTGACCTGAAGGAAATGCCTCTCTCTTTCTAATGTAACCCCGTGGCCTCAATGCATTTTCTTATAATGTTATGGCAACAGTGAACAGGCGACGCCTTCCGTTCTTTACCAGAGCAAAGGAAACCAATCTGTCTCTCAATAAGCAAACTGACTTTGCTCCCACTTTCCCCTTAGGTTATATAGGAACACGTCAGGGCCACTGAGACTGGATGAAGCTCGGATAAGTCGAGCACATCAGTGAAAAATGCTTTTCCTTCTACCTAAGACCCCAATATAACAATTCAATCGATTGTACTGGCAGCCATGATCACAGCAGAGGGAAACTGTGTCAGTCTTATGGTGAGAATTGCTATTAACTGCTCAGGATGTGCTCCAACTTCAGGAAAGACGTGTCAAAGGGGGTGAAGCAGAGATACCTGTATAGTACTAGAGCAGAAACAGGGCAATTCAAAAAGTCAGCACAGCTAGAGATGAAGCTTGATGGGATCTGCGTCTGGTGAGACACATATTCCTTATCCCTCTATTAAATTAACACAGGGATGTTCTCTCTCTTTCTCTTACATCAACTTTATCTATAATGGTTGCAGGACAAGCAGGCATTCCACAGGTTCGGACTTGGCTATCAGTGTGTCTCCAGGCAAAGAAAAAAAATTAGCTTTTGAATTTCTGTTTGTTATGTGCAGCTGTAAATTGCACAGGATAAAGCACCAATAAAGCAGACATCTTCAATTCTAGACCGATCTAGCCATAACTGTGTGTTCTTTTAGGAGCTCCCCATCAATAAATCAAATGCCTATGCTACAGAGTCACATTTTACTGGCTGTTCCTCTGTTCCTTGCACGTAGCACAGCCTGTTTGGTTTATATCAGACAATGCAGCTCTTACTGCTAAAGAAAAATGTTCTTGGTATCTGATAATACACGGATTCTATTCATAAGCTGCATCTAGGAGACAAAAATAAAGAGGGGAACAAGTAAAGTATATGAGAATACAATGGCGAAAGGTGTCCAGCTGTCGGACAAAGATGTACTATTAATGGGGGAAAGGGATAAGTTTTGAGCCAAAATGGTCAGAACCAGAACCTTTTCCAATTCATATTTAACCTTAATAAAACAAACAATTATGATCAGCTGTGGTTCCGGAATACACAAATGTCAGTGTTGAACCATGCTGGGAGTTCACATTTGTGGTGGCACCAGCATATATTGTGTGTACAGGACAATACATTCACATGCACAATGGCTGTTGAAGTTTGAGGCTTTGGGCTGGCAGACTATTTCTGCTCTTTCAAAGTAAAATCAGATACTTTAGTTCATGCGTCATTAGAAGACGAAGGCACACCAGTTTTTCTACAGACACTGTTCCCCCTTAGCTTTGTATCTGAGCAATCACAATGGAAACAAAGTTTGTGTTAACACCTGATAGCTAGTATCAACACAAAGCAAGCTAGATCAGAAATGTTTGTGTGATGACAACCACATATCTTTTAACACTGAAGGAACTGCCACTTCTAACAACCAGCTATTTACAGTTTCTCACTCAGCCCTCTGTCAGGGGTCTTTCTGGAGATTTGGAAGGATGCAACTAGGCAAGGCAGACAGTTAGCTGTGGTAATCAACAAGTAAGCATTGCAACTACTGGTTGAGGAAGCTGGGAATACTGGGGGTAGGGGGTGGAGGGAGGATCTTCCCCTACCTGCTGCCTAAGGCAGCTGCATCACTTTTTTGGATAAGAGGAATGGCCTATTTCAGAGGAGTGAATCTAACAACATAAGGCCTATTCTATATACATCGCAGAAATGTTCATGCTAATATGTAAAACTATCAAACATTTGTGTTGTTAGTCTGTGGAACTCCTTGCCACAGGATGTGGTGATGGCATCTGGCCTAGATGCCTTTAAAAAGGGATTGGACAGATTCCTGAAGGAAAAGTGCATTGCAGGTTACAAGCCATGATGGGGATGTATAATCTCCAGGCTTAAAAGGAAAGTACCTCAAAATGCCAGATGCAGGGGAGGGGTATCAGGAGACAGGTCTCTAGTTGTCTCGTGTGCTCCCAGAGGCATCTGGTGGGGCCACTGTGAGATACAAGAAGCTGGACTAGATGGGCCCTTGGCCTGATCCAGCAGGGCTCTTCTTATGTTCTCATTCATACATATGCATGCATGGATGTGCAAACCTACATTATAGGCTGGGGTTCGTTGCTATTTTCTTTCAGGAGAGCAATATAAAGGGGGTGAATTTCAACCCCAAAGGTTGCCATGTCTCTAAATTCACAGTTCAAAGATTAATTGAATTAATTATTGATTAATCCTAGCCATTTTAGCACCATTGGCATCACTGGGCATCTTCCTTCCATTTCACATAGTAGGGATGTGTGGGTGGGTGACAGATGTAAGCTAAAAAAGGAGGAGGGGCAGAAAGTTTCCTCATTCACTGTCCCTTTCTAAACATACATTCATTTACAAATGTAAGAGTCACGGCGTAACTTCCTTTCTTCGGGGCAGCAAGAACATTGGACAAGGCTGGATTTCACACTGAAACTTAGATTAGTTTCCTAAGTTCTAAAGATATGTCTCATCACCTTGACCTAATTTCCTTTGTGAGTATGTAGAGTAGAGTTAATGCTACTGCTTTTCATTTCTTTCCACGACATATTGAAATGCAGGCTCATTTAATATCTATATGAGGCCGCTGGGTGAGGTCATCCGGAGTTGTGGGGCCCGGTGCCATCAGTACGCTGATGACACCCAGCTCTACCTCTCCTTTTTTCCTACTGCAGTGGATGCTGTTCCGACCCTTGAACACTGCTTGGGGACCGTTCTGGAGTGGATGAGGGCAAATGGACTGAGGTTGAATCCGGACAAGATGGAAATCTTGCACGTGGGTGGCCTCAGCGTCAGTGGGTTGGGAAACTCCCTCTCCTTTGGGGGAGTGAATCTTTCCACAAAGAGTGAGGTTCACAGCTTGGGCATCTGCCTAGACCCAGATCTCACCATGGAAACCCAGGTGGCATTTGTGGTCTGGGCAGCCCATTTCCATCTTCGGAGGATTGCCCAGCTGTGTCCCTATCTAGACGCGGGGGCACTCACGGCGCTGATTCATGCCCTCATAATCTCAAGAATAGACTATTGCAGTGCTCTCTACGTGGGGCTACCCTTGAGGCTGATGTGGAGACTTCAACTGGTCCAAAATTTGGCGGCCAGATTAATAACTGGGGTGAAGAAATTCCAGCACATCTCCCCCACTCTGGCCACCCTTCATTGGTTACCGGTTCATTTCCGCATCGACTTCAAGGTTATGATGATAACATTCAAAGCCCTAAATGGTTTAGGACCTCAGTACCTATCAGAACGCCTGCTCCCAGCCAGATCTGTCTGTAATACCCGTTCTTCACAGGCAGGGCAGTTGAGGGCCTTGACCCTGAAGGAGGCCCGGAGGGAAAGAACTAGAAACCGGGCCTTCTCGGTGGTTGCCCCCCGTCTATGGAACAACCTGCCTATTGAGATCCACCTGGCACCCTTGCTGGATGGGTTCAAAAGAGCATTGAAGACCTGGCTCTTCCGCCAGGCTTTCCCGGAGCACTAGGATCTCGCCCTCCCTTTTTACCATTCTTTTTGCCATCCTCTCCATTACCCTTTTTATCACCTTTATTGCCATCTGTTTTAATTTCCCTATGTGTTATGTATTAATGTATTTTTATCGTGTTTTTAATATTATTCCTTATATTGTTGTTAACCGCCCAGAGTGGCCTGGTTGCCAGATGGTGTGGGATATAAATTCAAATAATAAATAAATAAATATGCCTATCAAACTTTTCCATGACATAAAAGCATCTTAGAAGCCGTCGATGCATTTTTGCAAACAGTTCAGCTGTGGGGCACAATCTCTAACAGTTCAGCTGTACAGGCACAATCTCTAACTCAAGTAAGAGGGTCTGGTTCCCAGAAGCATCTTTCTCACACAACAAGTGCAATATCCAGACATGATTTGGGTCTGTGATGGAGCTATTTCATAAAAGTTGTTGTTGTTATGCGCCATCGAGTCGAATCCAACTTATAGCACCCCTAATTGGGCTTTCAAGGTAACTGAAGTATTTAAGGAGTGGCTTTACCAGTTCCACTCCCCCAGTGAATTTCCATGGCTGAGTGGGGATTCAAACCCTCCTGAGTCCTAGTCCATCACTATATCCACTATACTACACGGGTTTCGTAGAAATTACTAGCTACGTATAAATATCTGCTGTTCGACCATTCCTATATCTTTTGGTGCACTAGTTACACTGTTTTATTGATTCTGCTGTTCTTGCTTTTTAAATTATTACTTCCCTTACTGTTTTATGAGTGCATTTGCTTTATTGTTCTCAACTGCCTTGTACTAATCAGGCAGTATAAAAGTGCAATAGATAGATAGACAGACAGACAGACAGACAGATAAGCAAGTTGTGCTTTTGTAACTAGTTACTAATTGTAAGTAGTAACACATCATGGCTTATTTGTCATTGATTTTCTCTTCCAAAGACAAATGCATAACCAAGTTACACTATGGTTGCGACTGAAGAAGGATAACTTCACTTGGTTTGCAGTGTATCTATGACTTTTGGGCAAGCAGCTTATAGCATATGCTTTAAAATAATGAAAGAATAATGGTTCAAGTTATTTCTGAGAAATGAAAAAGTAACAAAGTAAGTCCTGAAGCCAACCATTTGTCCCAAGTAGAATAAACCCATTGGTCAAAATCCTGTTGTACAGTTACACAAAAGGTGTGACATCTAACTGTGAATTGCCATAAACTAGGCAATCTCCATAAGTATCACCTGTTGCATACTCAGTTGTGTAACTGAATATATAAGAGAGAGTTCCTACAGAGATTTCTTAATTTACAGCAATGTGCTGCTAAAAGTAATGCCTTTTACATAACTATGCAACAGGATTTCAGGCATTCAGTCAATGACAACTTTTATTTGTCTGGTGCTTTTCAGTGCGGTCTGCTAATATACTCATCTGCTGGTCAGCAAAACTATCTCCGTGTATACTTACTTGCTCATTACCCAGGGCAGCTTGAGGTTTGAGTGCACCCAAAGTAAAGTGTCTCTGGTGGCCCATTTCTAAGCTGGTGGTACCTTTCAGGCTTACCTGGTGGTGACATGTGGCTAAGACCAGGATCTGCCATCTTAGTTTCACAAAACAACCAAAAGCAAGAGTAAATATTGTGGGTGGGACTGTGGGATGTCAAAATAAATTTAGTTACAAGCCACCTGCTCTGTATGTGAGCAATCACCAGGCATCAGCACCATAGTGGCCTCTTCTGAATAAACTTATCAGTGGGATCAGTTTATACATTCAATTGTTCCTCATTAGAGATTCGGTCATCATGTGCAGTCATGTCCAGAGCAAATATCATAGCCCTTTTTATTCTGTCTGTCTTCAGTGTATACATTTCAGCTCAGTGTAAATGTTTGTATATCTGTCATTTATTGTAATATTCCCAAAGCCTTAAGAATGCAGAAGATGGGAATAGAAATTGAATAAAATTAGAAGAAAGGAGGACTTTTCTTGATTGCTGGGACTTTTTAAGAAATGATTCTTTTCTGAATTGATATGCTCATGTTAGATCAGACATTAGCAGCCAATTCTATTAAGGTCTTAGGTAGGATAAATTAGTCATCTGATTTATAGAGACCATCAGGAATCTGTGAAGGGAATAGATTAGGGCTTGTAATGAAACTCTTTTGCAAAAGAAACATATTAAAATTAGGCAATTTCTTTTCTCTGTCCTTTGATATTGCTTGCCTGGGTGATCAATCCCTGACGGGTCAGGGGTAGTTATGAGCTTTTGTTATTTACCTTATTAACATCTCTGAGTATATTTCACACATTTTCCTACTTCCAATAGAACTTTAAAAAAAACCCAGAACACGAGCCCCTAATTTGTTTCTTGCTCCAAGTATGAAAAATGACGGTACAGTTAGCTTGGCAATTGCTGCAAAATTTCCTTGAAATCCGTATAATAGAATCTTGATAACCAGCTGGTGAAAGAAAAGATAATTCCTTCCTTGTCCTTCTCCCTCACCCCCTGGAAATGATATTTTTGGACCACAATTTCCAGAATTCCCCAGCCAGCTTGGGAGTTGTACTACAAAGGTAACCCTTCTGGGCTCTGAAAAAGCTCAGAAATCCACATCTTTGGAACATCTCCCCTGCTCCTCCCATATTCTGTATAAGTTTAGCACCGGTCTTCACAGTGACTGGTGGGAGTGAGGGAAATGAATTTTCTAGCAACAATACATTCTTAGGAACAATTTCTGTAATTGTGTAAAAAAATTCTGAGATAGACATTGTGAAGGAGAAGTTGGATAGCTCAGTGGTTTTGTTCAGTTCCCCACTGTGCCTCTCTGACAGGGACTGGACTCAATCGTCCATAGGGTCCCTTCCAGCTCTGCACTTCTAAGACTTGTCATTATCACCGTGTGCCATCAAGTTAATTATGACTTATAGCAACCCCTTTTCAGGGTTTCCAGGTAGAGAATACTCAGTAGTGGTTTACCATTCCCTTCTTTTCTGGAGGCACCTTGGGTCTGTGCGGCTTGCCCAAGGCCACACAGGCTAACTCTGCTTCACAGGAATCAAACTCCCAACCTCTGACTCTGCATCTGGATACCTAAACCACTGAGCTATCTAGCCAGCTTATTATTATTATACAACCCATTAGCTTTACAAAAGACCAGATCTTTGTGGAGATGTAAGCTACTGTAAAGTGCTTTGTTGGTATGGATCGACACAAATGCCTATTTTTGAATACTTCTAGGAAGTAAGTCTTCCTAGAACATGGGGGGTAACATGAGGAACACATGTACTTCAGAATTTACAACTGGTAGCTGAACTGCAGGGATTACAATACCAATGCCCTTTGGATACTACAGACTTGGATACTATGCCATTCTCCAGTGTTTTATGAAATAGCAAATTAACAACAAGGAACTATTAAACATTGACAATGTAAAACTTATTTTCCTTTATTGCCATCTACATCTAAGATCTCTGCAGAGATATAGCTTCCACAATAAGCCACTAATGGGTCAAGGGTATTCTTGGGATAACTAATGCTTCACAGTCCTTTGTGTGAGTAAAGGTTGTTCTCATCAGAGACCATCACCCTCTGAGACCAAATGACTCCTACCTATCAATTCACTAAGTACAGTGGTGCCTCGACTTACGAACGTCCCGACATACGACCATTTCGAGTTGCGACCAGCTCCGGCCGCAAAGAGGCTGCTTCTTTGTAGCTCTTTCACCCCAACGGTTAGAGTGAGTGCGTCGGAGGAGGCTTCGGACTGCCTGGAGCTGCTTTCTGCTCCTGAGTAAGTATATTTACTATGTTTTGCAGGGTGGGTTTGGCTTTGGGGGGGGGTTATGTTTCTGTGCTGTGATGTTTGTTGTGTTTTGGTGTGTTTTCCCCCCAGCCCCATCGCGTTCCAATGGGGCTGGCTGTGTGTGTGTGTGTGTTTTTCCCCAGCCCCATCGTGTTCCGATGGGGCTAGCTGTGTTTTTTTGGTTTTGGTAAAAAAATTTTCCGGCCACGTGTTCCGATGGGGCTTGCAGTGTTTTTGTGTGTGTTTTGGTGTGTTTGTTTTTTGGCCCCAGCGCGTTCCTATGGGACTTGCAGTGTTTTATTTTATTTTAATTTTTTTTGGTATTTTTTTCTTCTTCTGGAACGGATTAATCGCGTTCCGATGCATTCCTATGGGAAATCGTGCTTCGACTTACAACCATTTCGAGTTACGCCCATCTTCTGGAATGGATTATGGTCGTAAATCGAGGCACCACTGTAAATCCACGAATACAGTAACTCATCCTGTGCTGATTTAATATCCTGTTTCCTTCAATGCACCTTCTCTGGAGACTAGTAAATCCAGTTCTAATTTTTCAGGCAGCCACATACAATTCTAACTGCTAGACTGGGTCTCATTTAGCACAGTTCTCTTCATCTAGGTTTTGTCCTCAAGTGAAATGAATGCGTTCATGCCATGCAGAGGGCCATTCTTGACGCATTGGCAGCTTATTCTTTTTGCTTTTACGTTACTAGCTCAAGTAATCTGTCCTTTACCAATAAGCTGAAGAAGCTCCTTAGATTTGTTGACTTCATTTACAAAATATTTACATCATGATGATCTTGAAAACACTGGACAGATTCATCTTCTAAAGGATCAGAAGCCCAAAAATCAATGTTTGGTAAGCTCTAAAACCGGATCTAGACTTGAACACAAATTCAAAGACACTGAGTTTATATGATTTAAAACAGGACACATTCCTGTTATTTTTTTAAAGCCTGAATTTGTTCCAGCCAAAGCAAATCATTCCACTTTGCTTTGATGAGAATGGAACGGGGCGGAATTTTACTTAATTTTTAAAGGAGAAATTAATATTAGGTTGTTTACATTACATGTTGCTTAGAGCTGACTGGAGTAATATTAGGGTACATGGTGCCAACAGAGGGCAATTATCACATCTACGAGCCTATTAAACTATAAAGAAAGAAAATGTAAGGGTTCTTTTTGACATTAGCTGCAAGGCAGGGGCTCAACATATAGTTACACACTAAATGTTATGAACAGTCCATCATTAAAAGCTGGAAATCTGTTAGTGTTCCAGAGATATGATTCAAGCAGCCCTTTGTGACTGGGCAGTCCTGCTTGCCAAGGAAGCCCATGTTTACACACAAGGACCAATCATGAAATAAAGCAAGCTAATGTGCAAACTATGTGAGGTGCAAAAAAACTCACTGGGACAACCAGAAGTTCTCAGTGCTTCAGGACTCTTCTAACCATGAGCTGTCTGTGGCAGAGACAGGAAATGTTTCTCTTTTAGACTGCAGTTCCTAGTATCCCATAGTTGGTGGTCTGACTGGCCATACAGGCAGTGGAATTCCGGGAGCTGTTATTCCCACACCAACATTGCCCATCTTCATCTTGAAAAATATAGTCTGATCCTCAAGAAGGAGAAATGAGCCGATGGTCAGAACAATAAGGAGAAGCAGAAGAAGGAGTTGGCAGATGGCACATTGCTGAGGTGCAGGGCCTTGGCTCATGCCCATGATGCCAGTAACGGAAGCTAGGCTGGACTTCCCTGTTGGCAAAAGGCAGTGTTGTGGTCTTCACATCTGTGATGTGAAGACCACAACAGCATCACACCAGGCCAAGTGCTCTGAGCAGGTCCAGAGCTACCCAGGTACACTAGCCTGGATTTAGGTAGGCAAGAAGAAGTCCCTCAGATCTGTGTTATTCAGGGATTCTCTAGCACTTGAAAATTGTAGTCTGTTCTTAAAACGAAGGTAGAAAGAGAACAGTAGTTGCAAAGACAGATAACTTTGATAATTTGTTCTCCAGGCTCCAAAAATCCATGCTTTGTCTTCAGAAACTCTTGAGTTCAGAAAGATTAGTTTGGAAAGAAAATACATTTGGACTAGATAGTCACTTTGCATAAAAGGGACAAGGTGTTCTTTTCCTGATGATGGAGGAGAAGTTCTTGGTCCATAAACAGTCAAAGCCACTTGATTTAAAAACCAACTGTTTGAGTCCAATATGGGAACAAAAGGCAGGTGAAAAGAAACCATGCATTGTTTCTACCACTATGCAGCTTTATGATCCTCTGGAAACAGTGACAGCAATTCGTTAATGGTGGGCTTCAGCGGGGGAGGGGTGTCTCATGGTCCTTCCTACCAGGCAAGGTTATCAGTTGCTTTTGTGATGCTGTTGGGTTGGATCAGCCCCCTGATCAAAAGAAAGAAGCCTCTGCTGCGTTCTGCTTTTTGCAGTGAGAAGGAAGGAATCCTTCTTTGCTGGTGATCTTTCCAAATGGAGCGATTACTCCTTCTCTCCGATTCTAGACTACAAAAGAGACTTCCTGCCAGCACCTCATCTCTCCCCTCAGTTGCAGCTCAGTCCATTCCTGCATTGCTGTTGGCTGTCAGGGAAGAATCACAGGGAGAAACCCCACTGCTTCTTTAATCTTGCTGGTTTGGAGGCATAGCAGCTGTGAAAGGAGAAAAATGAAGGAGACCAGATTGTTTCTCTGACTCTTTCTTGCTTGAACTTGATCCCACCACAAGTGCCAAATATATTTCCATTCAGAAGAACTTTCTTTCTCTGGATTTTAATACGTGCCTCAGAGCATGGTGGTTTTTTAAAATCTTCCATCGTAGTCTAGAAATTCCATTTTAGGAATAAAAGCACAGATCATTAGATGTGCTAATTCTCTCTGACCTGCTTTGCTCTTCTATGGTGAAAAAGACAGAAAATGGATGGAGAGAGAAAAGAACCTGAAAACGAATCTTTGCTTCTAGATTCCCTCGCCAGCTCCTCACCTTTGGATCCATTCCTACGTCCCTTGGACTCCATTGAACCCTGGAACTTTCACATGATTTCTGCCTTGATGTTCTTGGTGACCCTCCTGTCCCTCTCTGAAAATTTCACAGTCATCCTGGCGACTCTGAAGTTCAAACAGCTGAGGCAACCTCTCAACTATGTCATAGTGAATCTCTCCGTGGCTGATTTCCTTGTCTCCTTGATTGGGGGCACCATCAGCTTTTTCACAAACCTGAAGGGTTACTTTTACATGGGTCGCTGGGCATGTGTGCTGGAAGGATTCGCAGTCACATTCTTTGGTAAGGAGGCAAGTTTCTCTTTTAGTACGACTTTAGTCGTAACTTGTTAACTAAGTGACTTTGCTCGTGTAGGTCCCTTGCTTTGTATGCCGTATTTTTGTCCTCAACTTGCTAAGATGGCTATGTTTGTTTTGCACTGCTGTCACTTACTTGATTATACATAGTAAAGTTTGCTAGCAGAATTTATATTGCCAAAATCGGTAAGCAAGTCCCCTTTTCTGTCTTTTGTGTTTTTTTTTAAGGCACCACCACCAGCAACATATATTTGGTAACTGAGATTCATCTCTTTTAAAATATTGGAAGGAAAACGGATGAGTGGGTGAGAATGAGGCATGCTTTCATAGAAAACCTTTTAGGATTTTTAGCAATAATGGTGAAGTATGACTCCTAGAAAAATAACAGTGTTGTAACTCAAGGCTATTAACCAATTAAAGTGTTCTAAGTTGATTAACTGTAGTGCTTCATCTGGTTAATTGGTCAATTACTCTGCATCTCTGGTCGCTCAGAGAGGGCTCTTTCTGCAACCCACCAAGTGTTCAGGTTATCTGAGCACTCTTGTACCTAGCTTTTCTGAAAGCATAAATCTATTTCTAGATTAAATTTAGCACTACATTGTTTTGTCCTGTACTGTTCACACCACTATTTCAGGCATTGAAGCTCGTCTGGAATGAAACATGGTGTTAATTCTATTTTCTACAGGATAGTGACATTAATTCCATTTTCTTCTCAAAGTAATTCTGAGATGTTTCAATTTATTCAAAGTGACCCTGTGAGCTTCATAGGAGGACTTGAATTCAGAAGTTCTAGTCCAAGTTTAATATACTGTCAGCTTCTCACTACTACAGTGTTTTTTCCTGGCTGTCAATAGTCTGACTGTTGTATATTTAATTATGTATTCAGACTGCCTGAAATAGGTATCACTCTTCCAACTTGGTCAAAAGCAGTTTTTCTGTGCCATAGAAGCATCCTAGGGAAATGGCCATTTTTAGCAGGATCTTTTAGCAACATTTAACACAGAGCTTGTTGCTGGCAAAGTGTTTAGTAATACCATTTCCAAGCAGAAAGTAAGCCAAGGCAGAGAGCATCTGTCCCAGACATTCCCAGGCTGGGCTCTCCAATATGCATTGAGTTCCCAGACCCCTAATAACTGGCCATTGGCTGTGGTGACTGTGATAATGGCAGTTGTAGTCCAAAACATCTGGTAGGCACCAGGTTGAGGAAGGCTGGTTATTGCTTTGCTAAAGTGGTTCATCATCCATGTTGGGCAGCTTTGGATCCTCTGCTGGCAGGATAGCCAAGTCATCTTGGCAGTGCTTCTTGTAGCATCATACAGGTAACTCAAGCAAGAGACACACCCAAGTTCTCCCCATATTTGACATGATGCATATTCCCATTGGATATTACAAGTCTGCATCATTAGTCAAACTTATCAGCCACTCTCATGTTTGGGACTCCTGTAATTCCAAAAACAGCTCTTCACAAAGGTCTGCCTTCATATGCCATTATACTTTTGAGAATCAAACTGTTCATTAAAATAATGCTTGACATGTTTAATTTCTTAAAATAAACCATGGCTGGGACTATGGACGAATAAGAAACATACAATATAGGGTCTTATTTACATTTTCATGATCTTTTATTGATTCCTGAAAGAGGTCCTCTGAAATACAAATGTAAACAAATGACACGTGCATGAAAGTTTCACATTCTTTCATGTCTCCCTCTTTTATTTAACCTCTTTTTCACTCCTTGTCCGTCAATTTGCCCAGAAAATGTTTAATCAAATAGTGTCACCAGGGCTACTATCAGCAGCCAATCAGAATTTTCAGGAGGAGAAGAGCAAGAATTTTGAAGCTGTAAAAGGGCCCAGATTGGTTGGAACCCAGTGGGATTGTTTTTCTTTGTGTGGGTGTGCACACTCCTGGCACCCACCACCTGGTCTGCATAGCTGTTTGCTACTGTGCTTCTACCTTGGTTGGATCCTTTCCTTTTTTTCTCTCGTTGTCGGTATTTGTTTTCCATTTCTATGGGGATTATTTTTGCTGCCGCCTGCTGCCACCTGAAGAACTCATACAAGAGAAGAGAAGAAATATCAAGTGGTAGGGTATTTGTTAGTTTTTTTTGTTTTTATTTGCTTGCTTGTTTGCTTTTCTTGGTTTTTGGGAGAAGGGACTGTGTGTGTGTTTGCTTTATTTTGTTGTTATTTTCCCTTTGTGTGTATGCTTTTGTGCTTTCTTCTTTGATTCATTTTTTAGAAATTGTCACTTGGTTAATTTATTGTTTTATTTATTCTGTTAAAGGTATATGTTTTGGTGATTTTTAAAAGAACTGTTTTGTTTGGTGGTGGTGGTTGGTTGTACTGTTGCCTGCTTTTGAAATAGATTGATTCTCTGTCGCCTTGCCTTTGCTTTTTGGGAGTAGTTTTTTGGGTTCTTTAGGGCTTTTGGATGAGTACCAGTTAAAACACAAATAATGAAAAACCAAAATGAAACAACCTGAAAGTACCAATCCCTTTTGTGTTAAATGAATGGACCAATGAATGAAATACATGACAATAAAAGAGGCACGTCCCTTGAAAGAACCCAAAATGAAAGTTTTCATTATGCACATCCTTATTAAATACACAAACATCA
The DNA here is from genome assembly GCA_037013535.1 of Intellagama lesueurii. Classification (NCBI taxonomy): domain Eukaryota; kingdom Metazoa; phylum Chordata; class Lepidosauria; order Squamata; family Agamidae; genus Intellagama; species Intellagama lesueurii. The sequence goes on along the minus strand of JBAJHW010000003.1, from coordinate 188,879,634 downwards.
TTTTACCATCCTCATTCAAACTACTTTTGGCACATTTCTCTGCAGCACTTAGCCTAAGAAAATTCCTTCCCACAGATTGCAATTAGTCTTAGGAAATAAGTGCCAAACAAACAAATGCACACACAAACAACCAGACCCTGAAAACACTTAGTTGTCCCACTTGGGTGGTCTCATGGAGCTTTATTCTCTCCCTGCTTGATTCAATGGGGCTTAGGTCTAGGTAACACTGCCATGATAATAACTCATACTGGAAAATTTCATGAACACCTGTCTCCCTCACTCATTCACTTCCCTGACATTCCTATTAGCGCTAGAAGGAACCTTCCACTTGAACTGACTACACTCTCTGTTTAGTGCAGGAATGGGGAGTTTTGACCCTCTAGATATTTGGAATTAGAACTCGGAGGAGGCCTATGGTCCAAGCAGCAAGGGTGCCTCACCCAACATGCCAAGATGTGGTGCTCCTCCCTGCTCGTACCATGAGCCACCCTTGCTATGCTCACCTTGTTGTTGTGTGCTGTCAAGTCACTTCTGACTTACGGTGATCCTAATAGGGATTTGGTGGCAAGATGAGCTATGCAAATTGGAATCATGAGTGGGGAATTGGACTCATAACCCTCTAGTCAAAGTCTCACGTTACAACCTTTACATCATGGGTGGGGGATCTGTAGCTCTCCATATGTTCTTAGAGTTACAAAGCTGTTGGCACAGCCATTGGTCAGGCATGCTGGAACTTGTAGTTCAGCAACAGATGGAAGGTAGCAAGTTCCCCATCTCCACCAGTATTATCATATTGATTTCTTTTCCCCTGATAGAAGTTATTCTTTGTTACAGGAATAGTTGCTCTTTGGTCACTTGCTCTCCTTGCATTTGAGCGCTACATTGTGATTTGCCGCCCCTTGGGAAATATGCGCCTCCAAGGGAAGCATGCAGCTCTGGGAATAGCATTTGTGTGGATTTTCTCCTTCATCTGGACTATCCCTCCTACAATGGGATGGAGCAGCTATACAACCAGCAAGATTGGAACTACCTGTGAACCCAACTGGTAAGGCAGCTAAATGATATTTTTAAAATTGTCCCAGTGAAACAGAACCTAAAAATCTTGTGCAATTCTTATAGGTATTCCAGAGACTACAATGACCATACCTTCATTATTACATTCTTCGCCACGTGTTTCATACTACCTTTACTGGTGATTTTGGTGTCCTATGGAAAATTGATGCGGAAACTTAGAAAGGTAGGTGCAAACATTTACAAGAGACAGGATTGGCAATGAGGTTTCAGACCCTAATTTTGTGTGTGTGTTAAAGGGTCCACTTTTAGATGGACTGAGTTTTCAAACATGGTACATACATCTGAGGATTTAGGATGTAGAGCTTCATGATTTAAGCTACATTTAGACTGGCTTAGATTTCATGATGAATGTTGTGTCTGAAAGGTCTGACTGCCACAATCTGAGGAGCAGAACAGGTTCCTTTCTGTACAGCTGACCCACACTTTCTGCAATTGACATGGTTGCTTTCAGCTGTGCAGATTTGGTCCTGCCATTGGTATTGTGGCAGGAGAGGTATCTCTACATTATCTCATGCCACAGCATCTGGTTCACAGTCTTGGGAGTGGTGGAGTGGGGAAGAGGTAAACTGAGTCAGGAGATTCCAGGTTCCAAATGTGGGTTCCAGGATACTGGTCAATGTACAAAGATAAAACAATATAACACTGAATCACAGTGAGGTACCAGTTCATAAATATGATCAAGAAGGGCTTAGGATCAATTTAAACAATACTAAATGTCAAATTAAACATTAGTTAAAACCAAGGAAGTGTGCTGCTGCCCCTATTCTGTGTCCAAATCAAGACACACAGATTGGTGCCCAGCATGCCTTGTGCCCTTATGGAGACATTCCAAGCCTATCCTTGCTGATCTGTGACAGTATTTGTGTGTTTCCTGACTTCCAAGAAAAAAACTCCATTCCTGTGAATGGGGATAAACTCATGGCTGTGACTTGGGGTGTGTGTGTTAACTCAGTTCTATCAGAATTGTTAGTGCTAGAGCTGTTTGCCCACCTCCAGCCCAGGGAACACACACACAAAAAAAGAGAAGCAGGAGACAACTATTATAGACTTTAGCAGTGTTACCACTGTGCCAACAGGAAAAGAAAACCCCAAGGGATGAGGGAGAATGACATACTCTGGCATCCTAGAGTAAACCACTCAAGATCCATATAGAAATGCAGACATTCTTCCGCACATACACACATTCAGTCCTAGTAGCATAACCAAGTTTTAACCACGGAGGGTAGGAGGAGGAAAATTTGAAAAGGAAAGACCAGGCAATATGCCAGACCAAAATAAGTCCCTTCCTTGGTACTGCAGCTAAAAAAAAGTGGGGAGTAGCTAAATAAAATAAATAAATAAATAAATTTATTATCATTGTAAGTCTATACATAGTATACACATACAACGAAATTCACACAGACACCCAGAGACCAGACCAACATGCACACACATTAAAAAAAAAATAAAAAAATCCCCAAACACTCCCCCCCCCCCACTAAAAATCCCCCACTAAAAATACAAACATCTACACCGCAGGCTAAGTAACACTGTCCAACTGTTCACTACTGGTGGTTTTTAAGTTCATTATTAAGTGCAATTATAGCTCTGGGATAAAAACTATTCAGAAAACGTGTGGTCTGAGTCTTAATTGTTCAGCTACTACGGTGTAGTGACCTCACTCACAGACTCTCAGTGACTGTTGTGTGTCGAAGTCTTGTGTTATATTTGGGTGAAGCTGCTAGTCTCCTCCTTTGGCCCCAACTCAGTGTCTTCCTTGTATTGTACTCATGTGTTTTTCATTCTTTTCTCCCTTCTTTGAATTTCATGGCACCTTTTTTATTTTAACATTTTTAATCCCATGAGTGCTACATGTCACTTGAAGGATCTATGTGGGTTGATTTTGTGCCAAAGAGTGCTCCTGGGCATATTGCTCTACCCTATGGTTGCCTCAAATCACACAAATATTTTCAGAAGCCAGTGCACATCACGTATTAAAGCCCTGAAGCCATGAAAATGGCGGCCGTGTGGTCAAAGCAAAATAAAATACAAATGCAATAGGAGATACCTTTTTAGACCACTTAAAATAATTATACAATATGTGAGCTCCCCTTTTATTTCATGGAAATACCAGGAATTTATTACATGGTTCCCCTTTTATTTCAATGGAATTACAAGGATACCAAGAAATACCCCCCCCCCCAATACCAACAAGAAGACACATGGACTCTCAACATCAGCAGAGCAGGACTGCAACCACTAGGTAATATCATTTTGGCTTTAATCTGACCCCAATTGGCAAAACCTAGTGGGTTTACTAAATTAACACCCCAATTTCTGGATGAAGGACTTGAGTTCTCTCTCTCTCTCTCTCTCTCTCTCTCTCTCTCACACACACACACACACACACACACACACACACACACACACACACACACACACACACACACACACACTGGCCAAGCAGGAATATGTCTGTTTCAAAGAAAGGCCAAATGGGGAGGTGTTACACACACACACACACACACACACACACACACACACACACACACACACACACACACACACACACACACACACACACACACACACACACACACGGCCTATGCCTCTTTGTTTGAAGAACTGGAGTGTGACATCCAATCCACAGCTGCTTCAGCTGTAACCCTAAAAATGCAATCACTGCTTCCTGTACCTCTCCGGACTTCCATCCAAGAGAGACCTGCCTGGCAAAATCCACCTTGCCTTTTGAACTTTACATCTAAAAGTAACTTTCCTGGCAAAATCCGTCATGCCATGAATTTTGGACTTTAAGTCTTCACATTGGTACAGCCTGATGAAGTGGTGTTTTGATCCATGAAAGGTCGTGTATTGTAGGATAATTCTTAAGTAAGGTCTATAAAGGTATCGCGTATTGCCTTTGTGTGAAATCTGCTAGTGTTCTGGGGCATGACTGAGGCAGACATTTGTGTCTGAACCATCATAGAATGCACACAAAGCCTATCTTTAGATCCAGAAGACTAGTCAGAAAACAAAACAAGTGAATTTGCAAACAGTGTGCCCATGCAGGATGTTTTTATGGCCCTTTGTTCCCCCTCCCCTGCCAAAAATGGTTTTTCTCTGGGAGAGAAAAAAAGCAATGTGCAATTCCTGGAAATCTTCAACCTTTTAAATAGGGCACAAGCCCCACCCCCATCCCCAGTGTTTAAAAACCCTCCAGATCCATTTTTCAAAACAAAAAGTAGATTTCTGGCTACTTCTATTTTGCCTCATTTTCTTTCAACTTTGCTTGTCTGTGTGGTCCAGACACAGAAAATCAGCCCCTAGGTCTACAGGATTAAATGGACTCTAGGCTGAAATCCTGACACTGTGGGTATATCTGATGAGATGTTCCCTTCTTTCTTCCTTTCAAGGTTTCAGATACTCAAAGCAGATTAGGTGCTACCAGAAAGCCTGAAAGACAAGTTACTAGAATGGTTGTCCTTATGATCCTTGCGTTTTTAATCTGCTGGTCTCCCTACGCAGCCTTCTCAATCTTGGTGACTGCCTGCCCTTCTATCGACCTGGACCCTCGCCTTGCTGCAATCCCGGCTTTCTTTTCAAAGACAGCTACAGTTTATAATCCAGTTATCTATGTCTTTATGAACAGTCAGGTACGGTACTTCTTCTCTTCTCTGTGGTATACAGTATTTACATATGGTATTTAAGGTTAGCTTTGTCGTCATACTTTTAATGCATTATTTCTGTCTACTTAACACATCATGAAGTGGAGCTTCAAATGGAAGCATCACAACTTAACTGGATAAAGTTAAGTTTTGGACCACATCTCCCAGGAGTATCCAACCAACACAGGCAGTTGCAAGGCTCGTTAAAGCATTCAGGGTGTTGCAGTCCAAAAAAAGAGAGAGGAAGCTTTGAAAGGCTCTTTGAAGTTACTTTGATTGGGCTTTGGAAACCGACCAGTCTCTGAATGATCCCAACCTTTGAACAAGGTGTTTGGTAACCATATGTTTGCAGAGATGAGGAAAGACAATTCGACCTACATTGGATGGAGCGAAACTTCATCCCTCCAGCTGATGCAACAAGTTTTTGGAGTCTCCATCCTGGGACATTACTTTAACATAGATCCTGACATGGTAAAGTCTGATCAGGATAATTTTTGGACTTATTTTGCTTTCTTCCCCGAGCTCTGCAATGGTCCAGAAGAAAGGTCCAGAGGACCTTGGGAGTGTAACTATTTTTGGTATTTTAGTGGTACAATAAAGGTATCCCCCACCATTGCTTTCAAAGTTGATAGAAGAGCCATATGGCCTTCCCACCCGCCCCTTTGCAACAGGAACTAGCTGACCAATTTCAATCCTGGTGAAATATTCTTGGCTCTTTTCCTTAGTTAGTAAGTCCAGCTGTATTCTGCACTAAGGGACAACATTTAAAGTCACCCGTATACAATGCATTTGCAGTACTATATCCTGGAGGTTATCAGAGCATGGATAAACTATGGCAAAGCTCTCTCTGTCCTGGTCCTAGGGTAATTTTATCTGGTGTCTTAGCTCAAATGTGGGTCATGCCATATCTGCCACCTGAGTCTGTAGCAACACATGTGGATCAATAAGCACCCTGAACTACAGACTTGATTCTTTGGGTAGGGCTGGAACCTCTGGCCCACCAGATGTTGTTGGACTCATTACCATAAACTCCAGCCAGCATGACTAATGGTCAGGGAAGCTGCAAGATATAGTCAGCAATGTGTAAACAACTCATGGGTTTTTAGTCTTAAATACCCATCAAAAGCTTGGACTTTTAAAACAATAAATATGTATTGACATGACTGGAAACCGATGAGTTGTTTACACAAAGTGTTCATTGTGAAAGACTGAAATCTCTAATCGTCAGCAATATTTGGAGAACCATATTTCTCCAAATCTTGTTTTTTTTTGGGGGGGGGGGAATGTATCTCAGTATTGTTTGAGTACCCGTTCCATGAACAGATGAAACCTTCACTAAAAGTGCCCCTGTTTTGTTTGATGATACAACAGAGCCTCCCTTTTAAAAAAACAAACAAACACCAGTATTAAATATACTGATGAAGTTCCATGTATAATCAATTGTGCTTTAATTTCTAGTTCCGGAAGTGCCTAGTTCAACTGTTTGGATGCAGTGAACAAGAGATTGCAGACTCCAATATGAACGCAAACTCCAATATGAATCTAGAGAAGGCCACACTGACATGCAGCAGACAGAGTGGGGAGATGTCAACAGTGGCAGCCCTGGTTACCATCTTCAACCACAGAAACGAGGATGAAGGCAGCAGCTGCCATTCCTTTGCCCACCTGACACTTTCAGAAAACAAAGTTTGCCCAATGTGAATGCAACTTTTCAAGATGATGAATCAGAACTTTAAACCAATCCATGGTTATCGTTTGTTTGACATGTACATCAACAAAAATACCAAGGCTGGTGTTAGCTGGTGTTATCATACATAGGGATGTGCAGTGCTCCCCCCAGGCCATACTCAAATAAGAGCACACAGATGGGTGCCCATTCCCACCTGTCCTGTGCCTTTTTGGAGACATTCAAATGCTAGTTTTGTCCATGTCTGTGTTGTCACATATTTCTGTTTCTGGATCTCTGGAAAATACCTGTTCCTGCAAGCAGGGGAACACAAACTGCTGAGCCCAGGTAAAATCAAATGGTACAAATGCAACATGCTCCAGAATTTTTGGGGAGTTGTGGTCCAAGAGCATTTGAGGACCCAAGGCTAGGAACCACTATAGTAAAACAACAATAACAAATACAGGTTCTCAAAGTTCTGTTTGCCACTCAGAAATGAAGATCTGAACATGGGTGAGAATGTGGAATATCCCAAATTCAAGCCAGACTGGATTTCACCTCCAATAGAAAACAAGTCCCCAAACTAGAGAACTTTGTAAATTCTCACCATCTCCAGGGGGGAAAGAACCTTATTCTGCAATTACAATGTCTGCTCTGGGGCTGCCTTCATCCATTCTTTTTTAACCTAAGTCTGTTCTCATGTGTCCTGTCAGGAGGGCTGAAAGATGAGACAATCACAGAATCATAGAATCATAGAAAAGTGAAGTTGGAAGGGGCCTTCAAGGCCATCAAGTCCAACCCCCTGCTCAATGCAGGAATACAATCAAAGCATATCTGCCAGGTGATTATCTAAGTTTTTCTTGAATGTTTCCAGTGTTGGAGCACTCACCACCTCTCCAGGTAACTGGTTCCACTGCCGTACTGCTCTAACAGTTAGGACGTTTTTCCTGATATTCAAGCGAAATCTGGCTTCCTTTAAGTTGAGCGCGTTGTTGCGTGTCCTGCACTCTGGGATGATCGAGAACAGATCCTGCCCCTCCTCTGTATGACAGCCTTTCAAATATTTGAAAAATGCTATCATATCACCCCTCAGCCTCCTTTTCTCAAGGCTAAACACGCCCAATTCTTTCAGCCTTTCCTCATAAGGCTTGGTTTGCAGCCCCCGATCATCCTCGTCGCCCTCCTCTGAACTTGTTCCAAATTGGAACAATGAAGCCCTTTGAGGCACCAAGGCAGAAATCAGGATCATGCCTCCCTGGCAAAGGAAAGCCTGTTGCCTCTTTAGGAGAAACTGGATAATATAAGCAGCATATCCTTAGAAGCAGAGTCTCTTTAAGAAGTAAAAGACATTTGTTCATCCAAGCATTTCCTTTTTTATGCTCTCTTTTTAGACCTTCTTTGGGACCTTTTAGGGAAATTTTTGCATCTTTTCCCATCTCCATAGATTTTGTTTTTGCCCCAAAGAGTCTCTGTTTGGAAGTGGAAAGAACGAGGGTTAAACTACACAAGACATCTGCTTTGCATTCAGAAGATGACTGCATCCTATTTTCCTACTTATTTAATTCCCTAAGAGCTACTCCCTTGAGTAATTAGGCTTGCATGTTCAGGCTGTATTTCCCCCAGTCACTCCTCACTGTTAATCTGTAGAACCCCCTTTTCCTGATTTTTGCTTTTGCTGTCTTTAGCAACAAATCCTATAAATTAACAGAATTCCCCATGCAGTATTTTAAGATGAAACTTTACAGCATCTACAAAACTTAGTGTACAACCTTCTATACAGGTTCACTGAAGCACAAATGCTTTCTCTCTCTCTCTCCCTCTGTCACACACACACACACAAAGACAACATGATATCTCTCACATCATCATTTGCTAAAAGTCTTTGCTTGTTTGAGTTTTAAGATCCCATCCCATCGAATAAAGTGCTGTAATAACAACAATTGCGTGAACAGGAAGCCAAGGGTGCCCTCTCATGGCAAATTTATCAAACAAAAATTCAGGGAACTTGTGTGCATTAATAGAGATGTTTCGCTTAAAATATACACTGTGCTTTGTCAGTTTATTAGGCCAGCTGTTAAATAAACCTCCCTATAAGAAATAATTTAATCCGGGAAACATCCCTATTGGGCTGTGCTTAAAATGGAAAGGGAATAACACAGATGAATGAAGGATTTTCCCCCCACACACACCTTTTCTAGGCTTTGTTTAATTCCTGTTCTTTTATTGGCACCCTTTTCCTCTGTCATGCTGTAGGAATTTGGAAAATAGCGCAGAGGAATAGATATTCATCCATATCAACCACTTACACCTTTCCTCGGTCTTCCCTTGTTCTGCAATAAGTGGATGCAAATCAAACCTGGGAAAGGACACTTTGTACCATGATAAGGAACCCAAAACTGGGGCTAGCTTGTGTTATCAGTTTGACATTAACAAAACTAACCCAAAGGTCTCTGGGTGGTTGTAAGCCACCCAGAAAACTTTGGGTAGTGTGGGCGACATATAAGTTAAATAAATAAATAAATAAATAAATAAACCACCTCGGTTAGAAGTCCTGCAGGTATTTTGCTTCCTTACCTCAGGTAAAACCACAAGTCACCAGAACATCATCTGCTTTTGAAGCATCAATAATAAAGTTTGAGGCCTTGATTTAAAAACCTGTAGACGTATTTAGCTAGTCACTGGACATTGGAAGGTTTAAAATGGCATGATTTTCAGGTAGAATTAACATAGGAGGTATGGAGATCTTGGTGGGAAAATGTGCCCTTCTGTTATGATACTGTCTAAAACAAAGGATCATTATTTTTAAACTATTGCCCAGGTGTTATTTCACCCTTTGAGATTAACCCATATGAACAATAATATTATCTCTAGATACTGGTGAGTAGGTAGGTGGTCGTCTCAGATCTGATTTCCATATGTGATGATCCTTGCTCAGCTATAGCAAACTTTTGCTTCTGAGTTATTTTGGGTAAACAAGTCTATTACTCATCAAAAAATTAAACAAAACCACAGAACTCTTACTTCTTTTGTTTGTGGGAGCAAACCACAATTTGCCGTAAAAGAAATTAGCACTTCTTCAATATTTAGTGGCTGGGCAAGAGTTATCCTTACTTTTATAGATAATTTTTTTCTTTAAAGAGCTAGGAACATAGTATGGACTATAACCTTAATGAGCAATTTAACATATCAAATGAGAAGTATTAAGACAACATTGAAATGTGATGGTTTTATAAGTACATGGTTTTGATTTCTTGATTTTGTCAATCACAAAGAATTAACACACTTTCAACCAGATATTCATCTGGATTTATGGCATGATGTTTTAACTCAATTTTGTGCATACTCTTATTATAATTTTTTCTTAGGAATTTCTCCTTCAATACTTCTACAAATTAAGTGTGTTGTGATAATACTTTGTGATCGATATTGGTTGTATAAATAATTTATTTCTGTTCTTCTTGGTTGTTCAATGCTACATGCCTTTACCTTCTGTCTTATTTATATAATTCCATATTCAATAAACACTGTGGGGGGAAAACAATGAAGACATATGTTCATTCGTAGCAGACAAGCTGCCACACACCACAGCTTGCTGACACTGTATGCTGTTCAAGAGTTAGCAAACTGCTGTCTTTAGATTCAGGTTCTATTGACAGAAAAAACATTCTCTAAATATAATGACTTTGCAGATAAACCTTGCTGTTGAATAATGTGGCACATTGAGTAACAATTGATATGAATTCAGTATGATGGATTCTTAGCCCCAGGTTTAAAAATCTCCAGTCCATCATATAGACATGCAGTCTAGTTGTAGTACTGGAGCCTATAGAAATCTTGGAGGAAAGATGATGGATGCAAGGACCGCCCAAAATGATGTATCTCACCTCAAAACAACCCTGTTTAGCCTGATTTAGTCCAATCCAAGACCAGGATAACACAGCTAGCTCTTTGGAAACTGTCACCTGGTGATTTTCATTGTGCAGTAGGGACCCAAACCTGATTTTTAAAAGCCCAAATATAACCCTAACTGTTACAGCACATTGATCAAGATTTCCTTTGGTCAGTCTAATGTCTTAGAACATCATCAGTGGCAACTTTGAATAAAATATGGGGGGGAACCTCCTTTCCATATATCTGTTGCCTGGGTCAGCCCATCACAGAAGGTTATACAAAATCATAGGAATATGTTATTATAAAATGATCATGTACTATCAAGTCAATTCTGACTTATGGTGACCCTTTTCAGGGCTTTCCAGATAGAAATTATTCAGAAGTAGTTTACCATTCCATTCTTCTGGGGTGTTCTAGGACTGTGCAGCTTGCCCAAGGCCAAGTAGGCTGGCTTTACTCACAGGAGGCAGAGTATCTACAACCAGATATCTAAACCACCGAGCTATCCAGCCAGCTATAGGAAGACACAGGAAGGATTAATTAACCTTTATTCTCAACCCAACAAGCAGTGATTAGATTGCATGTGGTGCTTTTTAGAATTGCACCAGGAACAGAGGTTTGCCTGTGGTGAAAGACAATGTGCTCTTTCTGTAAGTGAAATAACCCGGGACAGCATAGTGTTTCATGGAGCAGGGGGGCGGGGGGGGGAGGCATATTTTGTACCTCAGTGGCTCACACCAAAGTGAAAGAAGCAGAGAAGAATTCCAATGAGGTCTGGACATCCTGCCTTTTCCCTTGTCTCTACACACATATCTTTGCTTTGAAGGCAAATTGAGTAACTCTCTCATCTCTCCCCAGGCTAGATGTAAAAGGGTCACTACACAAGCCAGGCAACTAGGGTCAGAGGGTGTTGTGCCTTTTAAAAATATCTACCACCACCAACACCTTGGTAGGCAAGAGGTGGAATTATCTGTTTCCTCATGAGGAAATTTAATTTAAAGTTTAATTAATTTGCAACCAAAATTGGTTTTTAATTCCATGCAAATGTGTAGCTGCCAGTGCCAGGCTTTCTAGGGTGTTCTGTGTCTGAACAGACAAAAGTGTCCACAGGTTCAGGTGTATGGACAAGGCTGGAAGCTAAAGCACAGGCACATGTTATCATGGATGGAAGATGATCAGTAGGGCATCTGGCTAATTCAGAGTAGAATTAACAGGTCAAGAGATTTAATGTGCTAACAGACCAGACCAGAAGATTTGAATTGGATAATTTGTTAAAGCGGATGCATATTGGGGTAAATCAGTAAAACTGAAAAAAGAAGTTCCTAACAATTTGCTTAGTCTCAGGAGCTCTAGAAATTTGCCTACGCAAGGAGAGGCAAGCTGTCTGTGAGTTGTCTGATTTGCAACATGGTAGCCACAAATTAAGCTGGTGTAGTTAATTGGGTTAGAGCACCTAGCTCCAGACTCAGACACCAAGAGTTCCAATTTCCACTGTGCCTGTTAGGAAAGAGTGTGTGTGGTTGATGGGGTTACATGCCCTGCCATTTCTGTGACCCTGGGCAAGAATCTCCAGAAAAAGGAACTGGTAAACCACTTCTAAGTACCTGGTACTTCAGTACTTAGTGTTTTGAGAATCACCTTAAGCTGGAGTTGATTGGACAGCACATAATCATTGTTAGCTACAAAGAAGAAAATCTGTTTCACTGCTATCATTGTCATGGGCAGAGAGAAACCAAAGGCTGGATCCAGATTCATTCACTGAAATATAAACAACTGAAGCTAATAACTAATTTAAATATTCTACTTCAGGTGTGAATTAATCCAAATCAAGTGGTTTACAGGTATCTTTGTGAGCCATTGGTTCAAGACTGAAATAATTAAAGAGAAGGGGGAGAACCTAGCAATTCCATAAATATATGCACACTTCAGATGAGCTGCTTAGGGAACGGAACTGCAGAATTCAGGACTGATTCATGTGTGTGGGGGGGAGGGTGCCCTTCATAGTCATGGTTTACTAGATTCCGAGGAAGTTTCATGAAAGCAATTCCAACAAAAACAAGAAGTCCAAATCTTTCATCCATTGAATGCTCATCCAGCATCCTCCTAAGAAACTATCAAAAAGAAACTACAATAAAGATATGCAGATATTATCCACTCCGATTTAGTCAAAATTATTTGACTCACAGATTGTAATAGCATATCAGGCAAAACCAAAATTTTAAAAAAATAAGGAAGACAAAAACATTGTGGCAGCTTAAAGACTAACTGCTATATATTTTAATGTGAGCTTTCACGGACAAGTTCACTTCTTCAGACATAAGAAAACTGTTATTTTTTTATTTTTCTTTTGGTTTCGCCTGTTATGCTATCACAGATTAAAACAACTAGCTTGTCTAAAATTACAACAGATTGTAATAGATTCACTTTTTGTTAATGTTGTGGCTTGTCTAATTCGATATCCATCTGGGTATGGTGAACTATGAAAATGGGGAAAAGAAAGAGCTCTGACCTGGGGTGGGGGTAAACTCAGTGCCATCAACTACAGCTCAACATCCAGTGTTCAGAAAAAGCTTCCTTCCTTTGCCCCACACCAGCATAAGCCCTATAAGGTACTCTTTGCCTAACTTCTGCACCTCCAGGAATCCATACTTCATTAGCTGGGCACTCTTGCCCAACTGTCTGTTGAGGTCTGGATCTCCTGAAACAAAAGTTGCTGCTCTGGATTTTTAGCTTCAGAAGAGCCCAATGACCATTCTGTGCTTAGGAAAGCCCTAATTCAATTCTTGGGCCACTTTGGGCTTCCTCGCTTCACTTTGGAGTGGTTGAGAAATGGACAAATACTTTAGTTTCACTTCATTTAATGAACAAATTCCAAATCTAAAATGCTTCCCCACCATATCCTTCTTACCAGTCATTACTGGCTTTTACAATCTGAAGTAGGCGGTAAGAGTTGGGACTCCCTTGCATGTTTTTTTTCTGCCTGCTTTTTCTCTTACCACTGTATGCACTCACATTGGGTTTTCTCCCACCTAGATCTACCCGAATCACTCGGCATAGCCAGGAGGGACGGCTGAGGGGCCTAACGCCAAGAGAGGCCCGGAAAGAAAGAACAAGAAACCGGGCCTTCTCAGCAGTGGCCCCTCGGCTATGGAATAGTCTACCAACAGAAATCCGACTGGCACCCTCGCTGGGTGTTTTTAAAAGCCATTTAAAAACTTGGCTCTTCAGGCAGGCCTTCCCTTCAGTCAAAAATTGATTGATTTATTTTTTCCATCTTGGTATTGATCTGGTCTAATTGTTTAATAATTGTGATGTTTTATGATTTTAAAATTATTTGTATATATTATGTTTTTATAATATTTGTAAGCTGCCCCGAGTAGACTTTGTCTAGGGGGGCGGGGTAAAAATCTAATAAAGTAAAGTAAAGTAAAGTTCCTAGTCTCTCAACTCCCTTACTCTAAGCCAATGGTTTCTGACCTTGGGTCCTCAGATGCTCTTGGACTAAAACCCCCAGAAGCCTTCACCACTTGCTGTGGTTGGGAAGTGCTGCTCTAAACCATTCTCCCTCCCCTGCTTTATCTGATAGAAACTACTGTCCCTACACCTTCAGTGGGAGCTGACTGGATAGCTCAGTGAGTCAGCTGTCTGGCTGGAGAAAGCTAATGAGATATTCAAGGTGGCCTTGTGGAAGAAACAGAAGGCAATCCTTTCAGTTTCTGACAGTTCTGCAATTCACAATTCTGATTTATGGTAACCCTTTTCAGGGTTGTCTAGATAGAGAGTTCTCAGAAGTGATTTCTCATTCCCTTCTTCTGGGGTGTCCTGGGACTGTGCAGCTTGCCCAAGGCCATGCAGGTTGGCTCTTTTCTGCGGATGCACCGTGGGGAATTGAATTCCCAACCTCTGGCTCTGCAGCCAGATACCTCACTCACTAAGCCGTCCAGCCAGCTACTAATCAGGTACATCTCAGGGAAGAAATGCTCCTCTCAGAGCAAGTAAAATATGCTCTGACCTACAGCTACAAGGCACCATGTTCTTTCAAAAACAGAATGATAACTATTAGTTTGGCTCGCTAAAGTTTCACTTGTGGAATAGGGAAAGAGTGGGTGTAGAATGGCAATGCTGCAGCCTGATGGGTGCTAATAGTCATATACGATAAGAGACTGATGCATAATTTTCAGCTAAAGAGATTTGTTATATGACTGAAATGGTAATTAGAAATCACACTGATTTAGCTAGGGTGATTCTGTGACATTATGTACAATTTGCTAAATTAGCATCCTAGAGTGACAACCTCTTTCTGTTTCTCAGTTGGTTATTTCGTTTTAATGATGCAGCCCAGACAAACCAACTGACCTCCTTTATAAATCTTCCTTGACATCAGAGGATAATTAGTTTGTGTTTGTCTTTAAAGAACATGTCAGTAGTAATCCATCACATTGCTTGTTTACCAGGGAAATAGAACTGTTTCTTTGTAGGAACCGTAGGTAACTGTTATATTAACAGTACTCTTGTGCCCAGATGTTTGTGGCAAGCTGTTCTTTTGCAATATTCTCCTCTAAAGACCAAGCCTGAGATTCAGACTAAATTGGCTGTCCCAGAAAAAGGATGACAGAGGAAGTCTTTCTGAGTTTTGTCTTCTTTTCCCAAACTATCAGGCCCCATCTGAATACATTATCAATGGGGCTTCCTTTGAAAACCACTGGTAATAAGTGCTACTGCATCCCCCAAATTGGTGATGCTATGTAGCACCCCCACATCCTAGAGTACAGTTCTTTGACTTCCCCATTAATAGTTTAACCCTGCCCCATCTGGAAATCTACAAATACTAAAACAGTTTGTAGCAGGTCAGTCCTGATCTGTACAACAAATATTTGGATACAGAATGGGTCAGGAGATTCAAACTAAAAAACCAGCACCTAAAGGTGTAGGTTCCTGTCTGTGGAGACAGAGGCTGGGAATTCAATTCCTCACTGTGCCTCCTTGACAGGGGCTGGACTTGATGATCCACAGGGCTCCTTCTAGATCTGCAGTTCTAAGATGATGATGGTGGTGGTTAAAAAATTGGGCTCAGAAATGCAATGGCAAGCAGTGGAGGTGGTGCAATATAGATGCCACATACATTGATGGCTCAGCCGTATCCATCCTTGGGCAGCTGCTATGACTGCCAGGTCTGTAATGCCACATTCTTGTAAATTACAGAGCCAAAACCTGAGACCAGGGGCTGGGCCCTAATGATATCAGAGAGGAGGGTCCTTCTATTATCACAGTGGTGGGATAGGCAAGTGTTGGGAGGAAAGCAAGTACAACGCCCATATAAACACCTTGCCCTGAGTCAGTGAGTCCTAGATGGAGAAGTGCCGCCAGGCTTTCAAAAGCACCTCTCAGACAAAATAGGACTCCTCCAGCACTGTTCAATGCAAGATCTGGCACTCCCCTTGAAGATCCAGAGCAGCAGTTCCCTGAGACCTTGGCAACATTCGCACCTGCATTCTGTGCTGGCTGAAGGTTCTGAAGGCAGAGGAAAAGAGGGAGCTTCATCTGGAAAATGGAGCCTTGTTCATAATTTTTACCACTGCCAAAATGTGAACAGAAGAAAGTCCCCTTTTCATGGTAATGATGACAAAGAGAAATATATCAGAACAAATCTCCTGGAGAGAGTTGATGCAGATTTGCCACCTGGTTTAATTGTTCCCATACTAATAATCTTTCTTCCCTATTCCCTGTTTGAATACTTAATCATGCCACAGTTAGTGTACCAGTTTTAAATATCAGAGTAATGCAGAGAGGCTCTCTCAGTGCGTGCCTTGCCAGTCTGGAGTCTCACCAAAATCTGAGTCAAAGCACAGTTGGGTGCCTTTCTCAGACGATCTTGGTAGCACAGTTAAGCTGATGAAAGGAGTACTGTTTTACCATTTAGCACTATGATGTATATATATATCACTCCCTATCACTTCCTTGGCTTTTGGAAGGTAAAATACAAGTTCACAAGAAGATCTGTTGTACTTAAAATTCCAGTAAGTAATTAATAGGGGTGTGATCAGATGGTGGGAAAGGAGCGCGTCTGATTGCACTGGAAAGGATCACTTTGCAAGGAGCGATCTTCCTTAAGACAACCCTTCTGTTTATCAGGAAAATTGCTCCATCATAGCCCACAAAATCAGTAGCCTTACTGTCAAGATGTGAAATTTTGTATGCATATAGTGTTAAAATAATTAAGGGAGATATGGAAAAAAAAAAAAAAGCCCCAAAGGTGAAAGTGCTTTTAAAATTAAAGCTTGAACAATAGTTTACTATGCTCATTTCAAAACAAGTGGCTAGCTCCAGCCAAGCCAAATCACTTTACCACAGCAATCCTGACAGTTGAATTTGTTTTGCAAACAATAAACAAACATAAACAAAGGATATAGGTTTTATAATTTGCACTCTTTAAAATTCTAATGTTCCAGTTTTCCAGGTTTGGAGGGGGGTCCAGATGTTTTATGCTACATATTTTTGTTACTTCAGGCTGTGTAAACATTTTTTTAGCCATAACAATGATGTGATAATCAAAGTGGCAGCTTGCCATATTTTCAGTTGTAAACCATTAGGTTTA
Organism: Intellagama lesueurii; assembly: GCA_037013535.1. Lineage (NCBI taxonomy): Eukaryota > Metazoa > Chordata > Lepidosauria > Squamata > Agamidae > Intellagama > Intellagama lesueurii. The sequence goes on along the minus strand of JBAJHW010000003.1, from coordinate 188,862,764 downwards.
TAATATGTACTAGAACAATAAATATTCCTATTGAAATTTTTTTCTTGGTGCTCCAGACTCCTGGATCTCCAGTCCCTTGAAAAAGAGATCATTTACAGATGCAGGGGGAGGTGTGGACAACTGAAAGAATTATAAATACAGGGATGTAAGACACACACACACACACAGAGGAATTCAGAAATTCATCACAACTCCAGGCCACTTTGGGCACCAGACATCAAAGAGCAGCGATCATGTAGCAGTGCAGAAGCTTTGTTTCCAAAAGCCAGCAACATAATCAGCATGGAGTATTTTTCCCCGTATGTCACATGATCTCCAGGAAATAGATTGCACTGATCACATAGATTTCCCTATGTGATCACACTCTATGTCTGTCTGTCTGTCTGTATTTAACATTAACCTCTATAAATAGTCAGAAAATAACATGCCCTTGAAAATGTTGTTAGCCTTGCTTATTCTGGGTCTCAGAAAAGATTGTGTTGTTCTTTTTGGTAGTAGCTTTAAAGGCTTAACCTCGCTGCTAGTCACAAAGAGTTAAAGCATGCAAGAGAATTTAAGGCCTCTTTGGTAATTTGGCACATCAGTTTCATACCAGTTATTACTAAACTGCTTCAAGATATTAATGTAGTCATCTCTCTTTAGTCTCAATGAATTGCAATAAAAATGTCAAACAGTTAGATTATATATGCCATCGCAGCCTTATTTGATTGAGTAAAGCTGCAGGCCATGTCCCTTGAATCATACTGATGAAGAATCGGAAAAGCTTATAGAACTCCATTGTAAATTTATTTCACCTCGTGAGGCCATTTACATTGTCACTGCCAGTAATGCTGGTATATTAAAAAAAGAAAGAAAGAAAGAAAGAAAACTTACAGATGAATTCAATGTGCAGGAGAGGGATATTCTTCAGTGCAAATAAAGCATGGTTTTCTTGGAGCAGGGGAAATACAGAGCATTTTAATTTCCACTGGTTCAGGCTTTTAAGCCAAGCTGTTAGTCTAATGCAGTGGTTCCCAACCTTGGGTCTCCAGATGCTCTTGGATTACAGCTCCCAGAAATCCTGGCCAGCATAGCTAGTGGCAAAGGCTTCTGGGAGTTGTGGTCCAAGAACATCTGGGACCCAAGGTTGGGAATCACTGGTCTAATGTATTCATACTGATGGAAAGTAACCATATCATCATGTCATAGGCAGTCCAGAGTAGGGCAGAATTGTTGAAATTTGAGCTAACGTACCCTGCCTTGCTTGGCCTACAAGCTGCCCATGCCTCATATCTTCCCATGTAGTCCCCCAACTGAGCAACTGGGTCTCAACTAACTGTCCCACTGAAATCAGTGGAGTATAAAAGTAGTCAATCTTATCTTAGATGCAATGTCATGCTAGCACATACTTGCTAGTGCCACAGGACTGTCTTTTCTCCTTTTCCTCTGTTACAGCTCTCCTCTCCTCCTACAGCTCTCTGCAACGCTCAAAAATAAAAGCAAAACAAAGTGTGCTGCTTATATACTGCCCCATAGTGCTTAAATAATTCTCTAGGCAGCTTTGATCTAGAGCACCAAAAGGTAAAGGTAAAGGTTCCCCTTGACATCTAGTCCAGTCGTGTCCGACTCTAGGGGGTGGTGCTCATCACCGTGTCCAAGCCGTAGAGCCAGCGTTTTGTCCGAAGACAGTTTCCATGGTCACGTGGCCAGCGCGACTAGACACGGAACACCGTTACCTTCCCACCGTGGTGGTACCTATTTATCTACTCGCATTTTTACATGCTCTCGAACTGCTAGGTTGGCAGGAGCTGGGACAAGCGACGGGCAATTTACAGCTAGAAGAGGGTGAACCTGCCCCCTGCTGTTTGTTGCTAGAAGGGCATGGATGCACTCTTCCTGAATGCATACACTGCTTTCAGCTGCTTTTCCCCAGGCAGAAGAAAACATACCCGTAGGCTCCACACAGAACCAAAATGTTCCTTCCTATTTCTCCATCTTCTCCCTAGGTATGCCAGCTTCACGTGACCCAAGCTTAACTAGCAGGGCAGCCAAGGCCTGGGCAATGATATTGCTACTGCTGCCCTGGACCTCCTCCTTCTTCTCTTCAGACTGTCATTTTCAAGTGCTGAAAGTGACAACAGAGGGGTCAGGTGAGGCTGCACACTCACTGCATCATGCATGCATGACACATGGTGACAGCGCAACTGAACAGGGCTTTATGATGTGTATGCCATCCGTTATGGGTAGCTCTTCATTTAAAATGTTCATCAATATGTAGTTTGGATAAGAATGCAAAATGTTTTTGTAAATCCATGAGTTATGCAGGTATTTGATGCATTTCTAGAAGCAAACAAATAGCTGTACAACATCAGTCCTTCTATTGAGTTTCTGTGATTAGAAAACATAACTGTTTGGTAATTGCATAAAAATTGGAATTGGAAAACACTACAATTTTCAGTGAAACGATTGGTATAGAGAGGTTTGGAATATAGTTATTAATGATAAGTTAATATGTAATATAAAAGTTAAGAAGTGTTGATACATAAGAACATATTTATAGATATTTGGGGAGAATTCATTGATTTTGTATTAATAAAGGGGAAGGACATCCACCATCACAAGAGTCAATGCACTTTTGGAAGGGGAATAGGGGCCCATAGAAGGGGTACGTGGGGATAAATGGCTGTAACTCCCAAATGGCCCTAGTGGGAGTGGGGAGCATGATTCGTCTAGATCTTATCTGTTATGCGCTATTAGATGTTTTTATGTTTGTGTGATTTTGTTTAATAAAAAAAGAGAAAATATAATTGCTTGGTAATAGTATAAAAACGAAGGGGAAGGGACTTTCGGTCCTTCAGCTGTTTTCGGCTACAGCTCCCGTGATCTCTTATTACTCTGTGTCCTGACCGGCACTTCTGGAAATTGAAGTCCAAAGCTTCTGGAGGACCAAACGTTCCTCACTCCTGTTACAAAGGAGAGTAACCAGGGAGCACGGCACTGCGCTCCTCCCTAACACGGAAGGAGTATTTTCTTTCCTCCGAAGCTCTTGGAAATACCTTGAGCGAAGACGAGATGAAATTACTTGTTGGATGCAGACTTACTGCTGTTTTCCCACCACACGTCTTACTCTGAGGAACTGCCAGGATCATTGGGATGGGAATTGGAAAAAAGAAAGTTACTTCATGTTTCCCAGGGGAAATATAAGCAAGAGAACAGGAATCGACTAGAGATCCCTTACTGAATGGATTTGACTGTGGTGGCCTGGAAAAGTGACTTCTGGCCCTGGAAGAGCAATCACACAGTGAAGGTTCCCAATGAGACACAGAACCAGATAATGAAGCCGGTGAACTGAGAGCATCTTTATATCAGGTAACCTTCAAGATCAGGAAGCCCCATATCTGAGGTCTTGTGGCATTTCCTGTGCATAGTGGCCAGGTTTCATCCCATGGGATGTGCAACCGCACCACATCCTTATTGTGAAAATCAGAATGCTGATACCAAACATATTAGGATACAAAAACATTTTCAAAATTCTCTTCTTCACACCCGGTTCATTTCTCTATTACGGCACATACTGATCTTTGCAGGTTTGTAATCTGTTCTGGGAAAACCACCCGTCACACAAAATGATGCTCTTGTCCTTTAATATTATTAATAAAATTCAATCATGGGCCCCCTCATTCACTTTTTTAAAAGGTTACATAGGTTGGAGCAGTGCAATTTTTTCTCCTGCTGAAATATATTAGGAAATGCCATTACTGTTGTAAAAGCTAATTGATAATGTGATTTGTTATGTTGCTGAGACATATTTCAGAAAGTTATTTTAAAGGCTTTGATACATGAACAGCAGTAACTGTTTAATATTTCTTGTGTGAATAGACAAAGCACCAGGTAAAAAATGCAGAGCTGTGTGAATGAAATATTTCTGGAAGCTTTTATTCTTGTTGTTTGGGCTTTTGCCAATAGCTTTCTAGTGGAAAGCTCATATTTCGTTAAGTCATTTCTGCTAGAATGGATTCCATAGTAGGGTGTTTTTTTTTTGTTAGTCCTAAAAGAATAAAGAATACATAGATTTGAGAAAAATAAAATTTAATAGCCAATTAAAATACTGTAGTTAATATTTAAGACGATGTTTTTGTTTCTGTTAACATTATACGTACATACTTGTGAGAAGCATGTTAAATTTTTCTTTCTCACAGTCCTTGTAAAATGCTTGATTTTTAAATTTCTTTTTGAACTGTTTCTCAGATAATAACTTGTCCATGTAAAACCAAGGTTAACTTTCTGGATAGGATCTGTGCAAGAATATCCACTGATGGCAATGTAGAATCCAGTAGGAGAGTGTTGATTCTATTTTCTACTCCAGCCCACTGTGCATTCCCAAAATGCATATCTAGAGAGCTGGCTGCAAAAACTCTGGAGGTTGTTTTTAAGCAGAAGGTGTGGGTGCCAAGGGGAGGAAAGTTCCACTGCAGCCACCACTATGGGATTGAATTTAGCCTCCTGAACCTGAAGATCTTCCTGACCAGAAGAAGTGTTCAAAAAATGACTCTGCTGGCAAGGTTTATTCAATGATGGTTGTGATTCTGAAAATATTTACTTACTAGTGTACATAGACACACACACACACACACACACAGAGAGAGAGAGAGAGAGAGAGAGAGAGAGAGAGAGAGAGAGAGAGAGAGAGAGAGAGAAGAACTCCCATATCTACGAAACCAGCATCCACGGTTTCACTTACCCACTGTCTGAAAATATTAAAAATATTAAAAGAAAAAGATCCTATGTATCATTAAAAAGGGGATTGAAAATAAAACAGCCAACATTATAATGCTATTGTACAAAACACTGGTAAAGCTGCACCTGGAGTATTGTGTACAGTTCTGGTCACTGCACCTCAAAAAAGACATAGTGGAACTGGAAAAGGTGCAGAAGACAGCGACTAAAATGATTCCTGGGCAGGGGCCACTCCCCTATGAGGAAAGGCTACAGCGCTTGGGGCTCTTTAGTCTAGAGAAAAGGCGCCTGAGGGGGGACATGATTGAGATGTATAAAATTATGCAGGGGATGGATAAAGTGGATAGAGGGAAGCTCTTTTCCCTCTCATGCAATACCAGAACCAGGGGACATCCATTCAAATGGAGTGTTGGGAGAGTGAGAACAGACAAAAGAAACTTTTTCTTTACCCAGCGTGTTGTTAGTCTGTGGAACTCCTTGCCACAGGATGTGGTGATGGCATCTGGCCTAGATGCCTTTAAAAGGGGATTAGACAGATTTCTGGAGGAAAAGTCCATCGCAGGTTACAAGCCATGATGAGGATGTATAATCTCCAGGCTTAAAAAGAAGGTACCCCAAATGCCAGATGCAGGGGAGGGGTATCAGGAGACAGGTATCTAGTTGTGTGCTCCCAGAGGCATCTGGTGGGGCCACTGTGAGATGCAGGAAGCTGGACTAGATGGGGCCTTGGCCTGATCCAGCAGGGCTCTTCTTATGTTCTTATCCAGAAAAAAAATATATTTTCACACACATTACCATATCAGGCCACCAAATGAAGCCAGAGACTGTGCTATGAATACTTGTTAGCAAATAATACATAGCATGGTCCCTGGCGCCTTCTGGTGGTCAGTTCTGGTAATTCACATGAAAATATTTTTTTTTATTGTTCTTTTCCTTTTATCATGCCACATATATAGCATTCACTATTATCTGAGGTCTTCCGTATCCAGAAGGGCCATGGAATCAATTCCCATACATATCCACTGATTTGATGGGCATTTAATGCAAGGCAACACACCATAGTCTGAAGCCTCAATAGGTCACTGTGGCTTAGAAAAGAGATTTTTAACAATAAACTACTTCTTTGTTTTTTTAGGATTCACTCATTTTGTGCTACATAGATGAGGAAACAATGTGACATTTCAATTTAAGCACAAAAAGTTCCACTGATTTAATTTCTGGCCGATTATCAACAAGAAGTATGTATCTGAAAGAAGCTATGGATGATAAGAGCTCAACAGGAAGTGATAAAAAAGCTGATTTGGACAAATTTGGAGCAAATTCAAAATTCAGTCTAATACAATCCCCTGAAATTAAAATTCAATCTTGGAGAAGAATCTCGCCAGCAGTTTCCAATTACAACACTGGCAAGGAGGTATGAGGTTCACTGAAGTTATATATCCAGTCCTGTCCTGCCTCTCTTCACTTCCTTTTCTAGTGAAAGATCACAGAAAAAGCTGTAGCTAGTGTTTTGGTGGTTAGTTGATTAGTTGTTGATTAGTCTGATTCTTTGTCTCTTCACTTCTAAACCTTATGACTTTTTAATAGGAATCATCTAGCTTAGTTCTCTTTTCCCCTTTCTTGTTAATTTGAGTATTAATCTTTTTAGGGTGTGCCAATCTTAATATATTGGATGAACACATAGGAGGCCGAGGAAGAAGATTCAGCATAATTGCTATTTAATAGCACAATACTGATACTTAGACTTTATCCCCTGTTCCACCACTCTAGTTTCCAAGCTGGGCAAGAATCTCACCAGCACTTTCAGCTTCTGCAGGAACCTCACCGCGGTTTGGTTCTCCTTCATTCATCTTACCAATACTTAACCTTCAACCGTCCTTTCCTGATTTCCCCCCCCCCCCCAATCCATCCCTTACCCTTTATGGTTTTTATTAATTTGAATGTATATTACAATAGTAATCCTTTTGTCAGGCAGTGGCACTTACCCCACCCCCTTATATTCTCCACACATCTATTTTGGCCCTAGTTTTTAATGCTTTGTTTCATTTTTGATTTTAGCCTCTGTTGCTTAGTTTGTTTGTACTGACTTTACAGAGTAAGTCTTAGTACACAGGCGCCATACATGTCACAAAAACAACTATGCTGCAGAAAAGCAGCACACGTTAGCAAACTTTAAGCACATTAGAGCAAACACTGAAGACTGATAGCACAAAAATCCATCTATGTGTAATTTGTCTGGAACTACCAGCTCTAAATAGGTGGTGATGCTCTCATATCACATACATATGTGGGGAAAGTATATATAAAAGGTATGGCCAGCTAGCCCGCCTCCCTAACCTATTTCTCTTGAATTCTTTTTAAAAGGACCATGTGCTTCCAAACTTCAGTCATATCCATTAAAAAACCCCCAAAAGTTACAATCCTTTAAATTTCCCAATGAAACTCAATGGGAGTTGTCAAACTCTGGATTTTCAAATTTTAATTAGGATTCAGATCCAAATTGTATTGGATCAGTTCCCAATTATTTTGAACTGAACCAGGCACAAATCCAAACCTCTTAATCAGATCCTGAATAGAGATGGGTACGAACCACTGAACTGGTGGTTCATGCTGGTCTGGTTGTCAGCTCAACGGGTGTTCTGTGGTTCTGACGTGGTTCCGAGTCTCACATAGTCTGGCGGGCACCCACTCAGAGGCAGTGGCCCGGCTTCCCTGCCTCACCAACTCTGGGCACTGCCTTTGAGTGGGCACTCACTGGACAAGATGGGGCCCCGAACTGCATCAGAACCATGGAACACCTGTAAGGCTGATCGCTGAACTGTCACAAAATGCTGAACCAGTGGTTCGTGCCCATCTCTAGTCCTGAACCAATCGAAGAACCCTTGTACGGCCCTAGTATGGAGTATTTCTTCATGTGCTCACCTGTGGGTATTCACAAGACTGTCAACACATACAGTGCATTAAAACTAAATCATATGGATAAAAAAAAATTATGTGAATTAAGTCGCACATCACTACATAGCAATTCTTGCAGGGATGGCTGTACACTTTTAGGTCCCACTACAATCTTTGAAATTAAAAATATGATCAGTCTTAACAAACTAACTGCCCCCTCCGCCAATGTAGTGGTGGGTCACCTTTTGTTCCAACCTTTTAATGTATAAGACAATATCATGATTGTCTACATAACAAAGACAGTGTAGAGACCATGTCTAATATCCAAAGCCATTCATTTTTAAATGCCCCCCCCCCCCACTACTGATAACCATTTCCAGTATCTTGTGCTCAAGAAGTCAAGATTCCAAGTCTGTAGTTTCCTGGATCTGGACATTACTCTCTATCAGTGTTTTATGATAAAGTAGGGCTGTCAGGCCATAAAGAAATTCTTGGTTTTACTCATCCATCTTTTTGACAGTAGATGCTGATGTAGTGGCCAAGGCCAAAGCATCTATTATACATGGGAACATCTGGGGGGGGGGACACTTTGGAAGATTAAACATTTTGCATCAGTTGCATAAAGAAAATGAACATTTGTAAATGATCAGATTAGCTTGTTATACCTTGATGTTAGGCACAGACAGATGATCATATTTAATCTTTGGTGTCCAGTTTCATCACTGCTGCATCTATTTCTTTTTCCTTTTTTTGGTTTTAAAAAGCACCAAAAACTAATACACAGTTCTCTACAATGATGAATACTGAGAGTAATGTGCTGCTAAAAATAAGGATGTTGCACCATCTCATGCTATTTGTTGAGGACAGTGATGACCATACTGTTCTGTAGCACACTGATGTTTACTGACTTCTCCTCATTGTTTTAGGAAGTCATTGAGCAAACATGAATATGATTTTCAGAGTGGAAAAGCACACACACACTTGCCTTCAGTTTTAAATCCAGCAAAATTGCCACAAGCATGTAATGGTTGACTTTGAATCATTCAAAAGGAAATTTGGGGTAAAAAGAGGTGCTGGACAAAGTCAAAATGGAAAATTGTGCTGGAGGAAACAGTAAAACATGGGATGAGGTGACAGGAAAGAAAGGTAGATGATGTAACAGTAAAGCCTAACTCACTGAACACTGTCCAGATATTTTTCTGCTCATAATTATTAAAGCTGAAAACTGATAGCTGCTGACATTTGAAATGATAAGTAGGATAGGACCTCATACAGGAATTGAGATTCTGAACTCTTGTCTGTTCCCTTAAAAGCACCATCTTTTAGCCTAGTTTATCTCACATAATTCTTCTGATCCTAAAGTGCTCCTTTTGAGGTCCTAGGAGAGATGAAAAAGATATGTGAAAAATGAATACACTGCAACCAATGACAGAAATAAAATTGCTTATCTCTATCTGTTACTACACTTCTTAATTCCATTGCCAAGGACAGGGTACATGTGTGTGTGTGTGTGTGAGAGAGAGAGAGAGAGAGAGAGAGAGAGACTCTCCCAAGGTGATTGAAAGAACTTAAAAATATTTTAGTAAGTTTGTAATAAAATAAACTCCATAGGCTGAATAAGGATTTCAACATTGGTCTACTAGATCCATCCACCATTTTGGCCATTATACCACACTCTATTGGGGATAAAACCATTTTCTCTCTTTAGAACTACACAGTATTTTAGGGTCAGAAGAAATGGAGAGATACATTGATGCATAGGTTGGAAAGCATAGTTCCTAAACCTGGTGGAACATTCAGCATTATGGCTGGAATTGAGTTAGAAAATAGCACTGATACATTTAGGAAACCTACTACACTAAAGATGAGACCTTGTTCCATATGTGCATAATTGTATGTGACTGGGAACAAAGAGATAAGATGCTTTAGACAGCCCACATATATGCCACGGGAACCTCAGTGGAAAGTCTTGACTTAGAAAGCAAACTATATATATTCTTTAATTACAAAACTATTGGTCAAACTGATTGGTTTTACGGTTTAAAAATAGAATATTTGTGTCCTGTCCTTACCTACTCTCATGCTGCACAGGAAGGAGCATATGATGCTATTTAATGTTATCGTCACTAAACCTCTTTAGGGTTAGGTATTTATTTATTTATTTATTTCATTTATACCCCGCCTATCTGGTCAATTATGACCACTCCAGGCGGCTTACAACACACATTAAAAACAATAAACAAAAACATACACATAACATAACATAATTTTCCCAAAGATGGCAAGAAACAGAGTGTATTATAGTGAAAAAAGAAAGAAAAAAAAATAATAGGAGTTAACTGGAAAGGGGGAAGGCCTGCCTAAACATCCATGTTTTCAGTTGTTTCTTGAAAATACCCAGCGAGGGAGCTGTGCGAATCTCAGGAGGTAAGCTGTTCCAGAGGCGAGGAGCCACCGCCGAGAAGGCCCGGCTTCTTGTTTTTTCCTTCTGGGCCTCCCTCGGCGTCAGGCTCCTCAACCTCACCTCCTGACTCGCGCGAGTGACACGGGTAGAACTGGGTGGGAGTAAGCGTTCCGACAAGTATCGAGGCCCTAAACCGTTTAGGGCTTTAAACGTAAGCATCAAAACTTTGAAGTCAACGCGGAACCGAATGGGCAGCCAATGCAACGCGGCCAGGGTAGGGGAGATGTGATGGTGTCTTCTCACTCCACTTAGGAGTCTGGCCGCTGCATTCTGCACCACTTGGAGTTTCCGCGTCAGCCTCAAAGGTAGCCCCACGTAGAGCGCGTTACAGTGGTCTAATCTTGAGATTACGAGCGCATGGACCAAGGTGGTGAGCGCCCCCACATCGAGATAGGGTCGCAGCCGGGCTATCCGCCAGAGGTGAAAAAAGGCGGTGCGGACCACCGACGCCACCTGAGTCTCCATGGAGAGCGCCGGGTCCAGATGGATCCCCAGACTGCGAACCCCACTCTTTGCAGCCCAGGGCCACCCCCCCAAACGAGAGGGAGTCTCCCAAGCCGCCAACAGTGGGGGCACCCACCCTCAAGACCTCCGTCTTGTCCGGGTTCAGCCTCAGCCCATTCTCCTGCATCCATTCCAGTACAGTCCCCAGGCAGCGCTGAAGGGACAGGACGGCATCACCTGCAGTTGGTGAAAAGGAGATGTAGAGCTGGGTGTCATCGAGGTATCACTTGCCTAAAACCATGCAGTGACTCATTATTACTAAATGAGAATTTGAACCCATGCAGTCATCATCTAATTCCTCAAGGAAACTATCAAAATGTTTCCAAAATGGAAAGTGATGCAGTTTCTACTTGCTATTCCTCTCAAAGATGGCTAGATAGTTCAGTAGAGGTTGGGAGTTCAATTCCCCATTGTGTGTCCCAGGACAAGAGCTTTGGGCAAGTTGCACAGGTCCAAGATGCCTCCAGAAGGGAACGGTAAACCACGTCCGAGTACTCGTTACCTGGAAAACCCTGAAATAGAGTTGCCATAAGTCCGAATTGACTTGACAGCACATGATTGTTATTATTATTTTCTTCTTATGTCCTCTCTCCAGGATTTATTTTATTAAACTTCCCTTGCATTAAATTCCCTCAACTATTTTCTGAATCCATGGAGTACAGCAGCTTACTGACGTAAAAGTTGAATAGGAAACAATAAGTGCCATAATCACAAACGTCTTTTGGCTCCTGAATGATTAGAGACTATTTCAAATTCCCAGAGGTTAGTAAAACATTGGATTCCCAAAAAATCCAATTAACTTGAATATTTAGATGGAGGACAATATCAAAATGAAATGGAGCAATATGAAATGATGCATATTTTTAAGCTAAATAATTGATAGATGGAGTTGTGTTGGCATGGTTATCTGATAAAGCAGGCTTTGGGGTTAAAAAGGAAAAGTAAATTTCTTTATAACCATGGATGGACCTTCACCTCTCAAAAAGAATGCTACAGATGTCATGATTTTGCAACACTATGCTACAAATCCTTATGTTTCTATCAGGTTCTAATTAGTTTTAGCATAGCAGGGAAGCCAAGAATAGTATTTTTCAGTGACATATTAATGCCTTTAAAAGGAACACAAACAATTTATCACAGGGAACAGACCTGCCTGGCTTGCTAAGAAAGAAAGAAACTTAGGTTGATGCAGTGATGATTGAATCTTTTGTGTTTTTCCTTGATGTTGTTTTTTCCTATTAAGTGCAAAGAAACACGATAATATAAAATGCAAGTCATCCATAATAGACTATGCTGTGCAGAGTACTCTTAAACCCCAGATCTAGCTTGCTGGATTAATATTGGGGAAATGGGCTGCAGGGACCCCTCTCCTCTTACTACCAGAGAGAGCTGTACTGCGGGTGGTGTTCCTGCAGGCAGAGATGGGGAATGCTAAATTCCCAGAACCACACAGCCAATAATAGCCAGGATACAGGATGTTACCTTTTCTGAGTATACAGTTCTCAGAAAATGTAGTCTCAGAAAAAGTAACGTCCTGTATCCTGTTGCATAGCTTCACTGACACAACATGACTGACATCACTAGCAGTGGCAGGTTGCAGCTAATTAAAGAGTCCCTATATCAGTTGCAGGTTGTCTTTGACTTCCTCTCGTTTCATGTCAAGTAGCGAACAGGCCAAAATTAAAGGAGGTGGTGGTGTCATTTTTGCTGTGATGGTGCAGCTACACAACAAGTTTTTAACCATCATTTATCACCTCTGCTTCTGTGCAGGAGCTGCCAAAAGTCCCTCAGGTAGGTCAGGGAGGGCTGCAGTTGGAGGTTCAGGAACTCCTTTTGCACAAAGGGAAGTGCCTTCCACTCACACAAAGAGCCTTCCAGATCTCATCTAGCATCCTGAAATCTCTGAGACAACGAAATTGAGTCTTACTAGTAGCTTGTCTGGTTAGTTCATAAACAGAAGAGGAACAGATATTTAGCCAGATGCTTCAGATTATCAGGCAGATATATTTTCCTACCCTTCATACCCTAATGTTTATTTGCACTAAACATACATTCTTCTATTCAGCTGCAGAACCTTCCAAATAATCTTCCTTCCTTCCTTCCTTCCTTCCTTCCTTCCTTCCTTCCTTCCTTCCTTCCTTCCTTCCTTCCTTCCTTCCTTCCTTCCTTCCTTCCTTCCTTCCTTCCTTCCTTCCTTCCTTCCTTCCTACCTACCTACCTACCTACCTACCTACCTACCTACCTACCTACCTACCTACCTACCTACCTACCTACCTACCTACCTACCTTCTAATTAGTACTAAGCACTATTCTGGCTGGTTTACATTACAAAACAAAATAAACATGAAAAAATCTCAAATATACTAAGAAATAAACTTATCACACATAAATAAAACAAACAATAGAACTGTTTATTATCAAATATACATTGTTAATGCATTATAGCTGTGTACGCTGAACTTTTTCTTTAACAAAGCATGTGCATCCCTCTGTGGAGAACAGCAATATGGTGAAGATACAGTGACAGACTCACATTTCTGACTCCCAGCTAAATGGGTATAGGTGTGTAAACTAAATCTGTGTGACAATATACTATTGTAATCAATGAGTAAATCATGCTATCAGGGTAGCAACCAGTACTATACCAACATTTAGCACCACAAACACACTGTGACTGTGATGTGATTAAGCACAGGGGTAACAAAACACAGATGTCAGACTTCCACACTGAAAAACATCGGTAGAAAACTCAGACAAAAACATTTTATATTTCTTTGAACACTGCTGTGTAAATTTAAAAATAATTAAACTTTTGTGAACTCTAAATTATTAACAAGCTCCAATCAGAATAGCTGTGTTTCACATTCTAGTCAATTTCACTGTTACATCAGAAATGCACTGTGAATCAGGTGAACATTAGGTTGGGAAGTCCATATAAAACAGCATTAAAAGCGGATGGCTGCATTTCAGGATGGCTTCGTCCACTGGGACTTTCCCTCTGATCCTCTTTGTTGTCTTCTGGAGAATCCATATGGTATGGTTCCACTAGAAACATAGTTCACAGCAAATAGTTAAAACCAGGTACTGGGGTGTTTTAAAAGAGAAAGACGATATGATATAGCCAAAGGAAAGGTAATCTGAAGACCTATTTCTTCTAGTAGAAATGATTTAAACATACGGCCAACTTTTTATTGAAATCAATAGGATTTCAAAGTACTTAACTTTGACTGGATTGTACCCAGAGTTTTAACTTCTGCCACTTAAATATCTGATTCTTCAGGTCTGTGCAAGTGCAACATGTCAAGAATAACTTTTCGATACAATATTAATCCGAGATTCCATCCTTCCTGGTCACTGTGTAATTTGCATATAGGACTGTTCTCAGTGAATTGAATGCACAGGTACTTCATCACATGTGCAATAGTTTCCAGAAAAGAATGGTTGTTTATCAGAAGGCTGGCAAGCCAAATCCAGTGGTTAGACACCAACTAGAGCAGACCCACTGAATCAAAGAATCTTACACAAATGTTGACTTCCCTAGTCTCATTCATTCAATGAATTTTCTCTAGCTGGGAATAAGATACAGATTTAGCCCATCAAGCTTCAAAAAATATATGTGGTGCAGCCTCTTGCACTAGAACAAAGAGTTGGAGGGTTAAGAGGCCAAGGGTCATTTCACACATTACATAATTATATACAGGCAAGCCTGGTTTGCCACACTTGTAAGGATCTGCATTCAAGAGTGGCTCCCTGACAAGTGCACTGGTATGATACAGGTGTTTGCAAATACGTGTCATATTCATACTTTAAATTGTTTGTGTATCTGTAAAACATAGTACATTTACATCTAAAATGTATTGGGGGAAGTGGCCCTCAATCTCAACCATATGGACAAATGCATGCCAAATTATAGTGTAAGAACTCAGCTAGTTTCCTTTGCCTATGTCCATTGGCTAGTATTCTGTTGCCCCATTCCTTATGTGCAGCACTCCATAGGTGTCTTCCTGAAGCTTGTGAAGGTAGATGCACACATTTCCTCATGCAAATGTAAGGCACACTGAAAACAACAATGGATACAGAAGGCCCATCATCAATATTCCATAGCTTTGCTGTATTAGTTAGACTCCACTTAAACCTTTGCATTTGAAGCTCATGAGCTCATAAAATAACTCAGCAATCCTGAATGCAAAGTTTCCTGAATGTTGTCCTTGACAACCAAAGGCTTCCATGTCTTGAATGCAGAGAAATCTCTGGTCAATGGGTATAAGTGGGCTGTAGGGTATTGTTTATGTGAATATGGTTCATAGGTAGGGTATTTTCATACATGAGTCTCAGAATGGTTCTTGCCTTCAAATGTTACAAATGTTATAAGATGTTTGTTACAACGAACAACAAATATTTCAATGAACTATGTGAGAGTAATTCAAATGTTATTTCAAAATATCCTGTGCAAACCTGGGATCAGTATCTCCTACAGTTTAAAACAAGAACCACCATAATTTAACGGTAACTGGAGCACGTGTGTGAGCTGAATCTGATCAAGACTACAGCAGTGGGAGGGGAAGGACTTAACACTTTCCCCCATCATGTAAAACTTACAGTATCACATAAGTAACCATATATTTACCACAATGGGGCAAACAGCAGGTCCAGTCAGCCAATATTAATTCAGAAAATTGCGGTAGTGATAGCTGTTCATACCCCTTCCTCTAGATCCATGGTCCTGAACTAATTTTATACCCACTCACCCACCCA
This sequence comes from Intellagama lesueurii, assembly GCA_037013535.1. Lineage (NCBI taxonomy): Eukaryota > Metazoa > Chordata > Lepidosauria > Squamata > Agamidae > Intellagama > Intellagama lesueurii. The sequence continues at coordinate 188,847,430 of JBAJHW010000003.1, read as the reverse complement.
GTATCAGTTGGGTCTTTCCCCCCCAAAAAAACTGCACAATAGTCTAATTCTAGATCTCTTGTGTCCAGTGCAGTTGTGATGGGGATATTATTTCCCTATACCACTTGGTTGTCCTCACAGCAAATAAATATGGAAATCTGACAACAGAGTTATCTACAGAAACACTCTTTGAATATTTTGTGGGCTTAACATACCACTGATATTCATTGCAGCACTTATTCTTAACACCATGGCTTTGCTGATACACTCCAGTTTTCAAACATTCTTCATGGAACCTCCCTCCCCCACTCCATCGCAAATCTCTTCTAGACATATGACATTTTTCAGTAGTTTAAAAAAAATCCCCTTGTCTTGAAGTGTGGCTATAGAGCTACAAATACTTTCAGAGGAAGTGATACCCTAACCATTAGCAAAATTAGAAATTCATAGTAACAACTACTACAACAAATGAGATAAAAATTATTTAAGAGTTTGTAGTATCAATACATGTGTATACTTCATTTTTTAAAATTATGAGTTTTACCTTCAGGTGCCGGATCCATAGCAGTCTTACTCCTCTGCAGGATTCGAACAGCTTGTCCAGTTGTTTTGCCTACTTTTAATAAACCTACAATGATAGCATAGAAGTTTTCACAATTAAAACACACACACACCATGGACCAGGGAGCAGAATCCATAATTTTTCTTCTGCATGTTTGCAGCCCAACTTGATCCCATTCAAAGTAAGGTGCATGTCAACTAGGTATAGACAAATGGTGGCCCTCCAGATGTTGTTGAACTCCAATCCCTAGTAGCAGTTCTCACCAACAAAAGGAAGAGGGAGCAGGCTGAGAGATGTAGCCCAATAAATTATATCACTGGTGTAAACCAACTGAAAACTATTGAAATCAATGGATTTAGGGCCTCCTGTGGGCAAAACTACATGTTGGGTGAAATCAGTAGTAAGTCACAACTAGAGAAGGCCCAGTGAATCAAGGGAACTTACAAAGATATTGACTCAGCAAATTCCCACATATACAGTGGGCTACTCTAGTTGCAACTTACGACTGGATTTTAGCCAATATGATGAAAATAGCCCCCAGCTGTTATTTACCGCAAATAACATCATCTGGAGCAAATACAGGTGGAAACTGGGGGAGCTTGGCAGGAAACCAGAATAGAATCCAGATCTAGATTCATGAGTATGTTCTGAATTGCTTTTTCTTTTTAAAGAGTGCTTGATTCAAACATACTTAAAAATAAAACAATAAACATTGTGACATAACAGTTTCACTAGTCAAAAAAAACAAGTTTATCGGCTTTATTCCTATGATGCCTATAATGGTTCTTGATAGCCTTTCGCACATGGCACAAATTCACACATATTGTGCTTTGCAGCAAATTCTATCTTTTTTTTAATACCTGCCCTTTAATGACTGCACTCAGAGAACAGCCTGAGTGCAAAAATACCTTAGAAAACTCCTTAGAAGTTTCTCAAGGGCTCCCTGGTAGACCCGTCAAATCCCTCAACATTCAGGGATCCAGATGTACAGAGGTTCAAAAGAATTTATTTGAATCAGAAAATGTGATGTTTCTAAAGTCATAAAGTTTCCAAAAGTTTTCCCCCCAGTTTCTCACACATAAAACTAGAGATGTACAGGAACAGTAATAAGAAATCATAATGTGCTAATATCATTCATTTCATAAAGATTGTTTTTACCTACTTTCACATAAGCTTTCCAGTTTTGGTGCATTCTCTTCCAGGGTAGTATGCCATTGGTTTGCGATGATGGAATGCACCCCAGTGAGGCTCAGAAGGATTACTGTCTCCGTGGGCAGCTCCAGAGACAGGCGTAAAGAACTGAAAAACGGAACAAGAAGTATAATGAATACATATAGCAAATACAGGCAGTCCTGAATTATTAGGGCACAAAGGACAAAGCAAATGTTTGTCTATATTGCATCAATCAGCTACACCAATGAAAGCGAGTGGCATTTTTCTTATCTTGTTCTCATTAGTCTGTCAGCCATCAAATAGGATTTGGAAGCTACAAGGTCATATAACACATTATGGCTGCAAACTGGCTATCCCTATTCCTATCCATACTTACTGGGCTGAAGATTCTATTAAAATTAATGAAACATATTTTGGAAAAAGTTCAAAGGAAGGCAACATTGCTATTAGTGAACTTCAATCACAATCTTATAGGCCCCTTCACTGGGAATTTGTAAACGATCTTTGAAGACATGGCTTTTTATGGCAGGCTTTTCCGGAATTTACATCTGAATAACGCGTTGCACTCTTCAGTGTTTATTTTCATTCTGCCATCTCGCTTCTTAAACTGCTTATCTCTATGTTGATTTTATTTACGGTGTATGTTGTATTTTTGAGTCTGATTTTGAGTCTTATTTTGCATAATTGAGTTTTATATCCGTTACTGACAGTTGTAATTTGACGATGTCTTATATTTTTGTTTCTTATTTTTTGAGTGTAAACTGCCCAGAGTGGCCTTGCAGCGAGACGGGTGGTATAGAAATCATTTTTTTTTAAAAAAGTAAACAAACAAACAAACAAACAAACAAATTTAATAATAATTAATAATTAAATTAATCAATTAATCCCAAAACAAATTAGTCAATAAATAAAATAAAATAAAATAGGTTGAGTATTTTAATAAGGTTTATTAATCCAACACTCCAGAAGAAAACTCCTGATCAATTCCACCGCTAGAAGGCTAGATGCAGTATGCTTCAAGCGATGCAGAGGCAGCAGTGCTCACCAACATACCAAGTCCAAAATCTAACTTGCTAGGAAGGAGATATCTTTAAGACTGTAAGGGCTCATCCAGATGGAATCATTATTCTCCAATTTTGTACTGATATACATAGGCAGTTTAGCCAGATGACAAAAGGTTTAAATCAGTACCAACAGTGCTAATCTACTAACAAACAAGAACAAAAATCCAGCACAGAAGATCATTCTTTAAAGGAGTTCTTCACTGCTTTTGAAATTGTGAAAAACAGCAGATTTCCAAAGCCGATGGAGGCTCTGCTGAAAAGAGCTCTCAGATTGAAAGCTTTTCCTGATGGTACAAATCTACTTTTTAAAGAAATCAAGCACAGAAGATCATTTTGGAAGCATTTCTTCGTGGTTTTAAAATATTTTTGAACCATTCTTTAAGATGATGCTGGTTTCTCAAAGAGAAATGGGATGTTAATAATAACTGTGGACAGAAACCCATGTTCATTTAGCTCTAAGAGGCACCAATCAGCAAGGAAGAAGAGAGGACAAATGTTCCATCGGAGCGAGCCTTCAAATATAGAAGTTTTTGCTTTATTCTCCCCACTCCTTTTTTCTGTCCCTCTTTCTCATTACACCTGGCTTTTCTAACACCATGCCTGATGGAATGATCCTGTGATCTGTAAGCTTGCACACAGTTTTGCACCTTCTTTTCTTTTCTTAACATAATAAGCATATCACCTTCGTTCAGAGTATATTAGTCAACATGGCTGTCTCTGCAGTCTCCATTACACCAAATCTAGCAGTCCAATGGTGGACTTGATTAGGAAGGGAGGACTACAGACTGTTGGGAGCTGCTAGGACTTTAATCACTAGGTAATACTTCCCAATGGGGATTCAACAATTTAGTTTTTCACAAGCTGCACAACAGGTTCTAGGACACAATATAGTTACAATACTGTCTCCCTGCTCCTCTCCCTGTATTTACATTTTAATGCTGTATAGAGGAACATTGTATAATATTGTATCATACTTTACCACAATATGCAATACTTTATCATAGGAAGACAACTATTGTAAATAAAATAACGAATATATTTTTTTAAAAATTACTAGCTTCAACATAGGCTTTAGATTGAGAAACTAACATAAAGTTTGCTTTACCTTCTGTCCTCATCAAGATCTCTCACTCGTACAGCACTTGGTTTTGTATGCGCAAGTTCTAAAAGCATCATCAGCTGACATTCTAAGGAGAGAAACAAAAACAAGTAGTACTAACGTTGTTTCAGTGGCATTTGGATGCAACTACACGAATAAGACACACCTTAGGCAACAGGAATCTCTATCCCCATCTTCTCATCCCCATGTGAAACTTCCCAGCCCTTAAGATCTTCAAAAGGGGCCCTCCTTCTTAGTCTCATTGCCATCGCAGGCACATTTGATGGGGACACAAGAGAGAGCCCTTTCTATGGCTGCTCCCAGGCTGTGGAATGCTCTCCCTCAAGAGCTTAGGTTAGCTCTTTCTCTTTTATCCTTCCACTGACTCATCTCCTCAGGCAGGCTTTTAATAACTGAATGCTGATTTTCAGCCAAGTAAGTTTGTTTTTAAAGTTTTAAATATCTTAATGTATTTTTAAATGTGCAATTTATTATGCTTTTAATTTTATTTCTTTTAATGTTGTGAACCTCCTTCACTGGGAGAAAGGTGCCCTTAAAAATAATATTCACTTACTTACTTAACAAACAAATCTTTGTTCCCTGACGGTCAAGAATTTTCCCAAATACTGTAGAAGGATTACGGGGGTGGAGAGGTCAGTAGAAGGGAGACTTTTTGGCAGAAATCAGAGAGATTTCCATTCATACAAGATCATCTTTACAGGCACTATGAGTGGCTTCCACAGATCGTAGCAGCATCCGGGGTGCCATAACAATGAAGGCAGAAACAAACCATTGTTAACACTAATCACAGTTTGGGATTCAACCGGCATGGTATATGAAAGGAGGGAACTGTTGGCTTGCTCACAACCTCTTATACCAAGCTATACTTGATAGAACCAAGGCGTGCTATGGTCAAAACATCTTGTTCCTCTTCTCTGCCCTATACTGCAATTAATTGAGATTGGAAGTGAAAGCTTCTTGGTTGGCTCCTCACGGCCAAGACAGAGGAAAGAAAGACAGTGGAGGGTGTGCAAGACCATGACTTGCCTAGGCTTATTCCTGTCATAATAAACTATAGTTTATTGTGACACTTGTATGCAGCCAGAATGGCTCACCTGATTTCACCAGTGACTGCATATTCACCATCTAAAATTTATGATAATTGAATCACACATTTCAAAATGAAATGAAAAGAACATTGTGTTATTCTGGGGTTTTGTGGGGTTTTTTTTGTTCAGTTTCATTAAATCACCTGGTATCTTCATAGCAATGAGTCTCTCAAGCAAAATGTGGCAGAGGAATCTTTCCATTCCATAGAAGACAAATGCACTACAGTTATTCAGTAAGTGTTCCCACTCTGCTTGACTGAAGGAAAAACAAAACAAAACATTTATTTTAATACCAAAATAAATTAATAGGGATAATGCAGAATAATGTTACAGCACATGAAGGTGGTAATGAGAATATGTAGCCCATATCCTATCCGGAGGATTCCAAATCTCACACAGAGCCTCCACGCAAAGCAGAGACATGTCTCTTCAGAAAATCACTTTCTACTCCAGGAGAATGGTGAAAGTGGCAACAGAAGGGACAGGGCTAGCATCCTCACATGTTTATTATACCCACTTCACAATACCAGAATAAGACTCGTACAATGGGCGGAATGCTATTATCCTAAGCAATTGCATAAACGCAGTTGTGCACGTGATCTGACTTGTCTCTTAGACTGTTCATTGCGTCCCCAGACTTCCCCTGATTGCACAACTGATTGTGTGCCCTGTCTGTTTCTAAGAAACAGAAAAAAAAAACCCTGATCCTACACATGTGGAAAAAATGCAATAGGACTTTGGGCAGGTTGTTATCAAATTATATCGGAAGGAAGCTGCTACTTTAAGAATTTTCTTTTCTGCTCTATTCTGATCAGAACAAAACACAACAAAACAAAAACAACACACACAACCTGTATGCTAACAACTCACAAATACTTCTTGCATGGAAAGGAACATAATACATAATGTTGACCAGAATCCTTTTGCTGATTTACGCTTGCATAAGGAAAATCACATAAGTCTTGGCAGCAAATTGCTGCATATTAATGAGTTGATGGTTGCTTTTCCTGGGAGTATACCCAATTGTACAATCAGACAGACAAACACCCAGGAATACAACAAGAACCTCATTAATGAGCAATAATTTCCTGTCATGACTCACACAGTTTCTTACAATTCAGTAAGAGGATCCTGGCCTCTAATTTTATACAGTGGCAGAATACTGGCAATATGTAATGTCAGCATTACGAGTACACTTGTGTATGTGCTTCCCAAATTTAGAACTATCTGTAATTTTTCTTAACTTGTATACAAGTATTCCTTTTTATCACAATCATTAAGGAATATGATGCTCAGGTCACAGCTCAGCATATTTAATTCCTTTCAGTGGGAAAGACTCCTTAGCTCTTCTGCTAAAATCAACAGAACCTTAAAATGTTTAATTTATGACAGGATTTTGCATTGTGTTTTCACCTTTTATAAGAAGTTTAAGGAAAATGCACTAGATATTTTTAAAGATTCTAAAATATTCTGTGTCCTGAGGAACAAAGTTACCTACCTTGGACAATGTGTGCTACCGAAAAAACCGTCCCAACGAAGAGTAAATGGCTCATATTTCTCTAGGATTGTCTTAAATATTTGTTCAGGATTTTCTGTTTCTGAATATAAAAATTTTCAAAGTTAGGAACACCTGATTTTCCAGCACTGTTGTAAAAATTAATTATATACCTTTAAAAAGCTGTAGCTTAAAAAAATATGGGTGTAAAAATTCCAAGCCTTGCTGCAGAGACACTCAAGCCCAGCCTCAAGAACACCCAGGTCGTCTTTCACAGACATGTATCATCACTTTTTGGACTCTTGTCTACAATTTTTCTGCACTGTCCAAGAAGGAGGTGGGCTTAGCCTGAGGAAGTAGGTTCTATCCATGAAAGCTTGCTATTTCTTTAATTTTTTAGTGGTCCAGTAAAAGGTATGACCCACTCTTGCATTTGTGTAATCTTGGGGACCACACAGTCCTGTTCTATGATAGTCAAGTTTGCAAATAAGTCCACAAAAGTTAGTAATAATCTACAAAATAAAATATGTGACTGCATAAATAAAATATGCTGCCCAGAGGCTAACAGCCTTTTGCTTCCCTTTTAGTTATGGAGAGATGGAAACCTAGGAATACAGATTTCTAGTCTGTTAGTAAAAAAAAAAAAAACAAAAACAAAACAAAACCCTCAAACCTTGAACAGGATACTGGCCATAATTGGAAAACAAGAAAGAAAAGAAAGAAAGAAAGAAAGCTTTAAAAACTGATACTTTCCCTTTAATATACAAAATTAAATTAGGTCATCATCTCAATCAGTAGCCATTTTCTGACCTACAGATCAGCTGCAGGTTTCAATGATTTCATCGGGGAAATTTCCTCAGGGTCGCTTAGTGAAATGGCAAAACAACTCATAAGTTTTAGGTTTTACAAACAATACCTTTTCTCCTTGCTTCATTATGTGGATCCACAACATCTGAGACATACAGTTAAGAACATGCAAATAAGACATTTTTTGAGACAGAAAGCAAGAAACAGACATTGTTGTTTAGTCGTTAAGTTGTGTCCAACTCTTCGTGACCCCATGGACCAGAGCACGCCAGGCCCTCCTGTTTTGACCAAATTCCCGGAGTTTGGTCAAATTCATGTTGGTAGCTTCGATGACACTGTCCAACCATCTCATCCTCTGTCATCCCCTTCTCCTCTTGCCTTCACACTTTCCCAACATCAGGGTCTTTTCCAGGGAGTCTTCTCTTCTCATGAGATGGCCAAAGTATTGAAGCCTCAGCTTCAGGATCAGTCCTTTAAGTAAGCACTCAGGGTTGATTTCCTTAAGAATGGATAGGTTTGTTCTCCTTGCAGTCCAGGGGACTCTCAAGAGTCTCTTCCAGCACCACAATTCAAAAGCATCAATTCTTCGGCAGTCAGCCTTCTTTATGGTCCAGCTCTCACTTCCACACATCGCTACTGGAAAAACCATAGCTTTGACTATGCGGACCTTTGTTGGCAAGGTGATGTCTCTGCTTTTTCAGATGCTGTCTAGGTTTGTCATCGCTTTCCTCCCAAGAAGCAGGCGTCTTTTAATTTCGTGGCCGCTGTCCCCATCTGCAGTGATCATGGAGCCCAAGAAGGTAAAATCTGTCACTGCCTCCATATCTTCCCCTTCTATTTGCCAGGAGGTGATGGGACCAGTGGCCATGATCTTCGTTTTTTTGATGTTGAGCTTCAGACCATTTTTGGCGCTCTCCTCTTTCACTCTCATTAAGAGGTTCTTTAATTCCTCCTCACTTTCTGCCATCAGAGTGGTATCATCTGCATATCGGAGGTTGTTGATATTTCTTCTGGCAATCTTAATTCCAGCTTGGGATTCATCCAGTCCAGCCTTTCGCACGATGTATTCTGCATATAAGTTAAATAAGCAGGGAGACAATATACAGCCTTGACGTACTCCTTTCCCAATTTTGAACCAATCAGTTGTTCCATATCCAGTTCTAACTGTTGCTTCCTGTCCCACATATAGATTTCTCAGGAGATAGATAAGGTGGTCAGGCACTCCCATTTCTTTAAGAACTTGCCATAGTTTGCTGTGGTCCACACAGTCAAAGGCTTTTGTGTAGTCAATGAAGCAGAAGCAGATGTTTTTCTGGAACTCTCTGGCTTTCTCCATAATCCAGCGCATGTTAGCAATTTGGTCTCTAGTTCCTTTACCCCTTCGAAATCCAGCTTGTACTTCTGGGAGTTCTCGGTCCACATACTGCTGAAGCCTACCTTGTAGGATTTTGAGCATAATCTTACTAGCGTGTGAAATGAGTGCAATTGCATGGTAGTTGGAGCATTCTTTGGCGCTGCCCTTTTTTGGGATTGGGATGTAGACTGATCTTTTCCAATCTTCTGGCCACTGCTGAGTTTTCCAAACTTGCTGGCATATTGAGTGTAGCACCTTAACAGCATCATCTTTTAAGATTTTAAATAGTTCAACTGGAATGCCATCACCTCCACTGGCCTTGTTGTTAGCCATTAAGAGGTCTCAAAACTAGAAGCCCTGGACCACCAGTCCTCACCTACACTATAACTGCACCCATGATTTTTCATAGTGTTATTCAGGGTTGTTGAGGTCATGAGTAGCAATTAGCTTTTACCTTCCATTATCCAGTTTGAATGTGCCACCCTTTCAAATCCAGTTATCAGCTCTACTCTCTTGCACCTGATTGTACTCATTACCTTTCACAATTCAGAAGCATTAAAGTTTCCTTTCCATATGTCACTGCTTTTGGTATGCCCTTCCACATGCCTCCACTGTAGTCATCTCATATGATGAAACAACTTCCTTTCCCTTCCAGCAGCTTAAATACTGTCTAAACATCAAATTTTCTCCCACTAATCAAAAAACACTCATACCCATTCCCTACCATTTCTCCCTACCAGTAAATTCCAGTATATTGTTGTTTACATAATTTCTACAGTTGTTAACACTAACAATTGCACTTCTGGGGCATTCAGTAGCCCCTCTGCCCTACTAATGGCAGCTAACCACTGAAGATGATTCAGTACTTTAAATGGGACCTTGTACTAGGACAGACCCCAAGGGGAACAATAAGACTCATGGGCATTGATAAGCTATGGTTTAAACATTCCAACTTGTCAACAATAATATTTTAAAGGATACATTTAACATTATGTATATCAATCGGAAGGCAGTTGGGTAGCAGAACTCGGTTGAGGGCAGGCTGTTATTAAACAAGGAACAGTTTTAGCCCGGGCACATCACAGCATAATGCTAAATTAATTTACTCAGAATTAAAACCTTCAGCTGGTTCTTGCTTCCTGGTAGATGTAGCTTGGATGGGAACCCCAATAAGTTTTCATCAATACTACATGGCACTGTTTCTCTCAAACAGTGCCATGTAGTATTACTTCATGTAACTCTCCAGAAGGATCTCAGCTGCCACAAAAAGAATCACAGTGAGAATGCAATACTGCAGCTGTAAGAATGCATATATGTCTTGACCACCATCACTTAGCCCTTACTCTAAAGGTGAAAATAAATGTCTTTTGGCATTTTGTTGTGTTTGAAGGAGGAGACTTGGTTTTCATCTTTTATTTTTTAGAGCAGCACATATTTCTGGATTGGTACACCTGTAGGGGGTGTTCTTATCCTAGAACTTTAAGAGACTAGGGACTTGTCTAAATGTCCATTTTGGAGTGTGCTGCAGTGGGCTAAATAGGTTTTCTAGGAGGTCCAGTATGCCATTTGGTGTGACCTCTGCATCCAAATGGCATACAGATCTGAAGCGATCCTATTTGTTCCCTACCACCCCACTGTCAGAAGCAGGAGAAGAGAGGAGAGGGCAATGAGGGAGATTTTGCTTGAAGAGCCAGTCCAAAAAAGCAAACAAAAAATCACCTCCTGTCTTCTCCTGCCATCAGACGTGCCTGGACTACAATGCCCATAAGGCCTAGTTAGCACAGCTAGTGGTCAGTGCTCCTGGCAGCTGCAGTCAAGAACATCGAGGCTACAGTTTAGAAACTAGTAGCTTGTGTAGTGAATTTCCTGCTTTGTAGTAAGGCTATGGACGTCATACACTGGCTGAAATCCTGTTGTGCAGCTCTGCATGCACAACAGGAATGACATGATCATTTGCAGCAATTCACAGCTGGTCAAGGGTTTCTATTGGTGACTTTGGAGTATACATAGTTCACAATGTGATGAAGTTGCACGCACCTAAAAAATCACACAAGAAAGCCTTAAACAATGATGATTTGTTATTGCTAATGAGCTGTGCAACATGATTTCAGCCACTATCTAGATAGCCTGATGGATATTATTAGAGAGGACTCTAGTGATGGTACATGTTGGCACCAATGTCATTGGGAAATGTAATTCTGAGTTCTTGGAAGCCAAATTTGGGCTTCTTGGTAGGAACTTGAAAACCAGATCTTCCAAGGACACTTTTTCTGAAATGCTACCTATTCCATGAGCATGGCTAGCTGGTAAGTGACACAGAAAGGAGAGTGTCAATTGATTAACTAAAGAAAACATTTGGACTGTACAAAAGAGACAGACTGGACTTAAACCTCTAGGGAATCAGACTAGCACTGTACATAAAAGAAGCAGAAGAACAGCTTTTAAACTAAACCCTGAAGAGAAGCTGACAGAAGTTGGGAAGGATCCTGTTCATGATTAATCACCTTTATACAAAGAGGATGAAAATGTTTCTGGTTGTTCAGATGGTGATAGGGTTGAAATACCTTTTGAATGTACCATAAATACCATAGCCAGTCAAAACACTATAGCCAGAGACCTAGGAATTTTCTACAATAAATATTGACCACAAATGTGGATAACATTAAAAGAAAACTGAAAAAATAATAATGGCAGATAAGGCTATCAAAACATGATGGCGAAACATTACTCATAACATCAGAGGCAGTATGTATCTGTATCACTTGCTGGGGGTGTGAACTGAAGGATGCTAGTGCTATCATGTCCTGCTTGTGGACTTCCTAAGGCCACCTGGTTAGCCACAGTATGAATCCCTCTGGTCTGGTCCAGCATGGCACCTTCTATAATCTTAAGGTTCCCTGTCCATTTGTTAATGGCAAAAAATGACAGATATGTCACTCCACTCATTTGTATAGTGTGAGAGTACATAAATTAAACGTATGTACAGGTATGTGTGTTTTCAAGGAGAAGGAACATATTTTGAGCCCATAGCTCAGACTCCAATGCCCAAAGATAGAATGAGAAATTGTGTTCTTCCTAGACAAATTTCCAAATTAGCTTGGGACCTGTAGATTTCTGGTACCCCAGGTAGCTCCTTATATTGTCTAGTTGGCTAGGCCAGCTTGACAAATCTCTTCATCAGGATAAAGTTTGTCTGAAAAATCTTGCTGAAAGACTTTTAAAGAAACAGTACCCTTTTCTCCATCTTCTGAAATGCAGCACATGATACATTATGCAGTTGCTTAACTAGGATGTCTATTAAAATAAAAATAAAATAAATAATGAAGCTATTTTTTATGAAGGCAGAAGCTCAATGGAAATAAAAATATATATACTTACTATTTTCATTCCTCTTTTTTGTTCACCTTTAGGTTTGGATTCCTTCGCACTCTTTCCATCCTTCCTTCCCTCAGCTTCTATAAACATGAAAAGCAGCACTAAGGCAAACTGACAGGTATTAAGATGAGAATTAGCACTTCATACAGTATTAGAGATGGAGTTTCACAGAATGAACTCATAATCTCTGCCTCCATTCTGTTCCCTAAACCCACAAGGTTTTAACAAATAAATTCTGGTTGACATTTTAAAAAAAACTTTCTATTTTTGTTCTGGTTAAGACACTGATTTTAAACATTTGTAATAACCACTTGAGGCACTCTGCAGCTCTGGTTTTGGAAGCAGTCATAAGGTCTGGAAGTGAAATTTAGATTGCTGTAGGAGCTTGAAAGCAAGACCACTAAGGTAGGGTGGTTTTTCCCCTGAAATGTGACCTGTTCCATGTTCAAGGCCAGCTAGCTAGTTGAATTTGAGGCGTCTCTAGTTAATAGCTAGTGAGCTATTGTTAGCTTCATAAATCGCAACGTATATAGGTTTTAATTAATATCACAAAGACCAACGATTGTAATGTAACATCTGTACAATTAATACTGTGACAAATGTATTAATTACAAAATGTTCTGTCAAAATAATGGCCTTAATTTGAGGATGAAAAAACCCAGCCAGCATAGTATCATCATAAATCTGTGGTACAGCTAAAAGATTAACACATATTGGCTTAAATCTTGTTTGTAGGACAAGCACAAGTATTATTTTCTGTCCATTCCACCCTTGGTAAACTAGGTGCCACTCCAAGAATTGACACAATGGCGGTTTGCTTAGCAGGGAGGAAAAGATGTACCATTACACTTGGGCTTACGCTACAATCAGGATTTCAGCCATTTTTGGTCATCAAACTAATAACTGCAAGAAAAACCGAAAAGGTACAAAAAGTAGCTAAAACGTCGATACAGAGAAACCACATCTGAAACATCCCTGATAGACAGTAATCAAAGCTCCGTATAAAAAACTCCAACAGAGTCCACCACTTCTGAGATACTAAGATCTGTTTGGAAGTGGAAGAGATTATCAGAAAATCATTCCTAACATTTAATTAAAATCTTATTTCCTTTAATTTTAATCCACTGGTTTAGGCCTTGCCCTTGAGGTACAGAAAACAGGATTGGTCCAGCTTCTATGTAACAGTACTTGAAATATTTGAAAATGGTTGTCATATTGCCACTGCTCTTTTGCAGGCTACATACACCTATCTCTCTCAATTGTTCCTCTTAGACTTGGTTTCCAGACCCTTCACTATGTTGGCCTCTGTTCTGTGGATATATTCTTCTTCTTTTTATCCTTTTAAAACTTGGGATGCCCATAACTGGACACAGTATTGCAGGCAAGGTCTGAGCAAAACAGAACAGAGTGGTACTATTTCTACTCTTGACCTGGATATTAGATCTGTCTTGATGCAACAGAGTATTATATTAGCCTTTTTTTGCCCTTGTGTCACACTGTTGACTCATGAATAACTAGTGATCCTTTCTATATGCACTACTGGCAAGCCACCTGTGTGTCATCCTGTATTTATGAACACATTTCTTCCTGCTTTAATGCAGAAATTTACATTTATCTCCACTGAAACATATTTTTAATTGTTTTGATCTACTTCCCCACTCTGTTATGGTCATCTAGAATCTTGTTGCTGTCTTCTGAAGCATTAGATAATCCTCCCAGATCATATAAAATTTTAATAAGTTTCTCTTCTACTCTTTCATCCAAGTCATTTGTAAATATGTTAAACAACACCAGGCCCAGAACAGAACCCCATGGTACCCACTTGCCACTTCTCTCCAGGATGATGAGGAACTATGGGCAAGCACCCTTTGAGTATTTTCCCTCAATCAGCTGTAAATCCATCTAACAGTAGTACTGTCTAGCCTACATTTTATCAGCTTGTCAACAAGGTCATGGAGGACCTTGTCAAAAGCCTTGCTGAAATTAAGATGCACTAAACAAAATCTGTAGTTTTATTTAAAAAGAGACACAGAAGATTAGTTTGGTATGACTTATTTTCAAAAAACTCATGGTTCCCCTTAGTAGCCACCATAGCTACAATTTTGTTCACTTACATGACAGTGGAAGACCAGCCGTGTGTTTCTTCCCCTCCCATAGGCTCTGCTTAGCATGAATGAGTAGATTATAACAAGCCTGGAGGAATTTAGGGGGCATCCATCCCCATCAACAAAGCAGTGCCATATGAACAGCAAACAACATTGTAATATATGGACAAGAGATGGGTAATTAATTTGTTTTTTCCCCGGTGGTTTTCTAGTCCCTCAAAAAATAGCTTAGTTCTAAGATAATATAACTTGGCCAATGTGCACAAACCTTGTGCTTGTTAAGTCCTGCTTTAGTGCTGCATCACCTCTCCTCTCCTCTCTTCCTCACACACAGTGATTGAAGATTTCCAGAATTAATTAACCACAGTTTCTGGTTATAGTCATAGGTCGCAACTGGTAACCAATCTCCAAACCAATGGTCTAATGTTATATATATATTATCTAATCTGTACTACTGAATATTTTGTCATAGTTTCTCATGCATGTCAACAGAGTCATACCTGATTCTTCTTTATGCAAGCGACTGTAGAACATTTGGAGAGAAAAATCTCTGGACACAGAACTCATTGATTCTTCTTGAAAGATACTCAGAGCTTCCAAAGGTAGCTCCATGAGGGATTTGTCCACCAGAAGTATCACACATTGTCCAATATCTTCGAGAGCTGAATATAGGAAAAATGAAGCAGATCAGAAACTCAATGTTAGAATAAAATATGTTCTATGTTTTTTTTCATAAAAATGTTTCTAAGGAAAACAAAGAATTAATTGGGGGCCCCTTTTCTAGAATCTCTTTGGAAATGAAAGCTCTACAAATGTTGTGAATCATGCAGATTATGCAACTCCATGGTCTGGAGAGAACAAATGATGCAATAATTAATCACTGTGAGCTGAGATTTCATTTCCCAAAGAAATGTAACAGCTGCAGTCAGAAGTAATTGCAAATAGTTTTCATTTGCAAGCAAAAACAAGTATAATACTTTTAGTTTGCTACTTCTCTGCACCACAGTCTGTTCTTTATCTAAGGTTAGAAAAATATATTTTTATTCAAATTGTAATATCCCTGAAAATCAGATGAAATCAGGTTATGGGTTCTGGTCAGTATGTAAGCTATGGCCTGAACAAACCAGGTATCTGGGTTTGGACAAAATGGCAAGCAGTAGTCCTATTAATCATACTCAGTGTGGTGCAGTGAATAGAGTGAATGGACTCAGGAGACCTGGTTTACAATCCCTCTTCAGCTATGAAAACTCACGGCAGTGGGTGGAATTCAGAGACCCTCTCCTTAAATATCTCACTTACCTTCACAGCCCTATTAGGGTCAATATAAGTCAGTTCCAATTTGAAAGCATAGAAAAGCAAAGTCCTATCAAGACATTACAAAACTGAAGCATGGATCAGACACTGAGATGTGTGGTCCTCCCCACTCCTCCACTATCAACCTCTCCATATCGATCAGGAATATTTGAGGAGACACTGTAACCCACAAGGGTGAACATCATTAGTGTCCTGCATGCGATTCATAACATTGCTGAATCATGGTTTCTCATGCATGGAGGACTGTAACTATGTTTGCTTTAATGATGATGACAAATAATTAGCAATTAGGCACTTTTCTTTTGGCTTCAAAAGTACAAAAAGTACAACATTCAGGCAAGAAATTAAAACAATAAAGAAGCAAAATCAGGTCATTCTCCTTCCCATACTAATTTCAGCAACTGGAGTCATTCCAAAATCTTTGGTTACCAATTTTAAATAATTTTAAATAATGGATATAGTAGGGTGGCACAGATGCATGGAGCTACATGTCACTGCTCAGTGTTCATCTTGTAATGCCTGCACAAGACAAGTTGCTTGTTGCCAACCAAGAAATGGAAACTTCTATTGTCTTCCCAGAGCAATGGGGAAGAAGAGGTAGTTCATGAGCTCAAGGCGGTTCATGTAGCAAGCTTTGGTTTGTTATCATTATGCTTGTAGACAGTTTCTCATACCAAAACAATCAGTTACTAATAATTATCAACTTATGCAAACTTGAAAACACAATTATTATTAATTTGAAAATTTGCAACCAACTATGTAACAAGTAGATAATTTTGCCACTATCTATCACAAATACAGTTTGAAGCCTAAACTATACCTTGACTTGCTATGCCTTTCTCCTTAGTTTTAGTTTTAGTTTTCCCTGCCTCATTGACTTTGGATTTTCCTGAGTCATCTGCTTTAGCTTTTCCTGGACTATCTTTTCTGTTTTTTCCTGAGTCACCTGTTTTACTTTTTCCTAAGTCACCTTTTGCTTTTCCTGAGTCAGCTGGAGAGACTGCTGGACTTTGGTGTCTGAGGAGACAAAACTCATATTATTCAGAATTTCTGAAAAAAAAATTGAATTAGATACTTGCAACTCATTTCATGCTAGCAGCAAAAGCAGTGCTCATTGGACTCTATTATGTATAAAGAAATGCACACATCCAAAGTTTAACACAGAGCTAACATAAGCTGACGGATTTGTTTATAACAGGAGAGTTTGGAGGTCACTCATTCATAGGGTTCCCATAAGTTGGAAGCAACTTGATGGTACATCACAACACGCAGCTTTACAGGTATGATGGTGCCAATGACTCATATGTTTTGGTATTAAAACAAGTTGTTTTTGATGACATTAATAGGATATATGCTAGAGGACGTAATGTGATTAAGTACAGTGACTGAGTATTTCTTGCCTTCCTTTATCTTGATCTGTTCTCCCATGAGCAAAGTACTTCTGGCAACACTGATCTGTCACAGCTAGGGCTATAAACAGAATGGGACAAAGCAATTACTGTAATAGTCCCAATGGCCAAAAAATGGGACTCTGAGTGGGAAAATATTCACGAGCCTTGAGCAAATCTCTTGCAATGTGTCTGCAGATCAGCTCCTGCACATCTATAAGAAATTCTTTTATCAGGCTACATAGCAAGTAAAATGTAGAGAACAGCTCTTAGACTCCTATTAGTGGTTATGTCTATTTGTGACAATCACATTATCTTTATTATCAGTTTCTTTGGCTCTGATATCTGTTTTTGAGCCTGAAAATGACAGCACACTGTACAACTGAGGTTGTATGGCAAGGGATTCTGCTGCAGACATTCAGCTAGGTATGACAACAAAAATATTCTATATAATACATCAGTTTGGCGACACTATTATCATTTTGTCATGGGTGGCAGCTTTTCCCAATGGATCCTTTTTTAAAAAAGTGTTTTGAAAAGAACATTCTAAACCAAGATGTATGTGTATTTGGAGCATCCAGGCCCTACACTTCTCTAGCAACAGTGGCTTCCTATTTGTTTCTGAATCCAATTTAAACATTGACTATGATCTGGATATCTGAAGGTCTGCTTCATGTAATTCTCTTATGGCTTCTGTTCATGAAAATACATTGCCAAAGACTTCTTATAAGAGCTTATAAAGAAAAAAGAGAACTTATTTCTTCACTGAGACCTCATGCAATTGGCACCTGTGATCCAACACAGGGAGGATGCTTCTCCTCTCAGTGGTAGTATGAAACACCTTATGATTGTCCAGGGCAGTGGTTCCCAACTTTAGGTCACCAGATATTATCATACTGCAACTTCCAGAAATCCTGGTCAGCACAGCTATTGATGAAGGCTTCTGGAGTTTTAGTCTAAGAACATCTGGGGAACCAAGGCTGGGAACCAAAGGAATGAATAAGTACAAAATCTGCCTGATTTGTGAACCGGATGGTTGAATATTCACACCACCATGTATGTCTTCACAGACAACAGCTGGTACATATGTACCAAGGCCTAATTAGTCCTTATGATCAGTCCTTTGAGAACAATGGTTTACAGATACATAGTCAATATTGTGAACCACCCAGAGAATGTCAACACTATTGGGGTGGCATAGATGTCAAAATAATAATAAAAAAAATACAAAGTCTCATTTCAGTATAACTCAGTGCACATATTTTTTCTTTTTTCTTTTAAATACCTCAGCTCAGAGAAATCAAACTGTGATAATACAGGTTTTAGATATTCTTCCATATCTTTCAAAACAGCCTGAAATTCTGATGCAAAGCGCTGTTCATCTTCATCTTCCATATTCTATGGCATAAAATTAAACCATAATTTTAAAGAAAAAAAGTGATACTAAAAAAGGCATAAGAGTAACAAAAAAGGGACAATATAGCAGTCAAATATAAATGGAATAATCATGGTAAATAATGTTTTGAAATATCCTATGTAAAAACTGAACAATCCCTTTATAAACAGCAAGTATGTTATGCTTTATTATTTTTATGCATACACTGAAGTACTGAAAATATTGGTGCAAAGTTACTATGGCAACATTAATAAAATCATTCTCTAGAGCAACAGTCTTGAACCTTTTCAACCCTGGGTTCCACCTTTAGCCCACACATGCATTTGGGAACCCAGCTCTTAATTGTTTACCACCTACCATATCTTAGTACAGAGTTGGTGCTGTTTTTGCAGCCTACTTAAGATGAGGCTGCAATGTTCCAGGGAACTAATGCTAGTATTCTGGACATTGTACATACAGCTGTTACAAGCTGTCTCAAAAGGTAAAGAGTAGTTATTAAATAGTTCTCTATAGACATAAAAACACAATGTAAATAAGTGAAATATCTAATTAATTAATTATCTAGGAAACTAGTTAAGATTTCTTACTTGATCTAACTGTGCAGATGATTCTTGCCATTTTCGCAGCCCTTCATCTTGCAGGGTTTTATCTGGTGATAGAACTTGATCCAGAAGACTCAACATCCTCTCCTCTTTCAGAAGTTTTACTTTCTCCAATAAACTGAAGAATATATCAGAATCCACAGTGGACCGCACAATTTTAGCCTGCACTGGTGTTAAATAAAATGCAAACCTATTGTTATTTTTTTTAAAAAAGCATTTTGCATCTTCATTTTTCATATCCACCATGTAGCACATGAGCATAGAAAGGATCAAGGCACAAGAAAGAATATTGATGACTATAAATCAGATGTTACTGTATTAATTATGGCATATATTTATACACTTAGACAGACACTAATGACTGTTGCAGGAGCCATGGGAATGGTTTGGCACAATATCCCCATTATGTGTACTAACTAAACATCTGCACAGGGAATTCAAATTAATTTAAACAGCATGAATATCACTTGCTGTATATTGGGTGCAATCTTATTGCACTTGGCATAGTATAAAGTTACACCTGTGGATGTTCATAGGAAGTAACGCCAGGAAGTTCACATTGCGAACCTGATTGTGCAGCTACTTGCATAACTATGCCCGCTGACCTGCTTGCTGGATATGATATCAGGCTTGGTGTGAAATTCGCAACTACTAGCACAACTTTGAGTTACACAGGTGTATTGACACAACAGGGTTTTGGCCAGTGTTTTTAAATTCATGAATTTGATTCAGCAAATTGTAGTGGTGGAGGAGAGTATTCTTCAGTTTAGAGTGAGAGTGAAAATAGATTGTTCTCACTCTGAACTGGCTTTGTGATGCTGTCATATGATCCTAAAGTGGCAGGAAATGCTTCCCATGAAGAAGATACAATTAAACATGGTGATGAAGCCACTGCCAATCAAACTGCTAAGAGCTTGTGACAAGGCAAGTAAAGAGAGGTTTTCTCGTGCATCCTTCACATCCCTCCTTTAAAAACTGTGCCTGAAATATGTATGGGAAAACATCAGCATAAAAAAGGACAACAAATACACTTACAAGTTGGTTGAAGAGGTTTTCCTTTATGTTGTCCACTCTTTTCCTTTTGTTGCCCACCCTTGTCTTTTGGGTGCCCAGTTTTTTCCTTTTGCTCCTTTTGTTCCTTTGGGCTCGCTGATTTTATTTTTTGGAGCAGTGCACCATACAACAATGATCTATCAAAGGAAACCATCAAAGCTAATTCTCTATTTTCCCGAATGATTCCTTAGTGATTCCTAATCTGACATCTTTACATACACAGAATAAAAATGGTGCAAATATTAGCTACTGAAACTAATTAATTAATTTAAAATATTCATATGCCACCTTTCTCCTGAAAAAGGATCTAAGGAGGCTTATAGTCTTAAAAGAAACAATATGAAAAGTTAAAAGAAAAAAATTATCACAGTATTTAAAAAAAAATTAAACAAGTACTGTATAACATTATCATTAATAGATAAAAACACAGTAAAACACATTTAAAAAAACAACAATAAAAAGACAACAGTTTCATTGTGGGGGGGAAAAGACTGCTTAAAGAGAAAGGTTTTTGCCTACTTGCACTAAAGACCTTCCTATACTGACTGGAATATTTACATTCTTTGGAAACTTCTACATGCCTTTTTGAGATGTTTAGCTTTTCTTAAGACAGCAAGGAGCTTATCTGGGAGAAAGACAAATAATCTAGAGTTAACAGACCCTGGAAAGGGCTGGAACTAGGGGATAGTGCTAAAGCAAAGTTAATGTGCAGTATCTGCTGTGTCTTAATAGAGGAACCTACAGCCTTGAGTTTGAAAGAACTAAGCAGGGCTATTACAGCTGAGCAGGCCTTTTAAGGAAGTCACTAATGGAGATGGCCACAAACCAGAAAAATGGTGGTTCACCTTTGGTTCAGATACAGCGGGTCCGGCTTCCCTTCACAGAGCCAACCACTGCCTCTGCACATGCATGTCTCTATCAGCTGGGTGGTATTCGCATGCACAGAGGCAACGGTCCTGGCTCCTGGAAGAGAAGCTGGGCCTGCTGTCTCGAAACTGAACTGTGAATCAGCCCGATTTGTTGTTTTTCATGGCCATCTCTAGTCACTAATTCATAGCTTCGTTGTTACATCAGAAGCAACGTGATGCCGAAGGATAAGAAGAACATCAGCTGTGTATTAGAGGTTGTTTCTCCATATTTAACCAAATCTGAATAACTGAATCACTGGGATTCACCAAGGTTACAACAACCAAGTATATTAGCACTAATCCAAATTCAGTGTTGTGCCTGCACCAGGGCAGTGGAAGATTTGTTTTCCACATTAGTTCCATCAATTCCTAGAGGAAACAGCTCTGGCCACAGTGATCCATCTCTCTGATTTGGAAGAATGAAGCATGTCCCACATGGGACTGGTCTTAAACACAAACTGCAGGTAAGGCAAACCATGGCAGCCCGATTGCTGGCACAGGCTTTCTAAAGCATTCTAAAACAGAGAAGTCGTGAGAACTGTCACATACATACCTGTCTTCTGAATGCTGGAGAATGATTACATGAAAATTTGGTGGTAATTCATTCATGATATTAAAATGTTGCACAGAAATGCAGAGGTTTCCCCATGCCTACAAACAATAATAGCAATAAGATTGATAATGATGGTAATAACGGTGAAATTTTTTGAAATTTAGCTTCATAATTTTAATCACAAAGTGCAATTTGCAATATATTTTTACTGGTAAATATTTTGCTCAACATAGTTCAGTGGCTGATACATAATAAATTCGTACAATAGAAATAATGGAAAATCACATCTAGGAAGCAATGTATTATGAGTAAAATCATTACGCATAACACATTAACATTTTGAATAAAAATGGATAGTGTTGTTCCTTCCTACCAGGTTTATGTTATATTTTTGGCATTCTGAATAGCAGTAATTATTTCATAAAATTCAGGGATACACACTCAGTTTATTGTAATCACTCAAATGTCTCAAACATAGTGAACATTTTTAGCTTTCCAGAACTCCTCATCAGCTTAAAAGGTAAAAAAAAAAATTGAAGGCATGAAAAAGAAGCAATAAATGCAATAATCTGTCTAGATGTATTGTCCATTGTCTCTGTGGCATTCTGACTTTCCAAGATAGAGATGCACACTAAGTTAAGAAGCAAAAGTACATGCGTCTTAAGTTTACAGAGGCCAGTAACTTTATTGCAAAATATGGCATGTGTATGGGAAACTGTGGAAGCAGTTTTCATACTTCTCTGGCCATCTGCTGCAGACACGACTGAGTATGTGATCTGGGCCACATCAGAATGTGTGACAGAGAATCAGCAAGATTGCTCACACTACATATGCATTTGCCAGTTTGTCCTGCATGATTCCAAGAGGATTCTGGCTACAACCCTAATGGTTTTCTGCCCTCTATAGACAAAAAGTCTGATTGTAACCCTTTTATTGAAGCACACTGGCTTCTGAATTGGCTTGCAGGAGAAGCAGGCCTATATAGTAGTAGTTTTTACAGCAGTAAAGCTGGAGATTAAATTTATGTGGCAACTAGCTAAAGAAACCCAACTGAAACCCAACTGGTAGTGTTATCTAGTGGCTGGAGGGAGAAGAAACCCTGACTGCAGTAGAATTGTCTTAAAAAGCAGGACCTGTTCTTCTGGTGGGAGATCCTGCTCATAGCAATAAACTGCAGTATTTTTCACAGCACATGAAAAACACAGAGTAGCCATATGCTCATAGATCACTATTTGTGGAAATTCTACAGGGAAAAAGTTGATCAACCTGTGAGACCTTTTTACAAGTCTGTTACCGCTCCCAGGAGTGCTTTTAGTCTTCCTGAGAAGCTGCATCTATCCCATGCTTCTTGCATTTTGATTTACGAAGGAAAAGAGTCTTTAGCAATGTGTGCCTCCGTCTTTCTCTGTGCATCTGCAGCCACTGGTGGCTTCTGGAGGGGAAGATCCTTCAGGGAGGGCAGACCAAAATAAGCAATGTCTGAAAATGTATTATTAATGATTTACACTCCTCAATAGTAACAACAAGCAGGAAACAAGTAAAACACTGCTTGAGAATGTAGAAGGGTTAGCTGTGTTAGTGTGTGCAAGTATTATAGGTAAAAGCAAAATAGAAATAAAAAGTAAAAAAAAGACAGAAAGTGGTGGCATCTTAAAGACTAACTTATATATATTTTTTAATGTGAGCTTTTGTGGACAAGTCCACTTCACCAGAAATGATAAATAGCTGATTGCATGTGACCCCTACAGATGTTCTGATTCAACTAGGGACCAGAACCCTGTGAGAATAGGCTTCTGTGAATCTACAGCATTTTTTAAAATTGATTAGCTCACCTGGGAGATAGCTGTTAATCTCTGCTCCACATTTTTTAGAAGGCTGCTTGTTCTGTCTCCTTTTTGTTCTAAGTGGTGCTGCAGATGTAGCATTGCTGCCAGTTGTGAACTGCTTGTATTCAATGTAGCTGCTAGAAGGATCTCTTTCATCATCATTGATGCTGTACAGCTCTGTAATGTTTTAATATTAGTCTACTTTGCCAAATGTTTTTAAACAGATTGCTTCTGAAAACCTTATCAAGGAAGTATAATAGCAAGTGGTACATAGACTGCAATTACTTACTATCAGAATAAAGTACTGTACAAGGACTCAGAGTGAAATATGAAGTATGCATTTTCTCAATTATTCAGGTTCTTTCATGGAAAAATTATCTCTAAATCACGTTTAACTATTTTACATGCCTGTTTAAAATATTTACATAGTTAAGTAATAGATTGTCAGTGTTAAGTAAGGGACTGTAGAGGTAGTGATGAAACTGCTGTATAGCTCAGCCGTTTAAGTATCTGGCTGTGGATCCAGAGATTGGAAATTCGATCCCCTACTGTCCGTCCTTGATAAGAACTGGGCTTGATGATCCATAGGGTCCCTTCCAGCTCTCAGTTCTAAGATTATTATTAGATCTCTATCAGTGATTGGCAGGATAAACCAATGTCACTAAATACTCAAAGGGATGTTGGGTTACCATGACTATTATGATCTTACAGACAGGTGCAGAGCAAGGAGAACTCAAAAGGAGGAATTAAGTATCTAAGAAGGCAGTAGTTAAGGATATAGAGGAATTAGACCAATCAGCAACATTTAACAGTTATTTAAATTATCTCAGGGCCATAAATTGGCAACTTCAACAACTTTCATTTTTGTCAGAAGGGTTGCAGGGCAAAATGCAGAGTTTCCACTAATGAAAACTGGAAGGAAATGCTTTTTCTTTTCTCTGCTTCAAAAGTGACATCTCTACAACTTCTTACTAAGGCCTAGAGCAAAGGTATGACTAGCAATTTTTCACTATGGTTGGAAGGAATATGCAGGCTTGTTCAGATATTCCATGTACGGGTTTGCCCTGCGTGCCGCATTTTATTAAAACAACCCCATAAAGGAAGTTGGAAAGAAAGTGATGATGTCCAAGCTGTTTTGAGAGACTTATGACAGAACAGAGAACGGAAGCGCTCTTCTCCTAATCCAAAATCCGAAAGCTAATCAGTACACTGATTAGTTGTAACCATACCTAGTGCCAATATAATGCTGCTAGTGAAAATGAAAGGCTAGCTATGAACATGAACAATTTTTAG
Source organism: Intellagama lesueurii (assembly GCA_037013535.1). NCBI lineage: Eukaryota > Metazoa > Chordata > Lepidosauria > Squamata > Agamidae > Intellagama > Intellagama lesueurii. The sequence goes on along the minus strand of JBAJHW010000003.1, from coordinate 188,822,975 downwards.
ACTGAATGAAGTCACTAATAACATTTATCCTTACCCATGGTTAGCACGGTTGTAGATATAATGCTGACCATTATTAACAATAACATGAGAGGGATTCGCACAGGTGAAAACTAGAGAAGCAGAGGAGTTTGTGGCTTGCTCTCAATTACCAGTCCATTGTTGGGTGTTTGCTAGTATTACGTCAATACCAACTTAATGGGGTTTACTACAATCTAAAACATAGTGGCTGAAATCCAACTACATATTTACACTAGCATAACTTCATTGGCATAAATTTGAGAGGCAAATTGCTGCAAGTTAAGAGGTTGGTGAGGGCATTTGAAATTTCAGTGACAAAGCGTTGTAAGTTAAGAAGATAGCATAGGCATTTGGTATCAGACACCAGTCATGACTAAATGCCTATGCTAATTTCTTAACTTACAAACATTTATCACTGAAAATAACACCAATGGAGTGATGTTAGTATAAATATGGAGTGGGATTCTGGCCATTATGTTTTCGTATGTAGCAAAACAGGATTCGAATCCATAATGACATTTAACATCAATGGCAACAACTAAGTAAAGATAATTTCACACAATTATTGTAATGGTCTCCCTTCAGAGCTTCTTAATACCTTTACATCAGTCCAGCCATCAGTCCAACTGTTGTTACCTTACCTGATACAGGGCCAAAAACTGAGCTGCTGAAACTGGGTCAAATCGTCCAATGCACTCCACCATTTCCAAACTAGCATTGGCCAAGGTATCGATCATGTTATTATTAATCGCAACATTAATGCACTGCAGCAAAACTTCTGTTGACTGAAACAAGTATTTCTGAGTCCAAATCTGTCTTCCCTATATAGTAAAAACAGTATTTTTGCATTAAACATTATACAGACTACAAAAGCCGCAAACCTATAGTTATCTATGACTTCATGGAGAGTGGCAGTTTCTCACATGTAATCAATTTTTAATGAAAAATATTACATGCTTGTAGAGGTGAGAGGAGCCTGCTGTGTACCTCGAAAATAAGCAGAGGCCTCCTACAAAGATCTGAAGGGCCTACTTGGAAACCAAATGAATGACACTGATCACACTGAGAGAGAGAGAGAGAGAGAGAGAGAGAGAGAGAGAGACTGTCCCAAGGTGATTGAAAGAACTTAAAATATTTTAATAAGTTTGTAATCTACTTTGAGTGCTATAAAAAAAAACTACCTATCCATTTCCTCCCTTTTCACTTTGATTTTCACAACTTATTCAAATTCTGCATTATTTCCTTTATTCTACTAAAAGTATTTGTTTTATTAAAATATTTAACATACTCAATAAGTTAAATGGAAAATTCTTCATTTTCTATCGGCATTACTTTTCCCTGTCCACTTTCTTGGAAGTGATCTACATGGTCTAGATCTGAGAAATTTCTGTACTCAACATACCCTTAATTCATTTGCTTTCTTCCTGTACTGATCAAGCTGTTTTTTACTAAGTGGTAAAGGAGTAGTTGGTACTTCAGTTTCATCGCATTTTGCTTCTGCTTCTGGTGAAGGAGACTTTTCACAGAGAGATTTAGCCACTACCTGTCCATCACAAACAAATAAAGCACTGTCAAGAGTTAATGAATTATTAAAGCATGCAGATCTGTTCGAAGAAGTTTTGCTAGGTTGACTGTATATATTGTACATGTGTCTCCTTTGCCCAAGTATGGCACAAGACTACAAGCACAAAGGCACTGAATATGCAGAAGTAAAGAAGATGCAGGGCAGGGCAACTGGCGCTAATCCTCAAGGCAACAGTTTAGAAGATGCAGCCATAATGATTGCCCTGCCCTCGGCTGCTCCAATTGTTCTGGGTCATGCAAACACCCTGTGACTCTTGGATTTAGTTTTAGGACTGTAGATTGTATAATTATAAAGGGCAAAGAGGTAGTGCAAAGAACCCATTTCTTTAAACACATGATCATACAAATTTAAGAGAGTTAACGTGCTAAGAGTCTAGTCATGTGAAAACTATGACAGTGGCATAGTATACTTCAGGGCATCTTCAGTTTATCAGCCCATGCCTCTCATGTATACACCATTAATAAGAACAACCACTACTGATTTGTCATATATTACAAAGCCCCAGTTTTTGAGGGAGAGTGCTGTTACATCTGCAGCAAAAATGCCACCACCCATGCCTAAGAGGGAGGAATAAGCCAATTCAGAGGAAGCCCAAGGACTGCAGAAACACAAAGCAATGGGTAGAAAAATAATAATAAAGAAGCAGTTCTTCCCAAGCAAAACAGCCCCAGAGGGAATGAGTGAGATCAGTGCCCTAGAATGCTTAATGTAGAAGAGATACCAGGGTAGAGAGATGAAACTAATTGCTCAAATCCTGAGTGTAATCATTAAACACAACATTTTGATATGTAGCACACCTGAATATTTTAAATAGCTATATTCCCTCTCTCTTTTAAAGAAGCTCCCAAGGCAGCTAAAGAAATTATTTTAAAAGAATGAAATCATATGAACTTACAAAACAGTCTACAAAAGCCACTGAAAGGTTTAATTAACTTTTATAAAGGCCTGCTTACCACTGTACTTTCAGACCAATGAATATCTGAAGATAAAGGGTTTGAACGATCAGCAAGTAAATGCAGACTCCTTCCTGTGAGATAGAGGTACTTGGCTTTGATATCAGGACAACCAATATAAAGAGTCTGTAGGCTTGTTAGCTGAGCCAGAGCATTATGACCAATTGTGTGCCCAAGGGTTATCCAGGCCTGTTGTAATCCAGAAAATATAAAGTCAATGCTTTGGAAAGTGTACAAAATAGGCAATATGATGAGTGATAAATAATACAGTATCAATGCTTCAGTACACAAAATATCCCATGAAAGAAGTGGTAATCCAACCATTCTCTGGACCCTGAAGGTTGGTACAAATACTGATTAAGTTGCCACATACTCTTTCAAGGCAATGTGCTTGAGTGGCTGGGCAAGCTTGAACACACACATTATTATTATAATCATCTATTTTGAGGATCTGCTTCAATCGAATTTCATTCCTTGGTTTGATACTGAAACTACTTTGGTCCCTTCATCTATGCCAGAAGGACAGGGGGAGTACAACCCAGTTCTTTCAACTCACAATGGAGTCTGATGCCACCAGCCAAGATATCCTTCTAGACTTAATATCTAGGATGGGAATTGATGACACCGTACTTAGTGGTTCCATTCGTATTGGAATTGCCATTTCCTGCAGACTGTCCTGCTCCAGGGCAGTCATGTTATAGCATTCTGCTGGGCTCCATTTTGTTCCCCTATGCTGTTTATTATCATTATGAAATCCCTGGGTGAAATCATCTAGGAATTTGAAGTGAGTTGCCACCAGTACAGTATATTTCTCTTTTTAATCAAACTCAGGTGAAGCTGTGGAAATGCTGAAACAGTCTCAGTTTCACAATGAATTCATTGTGGGCTAATAAACTGAAGTTCAATCCAGACAAAATGGAGGTCCTTGTGGTGATTATTTATTCTAAGATACGGCTTTCAGCCATTCCAGTGGACTTGCACTCCTACTGAAAGACTGAGGTTGAGGTTGTGCCTTCTATCAGCTGACGTTTGTGCACTAGCTGTGACCTCACTTGGATAGAGTTATCAGTGACTGGTAATGTCTCACCTAGATTATCACAATATATTGTATACATGTCTATCTTTGCAGACTCATTGCAAACTATGGGCAGCACAATACAGAGCACCTAGATTAGTAATCAAATCACACACAGCTTAACTCACAGATACATTGATTGGAGTAGGCTGTGGTGTTGGGGGAAAGGGTATCTCTACTCAAATATTGTGGATCTTCTCCTTCAACCTAAAACTTTCAGCAGGGTCTCCCAACTTCTGCATATCACTGGAAGTGTAGACTGAAGAAATTGCAAAAGAGAAGAGAGGTAGGAAAGCATATTTCTGCCAGCCTCACTGCACATGCCTACATGCAGGATCTGACCCATTAAACCTTTTCATAATAAGCACTTCACAGTATCTTGTTTCCAACTCTCCCACTTTCCACGAGAAAAGTAAGCCAAAGGGTTTCTTTTGTGTAACTAAATATCACATAAGCACAAACCTGTTCAATAGAAGCTGTGTCAGGTGTAAATCTCACAAAATCCTCAATAATTTGCTCGATTTGTTCGGCTCTGGCCTCCTTCTTTTTTCTCTCAATATTGGTAAGCATAAAAATATCCAAAATAATCTCTATGAGGCTCAGTTTCATGACAGCAAGTCTTCTCATCAATGGCATGTTAATATTTCTAGTCTGAAATTTTAAAAATAATGTAAATGGAAGCCACACCTTTAAAATCAAACTAGATACTCTGGGCATGAAGTGAAATGCTTCAAAGTTAGAGAATGGATATTGGAACAGGTGGAAAAACCCACATGGAATCCTTCCGGCCAGTGACCTGCTTCTCTTGCACATTGCTCTGCTAGGAATTAAAAATGGAGAAAGAACCAAAAGAACAACTAAAACGGAATAGGAGAAAGAGAAATCTCTGCCGGTTTTCAGAGACACATTCATTAATTTTTCATTAACTAAAACGGAATAGGAGAAAGAGAAATCTCTGCCGGTTTTCAGAGACACATTCATTAATTTTTTTAAATAAATATTGGTAATATTTATGAAATGTGAAATATGTTGATATTCTTACGGGACTGTCACAACTGGGCAACACCCAGAACTAAGGAGCTACAATAATAGTGACTGCTGAAAGTGATATCTTGACGATTCTCCACAGTCTCTGTTTTTTAGAACACTCACCAGAATTGTGAAAGGTTGTCAGCCTTCCCACTGGATTGTGAACTCTCCCTGTATTTTGGACACTGCAAAAATACAGATATCACACTTACTTCATTAATTGGAAGCATGTTATTCATATGTCGAAAAAGTTTTTCCATTTGTGTTACTGCTTCTTGAGCTAATCTGTATGCATCTATGTAACGGGTCTGCTTGTCTATAGTGTCTGTTGTATGTTTAGCCAGAATCCTGTAAAAAAGCAACAGAGAATTTGTTGCAAAACATATATTTTGCATTGGGTAATGTGATGATCCCTTCAAAAAGCGGCGGCAGGGGGGGAAGATACTTCGAGAAACCCTTTTATCTTCTCTCCCGTGAACAGAAGAGGAATAACTGTCTCCTGCTGGAAAAAGAGGCCATTTTTGTAAAAGCTAAAAACTAAGCCATTAAGCAAGCTAAAATAATATAAGTGTTTATTTATTTAGTGACATTTTTATACCATGTTTCATTTTAAAAATGTCGAAAGAGTTTAAATTATGAACAGGTACAATAAAACCAGTTGGTAAAAGTAATTAAAAAAGGTTTACATTTTTAAATTAATTTTTTAAAATTAAATCAATTACAGTAATGGAAAACTAGGGTAACTAACAACAATCAAGCAAATGCCAAGGACACTCACACACAAAATATAAATAAATGAATAAATATAATATCGAACACTGAGAGCCTGCACAATCTCTATAGAAAGACCCTTCCACATGATTGTTGCAACAATTGGAAAAAACCTTCCTCCATATCACAACAAAATGAATCTCTCTGAGCTGTGGTATATTATTGCGTCTTCCACTCAGTGCATAAAGTTAAGGATGTTCTGTACATGGTTTCTCAGATAACCTGGTCATGAACTGTTCAGAGCCTGATAAGCTAAAAATAATACTACAAATCTGGCTTGATATCTGAATGGCAATTAATTTAGAGCTTCCAGCATAGACGTTATACGCATATGGAAGAAGGCCTTACAGAGCAGCCTAACTGCCATATTCTGTACTAGATGTATCATCTGAACCAAGCTTAGGGTGGCTCTTTGTATGGTGTGTCACAACAGTTCAGTCTTAAAATTACCAATGCCTAGACCAAATGTGACCAGGCCACCCTGGCCAGAACGGTCAAAGCTGCCACACCAACAGAAGCTGTTAGTAGTCTCACTCAAGGCATGTGAGCCTCTGTCTAATATTACTTCTGAATATAATTTTATTGACAGTAGTTCATCTAGTTCCCCTTTCCCGATTCTGTATTCCAATTAGTTATGAACCCAATTTAGAATGCTGTTTTTGACTGCTATAGCCCTAAACCATTTGGGACCTTGATATTTATCAGGTCTGTTCATGCCATAAAAATCTCCATAGTTCTGTTTTTTAAACCAAGGTCCTCTTGCATGTCTCACTGCCATCGCGATCAGATGCAGCTGGTGGGTATGCAGAACCCAGCCTTCTTGCTAGAAGCATAAAGGCTCTAGAATCACAATAACTCTGTTCTGAGGTAGATATTTGCTAAAGACAACATTGTTTAAACATTCTCTCCAGGGAGATACTATGGGATGATATTTACATGCTGTTATTAATGCTGCTGTTTTAGCTTTTATTAATATTATTTATCATGTTTTACTGGTTACTGTTTTGTGACTGTTTTACCTGGCTGCCTTGAGGTTTAAATTTTACAATAGAAGGACTATATAGGTAAAGGTAAAGGTTCCCCTTGACATTTAGTCCAGTCGTGTCCGACTCTAGGGCACGGTGCTCATCCCCGTCTCCAAGCCGTAGAGCCAGCGTTTGTCCGTAGACAGTTTCCATGGTCACGTGGCCAGCGCGACTAGACACGGAACGCCGTTACCTTCCCACCGTGGTGGTACCTATTTATCTACTGGCATTTTTACATGCTTTCGAACTGCTAGGTTGGCAGGAGCTGGGACAAGCGACGGGAGCTCACTCCGTCACGTGGATTCGATCTTATGACTGCTGGTCTTCTGACCTTGCAGCACAGAGGCTTCTGCGGTTTAACCCGCAGTGCCACCATGTCCCTGCGGAAGGACTATATAACATATCTTAAAGACCGGCTATTTAGAGATGTTGAGAGTCCAACAAAAGGATATTCTGAAAGTATCAAAATCAGACAAAGGAAAAATTGAGAAAAGTCTATTTTCAAGAGAATAGATGCTAGTTACTTTAACTTATAGCGAAGGTTATAAATAAAAAGGTTGGGGTTATGGACTCATCTGGGAGTCTGTTTAGCCAAAAAGTAGGGCAAAAATACTACAAACAGTGGGCTAAATACAAATGCAAACCAACTGAATCACCAAAATATACATGTTTTGACTTACAGTCTCCAATGATTCAGCTAGTGTACTCTAGCTGGAATTAGTAACTGGCTTTAGGCCAAAGAAACTAGTCCTTTTCAACCTGGCCTATTTGTATTGATATATTTAAGAAATATTGCGAGCTTACCTTTGAATGTCTGCACGGGCCATCAAAGCTTCAGTGCTGTAATCTATATATCCATAAGAAAGAAAGTCCTTCTCTATGTGAATTAATTTATCATATGGCTCCAGCAACATTGCTACTGAATTAGAAGAATGATGATGACCACGGATGAAATCTTTAGCAAAATCTATCTGAATATAGGCTTTCCTGTGCAGAAAGTATATTAATAGTACATTTATTTATAAAAGATAATGCTTGCATGAAAATGTTAATATTTGCATTTGTCTATGAGAGGTGATAATTGCATTTTGGAAAAACAGGTGAAAGTTCTGCAACAGTTTATAAAATTACAGCACAGTCCTATGTGCATCTATGCAAAATTAAACCACATTGAGTTCAGCAATTATCTATCTATCTATCTATCTATCTATCTATCTATCTATCTATCTATCTATCTATCTATCTATCTATCTATCTGTCTGTCTGTCTGTCTGTCTGTCTGTCTGTATTCAGTGGGGCTTACTTCTGAGAAGTATAAGATAGCCCTGTAAATTATTTGAGGAAAAGAAACTCTAAGCATTGTTTCAGTCTGTGATTACCTGGCTTCAAGACGTGCAATTATAAAACCAAGCTCAGTCTCTTTGTTTGGTCTTTCCATAAATAACGGTCGCAAAATATTTATGTGTTTTTGCAGAAAATGGCAAGCCTGGATCCACAAAAAGACAGAGTTGTTTGAAATATTTTCATTCTTATACACAGTATTATTAAATCTTTTTCAGAGTAAACCTATATAATAAAAATACAAGCAACATTTTACAAAAGTTCATATGACTTCTTACTTAGAAACAGATAAGGCTTAATTACATGTAACTATAAAATAAGAGCACTTACAAATAAAGAAACTGGGAGAAAGTGAGTAATATATTTGTAGAAGGCTTTTCCTTTCTACCCTTAAACTAGCAAAAGGATGCACGATACGCCACGTTGCTGAATGCTTAAATCCTTCTTTACCTCAGAATTTGGAACATTTTCATGGCATTTGGCATATACACACTTTTCCAAATGCTTTTTAAAGCTGGATAATTTCTGGCAAAACTAAAACACTTCATGTGTCAGTTCATAAACAATAACAAAAATCTGTTGTTGGTAGGAAAAATATATACAGATGGCCTAACCCTAGATCAAAATCCTAGTTATTATGGTTCTAAAAACAAAACTACATAATCCATCTTTACTATCCTATCCTTAGAGATAAATAGTCGGATTACTTACCCTTTTGGACTTTCCTTCCCTGTCTTCCCCTAAAATTGCATCTGTAAGACACAAAGTGCTATTGTACCAAAACTTCTCATTTCCTCCTATCAATTGTGCATTTTCAAGCAGGGCTTTGGCTTGCCCGTGATTTTTTTCCAAGTAAGCCAGCACAGCTAGAAGATAAAGGCACTGTGATATGGTACATGGGTCATTCATTTCCTAGGAAAAAAATATATGACATTTTAATGTATATTTTAAAAAGAGTACTTTTCCATCTTTGCACTAACATTTAGACTTAAGTCTTACTACTACATGATCAAAGTCCTCCTAATGTTAACCCCCCCTTTTTTTTTTTACAATAAAACAAACAAAACAATGAAGAACATATGTCACAAAAACAGTCACAGAAATAAGGTTGGTCTTAATTATATCTAGACCACTGAATTATTGAGACTTAGCTAAAGAGGATTTACATCTAAAAGTACAATCTCAACAAGGTGAGCTTAAGATGATGCTAGGCCAGTTGAAGCTGAGCTCAGTCCAAATTGTTTTGAGCTTAGGTATGTTAGACATTACACAGGACCTGACCTTGGCCTAACCTGTGCCAGCAGAGTGGCTGCATCTCAATCTGGCAGAAGTCAGATCTTCTCCCTCACCCCACCTCTTCTCAACTCCTTTTCTTGCCTCTTCTGCCACAAGATCTTAGAGTTGTTCTGCTGGCAATTCCATCAGATTGCGTGCGAAAGAAGGTTCAGCCAGAGCAAAGGCATTTCTGCTGGCATTAGGGATTTCTAACTGCAAAAGAGGCCCCTGCCTCTTCTGAGCCCCCTAAATTTGACTCAGTTTTGGACTAGGATTCCACCATGTGTCTCGATCCAACCCATAGTCAATTCCACATCTGATGACCAGTTCATTACCCTTCCAATTTAACAAACTGAGATGTACTAAATCTTCCCTAACCTTGGGAACTTGTACAGGGAATTATGTGGTCATTAAAAATATACTTACTATTATCATCCATTTAAAAAAGAAAAAGAAAAACCAGCACTTGATAATGCAGCTATTCCTGTGCTTCACAAAGAAGGCACCTATAGTAAGTTCTCACAGGTCAGTGTAGAAATCCTCTTCACACAACTATGCCCACATAAGGCTGATGACATCAACAGCAGGAGTAATTTTTCAGAAATTTAAAATTTCCTACTACTGTCCCAAGACAGTCATTACTCCTGTTTAATTCCTTTAATCATTTAGAAGCCATAGGAGCTGTAGGATGGAAGAAGTCTTACACTGCTGAAAATCACTACCACTGGTAAATCATCCTGATGGCAGCAATTTTTAGTAATTAAAGACTTCCTTTTCCTGTCCTACTGCTCCCATGGCTACCCAACAATGAAAGGGATTATATGGGAGTTGTGGGAGCTTTGTGGAAGAAACAGGAAATAATTAATTTCTGATAAAAATTGGTTGCTTATGACATTGACAGCGTTATGTGGGCATACCTGTGCAAACAGGATTTCAGACATTTTAACATAAAGGCTATCTAAATTAGCACTGTACAACTGATGGGTAAATCCCTTCATAATATGGAATATTGTCACACCCTTACTTTATAAGAAACTGAAGGAAGGAGAATGGAATACATGTTGTTCAGGACCAGAAAAAAAAAAAATCAAGGCCTGCTTGAAAGATTGAATGAGTGGGCAAAATCCTTTCAGTATAACATTTTGTTGTTGTTTAGTCGTTTAGTCGTGTCTGACTCTTCGTGACCCCATGGACCAGAGCACGCCAGGCCCTCCTGTCTTCCACTGCCTCCCGAAGTTGGGTCAAATTCATGTTGGTTGCTTCGATGACACTGTCCAACCATCTCATCCTCTGTCGTCCCCTTCTCCTCTTGCCCTCACACTTTCCCAACATCAGGGTCTTTTCCAGGGAGTCTTCTCTTCTCATGAGATGGCCGAAGTATTGGAGCCTCAGCTTCAGGATCTGTCCTTCCAGTGAGCACTCAGGGTTGATTTCCTTCAAAATGGATAGGTTTGTTCTCCTTGCAGTCCAGGGGACTCTCAAGAGTCTCCTCCAGCACCACAATTCAAAAGGATCAATTCTTCGGTGGTCAGCCTTCTTTATGGTCCAGCTCTCACTTCCATACATCGCTACTGGAAAAACCATAGCTTTGACTATGCGGACCTTTGTCGGCAAGGTGATGTCTCTGCTTTTTAAGATGCTGTCTAGGTTTCTCATCGCTTTCCTCCCAAGAAGCAGGCGTCTTTTAATTTCGTGGCTGCTGTCACCATCTGCAGTGATCGTGGAGCCCAGGAAGGTAAACTCTGTCACTGCCTCCATATCTTCCCCTTCTATTTGCCAGGAGGTGATGGGACCAGTGGCCATGATCTTAGTTTTTTTGATGTTGAGCTTCAGACCATTTTTTGCGCTCTCCTCTTTCACTCTCATTAAGAGGTTCTTTAATTCCTCCTCACTTTCTGCCATCAGAGTGGTATCATCTGCATATCTGAGGTTGTTGATATTTCTTCTGGCAATCTTAATTCCGGCTTGGGATTCATCCAGTCCAGCCTTTCGCATGATGTATTCTGCATATAAGTTAAATAAGCAGGGGGACAATATACAGCCTTGTCGTACTCCTTTCCCAATTTTGAACCAATCAGTTGTTCCATATCCAGTTCTAACTGTTGCTTCCTGTCCCACATATAGATTTCTCAGGAGATGGATAAGGTGGTCAGGCACTCCCATTTCTTTAAGAACTTGCCATAGTTTGCTGTGGTCCACACAGTCAAAGGCTTTTGCGTAGTCAATGAAGCAGAAGTAGATGTTTTTCTGGAACTCTCTGGCTTTCTCCATAATCCAGCGCATGTTAGCAATTTGGTCTCTAGTTCCTCTGCCCCTTCGAAATCCAGCTTGTACTTCTGGGAGTTCTCGGTCCACATACTGCTGAAGCCTACCTTGTAGGATTTTGAGCATAACCTTGCTAGTGTGTGAAATGAGTGCAATAGTACAGTAGTTGGAGCATTCTTTAGCACTTCCCTTCTTTGGGATTGGGATGTAGACTGATCTTTTCCAATCCTCTGGCCACTGCTGAGTTTTCCAAACTTGCTGGCATATTGAGTGTAGCACCTTAACAGCATCATCTTTTAAGATTTTAAATAGTTCCACTGGAATGCCATCTCCTCCACTGGCCTTGTTGTTAGCCATGCTTTCTAAGGCCCACTTGACTTCGCTCTCCAGGATGTCTGGCTCAAGGTCAGCAACCACACTACCTGGGTTGTCCGGGACATCCAGATCTTTCTGGTATAATTCCTCTGTGTATTCTTGCCACCTCTTCTTGATGTCTTCTGCTTCTGTAAGGTCCCTACCATTTTTGTCCTTTATCATGTCCATCTTTGCACAAAATGTTCCTTTAATGGCTCCAATTTTCTTGAGTATAACATTACAACAGTGTAAATGGGATCTGTTAATGGAACTATTTAATTTAAATAACTTGAAAGTTTTCCCCCTTCCAGGTTCTGAGGCTCCCCAGGGACCCTTTTTTGCCACGGGGAAGCCTTGTGGAGTTGGGAGTCTTTAATAGTTTTAAAAAATCACTGCTTGGTTGCCACCAGTGGTCCCAATCCCAGCAGCAGTGACATAGCAGCGATTTTTGAGTATTAAAATCTCTTTCCCATCCCAAGACTCCAAGAGGCTTTCCCAGGGCAAAAGGGAGCCTAGAACCTGAAAAGTGGGGGTGGGGTGGGAAAGGATACGGGACCCTCTGGATCATCGAGTCCAGCCCCTGTCAGGGAGGCCCAGTGGGGAATCAAACTCCCAATCTCTGGCTCCACAGCCAGATACCTAAACCACTGAGCTATCCAGCAGAATCTTCCAAATAGTTTAAATTAGATATTTCCAGTGCCTGATCTAGTTTACACTGGTGTAATTTTACACAACTAAATTTTGGCTGAAGGGGAAAAAAAAGTAACTCTAAATTTTGGACTCTTACACATGCTTAGGTGTAAGCTCCTCCAAAGTTAGTGGAATTTCCTTCTGAGTCGACATGTACAGGACTGCTCTGCAAGATGAATATTGAAACCAAAATCTGAATGACTACTGGATGGTTCCGTAGTTTAAAATATCTGGCTGCAGAGCCAGACGTTCGAAGTTCGATTCCCCACTGTGCCTCTTTTACAGGAGCTGGATTCAATGATCCATAGGGTCTCTTCTAGCTCTGCATTTCTAAGATGATGACGATGATAAATTGTTCAAAAGAGGAAAACCCAAAAGCCAGAATGTATAGCACAGATTTGTGTGTGTGTGTGTGTGTGTGTGTGTGTGTGTGTGTGTGTGTGTGTGTGTATTTCTGAATAAGTTACCTGAGCTGCTTGGTGTGCTTCTGAAAGCAGCAGTCTTGCTGGTTGATATAAATTCAGTTGGAGTAAGACCTCAGCCTTGTCTATCCAGAGGTAGGGGAAAGAGAGTCCACTTAATTCTTTTTCAGTGATAGGATTTAGTTCCAAAATCTGTAAAAGATTTCAGACTTGGCATTATTCTTCCTTTTAGGAAAAAAAATACATTTTGTAAGTATTGCAAATCTTGCTAATTGAAATATAATGACTAAGCATAAGACAGCAAAAAATAAAATAGGAGAGATAGAATCACGGGATGCTTGGAGATCACAATTAATTTAATATATGCCATTCATTTCTTTCTAAAAGCCACCAAGCAATCAAAGGTAGCCTAGTTACTGTATTATATATTCCAAATAAATGCAAATTACCTTATCTTTTGCAGTTAATTTTTGTGTATTTTGATCAACATCACCTGGTTTTGAACAGTCAAGTAACTTATTTTCCTTTTGATTATCTTTTAAGGCATTCTCCTTTTTAAATGCAATCTCTTGTCTAAATCTAAACCAGGAAAGAAGCAATGGGAAAGATTAGTCTCTTTTATAGCAAATATTAAGGTCATGAGTTAACAGACAAAAATGTTTATGGTAATCACTTTGTTAGTGTTCATGAAACATCCTTTCAGCCCAGCTATATCAGCGCAATTTAAATACTGTGATGCTCTTATAAACAACTATCACTCTTCAAAGTGCACTGTGTAATTATAAAGCTTATCACCACAATTCAGCTTGCAACACTACAAATTGGAACCATGGAGAGAACTGGGTTGTATACTTTTCAGTTCCCCTTTCTGACACAACAGTCTAGGATACATAAAAGTAACATAGTCATCTAATAAAAGTTAAAATTCTGCCATTCTAGGGTGGGGTGGCTGGATTCATCACCTCTTGCTTTCTTTCCCTGACTAAGAGTGTACAAAATGGCTGTATGATAATAGTTCTGGTGGCTCCCCATCTATTGCTTTAGACTGTGGCATACAGTTATAAGGGATGTTTGTAAAACACTTACAGAATGATATAGGTTAATATAAAATATCATACCTCCCTTGTTCTATTTCATTAATGAATACTCCACCCACTGCCTTTTCATGATAAGAAGATGCTTGACACAATTTTAGATCTAAGCAAGTACTGGAGAGTCTGTGAAAACAAATGACATAATCTGTTATTACTGTGAATCATCCTAATCACCTTTTTAATTGCAAAAAATGCAAGAAGACTGACAAGAAAAGGTATTTTCATTCATTCAAGAATGGCCCAAGCCCATTCAAAAATGAAACTGATTTCATTCAATGTGTATTCTAGAAATATGTGGCGAGAAAAGTGCCTGTAATGAAAACCAGGGGATGCCAAAATGTCCATCACAACTGAAGTTAGTTTAGGAAGGGCATGAAAGAAAATTAAAAAGTTTCACAGTAATCACAATAATAAATAAAATGTTTCTAAGCAATCAATACTAACCGGAGATGGTAGAGATCGGACAGACTTCTGCTTTCTACAACATCATGAGCAATGATCTCAGCCAGATGAAGAACTGGAAGAGTCAAGTGCGTACACAAAATTGCCTGTAGTTCCTTAACTAAAAGGTCTAGGTAATATAAGGTTCGTGTCTAAAAATGAAGAGAAGAGTAGATGGAAGACAGGTTGACAGTACCTCTGTCCTGATTCCTTACTCCCAGCTCCCTTCAGAAGGCTTTCTGAAGTAATATATCCCCACCTAATACTCATGCTTGGGATTTGATGAGACCCAGAGAAGGTTTCTGCTCACACATCTTCTTTACCCTTCCCATTCCTCAAATCCCCCTACAACACCACACATCAAACACACTTCTATCTTTCCCACACCCTTTCCCCACTTTCCTTATCTGAAATCAGTGGTGGTGCAGGGATAACATAAAAGAAAAGTGGCAGGCAAAGAAGAGAGAAGTTTCTCTTTTCTTTTTCTGATGTCCTGTCACACTAGCTAATGCACATGATGGTACAGGGATTACAAAAACCTTAGTTCCTACCATTGCGGCACAATCTGTCTGAAAGCATACTGGGGCAGCAGGAAAAACTCCCCTTGACTTTACTGCTTCACAGTCACCACAGATTTAAGACAATTATAGCAAGAGTAATGATTTCTATAGTATGCTCAGTCTGGCTTCAGTTTCGTTTCTTTCAGTTTTCCAGGAAAACCGAAGAATTCTGGAGCCCCTCAAAGGCAAGTATCACTCAGAGACATCATCTATTTCCTGCCAGAATATTTTGCCACAGCAAATCTTTCTGTTCATACTCCAGCAAGTTCCGCAAATTCACACAAACCCAAGAAAGCTCAGGATCAAATTAGATAATACATTTATCATATTTTTTTTGCTAAGGCACTCTTCCCAGCGGTCAAACTGGTTGATCAACTGCATTTGAATGGAAGGTAAAAACAAGCTTCATTTGAAAGCCTGGCTGCTGAATTCCTGTATCTGAGGAAGGGATTGTGCATTTCTCTGACATTCAGGTCTGACCCATTGGCAGAACAATTGGCTTCTTGAACTCATTTTTTAATGTTACTCACGGGTGCTAGAATGGTTTCTCTGTTCACAGCACAGCCACTTGAGTCGTGTTTGAAGGCCTCTCTAATTTCATCAGGACATTCATAGTTTGCCCATTCCTCCACACTTGCAGGTAAGGTATCAGCAGGGGCTTTTCGTTTAGATTTGTCTTTAATAACTGACTGTACCTGAAAATAAGGTTTTTATTTGAAGGAAGCTTATTTTTTCCCCATTATGCTAAACGAACTGGAACATCATATTAAAAGACAACGTACCTGTTTGACTTCTTTTGAGGATTTATCCTTTTTAGGAGGAGTTGTTGGTGACCTCTGATTGCCAGTGGGCTTTAGAAAAAGAAAAGCTATTGTGATGTTTTAATTTTGTTGTGGAAATAAATAATTAAATTGGGATGTATTTGTGTGGGTTCAAAAATATCATAGTAGGACTGGGAATCCTGTGAGCCTTCAGATATATTTTAATACAACTCCCCCCCCCCCCCGCCGTCTTGGTTGGTTGGGAGCAGTGGGAGTTGAAATCATCTCTTCAGGACCAAATAGCCAACTCATTCCTCTACACTTGCGAGTAAGGATCGCTGGGTCCTTTCCATTAAGACTTCCCTTCAGTCACTAATTATACATGAAAATGAGACTTTTATTTTAAGGAACCATATTTTTCATTTACATCCAATCAAAACACTATATTAAGAGAAAAATATACCTGTTTGCCCTCTTTTGAAGATTTATCTTTTTTAGGAGGAGTTGTTGGTGACCTCTGACTACCCGCAGGCTTGAGGAAATAAAAAAAGGAAAAACAATTGTAACGGCATGTTTTTACTGCAAAGCACAACAGTGCGAAATGTAATACTCTATATTATCCCTCTACGTGTGATACTAAATTACTTGTCCACTGGTTTTGAAACCTCGGATCACTGAGGAAGATGGAATGAACATTAGTGCTTGTGATAACATAGTTTCCATAATGTATTAACAGAAGAAATGTACATGTGTAGATCATTTCTCTGAAGAAAATTTAAGCTTTTACTATTTTAACATAAGGGAGTATCTTACTTGTTTTACATCTTTTTTCCCCTTTGTTTTGGAAGTAGACATCTGAGATGGTGAAACTCTGGCCAGTGCTTTCAAAGCAGATCCTGCTGATGTCAGTGACATCTGGGGAAAAATAATTACATGTATTTTAGAATCTACAAGAGATACATGCTAGATTATTTATAGGAGACAGAAGTAATCTCTCTTACTTTTACAAACAGCAAAGTTTCAAAGATACAGGCTAATAGTTTAGCTCTCCAGTTACCCTGCAGAAGTCTACAGAAGGAAAGATTTCTGTTCCTGGTACCTAGTGCAGTGACCTCTTGAATAAAGTGGAATGGGACAAAATAAGGGAATACTGCAGGAAGGAGGAGAGAGAGCACATGCTCTTTCTGTGGACTTTTAAAAGTTAATGCACCTAAGCACCTATGACTGACTTGAGATAGTCTTTTCTCCTCATTGTTTCCCACCTCACAATAAACACTGAATATCACATTGTTCAGGAGCATCACCCAGAGAGACTTTTCAGATAATGGAGGTCACTCTTCTACAGGAAGGGAACACCTTCCTTTTTTGAACTTTCTTAAGTTAATTAATTTTAGGATACAAGTCACTGTAATTGCTAATCTGCAATCCTTCAAACAAATGACATGTATCAGTTATTTTCATTAACTATATGTGTCATTCTGTACATATGTGTCATTCTGTACCCTATGCCATGTATTTTCCTCATTAACCCAAATCAATTACCCCAGTAATCTTAGCAAATTTTAACAAATGATTTTATTGTTTTATTGCTGTTTAGGGAGTTTAATTCCTTTATTTTACTGTATTCTTTGGGTTTTAATATGTAGTATCTGTAAACCACTTTGGAATTTTTGGAATGAAAAGTGGTACAGAAATACCAGAGTTGATTAAGCAAATCAGTGGAAGGAAGCCTGAACACTACAAAAGAGTGCTATTTATTGTACAACAATCTATTGATTTTATTCTGAAATTGTCACAAATAATAGTGATAATATATTAGCCACCATTAGCAGCAAAATGCCAACCGTCAGTGCTTCAGAACAGTTTCAATTCCACCATATATTTTTGCTCTAGAACAATTACAAATAAAAATGGGGGTTCATGCCCTAAAACCAGTCACAGGAGCACTGCATATAGCTGCTATTCACAGAAAGCCCAGATACATGTACAGAACCTGGTCATACTGCTAACTAGAATAATGTGAGGATGTCTATAACCATTGGCTAGACCAGTGGTTCCTGACCTTGGGTAACCCAGGTGTTCTTGGACTGCAACTTCCAGAAATTCTGGCCAGCACAGCTGGTGGTGAAAGCTTCTGGAAATTGCAGTCCAGGAACACCTTGGTTACTCAAGGTTGCAAACCAATGGTCTTGATGATATGTAATATATGGAATACTACTTTTGGTGTCTCTTAATAGAAAGATTTCTGGGTTTGGGTGTTATTTTATTGTATTTTATTACATTTTCAGCACTTTTTTTTTCAAAAACTGGTAAGGCAACAAATTTAAGATGTCCTATTCCATGTTAAATTATTATTAAATGTATCCCATAAAATTATTACCCAATAATGGGAAATTTCTTGACTAACTAAGAAAGCAACTGTGTGTTGTGTTATAATCAAGTTGGAACTGACTTAAAGCAACTTAAATAGAGCTTCCAAGGTAAGTGAGATATTTAAGTGTGATGCTCATAACTTTTTGATAATGTTTGGCATTAAAACTATCACAGTGTTTTTAGTATAAACAATTCTGATGCTGCAGACATAGTTGGACTTATAAAGATTATTAGAGAAACTTAGTAACAAAGAAGAGTTTATTTTGATTTAAATTCTAATATTGTAAAATGATTTACTTACACCTCACTAGCTTAAGACAGTTTGAGGGATTATATAAATATGATCATTTCTTTAGTTCTATCACATACTTCAGTTCAAACTAGAAGTACTATGCATAGCTCTCTATACATGGAGCATGATTATGTCTGAACAGTCGGATGCTGTATAGCTTTTTGGAGCAGAATTCATATTCATGTACACTAAGGACAGTGTAATAATCTTTGTTTTCATATGATCTATGGAATTACTGAAATGAATGATAGCTATTTAATGAATAGTTAGTAGACTGATACAGTGACACAGTACATCAAGTATATCCAACCATCTGACAAACACATTTATCTTCTTACCTGCCACATGTGCATCACAAAAGCATATGCCATCAAACAGTGCTGCTCATGAGAAGGAGAACCATGGCCAGAAATGACTGCCATTATAGTATGAGCTCTGCATAAAGCTTCCAACTGTTTGATACTCCTTAAGTCTCTGACTGTAATTTGGTCTTTTGAATCTACCGTCAGAAATAAAAATAAATACATAAATAAAATGTTAAAATTAAAAAAATAATCTGTCAATGTCACCGAAAAATGGCAATCTGCAGAATACTGAAGTATTGAAGCATGAAGTTTTTGTAATATGAAACATGATATTAAGTTTTTGTAATATGAAGTAATATTTTTGTTCTGTTTTCATTCTGTATGGTATTTGTTCTGTACATCTATCTTTGGGAAGGAGGAGGAGAAACAATTGATATTGCTTTTGTCTACTATCCTTCTTCATATTAACAAGCAACAACCATGTTACAATAAAAACACAACACAGCATCTTCTAAAATTCAATATAAATACATAGTTTTTAAAAGATCTAAAATATAAAAGGTCTGTTAAGAAAGATATTAAAAAGTTCTAAAATATACTAGTTCCACAAAATTAACAGAATATTCTAGAAATAAACATTAAAACAATTGTCTTAAGACCATTTTTGGAACTATTTAAACTTTTACCTTCTTCATCAGGACTTTTCCGGATAGGTCTGAGGTATAGCAATATATGTATTGCCCAGTCCAGGTGTTTAATAGCTTCACTTAGAGGAAACTGGTTGCAATACAGCCATTCAGCAAACCCTAACAGATTATCAACTTTCTTTAATTCAAATTCTTTTTTCTGTACAAAAATAATGATGCATTATTAGGATAGTAGCTCTCAATAAAGATTTTTCAGTCCTTAAGAGCAGAGAACCTTGCTTAAATATACCAGCATGGGATGACTGAAGTCAGACTCTTATATTATGTGCCATCAAGTCAGAAGTGACTGATAGTAACCCTAATAGGACTTTCAAAGTAAGCAAGATATTTAAGGAGTGGTTTTACCTGTTCCACTGAGCTTCCATGGCTGAGCAAGGATTTGAACCCAGGACTTCTGAGTCCTAGTCCATCACTCTATCCACTACACCACACTGAGTACCAAATCAAACCAAAGCCAAACTTGATCAGGTCATCTAACAACAAATAGAGCCCATTATTTAGATAAAATTTCAAACATTTACTTTTCTCATCACTTAAAATTCTGGAAAATACTGAAATTAAAACAATGGAAGTTACAGTATGAAAGGAATGTTTTAACAAGAAGGAGAGAAATGACTGCAAAACGTCTGAGTAAGACAAATACCAGGAACGATGTAGGTATACTTAAATCGGCATATTAGACAGAGTACACATTTTTCTGTTCTGATATATTCAAAATATAAACAGTTTACTGAAAGGACACAGAATTAAAAGAAAGTGAAGATGTTTATTATCACACTGAACTTTTTCAAACTTGAAAAATGCATTTTAACATGCAATTTCAAATCAGTTAAATAGCCTTTAGAATCAGATACTCCAACAGCGTCTTGAAGAAGTTTAACTAAAACTAAGAAATCAGTAGCCATCTTAGAAACTTCAAGGTAATGTACCATGCAGCCCTGTGCTCTTGAGAAGGACAGGGTAGAGTCCATACAATACTGAGGACAGAGATGCTTACAGTACAAGTGATGATGGAAGTTTTTCCCAGGTGTAGTGGTATAAATTTCTCCTACAGTTCCCCCACCTGTGCTATGATGGCAGAGGGGGAAGGAATGAGCTGTTCCATGTATGCTTTGGGGAAGTCATGGATACTCAAGACTATATAAACCTATATAATACCCAACAAGTCCAAAATGTACAATTAATCCCTTCCCACTGATATCAATGGGAGGAGAAACAAGAAAATAATATCTAAATGGAGAGGGACAGAGGTAAAAATTCGACCTATACAACTAATAGCATTCTGTGCTGGCTGGCACAGCAAAGGAAATGGTGGATACTCTCAAGTGAAATCTTATTCCTTATTGAGGTACGTTTTAAAATATGAGGGTTTACACTAATAAAATGTAGTGATTTACACTATTGTTAAGAAATAGTTAGATACAGACCTGTAAAATATCAATCGCATTTTGGTAACAGGATAACTGTCCCACAAGATCTGGCGACACAGATGCTAGACGATGCCACATATGCGACAAGCAGTCCTCACTTTCATCTCTGAATTTCTGTATTTCCATGATATAGTTACGTCCAAGTCTTGCCTTCACCATTACCATATGTTTAAAAATAGGGCTGTGTGAAAGAATTTTACATTGTCAATGTTCATGAGTAATTTTATCTAAAAACTTATTTAGTCATTAATGATGTGTGGGGATCCCACACAAATTGAGGGAAGCATGCTAGCCCAGCCTTCCATTGTTGTGTTGAACATGGAAACATAACAGTCTGAACAAGGGGCTACATCAGGTAGTCTCCCCATGTGAAGTAGCACACTGATTCTGGGAGGTTCTGGCTCACGTGGAGAGGCTACCCAGATACAACACCCTTGCATACTTTAGACAGTCACACATTTCTGTTCAGAAAAGAACAATGGAAGAATATGGAGCTGTCATGTTCTCATCAATATTTGTGGGCTCCATACACTTTCCTAATAAGTGGGTAGGACTTAAATTAAAGTGGATTTTTGACATTTCTTTTATTAAATAAGATGCTATAGAAGTCACCATTTTTGTATTATAGGGACATCTACCCCCACGACAGACAGTAAACCATCCTGTCCACTAACTTTATTGTGCACATTTGCAAAGCAATAGAATATATTACTTAGTTTTAGAACTGCACAGATTGAAAACCCTTCAAACTGTATGACCCGATGGGCAGAAGAAAGAGCGGCAATTTTTGCAATTTTCCTTTTTCCCTGTAGCTCCATAAGCCCTTAAAAGTTCGCCCAGAAGAACTGGATCAGCCTCCAGAACAGTATGCAAGACAATGCTGAGAACTGCAGAGGGGAAGAAAAATCAATGAAAATAATAATCCAGCCTTCTTTCTCCATTAGGGAGGCTCCACGAGATCTGGTTTTGTCTGCCAATGGAAGACAATGGAGGATCAATATTGGATCTACCCAATGTGTCTTCCAAGATAATATTCTAGCACAGTGTTTTACGATTTGAATGCCTATTTTTACATAAGGTAAAGGTAAAGGTTCCCCTTGACATTTAGTCCAGTCGTGTCCGACTCTAGGGGGCGGTGCTCATCCCCGTTTCCAAGCCATAGAACCAGCGTTTGTCCGAAGACAGTTTCCGTGGTCACGTGGCCAGCACGACTAGACACGGAACACCGTTACCTTCCCACCGAGGTGGTACTTATTTGTCTACTCGCATTTACATGCTTTCAAACTGCTAGGTTGGCAGGAGCTGGGACAAGCGACGGGAGCTCACTCCGTTGCGTGGATTCGATCTTACGACTGCTGGTCTTCCGACCTTGCAGCACAGAGGCTTCTGCGGTTTAACCCGCAGAGCCACCACGTCCCTATTTTTACATAGAAAATTCTAAAAAGTGAACACCAACTTTAATTAGAAACTTGGGACATGCTAAATACCAGAAGTGGCAGAGAAATGGAACAGAGTACACCAAAACTGTTATTAATGCTTAGTTCTGTTATTAATGCTGAGAGTTACTGAGCAACTGGCTTACCTATGCGTAGCAAGGTTGTGATCCTAATAGTACCCTATCCCCTGTCACAAAATACCAGAAGCTATATTCTAAACTTGTAGGCCACAACCAAGAAGATAAAACTATAAGAGTATATGTCCTGGAGCTCATGTATACAAGTAACGTAAATGACAAAGACCCAGTCCCACACTCATATAAGTGCCTGATGGACTCAGATAGCTTTGTTGAACTCAGACTTATTTTGATGAGATATGTGTAGAATTGTGCTGGAATTCTCTCATTTGTTCCCTTTAACTCCCCCCCCCCCAACACACACACACGTTCAAGTTAGAACATGTAAGAGATTTGCCTTCCTATGGATGAGAGATCATAGAATAATTTAATTGGAAGGGGCCTATAAAGCCATTGAGTCCAACCCCTGATCAATGCAAGAATCCAAATCAAAGCAGATCTGACAGATGGTTGTCCAATTTTCTCTTGAAACCCTCCAGCGTTGGAGCGTTCACTACTTCCTAAGTTAATGATTTCACTGTCATACTGCTCTAACAGTTGAGAAGTTTTTCCTGTTATTCAGCCTAAATCTGACTTCTTGCAGCTTGAGCCCATTATTAAGTGTCCTGCACTCTGGGATAATCAAGAACAGATCCTACCCCTACCTTTCAAGTATTTGAAAAGTGCTATCATATCTCCCATAGTCTTCTTTTCTCAAGGCTATAGCTGCCCAGTTATTTCAGTCCTTCCTCATAGGGCTTGGTTTCCAGCCCCCTAATCAACCTTGTCGCCCTCCTCTGAACTTGTTTCAGTTTGTTGGCATCCTTCTTAAAGTGTGGTGCCCAGAACTGGACACAGTACTCTAGATAAGGCCTAACCAGTGCTGAATGTATATTGACAATTTTCCTGCATGAAACATTTTCATCAATGAAAGGAAACAGGTTTTACATACCAGTGCTTTAGGTAGTGACCATACCAAGCTTTGAAAGTAATTTTTTCAAAATAATTTGTTTGTTACTTCTTATAGAAATTAGTTGTCATTCCTCATTACATTAAAAAA
The DNA here is from genome assembly GCA_037013535.1 of Intellagama lesueurii. NCBI lineage: Eukaryota > Metazoa > Chordata > Lepidosauria > Squamata > Agamidae > Intellagama > Intellagama lesueurii. The sequence continues at coordinate 188,799,597 of JBAJHW010000003.1, read as the reverse complement.
AGCAGTTGGTCTTGTTACCCATTTTTTCATTACTCTTTTTTAAATTAGTTAAGAAGTTTCCCCCCAAAACTTGAAAAAAATGCCACTCAAGACACTTTAAAAATTCTCTTATAAGGAGCTACAGTAATTAGAAAAAATACTTATTTAAAATATTAAATTTAATATTAAATAAGTATTAACTATTATTTAAAATATTTTTACCCCAACCTGTCCATATAAGGACCCAAGGTGGCTTACATAATTAAAAGTGATAGATAAAAACAATAAATTATTCAAACATTTTTTAAAAATTAAGTATACATTATATTAATAATGTTATATAAAAGCACTATTAAAATAATATTTAGAAAATAAGCAAAAAACATTTCTTGTTTCACTCAGTCACTTTCACAACCACAGAATTGTTCCCACTCAATATGTTACACTTGAAATATAACTTTCTTATACCTCCATTACCAATAAATCAACTCATTACAGGTAAAATAGCTCATTAAGTCATACTCTTTGACTAGAATATGAAATTCACAACAATCTACATTGAAATAAAAATCAACAGAACACTCCAAACAACTTACAGTCTGTGCTTAGTTCTAGGGAGTATCTGAATAGCATCATCTAACACTTTGAGGCCTGACTCCCAATCATTTTTATCAGCATGCACTTGAAATAACAGTACATACAAGAACGTCCTTAAAGTCAAATCTTCATCAGCACCTTTGAAATAGATCAAAATAATACTGTAAATAACCAATAGGTTCACTTTATATAAACAACCCCCCCCATTATCATGAAACCTTACCTGGGAAAAAAGTTGCACTGGATGAACTGCTGCTTTGAAAGTCTATTGTAGGCCACTGATGCAAATGCAACATTTGTTCTGCTTCCTGAATAATGACATGAAAGGTGGGAATGGGAGGAGAGAAAGGACATTTTAATGGTATTTAATACAGCCTTGACAATACAAATTTCTTTGAAGTGGACAGTTGGTTTGGCTGGTAAGAATTACTCTGAACAAGTGGAACAGGCAGGGGAAGAAAAATGTAATGGTCTGTAGGCTACAGAGCTAACAAGACGAAGATGCGGCATTGTTTGTTTATTTTTAAAAATGTACCACCCCAGCAAACACAAGTTTTCTTGGCAAACTTCACAAATTTATATGAATTAACCAGCCAGTGTTGCATCTTTGGTTTCTAGTTTTGTTTTGAACTGAAGACAAAACTCTACCACAGGTCATGGAATAAAAGTTGTTGGCTATAGTTGTACTGCTATTTATTACCTGCTTGTTTTTAGCTTCTGAGGCTTTAATTATGCTCTTGAGAAGGACTTCAGTGGGGATTTTAAGCTGTTGCCTGTCTGCTGAAGAACCAATGAAAGGCAAACATGCATTCCAGAAGTGTCTAGATGCTATCATGGCAAGAGCAACATCCCCAGCTTCTCCTGCATATCTACAAAGGTGGAAAAAACACAAAATGAAAACCATGTGTCTGGTGAATATGATAAACACTGGCTGAAATCCAGTAGTAAGTCACAAGGAGAGTAGGCCTACTGAAGCATTTGGTGAGTCAACTCCTGTGACTTACTCTTGGATTTCAGCCAACATTTGCAGAAAAACCAACACAATATTCTTGGGCTATCTTTGTAAGGATCAGGTTTTACATTTCCTGTATGTACCAAGGATTTCATCTCATTTAAGATTTCTTTTGAGTAAATGGAGGCAAAAGCCTGTGGAATATATCTACCAATTTCCATTCTAAAATACTCATTTTAAAACTACAAAATAAAAACAAATTGTGAAATTATTAATATTGAATATTCAGTATCTTAAACATTTCTTATTAAAAAAATTTTCTTACTGAAACATTTTAAAAACACACTATGATAAAAACGACATGCTCTTATGAATTTACATGTATGACATTCTCCTAACCATTCAACACACTGCTGATATTCTATGGCATAGTACATACGATTAAAATTATTTTTGTTATTCCAGGAGTTAACAAAGCTGCCAATTTAATACAATTATTTTCTTCTTTCTTTAATTCTTTTGAGTCTTTAGTCATATCTGCATTTTCAGGTAAAACAGTGGTGTTTTTCTCTTTAGGACTTAGCATACACAGTTCTAACTGCCTGTTACCATGTGGGACAGAATTCTCAGCTTCTGTGATTTACACACGTCAGATTAACTGGTCAAAATGGTAAAGGTTTCACAGACATATTCATTTTAGCTATACTGTTAAGTGCTTTAATAATATCAGGCCACTCTTTCATAGCAAAAGGGCAAGTTCAGCATAACTTGTAATCAGTTTTCATCATTTCTTCACATTTCCAATACAGAAAATCTTATAGACCTATCATTATAGCTTTTAGGGCATTATATACCATCTGGTCAAAGCAGCTGTCCCTTAAGTTAATACGATGTGGAAAAAATAATGCTATATATCCAGATGTTTTCCCAAATGTCAGAACTTGCATGGATGACCTACATCTTGCTCCCAATATATCACAATTTTTTTCCTTTTGCCCTGTGGTATATTAATATTCCAACAGTACTTCACAGATTTTTGACACCAAATCTTTCTTACCAACTAATGTTATAAATTTCCAGACTACTCCTTAAAATAGAAATATTGTCCTTTTACTTTCTTGTGTAATATTTTGTGTGCATGTCCTCAAGTCATCTGTTCAGAACCCTTTTTAGCTGATTATTACATGTTTTTCTTATAAATCAAATGGAATTACATTTTTACCACAAAACAAATTTCCTCCAAATTCCATTAGGACTAACATTTAAATACCGGTAGATTATTCCAGTCCTTTATTTACATAGAGTTCAACCAACCTTTTAAAATTTTTTTCATGTTAACAGATTTCCCACTGAGGGGTTGCTTGAATTCCAAAACTGCAAACTAACATTTCCATGGAGCGTGGGGAGTTGCAGTGTGAGATTGCAAGTCAGGCCCAGTCTAAATGGCTAACAACTGGGAGATTTCCTGGCTGCTTACCCCTCCCAACAAATTGGAAAACATACATGCACTGAATTTCTAGGATGCAATGGAGCAATCCAGAAAAAAGCTGGAAAATGGTTGGCCCAGAAATCAGCAAATTTAAGCTTCCACTTGAATTAATCCATATCGGCGATAACCTTGTTAAATACCTCCTTGATTTTAATTTAATATTTTATTTGTTTGTACTTCATATAGTGCTTGAAATGACAGGAAAAGGGTAAGGGGGCAAATCTGAAGAATGTGGGGTGGTTTCTCACTGGGAATAAAATACACTAGTTGGATGGTTAGGCTAGACTCAATCCGTCTCAAAAAGTGGGACAGATGTAAATTCATTTGAACAGTAATAATATATTAGGATAAGTAAGCAAGCAAGGATATTAACTTTAGATGTGCATCTTTTACAAGAGCAGAACTCGGCTTGAACTATGGTTTTTGTAGCCTTATTCCCCATTACAGCTCTCTACATATTTGGGGTATAGCCTAATGCTACATCTCAGAGGACTGCCATGCCATCTTCAACCTTGGGTAACCCAGGTGTTCTTGGACTGCAATTCCCAGAAGCCTTCACCACTAGCTGGGCTGGCTGGAGTTCCTGGGAGTTGCAGTTCAAGAACACCTGAGTTACCCAAGGTTGGGAACCATTGTTCTAAGTACTATAAGGGGGCTTTGGTGGGTTAGAGAGGACAGGAAACTTACATTTCTCTTGATCCATTTAGAGATTTTATGTAATTCTATTTTCTGTTAGAATTATACCAAAGCAGTTCAGTTCTTTCTGATGCTTGACATAATTTTAAATTATATAACAATGCCCAGAGTCCAATTAAAGAATTGTGCTGATTTATGTTCATTAGCATAAATTTCAGTGATGAGCTAATGCTAGGTAAAAAGTTTATGTTTGTTGTTGGGTACCAAGTCCAGCGACTGGTGCGCAACACCAAAGGCAATTCCTGACTTCTTAACTAGTGACAATTCACCACTGAGATTGATGCCAATGGGCTTAAAGTGATGTACATAAGTAGTAAAATTCTGTCAACATAATAAAGCCTTTTAAAAAAGGTAGTAAGTTTCAGAATATTATGTTTTTGCTGTTTGCATTTTGTCATTTTGAAATGGCTTCCTGTTTACTGCTCAAGTACATTTTTAGTTCAGAGAAGATCTATGACAATAAAACAGGTCAGTCATCAGCTAGAGTGCTGTTGGTGTAAGTCACAAAAAAGTATGTCTGAAAATAGGCAACAACACGTTGAAAGAGGCAGTGGAGCATCTCATTTGCAAGGAGATTGTTCTCAACCCAAAGGTATGTCAGAACTACTCCCCCTTTCCATTTATTTATTTTTTTATTTATTTAGGGCAGGTACTCAAGAGTGTAGTGGCCAGGCAGATTCAGTTGTTTTGGAGGAAAATGTCATCTAGACCCATTTTAGCCTGGTTTCAGGGTGGGTTTAGGGATCATAACAGTCTTGGTCACCCTGATACATGACCTGGTTCAAGCAACAGAATACCTCACTGTTTCCCTTACAGCTTTCCATGTTTCTATACTATTGGTTCTCCTAGATCTGTCAGTGGATTTTTATGCCATCAACCATGATTATATTACTGGAATGAACTCCATAAGGAGTGAGAGGTATGGTGAGACTGTCGCTTTGCTCCTGCCTGCAGACTCAATTACAACAAATAAAAAATAAAAAATGGTAAAAAGTATTTCAGTCCCACAGGCTACTAAGCTGGCTCTCACACCTGGTCTATTTTTACTGCTGAGCTCAAATATGGGATTCATTTTCCCTCTCTGAAGAAAGGAGATAACATAAAGAGTGGGAGCACCTTACAAGCAGGAGTTCCCAAATGCTTCTACCTGGTTTTTAACAAGGGAATATTCCTGGGCAGTGGCAACCAACCCAAGATAAAAAGCATTTGTGCTTTCGGGTGGGGGGAGGTTAAACTGAAACTCCCCCTATTCATTCTGATAATGCTAATGGCAACTAACTTTTTCCATTACACCTTAATCAAGAGAGGTTGTGTACAACCTAGATAGGTGCTTGATTGTCATGGAAGGCTGGATTAGTCCTAACAAGTTGAAGCTGAATCAGTACTTCATCATATCTGGAGTATTGTATGTGCCATATTCCCTTTTCAAAGAAATGTCCAAACTGTTTTACAACAATTTGCTACACTTTAGAGGCCACAACATACCTTGCACTTGCAACAAAACATTTTGAAGCCACTGCACGCAAATGCTTTTTGCCAGCCAGATTTTCCATCATACTCTTCCCTTGTGTACAAGCAGCAATACTTAACATTTCTTGTCTGGCTGTGTAATCATTCCTGTACAAAAAGGTCAAAAGTATTGTCAACTGAACATCAGAGTATTATGGATCAGTAACTTTCAAGGCACAGAATATTTCTGTTTCCCTTACCAGTGGTACAATCTGTGAATCAGACTGACTGAACTTGAAGAAGTTTTAAACATCATGATAACAATACTACACTTTGCTCAGAAAATAATAATAATAATGTACCTTTCATATAATAATAAGGAGTAAGCCTTATTCTACGAACTAATTAATCACAATCTCTTTTGTCTTTTTGGTTCTGACTGTGAAAAGACAAAGAACTGAAATCGAAAGGGACTGAATAGGAGTTTTTGCTAGCCACACATATGCACATGAACAAACACACACTGCTTGGAGTGGAAATGAATGCTGCAACTTAAAAGGTGCAGAGTAAAATTAATCTAAACCAGATATCTCTCTAATCTTTATTTGGTGAGCAGACAGATCATGACATTAATCCCTTGCACACAAGTAGGACTGAGAGACTTCAAACTGGTGGTGCTTGAAAATAAGCAAACCTATGAGAATCTACAAGCAACGTAACCACAATCTCCTAACATGCTTAGGGCAAGATCATTTCAAGGGCTTACATGCTCCCTCCTCCTGTCTTCCCCCTTGTTATGCATCCCCGTCTCCTAACCTTCCAAGGTTTGCTTTACCTAATGATGTAATCATATAAGCTTGCTGGTGTTAGCCTAGTTAACAACTAATCAAGTTTGTCTTTATAATTAGCATTTGAAGCGAATAAGCAAACTCTGCTTACTAAGCAATCCTGGGTAAACATCATCCATCCAATATATCTTTTTGTTCCAAGAAAATTCCACAACTTATAAACGGTGGAGAAAATCCACAGAGGTGACTTGTACATATTCAGTTTCTTATTTGAGCCATCTTGTTGTTCTGTGTCATCAACTCAGAACTGACTTATAGCAGCCAAAATAGGGCTTTTAAGGTAAGTGAGATATTTAAGGAATGGTTTTACAAATTCCCCACTGCCAGTCAGCTTCCATGTCTGAGTGCGGATTTGAACCCAGGGATCACTCTATCCACTACATTATTCTGGGTATCCCAAGTCATCTCAGGAGAACAGAAATATGTACCAAGAAGGTCTGGGAACAGTAAATTTCTTTGTTATTTCTTGTAAACCTCTTTTCTCCATTTGTCACATCAAATAATCCTCACACTGCAATAATATCTCCACGGCCATTGTTCTGATATTTTGCCTGAATACTGTGATATTCTGAACAAACAGAATATCGTATGTGAACTGCTTTGACACTTACGATTTCATGTATGAATTTATCTAGAATAATTATTTATTGGTCAGTTCTGTTCTGCTTCTTGCGGGAATATGAAGCATCTCAGCTCACAGGGGAATTTCCTGTCCAGTTACATACATATCTACAGTAGTTTTCTGGCAGAAACAGTACATGGCCATTCTGCACACCATCTGCATAAGCTCAATGTACCAGACTGAAGTGTCAGCTGATTCAGGTTTAGCAGTTTCTCTGTCCTGAACAAAGTGTTCTTTTTTTTTTTCCAGCTCAGAAGGCTGGCTTTTGTCACAGGAATGAGGTCAAGCTTATCGCTAATAAGCTGTCAGTTAAATGATTTGATTGAGGGCCAAATGGCATTTAACACATTGTATTTTTTTTCTTCTGAGGGGAGAAAGGCAGTCAGGAGCTTGAGCACCAAAGTGGGCCCAAACGAAAGATTAAGTACACTCCCTCTATCTTGCAGTCTTCTTCTCATGGCTATAAGCTTTATGGACAATTTTCAATCTAAAAGGACAGTTACATACAATTGTAGTTTCTACTTCTACACTCTACTTTTTAGCCTCATGATGACTAAACAATATGGTGCAACCATATTTATGTCCATGAGAGGGCAGCAAAGCTCTACTTTATACACTGGGAAAAGAATTATTTCTGAAACCATTCTTCCCATTGCTCCTCCTACCCCTCCATATTGACCTTTGAATACAAAGATACATAATGAATTGTACTTAAAAATAGCATTCTTCTTCATCATTAGCATTAGCGTCCACCATTAAAAGTGAACTTTAAATGACATTATTCTCATTCATTAAATCTGGAAATAGTTTGAAAGCATTTCACACACTAAACAACATTCAGAACAGAATACGGCATACTGAAGTGTCTGGTTTACTGAAAGATGAGGATGAAGAAAATGCATTTGCAAAACAATTATTAAATGAGCCGATGCCTCAGAAACTGAAGGCAAGAATCACCACAGTGTGTGCAGAGATAACGGAAGAGATATTAATACCAGTAACAGGCCACATGATTACACACTCCTTTTCTGCATTTTATTCCATCACTTAAGTAAATTCAGTCTTTCAGTCTTAACTCAGGTTAAGCAATATCTATTTCTCTGCTTCTCTCTCACTCAATGCAAACAATATGGTTATAGCTAACCAGATTTCCTGCCAAACGAGCATTCTACGCAAGTTTAAAAACATGGCTAATTACGCAGGAAGTTGACAGCTTTGACTAACAACCAATGTCACCGTTGACCTATTATTTAACTGCAGCTAAGGCAGAACATGGAAATTAGTTTTGGGAAGGCCTTATGCACTCTCACAGGTATTCCAAACCTGTTACACCTGCACTAGCCTCTAATAAACATTTAATTATGCTTATAAAGTTTCTTATAAATCTACATGTGTAAGTTATGATTACTTACATTCCTCTTTTCTTTGCATCGGTGTTGTGCAGTGCTTTATCACCTAAGTCCAAAGCCTTCTGAGAGCAAGTCATGGCTAATTCATGGTCACGGCTTGTGTGTGCATAATGTGCAAGCCGAGTCAATGTCTGAAGTTGCACTAGTGAGTCTGTCCAGTTGCACTCCAAAGCCATTTTCACCAGCTGTAAATAATACTTGGGTAAGGCTGTTTTTCTGGGACCACAGTGTTAACACATAGCACTGTGAGTCTACAATACTCTGAAATAACACTCAGGGCATTGGTTCCCAACCTTTTTTGGGTCGCAAACCTCTTTTATAATAGCCAAGTAATCTGCAACCTCCGCCACCACATTTAAATAAAAAGAAAAATTTTAATGAAATCATCCCTTCTCAGAAAGTAGCAGTTTCTTTCTCCCCCGAAGGGCCTGTTTCTCATACATACACATACATGCTAACTTTAATATCTGGCTCTGAAATGTCAAGAAAGAAATTATTTAACAAGGGCTACAACACATATAAGGCAACCCGCCACCTCATAGAAAACACTTTGTAACCCCCTTCGAGATCATGGCCCCTGGGCTGGGGAACACTGGCTCAGGGAGTACCTGATGTGCTGAAGTGCTTGCTACTGGAGCTCTGCAGCTGAGGCCCTCTTAGGAAATTTGGATGGCAGACTACTGGGTGCCATGTGTAGAAGTGGGATAAATAAAACTAAAAGATGATTCAAGGAAAACTATTTATTTATGATTAATAAATATAAATATATTATAAGAATTTAATTCAAACACATCTCCTTTGTATCTCCCAGCCCACCCGCGAGCGTGCCCCACCCGTGCCCCACCCACCCGTGAGTGTGGGGGTGCCACGCCCCTCACGCACGGACCCTGCCCCCTCAACCGGTCTGTGGTTTGGAAAAGGTTGGGGACCACTGCCCTAGAGGATCTGATTAATCCCCTTCGTCTTTCCCTTTACATATTGTATGAGAACAGTACTGTTCAGAATGTATATTTACCTAAGGCTGCTGAGAATGCAGCTGCCTGTCTTACTCTCTCTCTTTTATTCTTTTATTTTTTAAATTTAGGTTTCATAAGCCTTATTTATTTCCTTGAGGGATCCATTACAGCGCAGAAAGGTGGAATATAATCCATTTCACATCATTAATAATTTCCAATTAAATTACATTAAAATTACTTGATAAGCCACCTGAAAAACAGATGATAAAGCAACCAAAATGCTTTAATCATCTGGCAGCCCAACCAGTAAATTAACTTTTTAACATTTCAGCATAAAAAGTTAGAACTGTGAACTCAACTCAATTATTTAGATGGCACACAGAGGCATACAGAAATACATTCATTACATATGAATTTCATTAAAGGTATATTCTACTACTAGTCATAAGCACAAGATTAAAAAACAACAACATACTTGTGACAAGTTGGGAAGTGAAAAGTCCATGAGACCCAAACCATTACATGAATACATTTCGACACCAATAAATACTTTTGCCATAGGAGTGGAACCTTCATCATTGCTCTGCGTAAGAAAAAAAAAACAGTGAGGCTCAATGTTTTCAGAGATAACAAGACATACTATTGAATGGATAAAGACAAAAGCATTACATTACCTAGTAATTTCCATGCATAATTTTACTGTACTTTATTTAAACTATGGCTCTAGCCTAGCCTTCTCATTATTTTTTCTCTTTCTAGAAATACTGTTTTGCGAAAGGACATTCTATTATATGAAGACTACTAGGTTTCAGACTCAAAAGCACTGTGCTCTTTCTTCCATTTCACCTGCAAAACATTACTTGACGCTTCAAACAGGAGGTGCAGGAGGGGGAGAAGAATGAGACATCTGAACCATCACATTTTGCGACAGGAATCAGCAGTTTCCAGAAGTTCACGGTGCTTACTTATCCGCCCCTGGACCTTGGAGGGCTGTATCTACGCCCTTTACATTTCATCACCCAAATAGTTTTCTTTCTTCCTTTTTAACAGGGAAAATCCCCTCACACAGTCTAGTGACTATAGGGAACAATTTTGTCATTTTGTGGCTGCTCTTGAGTTTAGAAGAAGCTTGTGCTTCACACTGAAATACTCAGTAGTTGCCATGCTGTATTAAATGCAGAGGAAACAGACTGCAGCCACCAATATATGTGCTGCCACCCTGATGTTTATAGATTTCTATGAAACTAATTGTTCAAACATTGTGTAGTTGTGGATGAAATTATAATAAATTTTATTTTTTAAAGTAAAAGCGTATGTTTTCTGCAAGGCAATCCTAAGGTCCCTAGGAAAACACCTCTGGGGCTATAGGGTACATCAGATGCTCATTTCTGAGGGCAAAGACAGAGGTCTCACTCTCAGCTAACATGGACTCTTCCATAAAGAAGTGGGGGAAAGAAGCTTGCAGATTGTGTTGCAGTGGATCTATGCCAACACTGGGAGCTGATGCAGGTGAATTATCCCCATTGATTTCAATGAAGGAGAGAAGCTATAAGAGAAATAAATTAAAAATGGCTGGCATGGTAGTAAATGTTGCAGAGTTTTGAATTTTGGGTTAAATTCCTCTAGCTGCACAGTGCAGGGATTCACAGACGAGAATAGCTTTGAGTTTCCCAGATTAGCACACCCCTTTTTCTCATTAACTGGCACTTACAGCCCCCGATAACTCAGTTTGAGACATTAGTGTGCACAGCAGAGGTGGGACTCTCTTTGAATTCCGAGGCAGGGAAGGAACACTTAATTAATACTGGATAGACTTAAAGTCACCACAAGCCCAGAAGAGTCCCTCGCACCCACACGTTTTCCAGGCAGCATGTGAGATTGTGAAAGCTCCAACAGTAAAAAAAACAGTTGAAAACTCCTGTTCCTCCCTCTTCTCTGCCCTGCCAGCACAGGTCTGGTGGAGAGCTCCAATTTAGCAGCTTTCTCAAGTGTCTAGATCCCATATCCTTCCATTTTTATACACTGATACTATATGAATGGCCTGACAGTGCTAAATATATTGCAAAAGCATCTACCACTTTCTCCAGGCCCTCAAGCCCAGGGTGGTAAGGAACAGTAGCTGTCGAGCTGCATGCACGCTAAATCTTCCGACATGAAGTATAGGAGGGTCAATATAATTGATATGGCAAGTGCATACCCAGGAGCATAGGGGGCTGGCAGTCGAATAGAGATTAGCCTGAAATGTTACAGGAAGCCACTATGCATCATTCTTCTGCTGCCTAAGGTGCAGGATTGCAGCCACAGAAATCAAGTATTTATAACATGAAAGATGGGACATTTAACTTTTATTTCCAAATAACAAATAGTTCTTTTCCATATGTTAGACAGAAGGGATACCTCATCGTCAGATCCATGCCATCTCCCAATCTGATGCTGAACTAATTGTTTGGCTTTCACCCAAGTAGCAATCACCTGTTGACGCATAGCAATAGGCACCGGCTCATCAGGCACGCTTCCATTAGGCAAACGCATGGCAAATTCACAAACCTGATGAATAAAATTTTATAAATGTCAATGGAAAAGAAGAAGGAATGCAAAAGGCACTATTAGCAAATGTACTGTGTTACCCAGATGTTGTCATCGGTACATCTTCCCCTCTAGAAATTAATTGTGAGGTTTATGATGGGCACAATTTCTTTGACATTTGAAATGAGGCATGTAAATAAATACATTTCCTCTTCTCTCACTGCTGCCACAGGAACAATAGTAGTATGGGTTCAGGAGCATGAGACTTTTATCCATTGTTCCCCAGGCTCTGATACGTCAGCACTAGGGGGAGAGGGAAGCTATGTGGGAGGCTTTGGAAGAACATAGTGACCAAGTCGGTCACATCCCAGGAGGCTGAATGGATAAAAGGAGGAGAAGAGCACTCCATTTTAAAAAAAAAATCTGCTTGTTACTACCATAAAGCTTGGCGAGGTTTCCTCCTGCCCCTAGCTCTTGCTAGATAACTTCTGATTATATGGATCTCAAAAGAGGAAAAAGAAAAACAACAGAGGCTGTAATGTTTTGTGTCTCTGAGACTTCTGGAACAGAGAGCAAATGAAAGCTGGGGCAATAACAAGTAGGTGAATATTTCCTAAGAAGTATATAAAGACTTGTCATAATTAACTGATTATTAGAACTGGGAAATATTTAGATTTCCTCAGCATTATAAACGGAGTGCCATATTCTGACATTTCTTCCTATTTGGTGGCATGTGAACAAGGATGTTGCTTTTGAAAAGAAGCTGAGGAATCAACTGCTGGATAGATAGCTCAGTGGTTTACTGTAGGTATCTGGCTACAAAGCCAGAGGTTGGGAGTTTGATTCTTCACTGTGCCTCCTTAACAGGGGCTAGACTCAATGATCTATAGGGTCCCTTCCAGCTCTGGTGTTCTAAGAAGAAGAAGAAGATGATGATGATGATAAGTAGTATTTCCAGTTTACTCCAGAATATTGTTCATGAATGTGCAGAAGGCAATAGTCAAAATTCTAACCACTACCATCCCTGGCCCAGATCTTGTCTGGTCACTGTGGAAGGGGGAAGGAGCCAATTCCAAGGAGGATGTCAACCATTCAATGGACAAAAAGGCAGATCAAGAAAGTGTTCTGTTCTCTGCAAAACAGTATTCAGGAGGGAGTAAGAAGGTTTTTCTACTCAGTAAACCTAGTACTTCCACATACTACAACCATCTTAGTATTGCTTTTCATTGCTTTTCTACCTTTGCACTTTGTTGGAGAGCAACAGTTACAAGGATATGTTGGGGGTGGGGGAGGAAGCAGCAACCAGCAATCTTTACAGGTTTCTTAATTTGGGCTCCCCACGATCTGCTGTTCCTCTTTTTCATAGCCTCATTCTCATACCGAATGAACACCTTGCTCTTTTTGTAGGGATCTTCGGGTATGTTCTTCTTCCCCTGGAACTCACTTATGCCCCTCACCTGCTTTGGACGGTCCTCCTGACCCTCTGGAGCAGATGACAAAAACTGAAGTAGGGAAAAAGGGTAAAATCCAAAAATGTTCATCCTGCCGGTAGAATGCTATTCACCAGCAAAATCCATGGTGTGTGTGGGGCACAGCAGTGGGGAGGGGTAATCCATTTCACTGGGGGATGCCTGTCATCCAAAAACGATTTCCCTTGATTTGGTTTCTCTTTCCCCTCCAAAATGCTCCCACCTTTAGAATCTAATCTTTAGAAATATTCTCCAACACTCTGTTCCAAGATTTGTATATGTCAGCTCCTGGTCAGCTAAGACCAACAGAATGAAAAACATGTACCTCTATGGCTGCTTTAATATCATGCACTCCAGTTGGATCCACAGAGAGAGTTGGGGTAGAAACTGATTTCTCAAATACTTTTGGAGGTGGCTTTTTACGTCTGATGGGCCCTTCTTCTGTAACTTTCTTTTCATCAGGTTTGGAAATTGGTTTTGGAATCCAGGGGAGAATGAGGCCCCGAGCCAAGGCGTTGCATAATGTTACCAAAATAGTAGTATTCCTGAACAAAAACAAAAACAGAAGGAGAGGGAAAAAAACTAAGGTGCACTGTTATGCATTACTGCTTTCACTGTGTTTTTAGTATAGCTTGTGTTTACCATTTCTAAGAGTGGTATTTGTTTGTTCCTTTTTAATATTTCTGTACCTACTATTTTTAGCTTAAATACGAGTCTTTCAATGATGTAAGCCACCTTGGGTCCTTTTTAAAGAGAAAGGTGGGGTAAAAATATTTAAGATAAAAATAATAATAAAATAAATAAATTTTATTATCTATCTCATCCTTATCCTACAGAAATCTTTCTTTTTAAATAAAATTATATCAGGATTGGGGATATAATCCTGTAGATGCTTACCTGAAAGTAAGCATTATCAAATTCAATGGGACTTACTTCTCAATAGACCATACACTGATCAGCCACAACATTAACACCACCTGCCTAATATTGTGTAGGTCCCCCTCATGCTGCCAAAACAGCTGTGATGTGTTGAGGCATGGTTTCCACAAGACATTTGAATGTGTCCTGTGGTGTCTGTCTCAATTTATTTATGATAATGCCATTGTGACTTGAAAAAACTTTGGCTTAGTTATTTTTAAAATCTTTTACAACCTGCTTTGAATGAGTAAAAGTTGATTTGAATGAAATATTTTTCTATCAGCTGAAATATACTGCCAACTTCTTATATATAATTCTTAACCAAGGCTACACTCTTATTGGTGTTCATGCAAGGTTTGTGTAATTTTCTATAGCTAAGTTGACAAGGTGCTGTGGTATATTTCAGATTCATGACTAATCACGAACCTGATTGCACAACTAAAGCATGCCCCAGCACCTTGTCAATTAGCTGAAATCAGCCGTAGCAAATTAGATAAACCTTAAGCAAACAACAGCTGGATTCCAGCCAATGGTACAGCATGCCAAAAATGAAATTGATAGCAATAAAAAACGTTAAAATTAGTATTTCATGATTGTTATCTTAAAAAGATAGATGAAATAATCAGCTAAAATCTTCTAGAACATACCCACAATGCCCAGTGTTTCTTATTGCACTGAATAGAGTTTGCAGTGGTTCAACAATTTCTCTTTGCCTTTTTGAAGCGATCAGATGTTTATTGTGATTTAAGACATACACCACAGTGTTATGGACAATCCAGGCTTCATTTAAGTCTTCCCCAATTTTGGCGGCCCGCAGAAAGTTTTCCATAGCGTATTTCGATAACTGGTCTATCCAGGCACTAAAAAAATAACAATGAGGAAGAATATTTAGTTTGTCATAACCAGAATGAAATAAACTAGCAAAATGCATGCATTTATGAGTGTTCTGAGGAAAAGCATTCCTTAGGTCCCTGAAATATTATGATTTCCAAGTACTACTGCAAATGTTAAAAACCATTTTCAATAGAAACTGGCTCACAGGGATGCGTTCGTGCTCTCCATTGCCAATGCTGCAACTCGGGCCCCCTCATCTCAAATGGAAAATAAAGTAGGCAGCAGATCCAGCAACAGATACCTGTTGTTTCATTTATTTTGACCTTTAGTACCTACTCAGGATGTATATGGAATTGAAGATTATTCATTACAACAATTTTAATGTGTGGTTTAATCTGATTTTAGTGACGGCAGTGAACTGCTCTGAGCACCATATTTTTAGGGGAAAAATTCTATCACCTCTAACCTCTGCATGTGTAAGAAATATAGAATGACCCTGAGGTTAAACCTCTCTAAACTGGCCTCAAGTTTTAAAAACAGATGAAAGCTATGGTGAAGGCTTACCGGGAACACAGCCCCTCACACTTCTTTCCAACAGATATTCTAGGCACAAGGGACTGTCCATTCGGTGCCCAAATGGAGTAGTCACTAGCCTGTTGTACCACAAGCTTTTAGAGTTTAGTTATACTGGCTTGTTCAAGTAAGGTTCAGTAGAAGCAGCAGAATAGTTATTAACAACAGATTAACCATGGAAACGAAGAGTAATTTTAAAAAGAATGAAATTTCCACTAGACAGTTATTTAATGCAGTAGTTTATCAAACTGATTTCTAATTATTTTAATGTGGGCCTACTACTTTTCAGTTTCTGCAGGATTCTGACTAATTTATCCACCATGACAGGGTCCTTCAGGACATAAAAGATCTGTTAACCATTATGCCCTCCTCTACTGGAAAGCTGAAATACGCAGCCATATCGCTCCAAGCAGCATTTCCAGTTCATACTGTCATGCCCCATGAAATTTATGTCATTTTTACTTAATAAATGCATGTCTTCCTGGCTGCAAGTCGGTAGAAAACCTTTGCTTTTTTCTAATTAAAGAAAGTGAAAGCTGTTTCAAGGGTCTCTGTTTCAGGTGTCTGTTGAACAGTACATAAAAAAACCAGTTGGCTCTGGTCACTTAGATCTTTTCTTTTTTATGGAGTCAGTATATAAAAAGGTACCCCTGGAATTATTACACTTTGAGATCAGTTTCTCCAAGTGGGTTTATATTAGACCTTTTCTCCATAAATTTCCAGAAAACAGCATTTTCAGTCTTCTTACAAGAAGACTTGCATGGCACAATGTTGTGTGAAGAATCCAGGGCCCATTAGAATCACTTGCCAAAATAATTTTTCAAAATCTGTATTTCTGTGGTTGGACAAAATTATTTCATCTGGTGACACCACAGGTTCTTGAATCCTTCACATAGTCAAGGTTTAACTGAATTTAATCATGAGAGGACTATAAAAATGAAAAGAAAATGAGCATACAGGTGAATGCTGTGTTATATACACAATGGAGGTCATTTACTTAATCTGCTCTGCAGATTATCTCCATATACTGCTATAGTGCAGGAATGGATGTAGGATGGACTGGAAATTCACAAAACAGTGTCTGAATGAGAAGAAACAACTTTCCTCGGTATTCTTCATTGAGTAAAGAGCTATCATACACTGATTTCTTGAATGACACCTAGCACTCATCCAGTTTCCAACTGATTAGCAGAACTAATCCCATATTTCCTACACATTTTCCTTTCTACAAGCATCTACAATGCTCTGCCACATAACAGTGGTAAACAGAATGAATTAACAGAACAATCATATGCATGTTTACTTTGAAGTTCCACTGAACTTCCCCAGGAAAGTTCCCCCCAGGCACCTAGAGACACCAAAATCACAGAGAGGCTTCTATTGACTCTCCGTTACAATCCCTCCAAGTTTGGTGAAGACTGGGTTTCAGACATCCAAGTTATACACCCTCAAAGTGGGTCCCCCAGGAAAGTGCCTTTTAGCAGCTGGCTTGGGGAAACCCAATCTTCACCAAACTTGGAGGGATTGTAGAGGACAGTCATGGGAAGCTTCTCTGTGATTTTGGTGTCTCTAGGTGCCTGGGGGTGTCAGTGAATAGCCAAATGAATGATGAATCAAAAATCACTAAAATTCGTTGATTCATATTCATCGGGGCATTGATTCATACGACTATGAATTGACAAATTCATGATTTTTGAATGAATTTGGTGATTTGCTTTTTAATTCATGCCCATCTCTAATAGACAGACAGACAGACAGAACTAAAAACTGTACATTTTATGGAGTGCAAAATTGTACATTTAATAGAGAAGTAGTCTGACATCATCACAACTAGAAGCAGTTACAGAGGTAAAGCAAGGCACAGACTGGATGAATTATGGAAGGAAATCCATACTTCCACCAAAATCAAATTTGGATGAGTGGGATTTGTTTAATGCAATCTGTACTTATAAGTACAATGATCATTAATGTCTCGGAAAATTCACTGAACAATTTTCCTGGCCCTAAACTTCTCTTCAGCGAAGTGGCTCAAAAATATGTTGCCCTCAACAAAATATGAGCATGTGTCTCAATGTTAAATAATCCTAAAAATAAAGGGGAGAAGCATGCCTCCATTGATTCATTAAAGACCGAAACTATTTATTGCTAATCAATTTTTGCATATCTGATTTGAATCTTCATTAACAATTTGTTTTTCTAAATTTATGGAAAAAAGTAGCACTAACATTTAAAATTCAAAATTTAGTTCATACATCTAGCTGAGCTAAACTTTAAGGGATGACTGCTCGGATAGCATGATAAACCAAGCAAGTAACAATTCTTCAAACCAGACCACCTGTATGTATTCCATTCTGATTCATGCCCAGTTTGTGGTTGGGCATGTCCTGCAGAGTGTGGACTTGTATCTACAGGGATGACAGCATGATCATTGAGCTGAACACCTTCCATTCTCAGTAAATGAACTGTTGCCTAGAAAGAGACACACAGGAAATATCAGCAAACTGCAATGAGAATACATGCCACATCAAAATTATTTGATACCCTTCGTAGCCAACATAGAGATTCATCTTTTAAACTGGAAACATGGGATCAAGTCCAGATTCAAAGGCTTTCCATTTGTTCCAAGCACAACTACTGATACCATCTTACTCCACCCCCACCCCTCATTTATACATCTCTTTAGCTAGACAGAGATGCAGCTGGCTGGATAGCTGGCTGTGGGGCCAGAGGTTGGGAGTTCAATTCCCCACTGTGTCTCTTGGGAGAGGAGCCAGCCTTTGTAGTCATGGGCAAGCGGCACAGTCCTAGGGTATCCACAGAAGAAGGGAATGGTAAATCTCAAATTTCTGTGTATGCTTTACTTAGAAAACCCTGAAAAAGGTTGCCATAAGTCATAATCAATGTGATGGCACACAATTTTTTAGCTAAGCTAAAATGATATACTATGGTTCCCAACTATTATGGATACAAGCCATAGCAAACCTTAGGAGGATGGGCTCTCATATTCCCTTTCCTCTACTTATACCCTTATATGAAAAAGACACAAAGTGTTTGATTCTAATTTTAAACTCACCACAGTTCCCAATGTTTTGTGACTTTTGGGAACTGTGCTTTGTTTTAAATTTTTGTTAGTGAATAAATGAAGATCTAGACCAAGACTTTTAAAAAGCCTTATGTTCTTAGGTTCAGCCATAATGAGGAACTGTAGCTGGCTTAAAATCAAGATAAGGAAGATGCAGTTTTAATTGCAAGAAGGAAGGGAAAGTGGGATCACGTAAAATTGAAGCTCGCTCTGGCTAGTGAATGAAATAAGAAAGAAGCATACTTTCTCACTACATCTTACTCACTGCACCCTTTCTCACTGCACTTTTTCTTGTGAAAGAGCCAAGCCTCTTTCACAAGAAAAGAACAGTGTCTTTAACCTTCTCTTGCCCAGAATCAACAGCAAAAAAAAAAAAAAAAAAAAAAAGGTTTCTGTTCCTTGGAGCTGCTCTCTTCTGTGTGTAAGAAAGATACTGGCAAACTGCAGCAAGCAGCTAAGACGTCTACAGAAAGGGCTTTGCTCAAATTTGTATTCGTTATCACTCCGCAAGATACTCTTTCTGTGTCTCAGGTTCTGTGGGAATGTGTACCTGGGAAATGCCTTTCTTCCTCCAGAGGAACAAAAGTCAATTCAGAAATATGGCCTTTTCAAGAGTTAGGAGCAAAGTTCTAAAGTCAAGGTCACTGCCATATTTCCTAGAAAAAACGCAATATGCACAGTTTTTCTAAATATTTTTTTATTAGACCAAATAACCTAAAATATGCAGGAGTGCATTTTTATGGCAATTATTTCCTATCACACTGTCTCTGTTTTTTTGTACGGCCTTGTTTTAGGGTTTTCTGTTTAGAGTGCCTTTATGAAGTACCATCAGCTATCCTGAGTAAGACGATTTCTAGCAGGAAGGCAAGATTGATATAGATGTCCCTATAATGCCCAATCTCTAAAAATTCTTTAAAAACCTAATACTTAATACTTACCATTTTAAAGAAAAATAATTTATATAGAGATAGAGACTTCGCATTCATACTGGCATCAGTGATAAAGGTATTTCTTTAAAGTGGTACAAAACTGAAGAGGAATCTCTCCAGATAATCAGCAATTATTAGAAACCATAAAATCTTCAGCAAAAAACCCCCAATATCATTGTTAACTATTTAAAACCTCTGAGATTACCATCAAGCGTGCCAATATTCGTACTGTGATTTTGCACACTTCCATAGATGTGAGGGAGGACACTGGGAAGAAATTGTGTTGCATTAAGAGCAAAAAAATCCCCTTGACATTGTTAATTTCAGAACTAGAGTCATAAAGAGATGAGCAGTATAAGCATTTCCCCCCATTAGGCCTTGTTTTTATGGGTCTTTCCCCCATTAGAAAGCAGCCATCCATAGAAAGCCAGTGTGCGGGGAGATCACTGCCTTATCAGTATTGTATATGCCACCAAGGGAGGGGAGAGAATAAATAAAAATATTTTGATAGCTATACTAACCTCTGCATTAATGAATCTTACTTCTGCTAATGTTTTGAGCAAATCTCTTTCCAAAGAGAATAATTTAGTGGGGGAAGGTGATTCTCTTTGTATGTTTCCTTCTTGTTCCTCTTCTGTTGTGTTCCAACTCGTTTTCTTCCTGAATACTAAAGGAAAAGCAAATATTTAATTTTAAAAATCTGTTTGCATACAAGTGCTCACACAAACATTTTGAATAATGAAAGCTGTTTTTCGCATAAATAAAATTAAGTAAATGTTTTAAAAAATTAATAATGAAATTTAAGTCTACTTCCAGACAAGGCTTTTACCATGCAGGTTTTTACCAGGCTTTTATCTGGCTCTTTCACACATTTTTAAGTAAGGACCAGATGATGTTACATTTTACTTGTAATTCTCCTGTCTTCCCATTAATTTTTCCATTTTTTTTCTTTTCAAGTAATCTGTCATGGAGAAAAAGAAATAATGGCCAGAATCCTATAGGTATTTGTGTGAGGTCTGCAGAACTTGCCATGGCTAATTGCAATTAACTGACGAAGTGTCAGGCCATTTTTCGGTCAAGTGCCTGGTCACACACCTGATTGTACAAGCAAGATGCACCCCAGAACCTTGTTAGTTAGCTGCAATTAGTTGTAGCAAGTTACATAAGACTTACACAAACATCAGTAGGATTCTAACCATTTCCTTTGTTTATTAGTAGTAGGATCTAGCCTTGATTTATTCTGAGTTCTTGGCTGATAAAAATACTAGGAACAAACACATTAGCTTTATATTAACATACAGCAATCCACAAGCTCATTCCTTATCTCACAGGGCATTCAGCGCTAATTATATTAGGATCGCCAGGTCTCAAAATAAGAATGAAACCAAATACTGGCATCTGAGTGGGGCATGGGAAAACAGGACCCAAAAGTTTAAGATATGAACCCGGAGCAGTCTATGCATGAATAGGGAGGGGCTGAGCTCAGAGGATTTAGTGTTCAGATGAAGGGAAGGAATAATAGCATTCTATTCTGCTTTGGTCAGACCTCATCTGGAACACCGTGTCAAGTTTTGGGCACCACCATTAAAGGATGATATTGACAAGCTGAAACATGTCCAGAGATGGACGACCAGGTAATAGTTTCAAATTACAAGAGATGTCACCTAACTGTGGGAGGAACTGCTTGACAGTAAGAGCTGTTTGACATTGGAATGGACTGTCTTGGTGGGTCATAGAAATTCCTCCACTGGAGATTAGATGGCCCAGTCACATATGTTTTAGCTATAGATTTCTTCCATAGGCAGGAAATTTGACTTGATGATGTATGGGATCCCTTTGAGCTCTACAGTTATATGATTCTATAACAGAGATGGCCATGAACCTCAGTTCAGAGATTCATGCCGGTCTGTACACGCGGCACCTATCTCCTGCCTCCCTGGCTGGATCCCCCACTCACCAACTGGCGTGTGCTCCTGTCCTCCTCCTCTATGGCTGTTCAACCAGTTTACAGCAGGAGCACGGGCTTCCCTGCCTTGCTCCCTTGGCTGATAACCCACTCAGAGAAGGAGGCAGGACAGGCAAACCTGTGCTCCTGCCAGGGACTGGTCAAACAACTGAAGAGGAGGAGGAGAGGAGTACGCTTCGACTGGTGAGAGGGTCATTGGCCGCAGAGGCGGAAGAAGGAAACACGTGGCATGAACCTACAAACTGAGATTTCTGCCCATTTCTATTCTATAATTCTAATTCTATGTTTTTTTTGGCAGGGAGGCAGTCAAGAAACATTTCCTATATCTAGAGGCAGAGCCCAGTGGGTTCTCACAGAGCCAGAGGTTGTAGCTCAGCATACAAACTTTTCATTCACCCAAGCTTTTGGCACTTGTAAGTTGCTGAGGAAGGCGCTTTATAGCATTTGGATGCTTTAGTGTTCCTCACTTGAGTGTTTTAAATTTAAAATATTTTATACTAAATTTTTAAAATCTAATTGTGTTTTAATATTTGAATTTGTTTGTGTTTCTGTTGTGTCATTTTTTTCCATCTTGCTGTAAATGTAGTCCCCTTTTTAGTGGGCAAAAACAAAAGAAAAATAAAACATAAAGAAGACAAACACATTGTGGCACCTTAAAGACTAAGTGCTATATTCTAATGTGAGTTTTTGTGGATAAGTCCACCTCCTCAGTGGATTTCGTGGGGTGTTTGTAAATTAAATGAACAAGTAAGCTTATAAATGAATATGTTATTCATCTAAGGTATAGTACTATCAATTACTGTCCATTCAAAAAGCTGAAAGGGTGGGAGAAGCTTTGTCTCTTGCTCATTGGGCAACAGGTTTTCTCTTTAGAGAAAAAGACTTCTCTGCGGTTGCCTCCATGATGCCTGCTGAAAGAACTCTATACAATAGGACCATGACTTACATTTTCGGCGTTTTGATGTCTTTGTTATTTGACAGTCATCATACAAGAGACAGAATCTACATGCAGCCCGACACACATCCCACACACTCTGTTTTCGAGCTGTTTTTGCTATTTCTGACCAAAGTCTAATTCTGCAACAATGAAACATTTCAAAAAAGTTCATTTACATTAAAAATATCAGAATGCACAGAAACAACAGCATACACATATTTTTATTAAAAGGCTGTGTCATCTTTCTCTTAGATTAAACTGTTTTCAATAATTGATTCCTTAGGAAGTAATTAAAAAAATACTTATGCAAATAATTACTACCTCTCCTTTTCATTTTCATGTCCTATTCTCTTCAAATGTCCATCTGCTTTTTCCACATTTCTTCTATGGTGCTCTGCTTTTGCACAGAGATAACTAATCTGACCCTTAGTTTTACTTGAGTCAACTAAATAGAAAGGGGAAAACAAAAGCACAGAATTTTGCAACATGTTCATGACATTGCTACCACAGTAATTCCATAAGTTGGCCACTAAAGTAAAATAGCTACAGAGTAAGTCAATACAAAATAAAAGTTCTATAAAGTTATCTAATGGGATTCTGAAGCAACAAATAAATTAAGAACGGACACAAATGAATGTGAGAGACTCCTATGAAACATATAAAACATCTCTAGGTCTCCTGTTATGTAAACTGTTGATTCTATAAGATATATATCTGGAAGGGAAACATTTTGTAACACATCTCAGTCTGTGTAATATATACAAATGTAACATTAACAATGGTTTTCTATAGATGTTGAGAATACAATGTGTTCATCAGAAAAACCTGAGCTTTTAAGCTAAAAAAAAAAGGCAAGGAAAAAGAGGAATGAGAATTATTTACAAGCCCCAACGTATTTGACATAGAAAAGAACTTAGACTGACAGACACAAGATATAACAGCAGAATGAGCTGAGCCCTCAGGTGGAAAATGACTCAACCAATACAGATATGTCAAACATGGATTATTTCAGCAGTATAATGACATAGTAGTCATACTTTCTATGACCAAGCTAGATAAGATTTCCCCACAAACATGATGAGGCAAGACATTGAATAACATCCAGTTATGGCCTTTGACATAACCATGACTGAATAAGCTTTAATTTGATCCTCAGGCAATGTGCCAACCAATACAAATAAAAATGCATGAATAAAAAAAGGTGATTTTAACAAAATGAGGTATTTCACATATTTATAGAATAGTAGACATCATGGGATTTAAAATATCCACTAAGTGTTTCAGCACAATCTTATTTCTGTTTGAGGGAAGGGGGCTTACTCCAAGAAAGGTGAGCATAAGATCGTAGCTCGTACCAACAATTTTTCAGGCGTAAAAAGATTTCTTACTAGTGCCACAGATAGCCTCACATTGTATTTTGTGATCATGCACTTGTATCCCATATACTGAAGTGATTTTTTAAAAGCACTTTGTGGGTCCAGTTCCTAAGGTCATGGGGGCAGGGTGATTTTAGCAAGGCTGAGGGTCATTTTTCTGGATTGATCAGTGGCCTGAGAGTCACAATCCCATGGGGCAGCTAAAGGGGAGAGGCATGGCCAAATAGGCTAGTTTGCATATTTAACTGGGTGTGTGTGTGTGTCAAAGATTGGTATAATGATTGTTTAACTGAAAAATGAGTTCAACTAAAAAGGCATGGCTTTTTTCAAAGAAATGAAGAAGACCCCTCATTCAGTCTCAAACTTAAAAAAAAAAGAAGCTTACATCTGAGGAGTATGGAAGTCCTTAGGGGAGCTGCGGGATCATCTTCAAACATGGTAAAATTTCTTCATGGCCCCAGAGGGCACAAGGAGACTTTGTAAGCATATACAGTATAAGTTTTTCAACCAAATTTTGATAATAAGGATGTGGGGGAGCTGGGGGATCCTGGGAGTTGTTCCAAAAATCCCCTGCCCATATTTGACACTGGCAGTTATCAGCACTATTTATCTTAGTACACATAAGGCTAAACAAAAAGTGTTTGATTATAATTTGCAACTTGCGACACAGCTGGTATTTAGTTCTTCTGGGACACAAAGGTTCCCTTCAGAGGTTTTCTTTTCTTTTCTTTCTCTTTCTTTCTTTGGTACTAAATGAGGTTCCCTCAAGCATGCTTGTGAGTGAGTGGTGCTGTTCTGATTACATAGAAAGGTAATACAAGGAATTTATCTACAGACTGGCACTAGGAGATGCAGGATGCATTACGTAATTACTACACCTGTGTTTTCTAAAAGAAGCACATACAATACATGCATAACATGTATTAAATAAGCATAAACACCAATCTGGGAATATAGGTATCCTACATATTATTCCTATATTCTCCTTATTTGCTGTAAAACATGTATAGAATTTTTAATTCTTTATTCACTATCTTAATGGATAGTACAGTGCTTTCCTAGAACCTCAAAAGCACAGGTCTCTAGGAGGCATTAAAAGCAGTAATTTTTTATGTTTATATTTTTATCCACTCAAAATTTTTGTGTTTAATGGTAACAGCTTAAATCCCTTAAGTAGGATTCCATTAGCCATGGTCAGATCCTCAAAAAGTGCTGTGCTAGGATACATAAAAGAGGAAAAAACCACTGCTTTGTAAATTCAGAATGGTGTTTCATCTAGGAAAGTATTCTGTTCTCAGCAGTGGCCGGTTACAGTATATGCCATAAGAAACCGCACAGCAGGGATGGAGACTCGTGAATTGCTGTCAAGTCGGACTTAAATCACATCAGCGACTTGACTCGGACTTGACTTATTTTTTCAAAGACTCAACTCGGGACTCAGACCCATTTTCTGAGTTGCGTTTTCGAGCCCCTATTCTTTTAATGAACACCTGCAGGAGAGGCAGGCAAATGGCGGCAAATGGCAGAGAAGGAGGAAGCAATGGGGAGAGGTTTTTCATGGGGGAGTGGAGGATGAGGGAAGGTGAGGCAGTCTCAGCTGTTTTTTTCCTATTGGCCATGACTGAGCAGAAGGGTGGGCTGGCCAAGGGGAGGGGGATAGTGAGGAGGAATATATATGAATGCTCTGTGTTTTCCCCTAACTTTCACTTCATCATCAACTGGGGTGGTTAGGCTAGAGGGTTCAGCCCAGGCTTCTCTGTGGCTCACAAGCATCAGACCTCCCCGCACAAGTTCTACACAGACCCCCTCTCCACATACGCACCCTCTCTTTTTTTCTGGAAAAAATGCTTTTTAATAAGGACTTGAGACTCGGACTTGAGGCTTGGGACTTGGAACTTGAAGCCAAAGACTTGGACTTCAGACTCGGACCCAAATATTTGCCAACATCTGCATAGTGCAGTGCACATCTATTTCCCCAGTACCAAAGGCACAGTCCTCAGGATCTCTGGACTAGTACAGATGTGACAAAATGAACCCCAGATGTTTCCTACAATCACCAACCTCTTTCTGCTGGTTACTGGGAACAATTCCAAGGTTAAAACAGGGAACCCGGGAAACCCAAGGAGTTAGTTGTTTCTGGGTTCAAGATGCCTCAGAATAAATAAAAGCAACTGCATATGGGATAGACATGCTGATTTCAAGGAGATTCATTTGGATACACTCATATTGATGTTCTGTTGGTTTAAAACTATTCTATTGTATGCTATCTATCTTCAAGAACGTACAACTGGGATATAAAGAAAGGGGAAGGTCACTATAGATTTTTAATCAACGTCACATTGATATGGTATAGTTTATTCACTAACTATTCGACAGTGGCTCTCTGCCACTGAAAGCACAGAAATTAAATGTAAAGAAATCATCATAATGTTGCATCAAATCAATTGTGGCTCGTGATGACCCTTTTTCAGGATTTTCCAGGTAGAGAATACCCAGAAGTGGTTTACCATTCCCTTCTTCTGGGGGCATCCTAGGACTGTGCAGCTTGCCCAAGGCCACACAGGCTGGCTTTACACATAGGAGGTACAGTGGGGAATCGAACTCCAAACATCTGGCTACACAGCCAGATACTTAAACCACTGAGCTATTCAGCCAGAATTCTGGCAAGCAACCATAGGTTAACAACCATACAAATAACTGATTCAATAAACTAGACAAGTGATTCTCTTGTTTAAGATAAAGAGTATTATTTAAAAGGAAGCTAGTTTTCTGCTTTGTGATGTTGAGATTTAAAGCAACAATATTTTAAGTCTTGGGAACTTAAATTTTACTGGCAACTAGTGTTTACTTCAGTTAAAGCTCCTGTGTTTACTTCAAGTAAAGCTCATCTCTAATATATGCGAAAGGTCTATTAAATGTCTTCTAAAAAAGCTTTTCATCTCTAAGGACTTGAGTGATCAAAGTTTTCCCTTCAGCACTGAATTAATGAAAAAAAAATTATAAGGGAAAAATTTGAAATCAGGCTTAAACCTAATATTAGAGATAGCCAGTGCCAGCCTTAAAATATTTTCACACAACAGGGCTTTTTTATTTAAAGCCGTCTCTCCTCCTTATCTTTGGATAGAACCTTTTTGTTCCAGTGAAGGATAAAGGCTGGAAAAAGGCAATGCCTTTTTAATGTGTCACCAAAAAACTTGCTGTATACTGACTCAGCGTGGGGGTGTAAATCATTGCTTATTTCCTTTTTGCAGGCAAGAATGAAACATTTAAAAATTTCTTCCCCATCCCCTCTCCCCAATACTATTTGCAATAGTTATAGAAATGTTAGCAAACGCCATTAGAGAAGATAAACTAATTTGTGGTATACGGATTAAAGGTAAGACCAAAATCAATTTATTCACAGATGACTCATTATTAACAACAGAAGACCCCTTAAGGGTTAGGGTAAAATTACATTTAAAGGAGTTTGGAGAGATAACAGAGCTACAGAAATCAGAGATGGTGGTGTTTAATCATAATAAGGAAGAAAAAGAACTAATTAGAAAAAAAATTAATATTAAGATTGGGAAATTAAGTAAGTATTTAGGTCTATATATAACTAAGGACTTAAACACATTAAGAGAAGAAAATTTTAAGAAACTGAAATGTGAAGTTAAGAATAAGTTAGATGGTTGCAGGAAAATCAGTTTATCATGACTTGGTTGAATAGCAGTGGTTAAAATGAAGATTTTACCAAGATTAATTTTTTATTTAAAATGCTACCAATAGAACTACCTGAAGAGGAGACAAAAGATTAGCAAATCATGATTAATAAGTTTTGTAATGGAGATAAAAAGGTAAGGATTAATAAGAAGAGATGGTAAAACCTCAGAAGCTAGGAGGGCTGGGACTCCCTACTTTGAAGAGTTATTATGTTGCAAATCAATTAAGACATATAGGGGACATTATTGTGCATCCTAATAAAGTAATATGATGGGGGTTGGCATCATGGGATCTAGATTTAAATTTTGAGAATATTATTTTTAAACTACTTTTTATTTTAAACCACTCTAAAGATAGAGGTAAAGAATTGGAAACTCTTTCCTTAAAAATATGTTGACAATTTGGAATAAGCATAAGAATATACTTAGTCTTAATATCACCATTATGTCCAGTGATGGAGCTGGAAAGTTTTCCAACGAATTTGAAAAACCTGGAGAGCATATTAAGAGGAAAACAAGTCATTCAACTAAAGGACTGAGTAGAAAAGATAGGGAATAGAGAACAAATAAAAGATATATTAGGAAGGGAGAATGTATCTTGTCTCAGCTTAATACAATTTGAGAAGCGGACAAAAGATTGGCTGAGGGAAATGGTAACTATGGGGAACTTAAGAAGTTTAAGGAAATGTTACTACAAAAGGAAAGTGTAGAAGAAAATAAAACACTGAAAGGTATAGTAAATAAAATTTATAAAATGTTAATTGAAGCGGAAGATCAAAAGGACCCACTGAAAGTCTTATGGGAATATGATATGAGGGAAGATGTAGGTACTGAGAGATGGGGAAAAATATGGGATATAAATATAGTGACATTTATGTCTATAAGGATTAAAAAGAACTTTTATAAAATTGTGTGGCAATGGTATTTAACTCTGGTGAAATTGAATCAAATAAATAAAAACTGTTCTATATTGTATTGGAGAGGATGCCAAAAGACTGGTACTTATTTTCATATGTGGTGGGAATGTGAGATTGTGATGAAATTTTGGCAAATTGTATTTATAGAAATAAAAGAAATAACTAAGCAAAATGTAAAAGTATGTCCTAAAATAGCATTTTTACCAATATTTGATATGGAGAAATATCACTGGGCAACTAGAGAAGTATTTTCTAGTTTATTAACAGCAGCTAGATTAATGACAGCTAAGTACTGGAAAATAAAACACGACTTTCAACTAACTGGAAGTTGAGTCATGACAACTGGACTTCTTTCTTATTAGGTTGAAACATTTTGCTACTCCTTCAAGTACGTAGCTGAATCTTCAGTCTTTGATGAGTAGCAAAATGTTTCAACCTAATAAGAAGGAAGTCCAGTTGCCATGACTCAACTTCCAGATAACCTCACTTGGATGACTGAGAATCTTCATAGGCTTTGAACAAAATGAATGGTATAAAGAAGTATGGAATACAGCAATCAATGATAAATTAACATGTCATATTAAAGTAAAGAAAGGACTGCTTAAAAGGCATACTTTTGCAGAAATTTGGTGAGACTTTATTGATCATGTATTAATAAAGGCAAAGGAAAGTGCACTATTGCAAGCAACGGTACAATTTTGGAAGGAAATGAGAATCCTTGAAGGAAAGAGAATTGTTTAGATCTCCAATGGTCCTGGGGGACACACATCGTTATAATTTTAAAGTTATGTGTATTAAAAACGTGTCTTATTTGTTTCTCTGTCTGTTTAATTTTTATTTTCCTTAAGTTTGGATTGTGTTGTATATATCTTTATTATAAAATTTAAAAGGGGGAACTTTTTTTAAAAAAATTTCCCTATTGCCTGAAACTACAAGAGTTTTGAGAATTTGTTGTCTCTTCCAGACTTTAATATTTTTTTTTACAGAAGTCAGTTTTGTGCAAAAACTCATATTTTGCACAAACGATCTGGTTGTTTCTATACTGTGTGTTTCTTCCTCTCATACAGAACTATGTTCCTTCCACTGTGGGTGGCTGATGACTGTGTTTGGGCAAAGCGGTATTTCTGGACACTGCCTTGCTCAAGCTTCAAAAGTACCCAGCTACTCATTACGGCATGAACCAAAGAAACAAAAAGGTTCTGCACAAAATTTATAACGCAAAATACAACATTTTTTGTACAAAACAGCATTTTTCATTTTGCTTTGGTTCACTAAAGCTGCTGCTGAGGAAAACAGGTCTGATCTTTTTACACTCAAATGGGAGCAACAACAACAACAAAATCTTATAATGATTGGCAATTTTTTCAATAGGATAGCTGGATGAGTTGAAATACCCTTTTACAAGTATTACATGCTTAAATCAGTAAAACAGCACTCCTACAAGGCAAAGTGATTACATTTACATCTTCTCCCTCTTTCAAAGAACCCAAGCCAAAACACCTATGACTTTTCTTGTCCTCCCAGACACAGCAGAGGATATCACAACATCTGTTACATTCTGACTTTTTACTACTTTTGCCTACATTTCAGCTACAAGATTTTGGGGGTTGCGTGAGGTTATTTAGACTTTCATCCCCACAAACAGTTCTGTATAGACAACAGGATTCAAAAAGACTCCTAAGCTGGCAGTGAAAGAGGAAGAAAATAGGTATTGTTGGATTTTTTCAAAACTTCCTAGATTCTCTCGAAAAACAGGAACTCAAGTAATACTACTCAGAACTTTGAATGGAATAGACTGCATATTGGAATAGACACAAATTACATACCGGCCAAGATTCAACAATATAATTTAGTATCCAAGGCCAGTAGAATAGTGGCTTTCTTCCATTTCCATCTCTTGCTAAATAACTCTGTTCCAGAAGACTTCCCAGCATACCAAGCAGATTTGTAGGTTACGCAGGGGCTTTGGTGGGGAACAGTGGGTTCTTAATTCTAACGGAAAGAGTGGTGTGCACTGGTGACACAACATTGGATTATGGGCACTATCTTGTTATTTTTGTACTAGAAATGAAAAACAGAAACCATGTTGAATGCAGCTCTCACTCTCTGCTCTGCAACAGATAAGTCCGAGCAAGATTTATGGATAGTATTATGAACAGTGGTATTATGGAACATGGCAAACAGTGTGCCAATTGTTATGGTGGAAAATAAGAGTGCTTCCCTTCCCCCTTGCTCTGTGTGGATTTCCAACATGGCAAAGGCCCATCCAATACACTGGCAGAAGCAAAGGACTGCCAAGGATAGCTGCGAGTAAGGAGAATTAACACATTACAAGAGTGGAGCATTCATGGACACACTTGGCCCCTGCAACATACAAACAAACTCAAGCAATTCTTTAGGGTAGGAAAAAGTGAATGGGCTTTAGTCAACCATATAAATGTATATTACCTTTAGATTCATTTTCGCTATCAAGGACAATCTGAAATGCCTCAGGAGCTAGCGCAAGGCCAGCATTCACCAAGAGTGACCGTTTTTTTTCTCACACTATCTTTTGGTGTTCCTTTTTTAGCCTGAACAAAAACAAAATATACCTAATAACAGATTTAAATAAAATTGTTTCAATGCATAATCATACCAGAAGGTGACTAATTCTGCCCAGACTTCCAGCCTGCTAACCAAATGCTCTATTCTGCCTCTTTCCTAGCTTTCCATTTTTCTTTTCTAGCAAACACTCAATATTCTATGGCCACTGGAGGAGGCAAATGTAGCTATTTAGGGGTTTTCATTTTTTGTTCTTCAGCAAACATAAGGATTTTTTAAAAGGAATGTGGACATCTCGCTCTCCTTCAGCACTCCTCATTTGTGTATGCCACCGGAAAGAATGAACATTGGTGGCTTAGCTTATAGATTTTTTCACGTAAGCTAGTATTGCATCTGTGAAGAATCCCTTTAAAGGGTTAAAAATAATAATTTGTGGAAGAATAAATTCCTGAAAGTACAATACTGATCTTTTTACATGTAAAACTTCTCAGACATTCTCACTGAGGAAAAGCTATGCTTCTCCTGTGATTTCTTCATCACTTTAAGCCTTAGGCCTAAATTACACATTAAACTAAATATGTAGCTAAGCCACTATTTCTTTCTTTACTACAAACTAAGCATGTGTAGTCCCAATTCAGATCAAGACCACCATGCGTGAGTAGGGAAAGTTTAAACATTTCAGCCCCAGCTGGTTCCTCCCATTTTAAATTCTACCCTGCAGCAAAGGCTAAAATAGAAAATAAAAATGTCATTGGTGCCAATGAAATCATATGTGAGTAGTTACAAGAGAAGCATAGCTTCTAAGGGCTGATTTATTTTTAGAATTTTTCTTTCTTTCTTTTCCTTTTATATAGTCTTTCTAATATCAAACTGCAAAACCTCTACTTTTAGGCTATTCCTGGACACAGTTTACAATGCTAGCATTTTTTTTCTTAAGAGTTGCATAAAGAGTTTCAGTTTGATACAAGATGTATCCATGTGTCTCGACTCACAGAAATTTTTCACCCCATATATTTCATGTCCCTTTTTGAACATGTAAGGAACTGCATAGAAAAATAAATAAATATGTCGTACAAATTGTGACGTTAAATCCTAAATTTCCTGAACTGGACAGGAGTGAAACTGGTGTTATCTTTGTGAGGAAGAGGAAAACATCCTGTTCATGAACCTTTCATAAACATATTTCAGAGAGTACTGAGAAGAGAATCACAGTTTTGCTATGCTAGGTCCTTGCTAGGCAAAACAAATGGGCACTGTCAGTCCATCAAGAAACTTTTTGCCATGGAGATTACTTAGAAGGGTCTACACAAAAGACTGGCCTTGTTTGTCCTAGAGACAGTCCAGGCACCACTTAAGACTATTGTTACATATGAACAGCCCTGTTTGATTACAAAGGTTTCTGGCATGCAAAGAGTAGCTCTGAACGCAATGGTCAAATAAGCTGAAAGCTGAGAAGGAGACAAGTGAAAAAGGAACACTTATATGTCTCCAGTCTTATAATGTCTTTATCCTCCTGAACATTTTTTTAAGGACTTGCTTTAAAATTGCCAATTTCAGAATGTACGTACATCACAGGTCCTCTTGTGTGAATGTGACACACGAGAGTGCCTTCTTTGTGGCTGCTCCCAGACTTTGGAACTCCCTCCCACAGGAGGCCAGACTGGCCCCATCTTTGCTGTCCTTCCGCAAGCAGGCAAAGTCCTTTCTCTTCAGGCAAGCCTTCCCTCAATAACTAGCTACCTGTGTGTGATTTTTAGATGGGTTGTTATGCATTACTGCTTTGACTGGATTTTTAGTACTGCTTGTGTTTTTCATGTTTGTGTTTTCAATTTCTCAGAGTGGCAATTGTTTCCCCCCTCCTTTTTAATATTTATGTTTCTTGTTTTTAACTTTAATATTACCTTTTAATGATGTAATCTACCTCTTAATACTCATAGTTCTTAGCTTTAAATATTGTCCTTTAATGATGTAAACCACCATTGTACATTCATTGTTTTCCGCTTTAAATATTGTCTTTCAATGTTGTAAGCAACCTTGAGTTCTTTTCAAGGAGAAAGGTGGGGTAAAAATATTTTAAATAAAAAATAATACTGCTTTCTGAAAATACACATATAGAAAATTTAATTGCATCCATCACCTGACTTTGGATTCTCAGCAGTTAAGATCACAGGATTATCAGTTAAGACTTCCATAAAATATACATGCCCTTCATACTTTATTTCAATACACATTTTCAATGTATGGAAAAAAGCTCTATCTCTGATCCGAGTCGTAAATGAGTATATGCTAATTAAAATATATTCTTATTCTTTCTCTTATTAGCATTATAATTATTCAGCAATTACCTGTTCTATCATCAAATTTGCTTGGTCTTCTAGACGTTCCAGTGACTTGTATAGCATTGTGTTTAAGTTAAGCCTATGGAAAGCCATTTTTAAGTACTCATTATATTGCCCATTGTTATCAAGGTAGATGGCTTTCTGTAAATGTTCCATGGCAGCCTCTATTCTGTCTGCCTTTTCTTCCATCCGAGCAATTTCCATATGCACTTGGCAGCGTAATAAAATCAGCATGCTAAAAAACATAATCATGACTATTTTCATTCAAATGTGTTAAGACATTCTAATGTGCACATTCTCATTATGCAATGCATGAATATTGCAGTTAGGATTTTTTTTCTTAATAAAATCATTTCCTTTCCCCAAACAAATTAACATTGTCAGATGGGTCATAACCTAGTTAACAAAGCTGCTTCTTGAAGATCCCAAACATAGAAGTTTTCAAAGCATTTCTATCCATATCATAATGGCTGAAATCCTGATGGGCAGACTCTGCCTGAACAATGAGATTATGTCACCAGCAGTGGTATATTGCAGTGATTAAACTTTTGCCTTCTTGATTTCAGGATGCATGTGACTTTGTGCACCTCAAAATCACAAAAGGAAGCCTTTAATCACAGAGGGAGCTATGCAACAGGCTTTCTGTCATTACAATTTTTTTCCAATTTTTATTTTAGGATAAACATCTGAAATCTGCCAGATAATCACAAAGGCTGTGTCAGAGCTAGATGGACCAATAATCTGATACAGTATATAAGACATCTCCTAAATTTATCTCCTGTTCCTACAAGGGATATCAGGCCTACAATACAACAGAATTCATAACAATATTGATTTACCTGTCAATCTTCTCTAGGATTTCAGCAATAGCTAGCAATGGTTTCCGTATATGCTGTTGTAAGTTGTGCTGCAGCAGTGGTAAACAGATATTCCACTGAGTAGCGCAGACACCTTGAATAACATTAGGATCTTTCAGCCGAATTGCACGATTCAGAATTAACTCAAGTTTGTGTATTTCTTTCAGTTGAGCCTACAACAGTAAAAATATACCTTACATTGATTATAAGAGCAAACAATGTTTTGTGATGCAAGATGCTCCTGATTAACCATGAGACTTGATTTGTGATCCTGAAATGTAGGAGCAGGAGGCAAAGGAGTTGCAGGTAAATGGCAGGTGGGGTCGTGTGGCAATGGTAACCACCTTTTCTCAGGAAGGCCTGGACTGATGCAAGAGTCTTCTTGGCAGCAACACACTTGGCCAGGGAATCAGGGCAAAGTTTGGCTAAGTTGGGTGCAGGGCTTCAGGTGGCCAGCCAGAGTATCGCAGGTGTCAAGTCAGTCTGCTTCTGGATCATAAATATCCTCTAGCTGTTGACCAGAAGATCAGCAAAAATTGATCTTCTGGTCCAAAAAGGCACCAAGAAAAGACAACAGATAGGAAAAACAAGACATCGAAGGCAGAGGGGCAGAAATCTATGCAAAACAGTGCAAGTTAAGGAGCAGACATACCTCAACAACACTTTTAGCATATGTTTCAATTTTGGGGCCAAGTTTCTTGACTTCATAATCACATTCCAAGCAGTCCAATTCAATCTCTTTCCCCAGATCCTATTAATATATATATATACATATATATTATTACTATGGAATGCAAATTATTTTGAATAATCTTAGATATTTAAGGCGCTTCATTTTAATGGTCAGCCATTATACTCATAAGTGGTTCTCTTATGTGAGCCTGCCACATATTTTGAGATATTCAGCCGAAGACTTGTTACATGTCCTTACCACCCCTATAAAGCACAAGGCATGATTTTCTCTGAAGTAGCAAATTGACTGGGGGAATAAGCTCGGCTTCCACCCTGATTAGCTTTCAGCAAGAAGCTGAGGCTCTATGTAGACATGTGTAATTATGAGCATACATACGTATGCATATTAACTAAAGATAACATTTTACTCATACAAAAAAGGGTGCTAGCCCATGAAAACCAATGCCAATATCACAATCAATCAATCAATCAATCAATCGATCGATCGATCGATCGATAGATAGATAGGTATGATTTATCTACATTATACAGTTACAACAACCTGAATCCACTTTAACTGTCATGGCTCTATCCTGTGGAATTCTGGGATCCGTAGTTCAAGTGAGATACTTGGAATTATCTGCTGAAGTTCTGGGAAGCACACTAGATCCTCTAACAGAGAACTGTATGCACCTCACCAAACCAAAGATCCCAGCTGGTTTGTCTTCAAAATGTGAGAAGATTCTTTGTTGTCATTATCACATAGTTAGGCACAATCAGTTAGATTATGCAAAATGGATGTGCATATATCATACATATAGTAGATATTTTCATGTTGTACTTGCTGCACCATTGCAACACTAGAGAACCATTGGTGAATACTTATATTGAAGATGAACAACAATGAAAGTCATCTGGAAGTTGAGTCATGGCACCTGGACTTCTTTCTTATTAGGTTGAAATATTTCGCTACTCAACCTAATAAGAAAGAAGTCCAGTTGCCACAACTCAGCTTCCAGATAACCTCACCTGGATGACTCAGAATCTTCATAGACACAATGAAAGTCATTGCTTAAGCCAATTGGCAAAATCCTGTTCAAGGCGCAAAACACATAATGTCATCATCTGACACCACTAATATTTAATTTAAACTGATTAAATGCTTCCTATTCCCTCTTCAGGTTTTGAGGCTCCCTTTTGTCCCAGGGAAGCCTTCGGGAATCTTGTGATGGGGGACCCAATAATTGTAAAAAAATTGCCACTGGATCACTGCCAGTGGTCTGGTAGTGCTTTTAGACTATTAAAGGTCTCCCTCATCCCAAGGCTCCCAAAGGCTTTTCTACGACAAAGAACAGCCCTAGGGAGCCTCAGAACTTAAAAGGGGGGATAGGAAGCATTTACAGCGATTCAGCTAGTGTCTGATGTCAACAAAGGACATATTTAATGCACATACATTAAATATGACTCTCCAACCCACCCCCAAATTACAGCACAAATAGCTTTGTGAGAAGATAATGAAATAATAGTTCTCATGGCTAAGTATAATATGACAGATACAACACAAAATCAAGCCCATACAATAATATGATGTAAGTATCATCATTGCATTACTATAGATATATTATATACAATACATAGAATACTTTGAGTTCTTTGGAAAGTAATCATGTTGCTTGTAACCTATTCATTAATCCAGATCATAGTGATTTTTTTTTTTTTTTTTTTTTTTTTTTGGCCAAACAAGCCCTTGCACAACTTTTTCCAATGGTCAGAATCTGAAAACAGGTCTAGAACAATTTTGGTATTAAGTTTGCAAAACTTGCTGCAGCTGATTGTGGCTAACTGACAAAGTGCCGTGGTGTGTCTTGGTTGGGTGCCTGGCCCTGTACCTAACTTCACAACCAACACGTGCCCAGCAACTTATCAATTAACTACAGTCAGTCATGGAAAATTACGCAGACGTTATGCAAACACCAGTGGGATTCCGGCAATTATTAAAATGTATATTTACATCATAAGCAAGAGCTTTTTATATTTACAAGGATGTACTCCTTTATTTCCTATCTATAATTAATGTTTTTAGGTAGTACTTTCCCCCTGATAATAGCTAATATATGAGTGAAGTTATTTTCACTTTCTTTATAAGAACAATAATAATAAACACTCTCTCCCTTAATGTTGACTTAATAATAAGATAGTTCAACCAAGAATATTTTAATACTCACAGTAATTTTACATTTCTGCAGGTCATTTATACATGAACATGCAACAGGTATACAATTTAATTTCAATGAAAGTTGAGCCAATTCCAGCAGCAAAGAAATTCTACAGAAGGAGAAAGCAAAAAATTAGAATAAAACTAGTACTGGTAATTAATGCTACATGCAACAGACACACAATGCCATCCTAAACTGGTTTACTTAGAACTTCAATACTGATTTATTCATACTTAAGAATAAGATTATTGTAGTCTGAAGTATTCCATATTTCTTACTGAACGTTACAAGAACAAGATGTAAATACATCTCTTGCTGGATAGATAAGCCACAGTAACCTTCTCATGAACACTGCAAGGACAATTGTTCCTCCTTATTTTCCAGCTGGCCAGCCATGAAGGTTCAAAAAGACAGATAAGGAGAGAATCTAATGGCAGGAAGTATAAACGCTTGCAAGTAGCTTGACATTTCTGTATGTCAAGATAATGGAGGGAAACGCTTATAATAACTTAATTCTTTTGTTCTAAAAACATCCTATGTTTAATGTTTTACATTGTATCTGTGGAAACATGTAACCAGTGCACTTTTGATGCCTGTGTGTAAATGTCACTGTCCATCACAGGGTTACAAAAACACATTATCAAGGTTGTCATGAAATAGTTTGCAGGACATACTGTTCATGTAAGCTGAATCATTTGTCCTTCTGATCCCACCTGATTCCTATAAAGGTATACACATGTTTCCATCTTATTTGAGATGGACCAATCTGAGCAATAGCTCCGTCCATCTCCATTCTGCAGAATTCCTCTGTTTCCTATCTTTTAATCCTTCAATAAACCCAAATCCCATATATTTAAAAAAAAAAACAACATTGCGTGCTTGGTTGGTTTTCTCTCTCTCTCTAACAGGTACTCAGAATTGGACCTGCCAGAATTAAACAAAATAGAATTTTCTCTACAATGGTAACATAAGCAAAATCTGGCGGGTAGTCCCACTGCCTATTAGGCTCTATAGAGGGAGCATCTCAAACAACCACCGACCCATGCTCCCTCGAGACTCCCATGAATCCTTGCACCACCAGGAGCAATTTATTCTCCTTGAAAGGCCGTTTATAATGGCATTTATAAGGATATATGGAAGTAAGAAAAACTTCTCTTTAAATTACTACTGTTTTGGGGCTGCAGCTCCCCAGGATTCTGCCTAGGAGAATTCCTGGTGAATTCTAGGAGTTGACATTCAAAAGAAACTAAAGTCCCATGCTTGCAAACCAACCCCAAAACATATAGATAGCAACAGTGCATGTGTGATCTCATGTAGCATGTAAAACTGAAAGTAAATGCACAGAGACCAGCAAAAGTGTTATCAGGGCCAAATTTATTCAAAACCTCAAGAGGAATGGGTGCTGCTTTAGGGCAACCAGGGCCACCAAGTGACGGGAAGAAAGATAGGAGAGAAAAGGGGGAAATTTAGAAGGAAGCTGAATGCTTTTTTCAGGGTTGCAGAGCATAGAAGTCCGATTTCACACTGTGCCTCCTTGAGAGGGGCTGGACTCAATGATCCAGAGGGTCCCTTCCAGCTCTGCAGTTCTGATTCTAAGATGGTTTCCTCTGTAACTGACAGTTCTGCAAGACGTGAGGCAATGGGATATGTAGTACTTGTTTCTCAGGCCTTCCACAGGTGGTGTTTTTCCGCTTGGGAAAGAGACCTTGTTTTCCTGTGTGCCTGCCTGCTAACTGCTCCAAGGTCATGGGGAGAAGAAGACAAACACTGAATTCCATCTTAATTGCTTGTCAGCTGAGACTCATGAGAACTATGGGGCTGTAAAATCTTGGAAAAATAAAATCTTGGGGTGTGGAGTTTAAGTTACAGGAAGGGGTTTCGAGGAGAAGAAGAAAGGAGGGAGAGTGGTTTCAACCCTTCGGGCTGTTCAGGATGATTGTTGGAGACAAGTAGCCATGATTATCTAGAGGCAATATAGCCATTAGCTAGGATAGCGGCAATTAAGTAATTAAATAAAGCTAGACAGCTTTTATTGTTTTACTGGGGATGCTGACATTATAGGCTCTGACCAAGAGTGCTTTGTAATAATACCATTTAAACGTCGTTTTATGCTTTATACTTTTTAAATACTTTTTAAATAAATCTTTTTGATATTTTACCCAAGTGTGAATTCTTTTGGGGAGAGGAAGGGTACGTTGCCTAAAGAAAGTGTCTTAGCCACGAAGCTGTACTAACTGCTTTTGTTATTTGGGTATTCTATTTGTTGTTTGGTCAGGCTGGTGTGCAAGTCTCAAAGTACACAGCCAACAGAATTTCTGTTCCAAAATAAGGGGATAGGTGGAAATCTAGGTTTAGAAGCGTTCTCATAGTTACCCAATCACGTACCTTCTAGGTTTCACCCAGTCTAGGGTTCAAAGGGTGGTGGAATTTGGGAACTAAAATTAGCACCTTCTCCTAGTGGATTCTCCTTTAAGGAGGAGTATTCATGACACGAGACTTTGGAGTATGGGTGCAGGCAAGACAGGTTACTGTTCATGCCACTCTGGAAAGTTTAAGAGAGATAAGTACAATCTTTGAATTGCCTTCAGGCTTTGGCCTTTCAAAAACCTCCTGCAAGCAATCAGCTAAACCTCTGGCAAGAATAATCTATTCCTTCATCCAGAAAACATTTTGGAGAGAGGAGAATGGGAGGAAGAGAGTGTAGCAGGGAAGAAAGAAGGAATTAGCCCTGTCCACTCTTAGGTCTAGTCCCACCCACTACCAGCATTCAGCCTTTGATAGATCACCCTCTAGGGAATGAGATCACTGATAGAGAAATGGCTACCCACTCTAACACTGGACCCAGATATGAGGACTTGACTCCTTTTTAAAAACACTTCCAGCTTAAAGTGTTTTCTTAAAGTCTCAGACAAGGACAAGAGGACTGGACCAAGGTATCTGCGAGGGATTGGTTCAAACCCCCCAG
Source organism: Intellagama lesueurii (assembly GCA_037013535.1). Taxonomy (NCBI): domain Eukaryota; kingdom Metazoa; phylum Chordata; class Lepidosauria; order Squamata; family Agamidae; genus Intellagama; species Intellagama lesueurii. The sequence continues at coordinate 188,759,782 of JBAJHW010000003.1, read as the reverse complement.
CAGGGGGCAAAAATTGTGGAAGTAGTGAACATTATACACAGCATGGTCTCTGGCTCCCTCTAGTGGCCAGTTATGGTAAATACACTGTAGAAATACATATGAATACATATTTCTGGGTTTTTTCATGTAATATTTTCAGGCAATGGATAAGTGAATCTGTGGATACTGATTCTGCAGATAGGGGGTCCTATTTGTCTGCTGTACAGTCCAAGATAACTTACTTTGGGGGGAGGACTTTCTAAGTTCTGCGATCTTTAAGAAAGCATGGGAGATGCAGCCAAATTTGTCTTAACTTTGGCATGAATGCAGTATAAATAATATATATAGAAGTTTTTGAAAGGGCTTCCAGAGTGTTGTCGACCCATAAGCCTTACCTTTCATTATGATTTAATTTCCTTCTAGATCCCTTCAAAAGTTCGTATATATTACTCAAATCAGTGGCTGCTTCTTGTGGAATCTCATTTTTATCTAATTGCCTGCAATTAATTTACAAATGGATGATTAATAACATTTTTATTTGAAAAACTGAATTCTGTCCAACAATCAACAAGTTTTCCTTCTTTCATGAGCTGGATTTGTGAGTAGCCTATTCAAATTAGAATCATCTTGTATGAATCAAAAGTTAACTTTACACATCTTTCTCTAAGTCACCTGGTTTTGGTAAGATACAAAAAGCTGTCTTTCAAACCAGAAGAAAAGTTTCAAAAGAAGCATTGCAAATTTAGTTTAAAAGGACAAGAAGTAAAAGATGTGTCTTTGATCATATTATGGTGTCCATCAGTCTTCACTCTCGTTATTTTGGTCCATGTTTTGCTATTAACAAACTATCCTCTTTAAGACAGGAGTGTGCTATTCATCTCTCCAACTAACATGAACACCAGATTTCCCCAATCATCTCCTGAGTAACAAACTACCCAGAGCACTGCTACAGGATATGTGTGACTCTGGGGCGGTGGTAAGAAGAGGCAGGCTGATTTTACAAGACCATTTAGTATTCTTCTCCACATGTCAAACTGCATTATCAGGTGTTTCATGTCAAGATCCCAGCCCATTTGTACACATCTACAACCATCAATACTTACAACTTGATGGTCTGAATCTGATAAATAATGTTCAAGTTGGGGGAGTTTTCAAGTTCATCTTCTAACTGTGAAGCTTCTACTAGTTTATGACGTATCTACAAATAATTACAGGAACTGTATCACCACCTAGTAAAAAGCTGGTCATGTACTGGTTGTGAAGTTAACCACATGACCAGTCATGTACGGTCACATGAAGAACAGACTATCAATAGAAAAAAGAAAAAAAGAGAAAAATACACTGCAACTGCTCTTGCACATGTAGTTTTTGTTAACAGAATTTCAGCCACTGAGATGCTTCATAAAATTTTCCTGCTGTTTTATGTTAAATAAAGAGGCCAATACCTGTAATTTTTCACAGGTAATGTACAGATAACATAATTTGAGGGAAGGGGAGAGGCTCTTGTTTTTGAAAGCAAGTTTAAGTAAAACCATTCTATTCATGAAGTTCACCTCTAACTGAGCTTCCCAGGTGTAGTATGGTTCCTTCCACTAGGAGGAGCAGGAAGTGTAACATGAGTTCTGGATTGTGATATTGGTAAAAATCAGTAACTGAGGGTGTGACTACATAGCAGGGAAAACACAGGTTGATCTGCTGTGACTTGCACCAACGGAAATCAAATCGCTGTAGAATTTCTGCAGACAGCAAGGCCAGAGGCAGAGAGCTCAGTTCCAACAGCAGAAGCTGCCTTAACAAGATGCCGATAAGTGCTAATTGGCAATTTCCATCTCTCTCTTTTAAATTGTTCTCCTATGTACTCTAGCAAACCTTTAAAAACCTTTAAAAAAACATGAAATGGTTGGGAGACAAGGAGCATTTCTGATGAGATGAACTGACACCGCCCCCCCATGAGTGCCTCTTTCCTTTGGATCAGGCAGTCACACTGGCAGAAAATGGACAAAAGTGATGTCAAATTGATCTCAACAAATTTGAACCATCCATGCTGGCTGAAAAAAAATCATTGCTCTAAAAAGAATATTCTATAATAGGCTTCCCCACATTGATCTTTACACTGTGTTGTTATTAGATTTTAATGCAAAGATGGGCCCAGCTCATCATAAATTAGAGGATATATGGCCAATATAGTCACCACTGACTCAGATAATTTCAAATAATCTTCTAGGCTAAGTTTTTTTTAATAAAGTATCATAGTACCTTTTCTACTTATTTTGCCCATCCTAAAATGTGGCTTTATATCACCATTTTAATCACTCCTTTCTACTTAGCTTCATTATTTTCAAATTCCCTTTTCGACAGATTGCAGGAGTGCTGGAATATTCATCTATTATTTGGTTATTAAAGGAAGACTGGTGCCACATAAGAGAGATACCATTCAATTACAGTTTAAAAATTATTATAATAGTTTAAGACCATTGCCGGACTGCTTTTCCTCAAAGGTACTTTTGAGAAACATATAATACATGACCTCAGTTGCCTTCATTTTACAGCTTTATTAATATTACAGCTCTGGCAAATCAGGTATGTATTTCATGTTTAATTTCATGAGAAGTTATGCAAGGTACTTTCCCCATTACCACATGACTGATCATTTGGAAGGAAACAAAAAGAAGACATTAAATGGCATAGGAGAACAGGAAAAATCCACCAACCATATTAGCCACGTTTGATATTTCAACAATACTTCCACATATAGCTGGAATCCTTCTTCAGTTATCATACTTAGCAACTACTACTCCCCCTGGGGCTTGCAATAAGCCAGCATTTTGTGAGTCATATCCACGTATCTCTTTGATGTAATAAGCAAAATGACAGGTCAGCACCAAAAATGTAAGAGTTCTGTCATTCTATTGACTTTAAGCTGTGTTGTTATACAAAGTTTTCTGGAAAGATAGGTAATCTAAAACTGTTTTATACTCCATTAGGGTTTGTTTGTTTTTTTAAATGGTAGGGGAAGCAACAGGGATCACATCCTTTTTTAAACATCATGCACCATTTTTTTTAACATTTTTTTGTTATTTTGAAAAAGAACATTTTACTAAGAGAACAGGTAAAGGCGTGTGGATTTATATTTTTGGACTTCAACTTCTCAGGAATTTTGGGAGCTTTAGTCCAAAAACACAAATCTGCACACCTCTAGTCAGCTGGAGGCACTTTCTTACTCTGTGAGAATTCCAGTATATGAAGTATAACTATAGGCTGAGCAGTGTCGTCAGGATTAATAGAAGTGTTTAATGTATTTATTTATATTTCCTGAACCTACTGAAAATCCGTATATTCCAACCTACTGACAATGACAGTATGCTGCTTCTGAGCATTATGGTTTGAGAAAAAAAGGTATAGGGCATTTTTGTCCCACTGTTTTACACTGACCGGGACAATAAAGTGCCTCAATGGCAAAGTACAATAGATTTTGAGGAGACTTTTTTGTCTATTCAAAAAACAGCAACTGTACATGGCAGGTGGCTGAAAATGAGCAACACTGTTCACAGCTGAACACTGAGCCGTTCACATAGTACATCTAAGTCTGTCTGGATTCAGGGACAAAATATGACTCTGGATGACTAACATATCCTGTACTGATGCCCGATGACTAAACTAATCAAATTTTCAATTGAACAACTTTTAGCAAATCATCAGGCAATTCTATTATTCCTTTTCTCGTTAGTGATGCAGATCTCTGGCTGCTTACTCAGAAATAAGTCCCTCTGACTTCAACTGCACTCTCATGCAAAGGAGAATTGAATCACAGCATTAGGTTTCCCCTTCCCTCTCGTCCTTATTCCTGTTTTCCCAAACACCTCACAAAGTGTTCCATATCCTATTGAACCTGTTTGTTATAACTGAATTAACCAGCAGCATGTTTCTAGCTTTGTCAATTTTAGCAGCCACTAATAATTTGATGAACATTTCATAAGCCTGCTGTTACACCTCACATCAATCCTAAAACAAAAACAAAAATACTAGCCTCAGTGGGACTGTCATAAATACTCTGTAAGTGCTACTATGTCCTCCCAGTAGTTATTTTATCAAAAACCAAAGCCAAAATGAAACTAAAATAGAAGCATTCTGGCATCTTAAAAACTTACCAAATTACTTCAGTGTGAGCCATCATGGATTTTGTGAATGTGCTTTCACCACTCTTCCATCACACACGAATGTCAAATTGCAAATGTCAAAACACTCCAAAATGATTGTTCCAGTAATCATTTACTCTTGCAGCAATTGCCCCTCATTTTCATTTAGAAGGAATTTCATACAGAGTAGATGAAATAACAGTGGTATATTTCATCCTAACATATAAAAATCTGCATTTGCTTTGAGATATTTCAATCATAACCAATCCAATCAATTGCCAAAACCCAACAGCATACTTCTACTGGATTCTGTTGCTTCCACCAGAATTGGCACTTCCTTCCCTGGTGTCCGGTTATTAGAGGGCCTGGTAGTTATAGGAGGAATTATTTTCTTCTGATTCTGCTAGTAGAAACAGAGGAATCCAGTAGAAGTACACTGCTGGATCCAGGCCAACAGCTGCTTCTTTAGCCTTTCAGTTTTGGAGTTGCTTTCCATTTTACAGTGGTGCCTCGACTTACGAACTTAATTGGTTCCAGAACTCCGGTCGTAACTCGAAATGGTCGTAACTCGAAGCACCATTTCCCATAGGAATGCACTGAAATGCAATTAATCAGTTCCGGCCGAAGAAAAAAATCACCAAAAAACCCCACAAAAAACTGCAAAACCCATGGGAAACGCGATTAATCCATTCCGGCCGAAGGGGGGGGGGGGGAAGCAAACAAACCGTGCAAGACCCTTCGGAAATGCAAAAAAAGCAAAGCAGAAAGCAAACAAACCGTGCAAGACCCTTCGAAAATGCAAAAAAGCAAAGCAGAAAGCAAACAAACCGTGCAAGACCCATCGGAAATGCAAAAAAAGCAAAGCAGAAAGCAAACAAACAGTGCAAGTCCCTTCGGAAATGCAAAAAAAGCAAAGCAGAAAGCAAACAAACTGTGCAAGACCCATCGGAAATGCAAAAAAAGCAAAGCAGAAAGCAAACAAACCATGTAAGACCCTTCGGAAATGCAAAAAAAGCAAAGCAGAAAGCAAACAAACCCCGCAAGACCCATTGGAAATGGGAAAAAAAAAAAACCAAAAAGCAAACAAACCCTGCAAGACCCATCGGAAATGGGAAAAAAAACCCAAAAAGCAAACAAACCCCGCAAGACCCATCGGAAATGGGGAAAAAAAACCACCAAAAAACAAACCAACCCTGCAAGACCCATCACAGCAAAGAAACATAATCCCACCACCCAGCCCAAAACCACGCTGCAAAACCCACCCAGAACAGTTTTTAAAAAGCAGAAAGCAGCACCTTACCTTACCAGGCAGTCCGAAGCCTCCTCCAATCGCACTCACTCTAACTGCTGGGGCGAAAGAGCTACAAAGAAGCAGCCTCTTCGCCTACCAATGGTTAGCAATTTGAATTCCCCCCCTTTCCCCCCTGCCTTTTTCTGTTCGTAACTGGAAGCTCCGGCCGCAAGTCGAAGCAAAATTTTGCGGCCAGAGCTGGTCGTAACTCGAAATGGTCGTATGTCGGGACGTTCGTAAGTTGAGGCACCACTGTACTAGGCTGATTTTTTTTTAAAAGAAAGCCAAAAGGCAGAAAAGCTTCTGTTGCATCTTAAAAATAGCTTCCCAGTCTTTTGGACTACAATCTTATACCTCTTACATGAGAATAAGTCTCTCTGAAATCGATGGGATACTTCTGACTAGGCATGTACAAGATTCTGCTGATCACTGCCCAATGATATAGAACAGCAAGTCAAAGTTGAATATGATGCTAACAAATCTTATTTTAGAAACAGAAAATATGGAAATTTCAAATTATTTTGTACATTTAATGTAAGTGATATACAACAACATGGAAGAGTTATTGTTATTGAGTAATTGACTAGGATTGACTAGGTATTGACTAGGATGCTATATCTTCTTTGTCCTGGGGTTTTCTTCTAGACCAGAAAACCCCTTCTAATAAACTGACAGTTTGTCAAGAGATGGCCTGACACATGATCATCATTATGTCTGTGGCATAATGATAGAAATACATCTGCCTTTCCAGTAAGACAGGCTAGATCTTGAGCACCTGTGATACAATACAAATATCACATTGGTATTCCTTCAATTTTACTGATTTTTTTCTTTCATCAATTGCATACCATTCTTCACTTACTTCTTGTACATAACAATTTTTTCATGACAAAGGGATGACTAGGGATGGCTTCAAATCAGATGGATGCTGTGGATGACACTGGGCTACAAAACCTGCATTGCAGTCAAGAACTGGATTCATGCATCTCAAACGTCTATAGAAATATTGGAAAATGAAGCCGTGAATTATTTTTTCTATAATTACCATTAAAGAAAACAGTTGTTTATATCTCCCTGGGGCATTTTCCTTAATGAATGCTGCAGCGGTGGATGAAAAATCTATGGCTTCCTCAACTCTGGAAGCATCCAGGAAACATTCAAGCAATTCTCTGTGAGACAAGAAAATAATATTTATGACAGGCATTGTTTTGTTCATAAATGACAAATAGTGACAAATTATTATACCACTAATTGGAAAGCTATACTCACCCATGTGGCATGTGGTATAATGTTTCAGAAATGTGATTTGAATACATAGTTGTGTGTTGCTGTATATAAATTGCCTATCGAAATATGTTATGGTATGGATGTGTGTTTTCCAAGGTATGGGCTGTTTCTGTCTGTCCTCTGTGTTTTGTTTATTGGGTGTGTTTGTTTCTTTAACTAATTCTAACTTCTATGAAAATAGGTACTTTGTTGTGCTGTGAGAGCAAATATGTGGTTCAGTATTTGGGGCTCCATCCCATTATTCATTTTGTTCAAAATTTATTGGACAAATTACTTATCCTTTGTGACTATGTAGGCCCCAAAGGCTGTCATTTTGTGCTGGTGTCTGTGACAGTTTCCCAACATTTTGAAATGCACCCATTTACTCCAAAAAGGCTGAAATCTCACACAATTTGTGTATGAAGTTTTTCCCAAAATCACGGCTAGATCTGCACCAACATATATAATTATTCTGAAGATCAAAACAAAATAATCAAAGCATCTGTGTCCTTTCTTTAATAGGTTTTTACTCAAACCATCAAATCACTGGTTAAAATCATTCAAGAAAACTGTTCGAAAGGAAGCTAACAAGAAGATCTGATGCACTCTTCTGGTCATATCAAATTCTCTCAATATTTCATCCTGCTTTCAAGCCTCTAAATCATCCAGCTATTTTAGCAAAACATAGAATTAATAACTGTGAATTCTAACTGTTGTTCTAGGAGTATTGACAATAAGGCTGAAGACTGAATGAATAAGACAAAATTAAGTCTAAAAAACGAGAACAACCATCAGATTGGTAATCTCTGCCAGTTTCACTTCTGTTCTCCTTTACTTCCCCCAGAGGAAATGGTGTTAGCCCATGAAGAGCCATCATTAATATCACAGAAGAAAATATCATCATCTTGATTTCCCTGTCAACACCATGTCCTCAAGTAGCTTCATTTGAAAGAGCTAGTAATCCTATTGGCAAAAGAAGAGCAAAATGTCTCATTGGTTTAGTTCAATGGAAACTGACAAGGGCAAAGTATGCCGTGTGCGCTTGGCATCACGGCCAGCCCAGAGCAGGTGTGTATAAAGAGGGAAAGGAAGCAAAGCTATGATTAGGCATATGGAGGAAAGCAGCCAGACATCATCTCTCCAGTTTGAAAATATTTAGTGATTTATGATCATCTGCAATAAAAGGGATTGTTAGGGTTGCCTAAACAAAAATAGGAAAACTAATGGGGAAGGTGAAGGGTCTAATTTAGCCCAAGTTTGATAGCTTCCAAATCAGTAAATCATAAAGCATTTCAGTTTGTAATTCTTGGGCAAACAAAATTAAAATGTATAAAAGCAGTTTAACATAACTATCTCTAACATCATTGCTGACAATTTCAGTTTTATATCTCTCTGAATGACCGAACAATTAAAATGTAAAATAGTCAATTTCCTGTATAAAACTAATGACTTTGTACACAAAACCATGCCACTGAATCCATGTGCCCATCAAATCATAAAGCTAAAACCAATGTTTTGCTGCCTTCCAGCACCAGAACAAAACTTTCCATAGCTCAGAAGCCAGACCATAAGGTCATATAGCCCTTGGGTCTGCCTGAAAATGAGCTCCAGAGGGTTTCCAGCCTTCCGGGGAATATTTTGGGCCTCCACTGGGGAGGGGAGCTTGCTCCTCTCAGTTCCATCGAAGGAAGGGAATTCACCAGTGAATGTCCCAATTTAAATTTAGGCCCTTCATTCCTCAATCCAAAAATATCCTGCAAAGAACACCACTTTAAAAAATGAAAGCGTTTTTAAAGTAGGATGTGATAAGGATGTGCATGATGAAAAGTTTCTTTCATGTCAGTCTTTTCAGTGGGTGGGGGGACTTCTATTTTCATATTTTTCATGAATCAATCCTTTCATTTTACATAAAAGGGAAAACCTATTTCAGGTTTTCCATTCATGTTTTCTAGCACTCCTCAAATCCTAAAGAACACTTAAAACTATCCCAAAAATGCATAAGCAAGGCAAGAGAGAATCAATCTACTCCAAAATCAGGCAAAAGTACACGAGAAAGAAAATCATCTGCAATCACCTACACAATCCAGTGGTACACTGGCACAGTCACTAAATCCATCCTCCTGGCCCACATATCTCCAAGGAAGCAAAGAAAACAGACTCATCCACCAAGCAAACAAGCAAAGAGATGGACAGGCAGACAAACCAAAGCAGGGAAAATCACCAAACAAATTAGAAAAAGTGAAAAAAAATAATTTCAAAGAGGCAAACTAGCACAAGCAGGCTGCCTGACAGCAGCAGAAATAATAATAATAAAAAAAAATAGAGAGGAGAATCCCCCCTCAAACTATTTTAAAAAATGAATAGAGCCAAGATGGAGGCACAGTAAGCAGGCAGGGAGATAGACAGGCAGGCAAATTCAAGATGGAAGGCTTTGGGATCTCAACACATAGTAATCCCACAAGAAACAATTGAAGCAAATAACATTTCTCTCTTGGTTCCAGGCCCTTTTACAGATTCAAAATTCCCACTCCTTCCCCCCTACCCCATGTTCTGACTGGCTGCTGTGCTTACATTCTTTGTGATGCAATTGAATGAAAAAAATATCCTGCAGTTTGACAGACAAAAGGTGAAAGGGCACCAGGTTACAGAAAAGAAGGGACATGAAAGAAATATGAAACTTTTGTATGTCTCTCTTTCCTAAGCACAAATCATTCATGTTTTATAGATATATATTTTTAGCAGTCAAGTAAAGAACACTAATTATGTGAAAAAGTGCCTCTTTCATGTTTTGAATCTTTCATTTGGAAACAAAAGTTCCATACCTAATGCCTGATGTTCGGTAGAGTTTGGAAGCTGCTATTCAAATGAAAATGGAAGAAAAAAGATTTCATTAGGAGAACTATATCAAGCTAGAAACATGCCATTTTGCATGGATACTACTCATGTGCCAACTAACATAACTAGGTAGCTTATGTAAGCCAGCGGTTGACCATACTAGCTGAAGCATTCTGGGAATTTTACTGCCAAGTGGTTACCTTTCCGTCTCTGATCCTGAGTATGGGGCCTACTACTGGAACAGAGAGAGGAAAATGACCAGCATGAACAAAAAATCTGACTGGTAGAAGAAGAGAGACAACCATTGGGGTATGTGTGTGACTAATGGGTCTCTAACATGGACAAACCTAGGTACATTTGCTAGTGTCTAACTATTTTGTTTTACAGGAACAGGGAGGGTGTCAATAAAGGTATAAGGGCTTTTTAAATATTTATTTATTTTATTATTTATTTATTTATTTAACTTATATGCCGCCCACACTACCCAGAGGTCTCTGGGCGGCTTACAACATTTAAAATACAATAAAAAGACAAAACAATTAAAATGCAATTAAAATATATACTCTAAAAAATTGCCATCGGACCCACAGCTGATATCATTTCAATTAAAAGCCTTCTGGAACAGGAAGGTTTTGACCTGGCGCCGAAATGTCATCAGCGTCGGCGCCAGACGAATCTCAGTCGGGAGGGCATTCCATAGTCTGGGGGCAGCTGCCGAAAAGGCCCTTTGTCTACAAGCCATCCCTCTTACCTCCTTGAGGGACGGCTCTTTCAAAAGGGCCCCCTGGCTAGATCTTAACTGCCGGGTAGGTTCATATGGAAGGAGGCGGTCCTTCAGGTATCCAGGGCCCAAGCCGTTTAGGGCTTTATATGTCAAAACAAGCACTTTGAATTGGGCCCGGGCAGCAACTGGTAGCCAATGTAACTTAAATAGAATCGGCTTGATATGGTCCCTAGCGGCCCCACCACTCACCAGCCGCGCAGCTCGATTCTGGACCAGTTGCAGTCGCCGGACCGTCTTCAAAGGCAGCCCCACGTAGAGCGCATTGCAGTAATCTATGCGAGATGTTACCAGTGCGTTCGTAACTGTCATATGAGCAAATATGAGCAAATGGCATTGTGTTTACTAAGCTCCACTAGGCATTTTATTTATATGTACTTCCGTAACAAGTTGGTACAGTCAGTTTTTCTATTGATGAACAGCACAGAAGCATTGCTGCCCAGGATGGAACAAATGGTCAACGCAACATCAAAATGAGCCTTCCCTTCAACAGTAACTTAGCTTACATCATGAGTTCTGCTGTCCAGTCCTTGTCTTCCTCAACTGGATGCTTCAACGCAGGCACAATCTGAATGAGGCTTGGGATAAGAAAGTGGCGGAGCCCAGGTTTAAAGAAGGGCCTGATGGTCTTCCAAAAAATAACTGAAGCATTATATATCAAAAAATAGTATCTGGAATAAAAAGAGAACACATTAAGATATCATTATGTGGAAACAGAAGCAGACAAGGCATTCATTTTAACAAGTCTTTTCCCTGAACTTTACAGCAGAGTCTGTTTCAGACGAAACCAAGCAAAGGCACAGGAGCCATAAGAAACACAAGCAAGATTGTTGGTGGCGTAACAGAATCCTGAAAGGAACAAGGTGCCTGATTATTTAAGTTAGTGTCTGCATTCCTGCTTTGTTTCCTGTACTACATGGGTGCTTACTCCGTGGTATACCTGACTAGAGACAAAACCAGATTAGTGTTGCCTATGTAAAATGGTACTCTCTCACATTTACATCCCCAAAAGATTAGCCACTACTGAATTACTTTGTTTTCCTATAACCACAATCTTTCTGAATAAACAAGCTAACAAATAAATATTTTTTACCCATTTATTTAAAGAATTTAGGCCTGTACCCAGTGGTGTCACTGTGTTAGTGGAAAACATGTATAGCTGATAAAGAGGTGTGTGTGTGGGGGGGGGGGGGACAAAGTGTAGCTCTGGGCCTGCAGGCAGCACCCCCCCCCCCCCCCGAAGACTTTCTACAGCCTCCAGTCACATTAGACTCCCACTCCTCTTCCCCCCCAGGATAAAAAAAAGTTTGGTAACTGTGACTCACCTTTTAAATAGGTCACAAAGGCTCCCTGCAGTGTTTAAAACTGCAAAATATTCAGTCACAAAAATATTCACAAAAAAACCCCAGAAATGGGCTTTCAGCCAGTTCCACTTCCTTTTTTTCATAATTTTGGTGACCATGCAGCCCCTGGAATATTACATGTGCCCCACACTTTCAAATACATGTTCTTGGTTGTTTTGCTACATCACATCTACACTGTTCAGAAGCAACAGCTAACATAATATCAAATTTGGCTGTCTACACAGGAACTCTTGAGAAAATGATCATCCATTTCCATTCTGTGTCATTATTTTAATTTTTTCACTCAAGCTCAATAGTTTCAGAGTTTCTGCAGAATGGAGTGCCAGAGGTGGCCCTTTAAAAGGGGCTAAACTGGGAATAAGTTGTTAAAAAAAACTTACCTTGTATCACCTAATGCAAAGTCTATTGCTTTGAGCAAGTTTATAATGAACTTTTCAAACTGTTCCTAAAATAATAACAATAAAAAAAATAATTTGGGCATGAGTCAAAATATTTTATTATTTCACTTACTGTATATTACATCTATTCACAATATAATATACATATTTTATATATATCTTGCCCTTCTGCCACCATGCTACATTATCTCATTACTAATTTAGCATCTGAAGATGTATACCATAGTGCCAGACAGTGTAGGGCCAACAAAACTTGTGCTGAAGGAGTTCCAGTGAACCCAGCCAGCATTCCTGCCCTGAACCAATTTCTTTCTCATTCAAATGAGAGGAGTTGATATATATACATCCTTGCTTATGTAGAAAGCAGATACCCCATGCACACAGATTGATATATACACAGATTGGAAAAGTACTGTTTTAAAATTAATCAATTCTATCATTAAAATAACTATTTTTCAAATGTGGGAAAAAACATTAAGAGCAATCATTAATGTTAACTTAGAATCATAGAATAATGAAGGGGCCTATAAGGCCATCTAGGCCATTAACCTGCTCAGTGCAGGAATACAAATCAAAGTACATCTGACAGATGGTTGTTTGTGGGAGTGGAACTATACATGAATGACACTGGAAAATAAGTTCTGAAACACATGTCTTCCTGATAATGCAGATCACCCCTTGCAACCTGTATCCTAACTTTCCTCAAGTAGTTTTTCTGGTTTCTGCTAGACAAGGGGTTCACTTAGTGAAAAACGGAGAAACAGACTGTGAGTGGGATATGCTGTACTAATCTGTAGTGCAGAAACAGTTTTGCAGACGTGCCAATATGCCAATTCCCTCTTTAAAAATCCTATCGTACTTCAGATTTATATGACAAACATGAGTTTGGGAATTTTGGTTTGGGACTTATAATAACTTCAGTAAGGCTGCGATTTTATACAAACTAGTCTTGAGCAGGTAATACAACTGGAAAACAGATATGGCTTGATGTGTGATGGGACAGAGAAATGCACATAATTCCTACTCCCTTGTCCCCAACCCATCATGCAGTCAGGCAGACTTCATGTATTCACATCTGTCTGCAGTGGGTCTTGTGTGCTCTACTGAATACGCTTACTAATGTTATGGTTCCATGAGTGGAAACACTGCCTCATCACATCTCTCAATCATGGAAACACTGGGTGTTCAGCAGAGCTTTGTGGCCCTTGTTGTGAATTCATGAAGGTCTGCCTTGATTTCTGTGTGGAGCAGAAATAAAGAGGGCAGGTCACTGCCATGCTTCAAGCCCTACTTGCGTTCAGACAAAACAGCTGAATAGATGGGCTTGGAAGTAAGTCTCATTGAAATAATTGCATCTAATTTCTGAGTAGACATGAATAAAACTGTATTTTTTAACAAGTTTACAGCATGACAGTTCCATTCCTATAGCTCTCTGTGATTCATCCCACATATTCAAGACAGCCCTCCCATTCAACCAGGGACACTTCTGGAGGGGATAGGTGCCTCTGGGGCATGGGGGGGAAGGGGGTGGAGAAAACACTCCCCCCCCCCGATAAACTTCCTCAAATTAACTTGTTTAAGGATCCAAACACAGTGTGCACTATATAATGCCTAACTTGTCCTTTTATTACAGAAGAATGGTCTTAAAATTAAGAATGAGAAAACTCACCATGTTATCAGTAGACACGGGGGTATGTAACTGGCTCTGGCACAAATACGCTCTACCCAAAAATTGGTTAACAGGAGGTTTTCCTTTAAAATACATTTGTAGACAGTCCTTGCTCATTTCCGGAAAACCCATCTGAAGTTAAATATATTTGAATTTTTAATAAAGTGGTTTGAAATTTCAGAGAAAATCCTAATGCCAATAAAATGAGGGCAATCTTACCTTATGTGCTTGTTCTGCACACAGGACATACAAATCAGAAGAGAAAATCTCCGAAGAATCAAGGGCTGATTTTCCTTCATCAGCTGATTTTATCAACTTGTAAGTATTCTTCAAAGCCTCAACATCTCAAAAAGGACATTCAAACAATATTGAAAATAATATTTTGGAACTATTTATATTGAAAATAAGCATTTCAGTAAGCTGCCCCCCCTCCATTAAATACATCATGGTCAGACAATTAACCAACGTCCCACCTTAGGCCCAAACACAGGTTCCATCTCCACCCCTGCAAGTGTCCAAAACCAACAAAAACTGAAACTGGAAATGATCAGAAGTCATTTCCAGTTTCCTTAAAAACAAACCCCAGATAAAACCATAACTGCCTGGGGAACCTTGGCACTAAACAAGTCATGTGGGGGCCACGTGCCCTGTTTTAAAAGAGAATCAAACTTGTTGGACATCAGTTTTTCTTCTTTTAGTTTAATAATGGTGAGTGCTTCCTGGAACCACAAAAAACAGGTGAGGGCATATGCAGCCTGTAGCTAGCATGTTCCCCACTTTTGAAGTAAATACTCAGATATATATGAAAAATCAGTTTTCTGAGCCATTCCACATAGGCCATCAAGGTGAGAAAGTATAGCAGCAGAGCATAAGCCTTAGAAGCAGAAAATTTAATCCCTTTACTATCCTATTTGAAAAGTGGATGGGAGAAGGGCAAGTGTGACCTGTTCAGCACATTTTTAAATTGCTCTGTCTCTAGCAATTTGGATCAACCTGCATTTTGACACAACGGTAGAGTTCAGCAAGTATGTCACTGCTACAAAGTTTCAGTAGGCCAAAATGTATCATTTATATAAACAACTGAATTCTGAGGCTTAAATGGAGGACCTCTTCCTTGCTTTATAATGCAACATGTGTGCATGCATGCGAAAATTTCACAAAAGGAACACTCTCATGTTCCTTTAATATAGGGGAGGGTGGCACATTCTGAACAAAATGCTTTCAACCAAAGGTGTGTGTGTGTGTGTGTGTGTGTGTGTGTGTGTGTGTGTGTGTGTGTGTGTGTGTGTGTGTGAGAGAGAGAGAGAGAGAGAGAGAGAGAGAGAGAGAGAGAGAGAGATTTTTGGGGGCAAATTAAAAGGAATTCTATAATATGTGCCATTTACTTAGTAATAAAAGCTGTAATCTTATGCACATTCACACAGAATTATGTTTGACTGAATATAAAAAAATCTTGTTTGTATTTATTTGTCTTATTTATAGGTTGCCTTTCACCTGATAAGGGGACTCAAATAAACTTCTTTTGGACACCATTGTATATTGCCGGGGGTGGGTAGTTAATCTATTTTCGCACTGGGGGTCACACATAATTGCCAATATTTACAGAGAAAGAGTGCGACAGATTGTAATAGTTTGCATAGCCATTCACCTTGGTGTCTCTCAGCATCTGACAGTTGCTGCCTGATTAGTATCTCCATGATTTCTTAGTGGTAGAGCTGTTTAGAACCTGCTGGTAATAAAATAATAAATGAGACATGCAAATGTTTATTCACTGAGGACCTTCTCAGTGGGCGCTCCCAGGCTTTGGAAGGCACTGCCCCAAAAAAGCCAGAATGGCCCCTTCCTCCATGTCCTGCCTGAGAAGGAAGGCAAAGACCTTCTTTTTCAGTCAGGCTTTTAAGTGATATGTGTCTAGGGAACACTTTCAATTTTCATAATTATACTTTAAACATTTTAAAAATAATTTCAAAATGTTTTTTTTTAATGCTGAGATTTTTTTTTAATATATAGCTTTATACGGCATTTTTAACTTGTTATTGTTGTATGATTTTAATTGTTGCGAGCCACCTTGGGTCACCTATAGGGAGAAAGGAAGCATATAAAGGAATAAAAGAAATAATAAATACTCAATTCATTTCATTATTTTTCCTAAACAAAAACTTTTGGAACTAATCAACACTGCTTTTTAAAAAAGATTTATCTTGCAGTGGCCTGTTTCATACGCTCCATCGAACACCACACTTTCACCCCTTTTGCAAGATCATTCTATAATGGAACACAAAACAACCTGTGGCCAGGGCTCAATCTTATCAATACTTAAATGGAAGTCTGCTCCTGCGAGCACACACCTAGTTCTGAGCATATTGTTTGCATCACGGCTGGAACGACATTACATACTGACTCATGAGTAAACCCACTGACAAAAATCCAGATTTTTTTTTTGCCTGAAAACATGCAGCGATTAAACCGCAACCTGGTTTCAGCCATTTCTATGGCAACTCAAGCTCAGATAAGCTCCAGATCACACTTACTTCCGTTTAAAATAAAGAAATAAAATCTCATAAAATGTGAATAGTCAAGGACTCCTACTTCCCATGGACAGCACGAATATATATATAGAAAATAATAATTATATTACTCTGCGAATCTTGCATACCCCACAACTTTTTGACACAGGACTGAACCTCAGACAAAAGTTATATTAAAAAGGGGGAAGTGTAGGCTGCCAAGCCTCCAAAGAACACAGCACTCGCTATTTTTGGATCGTCCCAAGCTTTCCTGGACACACCACGACAGCCATCCTGACACACACACACACCCTTTGTCGTCTCGCTCCGTCCCTCGACGTCAGTACCAGTGAGGTTGCCCTCTTGCCGGGTCACGATGTCCACCCAACGTTCTGTGCCAATCCTAAAAACATCTTTAAGCCCGCCGTGCTTCCGCGTCCCTCCGTCTCCTAGCAACACCACCCTCCACCTCCCTACGGGTCCCTATTCAAGTCAGAAAGCCTTCCGGAGCGATTTTTTTTTTTTTTTAAACCACCGCCGTCGGAAGAGCCTGCAGCCGCGGATATAAAACGTTTTTTTGTTTTAAAGCTGCGCAACCCCTGCCGGTGCATATAAAAATCCCTGGACAAGCTCAGCTGCCATCTTGAGACAAAGGGTGGAGATAAAAGGAGGAAGAGTCCCCGCTGTTTGTAGCTTAGGTCTTATTTTATGGCCATCCTGTACCTGGGGCTTGCCGAAGCAGAAACAATGTGGCTTTTTCGGTAGCCCTGGAGTGTCGTCCTCTGTTAACAGATCCTCTCTCTCTCTGTGTGTGTGTGTGTCAGCTAGGAGACAGCATGGCATTGTTTGCATGCTTGATGTCTCAGGCAAGTAACACTGAAAGATTTGCCCGCCTGGAGGGATAATGCCATTAAGAAGAGCCAATACATATTTGCCCTAACATTTGATCTGGGCCAGAGATGAAAACTCTCTCCTCTTGCGCTCCCCACCCCCAATAATTCAAGTAATGTAGCTACTGCCTAGAGCGCTCTTTTTATGTTGCTGCAGCATGCAGAATTCTTGTATTTCCAAAAATAAATGAATTGGCGAGGCATAGTTTACTAACAAACACAGTATACAGTAAATACATGGCCATCAGCCTGAAAGAGCAATTTCATAACAGAAGCTGCAATCGATAGCTTGGTTATGAATGAAAGAATCATGACAGGATGTTATCAGCTCTGACATGCCTCCATGCCTCTGGCACTTTGTCTGTGATAAAATTATTTGAGATGAAAGCAATGCCACCAGTGACTATGGCTTTGAGCTGAGATCACTTGTGATTGCAAAAGACATCTGGACCATCATACCTACCACGAGAGACAGCAGCCACTGGGTATGGATGATCCTTTTTTGAAATGTAAAGCTTTGGTATAGCTGGGTTCCTTTCACAGTATATCAGCCAAGCATGCACCAGAGATGGAGAATATTTCACAGGAGAGTGGTAGTGAGCAGAGCTGCTGTCAAAAGATAGATTGGATATTGCAGAACTCTTCTGATCCTGGTGACATCAATTCAAAAGAGATAAAAAAATATGAAATGAATGTTTGGACTGTGCCTGTAGGCACGCAGCAGGTACAGCTTGCCGGGATTTATAACACTGAGATAACTGTGTAGACACATTCAGAATAAATGTCTAAGCAGAGGAGAGTTGAACACATTCATTTTCTGGTAATCTTTACCTCTCAAATTCATCCAAGCATTCATCAAAAGCAGTATTACCCAATTCTTCTCCACCCATCTCTCTTGCTCTGGTACCACTAGGAAGCCTATGTTCTCTTTTGTGGAGAAGAACCCTCTATTTTAAGGGCTGCCAAAAGGTAGTCATCTTTCTGAAGTAGTCCTCTGTTTGAATATCTATCCAGTTTACATATCACTTAAAGATTGTGTTTAGTCATTAAGTCGTGTCCGACTCTTCGTGACCCCACGGACCAGAGCACACCAGGCCCTCCTGTCTTCCACTGCCTCCCGGAGTTGGGTCAAATTCATGTTGGTCGCATTGATGACACTGTCCATCCATCTCATCCTCTGTCATCCCCTTCTCCTCTTGCCTTCACATTTTCCCAACATCAGGGTCTTTTCCAGGGAGTCTTCTCTTCTCATGAGATGGCCAAAGTATTGGAGCCTCAGCTTCAGGATCTGTCCTTCCAGTGAGCTCTCAGGGTTGATTTCATTCAGAACGGATAGGTTTGATCTCCTTGCAGTCCAGGGGACTCTCAAGAGTCTCCTCCAGCACCACAATTCAAAAGCATAAATTCTTCGGCGGTCAGCCTTCTTTATGGTCCAGCTCTCCCTTCCATACATTGCTACTGGAAAAACCATAGCTTTGACTATGTAGATCTTTGTCGGCAAGGTGATGTCTCTGCTTTTTAAGATGTTGTCTAGGTTTGTCATCACTTTCCTCCCAAGAAGCAGGTGTCTTTTAATTTCGTGGCTGCTGTCACCATCTGCAGTGATCATGGAGCCCAGGAAAGTAAAATCTGTCACTGCCTCCATATTTTCCCCTTCTATTTGCCAGGAGGTTGATGGGACCAGTGGCCATGATCTTCATTTTTTTGATGTTGAGCTTCAGACCATTTTTTGCTCTCTCCTCTTTCACCATCATTAAGAGGTTCTTTAATTCCTCCTCACTTTCTGCCATCAGAGTGGTATCATCTGCATATCTGAGGTTGTTGATATTTCTTCCAGCAATCTTGATTCCGGCTTGGGATTCATCCAGTCCAGCCTTTTGCATGATGTATTCTGCATATAAGTTAAATAAGCAGGGAGACAATATACAGCCTTTCGTACTCTTTTCCCAATTTTGAACCAATCAGTTGTTCCATAGCCAGTTCTAACTGTTGCTTCCTGTCCCATGTATAGATTTCTCAGGAGATACATAAGGTGGTCAGGCACTCCCATTTCTTTAAGAACTTGCCATAGTTTGTTGTGGTCCACACAGTCAAAGGCTTTTGTGTAGTCAATGAAGCAGAAGTAGATGTTTTTCTGGAACTCTCTGGCTTTCTCCATAATCCAGCGCATGTTAGCAATTTGGTCTCTAGTTCCTCTGCCCCTTCGAAATCCAGCTTGTACTTCTGGGAGTTCTTGGTCCACATACTGCTGAAGCCTGCCTTGGAGGATTTTGAGCATAACCTTGCTAGTGTGTGAAATGAGTGCAATTGTACGGTAGTTGGAGCATTCTTTGGCACTGCCCTTCTTTGGGATTGGGATGTAGACTGATCTTTTCCAATCCTCTGGCCACTGCTGACTTTTCCAAACTTGGTGGCATATTGAGTGTAGCACCTTAACAGCGTCATCTTTTAAGATTTTAAATAGTTCAACTGGAATGCCATCACCTCCACTGGCCTTGTTGTTAGCCATGCTTTCTAAGGCCCACTTGACTTCACTCTCCAGGATGTCTGGCTCAAGGTCACCAACCACACTATCTGGGTTGTCCGGGACATCCAGATCTTTCTGGTATAATTCCTCTGTGTATTCTTGCCACCTCTTCTTGATGTCTTCTGCTTCTGTGAGGTCCCTACCATTTTTGTCCTTTATCATGTCCATCTTTGCACAAAATGTTCCTTTAACATCTCCAATTTTCTTTAACAGATCTCTGGTTTTTCCCTTTCTATTATTTTCCTCTATTTCTTTGCACTGTTCATTTAAGAAGGCCCTATTGTCTCTCCTTGCTATTCTTTGGAAGTCTGCATTCCATTTTCTGTAACTTTCCCTATCTCCCTTGCATTTTGTTTCCCTTCTCTTCTCTGCTATTTGTAAGGCTTCGTTGGACAGCCACTTTGCTTTCTTGCATTTCCTTTTCTTTGGGATGGTTTTTGTTGCTGCCTCCTGTACAATGTTACGAGTCTCCATCCATAGTTCTTCAGGCACTCTGTCCACCAAATCGAGTTCCTTAAATCTGTTCTTCACTTCCACTGTGTATTCATAAGGGATTTGGTTTAGATGATACCTGACTAGCCCAGCGGTTTTTCCTACTTTCTTCAGTTTAAACTTGAGTTTTGCTATAAGAAGCTGATGATCAGAGCCACAATCAGCTCCGGGTCTTGTTTTTGCTGACTGTATAGAGCTTCTCCATCTTTGGCTGCAGAGAACATAATCAATCTGATTTCGGTATTGCCCATCTGGTGATGTCCATGTGTAGAGTCGCCTCTTGTGTTGTTGGAAAAGAGTGTTTGTGATGACCAGCTTGTTCTCTTGACAAAACTCTATTAGCCTTTGCCCTGCTTCGTTTTGAACTCCAAGGCCAAACTTACCTGTTGTTCCAAACTTACCTGTTGTTCCTCGCTCAAAGATAAAGAATCATAAATAGGGAGATCAGGAATATTCACAGTGAGCACCTAGAGAGCAGACTCAGCAGAGATATAGGTTACCTGATCACTGTCTTCTCTACTCAGCTGAGATCTATTATAAATATGTTAAAATTATGAACGAAATCACTTACAATTTTGCTTTTGTATAAATCACTTCTCGTTTTTAGCTGTAGGCATCTAAGTGTCCTTTTAAAGATGATGAACATACCCTTTTTGGTGATGTTGAAATTGTATTTAGCTACCACAACAAAGGGAGGTTTATGGGAAACGTATAATATTTAAATGAAAATACCATTACTTTCCAGAATGTTGGTCTCTGCAAATAAAATTTAGGTTGACTGCTCAAAAGAGAAAAACCCCAGGGATAATTTTAAAATAATCCATTTAGTGAAGAACACTATAACTCTACTGGATATGATTATATCATTTAAGATATGAGCATTTCTGCATGAACAGGCTTTAAAAACACTCTGGAAGGAGATAATTTGTCATAATTAGTGTGGCTTGGACAAGACAACTTTACCCAGAGTATGACAGCAAATCAATACTCAGTGTATACTGTTTTGGCATGAACTCTTTTGGTTAAACAGAACTTCCCAACATGAAACTTGTTTAGCAAATATCTCTTTGCCCTCCACTTTAATGCTGGTAACCAGTTGTAAATAAATACATAAAAATAAATGATAAAATTTCAAAAGCTAACCAATATCTGCCTAAAGAAGTGAGACACAAATATTTCTCTGGACACATTAAACAGAGGGACAAATCAGAAGTTGGAAAGAAACAAAGAAACAAACCTACCATGTTAAACAACAAAAGCAATAAACAACATTTACTTACAAAGTAACTTAAAATAAGTTAAAATAAACATGAAATTGCTTTCTCAAACCTGGGGAAATGGCCAGAAAGCTGTGCCACTAATGTCTGTCAGCTTTTGAGATGGAGGAAGAGTGGCTTCTGAGCTGCTAGCCAAAATGAAAATTGTCTCTCAACCCTCTGAGATCGGTCACCCTCTACATTAGAGAAAGAGCTGTTGCTTTACACATTGATGACATCCTGTCAGACTGTGAATGGCCAATTGGCCAACTCATTGGCCAATTAAACAACAGATTTTTTTTTCTTGTAAAGCAAAATAGTGGCTGCATATAGTGGATTCGTATATCTCTGAGTATGTAAGGGCTAAATCTGATGTGATCTGGCCACTGTGATACATGCCCTAGTTATTTCCTGGCTGGATTACTGTAATGCACTCCATGTGGGGCTGCCGATGGACAGTGTCAAGAAACTTCAGCGGGTCCAAAATGCAGCAGCCAGAATGCTGACTGGGGCTAGTTTCAGGCATCACATAACCCCCCCCCCCCCATTACAGCAGTTCCACTGGGGCCGGATATGGGGAAGGTGTAACTCCACTATTACAGCAGCTCCACTGGCTGCCAATCTGTTTCTGGGCACAATTCAAAGTGCTGTTTTTAACATATAAAGTCTTAAATGGCCTGGGTCCAAGCTATCTCAAAGATTGTATCTCCCATTATGAGCTGGCTCAGGTATTAAGATCATCAGGAGAGGTCTTTTTCTCGGTCCGCTACCTTCACAGGTGTGTCTGATGGGGAAACAGGAGAGAACCTTCTCTGTTGCTGCTCCCAGACTTTGGAACTCCCTCCCACAGGAGGCCAGATTGGCCCCATCTTTGTTATCCTTCTGCAAGCAGAAGAATAGCAAATGCAGAACACCCTGTTGCTAGTTTTCCGATGATATATGTAATTAACGTCTATTCATGTGACCCTTATTTCTGAGTAAGCTTTCACCAGATTGTATTGTACCCACATTGCACATAAACAAGCCTCTAAGTTTTAATTCAATCTTATTTACAGATAAATGCATTTGAGGTCAATATTGAATGCAGCATTATGAAGCATTTATCGAACATAGCCCTCTTATCTGGGGCTTTGAGGATGTTGTAGAGTAAGTGGCTGAAGATCAAGGTCTGCCCTTCCATTAGGTAGAGAGTGGTAGATTTTGAATGAGAGGACATTGTTAGTTATTCAGTTCATTATTATTAAATATTTACTGTTTGAGATGAGGAGCGGTACATGAGGGATTTTCTGTCTTATGTGTCAAAATAGCTTGGCTAGCTTTAGATTTGGGTGGATGGCATAATTTGTTGCTTTTCCTTAGGCAGCAAAACATTTTGAGTGAGCCTTGCTAAGCTTGACATCCTTATACCTGGGAGGAAATCCTATGGAATGCAGTAAGACCTACTTCTGAAAAGCCCTCTGTAGGATTGCACCAGAAAGCTGCAATCCTACACATAATTGTTTAGGAGTAAGTCCCATTGAACAAGCCAACTTAAACAACTACATAGGGCTGATTTTAAATCCAGGCAAGTCACACTTTATCAGTCAGACTAGTTTGGACTTCAGCATATGTTTCTTGGGTATGTGTTCAAAGCATTTACCTTTATATTTATTGATTGTTTTAGGTTAAAATCATATTAAGATTTACCTGGGATTGTGCCCCATTGAATTCACTGTATAAAACAACACTGTGCTATTTTTAAAACAACCTGAACCTTGATCTTTTTTCCCCACACATTTTCTTTTTTTTAAAAAAAGACCACAGACAGGAAAATACAATTTGGAGAAAACCTATATTTTGTTGTGTTAATTCATTATTACCTGAAACCCTGAATAAATTCCTCTCCTTTTTATTTAGTTGTCCACTTGCACATTAAAAATTTAACTATAGATTACATGAGTCCTCAACAATGCATACCTACTCAGTACCTCAGAGGGAACAGGGAAGTGTAAGATGGTGTGTAAGATTCAGCCTGAACATCAGAATATGTTTTGGTAGAGGAGATTCAGTTTAGAGTATCTGAAAACAAAAGCAGAGTACTTGTGATCTTGTCTAAAGCTGGACACACAATCCTAACTTCCATTCACATTTTGCTTCTGTACAATAAACAAAAACTGGCAATGCAAGCATATCACAGGGTGCTAACATTATACATGACAAACATTTAAAATGAATCTTTAAAGTCTCTTCTTATATATGTGCCTGTCTCCATTCATCAATTAAATAAATGGCCATTCTGCCATTCAGAAAATAGGGCTTGCCCAGATTGAAATGAGGTAAACTAGTACATATAAACGATGCAATGGAAATGTAATTATTTTTTTATATTTTTTTAATACAAACCAGAAATATACACGCAGGATCTCAAGTATGGTTGCCTGATTTCAGCTAGTCTCCCCCTTCCACTGCAGCTCCACACAACACAAAGCATCGTGTTCAGGAAAACCCCTCCCTCAATTCTAGAGGGTCTTTCTGAGGTGTTGATTCGAAAGGGGAGGTGTAGATACAAAGTGCAGAACCACCTCCTGAGGAATATTTCTAAAAGATGTTTAAAAATTAAATATTGTCAGTTCGCATCTAAATCTTTGCTTATGGCATACAGCAAAGAAGGCATCCTAATGATATATTTATAGGTCTTGGCCATCACAAGAATGGTGGCATGCAATATTTTAGTCATTTCATTTTGGCATCTAGCATGCTTTTAATTGACATGCATTGTCATCATTAAATGTTAATTATTCTTGTTAAATATATATAAAATACTTGCATTTACAAAAGTGGTAAAGGGAATCAGGGAACAAACACAAGACGGATATTGGGTTCAGTGGCTTGTCTTGCCTATATTTATTTGATTACAACATTTTTTTAAATTAATGTCTCTTGAGTATTATTTCATTGTGGTTCAACCTTTTAATCTTTCCATAGGAGTTTCTGAAAGAGCAATACTGTGTACTTTATCATGTTCTAATTTGGCCTCCCTCCAGTACCACATTTACCCTGACAGTTTACAACTTTAGTTTACAGATGGTCTTCTCTTCCTAGTCTTTGCTTACTTTTCAAAAATCTCTCCGTGCCTCAAGGGATATATGCCCATTCCCTCAAATCTTGGCTTTCCTTCAAACAGAATTTTTCCAAAACTGAAAACTAACACTATCTCTTTCTTCGCATCTTTTAAAACTTCACATTCCGATTTTCTTGACAGTAGTGTCCTTCCCGTCAAGTTAGAAGTCATGGAATACCTATTTGTTCTTCTTTTTCTGTTTCTTCATGTTATCTATGTTCTTATCAAGTCATTTTCAGTTACATTTTCAGCTTTCTATCTATGGACACTGGAAACCACAAAACTTAAATTTCATTCTATTACTTTTCCTCATGGAGATAACAGTAATATTATTCGTATTATTCTGGCTTGTATTGTCCGACTGTTTAGTCAGATGGGGCATCACCTAATACAGCCCTGTCAACAGAGTTATGGGGACACAGTATGTACTTAGACCAAGCAAAAGATAAGATTAACTAGCAAACAACATGTGTAGTTGGTTCAATCTCTGATAGCTGCTGCATCTGCCCATGAGCCCAGCTGCCACTGCTTCAGTCCTTAAGCCTCTGCCTCACTTCCAAATTCTGTAAAATACTTAATTCTAGATGCTGTGATAATATTTTCTACTGATATCTTCCTTTTTTCCAGTTTGAAACTGCTTCTTTACTATTAGGAGCAACCAGCCTATCAACCCCCTAGTATCCCCTATATCGTACAAGTTGCTGGTCTAAAACATTTTATATGCTTCAGAATAAGCTTGCATGTTTTCACATTTTACAAGGGCAACAGCGTAATGACTGCATGACAAGCACAAGAGCAGAAGTCACTGTTAGGTTTATCTGTAAACTTGTAAACAGTTTCTTTACATTAGCTGGCCCTAAACAAGTGCTCTCCAGATATTATCCTTTGTAACTCCTTTTATCCCCAGCCCTGCTTGTAACACCCATTCTCCTCAGCCCATCTGGACATCTCCAACACTGGGGGGCTTCATGGACAATCAAGGAGGCTAAGGACTGTTCATAGCTACTACAGATAGCAAAACAGAAGTGTCAACCAGAACACAATGGCCAGTTCATGTTGGCGTAATATAAAATTATGCTGGGTGTTAGGCCTGGCAACAAGGAATTTTTCTAAGCAATTGCACAATCAGTCGTGCATCCCCAGCACAACTCGTTGTGCAATGTGCTGGCAGAAGTGCTTCAGGGACAGCACTTCCACCTTGGAGCTAGCACAACTACCACAGGCACAACCTCGAGCTGCACACATGTCATTGTGCATTAGGATCGTGGCCACTGATCTGGCATAAGAGAAGAGAGCAAAGTTCAGTTCAAGTTGCTAGGGGAAGCTGGGGTTATATCCTTAATGCTGTATAGGGCCAGTGCAGAGAGACTCTTGACCCCTTGTGTAATATGTTCCAGGCTCCCCATGTCTTTAAACTATAAAGCACTTTGCAGGTCTAAGCACTGTCAGAAGGTCAGTGCACCAGAACAAAGTTGCAATTAGTTTCTTTCTCCTCAGCAGTCATATGATTATTTCTGCACATACTTCAATCTCAGTAAGACAAATGTTTTCTGCTTAGGCTAGCTGAATTCAGCTCTCTCCAGAGCTCTGTCTTTGAAATCCATTGCCTTCGGCAAGAGAGCACATTGCTTCCACAACACTTCGAGTCTCCATAGTAAATGGTCCATTCCCAAAGCGTAATGTAGCTTAAGGCTATAATTCTACCGAACGCTAAAGAACTAGGTAGTTTTAAAAAATAAATCGCAAAGTCTGTAATCTCGTAGACAAGACCTGGGAATAAATCCTGCTGAACACAGAGGAGGCATACTTCTGGATAGATAAAGTATTGTATTGTAGAAAACTTGGTCACCTGATAAAATATGTACAGCCAGAGATATATTATTTACTTTATTTATCCACAAATGTAATTGAAATACAAGTGTTAACAGTGCTCAGGAAAGAGATTAACACAATCTAATTTTAATGAACTCTGAGAAGAGGAAGCTATTTTATTTTGAAACTATTCTCAACCAACAAACAACATTTGAAATCTTTAGGTACCTGTGATCATGTCCAGTTCCCTTCTTTCCCTTTTTGGGTTTGTTCTCCATAGATGACTCATGGGCACTGTTCGTTTCTAACAAAGGTTCTTTTATTTTTGACAACTTCTTATATTTAACATTGGTAACAGACTCTGCCTTTTGCTTCAGAGGTATCTGAAGCAAAAGGCAGAGTAGACACGTTCTAGATGGGCAGTATATAAATCTAATAAATAAATAAATAAATATCTGGTCAGCTGCTTTATCATCAAACCACAACAAATCCCTCTTAACAAGTAGAGGTGTCGAACTGAACTCTTTATTATCCCAACTCTTCGGTTAAAGTAATTCTTAACCTCACTGGAGAGGGTGAAAAATCGATCCCACCCACAGCTCCCAAACATTCTTACTGGGGTTCAGCTGTAATCTGGGTTGGAAGGGACTCGCACCACAGGGTTTCCCAGGACTTTCGGACCATGACCTACTCTCATGTCTCTGGGCCTCTCTTTTTTGCCACTCTCTGAATTTCTTCCATTGCGCTCTTTCCTCAGTTTCACCCCAGTATGGTAGTTTGTGATATACCTTCCTTTTCCACTCCTTCTCTGCACTTTAAACTCGGTCTATTCTCCAGTCCATGAATTTTCTTGCACTATTTCTACCCAATCTTTCTCCTTTTTACCTTCTTCCTCTTTCACCCAACAAGCTTCTGCCTCACCCAACTCCAACTGACCCCTCCTATCCCCCTCTCTCCCTTTTATTCCCTCTCCGTTTCCCACTGAAATGTCGCTGTGGCGATCACCCTGCTTTGGCTCATGTAGGAGATTATTTGCACGTACCAATGGGAGCTATTGGGAGGCGGAGCCAGAGAAACCAGAAGGGAGGTGTGAGGCAGAGAAGAGGAGTTTTGGGAGTGAGTTAGTCAGTTAGCCAGTTCGAGTCAGAGATGAGAGTCTGAAGTAGGTCTGGGGGAGTTAGAGAGTGTGGTATAGTGAGGAGTTAAGGTAGGCAGTTAAGAGTGTGGAATTTATAGAGAGCTAAGAGAGTTAAGAGTGAAACAAGTTATTACTAATCTAATGAATACTTTAAAGTCTGTGAAGAACCTGTTTAAGTGAACTGTAACCAATAAACCTGTTTTGTTCAACTTTATACTCACATGGACCTCAATCTTTCTAATTAAAGGGTGTTGACAGAGGTCAACTGGTGGCAGTGTAAAGGAGAGAATGTGTCATGGGCCTCAGGCTAGTGAAATAATCTGGGGACACGCGAGGGGCACGTAACAGTCGCCCTCTGGTGGTTCCTTCTTTTCTGGATCTCTCTGTCACTCCTTACTCAAGCACAGTCCCTTTAAGGTCTCTTCCAGGGCAGTCACCTTTCCCATAGTATCTTCACTCCAGGAGGTGGACGGCACACTCTGAGGAGTGCCCCTTAGGGTACTCCCATCCTCACAGTACCTGCTCCAAACTAGCTTTTAATTCCACTGTCATTCTTAATCTCACTCAAGGTAGCAATAAAACATTGTCTATTACCCACAAAGATTCCAAAATATTATGGGGGAAGTGCACATTGTTTCAATGCGTCTTGAATGCCTTGGCTGATTAGCAGTTTGTATATGGGTGAAGGATGCTGTCTATTTTTATTCTTATAATTATTTGATCAGGGATCTATACATTATTATTAGGGGTGCACAAAAGTAAAGAAAATGTAAAGCTTGTCAGTTATTGGCAACTTTTTCCCTACAGCATGCTGCTCTAGGTAAGTATAGGAGCAATCTATGTTCATAATATGAGAAATCTTGTAGCACCTGAAAATGATATTCAAAGGTTCATTACCCAAAGGATATGTGTTCAGTAGGCTATACTGGGGAGTCTCTTAGACCAGTTTAGATCTATGAGATGTGGTTCCCTGTGGCTTAAACAGGATCACATAGATCACACTATGGATATGTTTAAAGTTCAAACATAATTTATTACCTCAGTTTGTAGTTAGTGCTGATTTGGCTCAATATACTTTCTGCCCTGCACAAAATAGGAGAATAGTTTTCCAGACTGATGTGTTATATATGATTATACCTCACATTAACTCATGCCAGCAGATTAGCTATGCTGGCTGGGAATGATGGGACATCTCAAAGGCTCCATGCTGTGGTGTCTTAGAAAGAGGCAGATGAAATTATAGAGATAAAGTTACTATGGAAAACAGATGTTTCTGTTTAAAAGCCATCTCAGCACATGTGCATAATAATATTTTTTATTATTTTATTTTATTTTATTATTGGATTTTTCTTCCCCCCCCCCCCCCTTCTAGACAAGAGTCTACTCAGGGCGGCTCACAAAATATTACAAATAATATGATATATGCATGCACATGTCCAGAAATTGGATGTAGGTTTTTAAAGAAGCCCATCATCAGGATAAAGCTAGTTGCTCCCTGATTCATTTTCTTGATGAGATATTTTGATGGTGGCATTGGGAAGGTGGCATTACCATTTTCTTCAAGTTAGCTAACACTTTCACCAATAAAGAATAATTTCAAGAGAAATCATGCACTGAAGTTTTCTTGTCATTAATAGGATTCTACTACTTTAGAATCTTGCACCTGGTTGTTCCTGTAAGTAAGTATGGTGATTTCACTAGAAATAAAATCTGAGTGTGCAGAACTGCAATCAAAGTAACAAACTCTTCACACTTTAACTCTCAGATCATCACAACACAGGCATTCTTCGTCAACAGAGACTGAATTCCTTGCATATTTTCATTTTAAAGGAATTGAAGATAATTCAGTTTGCTCCATCAATTATTACATGATTTCAAATAACTTTGGCCTTCAGGACCACTGCAGACATTGATTCACATTTAATGTTTTCTGAGGACTTCACAAATTGGCCATATCTGTATCTAACTCACAAGGATGCCTGTGGGCATCTTCCGTTTGGAGGATTATTTTTCTTCAAGGTTAATAAATCTGACATATCTTTTCTCTTGCTTTATTTGAAGAAAATGAAATGTGATTTCAGCATAATTACATATTATAAACATAGCCAAACACATTTTGAAATACTTCTGCCTTACGAATAATGTATGTGATCTGATGGCCTAATTAGGCCCCCACACATGCTATGCCTTGTTTGTGCTTAAGGAGAAATGGGCCAGATATTAGGAGAAGGGTGGGCAAGCTCCAGAAGCAGGGCGGCCATGCGTAATTTCTGAAAAATCACTGCTTCTGCTCATGTCATTAACCTTATGTGGGGTAGGTTACCACAGGATTTTAGACACTGAGTTTCTCCCAAGTCCCACTCCAAGACCTCTGACAGCTATGCCATATAGGCCACAAAACAAGTAATGTTAGAGCGCCATTAAGATAAATGGGATTTCTAACTTTCTGCGCCTTGTGCTTATGTAGCAAGGCACTTAATTGTAGATTTCTTAATTGTAAATTAGTGTTTTGATCTCTTTTAATGATAGGAAGCCACCATTTATTCACTGGAAACATCAGAGTGACGAAGAAGGTCAAATTTCCACCCTACCAATGGGATTCTTCATATCACTTCCACCATCTAACTTCATTTATTAGAACTACTTCACATTTAAGTGGTTTTAAAACTGTAGCCTAATTGATTTGCGTAAAGAGTAGAACAGAGGGGAAATTTTTTTAGCCACTTTGATCAGTAAATGCGAGAAAAGCATTGGATAGTCCACTTAAATAACAGCATTTTATTTTGCCTTATTCCTGAAGAAACTATCATGAAAGGATCAATATTAATTTTCAGACATTTTAAGTGTCTGTTTCATGACATTTTCTGGTTGAGTATCTTTCAGGTAGAAGCTGAATGACAATAAAGAATGAAGCCTTCAGGTCACCTTGGACTGCAAGAATCCTTCAGAGGCAAGTAATAATGTAGACCATACCAAATAAAAAAGAAAACAGATATTTCAATGGAGCGTAATCCAACGGAAGCATAAATCTTGTTAAATATTAGTGCCTTTAATAAATAGGTCTTCAGCTCCCATTATTTATAACCATCATTTCAAACAGGGTTCTATTATTGTTTTCTGTAGATTTCTAAAAGATACAGTTTATGTTTCCAAAAAGATTCCCTTTCCATATAGTTATATGCCTGTTGTTTCCTTCCTATCTCCTCTCCGTTGTCCCACCTGTGTGGGGCTCTCTTCTCTCAAGGAGGTATATCTGCTGCTCACTGCCCATCATACTCATCCATTGGAAGTCACAAGTGCTCAAACACATAACAAATAACCTGAAACCTGGGTGGGGCTTAGGCATCTTGTCCCTTCTTGTCTTTTTAAAGTAAAAATTTTTTTATATGTATATTGCCAGATTTTCTTTTCTTCTTTATCTTGGAAGTTGGTATAGATCTGTTCTGTTCTTGCTTAGCAGAGAGAGAAATAGCACATGGAATCTCTTCAGCAAACCCATGCATGATGGGCTCCTGCAACCATATCTAGGGAACTGTCTCCGGCACTTAACACAAAAAGGTTTCCTGAGGTAATAAACATGGGTTTTTTATTTTTAAATTCAGTAACATCTTTCTAGAGTAATAGCCATATGCTCAGCAGAAGCATGCTGCATTCGGTTTGCATAAATATTCTTACAGAGATATGGGTTAAGAGTTGTTCTCCCCTTTTCATGCTATATTATTGGTGTTATGAATTGATGCATTCTGGTGTGGCAACCACCGCCACTTCCTCCTCCTCTCAAAGTGCATGCTTTCTGTTTCTGACATGGTACAGTCATGACACTTAAGCAGTGGCATTGGCATGAGAAAGAACAGATGAATGCCCACAGACGGGACTGACCTTATAGATAGGGAGATTGTGAGGTGCCCCCGGTAGCAGATTTTGTCTGTCATAAAGAGACAGAAAATTGTTAGCTATTTAATGTATTGCGACTCTAAATTTTGCTCTGTGAGGTGGCGACACTTGTTAATCAGGTCCTATTAGGGCCCAAGGGTAGACTAGGGGAAAGGCTTATGGATGTATGAATTGGATTGGCCTACAAATATATGGACTATGGGATAGACTACAGAGCAATGGAATGGTCTACACATTGAATGGAATGAAGAGGTTCTTTGGTTTGTTTCCTAAACAGCATGACTTATTGTTTCTTATTGGCAAAAAGGACAGAGGATTTCTCTCAGCTTGGATGTTTGCATTTTGGAATGAGCAAAAAGATAAATGATTGCTGTGGCAACAAGGGTGTGGCCAAGCTTACAGATGAAGGAAAAGCACGGACGAGCTACAAAGTTGGATAATTTCAATGGACCCATGCCCAATGTATATAAAACACAACAATCCTGTCATTTGCCTCAGGACAAAGGAATTATTTACTTTCTGGAGGTAATGAATGGTGATGCAATGCATTTTTCCTTCCAACTTGCTACCTACCAATATAGAACTGAATTTTAGTGATGAAGAAGTCAATAGAAATGCAGGAAAATTAGGGATGTCAGTGGAACAAAAACCAATTGCTGGTGGACAGAAAAATAGCTACATTCAATACACATGCTTTCAATTTTTTTCTCCTGTAGTTTTTACTTTTTGCGAATTTTTACTCCTTTTGGGCCTTTGGGCCTTAGTTTGTCCTAACTTTGGGATAAGTGTTAGTTTTTATAATGGGTTAGATTACACTTTCTGGGAAATTCTACACTTCCTAATCGGTTTTCCATTATGAGTTTTACAAAGAGCTACAATAAGTTCTCCTGGGCTAAATTTCTGGCCTGTGGACTGCTCTGGGTAAACTTTGATCCCTTGCATTTTCTTTTTCTTTTTATTCCCTTAATACACACTGGTGAGGTCCAGAGTTCACTACTTGAGTTTATATTTTTCTTCTAATTTTCTCAATTGAATTGTCCTGGATCAATGTTCCTGCACATCCCCCTGAATTTTCAGAAACTTGTTATTTGGAATAGGTAGCTATATGCCTTTCATTCTCAGAATTTAGGCCAAGCATTGTGAACTTTAACTGGAGGACTGGTGGAAGATTAGGGTCAAATACAGTTGTTTTTTTTTTTAAAAAAAGACCTAACTGTGGCTAATTTTACATGTTTTAATTTCGTCTCATACTTTAAATTATTATTCAGATATGATCAAAACAAAAGAGTAAAAATGTCATGACACCTTAAGGACAAACTATTATATCCCAATGTATTTATTTTATTATTTTTATTTATTTAAAATATTTTTATCCTGCTTTTCTTTTTTAAAAGGACCCAACATGGCTTACATCACTAAAAAGACAATATTTAAAAGCTAAAAACAGCAAGTGTACAAATATTTAAAAAGAATTAAACAAATATATTAAAAAGGGTAAATAAAAATACTAAAACACATTTAAAACAACAGAACAGAACAAACCATTTAAAAACCCCTCTCAGATCACTACCGTTTCCCCGAAAATAAGACCTAACCTGAAAATAAGCCCTAGTATGATTTTTCAGGATGTTCGTAATATAAGCCCTACCCCAAAAATAAGCCCCAGTTAAGTGAAACCCCACCCTCCACCATTGTGCAGCATTGTGCAGCAACCAGAAGAATATAACATGGCTGTATTTGAATAAATGTAGATTGTTGTACATGAAAATAAAATAAAACATCCCCTGAAAATAAGCCGTAATGCATTTTTTGGAGCAAAAATTAATATAAGACCCTGTCTTATTTTCGTGGAAACACGGCAGTCATTAAGGAAAAGCCTGCCTGAAGAGAAAGGTCTTTGCCTGCTTGTGGAAGGACAGCGACAGAGAAGGTCCTCTCCCATGTCCTCACCAAGCACACCTGTGAGGGTGGTGGAACTGAAAGAAAGACCTCCCCTGACAATCTTAATGCCCAGACAGACTCATAGAGGGAGATGAGTGTCGCGATTTGACCCTTTTTGGATCCCACACCTCTGGAACCTATGTGGCGTTGGACCCACTCGTGCCTTGGTCTGTCCACCTAGACTCAGACCTCAGAGCACACCAGGGCAAAACTAAACTCTTTCCTTTCTTTCCACTGCTGCCACCAGGAGATCCCTAGATCCCCATAACTCCTTTAGAAAGAATCAGGTCCACTCTTTAATGAAATAGAAAGATCTTTAGTTTATTTGCTTATTTGTTTCAGTATTTTAATATTCAGTTCTATTCCTTCTCCCTTCCAGTCACTGGTCAATCACTTCTCAGATCTCCTACTATATTTTCGTCATTCTAATCACAATCACATAAATCTCTGAACTCTCTAATCAAACTCCTTCCAAAACTCTGATCTCCCTTCTCCCCCTCAGGCTCTGCCTCTTATACTCTGCCTCTTGGCTCCGCCTCTCAGCAACATAAATATGCATGACTCACTCTAACTAAACCTGAGCCATGACCACATTTAAAGGAGAACGCTACAGACCTCCCCCCTTACTTAGGTTTGTTTGGGAGGGGAAACACATTTTTTCTCCTGAACAAACAGCTGCAATAGCTTAAACTTTTTTTTTTCCTCATAACATTTTACCTTTCACATTTTTACTAAATATCAACCAAATACCTTACCTTATCATTTAATAATCAATACCATACTTTACCTTATCATCTACTAATCAATAATATACATTACCTTATCATTTTACGGAATTTACAACCATACAGAAATCACGATCATGAACTTTTACATAAATAATTAACTGTGAATTATAGTCCATTTCAGTTTATAATAAAAGTCCTGGTATCATTCATCTAGCCTCCTGGAAAGCACATGTGCGACAACGTTGTGGGCTTTCGAGGCAAGAACTGAGTCTCTGTTGCAAAGGCAAAATTTGCAAAGTCCAAGTCTCTCACTTTTCCGTCGTAGTCTGGCGCACCATGGACTGGTCCGGTTGTGGTCATCTCCTTCAGCTGGACACACCTCTGCTGGTACTCAGGAGTCCCTCTGTTGACCACTGGCTCCTTCCTCCGCACCCTTTTCCGTCGACTGGCGGTCATCGGCCACTCGGTTGTCCACAGGATGTCATCTGCTGGTCGTTTTAGTGTGACGTCATCTTTAAGTCTGGCTCGGGGCTTCACTTGCTCAGCTAGGGAAAGGGTAGGCAGTTCCCTCTTCTCCTCCCGAACATCTTTAGATGCATCCCTCTTTAAGGCATCAGGGCCTTCCTCCTTCTGTATCACATAATTGACATTGTTCAATTTTGTCACTACTTTGTAGGGATCCTCCCAAGCTAATTGTAGCTTGTGACCTTTGACTGGCCTAAGCAAAAGAACTTCATCCTCAGGCCCAAAAGTTCTTTCACGGGCTTTCTTATCGTACCAGGCCTTCTGCTTGGTCTGGGCAGCCCTTAAGTTCTTTCCGGCTATCTCTAGAGACCTTTGCAGGGTGTTTTGCCACCTGTGCATATATTCTACCACTGACTCTGGGTCACTTTCTCTATGGTTTTCCCAGTTCATGCGGAGCAAATCTAAAGGTCCGCGTGCCTTTCGTCCTAGCCGTAACTCCAAAGGACTAAATCCCGTGCTCTCTTGAGGGATGCTCCTATAAGCATATAGTAAGGGTTGTATTTTGCAGTCCCAATCATTTGGGTTCTCTGCTACATACGCCTTAATCATGCGCACTAAAGTGCCATTGAATTTCTCAACTAGCCCGTTGGTCTCTGGATGATATGGAGTCGAATTGATTTGGGTAATTCCACAAGCCTTCCATAACCTTTTGATCAGTTTGGATGTGAAACTCATTCCCAAATCGCTGACTATCTCGCTGGCAAATCCCAATCGGCTCATGTAATTGATTAGGGCATCTGCCACGGTGTCAGTTTCCATGTTGCAAAAAGGAATTGCCTCGGGATATCTAGTGGCAAAATCCATTATGGTCAAGATGTATTTATTTCCCCTACGGGTGGCATTAGGTAAAGGACCCACTAGATCAATTCCCAGCCTTTGGAACGGTGTAGAGATGACTGGCAGAGGACATAATTTGTCTTTGGTCCTGTCCTGCCCAGTCCCTCGTCTCTGACAGACATCACACGTTTTACAGAAACTAGTAATCTGTTTGCCCATACCTGGCCAAAAGAAGTTCTGGCCAACCCGTCTTTTGGTTCTGGTGATCCCCATGTGAGCTCCAAATAAACTGCTGTGAGCTTGATTAATGATTTTCTCCCTGTATTTACTAGGGACCACTAATTGCTTTCGGGGTTCCCCTTTTCCTCGGTATGGAGTAGCTAACGTTTCCCTGTACAGCAGGTCTTTGGTTAAGCTAAAGCTCTCAGGGCACTCAGGAGACAGTACAGTGGGAGTCCTGGCAGCTTCAAAGCAAACTCTCAAGCTAATGTCCTCCTTCTGCTCCTGGGCAAAATTGTTATTTGTTTTGGGATTCTGTAGTAGCATGAGTTCTGCCTCAGCCCTATCAAGCTGGGTTGCCACGGTAACCGCTCCACCTGCTACAGTATCGGTTTGAGCTGCAGAGGGTGAGTTTTGACCCCCCTTTGAGCGGGTAAGCACTAACGCACTCTTGGCATGCTCTATTAAATCCCAACCAAGGAGAAAAGCTGCTGGTATTTCATCTGACACAGCTACTTGCCACTTTCCAGACCAGTTCTGGTATTCTACTGGTATCTCAGCCACTTTTAAAACCACGGTTTCCTTCCCAATTCCCTTTAAAGACATTTCTTTGCCAGGAATAATGTCCTCCTGGGCTACTAAATCGGAATGGACAATGGAGATTTGAGATCCTGTATCTCTTATTGCAATGTACTTCTTTCCTTTCACAACTATCTCTTCACCTGCGTTTCTGAGAAGGGTCTGGTCATTGCTGATATAGAAACAATGGACTACTTGGGCTATAGGAATATCTTCCTCCTCATGGTCAGTAGAAATGGTGGTGGTTATGGGATCAGGTCTCTGTCTACTATTTTCCTCCCCTGATTCCACTTGCTTGACACAATACACCTTTTTGGTTAGAGAATCATTTCTCTGCAAGTTGGGGTATGGTTGCCTACACTGGAATTGTAAGTGGCCTGGTTGCCCACAGTTAAAACATTTAAAATTCCTTTTGTCATTCTGAGGTACTTTGGCAAACCGTGCCTCAGGGTTTGATGTTTTTGGCGGGCTAGCCCTTGGCAACTTTGGGGAAGTCCCGCCCTGACCTTCTCTCTCAGGATTCCTGCTGAGGTAATTTTTATTAAAAGGCTTTTTATAGTTATTGTCCCAGTTTGGTTTATTTACTCTCAGCTCTGAAAATCTAGGGTTCCTGTAAGCATTAATCAAATCAGTTTGTTCTCCCGCTTCCCATAAATTTTTAGGATTCTTGTCCCTTACTAAATACCGTAGTTCTCCAGGTAATAGGGAGTAAAACTGTTCTAGCCCAATTAAATCCTTCAGCTGTTCTAAAGAAGTGATCTCCTCTCTTTCAATCCACTTTTCCAGAGTCTGCGCCAATCTAGCTCCCAACTGAGAGTACGATTCATCCTGCTTTTTAGAGAGAGAGTGAAATTTCCGCCTCAGGTGTTCAGAGTTCAGACAAAATCTTGAATAAACCATCTTTTTATATGCCTCAAAATCTCTTGCCTTCTCGGGATTCATCTGGGCATATATTTCTGCCAGATCTCCGCTAACCTGCGCTCTTAAAACCATCATTCTATCTTCATTTCTGATTTCAAAGTCATTGCAGGTGCGTTCAAAAGCAATGAGGAAGGATTCAGGACAGTCCCCTCTTCTGTACTGGGGAAACTTCTTCAAATCTATCTTTGACAGGATTCCACCTCCCCCACTGTTGTTATTATTAAGGTTATTGTTTAGAGCAGAAATCTCTAGCTGTCTCATCTGTAGTTGAAAATCCATTTCTTTTTGCCTTAATTCTAGTTCCCTTCTTCTCTCCTCCTGCTCAAATTGTCTGGCCTCCTGCTCAGCTCTGAGCTGTAGTTCCTTAAATTTAAATTCCCGTTTGAGTTTCCATCTCTCAAATTCTTGAGGGCTTAATTCCTTATGTCCCTCTGAGGTAACCTCGAGAACTATTTTCTCTTGGTCTCCTGACGTTAAAGGGTTTCCCTCCAATTCCTGAGGTAACTCTTCAGACTCAGGACTCCCCCTTGTGGCGCGTTTGTGAGGCATCTTTTCTTTCTGGGATGATTAGAGCAGCGTTCACAAATTTTTAAAAGGACCTGTTTTCCTTATTTTACTTCCAGTTACTGATATAAATTTTTCAACCCTTTTCTTTTAGTACTTTCCCTCAGATCTGCTATGACCTGGCTTCTGCCTTGTCCACAGCGCTCTCCTATCTCAGAGCCTGGGATTTTACAGTAAGCCCTCTGATCCTCAGATCCTGAGGTAAACTCAGAAATTCCCTCTCAGAGAATTCAAGCCTTTTCCTTAGGTTCTCTCCCTCAGATCTGCTATGACCTGGCTTCTGCCTTATCCACAGCGCTCTCCTATCTCAGAGCCTGGGATTTCACAGCAAGCCCTCTGATCCTCAGATCCTGAGGTAAAACTCAGAAATTTCCTCACAGAGTCGTTCCCTATCTTAGACCCCCCTGATCTGGGTTCTGAGGCCCCGCTACTAAGCTTTTCCCAAAAGCTCTAGCAGGAACCAAACCTCATTGCCACAGATCCTGTCTAAAAGGTACCCTTGACTCAAGAAACTCTTTTATAAAGGCTTCACTGGATTACTTCAATAGGTTTCACTGGATTATTTCAATAGGCTTCACTGGATTACTTTGTATCCCGCCGCTGGACACCAATGTCACGATTTGACCCTTTTTGGATCCCACACCTCTGGAACCTATGTGGCGTTGGACCCACTCGTGCCTTGGTCTGTCCACCTAGACTCAGACCTCAGAGCACACCAGGGCAAAACTAAACTCTTTCCTTTCTTTCCACTGCTGCCACCCGGAGATCCCTAGATCCCCATAACTCCTTTAGAAAGAATCAGGTCCACTCTTTAATGAAACAGAAAGATCTTTAGTTTATTTGCTTATTTGTTTCAGTATTTTAATATTCAGTTCTATTCCTTCTCCCTTCCAGTCACTGGTCAATCACTTCTCAGATCTCCTACTATATTTTCATCATTCTAATCACAATCACATAAATCTCTGAACTCTCTAATCAAACTCCTTCCAAAACTCTGATCTCCCTTCTCCCCCTCAGGCTCTGCCTCTTATACTCTGCCTCTTGGCTCCGCCTCTCAGCAACATAAATATGCATGACTCACTCTAACTAAACCTGAGCCATGACCACATTTAAAGGAGAACGCTACAATGAGGTCTTTTAGATACCTTGGACCCAGGCCGTTTAGGGCTTTATAGGTTAAAACCAGCAGTTTCAGCTGTGCCCAGAAACAGATTGGCAGCCAATGGGGCTGCTGTAATAGTGGAGTTAAACCTTCCCCGTATCCAGCCCCAGTTAGCAATCTGGCTAGGCATTCTGGACCCTCTGGAGTTTCCGAACACCTTCCAAAGGTAGCCCCACATAGTGTATGTTACAGTAACCCAGCCGAGATGTAACTAGGACACGTGTCACCATGGCCAGCTCAAACCTCTCAAGAATTGGGAGCAGCTGGCACACTAGTTTTAACTGTGCAAAGGCACTCCTGGCCACTGCTGAAACCTCAGCATCCAGGCTCAGAGATGAATCCAGGAGCACCTCCAAGCTGTGCACCTGTGTTTTCAGAGGGAGTGTAACCCCATCCAGCACAGGCTGCAACCTTATTCTTTGATCTGCTCTTTGATTGACCAAGAGCACCTCTGCCTTGTCTGGATTAAATTTCAGTTTATT
Source organism: Intellagama lesueurii (assembly GCA_037013535.1). Lineage (NCBI taxonomy): Eukaryota > Metazoa > Chordata > Lepidosauria > Squamata > Agamidae > Intellagama > Intellagama lesueurii. The sequence goes on along the minus strand of JBAJHW010000003.1, from coordinate 188,720,549 downwards.
CACCCTCATCCCGTTCATTACTGACACCAGACACTGATTCAGAACCAAAACAACTTCCTTAGATTTAAATGGAACAGAGAAATAGAGTTCTGATGACATCGAACACCAAAACTCTGGATAACCTCTCCCAGCAGTTTCATGTAGATGTTGAATAGCTTGGAGGACAAAAAGAACCATGATGGACATCACAGGCCAATGGCCAGGGTGTTGAACAAGAGTCCCCCAGCACCACCCTCTGGGTTCTCCCCTCTGGAAAGGACCGGAGCCACTGTAAAACAGTGCTGCCAAGTCCCATCCCGGAGAGACGGCCCAGAAGGATACCATGGTCGATGGTATTGAAAGCCACTGAGAGGTCCAGCAGAATCAATAGGGACATACTCCCCCTGTCCAGTTCCTGGCGTAGGTTTTCCACCAAGTTGACCAAAGCAGTCTCCATCCCATAACCAGACCTGAAGTCAGACTGAAATGGATCTAGATAATCCATTTCATCCAGGAACCCCTGGAGCTGAGAAGCCACAACCCGCTCCAGCATCTTGCCCAAGAATGGGATATTAGAGACTGGCTGGTAATACCACAGTGGCTCCTACATGTGGCCTTTCTTTAGTTGATTTTTTTTTCCAGAAATGCAACAGTGTAGAGGTGTACAGATTTACATTGGACTTCAAAAATGTTTTGTGGATCAATCTGATTAATCAGAGGTATGATATGTCTAATAAAGTGGATTGATCCATGAAAGCTCATATTGGAATATAACAGCTAGTGTTTAAGGTGCTACTACATTTTTACTTTTTTATTTTGTTTGGATATGCTTGTACAGACTAGACTAACATGGCTACTTATTCCTAATTGTTCTGCACTGTATTTTTCCTTTCATCTTTCTGTATCATGAATTCATTGATTTTCCTCTCATTTCTTTTATATTGTACCTTCAGTTTATGGGTCTTATTGGCTGAATAACTGCTGTGATTTGAATACATTTTTACCTTAACAGTATCCGTGAACAGCCTCAGATCATCTCTGGTTACACCCTCTCACCCACAGGGGCAAACATCAAACCTCATTTTCACTTGCTGGGCTTCTTGCCTCAAGTGTCAGTAACTTGACCAGCCATGGGTACTCTGCCCCTTGGCTGGGGAGATATGTGTCAATGTTTGTGTGACCCCAGGCATCTTCAAGTCTGGACCAGCCACGACCACAGCCAGCCATCCCTAAGGACCAAAGGTGACTGCTGTTTACAATGCTTTAGTTCAGAAAGTGTCTTATAAAGCAAGACTGTTGATCTTCAGTCCCTCTTAATGTTACTTTTGTCCCAGCAAATATTGGGACAAAAAAGAGGGGGCATCCATCCCATTTTTTAGTGAGCCATGAAATAGTGAAGCAGAAGTAACATGCTCTGGATTTCCTCCCTATATGGAGGAAACTCCCCCCCCCCCCATCATTGGAACATTGCAAGGGCCAGAAAATATCCCACACTAAAAGACATGTGCATTAGATGCTAACTCTCAGTACACTAGAGTTCTCATTAAATTAGAAAAGATCTCCAACTCCCTCATGCCAAGCATGGGTCTTTCCCTTTCATCCTAACACATGATAGTTTTAGAAACTTGTTAAAGTTAGAGGAGGAGAGCCAGGGATTGCAAGACCAAGGACTTTGGGGCAACCCTGGAAGACAATGCTTGGCTCCCCGGCCATGAAAATTCACAGCGTGGGAGGCAGTGGTAACCCCCTCCTTTCCAATCCTAGCGGGTGAAAAATAAATGTTCTCAGTACCAATATATTACTGTAATCAGTACCTTGTTGCAATACAAGTTATTTGGCAGTGTTTTTGTCTTGAATGGGCAAATAAGACCCATTAGGTTTAAAAAAGGCCTGTTGCTGACAAAGATCAAAAGCTCTAGAATTAGTTCAGTGATACCTGTAACAACACAAGTGCCTTGCCTTCCGGGATTTTTCTTGGAGGGACAGTTACGACGAGCACCTGCACCTTGAGAGTTACCGCTCAGCACAGGTGACTTGCTTTCAAAGCAACAAAAGTACTACAAACTCGAAAAACAAACACGGTCTCATGCTGTAGATAATCCGGAACCGCGAACTTCTCCACCAAGAGGGCTGCCTCGATGATCCGCGGAGTTTTTTTTTCCCTTTCTTTCCCGGTGATCAGTTAGTTCCTCCAGCCAGGGACGCCTCCGTGAGCGGCTCCCTGCCAGCGCTCCTGTGCTGCTCAAGGATGTAACAAGAAGCCAACCGGCCAGCAACGGGTTCCGGGCGACGACTTTTCCTTCTTTCGTCCCCCGCCTCCCAGTCGTTGAAGGAGGAGCATGCTCCCTCCCCTCAGAGGCGCGGAAAGGGAGAAAACTGTGGCGGAAAGGCCAGCCACGGAGACCACGCGGGCGCCCGTTGGTTCGCCCGAAGCCCACTCGAACTTGGGTGCCGGGCAGGGCGCGCAGACCTACATTCCGTGCGCCTCCGTTTTCCGTTTTCGCTTGTGGGTAGGTGCGGGTGACTTTCCCACGCCACGTCCCCCCGGGGGCTTGTAGCTCTGCTTCTTCGGCCCAGAGGCAGGCTTGGACCGAGCAGATGGAAGTTGCGTCCGGGATGCCAGCCCGGGCTCCCCCGCCCCCCTTCCCTCCCTCCCTCCCTCCCTCCCTCCCTCTCCCCTCCCCGCGCGCTCTCGCTCTCCCGGGCGCACACGGCGACACCGAGGCACTGGCGAGTCGCCTTCCCGCAGCTCCGCGCGCCCCTGGACCGAGCCTTTGATCCCTGAACTGGGACCGTCGATTCGGATTACTGCCGCTCCGGCTTGTGATCCACCTACCTTCGGTTTCCTAAAAGGAGGAAACATGTCCAAGGCGTCCGTTCCATAGGTGAGTTTTACTGCCGGCTTTCCCCACTCCCAATTTGCTTCGGCGTCACGGCGAGATTGGAGTGACAACGCAGCGGTATGCGTGTTTACGCGGAAGTTTGTTCTCAGTTTACCGCTGCAAGGTAAAAATGATTTTTTTGAATATCCAGTTTTGCGGCGCTCGCCGTGGGGGCCCTTTATCTTTTCTCTCTCTGTGACGGGAAAAGGGGATGCTTCGATTCCAATGCAGCCCAGCGCCTATGCATGTTTATTTGGAAGTAGATTTGACTACGTTTAATGAGATTAACTTTCATGCTAAGTCCCTATAGGGCGACAGTTTTGGTAAGTTTTATATTAGTTCTGTGTTGTATGGTAAAAACAATAAAGGCAGACAGCTAAGTAAGGGAATGTGGTTAAAAATAATATGGTACACTGGTGATATTTCTTTTGCAAATGGGAGAAAGAAAAGTCCTAATCAGTGATCTCCTGAATCATAGCATCTTGCATGGGTAATTATATGACATTCTAAAACCATAAATACAAGCAGAAATTAGCAATGAGAAAATTCCTGGGTGTCAGAGTCATCTGATGTGAACGCACCGTTTTGAAAGAAGCGGAAAGCAGAGTGAACATTTCTAGACATGTTTTATATGAAAAGTTTGTTATCATCATCACTATAGATTTTGTTAAAAAGTATAATTTCACAACCATTTGAAATTGATTACTGGAATTCTTTCATTGCTGTATTAGTATTGTAATTGGCTCCCCAGTGTTAATATTCATGTCATTGTTTTGCCAGGTTTAAGTTCTTTCTCCAGCCCAATGCCTTCTAGATTTTGGACTACTACTCCCATAATCCCCAGCCAGCATGGACAATGGGAATTGTGGTCCAATACCTTAAGTGGGCACCAGTTGGGAAAGACTTAAATACAACAATAACCTAATCAGGATGACACAGACTGTGTTAAGTGTTTCAGAAACATTCTGAATCCATAATTAAACAACAACTTTGTTGAGATGAACCAAAAATCACATCTCCAAATCTTTTCGAAAGAGGAGTATGTGGGGTGTGGGGGTGGAGGAGAATCTGAACAGGCGGTGATATCATGAAGTATGAGTTGTAACATGGTATATACAAAGGCCATGCAGACCTGATAGTGATGCAGGCGTTATATTGCACCAAGGGCTGTTGAAACAAAGAAATACAGTAATGTCTGATTCTTCCATTTTTAAAAATATTAGACAAGGAGGTTCATTGACATTTTAGTTTTTAAGTATGAGACAGGTTTTCATGCAAAAGATAATGTACCCTAAAGGAATCCACTTTCAGTTGTCACACTGGTGACATTTTCGTTTACACACTGTTATATTTTTACGTGCCTTGTGCTCTTGTGTTTCAACTGTTCAGGTCAGCCATTTTTTATTCAGAAGGTATATATCTTAAAGCCCAATTCTAAGTGTGGATAGCTCAGTGGTTTAAGTGTTGGGCTGTGGAGCCAGAGGTTGGGAGTTCTGTTCCCCACTGTGCCTCTTTGACCGGAGTTGGGCTCGATGGTCCATAGGGTCCCTCCCAGCTCTGCAAGTTCTAAGATGATAATTATTATTATGTGCCAATGACTTTTAGTGCATATAGGATGAGTTGAAAACCACTCAAGGGTTTATGCATATGTATTTATGGATGCAAAAGAACATGTTTTCAACTTCTTCTCTCTCACTTCAATATGCCTAAAATATACTAGCTGAAAACATGTTGCAGTAATCTGTGCTCCTTACCTGCCCAGTGTTTTAAAGCCATCCTTTTCTACTATTTTGGCTACATAATTAGAGAGCTCAGTGGCTTAGGTCTCTGGCTGTGGAGGCAGAGGTTGGGAGTTCAGTTCTCCACTGTGCCTCCTTGGACTTGATGATTCCTAGGGTCTCTTCCAGCTCTGCAGTTCAAAGGTGGTGGTTGTTGTTATCCCAGTGGAATAGGGATACACCCAATCATAATGTTGTTATTTTGCCCAGATCTCTAAAGGGGAGGGGAAGAAACAAGCAACCCACGGCAGCAATGCAAAAGGAGACAAGTATCTCAATGAAACTTTTAAAATACAATGTGTGTGCTAAGGCGATCCTCAAACACTTCAGTCTGCATAAATGCTGTAAAGAACTGTCTGCCCCGTGTTCTATATCATTTATTCTGCTTTTATTGGTCAAAGGGTGGGCAAAAATTCTAAGAAGGTGATGAAAACCATTCAAAGGACAAAACAGCCTTTGAAGCCTGCAGGAAACTATAATGGGCAAAATCCTCAATCGTGGGAAGGGCAACCGTACAAGCACTTCTGCCTGGTTAGCAGGCCATCTGCTGTGCTTCCCCACGTCCATCAGTAGAGTGCAGACAGACAGCAAGTGAAAGAGGAAACTGCTTGAAGACTTGCCCTGATATACGGTTGTTCCTTAATAGGATTTTGGCCAATGTGTTCCAAATATGGCAGCTAGGCTACATCCTAACCAGAAGATTTTACTAATTTTAGATCAATTCCACCGGCTTCCTGTCTGTTTCTAGTCATAACTAAAAAGCTGGTTTGCAGTTACCCTTCAGAGTGGCTTGGGGCCGCCTTGCCCCCATGTGAACCTTATCTGTTAACATCACAATCTACAGCAGAGGTGATGTCAAGAGATACCTGAGTGTTCTCAACTATCAGATGTTAGGTGGGAGAGAATTGGGAAATGGAGCCTTTTCTGGGGTCACATCATGACTTTAGAGGGCACACCCCAGGATGCCTTGCTTTCTGCTTGCTTAAGTCTTCTCGTTTGCCCAGGCTCTTGATGGTAGTAGTAGTTGTCTTCTGCTCTCAAAAGTCTTATTTGTTACTAAGCTTTGAACTGTTTCTGCATTTGTACAGATTACTGTTAAATTCTAATTTTTTCTAATCATCATTTAATCCTGCTCAGTGCTCCACTCCAGTTCCTGCCTTTGGCAGCTTTAGCTGGCATTGCTTTTACAGCTTATCTCCATTTTTCTGTAAGAACAAGATTTGCTCTTTTATTTTCTTCCCCACTGCCCATGCTTCTGATCCTCCTGATGTTGGATTCCAGTTTATGTGGCACAGCTTCAGATTTCTGAAATATACACCATCCATTCACTGCCCGTGTTTATCATTTATCTCATGTGCTTAAGGGCTCTTGCTTGCTTGTACTGCCTTTTGGCATGCTAAATACAGTCACTGTGTAGCGTGCTAATTCCATGCAGGGAAAAGGGAAATTGAATGGCCACAGTAGGACACACACTTTTGTCTCTCCAACAACGACAGAACAGTGATTAGTATTTGTCTTACTGTTTCACTCTTCCTTTAAGAAGGTCAGGTTGGGATACATGAGTATATTCCATTTTATCCTCCCAACGGCATGGCACAGAAAGTTGGTCTCATTTACTAACCCAGGATAACCCTGCAGTGAATGAATAGATTTGAATCTGCTTCTGCCAGGTCAAAATCCAGTGCCATATAAGGAGGCTTTCATATAAACTCATTTAAGTCCCTTGCCACTCCTGAACTCCCTCAGTGATAAGCACAGACTATGGAGAGTCCCACCATGACTTCAGGGTCTTTTTTTAAAAAAACCTACATGTGTTTGGGCACAAAATATGCTGCTTGACACCTGAGAGGTGTGCCCTTTGAACAGATGTGGAGCAGAGATGAAACCCATGTATTGTATTGGAGATAGAATATTGGAATGGACATGTGTAACAACCTGAGCATGCCAGGTACTTCAAAAACACTCTAGGATTGTTGTGGAAAAATGTAGGATAAATGCAACATTTGAAAGGTGTCTGTTGAGGCAGAAGATAGGTAACTCTGAACTATGACAGAATCCGGGCTATGCTCGACTGCAACGCCCTTGGTTCTTCAGTGTTGGGTGTGCAGACTAGGTGTGATGGGAGTTACAGTTCAACATTTCTCCCCACTGTCTTAACTAGATCACCAAAGTGTAGTCGATAAGAACCATTGATTCCCAATGGAGGAATTTATACAGATATGTGCAAGGACCAAAGTACATGTTGTGTTCATCTGTTTTATTTTTTTATTAGAGTTGTTTTAGAAAAAACCTTCCAGTTGTGCAATAGAAAAAATGTAGTCTATATTGCCAATTTCAACTCACCGACTCAGTGGGATTTAAATGAGTGTTGACATATCATTCTGTAATTGCTTCAACAGGTCTGCTGTCTAGTTGAGCTTAGCAATAGGATACTTGCTTCTGTTTCCAAAATGCTCTTCTAGACTGAATAGACCTTCCGACCAATATGAAAGAATTGTCATAAGAACATAGGGAACTATCTTATACTAAATCACACCTTGAGGGCATCTAGCACAGTATTGTCAGGAAGGATGGATTGATGACAGCTCTCCTGGCTTTCAGGCAGGAGACTTACCAGCTCTACCTGGAGATACTGAGGACTGACAATGGGTCCAATGCAACAAAATGTTACAGGGTGATATGCTATTCTTCAATGTTCCAGTTAGTCAGTTCTGTTCTTCTTTATCCCATTCCACCATTTTCTTTCTTTCTTTCTTTCTTTCTTTCTTTCTTTCTTTCTTTCTTTCTTTCTCTCTCTCTCTCTCTCTCTCTCTCTCTCTCTCTCTCTCTCTCTCTCTCTCTCTCTCTCTCTCTCTCTCTCTCTCTCTCTCTCTCTCTCTCATTTTGGCTACATAATCAGCATTCTGAGAGAACTTTGTAGAGCTCATAGCAACTTATGTAGATAAATAATCAAAATACTGTGATAGGTACAGTGTGAGAGTAAGGCTTGTTACTGTTGCAGAATGTACATTCACAGCAACCAATATATTCATGTTTTTACACCCATGGCTAAAATTGCCTTTGAACCTCTTTGCATCATTGGATGGAAAATGGAAAGAGGTGATATAAGGAGACTGCAAAGCTGATCCTGAGGCCTGTAGTGATACACTGCAATTTTAAAAAGGTTTAATGGAATTACAGCATTCTAATCAGCCTGCATGCATAGATTGTTGGACTTTGACCAGAGAGACTTTGGCTAAAATAGCACCTCACCCATGAAAATTCACTGGCTGGCCTTGGGCAAGTTTTGTGTCATAATCACTGTTCACCCTCTTCCGCTTTCAGCTCTCAAACATCTGTTCTGGAGGCACAGCGATGATACACATTAACTGTGCATTCATCTGTCTGCTAGCATACACTTCTATGACTCACTTTTTAACCATATGCAAACAGACAGCATTTTCTTAATTGTTGATTGACAATATAGGAGTTCATTAATAGATCCAGAATGTTTTCATATGTAAGAATTCTTTTCTTAAATGCTTGCTTCACTATGGTTTCTAGTATGAACGTGAAACTCAATGACTTTCAGGTCATAACACTCCTTTGATTTCTCTTTTATCAGCAGTGTTCAGATACAGACATACGTATTGCAAAGAGGCACAAAGGTGCTTTGGAATGTATTATTGGTAGATATTAGAAGTAATACATCAAACATAGCAATATTTCCTGTTACCAGGTTACTTCTTTTTAAGTACAAGCATCCCTGCTGATGTTGTTAGGTTTTTAGTGTAAAGAATAACGTTTCTTTGCTCCTTCTAAAATGTTGCTTTGGAGAGATCATTTCTGGGAATGTTTTGGATACATTTGTATTTTAAGTTATTTTTTAGAAACGAGATAAAAACTAGTAGTAACAAAGTAGTAATATCCTACTCTTGAAATAACAGGTAATGGCGATGAGAAGGTTTTCAAATATTATGTCAATGGTTCCCAACAGAGATGGGAATGAACTACTGGTTTGGCAGTTTATGCTGATTTGTCCTTTGGACGAATAGGTGTTCAGCAGTTCCCAGCCTTGCCTCCTCCGGCAGGTGCCCACTCAGAGGCAGCACCCCAGCTTCTCTGGCCCGCCTTCTCTGGGCACTGCCTCTGAGTGGGCACCAACCAGAGGAGGCAGGGCTGAGAACCACTGGAAGGTGAACTGACACAAACTGCTGAACTGGCGGTTCATATCCCTCTCTAATGGGTCCCCAGATCTTCTTGGAATAAAATACCCAGAAGCCTTCAATACTGGCAGTGCTGGCCAGGATTTCTGGGAGTTGCAGTCCAAGAATATCTGGGAACCCAAGGTTGAGAAGCAATGAGTTACATAGTGAATCATATTTGAAATGTTATATTCCAAACTCTGGACTGATGTGGAAAATACAAGGTACTCATTGTTGGTGCTAGGAGTGTAAGGCCTGCAAAACCTAAGTTCACACAAGGCATGCTTGTTGTTGACCAATCATCATACACTCTTGGATATCTATCGATACTAATGCTCATAGCAGTTTTAAATTTACTAAAAGTCCTGCAACTTACTCCCATCTGAAGGATATGGAAGGGTGCTTCTCCAGATTTAGAGGACTAAATTAGAGTGATACATTTATCACTTTCGGAGGGAGGGGAGGAGAAATGCTTCCTCAGATTTGAAAGATGTTTGTCATAACATAACAACTTTTCTCACCTATGTACCTTACATGATGCGTTTTGTGATTTGCAATTGGAAGGCAGATAGGGGTTTAATTTGCAAGTCTGAGGAGGCATGTTTCTCTAAAGACATCCTATTGTGGGTGGAAAAACAGGTCAATCATAGGGAATTGGCATTTCCCTTAACATTTAATTTGACTTCTACTCGTTATGGCAGCTGACAGGTGCACTGACTAACAGCACCTGCTGCCCGCAAGACAGACTTAGATTTTGAGTATCTCTGTCTGCTAGACTGGAGAGTTCCGTATGGGCATCATAATAACAGGAACACCAAACCAGCCACCATTAGATAAAAAATCAGAGAAAAAAATGGTTAATTTCTTGATGTAACCTGTCAGGCTGGGGAGGTGACAGTCTACCCTTTTTGACTTCACTGAACCACTCTCCATAGTTTCTGATTTACTTTCTTTCAAATGAGGACAGTGCACAGGAGGGAGGGAGAGTTGTGGGAAGGAAAGAGTATTCTCTTTCCCCTCCCCTTTCTCCAGGCCCAGTGTAAGACATTTTGCTTTCTGAGGTAGAACAGCAAGTACCCCCCTTCCCAGTCAAGGAGCATAATAACCAGAGCCAAGCAGGTTATTTTTGGCCCCCGAATCAAAAGATCCCAGAAGTACCTTTTCCCACTACTGGTAGTATAAATATCATTAAAATCAAATAAGAGTTCCATCCTAATGGGAGCTCAGCAGGGCAGCCAATGCTGTGTCCGTGAACACAAACCCTTTCCAACTGAGGGATATCAGACATGACTTAAGAGATCTGTCCAGATGTTATTGTATTGTCACTGTTCTCTAAGGTTCTTGAATGGCATCAAGACAGGAAGGATTTTGACTGGTGTTAAGTTTTCCCAAGAAGAAGATACAGAACTGCTGCTTGTCATGTGGCAGGTAAAGGCCCAAGAGCTTTGTAGTCCACAACATCTGGAAGGACATATGGGAGACAGGAGGGATGGTTCATATTGGAGGTGAATGGGAGCAACCCTAGTTACATTGAAAAAGATGAATGTTTTTGCATGTGGAGGAATAGTCAATGAGATAAGTACCCTCATTGGTTTTCGTAGACCAACCTTTACTGTCCTTCATTGACCTTCCTTCAACCTAGACTGATGGTATTCTTGGGGGTTGTGGATATCACTTTCTTTTCCATTCACATTTCCTTCTTGACCCTCTTAGAGACAGGATGGGGAGACATTTTAAGTAGAGAGTACTCAGAAGTAGTAGTCTTTTTCTGAGGGCACCCTGGTATTGTGCAGCTTGTCCAACACTACACAGGCTGGCTCTTGTCCTGGGATGCACAGTAGGGAATCAAACGCTCAACCTCTGGCTCTGCAGCCAGATACCTAACTCACTGAGCTATTCTATTATTCAGGTGCTGAATCCACATGTTAATTTAGCTACTGCTTGGTGCTGCTTGCTTTGCTAATGTTGCAATAAAGATTCAACTGCCAGTTTTGTCACCTTCTCTGTGTGGAACTGGGAGCAGGTGGAAGGCATCTTGGCCTTGGTTGCAGAATGTTTGGGCTTGGACCTGGCTGTTTCACATTCATCAAAGCAATCATATTTCTCTCTCTCTCTCTCTAGTTCTGTCTCTCAGAAACTAATTGTAATTAGAAACTAGCTTTGTTTGATTGTGCAAACAGAAAAGCCTTGAAGCAATATTTATTAGGAGAGAGGATGTTTTATTGCCCTCTAACTGTGAAGCAGGCATCTCCTTATTTTCTGCCTTCACCCTCTCATGTACACATATGCAGGATTATCTATATTTTCATCCTTAGTTACCTAGAACTCCAGGCAGAAGCCTGCATGTATTAACTTCATTACTGCTTCCTTTCAAGGGAGCTACCTGTTTACTTGTTTTCTGGAAATGACACAGTAGCTACTGCCTAGACTCTAGGCCCTAGAGCAAATCTTACTTTTTAAAAACAACACCTGCTTCTTCAAATAAATAACACATTCAGTAGCATTAGTGTAGATAGTAGTGGTCAAGGAAGCAGGTCACAAGGAATACCATTCTGCCCCAGCGGAGAGGCTGAAGGATGGTCATGTTCTGTCCAAGAATGCCCAGCTAAACAGAGCCTCCCTCCCCCTTGCCCATGTATGTCTCAGCTGTCTTTCTGAGCTGCGCTTTTGGTAGGCAAGATTTCAAGTGCTTTTAGAAATTAGAAGTTGGCTGACTGGCATGCCAGGAGCGAACTTGTCAGCCAAATGAAGGCAGCAAAACTGCAGCTCCAAACGGAAAGCAGACATGACTTCTGGCTTGCTCTCATCAATTAGTTATATTCAGAGAGTGAATCTGGCAGTTGGAGCTGGAAGTCCAGTTAGTCTGGATGCCTGCTGGGTTTATTCCCCCCCCCTTTTTTTTTTTTTTTTTTGCTGCTAGAACATCTCTCTCAGTTCTACCTGTTGTTATCATAATTAGCCAACATAACGTATTTATATGTCTGCAGTTTTTCTCCCTACTGTACTCTTCTTTCCCACCCACTCCCCTCAACTGAATAAGAAAACAACAATGGTAGCCACTGTTACAGGCAAGGAAGAAATTAGCCATATGACTATTACAAGCTTTTTGTATCTGTGTTTCCTTGTGGAAATGTTGCACAGCCTAACTTCCAGCATTTCTTCCAGTGACATTTCTTAGAATCAAGCAAAATATATGTATTTAGCCTTTCAGGGATTATACTTTGGCTTCATCTCCTCACATTTCAAATTAGAAGCTATAAAAACCTTGAATATGGGGATTTTATTTTATTTCGTTTCATTTTAAAGGGATCTTCCTTCCTTCCTTCCTTCCTTCCTTCCTTCCTTCCTTCCTTCCTTCCTTCCTTCCTTCCTTCCTTCCTTCCTTCCTTCCTTCCTTCCTTCCTTCCTTCCTTCCTTCCTATGGAGTAGCACAGGGACAAAGCTGTTGTTCTTTTTGTTTTTGGGTGTGCACCCGAGTCTGACTGAGCCAATTTGCTAAGTATGTTATTTTTGAAGGCAACTTTCTGTTTGGTGTTTAGACTATGTTTCTTGTAGGTCAGAGTTCAATCCAGAGTGACGGCCAAATACTTTGGAGTAGGGCAGTGTTCCAGAATCTTGCCTTCACAGATAACTCAGAGCTTCCTCCCTGCTTCTCTGTTCTTTTCGTGGAAGGGGACCTTATGACCTAATTAAGAAAAACATGTGGAAAGGTTGAGGATTTTAAAAGTCAGGTATTTGGTGGGATGATTCTAATACTGGCAGCTGGACGTTTGATGGAGATCCTAGTCTGGGAAATACAAGGATTGTCTTTTGTGTCCAGCAATCAAAACAATTTTAATTCAAATGATATACCTGCTAAGGAGTAAAGGCATGAATACCCGCCCAGAGTAGACCTTTGGTCTAGATGGGCAGGGTAGAAGTCCAATAAAATAAATAAATAAAATAAATACCTGCTGTGAAAAGGTTCTAATTCTTTCTTCCAACCACTTTCTGGTATGTTCCATATTACAGACTGAAATACAATCATGTTCTGCTGTCAGTTCACCCATCATAGGACTAGGACCCTATATAAAGTCTCTATATGTATACCTCATAATTGGTGTAGCTGAACCCTGCCCTGCCATGTGGTATACGCGTGGGTCTAGAAATTCCCAGCCTGCCATGATTCAGAGAAGAGCATGGAGTGGCGGTGTGTGAGGCATTGAAGGACAGAGCTACATAGGCCCCAGAGCCTACCCACAGATATAATTGCTGTTCAGGGCAGCTTCTGTGCATGCAGTGGGTAAATGTGTGGGTGCCATCCATTTTGTCCTTTGCCTTTCAATGTATGAGGTATCACAAGGCCAAGTCCCTTTTCCACAATAGCCTTGTTTAGGTCTAAGCAATCTGATGAAAGGTAGGAAAAGCCTGCAGACATCCTACCAGATTCTTGCCCTGAGCCACCAAACCCAGAACAAACCATAGTGAATTTGACTTGTGCAGAAGACTGATGGGAGGTTGGAGGATCATTGTGGCATAGTGGTTTGAAGGCTGCACTAGGACTTGGGAGGCCTGGGTGCAAATCTCCACTTGGCAGCAAAACCCAATGGGTGACTTGAACCAGCCATGCTCTCTCAGCTTGACCTACTTCACAGGGTTCATGTGAGGTTGAAGTGGGGATATGGAGAGCCATGTATGTTGCCTGGAACTCATTGGAAGAAAGTGAGATGTAAATGTAATGATAATAGTGCAATCCCATGCATGTGCAAGCCCCAGTGTACTGTTCAGGGCCTCCTTCTAGCTAAAAATGTATAGGATTGCCCGCAACTTGGATAAATGTAGCAAGGGATGAAGTTTTTAAGTTAAAAGACCAATCAAAACAGCTTGGCAGTGATGAGACCCTGGCAGTAAAGTACCTTCTGCAGCAGGTCCAAATTTTTTGACCTTCAGATTAAAATAGCTCCAAATTATTTCAATGCTGCCTTATTTTTAGTACTATTTAGCTTTCAGTGTGTTCCTTTTTTCCATTGTGATCAAATCTGGGACATTTTTGTTGCTGGTCAGTCTATGCACACTATTAGTCGGGTAGTTAAATATACCAGCCCAATGTAGACTTGTGTTTCTCAGTTGCATGAGTGCCAAAAATGGTGATGTTACAGAAAGAGTAGACCAGAGGGAAACAGTTAGTGGCCTTCCAAATGTTGAAGGACATCAGCTGCCATACGTTTTAGCCAGCATTTCCACTGGTGAGGAGTCATTCGAGTTGCAGTCCAACAGTATTGGAATGCAGTTCTCCTTCTCTGTTGTTTTGTGTTGTCAGGTTGCCTCTGTCTTAATGGCAACCCAATGAATGAGTGACTCCAGAATGTTTTATCATTAATAATCCTGCCTTCGGCTTTCCCCATCATTGTCTTTTCCATCAAGCTCTGTCTTCTCATGGGATGTCCAAAGTACAACTGCTTCAGTTTTGTCATTTCTGCATCTAAAGAGAGTTCAGTTTTGATTTGATCTAGGACCTCCTCTTTCTCTTGGATGCACACCTTAACACAGTAAGGGGAGTTGAGTGTTTCAGTGAAGCTGAGAGCAATGCTATGAGGAGACTAAACTCTATTATGAGTCTCTGCTTTTAGCACAGTCATCCAAGGTGGAATGGTCACTGCTAAGCTACCAGGCTAAGATGCATCCATCCTCTCTGGAGTAAAGGCTGCATCAGCAGAAGAGAATGGATAATTCCAATGGTGATGGGGGCAGAGAAACTTCTGGAGGGCAGCTACTGTGCAGCAATAGTAGTGGAAGGTGACACTGGTGGAGGATCTTTCACAACGGCAGTGACATTCAGGCTAACTTTTGTTAGTACTATGCAGAAGGCGGCAGTGGTAAACCACTACTGAATATTTTGGACCTTGAAACCCCTGTAGTGGAACTCGCATTTTTGCTGATGCAAGTGTTTACTGCTCCTGAACTGATAGAGGAAAAAAGTCCTATAGAAAGGGAAGGCCATGGGACTTAAGGGCCACACTAAATGAACCAGTGATTCCATATCTAGAAGCAATGGTTCCTGAAGAGGAAGACATTCTCTCTTTATTCAAACAGGAACTTAGCTCAGTGTTCAACGGGCAAATTAGGTTGCTTTGGTTTTGCAACTGGTGAATTTTTATATAGCATAGCTTTCTATGTTTGATTTCTCGGGCATCTTGCATGTCTGGAGGGGTAAGTACTCATTTAGCTTAACATGTGATCTGATCCTAAAGGTGAGAGATTTTGAATTACACTGAATTACATTTCTTTGTCAGAGTGAGAAGCTACCCAGGTTTTCCAGCTTGTCTGAAATAGGATTATGCTGTGCTGGCAATGCAAGTGTATACTTTTATTGCTAGCATGATTGCATGGGGCCTATATTCCTGTTGTCACTCAAATAAAATGATATCTCATGTGTTTAAGGGCTGGATATAAAAAGACAAAACTCTAAAACCTGATCAGACCCTTCTCCTCTGAACTCTGTCCGGAGTATATTAGTGCCTATAGTTTCCCAATGATGCTTTTGTAGATGTCCTGGATATCTTCAGGTAACCTGTTAAAACTGAGACTTGTATTTCTCATAGTATTACAGAAGTAAGGCTTTGCTTCATTTTCTTTTAGGAAATAATAGGATTTTTGGAGCCAATGATGTGCATCTTGAACTGGGGTTTCAAAGTCCTTTTTCTAATGATATTATGCAGGTAAGAAATGCTATATATATATATTATATTATTATTCTGTGCATGTGGGATGACTTTAGGTGGTCTGAAAGAAGTTCAGGAGGGCATTTCAAAATGATAAAACAACATAGATTGTTATATAGGTAAATCAGCCCTAATCTGATTTTAGCAATGTGATGATACCCTGTCTCTATGCAGTGGTACTTAGGGCTTGTCTAGACAAGGGGATTTGGAGTGGTTTGGTTCATACTTAAAAGGTTCTTATCTTCAGTGTGACCTATTTTATCTCTCGCTTGAGTGGTCCATTCACATTGGAGATGTTTATTCTCCTGTGAGAAGGGTCCATGCAAACTGCTGATTTGCTTGTGAGTAAAGAGGCAGCAGTGGAGGAACAGCAGTGGTGGGACAACCCTGAAGTACTTGCATGGGGGGGGGAAACTTTGGGGTAAATGTTGAGGAGATGGAAGGGAGGTACCCCCCCCCCATTTCCCTACCTTTCTCCTCAGTTGGGGCTCTGCTGGAGATGTGCTGCCTTGCAGGGGTGGAGCCCATGGAACTGACATAGCCCCTCCCTGCCTTTTCTCTCAGGTGTTATTCAGGGAGCTGGGTTGACTTTCCTTTTTTTGTTTGTTAAAGAAGTAAGAGGCATATTGAAATAGCAATGCTTCAACCTACCATGGTATTAGAATTTTGCTGCATTGGTTAGGGAAATATATATATAGCCATCCCCACAGGCTAGCCAGCCAGCTCATTAGGATTGTGCTGAATTGTACCAAAAAGAATGCATGCCATAGTGCAGTGCCAAAAAAGGTGCACAACAGTTCTTAAAGGGACGGGATGGATCACTCTGAGTAGAAAACACATGTGGACACTGTCATTTGATTTGAACCAAATTGATCCATATATCGAGCTAGATGCGAGTCTGGACAGGCCCTTAGTTTGGAGTGTAGCTTTGCAGCAGGCAGTAGCCTGTTCCCATCTCTGCAACATTTGTAATAAGCTGCAGCCTTAGCTTGCCATGGTCCTTCTTGGAGTACTCCCTACCTTCCTCTCTACCTCTTGAAACAAGGAGGAATCTAGATTTGTCCCACTGCAGGCAGATGTAAAAAGATGGAAGACAGCCAGGAAAAAAAGCAGTGGCACAATTCCACTCGATGTGTGTGTATGAGGTGGGTTTCTTAGAGAAAATGTGGTTAGTTCTATAGGCTCCAAACAGTTTTATTATTTAGTAAGAGAAGTGTGCTGAGAACTCAGTGTGCCAGTTCAAAAAGGAAGGTGAGGAAATCTTTTTTCTCAACCACCAAGGTCATATAATTTATTCCAAGAAACCGGGCACTATTTTTGAGGTGGTGGAAGGCTCAAGATTGTCATGCAGGTCATTATGAATTTTGCCTTCCTGCAGGTGCATTTTTACACTTATTTGTTGTGCTAAATAAATGATAAATATTTTATATGCTATTTGATGTTGTTAAACTGAATATTACAACAAAGCACAATAAAATTGATTAAAGTGTAAAGGAATTATGTCAAGCAGAGGAAGGACCTCACAAGGCCCTGTTAAATGAATGGAATATAAATTTTTATATATTGTTACACAATGAAGGGCAAATGTCTATTTATAGAGGCTGTTTTGCATTCATCTGAAGAAGCAGTCTACAACCCACAATAGTAACAATAATAACTGTGTGCCATCAGATTGTCCCTGACTTATATCAACCCTTTCGATGGATTATGTAACTCCCCTGCAGAGCAATCTTGTGAACTTTTTACAGTTGATGTCAACAAATATTTGCAATTCTTTTGTGCCTGAGCACTTCCCCATGGAAGCGCTCAAGTGTGATAGTGCTCCTTTAAAAAGAAGACAGTATCTAGCATCTTCCTGGCTACTCCTTTCCCCTACAGCAAAACCCTATTATTTCTGAGCTAAAGATGTGCTGTCTTGAGTAAACATACCTAGATCCAAGACAGCAAATGACTAAAAATGAGATCTGCACGTTGAAGGGACTGTCTGAAAATTAATTTAATTTAATCTCAATTTTCAGACAGTTGTTTCACTGTGTGTCATAGATCTCATTTATGGCACAGATTATGCTAACAGCAACAAAAATTCAAGTTGTGTTGCATTTAATGATGAGATTTCTATCTGATTCTTTCTCCAAAGAATTTTGGGGCAGCAAGTGTAGTTCTTTCCCAATCCCTTTCTTACATCTTTCACTAACCTTGGGTATGAGGTATGTTTTGGTGAGAGGTAATAACCGGTGGAAGAACAGCTGGCGAGCTTTATGACTGGAGGAGCCCTTGAATGTGAGCTTTGATGGCTGAACAACTAGACTAGATGTTCTCTTTTTACTTTTCTGAGTGCTTCTTGGTTTGAATACACTGTGCCAGTTGCTATAGAAACATCCCAAGGTGGCTCCCTAATGCATTTGACTATCCCATTTGGAAACAAGCAAATCAGTTTAGTCTTGCATTCTGTGGCAAAGCAGGATGTGGGCATGGAAAGCCCCTCTGCTAGGGACCAAAATGGGCTTCAGTGAAGAAATGTGTTCTAATGCATTGTTTACCAGCCAGCTATTTTCATAAACTATGGGAGATATGGTGTGTTGTTTTTTTTAAAAACAACAACCAAATTTACATTCCTGCTAACAAGGTTTACATCTTATCTGTATTTTGTGATTGGGAATATAATCCCTCCCCAGACACCTTTTGGAAAGCGTTATTGAGAAAACAATCTTAATAGGCAAGGCAGCATATTGAGTAGATCCTTATATGTTGAAGATAGCTTGGAAACAACATGTTAGAAGGAACATTGTGCTACTTCTTTGGGAAACTGAGAGCAAACTAAATGTCTTTGTTTAAAAATAAGTTAGCAATGAATAACACAGTTTCTTTCTAATGTAATGAGCAAAGTGTAGTTACTACTTCTAAAATGTTTTTTGGTGGGATTTTTCACCATTTTTGTATATTCTGGTATATTTTAAATAAACAGATACATAAACAAATAAGAAAAAACTTAACATATTGCTCTATATAGGGAGTAATGGGTTACACCAACATATTGGGTTAAAGCCAACAACAACAAATAACAAGTGATGAATTACTTAAAAAAAAATAAAGGTGTAGTGGATAGAGTGATGGACTAGGACTCTGGAGGCCAAGGTTGAAATCCCCGTTTGGCTATGGAAACCCACTAGGAAGTGAAGCTGGTGAAACGACTTAAATATCTCACTTATCTTAAAAGCCCTATTAGGGATGCTGTCAGTGATTTCTGACTTGTTGGTGCATAACTAGCAAGAGTCCTGTTGCTTATTGCTAGAGATGGGAACAAACTGCTGGTTATACTGGTTCAGCCTTCAGACAAACAGATGGTTATACTGGCACTTCCCAGCCCCACCTTCTCTGGCAAGCGCCTATTCAGAGGGAGCACCTGGAGGAGGTGGGGGCCGGGAAGCCAGAGTGCCGCCTCTGAGTGGGCACCCACAGGAGGAGGTGGGGCTTGGAACCACCGAACACCCCGTTCATCTGAAGGACAACCCGGCATAAACCGCTGAAGTGGCATTTCGTGCCTATCTTTACTTATTACTGCATGTGGGAGGAAAACCACAGAAATAGCCAATTGATGAGGTGCTGGTCCTGTGTTAGTCCTGTGGCCACTGTCTGACCAATTAGCTGCAGCCATGTCTGTGATTTCTTTTCTGTGTACAGTAAAAAGCAAAAGGACTAGCTAACTTTTCCAAGCCCTAGTATAACATCTACTTTTGTTTGTAAAGCAGGTTTTTAAAGACCAGTATTGTTATTGCAGGAAAGCCTTTGTCATCTGGTGGTCTGCCCAACTCAAATATAAAATAAGAGTGATGAACACTTGGCCCTCCGGATGTTTTGGACTTCACCTTCCAGAAGCCTCAACAAACACTGTTAGTGGTAAGGACTTGTGGTAGAGATCCAAAACATTTGAAAGGTCAAAGGTTCCTTGAAAACAAGGGCGTATTTGCACATTCCTGTGTTGTGCATCACTCATTTTGCTGTATGTGTGGACATTAATATACTTCTGGATCATTCTTTGGTTGCAGGCTCAGATATTGCAGCACTGAAACAAAGACATGGGATTACTTAAAATGATTCAAAATGACATTTTCTGAATGCACTAGAGAAATCAGAAGTCCTGCAGCACCTTTAAGACTAACTCGTTTTTATTTTTCATAAGCTCACTTCTTTGGATAAATTGGTGGGGTGTGTGAGATGGAAGGTGCAATTGACCTCATGCTCTGCTGACGGTATTTGCAGAGGCAACTAGCTGGCAATTTTGTGGAAAACTTCTGAATTTCTTCCAGTCTGCGATACATTTGGAGCCTTGTCTGTGACGAAACTGTGTACTAGACATTTGAATTTTTGTTCACGTGTTATGTTATGATTGCTTTTGCTGCCACTCCTCTGCTGTGTGTGTATTTCCTGAAGTATCCATTTTTTTCTGCAAGGGAGACATTCCTTTCTTCTATTGTTATACAGGCACATAAAACAGGATCATTGTGGACATTCCTCCACCCATCAAGACTTAGCTTAACAATTTTACCCTCCATAGCTGTTTCACATTCCTCCATTTCTCCGTCATACACTTTATCCAGCAGTTTGCCGGCAATATCTGCTCTGCTGGGTGGACTGTATCCTGGGCTCAGTGACTCAACCATATTAATAAAATGTGAATTTTCAATCAGATGGAAAGAAGAGTTTGCCGCATAAACAAACTGGGCATTTTTAAACCAATTAACTCTTTTTCTAATCTGCAGGTTTTTACCACAAACATATCTATGGTGGTTCCTAGATGGTTGGCTTTTTACTTTCTTTTACATGATATTATATGGATGCGTAATGAGATGTGATTGAAACATTATCCTGAACAGATAACTCTGAAGCTGTAGAACAGGAGGATGGTGATCCTGAAGGTGGATAGTTTCCAGAATCCTTTATGTTGATGGATTCCCCTAAACAAAAAAGTCAATGCTTGCTGCTACTTTATTATTATTATTTATACCATCTTCGCTTATGTAGTACCTATGTATTACTCATTGTATTCACTGCCACTCAGTACAGTATTGCCAAAAAAGAGAGAGGAATATTTGCTTGCTTCAGCTCTTTATTTCTTCAGAACGACTGCATCAAAATGACAGTAACTTGTGGTAATAATAATAACAAAGATAATTTTGCTCAAACATGACAGTTCTTCAAGGCAGTCTTTAAGAAATATGATGAAATTAAAATGTTTACCAACCTGAAAATCCTGCCTGTTCAGACATGTCACCCTTTTGTAATCTTCATCAAGAGCACTTCTCGTGACGTTCTTTCATTCAGGCCACCAGGCCTTGCATTTCTTTGTTGCAGTGTTTGCATTTTGCATGCCTTCCTGCCTTGCCCATAGTTAGAGGACCTTCATTAAAATATTGCCAAACTGGATCTCTTTTATGGCCTGCTGTCATTATAGGTTTTCTCCTCCATGGAAAAATAATATGATACTGTAAACCTCAGGCTATGTAAAAAAACACAACACATCCAAAGTGGAGCATTCTGCTCAGAAGGTTTCACTTTCATTTTGAATGCTCGCCTTTCCCTCTTCGCACTTAGCTTCTTGTGAAGATTTATTCCACTCCCAACAATCTTCTTCTATTCATTGAATTTTTTTGAAATTTAGCACTTAAGATGTAAGGGTTTGATTCTGTCTAAATAGATTTGCCAAGGAACAATGGGATTAAGGTCCTTTTCTCAACTCTGTATGTTTATTTTATAACATTTTTTGCTCTGAGGAAGAGGCATGTGATCTCTGCAGACATAAATTCGCAGTTTTGAGATCTGTAAAATCAAGCATCTGTGATAATACCTCTGAGATGGAAAAATTGCCCAGTAATCTTACAGAAACGTCTGGAAGAGCATGAATGGATTAATGGAATACATTCACCAAAAATTTTAAACATTTTATGAGTATACAGCCTCGGACTACATAATTAAAAATGAATCCTTATTTCATGATGGGCTATAGTCATGATAGAATAATCCTTATTTTACCTTTGTATTATAACGTATCTTAAATAGAAAACTATCTTTAAATAGATTTTTTCCTCAAAAAGCATTTTATTTAAAAAACCCAATTTAAATTAAAAATATCTGATTTAAATACAAAATCCAATTTTTAATTATTATTTCTTAAATTATTGATATTTATCCACCCTGCAGCAAACTATTTATGTTTCCATGGTATGCATATACGTGTTTGTATGTTATGGAGAACTTTGGAAAATTGACCCCCTTTTCCCTAGCACTGTGTAACACTATAAACAGCCCACTTGCATTACAATGAAAGGAGAGCCAGGGATCGGCATAGGGTGGGATTGAAGGAAGGTGGGTTGTGAGCTATGGTGTGGATCCAGCTGCATCAGATTGAGGGGCCAATGTTTTGCATCACAGCAATCTACAGTCTCCATGTGATTACCTAATCTGAACAAATACCTAAAATAGGCTGCTAATCAAGCCATGGCAAAGTACAAAAAGAAAAAAGAAAAAAAAGTTTTCATATGCATAACCAGGGTTTATGAAGCCAGGATTGAGCATAAGGGGTATACAGCCAAACCAGGCCAGTTTATGCTTCTGTAAAATCCCCCATCTTGTTAGACAACTAACAAAGAGATTTGAAGTGCTGAAACTGCTCCTGATGTTTGAAACCAGAGTCCAAATGACGTACTCATAGCTTAAATTGTTTTAAACCCCTCATTCTCTTAAAATTGTTTTGTACAGTTTTGTAACACACCCTTAGACTCTGTGATATAGGGTAAGCTATATATTACAATACAATACAATACAACCTTTCTAGATTATACTACATTCAGAACTCAGTGAAACTGGATTGAACTATACTGAGCATAATGTGGATCAATGCTAATGTTGCAATCCTATGTATGTGTCCATGGGAGTAGCCCCTGTTCACCTCAGTGGGGCTTACTTCTGAGTATGCATGGAATTCTATAGGTAGCATTGCAATTTTAGATTCAAAAGGCAAATGTGGGTGGTGTGGGAACCTGTTCTTCTTTCTCTCCCCTTCCAGAGACAAAAAACTACAAGGCTACCTGTACCAACTATTGGTGAAAAACACCTTGGATTCCATGTGATAAGAATTATGTAGAAAGATGAAAATGAGGTTATATAAAGTGATCTTGGTTTATGGTCTGTACACTGATCCTTCTTTCAATCTTTTGGACAAACTGTATAGTACCCATTTTAAAAATGGAAGCCTTTTGGCCTTTCGCACTGGAAAGCCTGATTCCAGAAGAGCAGTTGTGAATACAGAAGGAACAAGGGGAATATGCTCAACCCTTCCTTCCCATACTATCATCACCCTACTCCAAAATCCCCATTTAACTTCTCTGTTGCTGTAAAGGGAGAAGGTTATTTGGAAGGCCAGTTTGCAGGAGAGAGATAGCAAGTGGGACAGGGTTAAGTACTTTTCTCTGCTGCCCTGATTCATGGGCACTCATTACAGTTACTTCATGCTAAGGGAGATGCTCTCTTCATATCTATTCAGGGGAAATCTAGAACCATTCCTTGCTTCTGACATTCCAGGATAGAGGGCTGGTGCAGAAAACTGATGTCGTGGTTGAGCTGGCATACATTAAACCACGAGTAAACTGTGGCCCTTCAGATGTTTTTCTACTGTAACTCTCATTAACCTTCCCAATTGGCTATGCTTGTTAGCCAAAAACATCTGGAGTTGTCTACCTACACATTAAAGCTTGGACAGAGCAACAGCTTCTAATTACAAAAATTCAAGATTGGTTTCACTGTTGTTTTCTGTTTAGTAGAGAAACTGCTCACTATTAGAATACTATGTGTCATTTTCTGGAGCACCCAGAGATTCTTAGTTCAGGAAACTTTTGCCATGCAATTTGTGGGTCAGTACTGTGAATTTAGTTCAGTTTGTGCAAAGTCCTAGTTTGAGCCAACATTCAGATCCAGCTCAGTTCTGTAACATGTAGATTAATAACAAAGGAGAAAATATGTATTCCCCCGTGAATAGAATAGTAGAATATTTCTCTTTCCTTGAAATAACAAAAAGCCACTTTACATATGGAATTAAGGGGGAATTTACACCAGCATGTTTGTTACCTGATGACATTAATGTGTTGCGCCTACTTCATAATAACACAGTACCACAGGCAGAGCTTTTGTTATCAGCTCACTTCAGATAATATCTTCTAAGGAGGCAGTGAGTGTACACATTGGTCTAGAAGCAACTGAGTCACTGATAAATGCTATGCACAGAAGAATCAGTCCTACAATGTAGTGCAGGCCTATAGCTGATTTCATCATTGGCAGCATTCTGGAATATTGTCAGAAGATTTCTAAAGCATAGCAAAAAGGTGTAGATGAGCACCATGACCACACATCCTTCCTTCTTCTCTTTTTCTTGTCCCTTGGCTTCACTGGGAGGAGACCAGTTTGTTCCCTGGCACTGCCACAGTTCCTCATTAAGATCCAACTAAGCAGTTCTGGCTTGATTCTGATTAACAGACCAAAACGATAAGCCAGGCTTGCACTGAACCTTTGAAATAATAGAATCATAGAATTGTGGAGCTGGAAGGGGCCTATAAGGCTGTCAAATCCAACCCCCTGCTCAATGCAGGAATCCAAATCAAGGTAGATCTGACAGATGGTTGTCCAATTTTCTCTTGAATGCCTCTAGTGTTGGAGTGCTCACCACCTCCCAAGGTAATTGGCTCCATTTTTGCACTGGTCTAACAGTTAAGAAGTTTTTTTTCTGATATTCAACCAAAATCTGGCTTCCTGTAGCTTGAGCCCGTTATTATGTGTCCTGCACTCTGAGATGACTGAGAACAGATCCTGCCCCTTTCAAGTATTTGAAAAGTTCTATCTTATCTCCCCTTGGTCTTCTTTTTTCAAGGCTAAACATGCCCAATTCTTTCAGTCTTTCCTCATAGGGTTTGGTTTCCAGTCCCCTGATCATCCTTGTTGCCCTCCTTTGAACTTCCTCCAGTTTTATAATTGAATATACTCTTCAAATAATCCTTTTGTTCTAACTTTTGTTCAGTTTGTGGGGGCTGGGAGGAGTATTATTGTAACCATGGTGGAGAAATCTATTGTTATGTAAGGGTGAATTTTACTTTCAATAATGTTCACACTGTTTAAAGCACTCAATCCCATTTCTGCATCATTTTGCACTTATTTTTTCTTAAGTAGACATGAAAATCAATATTTATTTTTGTATGTGGTTACCTCTAATATAGTATTTCCTGTAATGTCAGCCCTTTTGCACAGTTTTCTTCAATGTCTCCCTTTTAAAAATTGTAATTGAAATTTTTAAATTGAAATTTTATTTTATTTTTGGAGTGAAGGTGTTCATCCCAGTATTCAAGGAGGTGCAAAAGCTGAAGAGTAATGGTGTCTTGGTTTCTATCTTAATTCAGGTAGTGCACATCAGGCCAGCTTGTATTAAAAATGCAAGCTGAACAAATGTCTCCCATCTTCCTGTTACCATGATCCTCACTATGTCAGTGACAGAAAACTGAACCATATAGCTATTTGTGTACTTATAACAAATCTGGGTAAGCCATAAGACTGATAGATGATAGTGCTGAAAGATTTTATGTTCTTATTTAGCAGGACATTCTGGGAATGATAATTTTGGTATCCGTAACTACTTGTAAACTGGAAACCCCCCAAGAAGCTTAACTTTACATCTGTTGCAATAGCCCTTGAGTAATCCTTCTGTCCTCTTTTCACCCCCATGATTAGGTTAACAAAAGTCTCTCCAGCTGCAGGAAAGGGTGAAATTCTTCCTCCAACCATACAGAAGATTATGAAGGGATATAACAAATATCTGCGGCCATTTTTTGATAGTAAGTACAAAACTGTTCTAGCAGGGACAAGCTCTTGGTAGCAGGTAAAGAATGAGGAACATCCCAGTGAGAAAAGCTTTCTCGAACCTCTCTTCTTGACTGCATTATGCCATTTTGAAAAGATAGGATGAGCCATATCATGAACAGCAAAAATTGTAAGGTACAGGAACATTGGGTTCTACCTCTGCAATACAGAATGGTGAGACTATATCTAGCTAAAGTAATAGAGTGCACAAGTTAACCAAACTCAGAGCAAGCATAGAGTCTACACTACAAGGAACATATTCTTTACAGAGGGTCAGGCACAGTACACCCCCCCCCCCCAGCTACTTGGAGGTTGTTCTCTGCCATTGCCACACTGCTGAGTTTACCATCTTGGAGGTTTCTGTATGATGCTACTTAAAGAGAATTAAGTAACCTGCTGTCTATACTATATTGAACATCATTTTGGGATGTGAAACTGATACCTTCACAGCCTTCCCACACTAATAATTACATGTTTTATAAATTGCATCGATGGTTTTACATTGGTATCCAGGCAGTATTAGTGGCTCTTAGTGCACTTTTACAGAAGTCATGTTAAAAATAATAGAAATGCTGCTGCACCAGAGGTTCCTCTGTTGCTTTCTGAAGATTAATCCATTGAAAAATATTTTTATTTAGACTGGAGGAAAATTAATTCAGCTGTGTAGTACAAGCTTCAAAGAAGCAATTGCTACATGTTTTCCCTTATGCATAATTATGTATAATCAGATTTCATATATGCACATCAGATGTTAAGAGTTGCACATTTTTGTGTCATCTGCTGGGTTAGTAATTTATAGTGACATCTTTATATTAAAGTAGGTTACTGAACATCATTTATAGCTACTACAAATCAAAGGAATGCACTGAGCTTCGCATTAAACCCCTCCTTTTAACAATTCTGAAAAAAGTAGAGACAGATGTTTTGGTGCCGATGTTTCTACCTCTTGTTGCCTAGGGAGACAGATGCTTTGAATACCAAGAATGAAATATGGAGCATCTAAACACGCCACATGATGAACAGGGTACCCCTCAGGGCATTCTCAGTGTTGAGACTGTAGCTGAATTAACTTCCAAAGCTGTGGCATTCCCGACTCCATTGAGCAAATTTTGAAACTGGAACTATATGCCCTTCCCCACACTGCTCAGCAAAAAATTAAAACTAAAAATTAAAACTAAAAACCCATGTTGGCAATAGATACAGGCAGATTTTTTAAAAGGCCCACAACATTTTGTAAACATCTGTGGAATGGGCTCACTGGTAAACTTGAACTCGGGTTCTTATCACTACTCCCTGATCACTCCAGACTATTCTTACATAAAAGGAACCAACTAGAAAGTGAACTGTTATGACATGCAGCCACTGCTAGCCAAAGCTGTTTATATTGCCTGCCATATTGTTAAAGCTATTATGTCAGATATTGAAACAGAATGCTGTATTTCTGGGGGAAGCAATGTGAGAGATCAAATATCATTTTATCAGTCCTCCTTTTGCTCCCAATTATTCAAATGTGGTATACATAAATGATAGTCTACAAAGCATCAAAGGGTTGTGTGTTAATATAGCTCTGCACTTACACTGCTTCACTAGTGATCCTCTGTCTGGGTTCTGTTGGAAAGAGGCAAAATGTGTGTTCAGGATAAAATATCTCAAGCTGGATGCTTAGGGTCTGTCTGTCTCTTGCACTCTTTTCCTTTCCTTTGTTCCTCCTCTTGAAAATGCTGTGCTAACATTGTTGACTAGACTTCTAGGGTGAGAAATGTATCTGCACAGGAGCATGCACCATGGATCTTGGAGCTATACCAGTGTAGTCTGGAATGGATGTCATGATCTTTCCAGATGAGTGAGTGAATTCAAAGGAAATGCCATAATAGAAAAAGAAGTTGACCTCAGTGTCAAACCAGTTGACCCCCACTATCCTGGAACTAACCCCCCACATAAAGACCCTATAATCTTCCTGGCTTGAGGATGCTGTGCTGATGTCCTCTGAGTCCAGGAGTATGGCTGAGAAGCTCTAGTGATGTCATAGTCCTCTGTGTGTCTCCAGAGCTGGTATAACAACAGCAAGTCATCTTTTGATTGTTCCACTGGAGGCAAAACCAATCATACAGGTTGATCTGGAGTCCTATTTTGATCTGAGTCTGAAACTGGCTATTGCTGAAGCTACATTTAAGATAGCATGTGTAAAATCTCAAGTCTAAGTGCCTCATGGAGCTGTCCAGGGTGCTGCCTGCAACTTGAACATTTCCTTGTTGGAAACTAAGAATTGTTTTGTGGTAGTGGAGGAGTGAGCAAATTGCAGGGTTGTTAAATCCCCTCCAGTTGCTTCAGATGGCATTGATCCTGTGAATTGAGGACCTCCACGAGATCCTGTCATTATCAGCCCTTCTCAGGTCTGAAACTGAAGGCTGAGTCAATAGTCTTATGTTCTCCTATTGGTTCAGCTTTTTGTAGCATTGCTGCCTCTTCTAGTAAGTTTTGTCTTCACAAAGTAAGGCCACAGTCACACCAGAGAAATGTTCCCCACTTCTAACAATACTTTCCATACCTCTGTTGTAATGCATCGCGGTCCCATGGTATATATACCTGGAGGAGCGTCCCAATGTGTTTTAACGTTACTGATTCATTTTCTTTAATTTGAATTGTTATGGCCGGCTACACCATGGTACCAATTTATTTTCTCTCTTGTTTTATGTGGCACTGCAGCCCCTTAACTTTAATTATATATATTATATTATATATACTCTCTCTCTATATATAAAATTAAACAGTACAATGATATGTCGGGTACTGTTTCCTGATGGGTAGATTCTCCTCTGTTATGTTGGCGCCTCTGGAAGTAATGCATTGCACCCAGTAGACCCAGCACCCTCACTCTGGGCTGTTCCACTTGCCAGATGTTCCACTTGGAGTGATATTACACCTACCAACGCCTTTAAAGCTGTTGACATAAGTTTACCAACGTATCGACACTCTGGCCACAGAATTTTGTTAATATTTTTAAATTATAGAAGGGTAGCCACAGCAGTAATGGCGGCCACCTTCACATGTGAATTTGCTTCAAAAAAGTATTGATAGGATTGTACGCTTATGCCATACCACTAAGGAATATATCTAAATGCCACCAGAATGAAAAAAGAAAAGAAAAAGAAAAAAGAAGCCTCCCAGTGAGGGGGAATTGAACTCTGCTACGCCGCTGGCCAGTAAATTGAATTGCTAATGGCATTGCGTTGTGTGTCTGCAAATTTATGCTACAGTCTAACTTGGGCGTAAGTAGGGAACAATTCAGCTGTGTAATCACACCCTGTGTCACAACTAGAGTAGGGCCTTTTGAATTAATAGGACTTCTGGAGGAGCTGATATATCAAATCCCCACTGATTTCATGGGCATATTCTGGTTGTGATTTCCTATGTTGAACAAAAGGATTTCAGCTAATATGTCAGAAGTGCAATAGCCTCAGCTTAGTCGTTTTAGGCGGTCCTGAGAGTTCAGGCTTTATTTATTCAAGAACTCACTTCTCTGTCTTTCTGGTGTAAAACGCTCCTCCAGCACCTCATTTTGAAAGAGTCATTTTTAAAAAAAATTACAGTGTAATAATTCAGTTTAAGTACAAGTCCTGTTTTATTGCAAAATTGACTGTTGATGTGTGTTGGTCGATATTTATTCTGTATTGGTTTTATGCTATGGACACACAAAGTAGGAAAAATAGATGGCAGGAATTCTCTACTGCCATCTATTGGAAAGAAGAAGGAACAACTTCAGAAAGGTCAGAATGGTGCAGGGGCTGAGGTCCGGGGTCTTGGGATCTTGTTTTTGTTGTAATTTTTCTTCCTTTTGTTGGACCTTCCAAATGGAGGAAAAAGAATGCAGATGTTGCTTGCATACTTTATTAGTCAAATAGGATTGCTATCAATTAAAAAGAGTCTTGAGTAATTGCATGTTTAGTGTATCTTTAATGTATTGCTAAACTCTAGCTATGTTTGAATGCAATGATAAGTTATAAACTGAATAAATAAACTACGTATATGTTAAATGCTGGCTGGATAGCTCAGTGAATTGGAGTACTTGGCTGTGGAGCCACATGTCAGTAGTTCAATTCCCCATCGCGTCTTACGGGAGATGAGCCAACCTGTGTAGCCTCAGGCAAGCTGCACAGTCCCAGGGCGCCCTCAGAAAAATGTAATGGTAATCCACATCTGAGTACTCCATACCTAAAAAACCCTACAAAAAGATAATCATAAGTTGTAATCAATTTGATACCATGTAATTATTATTGTAATGGATATGGAAATGGATCTAGGCAAGCTCCAGGCATATGCATTCATCTTCCCTTCTCCTCCTTGGCAGAGCACCAATGAGGAGCATTTGCTTCTGATTTTGATTAGCTATAGTATAACACAAGGCTGGGGAATACGTGATCCTCCAGATATTGTTAGACTACTTCTCCCATCATTGCTGCTTTAACCTCTGCCACAGCTGGGGGCTGACTGCCCTTTTCAAAAATATAATGTTTTTGATGAAACATAGCTTTGTTTACTTTGGTGACAGTACAGAAACCATGTGTCACAGCACTGACCAGTGGTGTATGTGGGTACAGTATCTTAAAACTGCTAGCTATAAAACAACAAGCAGGGTTTGTAAATCAAAATGAGTTATATTTAAAAACACACCTATAAAAATATTGAGTTAATAGGTAAAAAAACAAATTATAAGAACAATGTCTCATGCTTTTAGTTTCTGCTGTACATAATCCTAAACCCTTTATTTTTCTTCTTTATAGTTTTGAACACTTACTGTTCCATAAATAGATAGATAAGTACTTTGACACAAGTACTAACAAATCCATACTTTTATTTATAACTTCTTCAAAACCATTCTCATTCTAATTCCCAAATTCTGACTGACTCCCAAACTCCGACAGCACTAATTGACTCTGTCCTTCACACACACCTGTATACATAAAACAGAATCTCTCTAGCTCAGAAGCATACAAACTGATTAGTTTGCAGTTCTATTCATAAAACTTCTCAGCTGCCTTAACTGTCACTCCAGGCACACAACCCACATACAGGTGCCCATCAGAGATGGGCACAACTTCCACTGCGCAGTGCCACAGCTGTGGCACATTCCCTCTGACCCCTCCCTGGCCAGCTACCCCACTCACAAGCCTTTGTGCACTGCCCAGGTCATCCTCTGTCACCAGCTGCACAGTTCTGGAAGGAGCTCAGGCTGCCCTTCCCCGCCTCCTCTGGCAGCTGACCACTCAAGTTGAGGGGGCAGGATGGGGACTCTCCCTGTGTAGCCATTGAGTGGTTGGCTGCTGGAGGAGCTGGGAAAGGGCATCCCGAGCTACTTCCCAGACTGGGCAGCTGGCGACGGAGGACAACCTAGGCTGTGCTCAGAGGCTTGTGAGTGGGGCAGCCAGCCAAGGGGTGGTCGGAGGGAATGTGGGGCAGCTGTGGCACTACACAGTGCAAGTTGTACACTGCGGCATGACTTAAGCCATGCCCACCTCTAGTGCCAATCAACTCCAGTTACTTAGCTGGCAAGCCAATACAAACCTATACACCAAATATATATACAGTGCAAAATCACCCCAGATGCTAATGTTACTACCCTTCTGGACGTAGATATCAACCAAGATGTGAAGTGTTTTTGCCATGAATTTGTATTCCTCTTCCAACATCCAAGTTGTTTTGTTCTGTCATAATTAAATGTGGGGGGGCCACTCAAATCTTACTCAGCCTTAAGGTAGATCGCTGCGACTAAATTTAAAGAAGCTCTCTTCTAGAATAAGAGTAAACTCTTTTTTTAAAAAAATGCAGCAAATGAAGTGGCAGATCAAACACATTTTCAGATTTACATGATATACCCAGGAGCAACTGTACCATCAACTGACATCTGGAGGAAACAGAAGGATGCAATGCTCTGAGGGAAGGGGACCCTCACTGCATCTCTGCCAGTTTTTTATTGCTCCCATAACTGCAGGGAAAACACAGAGAGAGAGAGGGGGGGGGGGAGAGAGAGAACGTCTTAAAAATTAATTTAGAATATCCTTGCTTAAGTTGCCGCAAATATGAAGGAGGAAAAAAGAGGTGGCCTTTAATAATATTTATCACAATAAATGGCCACAATATAGCTTTGGTTGCACACAATATGTTCCACATCACAAGTTACTGTTATTTACATTAAAAGTGCATTTAACAAGTTCTTCAAGAATTGATAGGGTCCAGATTCCAGCTATACTGGTGACTGTATACGCAGGGATAGTGACTGATGAGCAGATCGCTCTTGCTCATTTGGATCACCTACATTCTCCCCTGACTTAATTATTATATGATTTTAATATTGAAATCCATTTA
The DNA here is from genome assembly GCA_037013535.1 of Intellagama lesueurii. NCBI lineage: Eukaryota > Metazoa > Chordata > Lepidosauria > Squamata > Agamidae > Intellagama > Intellagama lesueurii. The sequence goes on along the minus strand of JBAJHW010000003.1, from coordinate 188,688,765 downwards.
TGCTAAGTTAATGTAATTTGAATGTAAATTTGAGAAAATTGACAATTAATATTCTTAATTTACATTCTTATTTCCTATTGGGCAAAAATATGACCCTGCATTTTGCCTCTGTAGTCTCAGTGTTACGGGAGTTTCTTCTGGTTTTCTGTCCAGGAAGTCCTGCTCTTTGAGATAGCTAATCCTTAGTCAGTGCATCCAAATTGTACTTTTCCTGTTTTTATTTCTGCTGCTCTTCTTTTCTGATCCTGCACAAATCTCTTGGATATAAAAACCCTCCATCCTGGAAATCCATCGTGTAACTGTGACAGTCTGCTTCTCCCTTCAACTCCATTTGGTCTGCCAGCATATAAAAAGTCAGGTACTTTCAAAACTTGATTAGGAAAATCCTGAAATCTCTAAACGAGGTTGAAAAATATAGGTAAGCACTCTTGTTACTATGCCTGGTAGGCAGAGTTCTAAACTCTTGTTTGGATTAAGCATAGTCTACAACTTCCTTTCAAGCAGAATTCAGTTACAAACCAGCATTAAGTTACAGACATCTTAAATATTCTTTGTTGCTTCAACCCCAGCCCCACCATACAGGTGCTTATGTATTTGTGTTAATTTGTGTGTATGTTTGTGCATCTATTTCAGATGGCCCTGTCTCAGTAGGAATGAGCATGGATATCGCAAGTATTGATACAATATCGGAAATAAACATGGTATGGCATTTTTTAAAAAAGCATCTTTTTCTTGTTTCACTTCCCTGTTGTATTAGGTAACTCTAATCGGAAAAGCTTCCATTTGTCTTTTATGTCCAATACTTATCATGTGCCTTGGCTTTCAGAATAGGGATACCGTGGTGAAAAAACAAGAAATTTACCCCAAGACCTTGAGACAATGGTGGAAATCCTGTTGCTTAGCATAACTGGAGTAGGCCTGTTTGATTCAATGGAACTTAAGGAGGAGTTGACTCACCAAATCCCCACTGATTCAGTGCGCCTGCTCTAGAGTGACTTACTACACGAAGCAACAGGATTTCGGCCCATGTGGACCATTTTAAGTTATGATCCTACAAATTGACTGACATGGCAGCCCTAACTTTCCATCCTGTGTTGATTGAAGGAAATTAGGCTCTAATGCTGGTGGCTCTCCACTGACTGCTGCTTGCAGAGTGAAACTCTGCCACGTGGGGCAGACTCTGTCAAGATGGAGGCCTTAGGCAGGCAACAAGCTACCACTTCCTCCTACACAAGTTCCTCTGGTGGCTTGCCCAGCTGGGGAAGACTCTCCAGGGAGCATTTGGTGGCAAGGTTAGAGCTGGCGATAGACCCACAGCACCCAGAACCATTAACTGAAAAAGGGCCCGATCCAAGCCGTCACCTATACCAAAGTGGAACTTGTGTCCTGTTTTAAGCAACATTAAAAAAAAACCTTGCTTCATTAAATTCCTGCATCTTCTACCCTAGCCACCCACTTATTTATCCAAAATTTAGTAGTCTTTTCCAGCTTAAAATGGCCTAATAAGAAGTCAGATCACATCAAATTCTGTGAAGAAGCCAAGGTTATAGCCATCATTATTCTTCCTGTTTAGTCAATGGGGAGACAAAGCTTTGCATGTTTTGAAGCAGAGTTCTGATTCAGAGTGAAAACAGGTAACCTTCTAAATCAGCCCAGTCTGTTTTAAACCCTTTCCAAAAAAGAGACTAAACTAAATCTTGTCTTCAGTGCACAAACCTACTAATGTTGCAGTGGCTGGTACTTCTAGACCGTTCACTTCACTTAAAACATTGAATGTAGTAGTGTAAATGTACTTACTTTGCATGGTTTGTTTTGATTTTCTTTGTAGATTTTCTTTGTAGCAGAAGTGTGTGGGACAGCAAAATGTGAAGAACAGATAGCTGGTAGTTATATTTAGACAGGCTAACAATATAAAGAGGGGAAATGCTTCTGTTGAGCAAGTAAGTTGTTAATCTGATTCCTCTGTCAGCTAAGAGATACCTAGGGCTCCTCTCACCCCATCACTACAAATATTTTTGTATTTTCATCCATACACTAAAGTGCTTACGTCATTCTTTAGATGCTGGGAACAACGTATGTTGAGAGAGCTGACAGAAAAATTCTGCACGTTTCTTCAGTGGGCTCAGTTTGTGAGCGTGCATAGGGCCAATCCTTAAATGCCAGATTCTGTGAGGGAGGACAAAAAATTTAGCACTTGCAAAGGAGACTGTCAGGGATTGTAGCCTGTGCAATGATATCGCACAGAGAATGTGATCGTTCTATGCCACCAGCTAGATTCAGAAAGATATGTGCATTAAGCAGGTTATACTGAACTATCACTGATGAATTCACTCTACTGTAAGAAGAGGGTTTTTTAAAATACATTTGGCCAATTAAAGAAGGAACAACTTGCCTATTTCAATTTTTTTTAAAAAATGATCTCTTTTCCTAGGATTATACTTCTACTATTTTCCTAAGACAGCGATGGACTGATGAACGTCTTTGTTTTGAGGGTAATAAGAGCTTAAGCTTAGATGGTCGCCTTGTAGAAATGCTTTGGGTACCGGATACCTTTATAGTGGACTCGAAAAAGTCTTTTCTTCATGATATCACTGTGGAAAACCGTCTAATAAGGATATACCCCAACGGAACGGTCCTTTATGCAATACGGTACGTTTAAAGCTAAGATGGTGCTTTCTCAAGAGCTTCTGTCCCTACTTTTGAAATTGATATTAATGATTCATGACCATTTTCAGTTTGTTTCCTCTTCTTTCACTGGATAAGTCAACTGCAATTGTTATTCTAAGGCAGTGTCCCTCCCAAATATTGGTTCTGTATGTTGGAGCTCTGACATACACATGAAAACCTGCCCCTGCCTCTAAGGGCTACACTAGATTTCAATTTCACTTTGTAATTAATGGGAAAGCTTGCTTTGGATAGAGCACTTTGTTCTGGTCCTGCTCTCTCACTCTCTCTCTGTTAGGGACACAGAATGTCCACAGTATAAAACTGTAGTTTTAAAAAGACCAAAAACTATCCACACACCATCTCTTGCACCCTGTTTTTCTAAATCAAGACTTTACTGCCTGCTTAGTTGGTCATGAGGCACTATTTTATTTAAAGTTGTAAACATGCTATATGAGTGATATCGTCAAGGTGGAATTATGTCAGGGGTTCTCAATGTGTGCACTGTAGCAACCTGAAGCCCTCGCAGCTCCTGGTGTGCTGCCAAGCCAGAACACAGAAGTTTCCATTTGTTTTTTCGCTGAGCCGGGCCTGCTGCTGCTCTTCTGGCTCCAGTTCTGGCTCCTTTGCTTCCTGCTCTACCCCACACCCCTTGCCACTCCTTCTGCTGCCACTGCTCAGAGGAGCCATGAGTCCAAAAGGTTTGGGAACCACTGAATTACGATATCATAATGATGGTACAATAGTGTCAGATAGTCAGTTGGCAATACCGTGAAGCTAGTCTGGAGAGAGGACAGTGTTTCCTGACGCCAGGGCAGAAACAGACATTACAGACAACCTGTTAAAAGTTGAAAGTGTATTAGTGTTGGAGAAATCTGATTGAGCAATCTTTTAGGTTTGAGAAATCAGACTTGGAAGGAATTTCTTGCTTAAGTCCCGAGGACCAATCACAGAGAGCAATTTGGAAACTCCAGGAGATGAAGGAACCCCTGCTGTGACACTTGCGGCACAATCTTTCCTTATTTCTGCCCCGCTCAGAAGAAGCAAACACTTTCACACCTATTCACAGCTCACCTGAAAAACCACCAAAAGAATCTCATCTTTTGCAACTTGAAGCAGCTTTTATGAAAAGATAGAAAGCTGTTTTATGCACGCATTGGCAGGAAAACTGAACAGCTGCACAATATATAGAGAGAGAATTTTTAAAATCATTTAATTACTTCTTTTTAAATGTCAGTATTAAATTAAAGGAACAAAGAATGGGAAGGGAAATGAAAGCAGAAGAAAATGGGGAAAATACATTTGCACTCCATATAGAATTAGTAAACAGTAGGTTATTGAGACTTGGGATATTATATGTTAGTCATGTGCAGCTCCTCTGTTGTTCCTTTCTGTGTCTACTGAAGATATTTTTATTTCAGTACTCCAATTACTGTTTAATATTCTTCTTCTTCTTCAGCATCTTTATATGTTCATTGGTTGCCACTTTTATGTTTCATTGCCCAGAATTCTGCTGGTGTTTGTGTAACTGGCTGTGGCTAATTGTAGCTAATTGAGGTGCTGGAGCACGTCTTAGTTGTGCATTCAGGCATGTGACCAGGCATGATCTGGCACCTCATCAGTTAACCACTATTAGCCACAACAAGTTCCAGAAACCTGATGCAAACTCTAATAGGATTGTGGCCATCGTTCCTCTTATATTATTTTATGCATTGTAATTATTTTTAAATGTTTCATTGTTTTTGCTGTTATGTTTTCACAAGTCATCCAGCTCATTCTGTAGAGCAGCAGGCTATACATTAATAATTCTGAATTTCTCCCCACTTCAAGTTTTGTTTTCACAAAACATCAACTGATCTTTTCCCCCAGCCATATGTTTTGATTTTTTAAAAAATAGCTGAAATAAGTAGGATAATTTGTTTCTATTTTTGATGCACAGTATTATGCATAGACAGTAACCATCTGTACTTTGCTTTTAAAGGATAACGACAACAGTTGCCTGTAGTATGGATTTGACTAAATACCCTATGGACAAACAGACGTGCACCTTGCAACTGGAAAGCTGTAAGTGATTTTATTGCTTCCGCAAGGGGGTGGGGCGGAGGAGAACTTGAATCTCTTTGCTGGGATACATTCATCAGGCAGAGGATGCTGTAGGCAAGATCCCAGATGCCCTGTTCCATTTCTCCCGAGCTCTAGTGTCATCAGCTGAGAGAAGATGTAAGAGTTGGTGGTATGGTATGGCTGTGGCTGAAAATAATGCCTTATAGTCGGGATTCCATGCTGTAAATAAGCAGCAATTATGCCAATTGCCCAGATAATTTGATTATTTTTCCATACCAGTAGAGGTATCCAGTGAGAATCTAGGTGATCCACGTGGTTACCATTTTGTATGCTTTAGTACTGTAACTAAAATTCTGGTCTCATAGCAGCAGTTTCTTGGCAATAACTAGACTTTGGGAGTGATACTTGAAATGCCCTCCTCCCTGAGAATACCTCTGTATATGTGTTTTTTTGTTGCTCTGTTCCTTGTAGTCCTGTACTGCTCAAGTAAAAAACAAACAAACAAACAATCTGTTCCCCACTGATAATACAACCAAATAATCTTGTGCAGTACATTACAGTATAATAGATGGTTTCTGTTTCCACCTGGCATTTAGGCATATGAAGCCAATAGACGCTAAGGTAATTCAGACAGAATGGGGAACAAGGTTATGGACACAAACCTGCCTGAACTTCAGGCTTGTGTGGATTTCTCCCTCTCTGTTAGAACAGTATGAGAATGGAACCAATTACCTTGGGAGGTGGTGAGCGCTTCAATGCTGGAGGGATTCAAGAGAAAATTGGACAACTGTCTGTCAGATCTGCTTTGATTTGGATTTCCTGCATTGAACAGGGGGTTGGACTCGATGGCTTTATAGGCCCCTTCCAACTCCATGATTCTATGATTCTCTCCTCCAGCACGCTACAGGAAATCCAAAGCACAGTGCGAGTTTTCCTGCTTTAAGCTAAGCAGAGTTTGATGTTAAGTCTAAACATTGGGCACTGAGGCTACTGGGAACTCAGACCTAAATCTGGTATGGTGCCTTTGGTAAAATCAGGGTTTTCAGTCCTTTCCCCCACAGCGCTTCGAAAAACACTGCTCTGGAGGAGATTTTCAGGACATGACGGAAGGGGCACCACAAGGCGGTGGTGGAAGATTGTTTTCACTTGTAGGTGCTGTCTCTGTGGCAATAGTGTGTACTTCCTTCTGTGACCTCCACATAGGGAAATGGCATGGCCTGAATTTCTTGCAAAACCAAGATTAAACCTTACTGGTCTGGAGACAGTGCTTAAATCAGTTTAGGTCTTATGAGAAAAAGTCAAGCTAGTGTATGAGATGATGAGAGAAGGAGAAGCTCACTGCCTTTTCCTGCTCCAAGAAACTGTGGTTTGGTAGTTAAATCTAATCTGGGCATCAGAATGTCTCAGAGAAAATAGTAGATTAAAAAGATGATGAAGTATTTAAAGCAGAAAAGCATTTCTTTGCTGAGTTGCCTACATAATCCTTTCATGTGGAAGGAAGAAGTCCAGAAAGGGGGTAACTGGATAGCTTATTGGCAAGGTCCCATATTCATATTGGAGATTTCACAGCCAAGCAAAATAACTTCGAGTACAGTTCTTGGCTGCCATCCTGTGCACAGCCAGATTGTGGCAGTCCCAGTAATAAATGGGAAGTGAGTGGTACAAATCCGTGTGGGATTAGAGCTGTAGCCATTTAAGGCTAATTTGCATCCTGCTTCTGCCCCCTCCCCCCGAGTGTCATTTCTAGGCTTTTGACCTTTAGATAAACCTAAAATTCACGTCTTTTGTGACAGGTCCTTCCTTCTGTCAAGCTATGTCTTCATCTTGTATTAGACTAGCGTGTATTTTGCTTTTTCACTAGCTGATAGTAGATGAGTGTGCCAGCGTAGTCTTAACTTCTGCCCTCACTCATGCAAGTAAAAGTTAATTACACAATAATTCAAAAAGGGAGCCACACATGCATTTTGTGAAACCAAACAAATATTTTTCCTTTAGAAAATGTAAATTCTCTCCAGTTCTAGTATAATCAAGCTTCTTTATCCTTAAAATTCTAGACAGGTCAAGAGAAGATGAAGTTTGTTGGTTAAAAAAAACCCAGTTGATTACCACCACCACTACCATCCTGAAATGGCCCAGTTTTCTAAACATATCCATCTAGTGGGCAATACTGTATAAAGAATGTCCAATATAAGGAAAGCTTCAAGTAAGAAAGAAGTGAGCAAACAGTGTATCCAGTTAAATGCTGAGTTGCTTTCCAAACACTAAAATGTCTCTTTTGAAGTAATTTGTTCCATAACTCGTTATAGTGTTTAAAAAGTAATCCATTACTCATTACATGATTCTAAGAGTATGTTTTTACATTGTTTATTACTTTTCTGTCCCTTTTAATTGCTTTAAAAAACAGACACCACCCTTAGATTTAATAAAAGCAGGGCATAAAACTTGAAAAACTCATGTCAAAATGCGACTTTATCCTCAACTGTCAAATTACATCTGAAATCTACCTTGGCTATGCCTCACTTTTTAAAAATCCACCCAATAACTCTAATCCTAATCTGCCAGAGAAAAGTTCCATGGATGTAGATTTCTTGCTACCAGTGTTTGGGCCGGCCGTGGGCCTCAAGCTCCTGTCAGAGAGCGGGGGGCCATTGGCAGACAGCAGAAGATTGAAGGCTCCAGGACGGGGCCCCACACCTGTGACAGACAGGCTAGGGCTGGTGTTAAGTATTTTCCTAGCCAACGAAAGCAGTGTGAAGGGTTAAAAAAGAGAAGAGAAGCATAATAACAGCAGAATTCTACTTCTATCCTCTGGGGATATTAAGACTTATCAGCCTCATTTTTCTTGCATTTCTCTGAATCCCACTGGCACCACCTTTTCTCCTGTTACCACAGTTCTGTATTAGGCTGCAAGGCTTTTTTTCTCCTTTCTGTGTTGAAACTTGTGTTTACTTGTGTATATATTTTGCATGGATTTTTCTTAATGTATACACTTTGGTGCGTTTCCCCATTGAGTAAAGCCTGATTGTGGATACTCTGAGGACGTGCTTTCTTGTATGCATTTTTTCAAGTGGTTTTATGCACTTTTGCTTTGTCAAAACGCATTGTAACTCTCAGAAAAGTATCAATTCGCAAGGCAAAATCTACTTGGTCTCCCAGGCAGTCTCAGAAACCTGTTTTGTTAGGAAAATGTGAATGTAACAAATTATTTTCCGTTCATACATCACCCATTACCCTGGCAGGGATTTGGGAGTCAGTGGATGATCTTTAAGGTGCCACCAAATGATTTTTTTGCTGTTGTTGTTGTTGTTGTTGTTGTTGTTTTTATCCTTCTCGAGGGGTATTTTTAATCAAGTGGAGCTATATCATTATACATAAAGAGCAATCTTGCCATGAAGAACTGTTGAACTAATTAAATAGAAAAAGCAGTTCTATGTCCGTGAGTTTCACGAGGTCTCGCTCTCAGAGAGAAACCAAGTAAAACCCCTCCCCACACACTTGATTTCACAGTGCGAGCTTTTCTTTTTCCCTGATAAATTATTTGAGGAATATTGTGGAATTTCTTGAAAACTTTGTCATCCTTTTTTTTTCTGGAAGAAATTTCAAGCTACACAGGATTATTACAATTCTGGCAGAATGACAACTTTCCTGTTTGAGAGTTACTTGGAAAGGGCCGAAGAAACACTGAGTTGCACAGGATTGTTACATCTCCTGCACTGCTCAGAATTTGGCAGATTCCAGTATAGAAAAACGGGTGAAAGATAGACAAATAATTTTAATATTTAACTTATTGTGTTTTTAAATTGTGTGGATTTTAATGTTGTGAGCTGCTTTGGCTCCCTTGTTGGGAGAAATGCTGCAAATAAATAAATAAATAAAAAAGAAAAGAAAAATGAGACCAGAGTCTTATTTCTAAGGAAAGACAGGACACTCCATTAATGCAAGGGGGAATCTTAGTAGGAAACCTCAGCAGGATGAGATTTGAAAAATTGCTGAGAATGAGAAACATTGTGTGTTGTCATCACATCTCTGATGTGCACATTTGCTTGCACTCAAGGCTTTAATGTAGTTTTCCACTGAAATAAATGGAACAGCCTTTGGGTGGCAGAGCATTGTCAATGCACATGAGCGCAAGAGGGCCCTTTGATTTAGAGGGAAAGTAATCCATACTGTGATCTGCCAGGCTCCAAAGTTGTATTCTGTGGCACTTGGATAGGCAGCAAACATGCTACAATAAGTAATGTGTCTGTAATTATTAGAAGTGATTGTTGTTATTTTTTTAAAAAAAATTTAATTAAAGCTTGCTCTTGGGTGATGCACAGTGCATTCTACATCAGCAGTTTCTACACAGATCAGCAGAGTCCTGTACTTATGCATTTCCCACAGGATATCATTGGGGAAGTAAAATAAATAAACCAGTCCCCATGCACCTGAAAACAAAGGAATGATACCATCTGTCACTCCGAAACTACACACAAGTGTTTCCTGATTAAATGAAAGCAGAATGTAATAAAATGATCAACATGTGTCACATGATGTTGGTTGCTTAGCTTTCTAGGGCACTAGTGAGAGAAAGAAGGTCAAGGGGAAAAAAAGGAAACAGATTACTGGATCCATAATTCTTCCATACTGTTCTGTCTCTGAGTGTCTCTGCATGAGGCAAAAGAGGAAAAAGCTAATCTTTCTTTTAAAAAAATCTTATTCTGTTTTAACAGTTGCTGACAGATTAGCAGTCCCACCTTTTAGAAATACACTGTGCATGTCAGTGAGAGCTTGCAAAAACATTGTATATGTATGAACAGAATTTCTGGTACTTAAGAAACGTGTTAACTGGAAACAACATGCAGGTTGGTAATACTGCCAAATAAAAAAGTGGATTATAACTGGCTTGGGAAGGACCATAGCTAAATCTGTGCCGCCTTTAAGTGTACCACTTGATATATGTACAGTACTCAGTATTGTAGCATTGAATGCAATGATAACTGTTGGGGGCTAATCTCTAAAGTGACAGCAATAAATCCCAGTGGCTTTCTATGGAAATGTCACAGAACCTCTCCTAATTTTACACATGTCTGCAGTAAGCAGAGTTTTTGATGCCTGCTCAATGCAAATACCTGCTGAGAATGAGAAAACAATGGCTCATTTGCCATAGTGTCTGCGATGAAGACTCGAGTCTTAAACCCATAATTAACAACAGAAGCAAAATCTCATTGATTTCAATGAAACTGTCATTTGCAATTTCAGGTGAAAACAAGATTTGTGTGTGTAGTTTCTGCTAGTTGTGCTAGTATTGCAGGTGCAACTGCCTCTCCCTTTCTGGTAGGATATAGATGAAGAGTATATTATTCTGCAAAGCTATATATAATAATACTGAGGCACAGTCAAAGGTAATTTTTAAAATAAGTGTGTTTAGCTTATTAATAACCATAGCACACTCTCAATAGCAAGACACTTTACAGATATGCACAAGAGAAGTACAACTTATGAACATTTTTTTTCAAATCTTAATGGTATATGATTCATCTTAGTGATATCTTTTTAGTATTATTTAAGTAGTAGCAATAATAATACGTAACATTGCTATCTTTGCCCACAGATTATATCACTGTTCATCCATATTGCCACCTACAAGCACTGTTTTCTCTTTCTTTCTTAAGCAATTAGCAATAAAAATGAAAAATAACAAGAAATGAGAAAACACAAGGAAAAATAACAGCATTTCTTTTTTTTAAAAAGTCTACTTCATAAAGTGTGTACATAGAAAATGTCACCATTCCCCTTTTAATTTCTGTATCTTTAGTTATCTGAGCAAAGCTATGTATTACTCATCTCACACACTAGCAAGGTTATGCTCAAAATCCTACAAGGTGGGCTTCAGCAGAATGTGGACCGAGAACTCCCAGAAGTACAAGCTGGATTTCGAAGGGGCAGAGGAACTAGAGACCAAATTGCTAACATGCGCTGGATTATGGAGAAAGCCAGAAAAACATGTACTTCTGCTTCATTGACTACGCAAAAGCCTTTGACTGTGTCGACCACAACAAACTATGGCAAGTTCTTAAAGAAATGGGAGTGCCTGTCCACCTTATCTATCTCCTGAGAAATCTATACGTGGGACAGGAAGCAACAGTTAGAACTGGATATGGAACAACTGATTGGTTCAAAATTGGGAAAGGAGTACGACAAGGCTGTATATTGTCCCCCTGCTTATTTAACTTATATGCAGAATACATCGTGCGAAAGGCTGGACTGGATGAATCCCAAGCTGGAATTAAGATTGCCGGAAGAAATATCAGTAACCTCAGATATGCAGACGATACCACTCTGATGGCAGAAAGTGAGGAGGAATTAAAGAACCTCGTAATGAGGGTGAAAGAGGAGAGCGCAAAAAATGGTCTGAAGCTCAACATCAAAAAAACGAAGATCATGGCCACTGGTCCCATCACCTCCTGGCAAATAGAAGGGGAAGATATGGAGGCAGTGACAGATTTTACTTTCTTGGGCTCCATGAACACTGCAGATGGTGACAGCAGCCACGAAATTAAAAGACGCCTGCTTCTTGGGAGGAAAGCGATGACAAACCTAGACAGCATCTTAAAAAGCAGAGACATCACCTTGCCAACAAAGGTCCGCATAGTCAAAGCTATGGTTTTTCAAGTAGCGATGTAAGGAAGTGAGAGCTGGACCATAAAGAAGGCTGACCACCGAAGAATTGATGCTTTTGAATTGTGGTGCTGGAGGAGACTCTTGAGAGTCCCCTGGACTGCAAGGAGAACAAACCTATCCGTTCTGAAGGAAATCAACCCGGAGTGCTCACTGGAAGGACAGATCCTGAAGCTGAGGCTCCAATACTTTGGCCATCTCATGAGAAGAGAAGACTCCCTGGAAAAGACCCTGATGTTAGGAAAGTGTGAAGGCAAGAGGAGAAAGGGACAACAGAGGACGAGATGGCTGGACAGTGTCATCGAAGCTACCAACATGAATTTGACGAAACTCCGGGAGGCAGTGGAAGACAGGAGGGCCTGGCGTGCTCTGGTCCATGGGGTCACAAAGAGCCGGACACGACTTAACGACTAAACAACAACATATATTACTTTTCTTTGAAACTTACATTTAAAAATACATTGCATACAGTATTTTAAAATAATTTAAAATATACACTTAAAAGCATTTTAGACAGTTTAAAATAAGATATGGATTATTCATTGAAACTACACCTGAACTTGTGCTAGTCCCAAGTGTGAAGAGACAGTAAAGGAGAACCTCCACAAAGAAAAACTTGCTGAGCAAAGAGTTCCTTCCTTGAAAACCTTATAATTAAGCACGTAAGGGCTTGATCATAGAATGTGGTTACATAGTGCTCATTAAGTGCTATGTGTAGATATTTGTTGTTGTTACGTGCTGTCAAATTGCCTCCAACTCATGGTGATCCTATGAATCAACGATCTCCAAAATGTCCCGTCCTCAACAGCCCTTGTAAACTTGAGCCTGTGGCTTCCTTTAGGAAATCAATCCATCTGGATCAGGGAAATGTGCAAAGATGCAGTTACATGAAAATATGCCACTACAACATCATGAATATCAGTGGATATCAATGGATATGAAATGATATGACAGCAAATCAGATTTATTTTAGGGGGAAGTATTTCACTGCAAAGTAGGGATGGAGAAAGTGTGGCCAGATAACAAATCCCATCATCCCTCAGATCTGGCTGTGCTGGTGAGGACTGATGGGGCAATCCAGTTTTTCCTTAGAGAGCCAACCACTCACTAATCCTGCTGTAAAGTTAACAGTATCAGAAATGACACTGCTCTTTGGAGCTTTAGCACTGAAGCATCTTCATTCTTCATTACAACAAAGCTGTCTTCAGCTGTTCTGTTATATGGTTTAACTAAACACGTGAGGAGAGGAATACATTAGCCATGTCCCCATCTCTCTTTGCTGCCCACTCTCTGTGAAGGTTCTCCATGGGATGTGAAGTCCTGGAAAATCAGGGTTTCTGCATGCATAGCAGAGGCTTTTCTGTTCAAAAAGCCTGGGGCTAATGTGCTCCCGGCTCATGTGTTTATTTGAACTGGACAACAAAATATTTGAATGTAACTTTAGTTATTGAACCGTGCTATGCTGAGGACCTATAGCATTTGGTGGTGGCCCTGCTATGACTGATTAAATTCAAGATACACTGCCAACTGGAAGGGTAAACCTGGAGAACTGTCCCAGCCCATCAGTGTAGTATTCCAATGATGCAGCTGTTCTGGTGGAAAAGAAAGACTGGGAGAACAGCCAAAATATAGCAAAGTCACAAGTGGGATGTGGGTAGCACAGGGGAGGAGAACACTTAGGGTTTAGGGTTACTTAGGACTATTATTTACAGTTGCCCTCGCATTGATATCTCTCCAAACCACATTGCCATGTAAAATCACATTATATGGTGTCACTCAGAGCTAGAGTGTAAAAAAGTTACTTTGTTTAAAAGAACTTCAATTCTCAGCCAGCACACCCATTAGACAATACTGCCTCTGGGATTCTGAGAATTGCAGTCAAAAAAGTAACTTCTATAAGCTCTCATCAGAGTTTAATCACAGCATACCACCACAAGCCATGTATAACACACACACACACCCGGGAGACCAAAATTTAGATGACATGGAGTTATATCTTAAGCCCCACCATCTCTATCTTGCTGAAGAATATTTGTCCCAGTTTTTTTCTAAATTTCCTAATTGTTCTGCCATACACACAACACTTTGGAGGGATAGTGGGGTGGGGAGACAAATACCACATGTGTTTTGCTTCCCGTTTAAACCCTATTTCGGATGGCCATTTCTCCACGGGAGTCAATAGTTCCTATCTAGTATACTGTGACCACTCATTTATGAACATGCCTTAGTTCAGTAAACCATCTACCTACTCCTTCCGCCCACCAGAAGTGATACCTTTCAATCAGCAAGCTCTCTTGTTCTAAATTCACAGTAATTCACAGAACGAATGTAAATCTTCCACAAGGATGTCTGTGTGCTCATACTACAGCCATGCATTTCTGGTCCACTGAGGTTTCTCCAGTGTAAATCGTGTGCCTAATTTTTTACCTATTTCCCCTCAACTGCACATTGATTCACTTTCCAACTGCACAATTTCACCTCAGCCCACTCCCTACTGCACACTTGGCGTTCAACTGCACATAAAAACGAAACGAAAACAGCAAAGAAACTGTTCACTCATAGCCATAACAATCTGTTACACAGCTGTATAAGGCACGAAATACCTAGTTTCAAAGCTGCCTCTTAAAATATTCTCCCCTGTTGTTTAAACATCTGCTGTAGTCCTAATCTTGAATTCTCTGGGTAACTCATAAAACCAAGGGAGGTAAATCAGAGCTTCATTAGAGTAGGTAATATGTAGACAAGTTATGTGTACACATCAAACTAAACTTTCATGTGTAGTCAAATATCTTCTTGTTGTCTTGTCCAAACACAGGGGGTTATAACATTAATGATGTCACGTTTTACTGGACAAGAGGAAATGATTCTGTTAAAGGCTTGGATACTCTTCGGTTGGCACAGTATACAGTAGAAGACTACTATACCTCTGTCTCTGAAGCTGTCTATGAAACAGGTAAAAACATAAAGCTCTATCGAAATCCTCTTCTGGTTTTGGCCTGGGGTGGGCAAAGTGCAGCCTGTGTCCCCCAGGACCTCAAATGCAGCTTGTAACACCATGAAGGGCTCCCAACCACCCTGTTCCCCATTTCTTAATCATCCTGAAAAAGCACCCTCTAGGAGGTGTAGGAGACCATCCCCCACCCCCAAAGTTTTGCTACCAGACCACTCTCTCTCTCTCTCTCTCTCTCTCTCTCTCTCTCAACATCAGAATTCTGGAGATTCTTTTTTTCTCTTCCTATCCTCTCAATTATTTTATCATGCGTCATTGTCTAAAGGGTACACAATACAGTAAGCAAGCTCTGTAGCTAGATGGCAGGCTGCCTGAAAATCCTAAGTGTAAGACCTTGAGTTTGTGGAAGAAAGTCAGGATATAGATAAATGATCCAGTAAGAGGCATTAGATGAACCACACAGTGTCCCTGCCCTCCAAAAAATTGCCCGACAGGTACATGTTGTATGCTGTGAGTAACTGCAGTGCATTTCAAGTTTGTCGTAAAACTCAGAAACTACCTGGATTGTGAATGAGCATGTTTGTGCCACCAAACAGTCACCACTGACAAAGGATATTTCTTTCTAGCAAGGTTTCAAACCCATTTATGTTAGTAAAATGTTCTTCTATTATTATTTGAAGAGAACCAATACAAAACTCTCAAGGTCAAAAATATCCAAACAATACGAAATACACTCTACTTGATCAAGAATAAAATCAATTAAGAACTTGAAACAACAAAAGACCAATCTGGGGTTCATCAGTCTAACACATAATGGAACAATCAGTAGTTGATTTTTTTCAAATCTATATTTTCAAGAGCAAGTAAGTACTTTTATATAGGAGAAATGTCCCATCCCTTCTAGGAGAGGGTTCTCCTTTGATGAGTACTTCATTTTTCAGCCATACTGTTTGGGAGCTGAGTTTTCACATTTTAACTTGAGTTAGGGTTTAGATACAACATCTTTCTTACTATTGAAGTGTGCACTGAGTGACAGGAAGATGGGATTGGATTTATCAGGGGACAAGTTGCATATTCAGAGTAAAGTCTAGTCCTGATTTATGGGTATAAAAGACTGAGTGAGCCTTAGGGTAATGAGGTCTCTCTCCCTTTTTGTCCCCCAAGACAGCTGCAAGGAAAGGATCAGAAGCTTCCAAGTATAAGCTTTTGTGTAGTTTGTGGTTACATCTGAAAATGACAGATTAGGGGTAGTTTAAGCCTGGGATGAGGTAACCCTCCCAGTATTGTTAGTGGCAGTTCCCTTACTGGCTAGGGCTGATGGAGGTTTGCAGTCCAGTAATTGGTGGATGGCCATCCATTTCTCAACCCAGGTTTATGCTACAATTTATTCAGATGATGCAAGACCAAACTGTGGTTTCTGATCCTGGCTTGTTCCAATTAACTTTTGTTAAGCTAACCTGCATTCCTGGCTGAGATGTAATAACAAACTGCTTTCAGTGTAAGTTAAGATGTTGATAAGTGTCACTGCTCACATGACATTTTGTCATCCAACCACTGATTTTGTCTTTTTGCCTTTTGCCCCTAGTTATGTTTGAGATGGATTTACACATCACTCTTACTCAGTAGTGGATTTGCCTTTCCCCCTTCTCTTTTTAAAATTGACTTCATATGGGGTTATATTCTTGTTGAATAAGAACTGTTAGGTTGCTCATGTCCTCCAAGGAACAGAGAGCTGAAGGGTCTTCAACTCTCCCTTTCCAACTCCCTCTTTCTAAACATAACAGTTCTTAATAGCTACACAGCCTCCGCATAGGGTATGGAGGACAAAAAGAACAGGGAACACTTGAACTTGAGATTCAGTTGGTTAACCATAGATTAGCATTCCATCTAAACTAGGCTTAGAAACATCTCAGTGTTATAGTAGAAATTTGGTTCGTTAATAACGCCTTTAGTTGTTACAATATAACTTGTAATAAACTGTCTTAAATTTGAGAAATATATTACACAAACTTTTTATTCCCAAATGGATGTAGCATTAGTACACTGAATGTTATAATTGTTCTGTTGCCACCTGAAAATATTAAATAAACGCCCCAGAAATATGCATTTCCAAGGTGTATTACCAGAACTGTCCATTAGAGGGAACCAGGGACTATGCTATATAGAGCGTTTCTATTCCTGTGCTTTTCGTCATCCACAGCAGGGGTAGGGGGCTTAGAACCGATCCTCCGCGGATACTGCAGTCCTACTTTATTAGAGAGTGAGCGAGCATGCACATAATATTTAAAAGACACCTAATTAAAAAACAGTGTGTAATATTAAAAAGACACAGTAAAGCAGTAATGTGCACAGCAATCGGCATCAAAATTCGTATTTTGGCTTTTTTGGTTCAGTTGTTAAAAGCCAGGTTAAAAAGAAGCATCTTCCCCTGCCAGGAGGATAGCAAGGAGGGGGTCATTCTGGCCTTCCATGGGAGGGTATTGCATAAACTGGGAGTAGCCATTGACAAGGCCTTCTTTCACTTCCTTGCCAAGTCTCTTCAGTTTTGCCCAACAGGGAGAGATTATTTAAACCCCCTCCTTCATCCAGCTAGGTCTCTGAAACACAAACTAGGTCATTATGTTAATCCAGGATCCAGTCTCTAGATGTTGTCTTGTCTTTCACTGACCTGGCATTTAACCGCAGCATTTTCTACTGAGGGGACTTGCCACCAAGGCTATCCAGGCTATTTAACCTGGGAGACCATTTGAGGCAACCAACAGCCTGGATTTCCCCTCTGTCCCATGATAGCATAGTTGTCTCTGTGCTTTTTATCTCCCTCCTGCCGCCTGTTGTTCCAGTAGTATTGCAGCTGAAAGCAAACTTGCCTACATGGTCCTAGAAGCCAACAGTGTCAGGCAGCTAAGCAGACAAATAAATTTGGTCCCTGTCTCCTCCCCTCTCATAGGCTGCAACTATACCGGCAAGCCAATTCATCTTTGCTGCAAGGCTATTTTACCCTTCTTTTCAGATTAGGTGATCACACTGAGACTGCCGATTGTTTCAGGGCCACCCTGGCCACTCAGTCTGATGGGATTTGATCTGTGTCACATCTCACAGCCCCTCTTCCTTTGATCCCACCCTCTGACGATCCCTGGCTTTCCTTTCATAGTTCATCTTAAAGTCGGTGCACTGTTTAAATTCTTGCACAGTGCTAGAGGAAAGGGCCAGTTTTCCAAAATACTCCATAATGTACGAACACATACCCACAAAGCACTGAAACAGTAGTCTGCTGTATTTCGTCAGGGTTGTTTCTATTTCATATTGATTTTTATCTCTTTTTTTGGTCTGTGCTGAGATGAGCTAGTGCTAAAGTAGTATATCAGTGTAGTGATAAGGTGATCTAGTGCTAAACTCGTAGCTTGTTTTGGAAAAAATATAAAAAAATACTTCAGGATGACTAGGGAGAAAGATTGAGGGCTGGGTGTTCCCACTGTCTAAAACATCACGCTCTGCTTAGTATGTCATCAGATTAGGACCTACCACGAGGCTCCCCATCCTATAGGGCAGTGGTTCCCAACCTTGGTTCCCCAGATGTTCTCTGACTGTAATCCCCAGAAATCCTGACCAGTACAGCTAGTGGTAAAGGCTTCTGGGAGTTTTAGTCCAAGAACATCTGGGGAGCCAAGGTTGAGAACCACTGCTTTAGGAGAACAAAACAACTGCTCACACAGGGAAATGTTTGTTTGACTTGTTCCAGCTTGAAAAAAGTAGATACTCCTAGCAGTAGAGAAAAAACCCTCTGTGTCAGGATCAAAAAGGACTGGGCTGATTTGAATTGTCCTTTGCGTCAAATGATTTGTGAAAAAAACATGAATTCCTCTGTTTTACACCAGCAGCAAATTGCATGATATTTGACCGTGTAGTTGCAGCCTTAGTTAGGGGTGCTGGTCCTTGGCCTCATGTCCTCTCTAAGTGGCAAACAAGTAATAAAAGTTGATAGCATGGAAGCATGAGCCCAGAGTCTACAAAACAGCTGGCTCACAATACATGGAGGACCTAATCCTGCATAGAGTTGATGCTTCACTAGAAAAGTTGTTCAGGAGAAGCAGAGGCAGTAAGCAAGCAAACCACTAGATGTCCCCCAGCAGATGTACTCTTTTGCCCTGGCAGATGTTAATTGGGATTTCCATACTGAAGTGTGGACATTGCATGTATTTAACATTAAGAAAAAATATATACATTATAAAATTGAAAAGTAAAAATGTGAAAGTCACTATACAATTCCCAGAATTCTATGTGAAAAACTGAACTCGAGGTACACCCAGCAAGGGGCTAAATCCAATTGGTAGTTCCACCTACAGCAAACCCACTGAATCAGTGGGGCTTGTATTATATATGTTGACTTACCAAAGACCCATTGATTCTGCTCTAGCAATTGGATTTAGCCCAATATGTAGAACAGCAGGACAAACAGCAAGGAAACTGGGGCAGTGATAATAGCAACCTATCATTCTCACAGCATCCGACATTACAGGTGAGATGTTAACAGACTGACAATCAATTTGAATGGTATTCACAGTCTTCTGAATCCCCAGTCTTTGATCTGTCAATAAGGTGTGTCAGATTCATGGGCATCAGGAATGGGACCTCTGTGACAGAGGCCCCCATTTGTGGAATTTCCTCACTTAGGAAAAAATAAAAGTTCCCCTCATTCCTGGTCTCTAAATGAATTCTCAGGTCATTTTTATTTCAATGCACATTTGACTCATTGCTTTACTCTTCATTAATTATTGCTACTGCTGATTTTTCAGGTCTGTTATGAATTTTAAGTTGATGCTTTTATATGCTTAGATGTTTTGTTATGGAATCTTCTTTACACAGCCTTTTGAGAGCAGTTTACACTGAAAGGCAGTTTTAAAAAAAATTTTAAAAATAAATATAACAAATAGTTCCGGAAGATAGGTGAGAACTGGCCAGAAAGTAGCATGAAGAGGAGGAAAAAACCACCCAGGGACAAATGTCACAAAAATAGGATAATGCATTGCTGAGTTTGCACTGTGCACTAGGTATGGCTGGCAGGTTGTTCCGAGTTGCATATCACAGTGTGTTGGAGGAATCAGAAGAGGACATAGTACTGTAGGCATGTGACTTCTTCGTCACAACTCTGGAGATGCCAGTGGGTCTTCTAAAGGGCAGAGGAACTGTCACATACACTTAACACTCTACAGGGTTCTTTTCCCAATCCTCCCCACCCCCACCCCCCGCCGCCTTTCTGGACACTACAAACATTTTATCTTCTGCACAAGACCTCAGGAGAAGCGCCTTCTACATAAGAATTTGCGATGCTGCTGTTTAATTTCTGCTTCCTGATTCACGAACTCACTTGTATGTTTCTAATTTCAAAGGACGTAAAGAGGTTTTCCTTGCTTTCTTTGCAAAGGGAGATACTGGACAGAATCATATTGATCAGTTATGCTGGTGTAAATGCAATGACATAACCACAGGCAGCAAAGGGCCATTTGTTAACCTGTGGTCTCCTGCATCCCTTCTCATGCAACATGCATGTCTGGTGTACAGTGAGAGATACAACCCACAAGTTGACAACTAGTGGCAATGCACTGCAGCCATTTACTACCATTGCACTTATGCCAGCATAACTGACCAATAGGATTCTGGTCAGCATGGCAGATGTCCTTAAATACTGCTTGGAGGTACACTATACAGCTACAGCAGTTTCCCTTGTAAAGAATCTTGGGATTTGCTGTTTGATTAGGTACTTAGTATTCACTTCTTGGGGCCTCTTGTAAAACCCTTTGAACTGCAGTAGAGAATTTTAATTACCTCACCAAATGAAAAAAATCCCAGAGTTCTGTAGAATGGATATGTATGAGATAGGTCTCTCTTAAAATACTAAGCACCTATAAATAGGCAAAAAAGTACAGGTTTACATTGGCAGATTTTGTGATCAGAAAGTCCCTTGCTTCTTATGTAACTAACATCTGCTTGGTTTCCTCATTGCCTCTGCCTTTAGCTAGCCCTCATGTTCAGAAGGCTAATGTCCTCTACTGCTGTTCACCCGCAAAAAAATCAGAACCTGATCGCCCATCAAAAAATTAAATACATATTTATATTTCCATGTTTCAAGGAGAAAAGATATAAATAACTCTGGAGGAGCACACTGTTCTCATTTAAATTGAATAATATTCGCTAATAATAAATGAAAGCATAAAAATATAAGGATGTATAAAAATAAAATCATTTCAGTTTTCATTTCATTGCTTCGTGTACTATGACATGTTTCACTAACTCATTTAAACCCAGTTGCTTCGTTTGTGTGCCTGATTTGTGGAACAGGGAAAGGTTTTCTTCATTTTTTCCCCCCAGCTGTTCTGTTTCTCTATTGTTTTTGTAGTATTTATTGTAGTTTACAGTGCTTTATTTGTCAAGCACTTAGAGACCAAGAGGATACAGTGACGAATAATTATGGGAGCAGGGTAAAATGGTCAAACTGACTTGCTGACTGACACTAACTGAATAATTGTAAATGCCCCATTGAATTATTCATATGCAAAAATTATGCAATGGTACATTCATAATTTACTGTGTAAAAATATTTAGATCTTGAAAAAAACATGTGTGAAGAAAAAAATGTTGGCTATGTTCCGAAAATGGGTTGTTGAACTTTCCTTTTATTGTATTTTTTTTTTACATAGGACGTTATCCAAAGTTAGTGTTCCACTTTGAGCTGAAGAGGAACATTCTGTATTTTATCCTTGAGACCTATGTGCCATCCAGTTTACTGGTTGTTCTCTCCTGGGTTTCATTCTGGATAAGCCAGTCATCAGTTCCTGCTAGAATCTGCATAGGTGAGAAATAAAAATAAAAATAAAACATGTGTATACATGAGTGTGCACAAATGTATTCAAGTGCACCTTATGTTTGTTTATTTATAGCTTTTTATATTGCTCATTAAGGATAAATTCTGAGGGTGGTGAACGGAAACAATTAAACAATTAAAATGGTAAAGTATGGAATAATATAAAATGAACATACATGTTTAAAACAAAATAAAACAGCATCAGAAGTAGAAGTAACGGTGGCAGTACCCAAAGTGCAAAAAAGTACTAACAGATAGGGAGAATGAAAAAAACACAGCATACGGGCAAAGGAGTCTCTGAGGAGGTTGTCCAAAATCAGGATGCCACCACTGAGAAGTCCCAGTCACCATCTGCCTCATCTCATTTGTCAGGGGCACCTATCATAAAGCCTGTGAAGATGATCCTGAGGATATAATCCTTTAGATAATGTGACCCCAAACCATTTAGGGCTTTAAAGAGAAAATATCATTTTAAATTGGGTCTGTCGGCAGACTGGAAACTAATGCAGAGGCTTAACATGGTCATACTGGCCAGTTTATACACAATCTAAAACTGTGTGAAGAGTATCAGTGATTAAAATTGTGAAGAAAAATAGGGGGAGAAACTGGTTTACCGTAATGATGGATGTAAACAAGCAATATCTACTTTAATTAGTATTGAATCTCTAGGCTTTCATGTAACTAGATGTTTGTATGAAATGCAGCCAACACAGAAGGGACGTGTTTCATTTTATCAGAGTTTTCTTGGCTTTATCAGAATTGGGCCAAAACGTTAATGTTATTGGAAAACACTGCTAATTGAACTGGGGCCTTTTATAAGAAAAGCATATACTCACCCTCAGTGTGGTGGCTAATATGAAAATAAGTTGGATCTGACTCATAAATCTAGAAATGCTTCTTCTTGTAATTGTGTCCACAGATAGTGAAAGCTTGTAGTACTTTCTGTTACATGCTGTCCAAAAAGTAGATAGTCTGGCAGATAACTAACCAGACAGAGCTCCAAAATCTTATAGTTATTACCCCATCAAAAGCACATTGAAAAAGTTACACATATTTTGAGCCTTTCCAAAATGACATGTGTGATGAAACATGAAACAATCGGTGAAATAGCTATAAGCCCAAAAAAGAACAAACCTTGTTCTTTGTGTTCCCTGACATCTCTGTGTTT
The DNA here is from genome assembly GCA_037013535.1 of Intellagama lesueurii. NCBI lineage: Eukaryota > Metazoa > Chordata > Lepidosauria > Squamata > Agamidae > Intellagama > Intellagama lesueurii. The sequence goes on along the minus strand of JBAJHW010000003.1, from coordinate 188,666,400 downwards.
TATTTGTATTAACAGCTTGCACTTTTCCCCAAATTATCTAGTGATGAGTTAGATGAGTTTCTGAAAGATGAGCTTAGAGAGCAATTTGGACCTTTCATCTCCACTTTTTTCATCCCTCTTTTTTCCTCTTCATCTTTTCAACCACGGAAAAGAACTATTCTCCCCAAACCTGACAAAACTGGACTTCACTTCTTGTACCCCAAGTACTTCGAATTCTAAACCGCCATAAACAAAAGCAAGATGGGTTGACATGGGATTATGGAAGAACTCAAAAATAAAGAAATGCAGAGGAACTGGTATCCAAAGGCAGAGCAGGAGGCACAGGGCTGGCCTAGTAAGACAGCCAACTCAAGTATAAGATCCGGAGGGTTGGGAGTGGGATTCAACTCCAGCCAGTCCAGTTGGTTCTGTGTGTGGAAAAGAGAATGCTATCAAGGCCCGTGCCTCTGGCAGCAAAATATCTTGGAGCACCCCTGTGGAAACGGCATTATGTCAATCTTTCAAGAATACCTCTGTTTTCTTCCCTGTCTTCTTTTATTGTTGTAGGAGTTACCACAGTGCTTACCATGACAACACTTATGATGGGAGCCAGGACATCACTTCCTAATGCTAATTGCTTCATCAAAGCAATTGATGTTTACCTGGGGATCTGCTTTAGTTTTATCTTTGGCGCGTTACTGGAGTATGCTGTGGCTCATTTTTGTACCCTTAATCGGTCTGGTGTGAAAAAACTCACAAAGGTATTTGTTCTCTTTTAATTCCTTCATCTTCTAATTCTCCTGGCCTTTCTTTTCAGCCCTTCTCTCCATTGCTTCCAATACTGTGAAGGCACATCCGATTCCAGCTTTGAGCTGCTGTTTACCATAACATTCCCTACCTCCTGTAGCACAATTTCTAAAATAATTGTGCAGGCTCGAGGCCAAACTAAGCATTGGTTATAACCCATCCCAGAAGATGGAATTCCTAAAATGCAGAGAACACATGATTGTTGCAGCCGAAGTTTTTCATACCTGCCATAGTTTATGAATTATCTTGCTGTTTTTTGTGATTGGGAATTAGGAGGTAAGTACAGGCTTGGTTTGCAAACCTGATTGCTCAGTCACAAGGGATTGCCTGAATCATCTATTTAGAACCCTATTAGGCTGTGGCTTCTAATGAGAAGTTATCTCTAATGTGTCATTTGGTGCTGGAAAAAACAAAGCTTTGTGTTCCTTACACAATACAAAATCAAGGGCAGATGATACCTTTATTAGACCACAATGATGATGATGATAAAGCTAGCTTTCGACCTATACTTGTCTTCATCAGGTTGTGCGCCAATGTTTTGTGGATGATACAGAAGAAACATAAGAAAGTTCCAAAAGTCATACCAGATATTGGTGCCTGTTTCTTAAAAATGAGTTCCCAAATGAAGGCTGCAAAAATAAGTCAGGAGTGTAGGTTTCAGATTCCACCCTCATGGCCTTTGGTTGGACTATCTCTCCCAACTCACCAAATGAAGGGCTGCCAGGTATTCAGTGTTTCCTGTTCGCTGTTGGCTTCTTTTGAACTCCAAGATTCCTGCTTACACAGAAATGTGGAAAAACCCCTATCAGAGAATTGGGAATAAGATTTCATCTGCTGCTTACAAGCACCACATTGTTTTTGGATGGCAAGCAACTGCAGCAGTGGCTACAGGTGCTCTTGCACTGTTTGGAGTAGTATGCCAGCGGTGGCTTTCCTGGAGGAAAGTGATCCGGCCCCTGTTAGGCATCCTTTTATGGTGTCCAAATTGGACGGTTGCAACATGCTCTGTATGGGTTTGTGTGTGAAAAATGTTCTGAAACCACTTCTGCTGCTTTTTTGGAACTATTATTTATTTCTCTATTTAATTTTTTATCCTGCCTTTCTCTCCTAGTGGAGAACCAGGTTGGCAAATTTAAACATTTAAAATCAACAGTCGATTAAAACAAATTGGTTAAGCCTTAAAATGATAATATATACATATTTAAAACATTATACTAAAACTATAAATTTTAAATCTGAAAAGATCTCCCCGTCTCAGTTGCCTCCTGGCTTCCCCAAAGCCTATCTAAAGAGGTACATTTTCAGCTGATGGCAGAAGAAAAGGAGGGAAAGGGCCAACCACACCTTCCGAGGGAGGGACTTCCATAATGTGAGAGCAGCCACGTCAAAAGGCCTCTCTTAGGTCCTCACGAGATGTGCTTGTGAGAATGGTGGGACTGGGACTGAGAGAAGGCACTCCCCTGAGGCTCCTCATACACATAAGGCCTCATACAAGGAGATAGGATGTTTCAGATCGCCTGGATCTAAACCATAAATGGCCTTATAGGTCACGATCAGCACTTTGCACAAGGTTTGGAAATGAACTGGCAGCCATCAAAGGTATAGTAACAGAGGACACACAATCATGGAAACCAGCCCCAGCCCACAGTCTGGCTGCAGCATTTTGCACCAGTTAAAGTTTCCAAACTCTCTTCAGAGGCAGCCTTATGCAATCCAAGCAGAAGGTAACCAAGGCAGATGTCACTGTAGATCAAGTCAGGTTTCTCAAGGAATGGCTATAGCTGGCACAAATGCAAAGGATGAAAAAAAATAAAAGGCTAAAAAAAGAGGTAAACATGAAAGAACACACACAAAAAAATCATGTACCCCTCTTCTGTTAATACAAATCACTCATGTTTTAGAGGGAGTCAATGAGAGGACACAAAAACAAAAGGAAAAAAAGAGCCTCTTTTGTGTTTTTCCCCAAGACACTACTGTTGCCAGTCTGTTGTAGGGGTGATATTATTTGAGATGTTTCTTAGTAGTAATTGAGCAAGTAGCTGTTTGGCTCTCAGTTTGATTCCAGGCCTAATTCATAGTGCTGGTCATGAAGCCTATATGGTTTAGGAGCCAACATATCTAAAAGCCAGTCTTGTTTTTATGCACTGTTAAGTCAAAACTCACTTATAGCAACCTTTCGAGGTAAGTGAGATATTCAAGGAGTGCTTTTACCAGTTCCATACCCCCAACGAGCTTCCGTAGCTTAGGGGAGATTTAAACTTAAGCCTCCACTATACTGGGGGTTCTCAAACTGGGGGTTCCCAGATGTTCTTGGACTGCAGTTCCCAGAAGCCTTCACCACTTGCTGTGCTGGCCGGGATTTCTGGGAGTTGCAATCCAAGAATATCTGGGAATCCAAATTTGAGAACCGCTGCTCTATACCACACTGTGCTATAGTGTGCCAGTGTGCTCGTGTAATTCTGCTGTTTGCTCCATCCTCTCACAATTGTCAACGGCTGCTAGTCATTATATCTATATATTCCAGTATCAGGGGCAGAATGTCTGTGAACACCAGTTGCTGGGAAAGTGTTGCTACACCCATGTCCTGCTCATGATTTTCCCAAAGGCATTGTTTGGCCACTCTAGGAACAGAACAATGGATGAGATAGGCCTTTGATCTGACCTAGCATGGTTCTTCTGCTGTCTGAGATTAAACAGATGGGCACACAGGACATTCTTGGCCATGTAAGCTTTAGGAAGTCAAATCTGCTTTGACAAACACATGTGGATAAAAAGAGGATTGAAATGCTAACATTAAATCCTCATTATGTGATCCAGGAACTCCTGGATCATGCAACAGAATGACATGATAGACTGTTCATCTCAGACTGTGAGGTGTTATAAGTCTGAATTCACTTTCACATTAAAAATGCATTGCAAACCAATAAACTAGAAAAGTAAACTAAGCTTAGAATCTTATATGTCTAAGGTGGTGTGCGTGTATGTATGTGTATGCGTGTTTACTGCAGTCCATTTGAAGCAACGGGAGAGCAATTAAAAATGGTACATATGAAGTAGAGTCTGAAGTGGTATACTTCATTCTGCCATTTCATATTGTTCCATATAGAGATCAAGTATTGGTCACATTAAGATTTGTGTTTGTCATTTTTCCATTGTGTGTCTTTTCCTGAACTTTCTAAAACATAGATGAGAAACTAGGGGCCTTTCAGATAATTCTGCATTCTAGTTCCCATAACCCTACCTGGCCAGTGATTATGATGGTAACTGCTGTGCAACAACATCTGAGAGGCCACAGTTTCTACATGCATGGGAGAGAAGTGCTATGCAACTGTGAAAAATCACAGTTCTTCATCATAAGTTCATAGTGTATGTTCACACTAATATGTATGTCATGTTGATGTAGTAGATCATTTCGCAAATAGGGGAGGTTGTGTGAATAATTTGTAAGTGTGTGTGCATGCACATGCAACAACACTGTGAAATGTCCGTAAAGAAACCAACTTAAACAAATTTATTTGGTAGATAGACTAGAATTTACGATTGCCAAAGAAAAAACATTTTTGCTCAACTTGAAATTAAAATATTTCTATTAAGTTTTTGTGCTTATTTTTTAATTTTGAATATTAAACTGAGATTTTGTTAAAAGGGGATTGATGTTATGTGACATCAAGTCATATCTAAGTTATGGCAACCCTAACAGGGTTTTCAAATTATGTGAGATATTTAAGAAGTGGGTTTACCAGTGCCACCTCCTAGTGAGTTTTCATGACTGAGTTTTGAATCTGGGATTTGAGCCCAAATCTCCTAACTCATAGCACAACACTCTGCAACACCACACACTGGATCTCAATAGGGGGTAGAGGTGTAGAGCTGTGAGTCTGAACTCAAAAAGAGGACATGATGTTGAAAATTTTGGGAACCAGTGTTCCAGAGCATCACTGATAGGTGTGTAGTTGACACATACATTTTGAATGGACTCTGAGAAACTTCAATATGCACTCCTCTGTTACAGATAATGCATGTAACAATAGTTATCACAGTATGATATAATATGGTCTTTAGTAGCAGTATGAGGCAATGCAAGCTTGCTCCTATAGTTGTGTTGTGTATCATAATTAGCCCAAAAGCAAGAAGGAAGGTAAACAGGAAAGAATGTTTAATCTGATAGTAACTCAGTTCTCAAATATTCTAGAGGCCTAATCTGAGAAACATATTTCAGTTGTTCCTCATAAATTGGATTTGGGAACCCCAGTAAGAATGCCACCAGAGATTTCTCTTAGTGTCAACTGGGCTCCCTGTCCTTCTTGATCTTTGTTAAGCCTCCATCAACCCCGAAGGTCAGGGTGCTACACAGTGAAGTGCTGAACTCTGGTTTCAGATTTAGCTCAATGAACGTTTGTGGGCTTCACTCAGGTCCCTGAAATATTCTTTGATTATAAAATTGGTCAGTGACTGTAGTCCAGTGCTTTACTTTAAAGCACACTAATGTGCTCAGAAAAGAGATAAAGGTAAGCTGGGGTGGTGGGACAAGGAGCAAGGAAACGTTTTAATTATGCTAGAAATGTGTATTATTGCCTAGTTTTTGTCTCTATCTCTATCTCTCTCTGTGTGTGTGTTTGTGTTTTTCTCCCTGAGCATCCCCAGCCTGCCCTCTATGAAAAAGGTATTTTCTCATGCTTTCTGGGGGTGGGAGAGTACATGATTTGGTATGTGAGTCTCACCAGTGCCAATTTCTTGACTCTGGACCCCACCAGTGTGTATTTTGTGAAATGGATGTTGCCCATTTCACTCTTATAATGTGACAGAAACAGAGGAATGGAAAAGGTGTGCTGGAGACTTTTGTCTGGGGGGAAAAAAGCTTTACAACAAGCTTTCTAGTCACCTTCATGCATGCTGTTCCAAACCACATCATGTTTCCATGTATCATGAAGTCTTAAACCTATTTAAACATGGTGTTCTGCAAGGATTCTCAGACCTCAAAAATCTCATGCTGCTGCCTACTAGGAAATATATATCCTGTATGTCTATAGCCTTCCACACATGCAACTTCTTTGCCCTATCCTCTGGGTTCCTGAAAATTGAATAGATACATTCATTAACAAGAAGTAGTGGCAGATGCCATTTTCCAGTAGCCTTCAGCTGTCGTACAGTTGCTTCCCAGAGACTGTGCAATTGATTTAATATTACCATCTGCCTGCTAGTCTCACCTTAAGAGCAGGAACTGGGAGTAGAACTAATAGCTTTATTATTTAAAAATACATTCAAAAGTTAAGTTCCCTCCTGATATATAAGGTTGATTTCCATAATCTGAAATAGTCTAATTTTCTTTTCTTGCAGAACCTTTCAGAAGTCCATTAAATGTCTATAGACATTTCCAGATTGTATTACGCAGATAGATATTTGTAGCTCTACTATACATTCTCTTCCTCCTTTCTACTAGGGCAATAGGATAAGTAAACACATGCGAGAAACACATTTCAAGTTCCCTTGGAGAAGAGAGTATTTTAAACCACAATTGATAGGCTGGGGTGCACCACATCAGATGCTAGATTTTTCATACACAGTTTAGGTCTCTCTTAGGGAACATAAAGGAGCTAAAAGCAATCTGATAAAGCATCAGCCACCTGCAAATAACTTCAGAAGGCTGCAGAATAATCATAATATGGGGGCAAAGTCTTTTCCTGCTGTGCAGTAAACCTGCCGCTTGGTACAAATTTTCCATTTTTTATTGTAAAAAATGCACATGTAAACAAAAAATGCATTCATGCCCATCTGCCTCTTGGTTTTTATTTTTATTTTTGGAAAGTTTAGAGATGATATATCTTGATGGTTTTTCCTTATAATAAGACTTTTGGAGTGGTGATGGCTTTTTTCTCAGCTTTCTGTGTTTTCAGAGGAACAGCTGTGCTTTCTAAAACGTAATCATGAATGGAACACCACCAATGAAGACCACTAGCAAAATCAATCCCATTCCTCCACCACCACCCATAAAGCTTCTTGTAATGGAGGATCACACATTACATCAATCTGGTTCCTACTCCCACTTCTGAATGTTATGAGCTTCTTTCTTCTTTTTTGATTAGCCCATTGGCATTCCACATTGAATATAAGCCTTCCCTTTTTGCTTCCACACATTTCTGTTTTCCATTATTCTAATCCATGCCAATCCTGCTGATTTTTTAAAAACTCTCCGTCTATCTAGTTTCCAGTCTTCCTCTACTCCTTTTTCTGATCCAAGTTTGCCATTGACATATTCCATCGCCCATCTATTTGTCTTATGCTATGGTATATCCATTTCCATTTTAATTCTGCTATTTGTTCCTTTACATCTATTATTTTGGCCTTTTGTTGTATCATCTGACTTTTTTCTTCACCTATTAGTTTGTCATTCAGCACCTGTCTTTGAGTTTTTGTGAGCTTTTCCCTTATGGATTTTGTTAGAGTCCATGTCTGTGCAGTATGGGTTAATAATAGCAACATAGATTTATTGTAAACTAATCTTTTTAATTTTAGATGATTTTTTAGTTTTTAAGAATTTTGCTTTGTTTACCAATGCAAGTGTTAGTCATTGCTCCAGTTCTTTCTGATCAGATTTCCTACACTATATTATACTATAAAAACATATAATGCCAACTCAAATAGAGTAGTATTTATTATTTTTAATGCAAAATGGTTAAAAAACAAGAACCTAGTGAAGAAAGAGTTGGAATGTTTGGGTTAGGAAAAAGGAATGAAGGGGTCCAGATGCTCATACCGTTCCTTGAGCAGCAAAAGTTTTATGCTTTGAATACATTCTTTCAAAAGGAAGCAAATGGGGAGTAGAGATGGATGAGCCCCAACAGAGAGTACACACACAATATTGGCTTATATGCTGCCCACAGGCAGAAAAAAAATTGAAGGATGGAATGACATCGAACGAGATTAGTAAAGGAAGTGATCATATGTGCAAAATTTGAGAGAACAAAATCAATGCTTAAAATTGACAGGAAAATCTTAAAGAAGAAAAGTGTAGAATATGAAAGTAAATTAACAAAGAAAATAAACATTTCTGAGCTTGAGAGTGCCATTAAACACCAGTCAACAGTGGTTTAAATATGGCAATGTTAGAAACAGGCCAAAAGGTAGCTAAAGTCCCCCCCCTCCAAGGGAAAAGAGAGCCTTGTGGTGCAATGGTTAAATTTCAGTACTGCAATGAAGACTCTGCTCATGACCTGAGTTCTGTCTTAGTGGATTCAGGTAGCCAGCTCAGGGTTGACTCAGCCTTCCTTACTTCTGAGGTCGGCAAATTGGGTACTCAGTGTGTAGCCTGTATAACTGAATTGAACTGTAAACTGCCCAGACAGTGCTTTAAGCACTATGGGGCAGTATATAAGCAGCACACTTTGCTTTGCTCCTTTAAAGATGAAAGACTTGTTTGGCAAAAGAAAAGAACTGCTAAGGCAAGGGAAACAAGATATGACAGAATACAATGAAACTAACAAAGCACTGAAAAAATCAGTAAGAGCAGATAACAAAAAACAGGTAGAAGAAATGATTGAATGAGTGATTGAAGAAAATCGAAGTATCAAAATATCTCCCTAAATATTAGGGAGAACAAATATTAATGTTACAAAGGATAAAGATGGAAATTAAATCTGAGACTGGGAGGAAATATTAGGAGTTACTGAAAAGTCTGTAAAGAACTATAGAAACAAAAGTAGATGCCACCTGAAGACGTTGCAGAACAAATCAAATTAAATATTATAAATGCATGTGAAAACAGTAATGACTAAAGTGCAGAATTAATGGTATAATATTGCAGGCACCCAGATCCTGAATACATTTGTTGCTGCTAAGAGGCTCCTGAACAGTTTCCAAAGTTGTTGCAAATGTGGTTTGTTTCATTAGTATCAAACGTAAGGACTGGATCAATGTCTGTGGAGCAGAAGTGAGAAACTATGATCCTCCAGTTGTTGTTGGATTGCAGCACCCATGATTCCTCACCATTGGCTACAGTGGCTAGAAGATACTGTCCAACGTTTTGCGTGTTATAGCATCCCACATAAATTGACCTTTCCCATAGAATGCAGGAGTCTTGTCAAAAGTTGTAAACTATGTACCAACATCTGGTACATAGAGGGAAGTCATCTGTGTAGTTGAATTTAATATGCATTTAGTATATCAGCAGGCACTGAACTGCATCTGAACACATCAATCTTAAGCATATTTATAAGGATATAACAGAATTAAAAATAACCTGGACTGATCTAGAATCACAGTGTTTTCTCAGCTTTCCAAGTCAGAGGATGTAAATGTCAAAGAAACAGTACATTTGGTCTTCTTAAAAGATAGGAACTGTTAAATAGAACAGAAAATAGTAAGGGCCATATTCTAGGAAGCAGTGGAGGCAGAGGAAAAAGTGTACCAAAGCATCAAAAGGATAAACTATTAATTTAAAATATTCATGCCCCGTCTTTCTCCTCAAGAGGACCCAAGGCAGCTTACAACATTAAAGCAAACAATTCTAAATGCTAAAAAACAATACATTCATACAATATTTAAAAAGAATTAAACAGATATCAAATTAAAAACTAGTGGATAAAATGTTTTAAAGCCATTCTAAAAATGCATTTTGAAAATTATAATAGTTATAAAATTATAAACAAATGTTTTAAAAGTGCAGCAGCCCAATTTTTAAGAACTCCCTCATAGGCAACCAGTTATGGAGAAAAGGTTTGCCAGAAGAGAAAGCTCTTTGCCTGCCTGCAGGAAGACAGCAAAGAGGGGACTAATGTGGAATAGCGACTGATAGAGAAGCCCTATCTTGTGTCCTTGCCAAATGGACCTGTGAGGGTGGTGGGATGGAAAGAAAGGTGTCCCCTGATGCTTATAAAACCCAAGAAGGCTCATAAAGGGAGATGTGGTCTTTCAGGTAGTTTGGATCCAAGTCTTTTAGGGCTTTATAGGTCAAAACCAGCACTTTGAATCATACCCAGAAACAGACTGGCAGCCAGTGGAACTGCTGTATAATGGTGGTGGCGGTGGTGGTTATGGTTATGGTTATGGTTATGTGATCTTTGTGAATTCAAATTAACAATCTGGCTGTAACAGTTTGGGCCCACTGAAGTCACTAAACACTTTCCAAAGGCAGTCTCATGTAGAGCACACTGCAGTAATCTACCTGGGATGTAACTAAGCATGTCTCACTGAGGCCAGGTCAAACATTTGCAGGAAAGGGTGCAGCTGGCACACTAGTTTTAATTGTGCAAAGGCACTCCTGGCCATTACTGAGACCTGTGCATTTAAGTTCATGGATGAACCCAGGAGCAAGGAACACACCCAAGCTGCAATCTTGTGTTTTCAAGGTTAGCCCCATCCAGCACTGGCTGAAACCCTCTTTCCTCATCTGTATATTCAAGTGACCTGGAATAAACTGAAGCTTGATTAAGCTTCAGTTTATTCACTCCAATCCAGTCCATTACTGACATCAGACACCAATTTAGAACTGAAGCAGCTTCACTGGAATTAGATGAAAAGGAGGGATAGAATTAGGTGTCATCCACATACTGATGACATTGAACCCCAAAACCCCAGGCTACCTCAACCCACCAGTTTCATGTAGATGTTAAATAGCCTAGGGACAGAACGCAACCCTGAGGGACATCACAGGCCAGTGGCCAGGGTGTCAAACAGGAGTCCCTGAATACCACCTTCTCATTTTTGTCCTTCAGGAAGAACCAGAGCTACTGTAGAGAAATGTTTCTAACTCCTATCCCAGAGAATTGGCCCAGAAAGCTAACATGGTCAATGGTATTGAAAGCTGTTGAGAAATCCGGGCAGAGTCAACTGCCCCATTCCGTTCCCAGTGTAAGTCAGCCACCAAGGTGACCAAAGCAGTCTCCATCCCATAACCAGGACTGAAGCCAGATTGAAATGGATTTACTCAACATTTGTTGTGTGTTAATGAAAGGTTGGCATGCAAAATATCTATCTGGGGAGGGAGGGTAGACACACAAATCAGGGCTACAGTGCAAATGTAGAATTAAATTTATCAGATAATATTGTCACAATCTGAAAAATCACCATGGTTGAGCAGACAGAGAGAGAGTTCTTCAAAACAATCTAGTGAGTATTGTGGCTTCATTTGGATCTGAACTTGGTTTTCCCATGTTTAAACTGAATTCTCTAAAGACTCCACTGCATACTTAGAATACTACATTTACTGGACAATAATGAGTTTCAGGAGGTATGAAAGGCAAGCAAGCTACAGAGGAATGTCTAGAACAGGGGTCTCAAACATGCGGCCCGGGGGCCATTTGCGGCCCGCCGGACGATAGTTTGTGGCCCCCGCCTTGCCTGCCCCCCCCAAGCGCCCACGCAGCCTCTGCTGTCAAGAGTCAAAAAAAGCCTCGCCACGCTCACTGGCTCTCTCCCAAGACAGCGCCTCTTGCACCCTCCATCCGGAACTGCAGCCTGCCAGCCAGCCCGCCTGTCTGCCGGCTGCAGTTCCGGATGGAGGGTGCAAGAGGCGCTGTCTTGGGGGAGAGCCGGCGAGCGAGGCGCGCTGCCGGCCCTTTTCCCCGAGTGCTCGAGCCGCCGCTGAGCGATGCCTGAGAGCGGAGCTCGCTCCCGGCCCGTCCTCGAAGACCGCCTCCAAGCCGCCAACAGCAGCTGCCGCCGCCACCACCTCTTCCAGGGAAGCGGCTCTCTGGCTCTCTTTCTCTCTTGGCAGCACCAGCCTGGCCAGCGGCCGCCTCAGCACCTGGCAGTGCTTCCTCCTCCTCCTCCTCCTCTTCGTCCTGCTTCAGCCGCCTCGGCTCTGGAGGCTGCCTGGGCTTACCTCGCAAAGTTTGCTCCTCTGTCGTGGTGGGGGTAGCTGCTGCTGCTGCTGAGTGCACCTTTTTTTTGAGGGGGGGCCTTCAGAGGAAGGTTGCCGGACCTCCGTGTGTGTGTGTGTTTGTGTGCGTGCACGCGCACCTGTGGGGCCCCCCGCCCCGTTCTGTTTAATTTCGCAGGTACCGATGGGGGCTTTTCTCCTTTGGCAAGGTGATTCTGTTTTTTTTAAAAAAATTATGTCGTGCCCTCCCCCCCCGCTAGGCGGTTGCCGGCACTCCCTCCCTTCTCCGCTTCTTTGTCCTGCTGGTGGTGGTGGTAGTGAAGAAGGAGCCGGAGGGGGTTGTGGCTGGCGACAAGGGCTCGCGTGCCCCTCCTCCTCCTCGGAGCCCCAGCCGGGCTAAGGAAACTCCCGGGCGGCTTCCTCGGGCTCTTGCTCCGCTTGGCGGAAAATCTGATGTGGCCCAGCCTCACCCAGCCTCTGCCTCCAGCGGCCCCCAGGTAAATTGAGTTTGAGACCCCTGCTCTAGAAGGAGTCAAATAACAGAGTACACACCAAATGGACCTCTACTGGCTTATGGTTTTTTAGTTGCTGTGATAGGCTTCCCACAAAGATGCGTCAGTTTATAACATGGTTCCTTCCTTGCTGTTCCAGCTCAGTACGAGCTCTGGGTGCTTTTCTTTGGGAGTTGTCAAGACACCCGTCTTTTGTTCTGTATCTGCACCTGTTTGATAAAGGGAATTGTCCCCCAAAATTTAAGGCATGTGATAGAATTTGTGATCAAATCTAGTTGTGTTCCTTACTAGGAAGAGGATGAAGAGGCTGAGGAAGAGATCAATGGTGTCCTGTCAGCAATTGCCAACAGCTGCAAGGCAGAAAAGGCGCACAAGGCGAACTCGGACAAACTCCCTCAAACCTCTGGCAGCGAAAAGGGGGAGAAAAGTAAACACAGCAGATGTCACTCACCAATGACAGTGATGAAGAGACTCTTCTGTATATTTGACTGTGTCCATGTTAAAAATCCATATCACATAGACAATTACGCCCGGCTTTCTTTTCCCTTATCATTCATCATTGTGAATGTTTTTTATTGGGTGTACTATTTGTATTTTTAAGCTTTTAAAATCTCTTGTGGAAAGGAGGAATGAGTCTAGCCAGGAGAAGGGGCACCAACTTCTGCCAGAGAGAAGCTTTCACCCTGCAGTGTGTTTGGCTATTAAAAGAAGACTGTATTTTATTGAGTAACATTATTGTTGTGTTTCTGCTGAAATTATTGTTCATCTGTTACACTGGTGTGGTACAAAATATGTCCCTGGTCATCTGTTATGACTGTGTTTTAAAAAATTGACCTGATTTTTAGCATGCCAGTCAAATCTTGTTTGTAATGTTGAATGGCCAAACACATATTTTAAAAAAAAAAATCAACTTGTAAGACTTTGTAAAATGAGACTTCCATAACATCAGTCTGAGCTGTGATTAATATGTTTAAAAATAAAATGAGAAAGCTATTATTCCCTATCTCCTTCCCACCCCAGTGCAATATCAATATCACATTCCCTTTGGCATTGTCGATAATATATAGCCTTTCCAGAATAGATAACAAACTCTTACTGCATCCAGTAGTAGTAAAACATTTTATTACTCTTCCTTCCTTCCTTCCTTCCTTCCTTCCTTCCTTCCTTCCTTCCTTCCTTCCTTCCTTCCTTCCTTCCTTCCTTCCTTCCTTCCTTCCTTCCTTCCTTCCTTCCTTCCTTCCTTCCTTCCTTCCTTCCTTCCTTCCTTCCTTCCTTCCTTCCTTCCCTTGTTTGTTTGTTTCATTGGTAAGCCACCTTTCTCCCAGTGAAGGGACTCAGAGCATCTCACAATGTTGAAACAACTCACACTAAAAACACACAAAAAATTACAAGGCTAAAAAACAGTTGGACATACAATAATAATTTTAAAAATCAGTTAAATAAATGTTTTAAAATTCCCCACAAGAACCACTATTTCACTGTAATGTCCTGGGCTACTTAAGTACAGATTAGTGTAAAGTTGTACACAAATTGGGTAGAGTGCATATAATGCTTACTTATTCCTATTATGAATAAATTCTGCTGCACTTCAGGGGTTCAAAGTGTCTTGTCAGTTTGAACTGGTTCATCCTCAACCAGGCTACATGACACAAGAAACCAAAGTTGAAAAGAGCTGAGCAATTCCTTTATTACGTAGACCACCAGCATCTGTGTAAGCTGTCCTGCTGCCTGTTCCTGCAACATTCATAGAATTGTTGTAGGGTTGGAAGGGACCTTGGAGGTCTTCTAATTCAACCCTCTGCACCAGGCAGGAGACCTCATACCATCCTGGACAGATGGCTATCCAATCTTTTCTTGAAAACCTCCAGTGATGGGGAACCCACAACATCGGGAGGCAAGCTGTTCCACTGCTGAATGGTTCTCACCGTCAGGAAATTCCTCCTTATTTCCAGATTGGATCTCCCTCTGATGAGTTTCCACCCATTGGTTCTTGTCCTACCCTCAGGCACAATGGAGAATAAATCGATGCCCTCTTCCCTGTGGCAACCCTTCAGATATTGGAAGACTGCTATCAACATTCACCACGAGTGGGGAAGAAGAAATGAAGAAGGAGGCTAGTGGTGGCTGTATATTTCTCCATGATATCCCTACTCACTTGTACAGTCCAGGTGATAAATTTGTCATCAGTGAATCTCAAGTGGAGGAGAGACAGTCAGTAAGAAAGCTATTAGGTAATTCTAGTATCAGATAGCGAATGCTCATCATATTATCTAGTTGCAGGATATTTATGTCAACGTAAATGTCACTACCAATAATTCTGCTCCTGAATTTGCTCTTTCTCCACTCTCTCGTATAGACTATTCCCAAACACATGTAGCAGCTGTGGACTCTGTGCTTGTGAGGAAGTATGTTCATGAAAACGCACACTATGATATATCTGATAGATTTACAGATACCAGCATATCTATTTGTTATAGTATTGGAAACAGTCTGTTACATCTTTACCCATATTGAATGGGTTTCTAGTCCCCTTTCTGGTAATAAATATTTGTTGTCTTGGTTGCCGTTCCTGTATGTCTTTAGAAAGATGTAATATGACATTTTAAGCTTAACTGATGCTGTAAAATTGAAAGGCCAAGACTGAGAGCTCTGGTACAATTAAACCAAATTATTTCCCTATTTTTAAATAAAACAAATAGAAATAAAAAGAGATAGAATATAAAATAATGTAATATAATATCCTGTTGCTTATATGTCACACTGTAGTCGGTCTATTTAAGTATGGATTTGGTGAGTCCATTCCGCTGTAAATTTCATTGATTCCAGCAGGCCTACTCTAACTTGCTTTAGAGCAGTAACTTGAATTGGCCCATTTGAATCAATGGAACTTATGGAGGAGTTAACTCACCGAATTCCCACAAATTCAATGGGCTTACTCTAGTGCAATTTACTGCACTAAGGAACAGGATTTCAGCTGATAATAATACAAATAGAACAATACGAAAGAACAATAAGCAGCTCAGAGACCACTGGTAATGACGTGGCTAAAAAATCTTGTAAATAAATAATAAAACTCTTCAGATCCATAGTAAATAGTCTATTAACTAAAGTCCCATTGCTTCTGGTGGGTCTACTTTACATATGTCTTAAGTCTGGACCTCACCCATCATTTGTATGGCACCTTTTCCCAAGCCACTTTCTGCAAAGGTAATTTACAATTAAGAAGAGTGGTTTGCAGTCTCAGAGATATGTCACAGAATAAGTCTTGTTCCTTTGCCTCTAAGACCTGGCACTGGCATAAGAGTAGGCTAATATGTGATGGATGAAACTGGTGTGTGAGATATGTATTTACCTCTCTTGTTCCTTGTATTAATTTAATGGTCCCCTTCCTTCTGCCTGTGCATATGCAATAAGCTCCTTAAGGAAAATTCAACATCTAGTCTTTCTTTACTGTTCTTGGCATTATACTTTACATAAAGCCTGGCATGTTGTATTGTGAAAAGAATATGGGTAGCAGGGTTAATTACTTGTAAACATCATCACAAACATAACCGCGCTGAAGTATCTAATAGGCAGACATTAGTAGGATCAGTTTAACTCTCCAAGACCATGCAAGTCATTTGTGGGACCTGCCCTGAAGAACTTCTCAGTGAGCAGCAGATGATCTGCTGAGAGGATTAAAGAGGTTATTCTATCAACTAAATTGTGCTGTTGATAAATATTAGGGAGCAGATTTTTTGACCATGTAATGTGAGAATCATGACTCCTTTCTTATCTTCAAAGAAATGTAAGAATTTGAGCCTCCTTGTTTACCAGAAAGGATGATACTTGCAGTATACAGAGGGTGAGAAATCTGTATCCCACAGATGTCATTGCACTCCAGTGCTTATTAACCTTAGCCAGCCAAGGCAAGGGTGAAGTGTGATGGGAGTCATAGTTCTTCAACATCTGGAGGACCTAAAAATTCTGATCCCTGCAATATACTAAGGACTACTATTCTCATACAGAGAACATCGTTTGTATAAAAGGGCTCTGAGCATTTCATTCCATATGGGGGCAGTCTTATGCTATATACTTCTACAAAATTACATGTGGATATATTTCAGGCTCCTATAGAAGCACACTCAGATATGTGTTCTGCAGCAGTATTTTCCCACAATGGCGTCATATAGATAGGAATGTATAATACTGTGAGAAAATCTGTAAACAATCAGCTTGGTGGCAAGACATGGATAATTTTCCTTTTTGTGAAGGTGGGTAGAGAAACTAGCTGTAGGCATTATGACCACAAATGTGGTTTTACCTCACTAAACTAGACTCAATCTTGATTCTAGTGGATAGAGTACTGAACCAGAACACTAGAGAGGAAGGTGCCAATCAGGTCTTCTCCCACTTTCTCCCAAAATGGATGAGTTTACCTTGGAAACACAATTCAAAACTCCAATGTTATGTTTCATCATGTCTCAAAAGAAGCTGCAGTTTTCTCAAGAAAGCAGAAGAGGGCGCTCTCAGATCAACTGTTGCTGGGTTGATGTGGCCATTTTTCATCTTTCATTACATCTTTGTAGAATTTTTCTTATATGAGATGTAGCAAATTGCCTTCTTTTGATATAGTACATGTTGCAGCCTCTCATTTTAGTCTACAGAGTGAGTGAAGGATTAGATCTGACTGAATTCGTTCTACAGCTTTGCATTGCTGTCAAAATCATTAGGAAAACTCACTTTTTAAAAATAACAGTGATCCAAGTCTGTCATGATCACAACCAATTTGCAATTTTCTCTTTACATTGATTCCTTTGTGTGATCACATACATGGAGGAGCAACAGCTGTCTTGGGACAATGAAGCTTAATAGGAATCAACTGCTTTTTAATTGTAGTCAATTTTGGTTTGTGTTTCTACAAGACATTGAACCTAATGATGAAACGGAGAGCATATCATCTGTTTTAACAATAGGGTTAAGATCTGATAGTTAGCTAAAATACATACTGAATCATTAATATATGTGAAATGCTCATATGGCTACAAGGAGTATTCATATACTGGCTAGCAAATGTGAAAAACAACCATTTTTTAAAAAATCTACCACAAACCTATTGTTACGTTCCTGCTGTTACTATTGCACTTTGAAGGAAACAAGACCAGATTTCCATTTCATTTGTTGGTCTGAACGTCTTCACCAGCTCCCATTTGTTTTCTAGGCACAGTTGCTAGTTTATAAAAAAAACCATAGGAAGGCTGCCACTCTCCAGGAAACTTATGTGATCCACCACCAAGGGTGTCCTCTTAGGTCCAAACGATAGATCTCATTAGAGCTCAAATCACATTAGAGACATGACACAAGTAGGCCTTTAAAGGAAGAACTTCCTTGTGGCCTGATGACCAATCACAAAACAAAGCAAGCTAACCTGCAAATTACAGGAGATGATGCAAGGTCTAGAAAATCTTTCCATGTTTCGTGTGTGCTGTAGGTAGGGCCACATGCTGTAGCTCTTGGGTACCCTTTGCCACCTGACTGCCATACCACATAATTAGCTGGGTTTTATTTGTCTTTCAGGCCCAGAGGGTGGCCACATGTATTCTTTTAGGGAGGACAGTCCTCCATTTGAAGACCTGGCGTCCTTTCTGGTTATGCACATCTCCTTTTCAAATGGAAAGGAGATATGCATAACCCCCCACCCCCCATGAGTTTTCCTGGCCAAGCAGGAATCCATGTCTCTGATTCTATGTCTAACACTCCATGCACTACATCATACTGGCTGTCAGGTGACACATTTATTAGACCAATACAGTCTCAAAAACAGGCTACTTTTGAGTCATGCAGAATGCTTCATCGGACTGGGCTTGAGCCAGAGAGGTGGGGGAGAAAAAAACCCTGAAAATCAGAACTTTTTGGGTAGGCTATTATGAGTAATGAATTTATGAACTTAGATCTTTATGTGTAGCAGAGGCTTTGACTGGTAAATGTGTCTAATCAGCCCTCTCAAAGAACCTCATTTGGGGTATGTGTCATTTTTATAAAGACGCAAACCAAGCAAACTGACATAAGTACTGATGCACACCAGGAAGGATATGGCACGGTATGTCTATTCTGTATGAACTTCAGAGGTGAGGTCAGTCCCAGGAGTGGACATTCTGAAAGCAGGGTTGAGATCATTCCTCTGAGACCCCATGGTCTCAAGGTTTTGAGTCTGAAACCTAGACAGCATCTTAAAAAGCAGAGACATCACCTTGCCGACAAAGGTCCACATAGTCAAAGCTATGGTTTTTCCAGTAGTGATGTATTGAAGTGAGAGCTGGACCATAAAGAAGGCTGACCGCCGAAGAATTGATGCTTTTGAATTGTGGTGCTGGAGGAGACTCTTGAGAGTCCCCTGGACTGCAAAGAGATCAAACCTATCCGTTCTGAAGGAAATCAACCCTGAGTGCTCACTGGAAGGACAGATCCTGAAGCTGAGGCTCCAATACTTTGGCCATCTCATGAGAAGAGAAGACTCCCTGGAAAAGACCCTGATGTTGGGAAAGTGTGAAGGCAAGAGGAGAAGGGGATGACAGAGGACGAGATGGTTGGACAGTGTCATCGAAGCTACCAACATGAATTTGACCCAACGTCGGGAGGCAGTGGAAGACAGGAGGGCCTGGCGTGCTCTGGTCCATGGGGTCACGAAGAGTCGGACACGACTGAACGACTAAACAACAACAAAAATATTAGGCAGGGTGTCATGAAATGACAGGAAATGGTTATTTAATTTTATCTGCCGGTGATGGAATTTTCAGGAATTACTATCTCTCTAGATCTTATGGCTCTTTCTGATTTACGGTGTAAGCATCACGAACAGCCTGACCATTGACTGAGGCCAGAAAGAGGTATCAGAGACAGCCCATAATTAAAGCCTATTAATGTTACAGAGAGGTGACTGATGCAGTATTTTCACATTTGTGCAGTCCTCCAGATGAGAGAGGCTCATGCTGAGGTATTCAGGTGCTTTCATTAATTAAAGAATTCCATCTTCTAATCATGCGCTGTCTCTAATGTCTGTTTCTGATCTGATGGAATGGCCGACAGGTGCAGCCCTACTTTCTTCCTAATCCACTACTTGTTTGTATAGAATTTATTGTAAGATACAATCATTTGCAAATATACATGAGAACTGGGATCAGGCTGCTCAACAGAAATGACCTTTTCCCCCCCAGCTTTACGAAAAGCATTGTGTAAATATAACACCTATATCTGAAGCCACAGGTATGAAAGAAAGCTGTAGGATATACAGTAAAAGCACCTAGGTTGTTTAGTTAAGATTAAACAGAGAGGACCACCACACCAGTTTCCCCAACTAGGAGACTTCCAGATGTATTGAACTAACAGCTAGGCAGGGTGGGAAATGGTTTCCAACACATGGGAATTTTCTACTGTGTCTAATGACACAGTTTTTCCAGCCTCTTTATAACAATCCCCACTTCTCACAGTCAAACACAGATAAGGCTTGAATAAATTCTAGTATGTTCTAAAAATGCTAACTGTTACCAGCAGTGCTGTTGCAAGCTGGCTCTTACCACAAATTTGGAAAAGTTACTTTTGGGGAGTATACTGTCGTGAGAATGGCTGATGGCCGGATTCCAAAAGATCTCCTGTATGGAGAATTAGTGCAGGGAAATCGCCTCAGAGGGAGACCACAACTGTGATACAAGGATATCTGCAAGCGGGATCTGAAGGCCTTAGGAATGGACCTCAACAGATGGGAAACCTTGACACCTGAGCGTTCAGCCTGGAGGCAGGCGGTGCAGCATGGCCTCTCCCAATTTGAAGAGACCCTTGTCCAGCAGGCCGAGGCAAAGAGGCATTCCCGAAAGCAGCAAAATCAGGGAGCTGGACAGGGAACAGACTGTATTTGTCTTCAGTGTGGAAGGGATTGTCACTCTCGAATTGGCCTTCTCAGCCACACTAGATGCTGTTCCAAGTCCTCCATACAGAGCACGTTACCATAGTCTCTCGAGACTGAAGGATGCCTATACACTGTCCACGCTGGCTGGCTGATGGTGAGAGTTGTATTTCCTCCAAGCTCTGCTCTTATCTTTGACTCCAGGGGTTTCCACTATTGTAACCTGTGGCATTGAAAGTATGTTTTATGCACGCATGTACAAAAACCTATAGTAATTGCCATAAAGAAAATATGTGGTGTGATGCCATTCCACAGTGGAGATGTCTACAAAAGTAATTGCTGGTGGGGATCCTTTTTAAGGAGAAAAGATCAAACAAACAAACAAACAAACAAACAAACAAACAGGGATAGCTTAAGTGCAATCTAGAGCCATAAGTCAAGTCACAACAAGCTCCTTCTCCTAAGTAAAGCCACCAATATATTGAAATATGCCCCTGTGCCTAAGTCATACATATATACATTCTTAATAACTTTCACTGAGGATACATTAAACCAATGCCCAGCTAATGCCTGTTCCTGTCTTTCATTGAAGGGAAAGCCACACCAGTACTCAGGAGATTGAATTCAGGCTCATTCTTAATTTTACTCATGTTGGTAAAAATCCTGTTGCTTAGCGTAGAGTAGGCCCAAATGAATAAATGGGGATTTGGTGAGTCAATTCCTTTGCAAGTTTCATTGATACTCTAACTGCAACTTAATACCCTAAAGTAAATCACAACTAGAATAGGCCCATTTAACACAATGGAACTTATGGAAGAGTTGACTCACTAAATCCCAATTGATTCAATGGACCTACTCTAGTGTGATTTAGTACACTAAACAACTGGATTTGGGCTGCTGATTTCAAAGAAACTGTTCTAAGTCTTAAGCATGACTAAGGCCGAATTTAGCTGATAACTTTGTTTCCAATTCCTGAAATATGTAACTTGGCCTTGGAGCTTATATCCCTTGCCTGTGACATGGTCAAGGGAAGATAATTTGCATATGATTAAGGACACACTTGTGGCATTTTGGTAGTCTTACTACAGTTGAGCATGCTGAAATGATGTGACCTAAGCTGTCAGGCCATTGCCTGACTAGCGAACAATCATCTTTTTCACATCAGTATTTCCACCTTCCTTTGTGTCTGTCTAGACAAGGCAAGAAGAGGGTGGTGGCAAAAGTCATAAAATGACATACTAAGGCTTTTCAAAGGCATTTTAATAGGAATTTTTCAAGTTTCATGCCATTGCCACAAAAAGTAATGCAATGTGTTACTTTTTAAACATTATTTACAATATGTAATGACAATGGGCTACGTTTTCAACACTGTAACAAGCAGCAGGAACAAATTACTTTTAAAAAGCAACCAGAGTTCCTGTTGCTTAGCGTAGAGTAGGCCCAAATGAATAAATGGGGAATAAATTGAAACTCTGGGTATTCCCCTGTGTCATGTTCTGAACTTCCAGTGCACACTTTCTATCTAAAATCTTTGTAAGT
The DNA here is from genome assembly GCA_037013535.1 of Intellagama lesueurii. Taxonomy (NCBI): domain Eukaryota; kingdom Metazoa; phylum Chordata; class Lepidosauria; order Squamata; family Agamidae; genus Intellagama; species Intellagama lesueurii. The sequence continues at coordinate 188,644,868 of JBAJHW010000003.1, read as the reverse complement.
TTATTAAACCACTTGCGAATTGTCTCTTCATCTTATTTCATGCTCTTGAAACCCACATATATCAGAGTCATCCTGGAACAGACAGTATTTCTCCTTCTTCTTTACCAGCTGTTGTTTCACAGCTGTTGTACACCATAATCACCCCATCATCTTATTTAGTGGAGTCAGTCTTCTCTCTAGAGATCTTATCCTTTAATGTTCTGCAAGGAGTTAAGAATGCTGGGGAAAGACAGAAACACTATTCAAATGTTAAATAATCATAATCATGTGCCATCAAGTCAATTCTGACTTATGAGTGACACTTTTCAGGGTTTTCCAGGTAGAGAATACACAGAAGTGACTTACCATTTCCTTATTTTGGGGGCACTCTGGGACTGTGCAGCTTGCCCAAGGCCACACAGGCTGGCTCTTTTCACAGGAGGCAGAGTGAGGAATCAAACCCCCAACCTCTGGCTTCTCAGTCAGATACATAAATCACAGATCCTTGAATATAGACCATTGATCCTTGAATATTCACATATCTTGAAAAACCTATTTATTAGTCAGATGCTAACTGACAGCAAATAATATGCACAAATGAAAAAATAGAAGAGAAGACACTATACCATTAGCATAACATATTTATTGTTTTTTCAACGCTTTTGGAGATTTATTTTAACAATAAAAGAATCCCTCTCTTTTTAAACTGTACCTTTGATTATACAATACATTTAAGAGTAAGTGTCCAGTTCCCATTGTTCATTCCCTTTCAACTTCCCTTAAGGTCACTGAGGTGTGCTTTGGATCTGACCTATCAGACTATCAGAAAGAGAAAGAATAATCAGAAAAGGGAAAAGAAAAGGACATTTTTAAAAGGCAGGAAAGATGGAAAAAATGGAACAGAGCATGGTATGGGGCGGTGCAGTATAAGGGCAATGAACATCTCATTCATTTCCGCATTCACACGCAGGTGTTATTTTAATATTTACCAGATATTTTATAATTTCTCTTTCCTTCCTCTTTTTAAGTAAGCTGTAATACATCTTTCACTGATGGGCATGCATCAGTTGACTTGGTGACTTTTTACCTCTGCAGAACTGATATGTTTGGTAGATCCCACAGCTTTGTAACATTTTGCAAAATCAATAATTTCTTCATGATACTGTCTGAGAAAAACTGCAGCCAGATATATATTTGGCCTTCAAGTGGAAGAAGGAGCTTAAATTAAAATTCCCTTCACGCCTGTCTCCATAAACCTGTTCCGGGAACTATGAAGATGTTTGGCTTAGTTCTCTATCTCAGACTCATCCCTCCCTCCCTGCACTCCAGACTGTTCCTTCTTTTCACCTCTCCAGAAACACAGTGCTTATTAGAGGTGTAAAGCATCACATGCTGATCTGCCCCACCTTACCTGGGACTGTCTTGTTATCTTTCAAGGAAGAAGTAATTATAAGAATGAATACAATCAAGGCCTATCCTATTCAACTTCTCCAGGCTGTTACACTGCCTGAAAAGTCACTGGCCAAAATCCAGCACTGTACCTCACACCACCATAAGGCTGATGATGTTGTCAGCCATGGCAGGTTTTTTTTTAGAAATTAAACATTTCCAGCCCCCTCTCCCAAAGTTCCCAAGGCTCCCTTGGGATCTTTCATTATGGGATAGCTGTTGGGAGCTGCACGATGGGGAGGAGTTGTTAATTTCTGAAAATCATTGCTGGTAGTAAATTCTTCATATTGGAGACAATTTTTGGAAATGAAAAACATCCCCCATCCCATGGTTCCCATTGGTTTCCTTGCAATGAAAGGGATCTGAAGGGAGGCTAGTAATGTTTGTGGGGGAACCCAACATTTTTAATGTCATCCTCAGTCCTATGCGGTAGAAGTTCCATTGCTACATTTCCATTGTGTTGTGTTTATGCACAATAAACCACAATCATATATAGTTGCCAAAGTCAAATCGGGTTGAAATGAAATATTAATTTGATTTAAATATTTGCTGAGTAAGTAGAGAGGAATTCCATGAAGCTATACAAGTTCCGTGTGTATTGTGTGCTAACAAGTTGGAATTGATCTATAGTGACCCTAATAATGCTTTCAAGGTAAGTGAAATATTTAAGGAGTGGTTTTTTTAGTGTCAACCCCCAATATGTTTCCATGGCCTAGGGGGAATTGACTCCCTATTCTGTCACTGTAACAACTACACATCAATCCTAATCCAAAGATATCTCAGCAATCTATTTATGAAAATTTTGTTTTATCATATGTGAAATCTCGAATAGCATCTGGGCACCATCAAAATTGCTAGTCAGCAAACATGACCTATCCTGTGTTCTCTTCCACTAGATCAGTTCTGACTCTCACCAGTTAATAGAATTACTGGACAAATGCCCAAAATTATTAATTACCTTTATTAACATTGGAACAGAAGACTGAGGTTCAGAATAAAGAACAAAATAACATTTTAAGTACAGATGTAAATTCTAAATAATCATGTATAAAACCATGCATGTCACAATCTGTCTAATGAAAGAAGCCAAGGGTTCCAATCATCAATCAAATATCAGAGGAGGAAAAGGGCAACCTTGTCTAACAACCCCTTCAAGACTGAACTGTGCAGGAAAAAAATGTGTTATGTGCCATCAGATTAAATCAGATTTATGGTGACCTTAATAAGGTTCTCAAGGTATGTGAGATAGACAGCTTGGATGTGCTCTTTGATTTGTCTCTGAGCCTGCATGCCCAGGTGGCTAGGAATGCCTTTGCAGTTAAGACTAGTGTGCCAGCTTTGCCCATTCCTGGAGACGTCTGGTCTGGCCATGGTGACACATATATTAGTTGCATCCCTGTTGGATTACTATAACATGTTTTACCCAGAGCTGCCTTTATAATTTGTTCAGAAACTTCAGTGGGTCCAAAATGCAGCGACTAAATTGTTAGCTGGGGCTAGTTACATGGTTCACATAACCTCCCTGTTACAGCAGTTTCACTGGCTGCCAATCTATTTCCAGGAACAATTGAAAATGCTGGGTTTAACATATAAAACCCTAAATGACTTGGGTCCAAGTTATCTCAAAGACCGTGTCTCCCTCTATGAGCCTGCCCAGGCATTAAGATCATTGTGAGAGGCCTATTTCATGGTCCCACCACCCTCACAGGGGCTTTGGAAGGGACACAGGAGAAGGCCTTCTCTGTCACTACTCCCAAACTCTGGAACTGCCTCCCATGGGAGGCCAGGTCGGCCCCCCATCTTTGTTGTCTTTCTGGAAGCAGGCAAAGATCTTCTCTTCATGCAGGCTTCCCCTTCATCACCGGCTGTCTAAGAAGGAGTTTTTAACATGGGACTGTTTGTACTGTTGTTGCTTTTAATGTGTTTTTAGTACTATTTTTATCTACTAGTTATAATATATTTGGTTGACTTGACTTCGACTAAAACTGGAGATTGAGCTGGAACATAAGCTTGGCATTGTCTCCTAGGAAAATCACAGTTCTTCATAGTTGCCTTGGAAATTCAGCCAGACTATTTCTTGAAGAAATTATAATAATTTTAGTGATAACCCCTACATTTTTTTCACCTGGAAGAAATCTGGCAGTAGCACAATAAGAAGCTCATAAAATGGCAGTCATGTACTGCCATTTTTCTAATTAATAGAAAGGTTTTTAGATTGCCTTAGGAAGAAAAACAACACGGTATGTGAAGATGAGAGAAATCTGCTGTGTGACAAGCCTTAACAGATTAGAAAGTAGAAAGAGCCAAATGAAGTGGATGAGTCCATTGACTGCTTCTTATTCCTCCTTTATTGCAGCTTCCTATGGACTTAAACTTTGAAGGCCTTTAATGGTTATCTTACTGTAAAATTTTTAATGTTTTTTCCTGCTTACTTAAGGTATATGTGTTTGTGCGTTTTTGAGTTAGGCTTTTGTCATTCTAAATGATATATGCTTTATTCAGAATTACCCTAACAGTGGTCTAAAATCTACAAGCTAATACTCAACCAATTTTTAAAGATAGCCCCTTATCTATTTGTACATCTCTGTCCCTATCTGGTTGTCTGTCTATCTAGCTTGCTAGTTCATTTACTTATTCTGTTCCATATCTGTTCCAGTGTGCCTCCTTGAGATGAATTTTTTGCGTCCTCCTCCTCAATTTCTTTGGGGATTTTTTATCCTTTATCATTCCTTTCCTGTCTTCCTTTCCTTTCCATTTTGCTGTTTGGGCCTGACCTGCTTGGATGGTCTGCCTGCTGTGGTCAAAGAAGAGAAGACAAGAGAAGGCTTCAAGTGGTGGTGGGAGGGGGGAGATTTTTTGGAATAAAAAACAAAAACAAAAAAACCAAACAAAAAACAAATGAGAATCCTGAAATAAAATAGCCCCCAAAAAGCTTTCCCTTTCTTGTAAAACTAAAAGACTGCTGCACAGAAAGTATGAATACAAATGAGGCACCCTCCAGAAGAACCCAAACTGAAAGAAATACAAACATTTTGATTGTGCACATCATTAATGATAATGTCAAAACTCTGGTGGGAAAAGAACAACAAGAAGAAGCACACCTGAGGTGGTGAACTTGGCATTTTTGTATGCTGTCCTCTCTACACAGAGAGAAAGAGAGAGCTTCTTTGGCACCCCTATCTACTATATACAGAAAGATACACAACTCATAGTAGATTTGTGCTTTTCTGTTTGATCTTCAGGAAGCCAAAATATTTGATTTAACTGCTTAGTTTCAGTTATTTCAAGAGGGGAAAAAGTTCATATATCTGAAATGGAATAAAACAGCATGAGAACAACCCATTCTATAGCAACAGCTAACTAAACACACTTAGAGACATAGTCAGTGCTTTCTCTGATAAAGCTGGGATGGGTTGAGAATGCAATAACAGACACATTTAGAGATTTGCTTTGGTGCAATTATCTTGCACTTCCAGTGTGTGTTTTGGTTATAGTGCTCACACAGAGGTTGAAACAAAGTAAAACCACCTTACATACACTTTGACAGATTAATACGAAAATATATTGAGTGTTATGGATACAGAATAAAGCATTATTGTTGCTGAAGGTTGTTCTCTTAGCAGTCAAAACCATGTGTATCTCCACTAATTGAGAACTAGCTAGGATGAACAACAAAACAACGGTTGTTTTCACACAAATGTGCACATAAAGAAACAGTGCCCTTTCATGACATTTTATCTGACTTTCATATATTCTATTAATCTGGAGTAAAAAAAATTACCTTTTCTAACACCTTTCAGGAGTATTTAACCTACAACTTGCTGTTGCACAGCTGAGCAAATCAACATTCTAAAAGACAATTCTAAAGATGGGGGCAACTCAAACAAAACATTGTAGTATTGAAACTGGATTTCTGATCAACACCAAAGTCTGCTTTTGCTCTGTGCCAAATTGGGGGAAGTTTGGACAGAAGGTTTTCAAGTTATGATTTTTTAAAAGTAAAATTGGTTCCCCCAGTTCAGAAATAAACAACCACAAATGACTCCAGATTTAAAACAGATGACTTAAATTGAAAAGACCAGTCTTGCTTATCTTGAATGAGAATGGTTGGCCACACCCACTTTTTTTAAGTTGAAAAGAATACAGTCTGCAGATTTAACCTTCCAAAAAAAAAAAAAAGAGGGGTGGCCTTTCAAAAGTGAAAACAGCCATTTTCTTATAAGACTGACCATGTCAGGTACAGACTTTCCAGCAGGAGCTTTGAAAGATAAATGTTGTATATATTCATAGGTGGAGGAGGAAAATATTTGGAGAGAAAGGTCACAGAAACAAACTGAAAATACAGGTTTTCTTTAAAAAGTGGGAGAAAAAACAGATTTGCTTTAAAAGAAAGTGACAGTCCTCCAGAAAAGGAGCTATTTCACCATGTATCTTTAGTAAACATTTTGGAGCATTTTGGAGAGCAGTCTCCTCACATCTGAACTTTTGAAATTGTGAATCAGGATGCAATTTGTTGACTCTTAGAGCTAACTTTTTAACTCCTTCCTGGCCAAATAGGCTTATCAGAATCATGTTTGCAAGGAGATTTTGTGTCTGGTTGTAAAAACGGAGGCACAAAAAGAATATTTAACAGATACATATATTGAAAATATTTTTAAAAATGTATTAAATATTCAGAAGCTCACTTGTTTAAGCTGTGAAATTCCTGTTATTTGTGTTGTGGTTGTGGATGGTCTTACTTGATGTTAGTAGAGCTTTGATGCCTATATTCTGTCACAGTCTCCTGTCATAGCCTCCATTCCACCCATCTTGTCACTATACAGTTGGTTGGTAATTTAAAAAAAAGCTCCAAATATGTTATGTGCCACCAAGTCACTTCTGATGTGTGGTGACTATATATATGAGTTAATGACCTCCCACATGTCCTATCACTGGCAGCTCTGCCCAGGCCTTGCAAGCAAACAGGATCTCATGTTAGCTTGTTTTCTCTTCTTGTCCCCCGCCCTTCTAACAATATTGTTTTTTTTCCCAGCAGGTTCTGCTCAGGTCTTGCAAACAACCCACTTCATGTTAGCTCTTCTTCTTTTCCTACTGCACCCTCACACATACACACCACTTTCACCAGCAATATTGTATTTTCCCGTCAGTTCTGTATTCTCATTATATGTGCAAAGAAGGATAGCTCCAATCTACTCATTTTTGCTCTAGTGAGAGTTCAGATTTAACTTGATTAAGCACATACTTCCTTGCCTTTCTGGTGGTGTGTGGTATCTGTAAGGCTCACCTCCAACACCACATTTCAAATGAGTTGATTCGCTCCTCCCTTGTCTTTTTTCCACTGTCTTTCTTTTACATAGTATGGATATTTTTGACCTTAGTTTCAAGCAACAATCTTTGATAACTCCCAGCTTCTGGTTTTCATTTCAAAAGGGGGCATCTTTTGGAAAATATGCACGCAGCATGTACGTAGAGCAATGATTTGGAAAATGGAAGCTAGCTTTCTAATGTGCATTCTGTGGAGCAGGCATGGCAACATTAGTTTCCCTGAGAGGTTAAAGGGTGTGTATGTTTCTTTGTTGTGTGTGTTGCACTCACACTTTTGGTTCACTAATTCATTAAGTCCTAGACATACCTTCAAAATATTTTGGCACAGAGGGACTGCAGCCACATCCCAGCTGTTCTTGCTTCTACCATTCTCCAGCAAACACATTACAGATCAAGTTATCATCTTCTGGAATCATCTAGCACTGGGTAAATCTACATGAGGAAAGTTGCTGTTGGAATTTGTATGCAGTTTATATATACTTACACTTCAGTTTTAGAAAACCAGGAAATTCAATTTATAGAAGAAGAAAAACCTCAGGTTTATGAATGTGGGATATTGTGCTTCTCTAGCTGTGATTCAAAATTCCAGGAAATGGCCCAGTATTGCTGCACAATATCATGCCTGTGTTGACAGCAGGGAAAAGGATGCCAAACTTTATATATCAAATGATAGCCTGAATGTTGGCAAAACCCATGTCAGCAGTCAAAATGATCTACAGGATACCCTCTTGAGCTCTCTACCATTCTCTTAAATGATGGATGTGTTTTGCTGCACTCTTGAACATAAAATAACTTTTGCCCTGAAAGAACATAGCTGAGGCTTCTTTCCCAATACAGATGGTTGGGCGTGTTGTGTACTGGATTGCATAGGGCAGAAGCACTTGAAATTCATGTAAGTTCCTTGGGGATTAACAATCCAATACCTTCCAACTCCACAGATGTTTCTTCTAGGCATTTTGATTACTTTGTGGCTCCAAGCAATAGAAACCTAGTGATTGGTGAAAAACAGCCCTGACAGTTGCTTTGTGTTTGGGTGAGATATGGTTAACTCATGAAAAAAGGAGTCAGATATGAGATTTTCCCCTGCTTGGTGTCTCTTTCTGAATGGTAGTGAGCAAAAGAGGGTATCCTGTAGACCAGTGGTCCCCAACCTTGGGCCTCCAGATGTTCTTGGACTGCAACTCCCAGAAATCCTGGCCAGCAGAGGTGGTGCTGAAGGCTTCTGGGAGTTGTAGTCCAAGAACATCTGGAGGCCCAAGGTTGGGGACCACTGCTGTAGACCATCTTGACTGCTGACATGGGTGTTATTAATATTCAGGCTGCCCTTTGCTATATAACGTTTGACATCCTTTTTTCCTGCTGGCAACATAGGCATGATATTGTGTAGCAATATCGGGCCATATCCTGGCATCTTGGATCATGTACAAAAAGCACTACAACCCACATTCATAAACAAGATTGGGTTTTTTAAAAAAGAATTGAATAACCAATTTAATGGTCAGCATGTATTCCAAAAGTATTGGGAATTGTGTTTGGCAATGCTATTGATAATTCATCATTAGAGAACTTTCAAAATTACTGTTATCTGTGGGAAGAAATTACTATTAAGCCAATTAATTTTGCAGTATGGAAATCTCTACTTTCTTCCTTTTCTTTCTCTGGAGGAAGAAGTAAACACTTGACAGAAGTTCTAGGTTTAATCCTCAGCGTCTCCATTTAGGGTTGGGCAAGACTCTTGTGTGAAACCCTGGAGCCCTATGCCAGCCAGTGCAGACTTTGAATCATAGGACCATAGAACTATAGAGGTAAAAGGGACCTCACGGGTCATGAAATTCAGCCCTGTGCCAATATGGGAAATTTGCATCTAAAGCATTCTTGACAGGTGGCCACCCAAGTTCTCTTTAAAAATGGCCAGCAAAGGAGAGCTCACCACCTTTTGAAATAGTCTATTCCACTTCAAACAACGTTTGATGATGGGAAGGTCTTCCTAATGTTCAAAATGTTTCCTTTTATATAATCTGGATCTGTCCATTTGGGTAATTTCCTCTGGAGCTGCAGAACACAAGCTCTCTCCATCTTTCATGTGACTGCCCTTCGGATACTTAAGGATGGGTAATCATATTGTCTCTCAGACTTCTCTCCTGTAAGTTAAACATACCTAGTTCCTTCAGTTATTCCTTGGTTCCCAGAACCTTATCCATTTTGGCTCCCCTTCTCTGGACAGATTCCCTCCAGATGCTTTGGACTACAACTTCCCACATTCCTGAGCAATGGTCATGCTGGGGGCTGAGGAGAATTGCAGTCCAAAATATCTGCAAGCACCAGGTTGCCGACCATTGATTTAGAGACAACATTGAACTAACAGGACTAATGGTGAGTTGGCAAGGTGGCTTCCTATGCAAGATGGCTTTCTTACAAGTGGAGACTGCCCTTCACAACTATCCTTGCTCGCTGCAGAAGAGGCATTTCACTCAGTGGGAACTTTCTTTTCTTTTCTTCACATGCTTTAAAAATGTATTTTAAATTTTAATGCTGTTATTATTTTTTAACTAAATTGTACTAGTTCTAGTTAAGATGGGTTGAGAAACAAATCTAAATATTAATATACTCGAAGAGTCTTATATCGGTCAGGTTCAAGGAAATAGTATTAAAAACTCTTCATAGATGGCAACTGTGGCCTATAAAACTTCATAAATTTAATAAGGATATACCAGACGTGTGTTGGAGAAATTGTGGCCCAGAAGGATCATTGGAGCATATGTGGATCTCCTGTCTGAAGGTCAAATCATTTTGGCATGAAGTTATAAATGGGATGAGCAAGTTAACATGGCAAGAGATAGTCCCTAATGAGACTTTGCTATTGTTCTCATTATTCACTGGAGAGAATGAGAATTTATCTGATAAAGAGTTGGTTGCAATACTTGCAGGGACTGCGAGAACTGAATTTGCTAGAATTTGGAAAAATGCTCAAGGACTCTCCTTTCAAAGATATTTGGATAAGGTGCAGGCTGTTGCAGTGATGGAAAAGCTGACTACCCACTATAGACTGATTAGAGGAGAAATTAGACCACGTAATTTGGTTAAGATTTGGTATCCTTTGTTGATTTTTGGTTTGGATTTAAATGGGGAGGATGAGATTTTGAGAAGTCATATTTCTGGTGTGTAGAAATAAACTATAAATTTATTTTATTTATTTATTTTATTTATTTAACTTATATGCCGCCAACATTACCCAAAGGTCTCTGGGCGGCTTACAACAATTAAAATACAATAAAAAAGATAAAACAATTAAAAGTCTCGCCCTCGGAGACTAATGGATCCAGATGGTTTCCTAAATGCTCTGGGGGATTATCCATGTGATATGGTTGGCGCTCCTGTCGAAGCTCAGGTCACCCTATGGAATAGGGAGATGACCCGGGCGGTTGACACGATTGCGCCTAAGCGCCCTCTCCCTGCACGCAGAGCCCAGACAGCTCCTTGGTATACTTCTGAACTGCGGGCGATGAAGCGAGAGGGGAGACGGCTGGAGTGCAGGTGGAGGAAGTCCTGCTGGGAGTCCGATCGAACACGACTTAGAGCCCATTATCAGGCCTATTTCGTGGCAATACGGCTGGCGAAACGGCAATATTTCTCCAGCCGTATTGCTTCCTCAGAATGTCATCCAGCAGAGCTGTTTCGGGTGGTCCGGGATCTTCTTCAACCGGGAAATCCGGTGGAGGTCCCGGACTGCTCATCAGCTCGCTGTGATGAGTTTGCCATTCATTTTGAGGGGGAAATCGCTCAGATTCGCAGTGGGTTGGACTCCACCATTACTGCAGAATCAGAGGATGTGTCCAGTGTGCCGTGCTTAGGTCAAGTATTAATGGATGAGTTTCAATTGTTGAGACCTGAGGATGTGGACAGGGTGCTTGGATCTGTCCGTTCTACCACCACTCCGCTTGACCCTTGCCCATCTTGGCTAATTGGAAGATCTGCCACAGGGGTTCGCACCTGGGTCCTGGAGGCCGTGAACTCCTCTTTGAGATTGTTTAATTGTTTAATTGTTTTATCTTTCTTTGTATTTTAACTGTTGTAAGCCGCCCAGAGACCTTTGGGTAGTGTGGGCGGCATATAAGTTAAATAAATAAATAAATAAAATAAATAAATAAAATACAATTAAAATATATACTCTAAAAATTGCCATCAAGACCCACAGTTGATATTATTTCAATTAAAAGCCTTCTGGAACAGGAAGGTTTTGACCTGGTGCCGAAATGTCATCAGCGTCGGCGCCAGACAAATCTCCCTCGGGAGGGCGTTCCATAGTCCGGGGCAGCTGCCAAAAAGGCCCTTTGTCTACAAGCCATCCCTCTTACCTCCTTGAGGGACGGCTCTTTCAAAAGGGCCCCCTGGCTAGATCTTAACTGCCGGGTAGGTTCATATGGAAGGAGGCGGTCCTTCAGGTATCCAGGGCCCAAGCCATTTAGGGCTTTATATGTCAAAACAAGCACTTTGAATTGGGCCCGGGCAGCAACAGGTAGCCAATGTAATATAAACAGAATCAGCTTGATGTGTTCCCTAGCGGCCCCACCACTCACCAGCCGCGCAGCTCGATTCTGGACCAGTTGCAGTCGCCGGACCGTCTTCAAAGGCAGCCCCACATAGAGCGCATTGCAGTAATCTATGCGAGATGTTACCAGCGTGTGCGTAACTGTCATGAGACTCTGCTCGTCCAGGTAGGGCCGTAGCTGGTATAATTTCCGCAGCTGAAGGAAGGCGCCTCTGGCCACCGAGTCCACCTGGGCTTCCAGAGTTAGACTGGGGTCCAGGAGCACCCCCAGGCTGCGGACCCTGTTCCTTAGGGGGAGTGTAACCCCATTCAGGGCAGGGAAATGGCCCTCCAACCTGTCCGGCAAAGCACCCACTAACAGCACTTCCGTTTTGTCTGGATTGAGTTTCAATTTATTAGCCCTCATCCAGTCCATTATCAGGTCCAGACACGAGTTCAGCACAGAAACCGCCTCACCTGGATTGGTGGAAAACGAGAGGTAGAGCTGAGTATCGTCAGCATATTGCTGACTTCTCAGCCCAAACCTCCTGATGACCTCTCCCAGCGGTTTCATGTAGATGTTAAACAGCATGGGTGACAGTATCGAGCCCTGAGGAACTCCATGACATAAACGCCATGGGACAGAGCAACTGTCCCCCAGCACCACCCTCTGGACACAGTGAGCTAGGAAGGAGCAGAACCATCGTAAAGCGGTGCCCCCAACTCCCAACCCAGCCAGCCTATCCAAAAGGACACCATGGTCGATGGTGTTGAAAGCCGCTGAGAGGTCCAGGAGTATCAACAGGGTCACACTCCCCCTGTCTCCCTCTCCCGGCAAAGGTCATCATACAGGGTGACCAAGGCAGTCTCCGTACTAAAATCCGGCCTGAAACCCGATTGAAATGGATCCAGAAAATCCGTTTCATCCAGCAGCGCCTGGAGTTGCCCGGCCACAACCCACTCCAGCACTTTGCCCAAGTAAGGGAGGTTCGCCACTGGTCGGTAGTTAACCACCAGCCTTGGGTCCAGGTTAGGCTTTTTTAGGAGTGGCCGAATTACCGTCTCTTTCAAGGTGGTAGGGACCACTCCCTCTCTCAAAGAGGCGTTCACGGCCTCCTGGACCCAGGTGCGAACCCCCCTGGCAGATCTTCCAATTAGCCAAGATGGGTAAGGGTCAAGCGGAGTGGTGGTAGAACGGACAGATCCAAGCACCCTGTCCACATCCTCAGGTCTCAACAATTGAAACTCATCCATTAATACTTGACCTAAGCACGGCACACTGGACACATCCTCTGATTCTGCAGTAATGGTGGAGTCCAACCCACTGCGAATCTGAGCGATTTCCCCCTCAAAATGAATGGCAAACTCATCAAGCAAGCTGATGAGCAGTCCAGGACCTCCACTGGATTTCCCGGTTGAAGAAGATCCCGGATAATGTTCCTAAATAATGTTAATATAATAATATTCTCTCTTTCTTTGTATCAGAGCATTGCACAATTTAAATTATGGACAAAGATGAAATATAGGTAAAATTAAAAACAAATTAAAATGTTAAGATACTTACACTGCTTTTGGCCAGAAGCAGGCTGCTTCAATAGCTTTATCTCAGCCATTTGCTTGCTTTTCTTTTGTACATGTGGTGGGGAATAACTTGCATGCACATAAGTGCTTCGTTAATTGAATTTCTCCACAATTACAGAAAATGTTTCCTGGAACCAAGTAGCCCCATTTTACTTGATTATTCTTTTATCTTCCTACTTTGCTTAGAAGTCTATTAAGTGACTTCCAGGTGGTCCAGTTAGAGTCTTGTTCTGGTGAGAGATACTCTTCAACATTCACCCATTCAACAAGGCGTATTGTTTTTGTTCATGGGTTTAGCCTAACCTCCACTGGTTTAATATTTAGAGCTTGAGATGTGTGCAGAAAACCTTTCCTTAATTTTAGCCATTGTCAAGGGAATTGGTGTCCATGAGGTGGATGGGTTCAGTGCTGTATTACCATATTTTACCTCTAGAGGGGTAATGCCAGCCAACTAATAGACTTTTTCAACGGGAGTAGGTTTCAGGCAGCCAGTAATACTCTTACATGACTCATTAAGAGCTACACTGACTTGTTTGGCATGTGTTGATTTATACCACGTCGCACTAGCATATTCTGCTGCGGAGTAGCACAAGGAGAAAACTATTATTGTTTATGAGTGTGCATCCTAGTCTGACCCAGCCAGTTTCTTAAGTATGTTGTTTTTGTGAGTAACTTTCTTTTTGCTATTTAGACAACGTTTTTTGTAGGTCAGGTTCAATCCAGAGTGATACCCAAATACTTTGGAGTAGGGCAATATTCCAAAATCTTGTCTTCCCAGCTAACTGGAAGGTTCCTCTCTGCTTCTCTGTTCTTTAAGTGGAAGGCAGAGATATGTGTTTTTAAAGGGTTTAGTTTCGGCTGGTTGTTTTTATACTATCAGGAAATATATTTATATAATAGCTAAAAAAGGAGTTGTATTAATTCTATTTAATTGTAAGCCATTATGAGTCAAATTCTTGAGAGAAAATTGACATATAAATTGTTTGAATGAATGAATAAATGAATTGGGTTAGACTGAACGAGATTAGAATGAGGGTTCAAACAACATTGCTACTGTTGTTTAAAATGACACAATCAATTAAGTAAAACTCCTCATCAGATGTGTGGTATAGGTCAGAATATGACAACAGCTATTCCCTCATGACCTGAGAATAGGTTAAAGATAGCAAAACAGAAGAATAAGGGTGAAACTGCAAAGCTAAAGGAAACTGAAGATGATATAGATTAAAAACTAAAGTATAAGGGAGAACACACCAAAACTTCTAGGGTCAAGGACTGTATTTTATTTATTTATGTTCCAACAGTTTTATTATGTTTCCCTGGCAGATATCCCACAGCTCTGAGAATTTTGGGGGAGAAGGTTGACAGAATGATGGTGCAGTGGGGACTTCCGTCTTATTGATTTATACCATTACCGTTAGATACGCTCCTTGGTTAATGGATCATGCATTTTTAAAATGACATCTTGCAGAAGCAGGTAATATTTCCCCCTGAATTTCAGTGGTTGGTTTGGGAGCAGATATGTTTTCCCTTTAAAAGAAAAAAGTATATAGGAAAATGTCAACAAAAGTACACAGGGAGGTAATAAAAATAGCCCAGTCTGAGTAGAATAACCATGCGACAATGGCCCTATTCAGTCGTTCTTAAAGCATGTGTTCTGAACATGCAATGAAGGGAATGTGCTGGCCTGACCCCCTCTGTTGTCAAAGTGTGAAAGCAAGAGTCTGAAGAGAGATAAGCTGCTGTGTCCAACTCTAGCTCACATGGAGATACTATCCAAACACAACAGCCTCCCCCTCTTCAGGCCATCACTTTCATGTGGAGATGGCTAGGGCTAGCATTGTCCCCTTCACTGCATATGTAGAACACATATTTAGGGATACCTGAATAGGACTAGTGTAGCCAGCACAGAAACACAGTACCAAGATGGCTATCTTGCCAAGTCCTTGAGCTTATAAAAAGACCATTCTTGCCTTCACAAGATATCAAGAAAAGCAAAAAGAGAAAAGAAAAAGAATGGGTTCAGTTGAATCCAACTGGTTATCTCAACTAGAATAGATGCACTGAAACTATGGGATTTATGTAGGTGTGGAGTATCCATTCAACAGCTGATTCAACGATTGTTCTCTAGCTTGGACCATTAATTGGATTTAAGCCTTTTCTTTGTGGTTGTACATTCTGGATAACTGTGATCAATCGGCTGTTTTATGCAGAACATTTACACCACCATTATCTGCATTGGAATACTCAGGCTGGTGTACAGGTTGAAACCGTACAATAGTATAGGCCTGAAAAGGGTAAAATTGTACTAATCCAGGCAAGGGACAAATGTGCCCAAAAAAAGGTGCATTTGCACCTAGTTGGATAAGAAATCAGAAGTGCAAACTGTGGTGCACCGGACCCCCTGAGCAAGTTGCACTCGGTCAGAGAGTTCGACAGGCCACTTACCTATCACCTTTGCGCTGGGGCAAGTCCCAGGACCTCAGCAGTGTGTAGCGTAAGCCCTTTGAACAAGTCTGACCTAAAAAGAACACTTTACTCATAAACAGTACTTTGCAAGTACAGACACATGGGCTTTGTGATTCCTTAGAACTCACTAAAGCTCAGTTAGGTAGGACTCTTAAAAGATAGCTAGTTTGTGGCCCTCTCCACCTCCTGGATTTAGCCAGACCCTGCTGTTCAAGAGACCAGTCCTTTTGTAGAATTTTTATAATTAATTTTTATTAGAAAAATAGAGTTTCATTAGAATCAGTTTATATTGCACAAGCTTTAGCATCAAGAACATATTCAAAGATCATTGCAGTTAAATAAAATAACTATTTCCCATTAAAATAATAAACACTAATAAGCTAACTAAGGTGGGCTATAGTGGGCTAGCCCCCACCTCCTTCTTTCTCCTTACTTACATCCTCTCTCCTTAAGTTTACATTCTCAAAACCATCATCATGGAATGAAATCCAGGACAGAACTCCACTGAGCATTCAGATCCTTTCACATAACCCATCGTCCATTTTTCTACACTCTCTAACTCTTCCCTTCTTCTTGATAATTCTGTCTGTTAACCAATTAGCCTCAGGAGGCTGTACCACCTTCCTCCTCTCCTTATTCCCATGAGAGTCCAGGTGTTGTTTATCTCTTCTCCAATTAGCTGGGAATGTTTAATCTTCCACGGGCCTCTCAATTTGGCCTTCATCGCTATCTCGAACCAGGCTGTAACGGTTTTTGGCAAAACACTCTCATGGCACTTAGAAAAACACATTCCAATGTCGCTCAAATCATCTTCACACAGAACCTGTCTGACTCCATCTTACATTTCTCTGACTACATATCCCATCATCATGACACAAACAATCCCAGTTTATTTTCTTGTCATGCTAGGGAGGTTTAGCCATAGTCAGAAAACTCATGAGGGTGTTATCAAGTGTTTAGTAGATGAAATGGGAGGGGAAAGGAGGCGACCTCTGCCTACTTGCCAAGTGGTTTCTCCCCGTGATTACTGTCCCGTTTACACACAGATTAAATAGTTTGCAGTGTGAAGAAGCAGGAATCAATTGCAGCAACTCTTGGGTTTATGTCCTTTACCACTCCTCTCTTCGTTCTGTATGGCCAGGAGTAGTTTGGACATGTTGCCTTCTGCTTTGGCTTACCTGTAGTTTGTCATGTTGTCAGACAAACAAATTCTGGTTAACAGTAAATATAGGATGTTCTGACAAACCAAGATGGCTTGTCTATACAAGCCATAGTGCAGATTAGCCACACTTCTGAGCCTAAATAACATGGCCAGCTGTGGTTTTCCAAAAGTGGAGACTTACAAATGTTTTCTCCTAACCATGCAACAGAAAGAGAAGAGAACAGTGAAGCATGTCCAAGGCTCACAGTGGTTCATTCTGGATAATGATGTGGAAATGTGCCCATTATCTCACTGGAACTATATGCATTCTTCTGTAGTTAAACGAGGTCTTGTTTCCTAGGGATCTTGACAGATAAATTCCTTGTGAATTCTTGAATTTGAATGGTCTGTGTAATCCACATCCAGCATGCCATCCACTACACCAGCCAATCTCAATCTTTTTTTGGCCACAGCCATAAACTCAATATGAAAGACCTATAGGCTGAATCAGGGCTGTATAAGCCACATAACACTTCTTTAACTATTTTAACACTAAACTTATCTGGATGTTTTTTTTAAAAAAATTGAGTGAGTTCTAGGTATTTTCCCACTCTTCAAGAATTCTAGTCTATTGAGGGTTAGGATAAGGGTTATATTTCAGTGGGTGGTTAGAATGTGGGTTAAAAGTACACATGTATATTTTGAAATCCACTGATAATTCCTGTGTCCTATGTCATTTCTGTTTCTAGGCACCATACTTCACCAAAATCTCAGCATTGCCATTTAATTTTATCCCAGTACATGATACTGTTGCTGTTATGTTCTTTTCATTCACAATCACCCTAATAAAACTTTCTAAATTTAAAACTTTGAATGTCCAAGGCGTACTCTACCATTGCCACCTGTAATGAGCTTCTGTCACTGAGAAGGGATTTGAACCCAGGTCTCTTGAGTCATAGGCTAACACTCAACCTTCTATAACTCATTATACTGACTGGGGCAAAAAAGTACCCCATTGGCAAAAAGCAACAGATTTGTCAGGACAATTTTTGTCCCGGTTGTTTTTGTTAGTAAAACAAACTAGCCAACAAACCACAGGTATACGTACAGGGCAAGTGGCTGAAGCTCAAAATCATTGTTTACAACTTATAATGATGTTTCTTATAACGATGTGGCAGAATGCCTACCCAGGAGGTTTTAGAAGAGGTAGTTGTTGCATTAGTCTGTGCTAGCATGTCAAGCAAAACAAAACACAAAAACAGAAGACAAAAGCATTGTGGCACCTTAAAAACTAATTGCTATTTTTTAATGTGAGGTTTTGTAGACAAGTCTGCTTTAAGGTACCACAGCACAATTGTCTCCTTTATTTTTGTTTCATTTTTGCCTGACATACCTTAGAGGTCTCATTCTAAGTAAAATCTGCAATAAAACGTGAAGCTTGGTGCACAAGGGTTAATCTCTTGATGAAAAGCAATATGGTTTCTAAATGGACGGTGGTTTCTATTTAGGATTTCAGGAAGTTTTCTTGTGAAAGAAGACTGCCGTAATTACTCAGAACATGGCCTGGTTCATACCCCAAAGATTTATGTGCCTCGGCCATTTTGAATTTACATCCCTAATGCACCATTGAACACAAAGTGTGCCCAAGGGAAACTTTTTCAACCTTCTCTTTTATTGCTTTTTAATTCCTTCTGTGCACAAACACATAGATCATGATACAGAGTGAACCCTCACATGCATCCAACTAGTTCTGACACACATCCCCTGTTTCTTTCTTCAACTAGCTTTATTATTAGCTGTGGAGAGATTATTTGGCTTACTTAGGTACTGAAAGGATTTCTCTCTTTCTTCTCTCTATGCTAAACTGATTTATTGGACCTTTTAAAAAACCCATAACGTCCCATAACATGTTACTCTCCTAAAGCAATTATGAGTTTGCCTCTACATGGGAAAGTGTTTGCTGGGACATTAGGGCTGGAGTATTAATTTAGGGCTGACCGACACTGGCCATATAAACGGTCTGGTAAGCTACACCTATTTAACAGAGAAAAGAGCTTCAGTTTCTAGCATATTGGAGACGCTGATGCCCTCTGCTTTAAGCTTGTGTTAGCTGTTCCAGCTGCAAATGTGCTCAGACTACCTGATTTATCATTAATGCAACACTTAAATTAACTCCTTGGGAACTAGCTTCTGGGATTTCCAAACACTGAGCAATCATGCAGTGACATTTCCAGCAGTGCTGGGGCAACCCAAGCAGCTGATTTCAAGTGGTTTATAGGGACGTGTTTCAAAAACATTGCTCCCAAGACATGATATTGTGCAGAATAAATGCAGGTTTAATAAATTCTCAAATGTTTCTGGGCTGAAGAGCTAATATTTAATTGCGCACTATTCTAGAACTCTTGCCATTTTATCTAGACTGATAGTTATTTGTTGCTCTGAATGACAAATACTTTAAAGAATTATATCAATATTGTAGAAGCCACTGTCTCACAAATTAACAACAGTCAATAGATAAGAATCATGACCATCAATTAGTTGTCAGGCTGCATTATCCACATTTAATGAGACAGAGACTGTTTCCAACATAGTTCAAAAATCATAAAACCTACCCACCTGAAACTTGGCAGGGACATTAGCAACTGAAAAACTCAGAAATATGAAGCTGAAAGGGACACAAAGGGTTACATAGTCCAACTTCCTTCCAGTGCAGGAACTCACAGCTGAAGCATCCTTGACACACGACCAGGGAGGGTCTATTTAGAAACCCCGAAAGAAGGAGGGTCCACCACATTCTGAGGTACTCCACTCCACTCCTGAATGGCTGTCACCATCAGAATGTTCTAAAAACTCCCTTTCTTATCATTTGAAACCATTGGATTAGGTCAAGCATTGGATTGTCAAGCATTTGAAGATGGCTATTATATAACTTTTCCTTTTTTCTTCTCCAAACTAAATATACCTAACATCCTCAACCATTTCTTCTAGGTCTTGGCTTCCAGATCCTTTATCACCTCAGCCATTCTCCGTGGACATGTTTTGGCTTCCTGATTAACTTCTACGTAGTGTCCAAACTCAGACATAGTATTCCAGGTGATGTCTGATAAAATCATAATAGAATAGCAGTGGTACTGTTACTTCACTTGATCTGGACATTATACTGCTGATGTAGCCTAGTATTGTATTCACTTTTTAAGCCACTATTTTCCACAGTGACTGACTTATCCCATCAGGGTTTGGAAGTAACGATGATATCACTTTTGCTTTCCTGTGTTAAGAGTTCAAGTTCTTTTTTTCCATACCAAGTGGATCATGGAACAGGGTTATTTTGTTTATTAAATGGCTTAATGCCATGATATTGCATAATAAATGCAATATCATTTAAGACACTAGGCGTCCATAATCTCTCCTTGAGACTAATCTGTAGGTACATATGAGAGATTTATTTCCATGTACTGCTTCATTCTGACGGGCTCAGAATCCTTCAAACAGTTTGAAAGAGAACAATTTCTGCTCCTAGACAGACTGAATAGGGGAGGAAAAAACAATCAGAACTAAAAAATGGAGGAAGAAGAGCAGAATGAATGAGGAGGAGCAGAGGCAGAGGCAAAAGGGATTCTAATCCACAGGAAGCTGGTTCTTCTGCTAATAGATGATAAAACAAATTTCTCCATGTTTGATGTGCATTGTTTTGCTTATCTCAAAAGGAAAGTCCTGTAACTGTATAATTGTGGCTCTTCTCAGGCAACTGTATATTGAATGGTAGGTTATATCTCTGTCAGTTCCACATCAGTCATAGCTTCCACCCAATGAGAAGCAATGACTTTTTTCCCCAGTCCATCCACATAGACAAGATATCAGAGAGGTTTCTTATCAACAACAAAGGGTTGGATCCCAAGGTAAGACAACTTATTTTAATGGAAGGAATGTTTCCCATCTCCTCTCTTCACCTACCAACATGTAGCTGTGATGGATCAACTGGGGGCTTTGGCCCAGGACACCAACCTTTAGAAGGAACAAAATTTTGTTGCTAGAAGGACACAGATCCACCCACTGCTAATAGGTGCTGGAAGGGTGTGAACCGGATATTTACCTCCCAACTATATAGATAATCTTCAGCCTTTTTCCCCTAGGCAAAAGGAAGCATTAAACAGAATGTTTCAGCTTATTGTCAAAAGGAAAATGTTGGCGACTTGAGTTTCCTGCAAGTCATGCCTAGGGATGAGACTTCTGGGTCAACGTAGATGGAAAAACACATGAAAGAGGTTCATACTTTCATTTTGGGATTCTTTAATAATTTCTGAAAGACAGCCTCTGAAATCTGAATGCTTCATTTTTATGAAAGAGAGAATCATGACAACTTTGACTTATTCCATGTTTCCGTCTGTCATTTGTTACCTTCACCTCTTGTCTGTCAAATCACCTGGGAAAGGTTTCATCAAATAGTGTAGCAAGGGCTGCTGTCAGCATCTAATCAAAACATCTGATGAGAGGAAGTTTTGAGTTGTAGAAGCAGCTGGATAGGTTGGAACTCAGTGAAGAATGTTCTTTGCTTCGGTCCTTCTTTGTAGGTGGGATCTGTGTGCTTCTGAGCTCTATGCTTTCATCTCTTGTGCTCCCTGTCTGTATTTGTGGATTCTTTCTCTTTCTTTGGATTCCCCCCACTCCATTTCTTAGGATTATAGTTGCTGCCACTGCCAGTAAAGCCACCCAGTATAGAGCATAATGGGCAGATTACTAGCCCACTAATGCTTTACAACTCCCACAGAGGTTAGCCATTTCCTCCATCTATATATACTCAGCAGCATGATAGAGAGGGATCCTCCATTCTCCACATGTAAGTGATTAAAAACAGCTGTGAGGACTTTGATTTCTCAGCTAAAATTCCCAGAAGTCTGTTTTGATGAATTTCTGCAGAACTTTGGGGGCAGTAGTCCAAAAATTCTAAAAGTCCCATGAATGTGTATCACTTCAATAATAGCTATTACTTGCTGTATATTCCATATAGCAAATAAAGAATATTAAAAGGAAGTTGCTTTCAGAATGCAATGAGGTACCATTCAGGTGCTACTAGACCACACTAAGCCAGGGACACAGGAGCTTATACAAAATATTCAAAGCAAGAAGGCAGGGAGGAAATAATTGCAGACAATGTATGGTATTGAGGTCAGAAGACAAACCCTTACCAACCATGGTAGATGGTTGTGTTTAGTTAAGCTTCCAACAGTGTACTTCTTGAAGGGAAGCTAGATATCTAGATCAGTGATCAAATATGAAACCTGTTTGCAGTGTGCCTGATCACTAGATGGAGATATAAGATGTAACATTATGAGGGCTTTTGCAAACAGTTGTTTAGCATTAGATTTCCATTTGTAGCCTTATGATGATGTGATGTGTTTATAATAAACCCATTGTCCTCAGGTACTGCTGCTTTTTTTGGGGAAAAAGTCAGATAGATTGAGTCGTTCTACATGAATGAATTCACCTTGGTTTGAGATTCATTTTCCACCTAGCTCTAATTACTGTAATTACAGGTATGGTGCCAGAAACTAATCAAATTCAAAATGAACTATAGTCTTTTTACATTAAAAGGTGTTATGAAATCCTTTTGCTCTATTTGTATTTTAATTGGAACAATTATACACAGTTTTATTCACAGAAGGTGTACGGAAATTGAAATGATGTATGACTTTCTGAGGACACATTAGGATGAGTGAGGATTGCCCCCCCCCCCGAAAATGTGATGCCCATCTATTTGTTTGGAAAACAAAGGCTGAAATCCTATTGAGCAGCTCCGCTTGCATAATTCAACATCACACAAGTGGCAGGACTTGTTGTTGTTTAGTCGTTAAGTCATGTCCAACTCTTCGTGACCCCATGGACCAGAGCACGCCAGGCCCTCCTGTCTTCCACTGCCTCCCGGAGTTTGGTCAAATTCATGTTGGTAGCTTCGATGACACTGTCCAACCATCTCATCCTCTGTCATCCCCTTCTCCTCTTGCCTTCACACTTTCCCAACATCAGGGTCTTTTCCAGGGAGTCTTCTCTTCTCATGAGATGGCCAAAGTATTGGAGCCTCAGCTTCAGGATCTGACTAGTTGCAACCAAATATATTCACAAAATGCCTCCACAGGTACACTGTACAATCAGTTGCACTGGGAACCATGCATTGCCTGGGCGTAAATGTACAGACGCGTAACTTTATGTTACATGAAGACAAACAGTATTCCAGCCAAAAATTAAATAATGGAAGGTTCCATGGGAAAAAGGATAACGGAGAGGCAAGCAGTTGCTTTGCCTGAGGCTCATTATAATTCAATTCCTAGCATTTCAGTTGCAGGATCAGGTAGCAGGATGAGGAGTCTCCTTTGCTTCTTTGTCTTCTCTAGATTTGTTTGGACAATTGTCTGTCACAGACTGTTTTTATCTGTGCATGGCAAACGATATCTGGTACGCATATCAGGCAAAATCCAAAGATTTGGTAAGTGGTTAAAGTCCGGAAACACTGTTTACAACAATCCAAGTGACGAAGTTGTAAAACGCCTATGTTGTTGGTCTACCTCTGTGTGGAACCTGCAACAAAATTGGACTCTAGTGGGCTAAAATGTCCTGTTAACAGTTTCTGTTCAGAAATAAGTCAATTAAAAATACGGCTTTTCTTCTAAGATAAATTTTTTAAATATCAGCTTTAAAAAATATTAAACAGAAGTTTAGTACGTATGTTGTGGCACTTTTATTCAGTTATATGCTTGAGGGTGAAACTGTTTTATCGTGGTCACCATGCGCGGTGGGTATAATGCATATGAGGGTTTTCTTTTGTGCAAGCCCAGTTGAAATGGATGGATGCTGCACAACGAAAGGCTCCCAGTGGCTCTGGTCCCACGTCTTGTCTAGAAGACTAATGAGAAGCAGATTGTAGGCACAGACTGAAGGGTGAAAAGCAACTGTTGCACAGCTAGAAATGTATGATTTCCCCACAGGGTCCCGCTCTGCAACATTCCAGAGCCAGATTTACTTCTATAACTTTTGAATCCATGTATTTAGGGTCTTTTTTTTTTTAATGACCCTATGGAAAAATTCTGACATGCACTGCTATAACAGCATGGTTCCTTAAAAAAACACAAAAACAAAAGCACACCAAAAAACCCAGGAATGGACACAGTTCTTCAGTTTTCATACAGAAGGTAGCTATCATGTGCCCAGTTTTCCAGTAGCCATAATGCAACACATACCCAAGAGGGGTAGTCATCATCAATTTGTAGCATATCATGTTTTCCACAATACACTGTGCTCAAAGAGGTTCACAAAAACATATAAATACAGTATCAATTATTGCAATTATGATGCATGATAACATCAATACATCAACATACCTAGAGTATACAATGAGATTACAATTCATATATAGAACATTACAAAAATTAAACAAGAACAACATATACCAATAGGTCAAAACTAATATTAGCAAAAGTATATTGACATTATAAGATTCATCTAGAATTGGTCCCTGAGATCTCCTCCCAAGACAGCTCCCTCCCCTCACCATTTTGCCTGTCTTCTCTGCCCTCTCCCTGCCCACTTCACTCTATCCTCCCTCCCTCCCTCCCTCCCTCCCTCCCTTCCTTCCTTATTTTGCCTGTTTAACTATGGCAACTTCTCCCCTGGCAGCATCTAAGCAAAAGAGGACTAACAAAAGCAAACCGGAGAAGGCTGTCTCCAGGCAGATATCTTCAATTACAGCTGCACGACAGTGCAACTATGTTAACTGTACAGGAGGGGGGGGGAACATTCTACAAGGCAATTCTAACAATGGGGGCAGCACAAACCCAAAATTATGGATTTGAAACTGGATAGGTCTGTGTGAGTGTGATATACTCAGCCCAGCCTGTGTCAAGACTCACTTACAAGACTCAAAGATCCCTTACAAATGTGTCTTCAAACATATGTGGGTTCATACATGTACCCTGAGAGCATAGCTGGTAACAAGTGCTTGTGGTGGGAGAGAGACAATTGGATGTGTTTTTCATGTTCCTTCCTTCCTTCCTTCCTTCCTTCCTTCCTTCCTTCCTTCCTTCCTTCCTTACTTCCTTCCTTCCTTCCTTCCTTCCTTCCTTCCTTCCTTCCTTCCTTCCTTCCTTTCATAGATACCGGTAGAGAGTGTTTCACTATTACTGAAGCTGAAGACTCCCATGTCTGTGTGTAAAGATGCAAGGCAGGGGGAAAACACAAGTCAGTGTAGTTGGCCATTCCAACCAAATTGCTTCTGTCTTACACCACACCCCATCGTAATGTTGTATTTGGGCTATAGAAAATGTTTTGTTCTCATTCATTGTTGTAGCTGCAGACTTCCTGTGTTTGGCTTTGTCTACAGAAATATAAGTCAGGAACCAACACAAAATGCTATTTATTTCTTTAAATGTGCATATCCTAAGTTTATATGGCAAGGGCACTCAAGGTGGCTTAGAGAATAACATACTCATTTAATTAACACAGACCTCTCTATGAATCATTTTATCCATGTTGTGTAGATTTATTGTATTGCAATGGGGAAAATGTTAAACAGCAAAACAATACTTAAAAGAAAAAAGAAAAAAAAAGAAATAGAAAAGTCAGTGTTGCTATCCATTAATCTTCCTTAAAAGTTGTATCTACCCCTGTTCACAATTTGCAAATAGAGTGAAACATTTTCTTACTCTTACAACCTCCCCCAAACCCCGTGCTTCTCATATGTTATATAGAAATCATAGCAAACTGTGGGCAAAACAAGTCAAGGACCTCATGCATAGCAATGGGAATCTAGTGTTCAAATTAGGCTCATAACCTAAAGCCTCCTTTTGACCAATGTCTGACAAGTTACTATAATGCAATTGTGCTAATCTAAAATAAAAGGTTTATGGGCTGTCATATGGAAATAGCTCAACGATAAGGCAAGGAGAAAAGGGGCTGGCATGGTCAGAAGGTTGACACTGGCAATTTTGTGGCCATGAAAACATCCCATAGGTTCATCATAGGCATAGACCAGTGCTTGGGAAGTTTACTTTCTTGGAGTATAGATTCCAGGGCCCTCTTAATGCCATAGTCAATGGGGGGGGGGGGATTCGGAGAGCTGCACTTGAGAAAGATAACTTTTTCAAGCTCTAAGGTATATTCATTGGGAAAACTGGAGAGATAGCAGAATTATTTTTCCCCAAATGGTAACTTACAGTGGATTTCATGAATTCACAAAGCAAGGTGGCCATCTGTTCTGCATCACCTGACCAAGGGGCAGAAGCCAATGTCACCATTTGCCTATTTAACTTTCTTATGAGGCACGCAAGTTGATAGGATGATTCTGAAAGCTTATAATGTTGGTAAATATCTGCTGTTTACCCAGCCCAGGGCCCAATGATGTGCTGTACATCCCAGAACTAGCAATGTCCTCTCCTGCTTGTGTCTCCTTTTGCATGCTTTCCCCTTCTTATGGAAGGGGAAGGAGAGGAAAATCCTAATTATGCTGGTGTTTTTTTCCCCCTGTTAATAATTTTTTACTTATATACTTGGTTGTGTTTTTTTTTATAAAAAAAACAAACAAACTCAGATGCCATGGTATTGTTTCCCAGGGCATATTAAAAGCCCCTTCCTCCTTTTTTTGGTAATTTGTGGCTATCCTTAGGATTTTGACAAGGTTACTTAACTAGGCGTTGCTGACAAGCATCTACATTGCATGGTACGTTTGCGTTGCCATTCTCCAAAATGGTGCAACAGGAAAAAAAAGTCAGTTGCCTCTGTCAGGTAACAGATCTGTCAAATGAAAGAGAGACCAATCATGAAAGGTAGTTTATTAATATATATTCCTGCGCCTGACACTTCCATTAAGCTTTGGACCAAGTCCCTTGGCTGCTCTCCTAATGAAAAATTGCATCCTCTTCTGTGACTTTCAAATCTCACTCACAGATGTGCCAACCCATTCCTAACACAATTTAACAAAAGTTATTTGTTGAAAGACTAAAATCAAATGTTTGGCTTTACTAAGAAAGATAATGTTGTGTTTGACAGCTGTCAAAGGGCAAGCAAGAAATCAAGCCCATGTCCTAAGAGAGCTTCATGCCCCTTATTATATTGCTTATTCGGAAATTTTAATCTTGCTCAATCCCAGATGTGTGCATTTACTTAATTTATATCCTAACACTGCTAATGCAATGCCGAAGGTGGCTAACACTGGTAAAATCAAATAAAAACAAGTGCAATGTTTAAAAACAGATTAAAAACTCCATCTAAAATGCATCAATAAAAAGAATGCTTACTATTGCAGCACTTTTTGGGAAATATAATCTTAGCACTCCCACCCTCTCCTAAACCATTTAGCTATCCAGGAAAGCAGCCATGTTAATCTGTTTCAGCAAATGTATCAAATACAAAAGCCAAACTAAAGCTGGAACAAAAAATATTGTGTCACCTTTAAGGTTAACATAAATGTTTTCATATTTAAGATGCCACCGTTCTTCTGTTTTAGTTCAGCTTTGCTTTTGTCATACATCAATAAGAAGAAAACATCACCACGGAGCTACTCAAAGATGACATGCCAAAGGCCTGTATGAAGAAAAAGGTCCGGGCCGGCTGTCAGAAGGAAAAGGCAGAGGAGGCCAGCCTAGGTCCCTTGGCAGAGAGTTCCAGAGCCTAGAAAAAGCCTCTGGGAAATTTCACTCCCAGCTTGCCAGCTCTGTCCAGCAGGGATATTGACGGGTCTTTGGGTTCGAGTCCCAAGTCCCAATCTGAGACTTTGATGCCAAGTACCAAGTATGAGTCCAAGTCTTTGGTACCAAGCCTCAAGTCCAAGTCCCTATTACAAGCAAGCTTTTCCCCCCAGAAAAAAAAAGGGAGGGAGTGGGGTGGGTGCTGAGTTGTGAATCAAATCCATGTCATTGAAAGAAAAGTCCGGGTGCGACTTAAGTCTGACTTGACAGCGAGTCCTGTAACTCAAGTCCCCCATCCCTGATGTCCTGGATTGTCCTGGTGACTGGACTGATGGAACAGCCTCCTCTAAAAACCTTTTAAGTCCTGGGTAAGGTCATCCTCAGCACTTCGAATTGTGGCTAGAAAACAGACTGGTGAAAAACAGTTGTTAACAGAGGAGTCACATACTCCTTACTATAACAGGGCCTGACTGAAAGCATTTGGGACCAGCTGACTGCTCCAAACCCTTTTCTCAAAGGCAGCCACACATAACAGTGTGTTACAGTAGCCGAAACAGAATGCTAACTACGACAGGGGTCAGAGCTAGCATCTCCAAGAATTGGTTTGAATTGGTCAGTTGGCCTTTCTTTGTAAACACACTTATGACCACTGCTGAAACTTGGGTGTCTAGCCTCAGAACTGAATGAAATACACCCATGCTGCTAAGCCAGATCCTTCAAAGGAAATGTGACAGCGCTCAACATAGGTCAAGGCCCTATTCTCTGTTCTGTCTTTGGACTGAATATTCAGCAATAATGAGCAATGAAAATATCACAGGATACATTTGAGAATTAAAGTTTAAAAAGTCCTGCAGGAATTGTGACAGTAAATGATTTCACTTTTGCAAACAATGTGACTATATTGAGAATTTATTTATTTATTTATACTCCACCTTTCTCCTTGAAAACGATCCAAGGCGGTTTACGACAACGAAAGACAATATTTAACGTTGAAAACAATGAGTATACAACGGTGGTTAGCATCCTTAAAATACAATATTTAAAAACTAAAGCAGGTGGCACCATTGCATAATCATGAACATGGTGAGGATTCTGATCTTAAAGCCACAGTACTAAGCACACTAATTTGGAGACATTTTATCAAAAGAAAGAACATTGCTTGATTCAGATGCTTTTGCTAGGTCTTTTTCTTTTTAATATACAAGGATGCATAAATATAGATGTGTCCCCTCCTTTTTTTCCTCATGAGTATATTCACAATAGCATGAATTCTACGCCACATACAGGTTTGCCTATCTAAATCTCATGACTATTGTATTAATAATAAGAGATGCTTCATGACTGCATTCTACCAAAAATAATGTGGAGAATACTCAGTGTCTAATAGAAAAACACCCTTGGTAGGATTAGCCAGAGACATTTCCATATCTGTGCAAAACAACTCTTCCCCAGGTCCTTGTTTATTAAATATAACATGCAGAGATGGAGGTGGAAGGCATACAAATGCAAATCTCACAGGCATCTACTGCTCTGCTTCACCTTATAGTAAGGTCTGACTGACTCTTGCGACTCTGTCGGGATTCTCAGCACTTCGCGTAATTACAGACTTGTTATCGGTTGTGCAGGGTGGAGACAGTTGTCTGCTGGGTAACTAAATAAATGCATAGAGAGAGGTTGGGGCCCACCTTAAGTACCAATGCTATTGCCAACACATATCTACAGAAATGTGAAAAAATATATAAAATATTCTTCAAACAAGCATTATGCTTCAATGGTCTTCATAGACTCTGTGGACAGGCTGATTCTCTGCATATTAGAACAGAGGCATTTCCCAATAATACCAGTGGGACTAATTTTTAACTAGTCAGGGTTGACCAATAGTCCACGTAGGTCTGAATTCTCTATGTCAAATATCAGTGGCTTTCCAGGTTTTCAGACGAGCCTTTCTAACCTGATTTGAAATGCCAGGGATTAAACTCGGCTACTTTCTGCTTGCAAAGCATGTGGTTTACAACTAAGTTATGCCCCTTCTTTAGTTAGGTACACTTAACAGTATACATTCAGAAAATACCTTTAGATAAGCACTTGCTGATTCAAATGATATAATCATTGTCACTGGAGAAGAATATATGATATTCAGATCAAGCAAGGCAAAAAAGATCCAATCTGACAAATACCTTGGAATATGATTAAATGAATGCTGGGATAGAGGTGGTTCACAGTAGCAGCTTCATTAACATGAAGAACATGCTAGCACCCTCCTCCTCAAATTTGTCTTTGAGGATATACACTGGGCAGTGCTATATAATTTTAGTTTGACTGTGTGGGCATGGAATCATGGATTTTAACACAAACTATTATTTAAAAAATAGACACATTTGAAATGTATATACAGTATATTATTGGCTCCAGAAGGTGACTAATGAAAATAGCACCATGACAAACAAATAAAGACAAAAAATAAATAAATCATAAAATACATATGTGGGGGTGAGCTGACAGGAGCAGTTGTCAGGCCAACTCTGTGCCAAAAACTCTTGTCAACCGCTGAATTAGTTCTCCAGGATCTTCTTATCCATGGCAGTTGGTCTTACTGGGCTACAAGATGCAGGCAAACCCTGTAGACTCCCCAATGGAAATGGATAGCTCCATTCACAGAGAGGGGACATATCAGAGAGACCAACCCACCTACAAATATTCTATAATACCTTAAGGAGCAGGGTGGCTGGAGTGGGTTGACTTCCAGAGGAGGGCCCAGCAAGGATGAACTGGATAATGACAAGCACATGACCAGGAAGGGGGAGAGTCTCTGGAATATATAAAGGGAGGGGCATCAGAAGAGGGGGAGGAAAAGACTTAACAATGTATGTTTGCTGAAGTCAGTATACCTATGATGATGTCCAACTTTTGATAGGAGAGAGAAAGCGTGTGGTTAGGACTGTACATTTGTTTATGTTTCTTTCGAACTTGCTAAGACAAGAAGACTACTCAGAAAATATAAATCACACCTTCATCAAATACCTTTTTATACTATCCCAGGTTAAAATCAGTCTAGTCAGATAAGTGGTGCATTTCTCAATATTTGCCAAAATTCTGTTGACATACATGGAGTGTGAGGGCTCCATGAACAGAGTGCTTGTTTTTGCCCAAGCAAGCTTGAGCAAACAGTGGGGAGTTCTGCTAGCACAAAGGGTGAGCAGATTCCCCCTTGTACAAGGAATGGGAAAATGATATGGGATACTGATGATTCTTTTTTGGCAGAAAATAATTTGAGTAATGTGGCAACATCTGCTAAATAGTTCTAATCAGATCAAACATATTGATTTGTCTGCATTTTCTGCTATTCTGCTACTGTATGATGCATGGTAGCTTTTAAGCACAGGTATATATATTCTAATGTTTGTATACAGTAGGAAATATATAGGCCTCCAGAAATAACAAATATAAATGGGAAGCAGGATATGAGCAATTTATAGCATCTGTTATTTATTTTTCCACTAAGTAGAATAACTCAAAATGGCAGCGATTTATGTACTTCATTGGATTTCAGTATTAATAATGAGGATGCAAAAAACAAACAAAAACATCTACCTGCTGTTTGTTATTTCACCTTTCCTGGTCCTAAAACAATTCCATTGGATTCCTGCAGACTGAAATAATTTACATTATGTAAAGTATACATAATATTAAAAGCATTTGCAGATAATTTCACAACAATTGCAACTCAGCATTTAAATGGTCTTACAGAAGACTAAACATCTCAAAGTGGTATATATTGGCCATAATCAGTTGCTGATTTATACTTGGGTAAGTGGCATGAAATTAGCTGCATTTAGCGATGGGACTCTGGTGTTTAACTGAAAGAAGAAAAGAAATAGAAGAGGCTATTTCTTTTGCTTTCGTGTTCTTTAATTGATTCCTGAAATGGCACCTTTATAACACAAATGATTCACAATAACAAAAGGGATGCACAAACGTTTCATGTTGTTTCGTATTTTTCCTCTTTTGTTTAACTTTTCTTTTACCCACTGTCTCTCAAGTTGCCCAGGAAATTTTTCATTCAATGGCATCATGAGGGCTGCAGTGATGCTGCAGGAGTAGTAGAGGTACTTCTGAATCTGTAAAAGGTCCACTCTTGGGTTTGTTGGAACCTAGTGAGAAAAAGGGCTTCTTTGCTTTACAGTCCTTCCTTGTGAGTAGAATTACTGTGTGCTGCTGAGCTTTGTTCTGCTGCTCTCCACTTTGGATTGTTTGTCTGCTGTTACCCATGGGACTGAGAAAGCATCATCTCGTAGAGGAGATTAGAAAAATCTCTGTATATTCTTATGGTTTTGGTTGCTGGTTGGCTTTGTATTTTTTCCCTTTGTTTGCTTGTTCATTTTTCTTGGTTTTGGGGAGCAAGAGTTTGTGTGTGTGTGTGTGTGCTTGTGCTTTTTTATTTTCAATGTTTTCCCTTGTGTGTGGCAGTTGTGCTGCCCAAGCCCGTATGGTCTCTGTTTTGCTCAGTGGTTAGAAGTGTCACTGAATTCGTACTACTGTTTGTCCTTTTCTAATTTTTGGGTGTTTTACTGCTTTTTAAATTGGTTGGTGGGTGAATTAGGTTTTTTTTTAATTTATTTTTTGCATAGGTCTCATGATCGTTCTTCTTTTTCATGCACTGTTGCCTGCTTTGAGAGTAGATTTGTTCTCTGCCGCCTTGCCTCTCTACTTCTTTTAGAGTAGTTTTTAAGGATTGTATAGGGCTTAATTTGGATTAGCATGAAGAAGCACAAATGGGAAATGTTCCCTTCCATATTGAACTAAAGGACCAGCAAAAGTAAAACAATCCTGGCCACTGAGCTTTAAAAATCCACGAATAATTGATATTAGGGCCACATAAAAATTAAATAACAAGACATAAAAAAGAGAAATGTCTAACCTCAAGGATCCT
This sequence comes from Intellagama lesueurii, assembly GCA_037013535.1. Taxonomy (NCBI): domain Eukaryota; kingdom Metazoa; phylum Chordata; class Lepidosauria; order Squamata; family Agamidae; genus Intellagama; species Intellagama lesueurii. Next base: position 188,612,793 of record JBAJHW010000003.1, on the reverse strand, counting down.
TAAGCAGGCTTTACTTATTCTGCACCATAAACAAGAATGTTAATCATATTCATAGATCCAAAGCCCCACTGCTGCACTGATGTTTAAGAAAAACTATGCACCTTGTTTTCAAAACAAGCATTGTGTTTTGTCTTTCTTTCTACCTTGGAAGTTCTTAGATCCTAGTAATACTCTGAACAGAGTGCCTTTATGAGTCGTAAAAGATAAAGATAGTATTAATAACCCAGGAAGCAGTTTGTCATAATGTGAAAGAGAATTCACAACAGGGGACATAAATTTGTACTCCTGTGGGCATTCATAAAATGCCATCACATATTTTAAGAAAAAAGGGTGCACTGTATGTATAGTAGAAAGGCAATTAGAAGGATGATTATTTTTCTGTTTGTTTAACTATCTAGAAATTGCAGTGTAAATATTATTTGTGATCTCTGTAAATTGTAGGATTAAAAGGTATGGCTGTTTTCAACAAAAGGCAGCTATATTGAATGAAATTCAGAACAAACTCTCTGACCATGCTTTGGAGACAGAACTGTTTCTCCACTTCTTTTCCTTTCACATGTCTTGAGTTTTATTCACGGCTTTTATGCTGGCTAGAAAGCTCAGTGAGTTCGGTGTCTGGCTGAGGAGTCAGAAGTTGGGGTTCCCCACTGTATGTCTTAGAAGAAGAGCCAGCTTGTGAAGCCTTAGGCAGGTTGTACTCCCAGAAAAAGCAGCATATACCTAGAAAACTCTAGAAAGTGTTGACATAAGTCATCTTTATGTCAGCTTTAACACATAGTTACATTATAATGGCATAACCGTCATAGAATGGCTCTTGAAAGTGGCAGATGATGGCTGTATTTAGCCTTCACCAAGTGATAGGCTGCAGTCTAGGAGGGAGCAAAACCTAACAGTCACTCCAGTAACTGGGAGTCAGCATGGGCAGACGCTGATTAATATGAAACCTCTGAGAGAGGTTGTCCAGATTTCAGGGGTTGGCATCAGTATATTGATGACACCAACTTCTTCTTTCCATCTTATTTCAAGGAAACTGATTTGGTCGTAAACCAATGTCTGGTGCCAGTAATTCAGACAAGACAGAGGTGCCCATGGTCAATCAAAAGGCAGATCAGGGAACAGGGATACAACCTGTGATGGATGGGGTGACAGTCCCTCTTTGAAAACAACTCAGGTTCCTAGCATGGGTTTATTCCTAGACTCACCCTGGATGTCCTGATTTTAACAGTGGCTAGGAGTACATTTGCACAGTTAATACTAGTATGCCAGCTGTGCACTTCAGCTGCTGACTATTCCTTCTTTCTCCCTGTGGAGGAAAGCAGACCATTCTCCCAGCTAGCATTCAGAGACAGGACATACCCTAAATCTTAAATCATCCTTAGTGATACATGGTAACATCCATAAAATTCCATGAGTCATAGTTTAACATGCCACAAACCGCAAATCCTCCCCCATAAGATCTGTAGTTAGGAAGGAATATGGGTTGTTCCTCACTCTTCTTGAAACAATTGCATATCAGTCTCAGTATGTTTCAGTATAGCCAGTGGGTGTGTTTTATTCTGCAACTGCTGAAGGCAGTAGTCGGTGTCTCTCTTCATTCTACTGTGATCAGATTTGTCCCTTTGCATTTTAATTTGTATTTCAGGTGCCCTCTGCAGTTCAAAGGGAAGCAAACAGGGGCTAGTGCTTGGCAGTTTGGAAATAAAGCACAAGAAAATGTAGTACAGGAAATGTGATGAGAAAGAAAAGGCATGTGAGGAATATTTTGGTTGCTTATTACATTTGTATACCGCCCATCTAGTGACAAGCTATTACTCTGGGAGGTTCACAGCAAGTAAAAGAACACCTCACTCTACACCTTGCCAATAGCAAATGTATAATTCATATGACAAAGAAAAAACCCAATGGAAACAGCTAAACGAAGTCACAAATTTAAACAGAATGGGTCAAACAGCTCTGTTACGGGGGAAGATATTCTTAAAAGCCTCTTTAAAAGCTTTCTACAAGTTAGGAGGGAGGGAAATTTGAAAGACTACAATGGGACAAAAAGCACTGTATCAGTCGAGTGGGAGTGGAGAGAAAAGATCCAAGGAGGAGGGATGGAAGTGATGAGGGAGAGACACTGAGGGCAAGAGGCCCCGAGTCCTGGTGGGATGCTACTAAGAAGGACTAGCTTATAAGAGAAAATGGTAGCATGTGTGCCAGTGGGTCACATGTTGTTCATGACATGTATAGGTGGCTGGCCCCTGTAGTGGATGGTCCAGCTGTAGTGCTGCATAGGGACCCATGCAGCACTATAGATAATTGAAATTGATGGAGGGGAATCCCTTCCCCCATTACTATAGTGAGGTCGGAGTTTTGAGTCCTGGGAACCGCTTTTGTGTGTTGGCAACATGTGGGACATCATTGTCAGCTGCTGATTGGTAGGCTGTGACACTGCTCCCAAGGATATGGCAGCGAGGGGGCTGGGGAGGTGAGATCTGTCGTTTTATGCTATTTTACTGTCTTCTGCTTGTGTGTTTTCCCTTCCTCTCCTGGGATTTGATCTGATGACAACTCCATCAATGCAGTCTCTCTCTCTCTCTCTCTCTCTCTCTCAGTTCCATGAAATATGGGGATAAGATGGCTCTGTAAAAATTACCATTCCTTCAGGAGGATGAACCAATTTTAACTCAAATGCAGCTGCAGTCGCCTGCCAATTAATTTAGGCCATGAGCAGAAGAATGATTAACCCTTCCACTCCCATACCGTTCTCCTCTCATTACTCCATCCCTGCTGTTTGTTTTGCTGCTTTCTTGTTGACCTTTACTATGTTTGGGTTAGTCCTTTCAGTGTCTTTTAAAGAACTTCCTTGTTTCTTTCTCCTCCTCCTCCTCCTTCTGCGGTACTGTGTTTCTTATTCTCATATTTCCCTTTCTATCTACATTTCCAAATCTTTCAGCTCTGTTTTTTTGGTGCTGTGTTGTTCAGAAATCTAAGCAATTCAGGGCAGAAAGCTGGAAAGGAATATCTTGATCCAGGAAGAAATGTTTGTTTCCTTGGCTTCCCTCCTCTTTTCGCATTCCAAACTATTTCAATCAAAAAAGTTAATGGTTTTAGTTTTTGAATTTGTGCAGGTTTCCAAGAACTGTTCAGAATTGTGCTGCTGCTATCAAGACACATAACTGGTTCCGTTTAAGTCTCTGCCAGCAAAATATGTTGGGTTGGCCCTGTAAATAATACCAGGTAGGGATTGGGACCTCTAAATTGTGCTAACAGTTGTGCTTGCTTGGTGTGTCTCCGTAGTGTCCTACAGCTGTGGCAGAAAATGGAAGGAAATACCTGATTGCTGCTGAATAAATGTCACTTGGCAATTATTGTATTCATTCAAATGCATGAATGATCCTGAGAGCCAGATAGTCTCTCTCTCACACACACTGTCTGTCTGGGGAAATAGCATGATGGATAAAAAGATGAACCAGTTCTAACCTTATTTAGTTATATGGATCAATGGCTGTTAAGGAAAAGGGATTCTTATTCTGTTTCTTCTTTGGTCTTCAGTGTTTGTTGTTAAAGGATAATATAGCAAATCTGTGAGACACCTCCTCAAATGCTCTTTTGCTGCTCTGCAAAGGCAACCTTGTGCAGTGTGCCTGCATATTGTTTGCATCTGAGTAAACATACGCCTGGTGGCCATGTCGCATACAAGTCTGTGGGCTACTCTCTTAGAATTTTAATAACAACAGTAACACAGGAAGATACAATATGCTGCAGTGAAGTGCTATAGCGTACAGATTTTCAAGAGATTCAGTGCAATGTGGTATCCATATTCTGAAATCTGATTGTCAAGCTGCAGTTAAGGAGAATAGATTTTCCCTACAATTAACCCATGTCCTTCTCCAGCAGGATTTCCTCAGAGATATATGCCTTGGCAATCAAGCTGGGATATCAAGCCTATGTTTACCTTCCAAAGACCAATCATAAAACAAAGCATCCTAAATGCAAGATGTTCAGGTAAGGGAAATCATGTGTGATGATAAACAGATATCTTTTATCACCTGGTGAAACACTTCCTCTAAAAACATCTAGTTTGACTCTCAGAGTACCTGTTTGATATAACCGTTGTCAATCTGTGATTGACCTCTAAATGATAGTTGTAATTCCATAGAAACATTGTATGTGGCTTACAGAAACATTTATTTCACTTCAGGATTTAAACGTATGCTTGTTTCTCCCTGAGAAAGTAAAATGGGGAAAGTGAAGGAGGATGCACTTCCTTTTATCATGAACTGCCAGAAGGAGTGCACATAATGGTACCTTCAAGTTCCATAGGAAAGCTGTATTTCAAAGGTGAAGAGAAACAAAGAAGAATACTTCCACATTTGGATGGTCAATAAAAATGGAATGCTCAAATAGTTCTACTAGCAGAACACATGGGGGTTTCCAGTCACTTAGAACCAATAGTATTATGTATTCCGCTTCTCATTTCTCTCTTGTTGTGTTTTGTAGTGGCAGCAGTCCTTCAGGTAAAATGACTGGGGAGTGTGTAGCCCTATGGCTGTAGGTGAACTGGAACTCTCGTCAGCTCTTGCTGGAACAGCCAATGAGGAAGGGTGTTAGGAGGTGCAATCTCACAGCATCTGGAGAACTACCTGTTCTTCACCCTTAAGTTAAAAGTTTCATGTGACAGATGATGAAAAAGGACTCTGTCAGGTTTATCAATCTTGAAAATCTTGAAAATACTGGTTTTAGCAAAAAATAATCTAAACGGATATAATCCAGATTCCCATGATCCTGTGCTGTTAAATATATCTTTAGTACTCTCCTGCATCCATAAGAAGCCAGAGAACAAATAATGTTGTTGCCTATGGAACTTCTTGCCACTCGGGAAGTGGCAAACATGTAGCCATACATATTTTATTCTTTTAATCTTTAGAGGCTGAGCATCCTAGCATGCAAGCACAACATTGCATCATTTTCTTCTCTATCTCTTCTTACAGCAGTCCTTAAAATAATCTTTATGCTTTGCAGATCTTCTAACTTGGTTCAGTTTTGCCCTGTCCCCCCACTGAAAGCCCTGTTGTTCTATTCATTTATAGATCCTGTTTCTGGCCCAGAACAACACAGTAGTGGCATTTAAAGAAAGCGACGTATGCGTACCTTTCAAGTCGAATTTCAATAAGTGGAGATAAAAAGTAAGGAGAGCTGAATAATGCATGGAACAACGCACTTTAAAAGGTTTAAAAAATGAGTTAGTGATACTGTAGTAAAATATGATGCATAATAGATAATTGGAGGTCTTGTTCTTCTTTTACTAGGTTATAATCCTGTGGTGCAGTCGCTACATGCTAAAAGTTAGAACTGGATGCTACCAAGCTATCCTCCAGTTCTCAAAACAAAACCACACACGGAGTGGCCATGTTAATTGCAAGGAAAAATATACCGGCATGTGGTAACTGACTGACAGAGAAGTTAGGCCTAAAACTGTGCCCTTTGAGGTACAAGTATGAAGCTCTGGGCATACTAGTATATCAGCCCATACTAAACATTTTTTTAGTAGGGATCTGAGGAAGTGATGTCTCCTGGCGGTGACCAGGTCAGGAACAAGATGTCTGCCTGTTAGTCCATGACCCTAGGACAGGGGTGGTGAAATGTTGGCACTCCAGATGTTTTAAATGACACCGTCCTTTATCATTGACAATATAGGTTTGCCACCCCTGAATAATTCCTTATGCGATGAACACCAGCGGTGACTTTTAGTAAGAGCTACATCACAAGGATTAGAAAACAGGTGGGAGGCCTGCAGCAGCTACATGATTTGGGACATTACAGGACCTGAAAATGGTTAAGATCAATATCTCTCCATGTCCTCCAAAGATTCTGGGAGTTGTAATCTGAAAAGTAACTTTTCCAAGCTCTGGTGTGCAATTTCTATTTATACAAATTGCCCAAGACCGGTTTTGCCATGCAGTAAGGGAAATAAAATGACCTTTGTAAGGCAGTGCCAATTGGAGGCAAAGGGAGATACAAAACCCTGAGTGCTTGGTGTAAATCACTGTCCTCTGTGAGTCACCACACAAAATTTTCCAGAAAAGTTATAAATTAAATAGTTGATGAGGCAGAGTATAGGTCAGAGTAATTCAGTTCTGGATACAGGCAATAAAGAAAAAAGTCTCCTTTACAAAAGAAAAACTATACATAGTGCTTGTATATTCTTGCCAGCCCTAAATAAAAACAGAGTTAAGGATGAAATAAAATATTCATTTAAATGTTGGGGGCTAAATATTAGAGGTTTCCATGATCATTTATCATGGCATTCATTTCTGTGTTTTGTTTTATTCAGGCAGTCCAGGTGGGCCTTCATCAAAAGAGTGAGTTTTAGGGGAAGGTCCATTCAAATCAACCTAGTTTATCCAGCATAGAGTCTACTGGGTTGTTGTTTCACTCAAAAAGCATTAACTTACAAACCTGATCCATAGGAGTTGTTGTTGTTTAGTCGTTAAGTCGTGTCCGACTCTTCGTGACCCCATGGACCAGAGCACGCCACACCCTCCTGTCTTCCACTGCCTCCCGGAGTTGGGTCAAATTCATGTTGGTAGCTTCAATGAGACTGTCCAACCATCTCGTCCTCTGTCGTCCTCTTCTTCTCTTGCCTTCACACTTTCCCAACATCAGGGTCTTTTCCAGGGAGTCTTCTCTTCTCATGAGATGGCCAAAGTATTGGAACCTCAGCTTCAGGATCTGTCCTTCCAGTGAGCACTCAGGGTTGATTTCCTTCAGAATGGATAGGTTTGATCTCCTTGCAGTCCAGGGGACTCTCAAGAGTCTCCTCCAGCACCACAATTCAAAAGCATCAATTCTTCGGTGGTCAGCCTTCTTTATGGTCCAGCTCTCACTTCCATACATCGCTACTGGAAAAAACCATAGCTTTGACTATGCGGACCTTTGTCGGCAAGGTGATGTCTCTGCTTTTTAAGATGCTGTCTAGGTTTGTCATCGCTTTCCTCCCAAGAAGCAGGCGTCTTTTAATTTCATGGCTGCTGTCCCCATCTGCAGTGATCATGGAGCCCAAGAAAGTAAACTCTGTCACTGGCTCCATATCTTCTCCTTCTATTTGCCAGGAGGTGATGGGACCAGTGGCCATGATCTTCATTTTTTTGATGTTGAGCTTCAAACCATTTTTGGCGCTCTCCTCTTTCACCCTCATTAAGAGGTTCTTTAATTCCTCCTCACTTTCTGCCATCAGAGTGTTATCATCTGCATATCTGAGGTTGTTGATATTTCTTCCGGCAATCTTAATTCCGGCTTGGGATTCATCCAGTCCAGCCTTTCGCATGATGTATTCTGCATATAAGTTAAATAAGCAGGGAGACAATATACAGCCTTGTCGTACTCCTTTCCCAATTTTGAACCAATCAGTTGTTCCATATCCAGTTCTAACGGTTGCTTCCTGTCCCACATACAGATTTCTCAGGAGATAGATAAGGTGGTCAGGCACTCCCATTTCTTTAAGAACTTGCCATAGTTTGTTGTGGTCGACACATCCATAGGAGACAGATACACTATTGTTTTAAAAATGGTTGAACAATTGTGTTGAACTGATCTGATGTAATAGGAATTGTGCACCCTTTGTGCAGCTGCTTTAGATGATGGCAAAGAAAGGGAATGATTGTGTCTACTGCATTAATAATTTGGAGTAAAATTTCTTGTGCTGTGGCTTCAAACATTAAGTCTGGGTAGTTAGTTGTCTTTTATGGAGTGGTGGTTTTTAATTTACATGTTTTGGGATGTTATTCTCACTCAGAACATTTGGAGATGATGTAGAGATGTACAGGGCTATCTACGATGTGCTCTGTATGAAAAAGAAAGTATAGGTTCCTGCCTTCTCGCTTTTTGGAGGGGGAATGTGAATTTTCATTCCCCGCCCCCCCCCCCCCGGAGAAGACACACAACCTAAGCTTTTAATCTATACACATTATTTCTAAGTTTTGTTATCATGTCATTAATATGTACAAATGAGTGAATGTAGTGAGCGTATGCACCCAAACTAAGTATAACTGAGTGCTGTGCAGTTCTATACCTATAGACAGGGAAATATGTCCTACACAGTTCAACAGGCTTAAATCTTGATTGGGTTCATAGACAACTGCAGCTTTATCCAAGCAATTCCAAATTTCTTGCCCACCTACTTCTACTTCTTCTTCTCCTTTGGTGACATCTGTCACATGGAGCATGTTTTACAAATATATCATGAAAGATAATTTCAGAAGCTCCATGTCTGGGTATCAGTAATTCTTTCAATAATGTCTCACCAAGATATTAATCTGAGCTTGCACTTGTTATTCTTTTGCTGATCCAGTAGTCAATTTTTCCAGTCACCTCAGCTTTCTCCATCAGAAGATGGGTTCACTAATACCATGGAAATATTTGTGGAAAAGCTGTGTGGGGAAAAAGGGTTTTTTTAAAATAGGTCTCAACATAAAATGAACTCAAATGAAGTTCTGAGCTTAATATTTTCTACTGTGCTAGTAGCTCTTCAGGATGTCAAGCCCTTGTCTTTACTACCACTTGTTCCCAAATTCTATTAACCAGACATACCAGGCACTGAACCAGGAAGATTTTGCATGCAAGGCATGTATTCTAGCACTAAGCCGTCGGCCCTGATAATTTTAAAATGCATTTTTGTCATCTGGATTCTACAAGCAATGTAGCATATATCCCAATGTCTACAACTTAAACAAATAGCAACCCCTCTGGCAAATCAAATTCACAGCAGCCCCAAGCTTTGAATAATGCAAGAAGAATTTAGCAGATATGACAGATCCACAATATCACTTGCTTTTCCACAAAACAAGTTCTTAGGAAGAAAACTTCTCTTTACAGAAAGACTCTAATTCTTTTGATTAAAAAAATAAGCAAAATAATAGGAATTCGATTTTTAGTCAGTGGGGCATAGCATTTGAGCTTTTCCTCCAGCAAAAGATAACCATTTTCAACAGCTACAGCTTCTGCTTGATCTACATGACCTGAATGAGAATATGAAAGACATACGTTTTCACATTTTTAAAGATTTTCACTTGGTTTCTAGCTTGTTTTTTTTTAAGCCCATAAATGACTGCATGGAAACAAGTTTCCAAAAGGAATATAAACAACTCACTTTCAAAAAAACAATTATCTGAAGGAAATCCTGAGCTGAACAGGCCAGGATCCTGTTCAGAACAAACCATTTGCATGACTACAGTCACAGGTACATTTCAATATTTATGGAGCTTGTGCAGGGACATACATGGGATATTCTTAGTAATCTTAATCTTAGAACAGCAGAGCTGGAAGGGGCCCTATAGATCATTGAGTCCAGCCCCTGTCAAGGAGGCACAGTGGGGAATCGAACTCCCAAACTCTGGCTCTGCAGCAAGATGCCTAAACCACTGAGCTATCCAGAAGTGTAACTCAACTGTTTGGAATGGGTATCTTTCAGAAGCAGATAATCTCACATTACTGTACTAGAAAGGATTGACACTTGGCTGGTCCAAAGCAGGATTCCAGCTTAACAGAACAATCCTACATAGGTGTTTGCCTAGAAATCCTGCTATGACCATCATGATCCTATAAATACTTTCCTTTTGTTCTCATTTTAAAAGTAACATTTTATGCAACTCAGTTTCAGGTTAACAATAAAAAAATGAGTTAATAGAAATAACCATCAAACAGTATAAAAATGCAGCAGCAAAGCAGAAAGAGCACAGCTAGACTGATTAAGTTTGCTATTCTATAATCACCTATGTAATAATGAACTAGAACTGATACATCTGTCAGTTTGGGTCAGTTTCCCAGGTTCAGTTTGTCCTGTCTCCACACCATTTTGCTTTTTAAAAAAGGCTACATGTAAACTTGTACAAAATTTCATATGTAGATTTTCCTAATACAACTCATTTTGGCATATTATTTTAACAGATCTGGCCAGTTTTCTGCATTCTTCGGCTGATACGCACATTTTGGCACCCATTTTGTATTGACAATGTGCTTTGCCAATTTCATAAAATTGTTTCATTTCCTTTCTTTGTCCATCAAGATAAAGCAGCTGAAAGAAATGCAAATGCAGAAGCAGGCAATACCTTTCTTAGACCACTGGAAAAATCAAGTAGATTGCAACCTTTCGATGGTAACATACCCCATCTTCCTCAGGCAGTTTCAAAAGTTTCTGGGCATGGTTGTTGTAGTACATGCCAGGTAAGCATTCTTGAGCAACATGCAAACAGCTTGTGAGGTGGATGGGTGGGTGGACATCCCCCCTCAAGCAGCATCAAGTAGCATCTTAGAATTTGTGTCCCATCTCTTCAAACAAAGGGTCACCAAGCGGTCTGCACCCCCCCCCCACTCCACTATAGCCGTTCCTTTGAAGCTCTAGGCTTCGATATGGCCAAGGTGAAAAGGGAAGCTGAAAGAATGCTTATGATGATATCAGAACTTTTGCTTGGGTTCCCATAATTTTACAGGTAGTATCTGTTCTAGGAGAGCACAAACCATAGGCATAGCACTCTTTTTATGATTAAAGTAATAACAATGTGGCATTTCAACATGACAGTGAGTTGCAGAGACTTTTTTTAAAAACAAGCCTCAAGTTTGTTCTTTTCCTGTTTCCTTGTTACACAGTTGGAATCAGGAAGCTCTCTCGGGGTTTTGATCTACAATAATTCAGAGGATATCCTTGTCTCTCTCCACCTTCCTATAAATAAATCGAAGAATTTTACTATGTACTGAGAAAAGCAGTATGCACAACGTTGCTTGTAGTTTTTATGCAATTATTATAAGAGCAGCATCTGTACTTATGAGATTTCTACCCTGTTTTTCCCCCCTGTAGCACATAGATTCAGATGACCAAATTAATACCCTTTCTTTAGGAAAGGATCTTCACATTTTGGGCTTCAACGGGTTAACCATTCAATGGTGTGCTATAACTGGAAAGGAGAGGTAAGGAAGTACAGCCCTCCCACCAACAGTTTCTTCCCCCCACGATGATATGGGATTACTTGGATAAACATTTCTTCTCATGCTCAAAAATTTCTTAGTTTCCTCTAAGCTCTCTCTCTCTCTCTCTCTCATTGTGTGTGTGTGTTTAACTGGGGCTTCAACAGGAGTACTTAGATCCTGTCACCAGCACTCAATTTCCTTTGTAATCTGGCAAATTCAGTTCTGTGCTTTGAAGACCTCTAATACCAACTCATGTTCCAGTCACCTGATCTCATGAAGTAATCCATGAGGCCCTATAAACCCTTAAGCATGGTACTTGATCCTTCCTTTTTTCCAGCATGAGGAAATGTCACAAATGTTTCCTAATTTAAGTATGGATCTTGGTCCTATGACTTTACACTGACACTTTGGATCTTGAATTCCTTCCTGTTTTGGACAATATGCCTGCTTCTGGTCAGAGCTGGACTGCTATGAAGAGGCCAGGCAACTGTTTAGTTATATCAGCCTTGGTATTTGATGAATTACTGCAAAATAATATTAACCCAGATGGTTTAATACTATGATAAAGCATAGTTTACTTATCTCTGAAGTAAGCAGTGCTAAATGGACTCAGCTTTACAGCGAGACTACATGTAACTTTATAAGCATGCAGCTCATGCATGAGGTTGGGTGGGTGTCCCTCTGAAATTTGAAGGTGAGGCACACTGCATTTGTTTTCTAAGCTGTACTTTTATGCAGGTGCAACTATTCTTTGGGCTTTGATATAGGAAAGTATGGGGACCCAATAGTGGAGGGGGGGGTCAGTAACATTCTGCCCCTGCTGTAGTCTTGAACTGCTGGATAGGTAACTGGCTGAAGGGCCAGAGATTGGGAGTTCGATTCCCCACTGTGCCTCCTTGACAGTGACTGGACTTGATGATCCATAGGATCCCTTCCAGCTCTGCAGTTCTAAGATTATTATTATTATTGATCCAGACTAGAGATCCTGCCCATACAACCTGTACATAGGCAAGAAACCCACAGTTGAAGCAGTTGAAGCCTAGCATGATTTTTCCATGTTTGTTTATACATTAAGGGACGACATAGCTGTACACTACCTATTAAAGGTAGCATCTTATTTGCCTGTTTAGATTGTACAGTTAGAATGTTACTGCAGGAACATGTCTTTGTCGTCTTCTGAAGAACTGAGGCACATAATTAATCACATAAAACATTAGCTGAAAAATGAGAAAAGGAATTGTTGTTTGTTTCTGCTGTCAAGTTGCCCCAGAATAATGGCGACACCATGAATAAGCGATCTCCAGAATGTCTGGTCCTCAACAGCCCTGCCCAGCTCTTGTAAACCCAAGCCTGTGGCTTCCTTTAAGGAGTCAACCCATCTTGTATTTGGTCTTCCTCTTGCTTTCTTTTCTTTGCATTTTGCTATGGATCTGACTTTCCAGTGGCAGCATTTTTCCTGACAACCAATAGACACCATTTCTCTCCTACAAAGCATCTGGGAGGGACACTGGTGATAAAAGATCATGGTAGGGAAAAGTATAAAATCCAAGTCTTCAAAAGGTTTTGTTTTAAATAATCTTTTATACACAACCAATGTGTATAAAGAACCCTTCCTTCCAGCTCCACACACAGACACACACAAACGTTTCTGTAGTAAATTGTAATTGTCCATCTTGTTCGCCTGAGGTTGGGAGAGGAAAGAGGCAGAGGAAGAAAATACCAGAAGAGTTCCTTCAGTTTATTTTGAATAGTATCTGGCAGCAAGCAGGGTTTTAAAATTATAAATAAACTATGTTCACAAGCTAAGAAAAGGAACAGAAGAAACTGCATTAGACATTTAAACAAAGCTATTGCATGCACAATATTTCTATGAACAGTATTGCGGGCAGGTCCTGTTTGACAAATTCCTGAATACATTTGACATCTTAATGGAGTGAATAATATTTCAATTTGTACTTTTCATACTCAGAAATCCCTCGTGAGTTGTGTGCAGAAACATTTAAGAAATAGTCTCACAGAGCCACTGAGGTGTACTCATTCATTTCTTCACCTTCCTATAATCTCTAGTCACGCAGATAGAAACATGAGGTTCTGACGTTCTACAAAATCAGATGAAAATGACAATGGGACACCAACTATCTTACCCCTCTCTGTCTCTGAAGAAACCAACAATGCACATGCTTGGGCAGAAGACAAAGTGGCATTCTACCATTCCATTTACAGAAATAATCTTGACTGGAATATAAATCTTTTTCAAGTTTTGGTAAGTGGACTATCTTTTTTCCCATACTTCAGAGCAGCAAGCTAGGTTAGGGGGCATGGGACAGAATGCTAGGTACACATAGCTCTGTCTTCCAACAGAGTAGAAGGGGTTCTGGAGGATAAGCTGGAGGCTGCCACTGTTCCCTCCCACCCCAGCATCCTGCTGCCTAAAGCAGTCACCTCTTTTTGCCTAATATTGGACCGGCCTTCATCCAACCTAGAATATAAGGATGGAATATAATGCACTGCAAACAGAGCTGAAAAAATTGCAGTAAATACATAAATAAAGTTTATTGGTGCATAAGTTAAAAAGGAACAATTAAAGAATGGTGGCAAGTAAGTAAAATGAACAAATATGTTCCTTATGAATTTTTAATAAAAATTCCATATCTCAACATTTTTAAATAGGAAAAATGATATAATTAAAATATATTCTCAGTTTACACCGAAATTCTGTGATAAAGTTGGTCATTTTACGTCTGGCTGGCTTTGTAGAAAATCATGCTGTAATACGCAACAAATAGGTGAGACCTGTTGAACTACTTAAAACCAAGTTATAGTTGTGTGCTGGTGAATAAAGATCCAGAACATCCAAAAAGATGAAAACCCAACAGGACCTATGGGCAGCACGTCCACATCTTTTATTGTTGGGAGTGGGTGCTGCGAGACTACTCTTACCTAAATTATTTATTTCTAGTAGCTTTTAGCAATATTGCTTCAGTCAACTCGATCCATTTGAAAGGCATCTTCACATACCTTTCTATTGTACAAAAGGTGCTTCTAAAGGTGCTTCTATTTACACTTGTTTCTATTTACACGTTCATAAAAAAATCATACCCTCTGGGTGAAGAATTTTGTGATTCTTCTTATATAATGCCTCATAGGCACCATTTGTTTCCATTATGGCAGGTGATTCATTAATACAAGAAGATTTCTATTAGAAGGGTACAAAAAGGACAAGGACATAAGGTGCACCATGAGTACGAAGAAAAAGAAACTAGGCACAATGCCTGTTTTATCAGATATATAGAAGATCCAGCATTCTTTGGATCTTTAGCTACTTATACTAGTGAGAACAATTAAAAACAGCTTACTGAGCATTAAAATAATAATAATTGCATGCTATCAAGTCAATTTTGACTTATGGAGACCCTTTCTGTGGTTTTCTAGGTATACAGGACTCAGAAATGGGGGAGCCCTGAGACTGTGCAGCTTGTCCAAGGCTACACAGGCTGGCTCTTCTCCTAGGATACATGGTGGGAAATTGAACTCCCACCCACTAGCTCTGCTGCCAGGTATGCAACCCACTGAACTATCAAACCCATTAAATTACAAATTTGGGCATTCCATTGATTTATAAACCTAACTAACCATTCCATCTGGTCCTTATATAATCATTATTCAACACTGTAAGTTGAGTGAAATTCTGTATTTTATTCTTTTAATAGCTCTATGTGATTTCCTGTCTCTGTTCACCTTCGCATTATGCCTGTTTCAGCTTCTTCACTTAGAGATGCATTTAAGGTAAAGCAGGATCACATCACTGGCTCTGACTCCTATGGCCCAGAACTATCCAGCCCTCTTCAGCATTTGGACAACATGTGCTGAGGTTTGAAGTGGAGAAGCCATTGTACTTTTAATGTCTGTGTATGAGATACATGCTGTTGCCCTTGGGAAGGCATTATTGTGAGTAGCATAAGGTAGGGATCAGCAAAAGGAAGCATGAGGTCAAGTACGCCATTCTGACTAACAAAAGCAATCAGTTGTAAAGGCAGTGGAAACATGTGGAGGAAGTAATAACTCCACAAGTTGAACATACTAGAAATTCAGTATGAATTCAGTTCACCCCACCCACACAACTGACTCTTTCAGAAACAAATTGTCAAAGACTAGCAGTTGAAAAAGATGACCACAGATATCGTGTTTGAAAACTTAGTGACAAAGGTCACACACATAAAATTCTCCAAGCTTCTCCTGGGAATGAATTCAAATGTTGATCCAACCCACTTTGGAACTTGAGGTGCAGAAATGTAAAGTGCAGTCTGTAATCGTTTTATATAATATATAAAAAGTTTGTCATCTAAAAGTCTGCCATCAATTAGTTTGCGAAGGTAATTACTTATAGTTATTTTATTTTAACTTACAGTTAAACAGCTGTTGATACTTACCTTTTACAATTACAAAAATACAAATCAGAACAGGTACGAATTATTGTTGGTTTCATTTTCATGAGAAATTCAGTATTCTTACATTTAAAGATCGTTGCATCAAACTAGTTTGGCTTTGCTTACTTAAATGTACAAGATAAGAATAAAATATACCATCTAATTTACTCTTTAAGTGGCTGCATAGTCATGCTTTGAGTATTTCTTTGATGATATAACATACTCATTAAGGGACTGTCCACACTGGCATATAGATATGATACATGAATCACTGAGGGTATAGTTTCAGTCAGAAAAAAAGACCTTGTCTACTTAGAACAATCCATCTTTCCCCTTTTAAAACTGTTGTGCATCTTTCTGGCCCAGCAGAAGGGCATGCATTCTTTTTGGCATACCCATTAGCCAGGAGATAGCAGCCTCCGGCGGCTGCAGATTCAAAGTGAGAGTTAGAGAGAGAAAATGGGAGGAGGATAAAGGAAAGGAAGCAGGGAGGGGAGGGGAGGGGAGGGGAGGAGAAAATGGAACAGCACTGACAAAGGGAGAGAGGAGCAATGTAAAAAAATGTTTTTCCTCTGCTGACTATCAGGGGAAGTGCTTAATTGACAGCTGATTGGGCTATAAGGGTCTGTTTGTTGTTTGGACTAGTGGAGCATGCCAAATGGCACATTGCTCCTCTCCAAGACTGCAACAAACCCTTTGTATCCCAATCCACCCACCCAAAACAGCCAGTCTGGAAAGGCCCTACGTTTCTAAAGAAGTGAGATTATGAAACAATCTACAACATTATATGTTTACAAGTTTCATCCACAGGAACTCAGGCATGAGATGAATAAAGAGGGGAGAATAAAGAAATGTAGAAAAATAAAACACCCGCTGCTTTAAAAAGGGCAACACCATGGCTTTCTGAGTGTGTGAGGCAGAATGTTTTAAGGTAACGAAGAGCAGAGAGCAAATACCAGGTTTTGATTGAAGAAATGCTGGGGATGACATTTTTCCCTGCATAAGAAAGTAGGTAGAAATAGTAGGAAACCACATACAAAAGCTTTTTGTTTTTGTTTGGGATTGATGAGAATTTTATTTTCGTTTATTGTTGATCAAAATGTACTACAATTCCTAAAATCTAGGTATGAGAGAAGGTGATATGAGAGAAAACAATCAATTTGCTCATCAACACTTCCCATTGTTCATTTGGATTCAGGAACTTCTCTACTGTGGTATTTTTGCTCTTTTTTTTGAGCCTGGAAATGCTCATGAAATAGTCATCATCTTCTTCTTTATTTAACAAAAACATAAACAAACTAAATCATATAAACATCTAATAAGCGATTAACAAACATCTACTAAACATAGTGCTCCCCCCCCCCCCGGGACCAATTGGGAGTTGCAATCGTTTACCTCTATGAAGCCTCATTCCCTTTCCAAAACTGTAATAACTCTTATGATAAATTCTCCCCATATATCTGTAAATTCATCTTTACTTAACACCCCTTCTTAACTTTAATATTACATGTTAGTTTATTATTAACAGATATATCCCAAACTTTCCTAAACCCATCATTTAACTGGAAATTATACATTATATTCTAGATATCAGCTATAATCAATCCTGCTGCTGTTAATAGGTTGGAATTCTTTAGTTGTCCAATTACATTTCTTTCTTTTCAAATAGTGATAAAAGCACTATATTAGGACATGTTGCTAAATTTAATGTAATTATTTCATTTATTTTCATAAAAACCTATTGCCAATAATTTTATATAGTCTCACAGTCCCACCACATATGAAAATAAGTATCTGCTTTCTGGCAACCTCTCCGGCACATCTTAGAATAATTGGCATTTATTTGATTTAATTACAAACTACGCCAAAGTAACATAATTTTTTTATTTTATCCTTAGCAACATAGATTTCAATATTATAATATTCCATATATTTTTCCAAACATTGGTACTTATTTCTTTCCTGAGATCATAGTCCCATAATGTTTTAAGTAAATCCTCCTGATCTTCTGCTTCTAATAATTTTTCCCCTAAATTTTACTTTCTGTCCCTTTCATTACCTTATTTTCCTCTGCACTTTCCTTCTGTATTATAATTTCTTTGAACTTCATATGTTCCCTACATTTACCATTTCTTTTTTACACATTCCTCTGTCCATTGCTCCATTTGAACAATATTATACCAAGATATTTTATCCATTCATATAACTTCTTTAATTTGCTATTTATTCCCCATTTTTAAACAATTGTTTTTGCTAATAACTTGTCTCTTTCTTAATAAATACTCATTATATCATTTCAAATTTTGGGGGGAATTGCTCCAACTTTACATCTCCAATTTATTTTTCATGAGATTATACAATTTGCCCCTATCATTTTTAACTGCTCCGATAAGGCTCTTGGCTTTTTAAACTTGTGTGACTTTGGCCAATATTCAAGGAGTTGATTACCATTGCTACCCAACTCACTCAATTTCCACATCTGAATGGGGATTTGAACCCAGGTTTCCTGAGTGCTAATCCAACACTTCACCCACTACACCGCTCTGGCTCTCAATGTACTTTTATCCCCATTATTCCTGGCACAGGCTGATAAGAATAGGAGTCCAACAGCCTCTGCGGGGCCACAGGTTCACCAGGTTTTCCCAGACCAGACTATGAGAGAGTGTTGTGCAGAATCGCAGAAGTAACATGCTAGGGGAAAAACACACACCCAGAGACCTGCAGAAT
Source organism: Intellagama lesueurii (assembly GCA_037013535.1). Taxonomy (NCBI): domain Eukaryota; kingdom Metazoa; phylum Chordata; class Lepidosauria; order Squamata; family Agamidae; genus Intellagama; species Intellagama lesueurii. Next base: position 188,594,692 of record JBAJHW010000003.1, on the reverse strand, counting down.
TGCATCCGTAAAGTTAGATTCATCTAGGTCATGAACCTGTGTCATGGCAGCAGAGACTTAGTGAAAAGGATACATTGAAGAAAGATTGGATGAAATGGCTCAATAACAGTCTAAAGAAAGGGGGAGATGCTGCAGTTGGCTGGAACTGTTGCACAGCTGTTCGCACAGTTATAATAGGCTGTTGTACTGTCACTTCCAATTTGTTTGCACAATTCTGATCCACCCCTTGATACAAGCAGCACCAGTCCAAAAGTCATTAATAGAAGCAGCAGTAGAGTTCCATCCCAGTCATACACTGGCAACCCTCTCCTTACTTATGGAGCGCAAGTATTATATTTTTGGAGTCAGTATGGACTTGTAGCCTATCCCCTTATAAGCACTTACCACAGTTTCTAGTATCATGACAGAAAACCTTTTATTTTAATTTTGAAGTGACAGCATTATTAGTAGCTAACAATAACATCAACACAAACATTTCTGAAATTACACCATGGTTCATACTGCCTTTATTATTGTTGTTGTTGTTGTTGTTGTTATTGCTATTACTGGGTCGCTCTTTGCTATTTTCATTTAATATCATATATTATCGCATCAGCCCTTCAATGATTTGTCATTATTTTGTAGCTTTTTTGTTGGTCCTAATAATGGCAATGCCCTGTCAATATTTTTTGGGTTTTTATTTTACTGGTTTGATGTGGCTCCAGATGTTTCAGAAACAGATGTTTTAAAACTTTATATATATTGCCCTTTTCATAGCAAATTAGCAAGAGTCTCTCCATAAGCTGGGGTTGTCCCATCCAAAAGTAGAATTTGCATTAAGGTATGTGTGTGTGCAAACTCAGACGCTCATGTGTACTTGTGTCTTTCATATCCTACTGGTAGCAGTGACATTCACTGTTCTTGGGGTCAATGTCCCTGATTAGTGAGATTATTTGCCCCTTCTATCAGATATATTTTTTTACCCTGCCAATGCACAAGGAAATGGGTCTACTGGATGAGTCATTAACTGAGGACAAGCCAAAGCCTCCTGAATTTGACATAAATGAGAAAAAGTAAGAATCCAGAAACCCAAACTTGCATACAAAGGTGATTCTGGGGCTGATTTGGACGATGTTGGATCACCTCTCATCCTAAAATAATGCTGCAGCTTGAAGGCATGAGCCTGGATAGGAGCTCCCAGATGAGGTTCTCAGGTGTGGGGAAAAGACTTCTCAGGAGAATAAACTTCCTCAAGAGTGAGGGAAGCTCTTCCTCCCAAGGAGACTAGTGGGTCAAATTCTGTAGCTGTGTTTTCCTGCCAACTGGCCAAATGGCTGCCACAAAGCTCAGGGTGGGGCTTCAGTGGCCCAGCAATATATGTAAATCTCATCTTGGGATTGTGAGTTTCTCCGAGACATTAGCCCTACTCAGGTATTATTCAACCCAATGCTATGAACATAATTTTGAGGGGAGCACCTAGCTCTCCCCACTTTGTTATAGTATTGTTCACAGTTACAGTGCTGGATCTGAAGAGGAGAGATTCCTGTTTGCATGTAGACTCCATGTGAACAAGACCCCTGGAAAATCTGGGTTCTGTATATGAGTAAGGCTATTCCATTCAAACCCAGCGGTATAGCAAAAAAACCCCACATATGATGATGATGGTGGTCACTATGAACTGCAGAGCTGGAAGGGACCCTACGGATCATTTAATCCAGTCCATTAGGGAGTCACAGTGGGGAACTGAACTCCCAACCTCTGGCTCCACTGCCCAATGAAGGCCATAATGCATACATGAAAGTAAGTCAGAACAGGAGTGCTGTTTCAAAGACCTTCACAAATTAACTATTAGGAGTACAATACTTCTAATTTTTCATTTTTCTTTTACATTTTACAGTAAATATTTGGATAAAACAATACAACATTTGTATGACTGGGTGTGATACTAAACTAATAAATAATAATCTTATAAACAAATCTGACTTCCACTTTTTAAAACTATGGGGAAAATGTTCCAAACAGTAATTTCTCACAATCCGAAGATGGTGATAAATTTACAGTGAGTTGTGCTTCTAGAAATTTAGTTCAAATTGAGTATTTTGCTGTTGATAAATTTACACTTTATTCTAACTTCCAAAATTTGGGTGCAATAACATTGTTTGCATATTAATAAAAATTAATAATAATTAATTAATAATAAGTTATACTGTATGTTATTCATTTTAAAGTTCTCATTTTCCAGCTGTTCGTTTATTAATTCCAATAAAATCTTGACAATTTCAGTTTACAATTAAAACAAATGATTTTAATGAATAAGTAACATGATTCTAAAAATCAGCATGGCAAATGATAATTTATCAGTTCAACCATACAGTGACAGTGGTTTATTTGTGCTTACCATGTATTCTGATTCTGTGGACAGTTTGTGAAGTTTTCCACTGCATAATGAAGAAAAATACCACAAAGCCCTGTAAAATCACAATGAAATGATCTGACTGGGAGTGATAGTTCCTCATATGGCAAGTCCCACAAATGGGGAGTTTTGACATTTGAAGTACACTTCAAAAAACTTAATTCTGGTTCAGGAAAATTAGCAAATTTTAATTTACTATCAGAGTTGTGAGATATAAATTGTGAGAGCTCTCACTCACATATTTGATTGTAGCAATTATGGCTGCAGTCACATTGGCCAGAAGAACCATATTTTAGCTTTATTTTAATTGATGCAAAAGTTTCTGGCTACATACCGCATATGTAAAATTGATTTATTTGGCTATGAAAGTAAGTTTTTTTCTTTCACCCAACTGGCAGGGGCTTTTTGAATTAATTCCCTAAATCACTTAAATCCAATTTGTTTTATGTATGTGAACATTCCTATTGATTTAATACATACCTCAAGAGGTGGCCAGGAGTGTGTAAGGGGCATAAGGGGGAAGCCAGACCCTGCAAATGTTGTCAAGGGGGCGGGGAAAAGGATCTGAAAGCCACTCCTTATATGGGAAACCCCTCACCCAACCACCACAGTGCCTGGAGATTCAATGCCATAAAATGTTCAGGATTACATCTGTCTAGTATAAAAGTGAAGAGCTCTTAATTGAGCATCTAAAAATGCAGGGAGCCCCTGCCTCTCCCTTGGCAAAGCTGCACTTGGTTATCTTCCAAGAGATCAGTCAGGGAGCCATGATGTAGATATCCTTAAATGGCCTCATTTCTTTCTGTTCAGCATGCTTAAATTGTACCTGTTGCCTTGCACTCCTCCTTGGCAAAATGAAAACACACCCAATATTGCAAATGTCTCCAGTCAGTTTCACTTTGGGAAGGAGAAGTGAGTGAGTTCCATCTTTCTCTCTACTGGCTCATAAATTTCTGCAGTCATATCAGACTATCAAGATCTCCCTTGGGTAGGGGGGAATTAGACAGCCAGTGTGAGGGCAGGCAGATGCAGGACTACACTACATGGTTTATATGCCATGTGACTTTACATCAATGTCAACACGGTCGGAATTGAATTGGATCGAATTGCCAGTGTGACCGCAGCCTATGTTAACAGAATAAGAAATACTTGGGCCTACCATCATATCTGCCTATCCTTGCTGAAACTAGAATATTAGTGGAGTCTATTGTTAAATAAACACGTCCATCCTCAGATTGCATTCTGTGGTGGTAGTGAAAAGGTTGAATTCACAAAGGGTATCAACATTACTCTGTAACTATTCAGCATGAAAATGCTAGCACAGAGAGAAAGTGACATGCAGCAAACTATTGCCAGTGATTTAGTGGCATTATAGTTTATAACCCCAAGAGCCATACAAAACTCTACAGAGTTGTCACCTCCAAGGCCAGAGCCCCAAGAAGGAAATAGTGATGGCTCATTGTGTGGCTTTGTTTCTGCCCAACTAATGTAGAGAACACAAAAGAAATGATACAGATAATTCATCTGTTTTCAAGGTGGCTGATCTCAGCAAAACGTACACAGCTAATCTCAGAGAAATAAATGCTGACAACACAAGCAAATTAAAGCCTCACACATTTTGAAGATGAACTGATTGCATTCTGATTGTGATTGTTGGAGAGGAAAACACCATAATGTAGATTTTTGCACATTAAAGCACATTTTAGAGATCGTGGAAAGTACTTATAATCAGACATAGTTAGGCGGTTTTGGCCAAAAAAAATATCATTGACCAGTAGAAGAAAATCACTGATATGATCAGAAATTCTTTACTCCCACTATGAAAGCTATAAAAAGCTGCTTCTGAGCAGAAGAGACTCCTTTTTATGGAAAGCAACCTGAATCTATTTTCAGGACTGCTCATTGCATGGCAATAAGGGAAAAAAGCAATCTTGAGGACTATCTTTCAAATTAAAACCATTTGTAGTTGACATATAATTTAGCATTTGAAGATTTTTTTTATGTAGTACAAGACTTGTCATAGTGAAATGCTGTTGCAGAAACAGAACTAGAGGTGTTTTTTGTTTAACCTGCACCATCAGTTTCTCCTGCTTTACTTCCTGTTGCTCATTGGTAAAAAAAATGCTTTCTGGGAGTCAGTTCTTTGGAAAGCACCCTCTATAGAGCTTAATGGACAGTGAAACTCTGTCTATCAGGAAACATCAGAGCAGCTCTTTCTTTCTTTCTTTCTTTCTTTCTTTCTTTCTTTCTTTCTTTCTTTCTTTCTTTCTTTCTTTCTTCAACACGAAGTACAGGTAGGAGACATCAATGATGCAGGTAAAAACAACCCAAAACCCTTCTCTAGAGAGACAAAATCTACAGTTGTGTTGCTTTAGGTTTGTGGGCTGCAATTCCCAGATAATTCTTGGAGAATTCTGGGACCTGTAATCCTCAAACACTAAAGAGCACATCCGTAACACTCAACATTTGCACTATTCAAATGTTTCAGAATTATGACATGTCCGTTTTCTTGTCTCATGCTCTGAACAAGGATTTATCTGATCTGCTGCTTGCAATAAAGATCTCTGTCTTGCTGAAGAAGGACTGATATGGATGTGTATAACAAGCAAATAAGCAAGCAAACCCATCCCAACAGTCTGAGGAGAAATGTGGAAGAAAATGTATGCCTGTGTGCCTGTCCATTGACACAATATAGTTTAGGATGAATAGAAACTGCATTTTCAAAAGACAGATGATCACGAGAAATCTAGAGGGATGATAAATCTCAGTTGTGAGAATGGGGTCTTATTCTCTCTCTGATCTTCTTTCTCTCTCATTATCTCTCTGGTTGAAGTTTGTATCTTATTTTTTTGATGAGTATAATAAATAATTAAGCAATATGCTATTTTATTATTTATTTGAACTATGCATATTCTGTTCTAGCCCAGTGGGTCTCACTGGTTTACAAAATACTGAATAGTTTACCAAACTTTTACCACACTGTTTTTAGCTGTAAAGCTGCAGCACTAAATGCACTCAGTAGCAAAGAAGCCTCATTGAACATAACATAATTTACTTCTGAGCTAAGGTTAGGTTGTTAGAAATGCTGCTTATGTACCCTTCACATATAACCTGAACATTTAGGCTTACCATCACATGTGCTTACAAAACATGGGGCACTCTACTTCCAGAAATACTAGACGGTAGGGAATTTGAGGACCATTAGGATAGAAGCAGATGTTAGAAATAGCCTGTGACTAGAAGACAGATATCCTTAACTAATGAAAGCATTCCAGCACAAAACTGCAGTATTATGCAGATTAGCTTGCTCTGTTTGGTGATTGATCTTCAGGGTCTGCGCATGGGATTCCTCTGAAGTCTGATTTCACAAACATGGAAAGATTGCCTCAGTCAACTCTCTGCACCATAAACATGCTTTCAGCTCTAACTGCAGGCTACCTCTAACGTCAGTTTTTGGCCTAGATGTATAAGAAAGATCCATACAGTTGGCATCACTGGAATAACAATATATTGATACATGAAGCCTTATAGGATTGCATTGTACCATCTGGAACAGAGATGGACACAAAGAGCTAGCTTGACAGTTCATTCTTCAGATGAACAGATGTTGGGTGCTTCCCAGCCCCACCTCCTCTGGTGGGTGTCCACTCATAGGCAGTGCTCCGGTTTCCCTGCCCTGACTCCTCCAGGTGCTGCCTCTGAATGTGCGCCTGCTGGAGGAGGCTGGCCTGGGAAGTGCTGAATACCTGTTGTTCCATCTCTTACCTGGAGGCAACATTTGGAAGTATATACAGTCAACCCTCGACTTACGAACGGCCCTAGTTACGAACATTTCGACTTACGAACCGCTCTGATAGAAAAATATTGACTCGACTTGCGAACTTAGATTCGAGTTACGAACCGAAAAAAAAACTTTTTTTTTAACCTAAGTCATCTTAGGTTAAAAGGAAAAAAAAAAAAGAAAAAAATTCTGCCCCTAGTGGTAGGAACGGATTAACCGGCTTTGCATTAGTTCCTATGGGAACTAATGATTCGAGTTACAAACCGCCCCTCGACCTAAGAACCAAAAACAGCCGGAACGGATTAATTGGTTTTCAATGCATTCCTATGGGAAATGCTGATTCGACTTACGAACTTTTCGACTTACAAACTTCCTTCCGGAACGGATTAAGTTTGTAAGTCGAGGGTTGACTGTAGTCAGGAAAGAAAGACAAGTTATACATTTTTTGAAGTTTATAGTACCTACCAAGAAACAATCTTCTACCCACTGAATGCACAAATATGCTATCTTTCAGCAGCAGGACTTACAAGGAAGGATTAGCAGTTGTTCATATTCATGATATTTTTCCTGTAGAGTCTAAAATCAAAGCAAAGTAATCAGCTGCAATTACTTGCTATGGAAATGCAAAATCAGGATAATACAGGAGGAAAAAGAAGTAAATACACTTTAAAAAGAAGTAAATACAATTTCCTATTCTAGGCTAGAATAGGAAATAATGGATCATAATAGTTTCTAATGTGTTGGCTTTCATATCGTCTTACACAAGATGCTCGAGAAAAAAAAATACACACTCCTCTGCCAAATATCTACCCTGTTTTGCTTTTAAAGCATTTAATTATGTATATGTGTTCCTGATTAGGATTTGTGAAAAGGTGAGCTATGTGAGCAAGTTAGTGATCCACTTCATATATCTCCCAAAGCAGGCATACACCTCCTACAAAAAATAATAAAAAAGAAAGAAATATAAATAAAAAATTAAAATTAAAAAATGATGTGGAAAAATAATTGTTCCATACAGTGCAGCTGGCTTTTGTTTTTTTGTTTTTTTGCCATTTCCCTCAGTGTTTTGGTTTTACACAAAAGAACTGAGACTGTGTTCCCCACCACCATGGGGAACACAGTTAATTTGTATTTTGGTTTATGTATTTTATGTTTATATTTATGTTATAGTTAAAATAAATTTAAAAAAAAAACGAAAAAAAAAACCCACAAAAGAACTGTTCATGTGATGGCTGCCTCTCTTTTCTAGCAGGAATATTAGTTTTCATGTTTTTCATTGTCAATGTAGTAATGCGCCACTGGAATGAGTCTGACTCTTGCTTAGCAGCCCCCCTGGTTCCTATGGCACACAATCTGTGTGGAGTTCTGTGGTTATTTCCTTTGCAGTTTTAACCTGTATCTAAATTGAGGTAGAACAAATGCAGAAAGGGAAATGCTTCTTAGGTTTCTAAACACTGCCCACGAGGGGCAATCTTAGCATGGTGTTCTGCCTCCAGACTGGAAGGGAGAGCACCGTGCAAGGGAGTCTCTCTTGTTGCCTCCAGTCTGAAATCGCGGTAGGGGATTCCTACCTCCCTACTTTTATTATATAGGGGGAGAGGCTTGCATGGGCCAGAGGTTTCCTTCATTTCACATCTTTATGTCTCCCGTGTTTGTCTTCAGCATTTGGTGTTGAGAGGAATACTGCCTCTAAAAGCTAGCAGTCATGACTAAAAGCCTTTGCCAAATCTAACCTCCATTGATTGGTAGGGTCTCATAAGAACACTAAAAAGAGAGAGTAATATTTTTTTCTGAAGCAAGGATTCATACCCCAAACCATCACATTAAATGGTTTGATGCTTTGCTAATGGCTGTAACTGGTCTCAACATTTCAGATGCTACCTCTTGCACTCTGTCTAGGTCTGCCCAAAACCATTAGACTGTGTAAAGCAAAAAAGTCCTGGATACCCATCTTCATTTCATGAACAGAAGGTGACTGGACTGACAGATGAATCTTCAACATTGGAGTTGGGATTTTGTCTTCCACTGGACAGAAGGGTGGCAAATAGAAGGACCACACAACTGGGAACTCCTGGAGGAAGGATTGAGGAACTCCTGCTGCTGTCTCTCACATCTGTTACTGAGGCTGTCACCTCATTCTGCTGAATGATAGGACCGGTTCTAACTAAAATTCCCCTGTAATCCCTAAAACTAAAAAAAGCATCATAATAGCACCACATGTTTAGCAGTCTCTGACAACAAAGGTATCCAATAAAACAACTGTATTTCCATAGGAACTTAAATGTCAGCTACTTTCCAAAATATTGTGAGTGTACCCATAGATTGATGGCTCCTAGTTCTATGAAGCACAAGGAATTGTGCAGTTATTCTTTCTTTCCTTCAAAAAATTATTTTATGGCAAGATGGAAGGAGCAGTAGGAAAACATGGGAGGGTGACAAACTGAAAACACCACCATTTGAACCTGTGAATGAGGCAGGGTGGTTGCGCAATATAAAAGATTCATCTGGAAGTGCCTTGAGAACATTTAGCTAATCTGGTTTAATCCCTTCAGTGTCATTCTGTTTTATATAATATCATTGTTATGTTTAAAAGTCATTGTAAACCACCCTAGCTTGGGTGCAAATATAAAGATGATTTAAAGATGGAGACTTTTATGTGCACAAAGGTTAAAAAGAAGTTGCTTTTATAATAAAAAGGAAATAATATGTTTCACTTTTAAAAGATTCTTAAAATGACTCAGAAGAAAGTAGCACAAATATGCTACTAAACACTCAAGTGTGTTTAGTATTTCTCTTGCAAAGGGGGTGAACTGTGTGGTAATTGCATAGTCTACAAGAGGAGCTTTATACGCTTATAGATTCTGCTTTATTTATTTATTTATTTATTTTATTTTATTAGATTTATACCCCGCCCATCTAGACCAAAGGTCTACTCTGGGCGGCATTACAAATTTAAAAACAGTAAAACCAATAAACATGCAATAAATCCAAGATGGTAAAATGTGAATTTAAGATACAGCAGGAGGGAAAGCCTGCCCAAATAGCCAAGTCTTAAGTTTACTTCTGAAGACACCCAGAGAGGGTGCAATGCTTACTTTGTGAGTGGAGTCATTCTTCAACAAGCACCCTAGAAAAATACCTGTACAATACACATGAGAATCACTTGTCCATTTAAAAAGCCTCTTCCAAAACACAGACAATGTCTATGATAATATTTTTTTAATTGCAAGCATTATTGATTGACTTTCTGCACACCAAGACTTCCAAAGCCATTTTATAGATCAAAATTATTAGAAATTATTATTTTCTTACTCTTTCATAAGTTAGTCTCTAGTCTTCCCTTATAGCTCAATTTTTCCCTATTTACCCAGAAGTAAGTCACACTATATGTTCATGGGATTTAAATTCTTATGTATTGTGTCTAAAACTGCAGCCTTGGTTAGGAAAAAATTGCCACATCTTATCGCAGTGCAAATATTTAAAAGGTAAATATTTACAGAACCAGTGGATAAAGGTGAGCCAGCAGCTAGATACAACTCTACTGGATCTTCCAACATCTTTTTTTTTCTTTCTCCTGTTGTTTAATATTAGCTGTGGGAACCCCAGTTTGGACTGGGCTCATATTTCTGGAAGATGATTCCAGTTCTCTGCTTCATGTGAGCTAGAGGAAAATGATAGGGTCCTTGGCTATCTTCTGCTTCTTCTAATTTCAAACAGAAAATGTTCTGAGGCTAAACTATATTCCCCCCAGATTTGTTCTTTTTGAGGAATGTCAAAAATTTTAAGGAAAGAAAACCTAGTGAGGAAATCTGATCAGATATTTTCTGTGCCACATCTACTTTGTCTGACAAGTCAAACAAACTCTGCAACGTTGTAGATTAAAATTCATCAGCAGATATCAAGAGTCTTCATATAGTTAAATGGATACATCATCCAGATGTGTGTAAGTATTTCTGTGAAAGAATGAGCAGAGGGGACTGTGCAATGATACCTATTTTGAACTTTTCAATCACTTCTGATCTTTCCACACCCCAGTCTTGCTGTTTGCACCCTTGATAATCGACATAGGAATTGGCAAAGTCCTTGTACATCTTGCGGAGTCAAAAGTAATGAATTAGCATGCTCAGCATTTTAAAAAATGCTTGGAAAAAGCTGAAAGCTTCATTGGGAGTAAAAGTTCCACAAAACTTCACAGTATGGAAAAGACCCTGATGTTGGGAAAGTGTGAAGGCAAGAGGAGAAGAGGACAACAGAGGACGAGATGGTTGGACAGTGTCATCGAAGCTACCAACATGAATTTGACCAAACTCCGGGAGGCAGTGGAAGACAGGAGGGCCTGGCGTGCTCTGGTCCATGGGGTCACGAAGAGTCGGACATGACTTAACGACTAAACAGCAACAGCATGTAATTCTTGGTTTCAGATGTGAGTTAACAAGGAGTACAATTTATATAATTATAGAGAATTCATTTTCTGGATCCAGGACACAGCAGAATAAATTAGGGAAGGCTTTGAGGCTGCACAATCCCAACTACGTTTGCTCAGGAGTAGGTCTTTTTGAGTTCAATACTATTGACTCCTTGTAGGACTGCAAGGAATTACAGCCTAAATACATCAAAGAGAGATTTGATTCTGCTTCTTATAGTCAAAACACATTTGATCCAGCCCAATCCTACATATATCTGCTCAGAAGCATGTCTCATTGAGTCCAAGGGTCTTAATCCCAGTTAACTGGGTATAAGATTACAGTCTTACTCAAAGAAGTGGCCCTCTAGGGCATAGAAACAAACTAGAAGAACTGGAAGTCTTAATTCAGGAGGGTAAATATCACTTGATAGTGTGAGAAGGTTGCTGCTAGCACCCTGAGAGGGCCATTTGAGGCCATGCCATCCGGGCCACTAGTAGGCAAGTGTGGGGAAATCACAGGTGCTGGCAAGGGAGCTGGCTGAGAATGGCCACCTGTGAGGCAGAAAGGATGAGGTTGAGGCCAGGCTAAAGCAGGAAGACTGACAGGATTCGGAGGTTTCCAAGTGTAGCCTGCATAATTAGATTGTAAACCACCAAGACAGTGCTTTAAGTACTATGGGGTGGTATATAAGCAGAACACTTTGCTTTTCCTTTCCTTTCCTTTAGGGAAACACATACAGAGAGATGGAGATTTCAGAGGAGGAGGAAAGGTGAGGAGAGGCCATCAAGACTTGAGATCTCCAATTCTGAGATGAAGAATGATTGGGAAGAGGAGCTCTGGGCTGAAGTCCCCAAATTCCACACATAGGGTAAAGGAAGGGGCCGTGGGCAAGGGATCCAAGGGCCAGGACTCCAGGAGCCAGCTGCACCTCTGACATGACCTTGGTGATCACATTGTCCAAAAGGAACAGTGGCACCCACTTCAAACTAACAGAAGCGCTGGCAATGAAAACACCAACACAAGAAACAGAGGAGGGCTATAAGTAGACGCCAGTACCCTCTGCCTGGCTCTACCAGCCATCCTTGAAGGGTCTTCAAACAGGGTCAGGACTCGTCCTCCCCTCCCACATTTTGAGACCAGGACTCTCAGGTCACCCTGTGGCCTTAACAGAGGACCCTCTTGAAAGGAGGGGAGAGGTTAGTGCATGGAACCCAACCCTCCAGAAAGCTCCCAGAGGGAGTTAAGAAGAGTGTTCCTATTTCTATTAGTTCCTTGGTTGCAATAAAATCTGTTCTTGGCCATTCTCACAACCTGGAGCCCATGGAATTATTGCTGGGAGACTTGACTGCTACCAGCACCAAAGGAGGTGGGTGCCATGGGTGCTCACAGATGGGGAATAACTGAAACTTGGTGGGATGACTCCCATGACTGGAATATAGTAACAGAAGGATATAAACTGTTTAAAAAGAATAGAAAGAATAGAACAGGAGGTAGAGTCACACTATATGCCAAAAATACAAATTACAGCACAGAAATACTGGAGGATGAGCTTCCTTGTCCCATTGACAACATATGGATTAAAAATAATTGGGGTGAAAAATAAGTTGTAGTTGGAGTCTATGACTGACCACCCAATCAAGGAGAAGATGTGGATGAAACCTTTGAAAAACAAATTGCAAGGATTTCAAACAGACATGATGTAATAATGATGGGAGACTTCCATTGCCCTGATATCTATTGGGAGCAAATCCTGCCAATCATGGCATTTCCAAGAAATTCCTGGCTTATGTTGTTAATCATTTTCTCCTGCAAAAAGTGGAGGAAGAATTTAGAGGATTAGATGTCCTCTCTGAACAAAACTGTATGTTCAGCCACATAGCAAAACAATGTATGTTCCAATATCTGATTGCAGATCTCTAGCATCACATCTGTTCTAGCCCTTAATTGGGGCCACCTTATTACCTCATCCACCTTGTTTGCTCATCTCATTCATTCCTGCTGCCACTTCCTGAATCATTCTGGCTGTCATCCATTTCAGACAGAACATTCACAGGTTATATCAATGTGTTTTGAGTAGAACTTTTCACTTCTAGTGAGCTATAGGTGAACTTTCTTACAGCTAGCGATTAGTTAATGGCCAAATTCAGCATAGGGATTTTACAAGCCCCTTGCTGAATATATTGAATATGATGCAATTGACTTCTGGGAAATGCTTGAAAGCTTCAAAGATTTATTTATTTACACAATTTATATCCAGCACCTTCAGCATAAATTTATGGCTAACAAGAGTACTACAAAACCATAAAAGTACAATTAAAGAGATGAGGTGAGTGCAACAACCCAGCTAGAACTGAAGGTGCGACTCGAAAGCTGCGAAGTAAGTTTTGCTGTAATTCAAATAACACAATTATTATTTCAGATGGAATGATCTGAGCTTAGTTATATGAATTTGAAGCTATTTCTGCTTTGACCTCTGCACAAATTAGTTGTTGCACTGAATGCCATTAGTCTTGCACACATCATGGCCAGCAAAAAGAAACTGTGATAAATAGAGCACCTTCCTATATGCCTACATGCCACAAATCTCCTCATATAGAAGCACTGTACGTTAAGTCTACAATGGGGAAATTTCTCCCTTCATGAAATCCACTGCTCATCTCACATTAAAAAAACAAAAGCACTTGGCAGCATTTGTTTTGTGTTTTGCCATCCTTTAGAGTGCAGTATCTTTTCTTCTACCCTTTCAAAAATATGTTTCAATATTTTATATGACTTTTTCACTGATGTAAGTGCTATAGATATTGTATTATTTCTGAAGTACTTTGCGTATCTGTTGTGGAAGGTTGTGTGTCACTACATATAAAAGGAGCGGTTAGTATATTTTCTTTTTCATAGTGGTTATTGTTTTGGTTGAATGCTAGGCAGCCTCTTTCTTTTTCTGTGTGTGTGTGAGATGTGGAGCTGGACTCCTGGATGTACAAAGATGTGAACATCTGTTAGTCTTGTTTTGCAACACATGCCATTTTCATTATGCCCATTTTTCCAGAGGATCCATGGTTCTGTGCACATTCTTCATTGGCTTCACTGCAAGCTTTAGAAATGTACGGGACAAGATGTGTCTTGTCTCATTTCCAGTTTCAGGATCTGCAAAATGGGTATTTTTGTAAGGAAATAAGGAAACAAATTTATTTTCAATCCATAGTTCCTGCTATCTGTGGATCATTTACTAGTCCTACACCTCACAGTATGAACGTTGACACCCTATGGCAGGAGGGTCAAAATGTGGTCCTCCAATGGTTGGACTGCGACTCCTAGCATTTCTTTTTATTGACTCTGCTGTTTAGGTCTGATGGGAGATGCAGTCCAACAACATCTGGAGGGGCACACTTTGCTTGGATCAATGCTTACTTTGGAAATTGGGAGACTGGCCCTAGACAATAACCTTGTTATGGGTATCCCTTGCTCTTTCATGTTGCTACTCCTGCAGCCTCCCTGGTTTAAACCAGAAATGTGATTTGAAATTTCTTAATGCCAAGAAGTGTGATCCGTGGTTTGTTTCAATGTTTCATTTGGGGTAGACACAAGACAGTGGCTCGTTTCTTAAAATGAAAAGTGCTAGCATTGATTTTCAGCTTTGAGGTTTTTCTTTCTGTCTGGAACGCTGACCCATAATGCCCAGATGCAAAGGTGATTCATTACATTAGTAATTCATCACTAAATTGCTATCTATTAGTGAACTGCTATTAGGGGAACTGCTGGATAGCTCAGTGGTTTAGGTATCTGGCTGCAGAACCAGACGTTGGGAGTTTGAGTCCCCACTATGTTTCCTTGATAGGGGCTGGACTTGATGATCCATACGGTCTCTTCCAGATGTACAGTTGTAAGATGATGATGATTGTTCTTGTCGTTATTTAGAACATGACCTTAAAGAGAGAGACACTACAATGTTCTCAGCATGGTTCTTGACATAAGAAAAGATGCTATATGAGGCTATTAGTTCTGGGGGAGAGACAATAAAGGGATGAAACTACTCAATCATCTCATTTTGTATGAAACAGCAAGAACCCATTTTTCCCTGCTCATGTAGAAGATGGCAATATTTTCTGTTGGCCTCTATGAGGACTTTTGCATTTGTGAGATCAGTTTCTATGTGAACTGTGCAAAGTGCATAAATTATGTAGCTAAACTGTGATAGCTGCCACCTTGTTGCCTGGACTTTTAAAATTCAGAAGTACTGGATGGTTGTTTGCAGCTTTCTGATCAATCCATCAGACCTTCTGTGTTTGCTATATGAGTGCATGCTTTGTTTCATAAAAGGATGGGAACCAATTCTGCATACATGTCAAACTGGGGAAATCTTATTTTTAAAAAACACTTGCCTTATTCCCTCAGGGCTAGTAAACTACTAAGAAGGTTTCTTGATTGTTGAGACAGTGTGTCCCAGTGAGAACATAATTCAGTGGCATTTTTCCACATCCCTAGCAGAGTGTGTAACTGCAGGGGTCATGGTCTTAAACTAAGACACAAACAGCAGGCACTACTACTCACATGAAGAAACTAAAGGGAACCTTTGCTAGACCATTAATTCTATATGGGCATTACCTTTCATGAACTTAATCCTTGCATGAAACTGAAAGTAAGGCTGTGCCCACTGGCTCTATGCTCATTGCTGATTTTGCCCCACTGTCCATGCATTGGGGAGACAGTAGAGTGGGGAGCATGCTCTAAATTAACAGGTTCTTCCTGTGATCATGTGGAGAGCTTTCATTCATAGAGGAGGCTCTCCTCTTCAAAATGTTGCTCTCCATCTGAGGAGAGTGATGGAGATGCACAAGGAGTTAGTGTTTTCCTATCCCTGCGCATTTATACAATGTCTCAACAGGGTTGTAAGGCATAAGGTGTTGGAAAGGAGATTGTATAGATTCAGGAGACTCTGATCTATGTCCCAAAGTGTGCAGATGGTAAGGGGTAAAGCCAACAGGGCCACCATGTTAGGTGCAGAATCACTGGCAGAAACCCTACGTTCTCTCTCTCTCTCTCTCTCTCCCTCCCTCTCTCTCTCTCTCTCTCTCTCTCTCTCTCTCACACACACACACACACACACACACACACAGTTGTTAATCATGTTTGGGGGAGCAACCACGTAGGGCTATGATCACCACAGCCTGTCATGCAGGCAAGCAACTAGTGCCCACCCCCCAAATGTTTTTGAACTGCAACTCCCATGAATAGTGATGTGTCATTCAGATTTTTTGGACTTCAACTCCTAGAATTCTCCATTCTGGGAGTTCCACCTGACAGAAACACACCTATAGACACTTAAATGTGGCTTATCTGGAGACAGGCCTAGCTGGAGGGCTTCATGGCCTAGCTCCCTGTTAAAAGGGTGCTTGTTTGCTTTTGCAGTTGAAGTCCAAAGAATTTGAATGGCATTTCTACCCATCTACTCTAGCCTGAACGGCCAGTGTTGAGTGATCATGGCAGCTGCATTCTCACTATATCTGGAGTACCCCACATTGGCCACTACTGGCCTAGAAACATCATGGTCTTGAAAGTTAGGGGCCATCTGAGGGCCAATTCCATGCAGCTACTATTGATGCTGCCTGATCTGGTGGTCCTCCTCAGTTTTGGAATATGTTCTTGCCAGCTGTCAACATGAATGACAACAAACAGTTAAACCGGATGGAAAGATAATAGATGCTAGTTTGTTTGTTTCTCTGTTTGCTTAAGCTCTTTCTGTCTATCCACTAATTTCAGGGAAATGACACCAGAATTACTGGTGTCCTTTTGAAAAGCCACACTGTCTAGTTGTCTTGGTCTGCATTTAGAACAAAACAAAAGACAAACTGCATTACATACTTCAGTCAGAAATATTTAGGATAGCGTATGGGCCATTTAGACCATTGGGAAAAGTGAAGTAGCTACTGATTTTCTGGTACCTGAAAGGAAAGGAAATTATTAGCTACTTATGCAAAGTATGCTGCTTATATACTACCCCATAGTGCTAAAGCACTCTCTGGGTGATTTACAACACAATTATGCAGGCTACACATTGCCCCCGCCCCCAACCCCCCCAGTGATCTGCATACTCAGTTTACTGACCTCAGAAGGATGGAATGCCGAGTCAACCTTGAGTGGCTACCTGAATCCATCAGGATCAGACTCAGGTCATGAGTAGTGTCTTGGGTGCAGTATAGCAGTTTAACCACTGCAGCAGAAGGCTCCATATGATTATGCCTATGTATTATTACTTTTTGGACAGCTTCCAGAATTCCACCAATAAGTCATGCTGGCTGGGGGAGTTGGGGAGTTGTAGTGAAAAAATAAGAAAAGCATTGGGAAAGTGTGAAGGCAAGAGGAGAAGGGGACGACAGAGGACGAGATGGTTGGACAGTGTCATCGAAGCTACCAACATGAATTTGACCCAACTCCGGGAGGCAGTGGAAGACAGGAGGGCCTGGCGTGCTCTGGTCCATGGGGTCACGAAGAGTCGGACACGACTAAACGACTAAACAACAAGTGAAAAAAGAGTAACTTTTCCAAGCTCTGTCCTTTGGTTTCTCAACTGATTAAGTAGTCTTAGCCATGACTGCGATGCTTTTTAAATCATTCCAAAATAAGAGAAGCATTATTTCCCCTCCTCTTCTTAGTTACACACATCTTCAAAACCTGGCACTATGCTATTTGGAGAAAAAAGTAGTGTTCCCACTTTTCTTATGATTCTGTTTTACTCTCTGTCAGTGTTAGAAAGAGGAACTTCCGGGATTTTCTGCTTCAGATAACCCAGTAACTTGACCAATCTCGGGCACTCTGCACCATGATGGAAAGCCAGAGGTATACCAATTGCTGTAAAATGTCTTGGCCAGTCTTTCACACACACTTTATGTCCCCCTAGTTACAGCAGCTCCACTGGCTGCTGATCTAACTTATAAAACCCCAAACGACTTGGGTCCAAGCTATTTCAAGGACCACTGTCCCCCATGCTGTTTAACATCTACATGAAACCGCTGGGAGAGGTCATCAGGAGGTTTGGGCTGAGGAGTCAGCAATATGCTGACGATACTCAGCTCTACCTCTCATTTTCCACCAATCCAGGTGAGGCAGTTTCTGTGCTGAACTCGTGTCTGGACCTGAAAATGGACTGGATGAGGGTTGATAAATTGAAACTCAATCCAGACAAGACGGAAGTGCTGTTAGTGGGTGCTTCACTGGACAGGCTGGAGGGCCATTTCCCTGCCCTGAATGGGGTTACACTCCCCCTAAGGGACAGGGTCCGCAGCTTGGGGGTGCTCCTGGACCCCAGTCTAACACTGGAAGCCCAGGTGGACTTGGTGGCCAGAGGCGCCTTCCTTCAGCTGCGGAAATTATACCAGCTACGGCCCTACCTGGACGAGCGGAGTCTCATGACAGTTACACACGCACTGGTAACATCTCGCATAGATTACTGCAATGCACTCTACGTGGGGCTGCCTTTGAAGACAGTCCGGCGACTGCAACTGGTCTAGAATCGAGCTGCGCGGCTGGTGAGTGGTGGGGCCGCTAGGGATCATATCAAGCCAATTCTGTTTAAATTACATTGGCTACCAGTTGCTGCCCGGGCCCAATTCAAAGTGCTTGTTTTGACATATAAAGCCCTAAACGGTTTGGGCCCTGGATACCTGAAGGACCGCCTCCTTCCATATGAACCTACCCAGCAGTTAAGATCTAGCCAGGGGGCCCTTTTGAAAGAGCCATCCCTCAAGGAGGTAAGAGGGATGGCTTGTAGACAAAGGGCCTTTTCGGCAGCTGCCCCCAGACTATGGAATGCCCTCCCGACTGAGATTCGTCTGGCACCGACGCTGATGACATTTCGGCGCCAGGTCAAAACCTTCCTGTTCCAGAAGGCTTTTAATTGAAATAATATCAGCTGTGGGTCCTGATGGCAATTTTTAGAGTATATATTTTAATTGCATTTTAATTGTTTTGTCCTTTTATTGTATTTTAAATGTTGTAAGCCGCCCAGAGACCTTTGGGTAGTGTGGGTGGCATATAAGTTAAATAAATAAATAAATGAATAAAATAAATTATGAGCCTGGTCAGGTGTTATGATAATCAGGGGAGACCTCTCTCTTGGTCCCACCACCTTCCTAGGTGCATTCTGCTTTGAATGTGGTTTTGGTATTGCTTTTGTTTACCATTTCTTAGAGTGATATTTGTTTAATCATTTTAGTATCTGTATACTTACTGTTTTTAGCTTCAAATATGGTCTTTTACTGTTGTAAGCCACCTTGGATTCTTTTAAAGGAGAAAGGCAGAGCAAAAATATTTTAAATAAATAATTAAAATAAATACAGTGCATTTTTCACTGTCTCATGGCAAGAAGGAGCAACATGTTCCCAAAGTTGAAAGAACATAAGGTCCATGCTGGATCAAAACATAGCCTTATTCAGACTAGCATTGTCTTTGCACAGTGATTAATCAAAGTTACCTACTTATTTATAATTATTTATAAACTGCTTAGATCTCAAGATTTTAAAGCAGTGCACAATAACAAACCATACACTATACACAAAAGCCCATGGAGGTCCACGGGCAATGGCACCTAGTTTCTCACATATTCCCAGCAACTGGTTGTGAGAAGCATACTGTCTTTGATGGCTGTTGGTCTTGTGCTGGTAGACCCCATATTTAAATTACCCATTGTGTGAAGGTTCTTTTATCATTCAGCTTCACTGAATAAAACTGGTGTTGCTATTATGAGAAATCCCCTCCCCGAAAAAAGTTATATCATAATCCAGACTCCTTCTGTATGCCTTTGTCATGGCAGCGAGGTGTTCCTTCCCTCATAAAGTGGGCACCTTTCCAATGTAGTTTGTAGTCTCGGAAAGCTTGGCTCAATCAAACCTGTCTGCTTTCAAGGTGTCACAAGATTCTTTGTTGCTCTCCAGTCACCATCGGAAGAGGAGCAGGTCCCATTGAACAGGATGATGCTTACTTCTGAGGAGACATTAGACTAGTAGAGGATTATTAGGACAAACACTTGGTTGTATAAACATGGTTGTGTGTATGTTCATCTGAAGATACTCACCTGCTAAGTGCGGTCTCATTCCCCCCCCCCCCCCCCAGAAGGGAACAGCTTTTGTTGACGGCTAACAATTGGGGAGCTGGCTAGATAGCTCAGTGGTTTCTATATCTGCCTGTGCAGTGACAGGTTGCGAGTTCAACTCCCCACTGTGCCTCCTGCAATAACAGCCAGCCTGTGTAGCCTTGGGAAAGCTGCACAGTCCCAGGATATAAACATAAATGAAATAAATAAATAAATAAAATATTCTCTATCTAGAAAACCTTGGAAAGGGTCGCCATAACTCGGAATCGACTTGGCAGCATGCCCTTATTTTAACAGGAGGGGGGGGGGGGTAACCCTTAGGTCGGCCACCAGGCAGGCTGAAGGTTTTGGGCGGGGGTTGTATTTCGGGCGCTAGTGGCCCAGCCCTCCTCTCTCAACACAGGTGCCCGCCTGTCACTTTCGCCACCTGGGCGCGCAGACCAGGCTTGCTCGGGAAGGTGGGTCACAGAGACTGACATCGGCTGCTGCCACCTCCTGGCTGGATATTCCCCGACCGGGGGAGAGGCGGGAGAAGGCGCGGCCCAATATTTTCTCCTCAGCGACGTTGTATATACATATAAAAGAATTACTGAAAGCGCGGGGGGGGGGGGCGCGCGCGGCGGAAAGCCGGAGAGCGCTGCCTCCCGCCGCCAACAGGGGGGCAACTTTCTCTCGGGGAGGTCCGCCCCGCGGTACGGCTGACAGGGCGAGGGGGACACCTCCCCGCCCCTGCCCGGCTGCAGCGGCGAGGGGGAGGCGGAGGCGGAGGCGTGGTGGTAGCGGCAGCGGCGGAGGTGGACAGCGAGCCCCCTTGGCTTGCAGCGGGGCTGGTGTGCGCGCCGACCATGCCATGACCGCCGCTTCAGCAGCCGCAACAGGAGCTGCCGCCGCCGCCGCCGCCGCCGCCTCTTCCTCTTGCTCCACAGCTGCCCAAACGCCACAGAGCCGAGGCCGCCCGCCGCCCCCGCCTCGCCATGCACGGGCTGTGCTGCTGCCTCTGCTTGGTGGCGGCGGCCGCCGTGGTGGGGCTGTCGGTGGCCAACAGGAATTGCCCGGACCTCGTGGTTGACAGCTGCCTTTGCACCGCCGAGCGCTCCAAGGGACCCGGCCGGCAAACGGTCCGCATCAAAGTTGTCTGTAGCGGCGGAGAGTTGGTGGAAACTTTGCAGCCTGCCTTGCTGCCCAACCGCACCGTGTCCCTGTGAGTAAGAGAGAGGGAGGAGAAAGAAAACGGGGGTGCCTTTTATTTCACAGGGGACCCGGGGGAGGGGTTCAGCCTGCCTGTAGCATCCTCAGAGGTCTGATCTCTGCAGGGGAAAAGGGGGGGGGGGGGAAGAGGATACTTTGCACATGGCCAGAGGCAAGCACCTCTTTAGCACCGACATCAGGTTGTGAATCCTTGCATAGCTCAACCTTAACCGAAATCTCCCCGGTTGTGTTAGGTAAAGAATGATTTTGTGGAAGACTCTTGTTTAATTCACCGACTTGAATTAAAGTCCCCTTGGTTCAAGGGGGACACCATTCCAAGGCAGTGTTTCCAGTGTGCTTTTAATGTTTCAAGCTGCTTGTGTGGCGAGGAGTGGGGGTGGCATGGAAAGGAAGTCCAGCTGCCAAGGGCTGGCTCAGGCGGATGGAGCCTGGGAATCCTGTCATCCACAATATCAGGACTTAGCTAGCGCCCCCACGGAGGACCCACTTCTGCAACCCCCTTCCGCAGAATGGATATACTTGATGAAATGGACATACTTTTGCCTCCCTGCAGAAGAAGTGTGGCAGGAAGAGATTCTCTGGATGTGCTTCGGCATAAATGAACAATGGAAAGAATAATACCTTTCAACTTCTTTGGCAGATATAAATAGTTATGCCCGACTTACCTTGAACTCTGGCTTTTGAACTCAGGTTCTCTTTTCTTCTTAAAGGCTTGTCTAAGTAGAAGTCTGATTTTTCCTTCTCCTTCTGGAAACTCCTGTTTGTTTTTGGGGGAGCAATGCATGCTGAAAGTAAATTGCACACTGCCTTGCCCAGTGGTTTTGCAAATAATACTTCCGCAATATAGATGATATCAACTGAGGCATCCTGAAATCTGACAGCATAATTTCAGACCCTAAAGATAACAGACAGAAGCAGGGCTGCATAATAAGGGCTGTTTACTGAAATTGATGGCCTTCTTTTCACTAGATTTGAGAAATGAGATTTACTGCCCATATTTTTAGATGCAGGCTTTAACTGTTTAGAGCTTGCCACAAGCCTCCCTTTCTTCCTGACCAGCATCATCTTTGGTATGTTAAAAATACACTTGGAGCTATAGTTGCCTGTTGCATAAACTAAAGCAAAGATAAGTATGTATTCCTAAGCATATTTACTTGGAAGTTGCTCACTGAAATCAGTGGGACTTACAAGGAGATGTGGTTAGGTTTGGGTTTTAAATTAGTAGGCTGACCCATTCCACAGATAAGCTGATGCACTGACATTTAAATCCTTGTCTTGTCAGTGCACAAACCCTATTCTTACAGTCTGATCCACAGCAAGGTTAACGCAAAATACTAGGATTTAAGCTAACATATCTCAGTAAATTCAATGACATGCTTATAGTGCATAAAATCTCCTGGTTATTTTTTTTTTCTGCTCGGAAGTAAGCCGTACAAAACTCAGTGGCAGTTATTTCCAGGGAAGTGTAGCCTTGAAATGCCTTTTTTTTTTTTTTTTTTGCCTTACTGGACTGTTGAATGAACTCTAAGAATAAGTTAATGTAATCTACTTAAAATGGCCCCAAGAGTTAACAGCTGTATGACTTCACTCTCTAAATCATTCTTTTGCCTAATTGATCCTGTACTGCTGAATTTATTTGTTGACAATTCATGCTGTGAAAATTTCCAGTCATTGCTGAACTTTTCTTTTAAAGTTGACATTTTTTAGAGAGACAACTGTGTGAGATAGTAATTTACAACATCTGTGGACCCTCTGCTTAGAAGTACAGATGTGTTCTGCTGCTTATCTTTTGTGAAATACTTTATCCTTATTGTTCATCTGGGAGTCTCTTCCTCATTAAGGTACGGATGTGGCCACTGCATTCTGAGCTACAACTCCTCAGAAGTATCCCAAACAACACTCTAAGATTGTATCCTTCAGTAACCTTTGGATGGATGTATTATATGAAGAATAAAACCTTATGACCTCCATGTGGTACCAGACAAAATGGGGACACAATACTTGGTTAGAAGTAAATCCCACTGAACACAGTAACACTTCAGAGTAAATATGCTGTGGGTTTTCTCTCACATACAATACTTCTCTCACATACAACATACAAGGGTTAAAGAGTTTCTGCGATTTCTAAAAGGAAGTTCAGTTCAGTTGCTTTGTTCTAAAAATACGGAACCATGTCTCAAATCTCTTACATCCCAATCTTAAACAATTTTTGATTGGAAGCATGACCCATTAATTTCATTTGGACTTACTTCCAAACAAGCATGCTTAGGAATGCAGCTCTAGGCATGTTCATCTAATAAAAATTTATACCTTTTTTGTTTTCAGCTATTGAACACAAGAGTACACTGACAAATTTATTCTGTTCCCTATAGGGCCGTTATATTAGGAACCAAGTAGTCTGGTGGAAGAATAATAATGGAGAAAATCAATTGAAGTCTTAACTTAGATGAAAGTAAAGCATTTGCTGACAGTCGATCTGTGGTACTATAAAATTTTTACTACATTCAGAAAAGTTCATTGGCTTATGAAAAAGACAAATACATGCATAGCACATGTTTCTGGTTAGAAATCCCTTTACATTTTTTAATTCCATATATCTCTTTGAAAGTAATCAGTGAAAAAGTCCTAATATTGAAAGAGGGAGGGAAGAGTTAAAACAATAATCTAAATAAATAAACAAAAGGAGAGGAAATGCCTTCTTTCAGTAGTTGAGTATTCAGCTGACAGTTTGATTGAAAGTGTCAAATACTTTCTGCAGAGAATGTGTTTATGATGAATAGCATTATACTTGTGCGACATTTAGCCAGCTGCAGAAATTGGTGATAAAAAGGAGAAACACCAGTTTTGTGTTCGTAGACCTGTTTTTCTAGCTGCATGGAAGATCTAGGAAAGAGCATTTCCATGCAGACGCTGCCTGTTTCCATTCAGTTTTATTGGCCCATAGAGAAGGTGGTGCAGCACACCAAACATAACTTCTTAGATTGTTTTAACAAACTGAGAACAGAGGGAGTGAATAAAACAAATGTATTTTACAGATGCAGTAACATCTTTTAAAATAACTTTAAAAACCCACATTTTATCCAATGATAAAAACCCTCAACACAGTTTGAACAACCTAAGATATTTATCTTTAGTGACATTTCTAAAGAAAGCAAGGCTGAATGGCTAAATCCCACAAACTGTTGCATCAGTTTATAAGTGGGCCCAGATAGGGATGTAAATGTTTCCAAGAAGGAGGAATTACATTTTTATCTCCTCACTGGTGAGACACTATATTTCTGGTGTTGTTGACTGAATGGTTTTACCCAAATTGCATATCTTGTTAGTAGCTGCTGCTGAGTTTCATAGACGTTTGTAAGCCTAAAATATTAGATGGATTCTCTGCATTTAAAAACAACTAGTCCTTCTGTAATAGCTTGTGTATTGTCTCTCTGTGTGTGCGCAGACACACAACCATGTGTGCTTTGCTTCTTCAAAGGGAGGCACACCAGTTTTGTGTATACTACTGCAGAGGCATTTTGTTTATACTGCATAAACTTCGATGGCAAAAGCATACCTTGTTTCACTCTTTCATTGGCAGTGAGGAATCTCATGAGGCTTGAAAATTTTCATCTTGGTGCTTCATTGGGTTGAGAACCCAACAAAGATGAGTAGTTTACCAAGCATTGCTCCCACTCCTGGTCTCAGATGAGTGTATTGACATATTACTACCTGATATGGTAGTAATACTGCTTCCATGCTGCAGACAGATATGACCCTGGGCAATGGGAAGTGGGTGGAAGACTCACTAGCTGGAATCCCGGTGAGTTTCATGTTTAAATGGGAATTTTAATCCAGATTTCCTGAGCTACAGTCCAACACTCTAAATGTTATACCACACTAGCTCTTAAGTAGGTATTGTATGGAGCAGTCCACAAACGCTTATGCAGTTGACTCACACAGATTTCTTGTTTTAATTTTCACTTTGTCTTGGCTGCTGATATTTGCCAGTAAAAGGAGATTGTTGATATTGACTAAAACGTTTGTCTAAAGAAGTTAAAACTGTGTTAGAAACTACTAATCACATATAAGCTTACACTCCATAATTCATATGCAGTGGAACTTACTTAGCTGATGTAATGGATGCATTAGAAGGAAAGGAACCTTATGGTTCAATTTCTGTTCAAACAGAACCAAATGCGAAGAGTAGAATTAAGCATAACTGCTACAAGATAGTTTTCAAATATATGCCATTGTCTTGTGCTTGAGTGTCATGAGAGAGCTTCCTAGCCTTGATTTGTATTAACAGGTTTTAGAAGCCTTACATCTTATGTCTGTCTGGGCTGTTGAGCGTGAGACCCACATAAATTTAAAAAGCGTACTGACAGTTGGACCCAACTGAGACGATGAAGCAGCTGTTCTGCCTTACTGGTGTTTAAAAGAGGACTTTGTTTAAAATATTCTCCATGCATGCCATTCTGAGTTATAATTCATGTTCCTAGAACTGGGAACTGTGCAAGTTAAAAGCTTGGTTCTCAATAGAATTTTAATTTTAAAAATAGTATACGATGGGTATATTTTCCACAATAATATTAAATAGTTATTAACTTATTGTAAAATAACCATTGTGGTATAGTGGACAGAGTGACAGAATCGTACTCAGGAGATCTGGGTTTGAATCCCATCTTGGCTGTGGAAATTTATTGGGGCATGACACTGGTAAAAGCCCTTTAGTATCTCACATACCTTGAAACCCTATTAGGATTGCTTTAAGTCCATTCCAGTTAGATGGCACATAACATACACATATCTTGGATAGCTTGGTTCCCCGCCCCCCACTCTCTCGGTAACTGTTTGTAGTCAGGACATCACCTTTTGCCTTGGCCTTCAACTTAGATGAGATAGGGGTATTACAATAATGTATTATTTTATAATACCAGCTGTTCAAACACTAGTGATAAAAGTAAGGGCTCCAATGCAAACATTTTGCTATCTGTCTTCTGTTGGCAGTCATTAAGAGCACATTTTAACTAGGATGTTTGCACCTTGAGTTGTTGTTTCAACTTATATACTGTACTGAAACATGCCAGAAGAATGGATTCATGCTTTAGCAAATACCTCAAAGAAATAACTAAGTAGAATACTTAGGGAATATTTGTGTATCATATTGTGAATACTCTTGAAAGTATTTCAAATGTACATAAATATATTTTGCCTGAATTCTGTTTATTTGAATTATTGGAAAGTGGAGCTCTACAGAATGAACCTGAATTATTAATATTTAGCACTGCTAAGAATATACCATATGTATTCTGAGATGGTAGTTGAATGTAAAGATTATAGCCACAAGATTATAATTTCTTTTGTGCAAACATGTTTTAAATCCTACACTTTTGGGTAAGATAGGAAGCCTAGTGAAGCTGTGTATTTCTCAAATCCTTGGAAATCTCATTTTTTTCTAAAACAGTTTGAACTTATATATCCCCATCAGCTTTCTGATTTATCCTTGGCTTTTCCATTGACTTTATGGAATGGAGGTGCTGTTCTTGGTATAGAAGGCATGTAGAAGGACAAAGATATTTTCCATCATAGCAGTTTCCAATAGAGTAGCTGCATCAGACTATTTCAGCGTGAATAAAAAAAATAAAAACAAAAGAATTATGACAACTTGTAGACTAATAGAATAGAAAACATAAAAAGACTTGTGATAGACTGGTTTATTTCATCATTAGCTCTTGTGATCATAGTCCACTTCCTGAGACACATGGAATATAATAGTGAGGCCATAGGTTTACACTGACAAAGTATGTGGTGGAAACAAAGTGAGACTAGAAGAATGACAGTGGTGCATGAGTTGAAGTGCTGTTTATACAAACATCCTGTTATCAACAACTAGGTCGTTGTGCTGAGGTGGTGTTATACCAAGGAGAATAATATCTTAATTACAGGTATACCAAAGACTGTAGAAAAATCTGGAATATTGATACCTACTGTATGTGTGTGTTTGTGTGTTTTGTGCCGTCAAGTTGGAACCGATCTATAGTGACCTAATAGGGTTTTTAATGTGAGATACTTAAGGAGTGGTTTTACCAGTTCTATTCCCCCAGTGAGTTTCCATGGCTGAGCAGGGATTCAAACCCTGGTCTCCAGAGTCCTAGTCCATCGTTCTATCCACTACACCACACAGGGGATCCATTAATATCTATAACGTGCTAAGAATTCTTTGTACTTATTTAATTCTATTGTTTTATGCTAGAATTTGTGAATATAGCCCAATTTGGCTGTCTCTCTTTCAAATCTTTCTTTGTAATTCTTTTTCTCCACAACAACTACTTTGAGATCCGTAACAGAGTGTCCTGGGATGTTGAAGTGTTCTGAAACTGGTTTTTGTGTGTTGTCATTTCTGAAATCACATTTCTGCCAATTCATTCTCTTGCGAAGAGGTTGCCATATCAGCAGATGAGCAAACAAACAATCCCCTGATGTTGCAGATGACATTGTTGGGGCCTGTAGTGGTCCTGCCAGAGTAGATACGGGGACACTGTTGACATCCAGGTTTGTAGCTGGGTCTTGTTCCTATCTCTCAGCTTTCTGTAACATGAGCCCATTATTACATGGCCTGCATTCTGGGATTACTGAGAAAAGATCTTGCCCCTCCTCTGTATGAAAACCTTTCAAGTATTTAAAGAGTGCCATTATATCTCCTCAACTTTTTTGCTTTTGATTTTGCTCAGTCTTTTTTTCCTTAAGGCTAAACTTGCCCAGTTCTTTCAGTCTTTCCTCATATGACTTGGTTTCCAGTCCCCTGATCATCTTTGTTGCCCTCCTCTGTTTGTTGACATCCTTCTTCAAATGCAGTGTCCAGAACTGGACACAATAATCAAGATAAGGCCTAATGAGAATCAAATAGAGGGGAACTAGTACTTCACAAGATTCAGAGACTATACTTCTGTTAATGCATGCTAAAATAGCACTTCCTTTTTTGCAGCCACATCACACTGTTCGCTCATATTAAGCTTGTGGTGTACAAAAATTCTAAGATCATTCTCACATGTAGTATTACTGAGCCAAGTATCTCCATCTTGTAACTGTGCATTTGGTTTTTTCCCTAGATGTAGAACTTTGCACTTATCCCTGTTAAAATTTCATTCTTCTGCTTTTAACCCAGCGCTTGAGCCTATCATGATCATTTTGAATTTTGTTTCTGTCTTCCAGGATATAAGCTATTCCATTGTATCAAGTACGGTCATCAGCCCCAATGGAATGGGGTACAGGTACTGGCCAAAGCCAGTCAATTTTGGGATAGAATTATTACTGAGGCTCTCTTGATAAAACTTGAGCAACATTTCATCAACAGAGATAGTGGTGTTACTTTTAGTGCTTGTGGGAAGCCCTTGTTTTGTAAACTGGATGGGCTGGCTCTTTAATGTTAATTTGCCTGGGTTTGGTCTGAAGGTCCACCCACGTGGTTTTGATTCTGCCTGGAGGTATTTAAGGTTAGCTTTATTTTAGTTGATACCTTGCCTTCTCTAACGAAGATGGTGCAGGATATTGCCATCAAAAGCTTGGACTATTTTAAAAATAAACATGAATTGGCATGATTGGAAATCTGTGAGTTGTTTACACAAAGCGTTTGTTGTAAAAGACTGAGATAAAATTAGTCTGGCAGGATTTGTTCTTGACAAATCCACATTGGCTTCTAGTTATTACCGCATTGTTTTCAAGGTGTTTGCAGAGTGACTGCTTTATAATCTGTGCCAGAATTTTCCCAGGAATTGATGTCAGGTTGACTGGTCTATAGTTCCCAGGTTCCTCCTCCCCCCCCCCTTTTGAAGACAGGGACAACATTGGCCCTCCTCCAATCAGCTGGCACTTCATTCATCCTCTATGATTTCAAGAAATAATTGAAAGTGGTTCTGTGAGTTCTTCAGCTAGTTCCCTCAATACTCTTTGATGCAATTTATCTGGTCCTGGATATTTGAACTAGTTGAAAGTAATAAGATATTGCTTGGTTGGTAGTAGACTCCAACTACCATGTTTCTTTTGTTTTTCACCCCAATTATATCAATCCAAATGCTCTCGATAAGCACTTTCTCTTCTAACAGTACAACCAGTTTAGACTTGCTACATATGTATGCCATGTTGTTCTTAGGCACAGAGTGAAATATTGCACAAACCTTGCAGGATCTCTTCCCTCCATGATCCCTGTCACCTTTTCACTGTCTTCTGTTTGCCCTTTGCTTTGTCTTCTCTGGCTTGAAAGATGCTGGGAGAGTCCACTGATATACCACTCTCTGCCTTTATCTTCTTGGTCTCCATTTCCTTTTGTCTCTTCCTCCACTGGACTATTTCCTTACTGTTCCTCCCCTGTTGAACCTCTGGCTGCTCACTCCCTGGAGTCCGTCTCAGTGTTATTCCTCTCCTGTGCTCTGTTAGGAGTCAGAAAACAGAAATGGTCCTCCCA
This sequence comes from Intellagama lesueurii, assembly GCA_037013535.1. Taxonomy (NCBI): domain Eukaryota; kingdom Metazoa; phylum Chordata; class Lepidosauria; order Squamata; family Agamidae; genus Intellagama; species Intellagama lesueurii. The sequence goes on along the minus strand of JBAJHW010000003.1, from coordinate 188,565,376 downwards.
GCATTCCCAGATGCTACTTAATACTCTCAGCACTTATCGGGCCACACCCCTTTCTCTCAAGCACAAGGGGCTTCTGAATAGGCTATTTCCTTGGGTTACTCAGGTCACATTCTGGTGTTAATCTAAATCATTCACCTCTCTGCCTTTGTTTCCTTGGTCTCCCTTTTCTTTTGTCCTTTGCTTTGCTAGACCCTTTCCTTACTGCTCCTTCCCCATCAAACTCCTGGTCACTCCCTCCCTGGGATCCATTTCAATTTTATTCCTCTGCTGTGTTGTATTAGGAGACAGCAAACATGAAATGTTATCATTATTATTGTAACATTGATGTACTGGCTCTTCTTTTTCTATTCTGTATCTGTGGCTTTGAACACAGTGCATGATCCAAGAATGCTGCAATATCTGCAGTTGTATCTATCCTAATCAGCTCTGACTGAGCCAGAATTTCAGACAGGATGGACAACTGTGGTGTATTGATATTAAGGAAGTAACCAGCAGCATCTCCAAAGAGCCTAAAAATTTATGTGGTATATATAGTGAACCCTAACCAGCTTTCTGATTCCATTTTCCTAACCTGAAAGCATCCAAAGAAGCCTTTGTAGCTACAAAACTTTCATGTTGGCTTTATTCAGCCACCTGTAGTTGTGGCTCAGGTAATTCATGACTGACATATAGTGGTGGGAGCTGTTCAACTTCTGTGAAAGCAGTTTATTGCATGTGTTTCAGACCCCATAGTAAATCAGGTAATGGAATAAATGGGCCATCGATTCAATTATGCTAGGACCTCTGTATCCGCGATATCAGTATTCACAGTTTCACTTATCCATGGTATGAAAATATTAAAATATTTTTTAAAAACCACCTTGAAATGCGTATTTTTACGATGTATTTACCAGAAGTGGCCACTAGAAGGAGCTAGAGACCATGCTTTCTATTCTTGTTGTTGAAATACATAGCATGGTCTCTGGCTCCCACTAGTGGGCAGTTCCAGTAATACATGGTGAAAATTTTTTCTTTGATTTTTTTTCTTTTACATGTTATGTATAGCATTTGCTATTATCCATCATTTTCAGCATCCACGGGGGGGGGGGGGCTTGGAATCACTCCCCTGTGGATACAGGGATCCTACTGGATTTACATGATCTTCTGCCATTGGTAGTTTTGTCAATTCTTTGTTCTTCTAGCCTCTGTTGTCCCAGACTATGGTTGATCCAGGTTAGTGTAATGAATATTTTACTCTGGATTGTGACTGGCACACTGTGTTAAGTTGTGGATATGTATAACAGTGCTGTTTTCTCTGTTTATGAATTTGATATCTCACTTGTTTTATAATGATGGTATTTTTAAACTGCCCAGAGTGGCCTTGGTATTTTTTAAAAATTCAATTAAAGATAATATATTTTTATTTTCCTTTGTGATTGTAGGATAGTTTTCCCTTCATTTTTCCTGCCTAGTGTACTATAATCAAGCAAAGCCAGTGAGATCTGTACTTCTGTGTTAGTTTTAGGATTGTAGTTTTAGAATTTGTAAACATAGATATGGGATTATAGCAAACAAAATGGTGCACGAAAGAAAAAATGCATAAAAGAAGCACCATCTTTTGAAAAAAGGAAATATATTGATTGTATTTTCCCAGAAAACATGAGTCAGGGATTTGTCTTTCACTATTTCTCATTGTAGCAGAATATAGCCAAACCATGAACATATGATAAATGTATACGAGTTTAGTTTCTAATCCAGAAAAATAAGTAGTGGGGAATGCGATCCTTGATACAACTTGGACCCAAGCCATTTAGGGCTTTATAAGTTACAACCAGTACTTTGAATTGTGCCCAGAAATGGATTGGCAGTCAGTGGAGCTGCTGTAAATTTGATACTCTGAAGAATGTTAATATGATTGTCTGTGAGTATTTGGTTTCATTCTGAAATTAACCCTTTATTCGGATAAATGCCAGCTGTGCTGAACACAAGCTTCTGATTTTTACCTGGAGGTCTAGGGAAATTCTGTGGGACTCTTAGGGAGAGTCAAGCACCTAATATCTGACACTGCCTATTCCAGTGCAGCTTGTTGTGGCAATGGAAGTAGACTAGCATTTGGAAATAAGTCCATATAAACATTTTACTGTGTTTTGAAGCTGGCTAAGTATTGATTTAATTTAGAGATCCTATCCCAATTGAAGTTTTCTTGTAGTCATTGATCTTCTAGTGTCCATTCAGAGGTGTGACTTGGCCATACAGTCTGACAGAGTGTTACTAATTGCTCCTTACCCAGCCCAGCACGTGGCAGAACTTTCAGTTTCTTTAAGACCACAGCAAGTGGGCTGCCTTGGAGATTCTTGCGCCTGTTCTCATTTTCCCTGGATTTGAACAGACCTAACGGGACTTAACTTAGAATGCCCAAGTTGTATTCTGACAGTGAATAAGGAGTTCCTGTTGCCCAACGTGTTTGATGTGTCGGTGGCATGGGTTTGATGTACCTACCACCCTGCCTAATGACAGCTTCATTGTTACAGTTTTGATTCTGGTTGTCAAAGATCCCACTTGCTTTCTCATCAAGGCGAGTGGCATCTTAATTCTCTGGCCTCAACCAACATTGTTTGCCATCAGTTCTACATTACACACAAGACTTTCAGACATGCGTCCTGGGCTGGCTGCCTAATGGCATTTGATTGCTGGAGAGATTCCTCAAACACAGTTCACACTCTTTCTGGGCTTAAAGGCCACAGTGTTGTAACACAAAGTAGAACAGAACAATTTTTTAAAAAATCAGTCTCCGAGGAAATTTTAAAACATGTTAGAATACTTTGGTCATATATTAAGAAACAAAAAGTACAGGTCATTGCAGCTGATCAATCACAGTAAAGATAAATGTAGAAGGAGTCGAGGAAGATGAACTTCCTGGCTGAAAAACCTGGGAGCCTGTTTTGATGTAACACTACACAATTGCTTAATGCTGCCACATCTGAAGTCAAAATAGCCATGATGTCAGAAAGAAGCAGTAAAAAGAAGAAGTAGATATGGGCCCAGTCTAGATTAGGACTCTGGGAGGTATAGGAAGCCTTTGACCCTTTGCTCTCAATCTGATATTAGCATTAGAGGAAAAGTTCCCCTTTTTTTGCTATGAGTGCCCGAAATCTAGATTGAGAATAAAGTTTGGAGCGGAGTATCAAAGCAATTTACACAGATTAGGTCCTTGCACATATTTATCATTTTGAAAGCCAAAATTGCTAATTGTGTGAATGACATTTTGTCTTGTTTGGCTCAGAGTCTTTTGCAGGAAGTAGTATATATAATAAATCGTTGAAAGTAATACAATAAATATCCATGAGATTAGGTAGCTAATATAAAAACCCACTCAGTTGTGATGCCATTTAAATTTTCATTCATAATATTGTAATGTTCCAAATGTCAGCCTTGTGCCTCTTTTTCTTCTAGCCATTTAATTAACCAGCTATTTGCACAATTACTGTGGTTTTAAATGAATAGTCACTTACACAGAATTGTAGGTTACCTTTTATTCCAGGTTTAGCAATTTCCTATAAAAACTAGTTTTGGACAGGGCAGAGGTAAATGAGGTAGAAGGGAAGGAGAATGTAAATCAAATTGTATTTACTTCTGAAAAATTAATTTTGCAAATGCAGTGCATCAAAGTTCAGGAAACATTTTCATATTTTTATATACCTAGCAGGGATGGGGACTCGAGTCATGGGACTCGCTGTCAAGTTGGATTTAAGTCACACTGGTGTCTCAACTCGGACTGGACTTGGGTCCCCCCGCCCATGACTCAGACTCAACTTGCAACTCAAACCCACCCACCCTTTCTGGGGAGATTTTTTTTTTTTAAAAAAGGGCTCGGACAAGGGGCTTGAGACTCGGGACTTGGTACTAAAGACTCGGACCCAAAGACTTGCCAACGTTCCAGATACCTAGTCATAGAATGAGAAGCTAGTTTTACGCTGCATCGGAACTAGTAAACACTGTACTAGACCTGTCCCCAGCACAGAACTATGTCTGTTCTTCATTTCTCCTGGTGCTGCTACATTCCATTATTTTACTGCTGCTTTTTATGGCTGTAGAGCTCTGGTCCAATTGAATACTGTTGATGTTGTTGATGTTAATGATGTTGTTGATGATGATGATGTTGTAGACGATGACAATGTTGTTGTAGTTAATCCTTGCAGCTTGAGACCAGAGTTAAAGTCGTTTCATGTTGGCTCAGACTCCACAAAACCAGGAAATTAAAAGCGAAGAATTATAACATGCTGTGCAATCGGGAACGATGTTGTACAGTGTCACACATTGTGCTTGCTAACAACTTATCCTTCATGCTCCCCTGCTTTTGTACTTTCTCCTGGTCTTTCCGGCCAAAATCCAGATAGGGAAGAGAGAGTGCCTGGGACTAACATTGACTTACTGACTGTATTGACTGACTTCTTCAGAACTACTTCATGAAACTTTCTCATCTTGTACTATGATAGTTTTGGGGGTAAAAAAAAAGTTGTATCTCAAGGCATCCTGCTTAGCTGAGGGAGTTATCTCCCCATAATTAGAGTCCTAATCCATATTGTGACTTGTAGTTTGACCTTCTTAGGTCAATAATTAAAGGAACAGACATTTCACAACAGAATCTACTAGAATCCCCATGCAACACAGAATGCCTCTGAAAACACTGTCTTCAGAATGCAACTGGCTAAGACCACGTTGCCAGTAACTACTGCCAAAAGCTTTAATGGGACAGGGGTTACTTCTAAAAGGGTCACCAATGAAAGGAAGCTTCCTCAAGCAGTCTGCATGATGTATGTACATCACTAATTTTCACCAGAGAAATATACTGAATGCCTTTTCAAAAATTAAGAAACTTAAGAGACTTGAGAGAAGTATATGGAATACCTTTGGAAAAACTGGAGTTAAAATGGTAAATGCTTTAACTTCTTGTACCTGTGGCAGTCTGTATTGGATCAGTTTTTTGTTTTTGCAACTTGTCCCATCTGAAGGCATATTCCAGTTTTCCTTTCATTTGAGCATGAAGAAAATAAAAGAGGAAGAAGAGGATTTTGTTTTTGTTTTGTTTATATTCTTTACATCCATCCAGTATCATATTTAAATAGAGTAACTGGTTTTCTGTGTCCAACATTAGCACATTGGGCATTGGCAGTCCAGATGGAAGACACTATTACTGGTATGCATAAGAAACTTAATGAGGTTTCTCAATTTGCCCTGAGTCTTTTTACTGGGAGAAAGGCAGGATAGAAATCAAATAAATAAATAAGCAAGCAAGTAAGCAAACAAATAATTAGTACACACGGTGGCCTAAATTTAGTGTACTGCAGGTAGAGGAAAAGTAGTATGTATTGGTAGAATTCCACTGAATTTTCTAGTGTGAATGGTGGCACATGCATGGGTAAGCCCTGTGGTCTATTTGGTTCAGCCCTGTGGGTGTGGAAATCTTAGGAAGGGGCTATGATTCAAGATTTGAGTTGAGAAAGACCAAGAGAGCTGGAGAGGCAGGAGCTGCTGTTTCCCTGGAGGATGATAAAGCCCTTGCCACCTTTGTTTAGGTAGTAGAATTTCAATATATTTGTGCAGGAGGGGCATTAGAATGGGGAAACTACATAGTAATCTTATGTGTTTGGATTTGCATTTTATTTTAGGACCTTAAAGATTGTGGCTCTCTTACCTTGGCCAAGAAATACGTTTGGCTTCAAACAGACATTTACGTTCTTCCTTGTTTCTTTAAGCAGTTCCTGCTGTGGTGCTAGTGAGAAGAACTCAGGGTGTACAAAATGTAGTGTCCAGTTTTGGGCTGTGTTCATATCACTGTTCTTTGTTTATGTATAAACATTTTTAAAAAGTTTGCATTGCAATACTCCTCTAAAAAGAATAATATATATATAGTATGTGTTCTGTGGTACTACCCTGTTTTCCCGAAAATAAGACCTAACCTGAAAATAAGCCCTAGTATGATTTTTCAGGATGCTCATAATATAAGGCCTACCCCCAAAATAAGCCCCAGTTAAGTGAAACCCCGCCCTCCACCATTGTGCAACAACCAGAAGAAGATGACATGACTGTATTTGAATAAATGTAGATTGCTGTACATGGGGGGAAAAAATCCACTGAAAAAAGCCCTAATACGTTTTTGGAGCAAAAATTAATATAAGACTCTGTCTTATTTTTGGGGAAACATGGTAGCAGAACTGTAACTAGATAATTTATCAGCTCAGGAAAAATATAACATTGTTACCCCTGTATTTTCATAGCAGTTGTTTTGGTAAAAAGGTAAAAACAACAACAATAATGCAACATTTATTTTTGTCATGAGAACTACATGTACAGTAAACTAATACATAAGTAAATGAGCCTTTAGCATACTATTTAAAAGTACTTCCTTTTTTCAGATTTTACATTTCCTCTGTCCTTTAGATTCTTGTCCCTATAATAACAATCATCATGTTCTGTCAACGCAGTTCTGACTTATGGTGACCTTTTTCAGGGTTTTCCAGATAGAGTATTGTCAGAAGTGGTTTACCATTCTCTTCTTCTGGGGGGTGCCCTATACTTTCCTAAAAAACAGTAGAAGTGTATGATATTCTAAATAGTCTAAAATAATAAATTATAAATCTATGGTATTTGTCAAACATTAAACAAAATGAATACATTTTTAAATCTAAAGCCTATATACTCCCAGTCAACCAGGAACAGTAACACAAATCACCTAGCACTGAGGACTTGATTGACCTTAACCATATCTAGTTCAATGTTTATTAGCTGCCCACAAAACAACCATTATTCTTGAAAAGAGCAGAAAGAATGGGGGCATGGCAGTGCAGAACATTCACAATACCGATGAAGCCTGAAATTTGCAACACATGGTTCACTCCGAATTTATAATCCCTATTCAGTTATTCTGTACAACCATAGGAACACCCTTAAAGAGAAGTGGCTAGCCACTCCTCTCTCTGTTTTTGCTTTGATTCCTGAAAAGTAAAGGAGACATTGAGTGTAGGGTATACAGTAGGACCCCCTTATCTGTGGAATCAGTATCCACTGATTCACTTATCCATGGTCTGAAATTATTAAAAATATTAAAAGAAAAATACCCCAAAAGATATATTTTAAATGATTAAGTTACCAGAACTGTCCACTAGAGGGGGCAAGAGACCATGCTATGTATAGAATTCACTAAAGGGAATAGATTTCCATGCTCTCAATACCAGAATTGGCCACTAGATCAAGCCATAGACTATGCTACCTGTAGTGTTTGTTAATAAAATAGCATTCTGCCCTTTTCAGTATCCACGGAATGTAGCTTCGAACCGATCCCCTCTGGATACGGGGGTCCTACTGTATACACAAGCAAGAGCACTGATTTTGTCCTCTGCAGACTTGTTGCTTTATATATGTAGAAAGCAGCAACAGATGGAGGAGGGACCAGGCCCCCTCCCTCATGTTTTGAGTTTATCTGGCTAGGGAACACCTGAAATGAGCTATAGAAATGTGCCCTTTTCCAACTGGCACAGCATACTTGGGAAAGCAGGTGCATATTTTACATATTTTTTCTGCATCCCTCAGCTTTCTGCACCCTAGACAAGTGCCTCAACAGGACTCCACTGCACTACAGTTGGCTATTGGATTAACCTGCATCAGATTTCAACATGTTTACATGTGTTGGATTCCACTGTCATGCATTGTTAAGAATTAAACTTCTCCTACCACTGTGGTCCTTGTACTAGTGGAATTATGTTGTTAGAGACTCATCACAGAAGGTAGCAATTTGATCTAATTTTGGTTATATTGATGTGGAAATCTGAATAGATTTTTTGGTAACTCTCTTGTTCTCTCTGTTGTTTAATGAAATTTTAAATGGTGCCTCAGTATCTTGAAACATAAAGCCTCAGACAGCTGCTTTGACCCTAATACAGATGTGAGCAGCCCTAACTTAACAGCATAACATAACCCTAATTTCAAGTGCTGGTGTCTGGTTAAGTGGCCCAAAGGTTATCTAGCTAATGCAATGTAGTCATTACTGGATGTGTTTGTTCATCAGCACTCGAATCTAATGCAATGAGAATTTGAAAGTCTGCTTTATAGGCCCTCCAATTTGGTTATGTTTACATTCCTGTAACACAACCTCCCCATGTCCATCTGTGGAATCCCTTTAAAAAAACACCACAGACAAAGCACACAGTCATGAAGCCACTTCCGGTACCGCCGCTGCCGCAGTGGCGGCAGCACACCGGCCCGTTTTTTTTTTTCCTCTCCCCAGTTTGGGCACACGGGCCCAAAAAGGTTTGCCACCACTGGCTTAGCCTCTTGGCTGCTTTATGACACCAGTTCTCTTCCTTCTGCTTTTTAATAACCATCAGGTGTATAACAGGCTTAAGTCTGCTGACTCAGTGCTAACATGCAAGTGCACATCTTTTGCTGACTCCCTAGTTTTACTGCACTTGTATCTAAGAAATATACCTTCTGTTTATTCTTTTTGACCATCCCCATCTTTTGACTCTTTCCTTAATGCATGGTTTGACCCACTCTTTCTTCCTGGCATCTCTTTTTCTTCTTGTTCTACTGCTCACTGAACTTATTTTCCCATTTCCAAAGGCTTGGTCACATTCAGTGCTCTCAATTTCACTTTGATTCAGTGTTCCTGTTAGTCTGGTGCCCTTTGCTCTGTGTAATTGTTTCTTCTCTCGGTGGCCTTACTTCGGCTTCAGTCTACTCTCAGCTGTGGTTTCTGGTCTGATAGTTAGGCTGAAGCTAACAGTACAGATTCCTCTCTTAACCCACCTCTCTTCTCTGCTTGTCTGTTCCAAGTCTGTCTTGTCTAACAAAACTGTTACGTTGCAGCCACATATATCTTGCTAGTGAGGATGTCCTTTCCTGGAGTAATTGCAGCTGCACTTCTCATTCCAGCAAGGATGTCCTTTACTGAAGTTACTGCAGCTGCGTCCATTTTGCTGAGCCTTGTCAGCTCAAGGGAACAACCGCTTTCTCTGTCTGGGATGGGAAATAAAGATGAAGGGTCATTGACCCTTCAGGAACTTCACCAGATATAGCTACTCTTATTCCATAACAAGACCACAGGAAATGCAGTATTGCTACCAGACATATGTTCAAACAGTGTAAAACCAAGTTCCTTCCCACTCAGGAAATACAGTTATTGTAAGTCAGGAAAGTAAACTTTTCTATAGGAGCGTGAAATCTGAAGGCCATTAAATAGCAGCCCTCTTGTCTGTGAGGTCATGTCATTCTTTGTGATCTAAAAATTTTATCTGCACCTTAGGGTTCTTCCAGACAGGGCATTTGTATGGCTTTTAAGTTTCCCTTCAAGCATCAGTAGTAATGGAAATTTCCCTGCCATCCAGATATTTTTGATCATTCACTTCTTACCACTTCTTTTTCCATTTCTCACATCTTTTAGTACTGCCCCCCTACCCTTGTGGTTTGTTTGTTTGTTCTGAGGCTAGACGTATCTTGATACCCCAGGCAATGGCTGGGAGAGGCAGCAGAGCTTGCCTCATTAATGGTAATAATAAATATTAATAATAATACTAAACAATATAATACTGAACAAACATTCTGGATTTCTTAGAAAGGGAAAAGTGGAAAAGTAACTCCTGTAGACTCCTGGCCATTATATGTGACACTGATTTCCTCCTACTCATCATGTCACTTCTGAAATCTAACTTTGTTGTACACCCATTACCCAAAGAAGTAGCTAATTACAGGTAAGTTCCAAGCTCCGGTCTGGGGAAGAATTTGTCGATACCAGATGTTATAAATTTTTCCAGGCCACAGCACACTGCAGGACCAGCTCTTGCTTTGCCAATTCATAATATCTCTCTGACTGTTTATGTTCATTAAATGACTTTGTAGTAATTAATTGCGTAGCTGGCCCACATAATAACTTACACCATGTATTTCTAATCATGCATATTTTCTCAATTGGGCTAGAGGACCTTAATCAGACTCATATAATGACAGAGTTTGTTCTTTAATACACTGTAGCTCTTCAATCACACAGTGCAGAGCAGGACTAGAGGAAGGCCTAGCTAAGGAAGAAATCTGTTATTTAATTCTTTACCTAAAGATCAGCTTACTGTTGCAGATTCAACAGCATTGCTGGTTGCATGCACTGTGCAGGAAAACTGGTCTTCTGTAAGTGGTGGAGCATATATCCATATACCTAGATATGCAGTGACTGAAATCTGGTTGCTTATTGTAGTAAGTCACACTAGAGTAGATCAATTTAAATGTATGGAGAAGTAGTAGACTCACCATATCCCCACTGATTCAATAGTGCTACTGTAGTGTGACTTACAACCCTGGGCAACAGGATTCTAGCCCATGTATACATTTACGTTTATTTTTTACATCCATACTAATCAATGTCTTATACTAATTAAACGCCCTTCTGTGATGAATTATTTGGACATATATTGAGATGTTGTGAAGCTGAACCATGGGATGCCTGCCTCCTCCCTCCCTCCTCTCTTGTAAATAATCTCACAAATGATATCACCTCCACCTCCACCACTGCATTTTCTTTTCTGGACATACAGGTGGGGATTTCCTTTCTTTTTGATCTATAAAGAACCGTGGTATCATTAGCGGTAAGATAAATGCGCCCTCAGCAAATGTATAGAACTGGCGGACATTGAGGGGAATTCACAGTGGCTCACTATGTCAGCTCTTCACCCAGAAGCAATTGCTGCTTTTACTCAAGAGTAGATGGAGGATTGCATGGCTGATCCATGGAGGGAGTTACACTGTTGTGAAAGGTTTAGTGAACATTGAAGCAATGAGTGTTCAGAACAGAAGTCTTGCTTCTCCTCAGGTTTTTGTGTCAAATACCAGTTGTGGTGGATTTTGGATGAAACAGCGTCATTGCCAGGTTTTATTTAGCTGCAGAGTTCCAAACTGCACAGCTAGGAAGAGTGAATTTGGTCTTAATCTGCAGCACCAGGAGCAATATTTTCAATCACTGGAACACACTGGAAAAATTGGAAAGAATTTGAAACACCTGGCTGACAACGTGCAAACTATTATAGAAGTATTCAGAAGCAAGCTGTTCTGCAGAATGTGGTAGCAGACATGTTTTTATGGTATTTGGGACTGTATACAATTAGGGGAGCTGCTGGTTATTGGCTCCTTTCCCTTTGTCATATACCTACTAAGATTCTTCTGTGGAAACGAAAATCCACTTTATAAGTGGATACAGATCTGCTCTCTCTTCTCTATATTTCGAAATGTTTATATTGTCTATACATGTACATCATTTGAAGGCTATTTATGGAGCATTCCATGGATTTAGAACTTGTTAAGAGTAAGCAGATTGCCAGTTTATTGTTGTATTCCAAGGATCCTTATATTTCCAGGAGTGTCTTTATAGTATCGAGGACAGGAAAATGCAGCATGCTGTAACATCAGAAAACTGACAAAATTGTGGATCGGATTAATCCCATTTGTCTATGTAATCCAAGCAGACAGGAAGCATTTTGAGAGTAACACATGCCAGTTTTCTGGAAGGAAGGGAGAATTGTCTTGAAGTCAGTAGCCAGCCTGATATTGGCATTAATTACTATGTGAATTTTTCAGTTGAAATGGCTGTGGTTTCTTTTTTGTCTTCTTCTTCTTCTTTTGACTAAAGTTTCTAAAATGGGGTAAACCCAACATTAGACCTACCTAGATTGAGCCTGTTGAAGTCCATGGAATTTCAGCTACTTCTCTCTGACATATCCTATTTGTTTTAATATATCCACTCTAAGTGGGACAAAGATTAGAATAAGCTCAATGTTTCTCTTTCTTTTCTTTTCTTCTCTTTTTTTCTGTGGATATTGCCAGACATAGTAATAAGCCTATACTCAGGGCAGGGGCATGGAGAGAGGAGGCTGATGTCTAGCACAATTCCTTGACCTCTGGAACACCCATTATTTTAATTTAATTTCCCCTTAGTGTTTATAACTATTCTTTTCTTATAGCAAAACAGTTCCCATGGTTTATAGTTAAAGTTTGTGTGTGTGTGTGTGTGTGTGTGTTAAAAATGACAATTAAATGAAATCTGGCTGAATAAATCCAAAAACTAATAAGCAAGGAGGCTAACCAAACAGCAGCAGTAGGGCAATCAAAACAGTCCATTGGGAGTAGACGCATTGCATATTTAGGTCATCCAACATCCAGCATTTCTGCTTATCTTATTACAGATTACATTTTACCTGTGTCTTGAATTGAGAACACCATTGTGACTTGCTTTTAAAAAATGATATATGTGTTTTCCTTTTGAATATTAATTTGAAGTATTTAAAATAAATAAGTAATCGGATTTATGCTGAAAAAAATGAGCAAAAAATGTCTGTCTATTCTATGGAGGCAGAAGGGAAAATGTGAGTTTTCACTCCTCTCTGAAGAGAGGAAAATCTGTGCCTGCTGAGTCTTCAGAAGGAGGGAGTTACACCTTGCTATCAAGACCTAACCATTATGTATCTCCAGTATTCTACTCCAGCTTGTCTCATGCAGTGAATTTCAGCTTATGTGCCATTATGTACATCTTATAACTGATATCCTGTAGGCAAATGGCCTCTCAATCATCCACTTGGCTCATGCGTTCAGATCCATAATAGGTTGAGGAGACGCCTTCTGCTACTGTTACAGTCCAGCATAAAAACAGTATGTTATAGCACAATTTCAGGCATGTCTGCTCAGAGATATGAATGGGCCAGTGTGTCACTTTTGGTTTCTTCCCCCTCCTTTTTTTTATGTGTGGCTAAATTTTGTTTGTTTGTTTGTTTTTAAACATAATAAAATTAAATTGTTCCTGACATTGCTATGTGCCATCAAGCGGCCCCCACTTATGGCTACTCCATGAATGAGTGATCTCCAAAATGTCCTGTCCTCAGCTGCCTTTCTCAGCTCTTGTAAACTGAAGCCCATGGTTTCCTTCAGGGAATCAATCCATCTCATATTTGGTCATCCTCTTTTCTTGCTGCTTTCCACCTTCCCCAGTATTATTGTCTTATCCAGAAAACCCTGCCTTCTCGTGATGTTCCCAAAGTAGGACAACCTCAGCTTCAACATTTTTGCCTTCAGAGATAGCTCTTTTGATCTAGAACCCACTTGTTTGTCTTTCTGGCAGTCTAGGGCAGTGGTGGCGAACCGTTTTGGGCTCACGTGCCCAAACTGGGGAAAAAAACAGTGGGTGGTGTGCCGCCGCTACTGTGGCGGTGGTGGCGGAACCGGAAGTGGCGGCGGAAGGGGGAATCCCGGGCATGGAGATGCCTCGAGACCCCACTCCGGATCTGCCGCCAGCACCAGCTGCTCCGGATCCTGACCCGCCGCCTGTCCGGGCAGCAGCACCGTGGTTGCAGCCGCCTGCTCAGGTTTGGCTGCGGGGGGGGGGGGGAGTAGTGATCCGGCGACTTATGGCTTGCGTGCCGGCAGAAAGGACTCCGCGTGCCAGCTGTGGCACGCATGCCATAGGTTCGCCATCGCTGGCCTAGGGTATCTGCAAAGCTCTCTTTTAGCACCACATTTCAAACAAATCCATTTTTTCTCAGTTCCCTTTCTTTACTATCCAGCTTTCATTACCCATACATGGTGATTGGAAATATGATTGTGTGAATGATCTTGGTCTTGGTCTCCAGTGACACATCCTAACACTTGAAGATATTTTCTAATTACTTCACTGCTGCCCTTTCCAAGTCTCAGTCTTCTGATTTCCTAACTGCAGTCTCCATTTGAATTTGTGATTGAACCAAAGTATAAAAAAAATCTCTATTTCAATTTATTCATTGTCGATGTTAAAGTTGTGTAATTCCTCATGATTTTTGTCTTCCTAACATTCAGCTGCAGTCCTGCTTTGGCACTTTCTTTTTTCACTTTCACTAAAAATCGTTTCAAGTGATTGTTGCTTTCTGCCAGTAAGATGATGTCCTCCATCTGAATCTAGTCTGGCTTTCCATATATGTTCTGTGTAAATACTGAATAGATAAGGGGATAACATGCACCCTTATCTGACACCTTTGCCTATGGGAAACCATTCTGGCTCTCCATATTCTATCCTAATGGTAGCTTCTTGTCCACATTACGTTATGCATTTCTCTAAGGTCCAGTGGGCTTACTCTTACATACATGGCTGTAGAATTTCAACAATTTTTAAGGTCCCAGTAATCAGCATGATGGACTATCCATCTAGTGATGGACTGGGACTCAGAAGACATGGGTTCAAATCTCTGCTTGGCTGTGGAAACCCATGAGGGAAAAATGACACTTGTAAAACTACCCCATAAATGCCTCGTTTACAGTGGTGCCTCGCAAGACGATGTTAATCCGTTCCAGACAAATCGCTGTCATGCGAAAACATTGTCTTGCGAAACCAAATTTCCCATAGGAATGCATTGGAATTTAATTAATGCGTTCCGATGGGAAAGAAAAGCACAGAAACTTAAAAAAAAAATTAAAAGAAAGTCACTTACCAGGTACTGTAGACTGAGCCCGGCTTCTCATAGTGCCTGGTAGCAGCGAAACATCCAGAAAAGAGCACCAAGCAGCTAAAAGCTGGCAGGCAGCAGGCAGCCGGTAGCCATTTTGTGCTCTTCTCCGCTCCTTCCCCCTCCCCTCTCCCGACCAACAGCTGATAGGAGCAGGGTTTCTGAGGCTTCTGCGGGCTTTCCCAGCAGGGAAACAGGCAGTGGAAAAGCACCCCAGAGGCTTCTGAAAGCGGCGCTTTGCCAAGGGGTGAGTGGGTGGGGGTGGGGTGGGGTGGGAGGGGCAGGCCTGCCACCCCCCCACACCACCCCCACTGCAAAGCGCTGCTTTCAGAGGCTTGCCGGGTGCATTTCCACTGCATGTTTACCTGCTGAAGAAGCCCCGGCAGCCATTTTGTCCTCTTCTCTGCTCCTTCCCCCTCCCCTCTCCCGACGAACAGCTGATGGGCGGGCTAAAAAGAGGCTTTCTCTGCCCTGAAAATTCAGGGGGAAAAGCTGGAAATAAAAAAATTCCGCTTTTCCCCTGCGCCCCGGGAGGCTTCTGAAAGGGGTGGGGGGGTCACGGGAGAGGCCCCCAAACATCGTCCAGCGAAAAGCGCCCATAGGAAATCATTTTGCGAAGCGCAACAGCGATCGCAAAACCTCGTCTAGCGGATTCGTCGTTTAACGAGGCAATCGTCTAGCGAGGCACCACTGTACTTTGAAAGCATTATTAGACTCGCTATTAGTTGGTTCTGACTTGAGGGCACCTAACACATGCACTTTTCTAAAGAGTTACCTCACTCTCCTTCAATATAAGTGGGGAAAGATCATAATGAATTGCACTTGTATTGGTTGGAAGAAATGTATTCTTTTAAATACACTAATAGTAGTTGCACATAAAGATGGAGTTCAATTTGATTTGGCATTTTCTTTATCTTCTGAAACACAGATGCTTCATTCTCCATGTTTGCTTTGGTCCAGTGAATGTGCATGATTGATTCAAAAGGGCAAGTGGCAGCTATACTTGGAAAAACAGAATGATTGTACAATTAAAATACAGTATGGTTTTATACTGAGGTGATAATTCTGCCTTGGAAGCTGCAGATACATGTGAATAGCATGTGTCCCATTCACATCATTGCTTATAATAGCTAATCCAAATTTACTCTATGAACTGACTTAAGGCCCATTAATTTCAAAGGGACATTTATTGATGTTGGTATTGATGTGACAAATCAAACCTCTATTACTGCTTTACCTTCTAGAATGCCAATTGAGAACCTCAGGTTAGTGGCATGCTTGCTGGGCCCATACAATTCTGTCCTGTGTCTTAGCCACTTCCCTTTGCCAATGTCTCCCTGATGTTT
Organism: Intellagama lesueurii; assembly: GCA_037013535.1. Lineage (NCBI taxonomy): Eukaryota > Metazoa > Chordata > Lepidosauria > Squamata > Agamidae > Intellagama > Intellagama lesueurii. The sequence continues at coordinate 188,549,547 of JBAJHW010000003.1, read as the reverse complement.
TATAATCTGAAATACCTGGCTTGGTGAGTTGGCAGCACTGCAGGGCAATGGCTCCTTCCACAGTTGTTTGGATTCTGCTTAAGGGGCTATTGGCAGATAAAATAAAGGGCAATATAGTGTGACACTGATGTCGGAGGAGACAAATCTCAGCAGAAGACCAAAATTAAATATTGGGATTTAAATGTGTGGTATTAGGTATACCAGGAGTATAGTATGGTATGTGCCAAAAGATACATGATTTACGTGTTTTTTCCCCCCCTGAATCACTGTTTCTTTTTCATAGTGGAATTTGAAGAACACTTTCATATGTAAAATTCAGATTCTCCTGGGTTGCCAAGAGAAGTCATGAGGAAAATTGAAAGGACAGAAAGCTTACTGACTTGGGCTGCAACTACACTGGCAAGCTGAATCAGAGCAATTTGGCTTTGCTTTGATTTGCAGCCTATTTTAGGCTTCTGTTCAGCTTACATTATTACACATAGCCCGTGGATGGTTTTGGTGCCACTCTCCACACTAGCCCCTCAATCCAAATCAGTTCTATCTGTGCCACAGCCTCTGCCCTCAGTACCCAATTGAATGCTTTCCAACCCAAGAGTCTTATTTTTCAGCATCATTTCTTACTCAATTTTGGATGGTCTCACGGTACAGAATACTCAGAAGTGGTTTACTCTTGAATTTTTCTGTGCAGTACTAACAAGAGTTTGGTTGAGTATCATTGCCATTGTCTATGAAATGCTTTCATTTTGGAAGAGAGTGGGTGTATCGTAGTCTCACTTTTGACCATTCTGCCTTGGATGCTGCTACTAAGTCTTGACTCATAATGGAGCTTAGCATCCTAACTGTATTGCTCTCAGTTTCTGCAACATCCTCATTAACCAAGAACTCTAGTGTTTCCTTACATCTTTATTGCCATCTTAAGTTTAGCCATCTCAATAAAATAAATGTGAATTTATTTTTAATAGCAATGTGAGGGCTTAATGGGAAAAGATAGTGTGCTGAACATACTGAATGAACCTCCACTGTCTTTGACCATGCTTGATGATAAATGCTTTTAAAAAAGAACCGGGGCAAATTTTTGAATTTCAAGATGACCAGGTAGTGATAATTGAGACTTACATTTCTAGTTAGTAAACACCCATTATTAAAGTATCTATTTATTTAAATCCTAAATGTAAATTCCTTGGGTATAAATAAGATAAATCAATTTTGTGTGCTTCTTGTGCGTGTGAAAGAAATTTATAAAACACTAAGCACTGCAGGGGAAATTGTATACTTCACCCCCAAAAAAGCAATTTAGGCCTTGAGTAGTGCCAATTTGGTCCTTTCTATAAAAGTGAATAGGCAATAAAATATTTTTAAAGCAGTATAAAAGAAAAGAATATGTGACAGCCAGTTGATTACATGTTTCTCCTTCCACAGTCCCTCCTCCCCTGTGCCCTTGAGACATGTCATTAAGCCTGGCCCGTAGAAGCTAAAGTGAATTCTGTGATTCTCCATAGCTACACTCTGTTCATGCATATGAATATCACAATTTGCCATTTCTTGACATGCAAGAAAACAATAATTAGGGACTAATCTTACTCTAGTAAAAAATAAGGCAAACCTTTTTTATGAAGAAAGCAGAGAAGGAGATGATACACTTGGGGAAACCCAAAAGTAATGTCCACAGATCTTGGTAACTGAGAATTTTTTAGTTTCACCCATTTCTAGTACTTGGCTATGGAATCAGGGGCTAGGCGTTTGAACCTCCTGTACCTCCCAGGAGAGTGGCCTGGAATGCTCTTGGAGCATGTGTGGCTGATGAAGTTGTGTGCTGTGCAACCTGTGCGGCCTCAGACAACCTGAAGGTTCCAGAGCAGCAGCAGAAGCAAGGAATGGCAAACCACTTCTGTGTCTAGAAAACTCCTGAGAAGATCTCTGTAACTTGGAATTAACTTGACAGTACTTTATTATTATTATTATTATTATTATTATTATTATTATTATTATTATTATTATTATTATTATTATTATTATTATTATTATTATTATTATTATTATTATTATTAAACACCAGGAACAGTCAATCAAAACTATAAAAACATCATTGACTGGGATTATATAACAGACAGAAGTTTTAACCAAAAACCCAAGTATCTGTTAAATATCGGCACAGTATGTATGCTGTTCCTGATGTTGCCGTTTTTTGTAGCTCTGATGGTGCTATTCCTGAGATCTGCAACTGCTCATAGTATCGTGTGAAATAATAATAATAATAATAATAATAATAATAATAATAATAATAATAATAATAATAATAATAATAATAATAATAATAATAATAATAATAATAATAATAATAATTGTTGTTGTTGTTATGTGAGCCTGTTAACTAATGGAACACTTCAATGTGAGAAGAAAGTTAGATAATGAATGCATTCTGTGTTCTAAAAAGTTGGGGTCAATTTTTCTATCACTAAAATGCAGTTTGACAGATAGAAACTTCATCGCTGTCATATGGTTAAGAAATATCCAGTCATTATCAGCATCATAGATAGTGATCAGTACTGGCGAAAGGGTCATTTTTACACCTCCTGGATTCTTCTGGATGGCCTGTGCTCTCCCTTTGTAAAAGATTTGTTTAGAGAGGGGATATCCATTTCCCGATTTCACATGCTTTGCAATCCAAACGTTTGTGATTTCCAGTTTTCCTTCCTTCCTTCCTTCCTTCCTTCCTTCCTTCCTTCCTTCCTTCCTTCCTTCCTTCCTTTTTATGGGTGTGTGAATATTTTATGGGCTGGTGCAGCCTCTAGTTAACAATATTAGTCCCTGGAAGTACGGAACATGCTTATAGAAGGTGGAAATGTTATATTTTTTCTTCTACCTCATGTATTATTTTCAAAAATAAAACAATATAATTGTACTCTTAATTTAGCAAAATAAGTAACCTTATTGCAGTTGGCAGTTTGCTGACATACAGTATTTAGGTCTTTCCACGAAATGGTTCAACCCATGGTTGTGCTTAATAGTCAACTGACCTTTTTTCCTATAATTTGCATTCTTTTTGTTCATTAAGGATAACATTTTTTTTTGGCTTTTTAGATCTCTCACTGATTTCTGAAATTATTTTGGGAAAGCTACAAAAGCCATGGAATTGGTTTGCTCCACTTGTAGATTGTCAGCCTTATAAAATTCACACCATCTAATTCAGATTTTATGGAGGATAAGGCCTGAACATGAAGGTAAAGTGAGAAGAGCATAACCTGAGGCTGCCTCAAGGTGTGATGATTTAAGTGAAGCTACAGCTTGAACCATACTAACAGAACTCTGTGGCTTTGGCCCCTTAAGGAATCCCAAGGTGGAAAAATTTGCCTCCTAACCATTTACACTTACTATGGTGTGTGAACAATTCTATTGAAAGAAATAACATAATATAGAAAATGTGCCTCATTAACAACAGCACAACAAATCTGGTAAATCTGTATTAGTTCTTCAGTGAAAGGACACAGGAAAACCCTCTTTAAGTTGGTGCAGTGAAGAACTGAATTTTAAACATGCAAAGCTTGTATGCGTTAAGACCGTGGCACTCATCCAGTAGGAAACACAAAGCTAGGATCTTGAGAGAAGGGGTAGGATTTTTAAAAATGTGTGTTTTCTTCCTTGAATGATAATGTCAAAGTTTGGGGAAAACTAGTTGTGGCATCTAAAAAATGAGATAGCAGGAAAATAGGAAAGTGATGAAATCTTGCTAGTGTGTGATTTATTGTCGTGACAAGAAATCTCAGCACAGCAGAACAGTCTGGTGCTCATTCTCCAATTGCTGTGAGGGTTCTTGGCCCCAGTGTGAGGGCAAATGGTCAATCACATTTCCCTCCCCCCCCCCCCCATTATGGTTTGCACAACTTGTGCAAAATGTTTTTCCCTTTCTGAAGCTAACACACCATGTTCAGTAAATGCAAAAGGGTAGACTGCTCACAAGTATGCCAGCAACTCATCTCAAGCTTCTGCTTTTAAAAGGTCTAGGCAACAGAAAGACAACAGTTAGTGCTTCTGCTTTTGCACAGCTGAACAAAAACAAATTTTCAAATGCACAAATTGTTTTTGAGACCAATTAAAAAAAACTTGCCATCTTATGATGAGGACAAAATTTTGCATGTTTTTTTTAGCATGTCTTTTTAAGGGATGATTTGCATTCTAGTTTGAAAGCAAAGGGTTCAAAAGTGGAAAGTTCAGATTAATACACCCTGTCTCTGAAGAGAAACTATAATAATTCTTAAAGTCAGGGGTTCTAAATATCATGATTTTAGAGCTGAGTGAGGCATAAAGACAGAAAAACATAGATGTAACCTGTTAAAAGCATTTGTTCTCCTTAGGAATTTGAGAAGTATAGTCCATGGAACCTGGACTTCCATTATTGTAAATCTAAAAAGAAAAGTGAAATGGAAGACACGTTTGGCATTGGGAGGTGGCACATGTCCACATATTTCTTTTCCTTGTGTTTTCATGATACATTATGTTTCTGTTTTTAATACATAATCCTGTGCTAGAACCTGGTGCCCCCCTTCTCCCCAAAATCAGTATCTGTGTCTGGTTTTGCAGGAGATTAGTGGCTAGAAGCAGAAGACATGAGACTACAGAAAGGATATTAATTGTAGGAAAGATCGAAATCGTAAACGTGGGAGACATCCAGTGGATCATCTTTTTTAATACCTGTTTTAAAAACCTATACCAAACAGTCTGCTGTCTCCTGTGGCAGATTATTTCATTACTGACTTGCTTAAATAGTTTTCCCTAACATGTGTTTTGAAATACTTTCTTTTTTCTGTTGCTTGACTTTTGCACTGAAGATAAAATAAACCACTGTTTTCCATTAAGGCATATTATTTTCATTGTTTTAGTATTTTTAAAGCTACAGAGGTTTGTAGCGCTTTAAAGATTAATATGTTTTATTTGGCATTTCTTTTCCCTCACCAACTGTAGCTCCCTTCCTCAAATGCAAAGTGGTTTTCAGTCTGTGAGAGTTTATGCCACATGAAACATGTTAGTCTGTATAATGATGATAATCTGTTCCGTCAAATAATTTTTGACTTTTGGCAACCCTTTCTGGAGTCTTCTGGGTAGAGAGTACTGAGAAATAGTTTACTATTCCCTTTTTCTAGGAGTGCCCTGGGGCTGTGTAGCTTGCCCAATACCACACAGACTGGCTGTTCTGGGATGCACAGTGGAGAATCGAACTCCTACCCTCTGGCTCCACAGCCAGATACCTAGACCAGTGAGCTATCTAGCCAGCTTAGTCTGTAAGAAATAGAATATAACATGCCCCCTCCAGGTTCTCTTTAAAATGTATTGGCCAAAATCCTGTTGCTTAGCATAGTAAATTGCACTAGAGTAGGCCCATTGAATGTGGGAATTTAGTGAGCGAAGGCCTCTGTAAATTCTGTTAATTCAAATGGTTGTATTCTCATTGCAACATACTATTGCATAGTATGGAGGAATTCACTCACTAAATCCTCATTGATTCTGTGGGCCTACTCTAGTGTGATTTACTTTGCTAAGCAACAGGATTTTGGCTCCTGTTTCCTTTTTGCTAAAGGGACTCAAGTTTATTGACCGGCTGAATATATTGTATAATAGACTTATTACACATTCCCAATTTTCCTCCTCCTGCTCCATTATTTTCATCTTTCTACCTCTGTAATGCTTTCATTGTGTCTACACTTAATTTTTGAATGATTTTATGTGTTCAGCTCTTCAGTTCAAAGTGTTGAAATTAATGTATTCCATACAGTATTTTCTGTAATCCAGAATACTGGAATTGCAGCTCCAGCTGAAAATATTTTACCCGTGACAAATGTGTGCCCGTGTGTTTGCATGTTTAATGGGCTGTGAGAAAGTATATTCTATAATCATAAGGTTTACAATGCTAGAACAAATACATGGGTTCCTCAGTTATTTTTGGACCTTTTGGGTGCACTGGTGAAATGCTAAGTGAAATCTAGTCTTATGATCTTTAGCAGTGTAATCAGATGTAATAATCATTTGGCTGCATTATTCCTGCTACAAGAATAAAATAATGATAGCTGGTAGGCAATGCATTGCCCCCAAGTCTATCCGTTTTGTTAAATGATTGTGTGTCCCAGTAATGGTTATAGCAAAATGATGGCCAGCTTTTAGTAGATGGTTGGTGGGGGCAGAGTGATAAAGAAGAGACAAAAAATTGCAATGAAAGCACTTTGTAGTTTACATTTCTTTTCATGTGAAGTGCTGTTGGGGATTACTGTGTGTCAAGGAATACAGTACTGCAGCCTTCCACTCTGAATATTGGCAAGATTGGGGCAGGTTGTTAGTTAGTACTGGTGCTTACCACCCTCTGCCTGGTTTATCTCTAGCCAACCTGCAGTTGTTTCAAAAGATTGGAAAGGCAGAGCTATAAAATGAGCTTGTTTTGCAGTGATCTCTAGGGAGAGGAGGATGCTGGATTCCCTAGTATTTCCAGGAGTTCCTGGAAAAAAGACCTAGAGGAATCTGCTAAAAAGGCACTCCACTAGACAGGTTGAGGAATAACATTCTAAGGGTGTGGAAGAGGGACAGTGAGCTTTAGTATCTGTTTGTGTAGGGGAAGCCTAGGGAAAATGAATGGTGGTTTAGTAGATCTTGTTGAATAGTTTTCAGGATGAAGTGTTTAACATTCCTCAAACTGAGTGTTTGACTTACAACCGAATGTAAATTGCCCTGCTTTACACAATTTCTTCTACTGACAGGGGTGACTGGGAGAAATAATTGGCCCCAAAGATCTAATGTTACCCATGTATTTAGACTGGTGCAGTGTTCAGCCTCTTTGGAAATGGAAGCAAGCTCCATGGTCATAGGCATTGTGTTAAAGTTATGATCTTTTCTATCTTTTTTCTTTTTTAGTTCACATTTGAATATCTTTTGTACATTCAAGTCCTTGGAATAACTTTTCTTTGTATAAACATGTTGGAAGATGAGGTGAGACAATCATGCCTTTTCATCAATGGTATGCAAGCACAATGTAGAGGTAGATTCAGAAGACTCTTCAAGTTCTTTTAATATGATGAGAACTAAATTCAGGGGCTGAGGAGGGGGCAAACCAAACTAGCAAAGCAGGAGCTAAAGATAAAAGGATTGCTTGTATATCTATTGTTGCAAAACAGCTATCAGGATTATGTCTCAATGTTCACTACATTTAATTCTCACTACTCCAGTTCATCAAACCTCAAAGAATAGACATTCTTAGATTGTTTCATGCATCTGTGGAAGTAAGCAGTTAACTCTGAAAGATTTTTCTGTAATTAACTAGCTGGGACTGATTCATTCATTAAAAAAATGACTATATAGTTCATCACTATAGTTTCTAGTTGTATGTGCAAATGTTCCTTTTCACAATTCAGTATTGGGGAGTAAATGGATCTAGGGTGACTAGGGGCAAATAAATAATAATTGTATGCTGTCAAGTCACTTCTGACTCATGGCCACCCTTTGAAGGGTTTTCTAGGTAGAGTATACTCAGAAGTGGTTTGCCATTCCCTTCTTCTTGGGGCATCCTGTGACTGTGAGGCTTGCCCAAGGCCACACAGGCTGGTTGTTCTGGGATGAACAGTGGGGAATTGAACTCCCAACATCAACCTCAGTTCAGATGAAGCTGTAAACTATGGTTTACTATAAGCAACAATAAAAGCCTCCCAACAATAAAAGCCTCTTCCCATTTTGCCTCCTGGCAAAATCGGAAGAGGGGCTAGGAGTATACAAGCCTGAAACTGAGGCTTGTGTGTAGCATGTCAAATGATGGTTTATCTTGATGTGAAAAAGTGGCCATAGTCTTACAGTGGCTTACAATCAAAACTCTTAAGTAGTCTGGTTGAAATGTGTCACCTTGTAAGATTGGGATGATATTTTTAGCTTTGTTTTTCAAGTTGCTTTTAAAGAAAACATAGATTCATTTCCTAATCTGTAGTTGCTATTTTTAATGTATTCTTTCTATGAGACAATGTATAATAATTGTTATGTTTTGCAGCATGTTCAGGCTAGTTGCACATTTTTATTGTTCTTACTTTTTTCTTCCATCTACTTCCCTTGAATCAGGATTTACAGTTTCCTGCAATACACTTTTTAAGATATTCATAAGGAAGCTGTATCTGTACGCTCTATAACAGGATACAACAGAAGTTCGGAAGTACCCATTTTTGAAAATTTGGCTTATAGAATTTAAAAATGTATTAATCGGGCATTAATGGTTCTCTTGAATGAAATATTTTGAACACTTGAAAATATTTTAAAGGTGTTTGAAACTACAAAGACATTGTTACAACTGAAAAATCCGCCTAGATGCTCCATAGTGCAGCCATTTTGAATACATTTTATTGTTGAAAGGATATAAGAACTTCTTGAATGGGTAAAAAATCTTTGGCTGGTTTACAGACTTCACATTGCAAAGCATTATGGAAAGGGTGTGTGCACTTTTATTTAGAGTTGTGAGTGCTTGATGCTTTTGATAGAACTTTTGAGAGAATGGAGCAAATGCTACAGAGTTCTATACAGAAAGAAACGTACAGCACAATCCTGTACATGGCTGTTCAGAAGTAAATCAAGGTGCTTTCAGTGGGGTTTACGCCCACAAAAATTGGTATAGAATTGCAGCCTCAACATTTATTTGCTTGGTGCTTTTTTAAAAAAAAGAGTGTCTTAGCTTCTAATTACAAAATAGTAATTTAATATTAACTTATCTGGTAAATCATTTAGAAGGAGCATGATTGTCCTTGTATTTGGAGAAGAGTTTTAAATAATAATATAAGTAGTTATTTGTCTTGTATGTACTTTGGTTTGCTTAATAAACCTGAGCTAGATGCTTCAAGAAATACAAGAGTATACACACTGTGTATTCTGTAATAAGCTTCATGGGTGCACTCTAATCACATTCCAGGCAAAGAGTCTAACTAAATTTAAAAAAAAAAGAGAGGTGAGAGTCAATAATTTTGTTTTCACTTTTCAGTATTGAAGTTTGCAAGAGGCATTGAAAACATCCTTTTCCTCCTCCTCCTCCTCCTCTTCCTCCTTCTGAGCTTTGTGTAGAAGAAATTCATACCTGGTGGGTTGTTTAGATCTCAGGTCATGAGCTATATTGCTGGGAGATCTCTTTGAGTTCACTAAGGACACTGTAAAGATGAGAAAAATGCATGAAGATGATGCCCAATGTTGTGAGAAGCTTTCACAAAGTTTATGTGAAAGGTGTTCCAAGCCTGATTCCTTATATTCTTAATTTATTAAACAGGATAAAATATATAGAACAATCATAATCTTGAAAGAAGGATATAACATATTTCTTTTTCAGTTAATGATGATTTGATGACCTCAAATATGTATCATCGTTTTGGAAGCCATTTTACCTCTATTGGCTAGTGACTTTAAAGCCTGAATCATAGAATCATAGAATAATGAAGTTGGAAGGGGCCTATAAGGCCATCAAGTCCAACCCCCAGCTCAATGTAGGAATACAAATCAAAGGATATCTACCAGGTGGTTGTCTAAATTTCTCTTGAATGCCTCCACTGTTGGAGCACTCACCACCTCTCGAAGTAATTAGTTGCACTGACTTACTGCTCTAACAGTTAGGAAGTTTTTCCTGACATTCAGTTGAAATCTGGCTCCCTGTAACTTGAGCCGATTGTTGTGTGCCTTGCACTCTGGGATGACCGAGAACAGATTTTGCTCCTCTTCTCTATGACAGGCTTTCAAATATTTGAAAAGTGTTATCATTTCATCCCTCTGTCTTCTTTTCTCAAGGCTAAACATGCCCAATTCTTTCAGTCTTTCCTCGTAGGGCTTGGTTTCCAGCCCCATGATCATCCTTGTTGCCCTCCTCTGAACTTGTTCCAAGAGTTTAGGCAGTTAGTGACATCGTTGTCTGAAGTGCTTTTGAAACAATAGTTTATCATATTTTCCCTCTCACTTTCTCTTTCTGGGCTCAAAAGAGTTTTCTTAACTTGCTGCTGAAGAAAAAGTTCTCGTTATGTCCTTCCCTGATGAATAGCTACCAATTACTTAATTTTTATGCAAATATTTCACAGTGCTGCAGAGAATGAGGCATGTTAGACTAATGGCATTGTTCTAGTACAGTTACAAAATCTATTACATCTGTGGGAATGGGTAAACACTTAGATTAACCAAACTTCATTTTCAGTTTATTATAGCTTCAGGACATTGATTTCCTGCAAAGGCTTTGGAATTCCTTGAGGATATTACTGCCAGACTTTGTTATTTTTAAAAGCAATTCAGCGAGCCACAGTAACTGTACATGTAAATGTTTCAGGAGGCATCAGGCAGAAGTCTAGGTGGTAAGTTAATGCTCACTATACTATACTGCTGTAGAACAAATGAAAGATAACTTAATGGAGTGTCAGCCTTTGCTAATGCGGAAGAAACAAAGGCAAAACACAAATCAAATATTCTTAAGATGGGAAGAAGGTATTAGTGGGGTGCACATGGGATCAAGTGTTAGATGCTTGGTTTTTATTATTTAGATAAATGGACTGAACTTTTTTTGGAAGCACGATATCTAATATCTTAGATAGGGCTAAAATGAAAGGAACATCAAATATTGAACAATATGCTAGGCTATAGAAAGAGAGTTTAAGTACTGAAGCTAATTTTATCTGGGCAAAAGTGTTCTAAGCAGAGAATTTTTTAAAAAAGGCACAATCAGGTTGGTCATGAAATTCTATTAGGAAGGTCAAAGACTGTCTTGATTTGGAGACTGGCATATCCTTTCCAGTTCTGACCCTAGATGTCAACGTTCAAGCACTTCAGTCTGAAGGGAATGTACACTTTTCATTGACTATTGTGGTGAATCAAATTCAGTTTGAAATAAATAAGAGCCTCAGAGTGATATACTTTGATTAAATCTCAGTTCAAGGTTCTTTATTAATGCACTACAGTTGTGTGATGAAAAACTGTACGACTGATGTAAAACGTAGAGATCCAAACTGAATAATAGAAAAAGCTCATAGAGAAGAATTAGGACAGAATTGGGTCATGCATCCATTAACAATGACACCATCTTCCTTTATGCAGATAATTGTCATTGTGTAGGGTTAGTGCATCAAAGTTAGAAAGGGGCACTTAAAAAACCACAATTTTCTGTTTCAGATATCATGAGAAAATATGAGTTACCAAATCAGAAAATACTTTCTAAAATTCTGTGACAGCTAGAGGGAAAACTTGAGCTCATCACTAGTTCTTTTTCTAGCAAACATGGTGTTATGCTCTTGAAAGGTACTGAAGTATTCAAGGGCAGAGCAGGACATGGAGCATGCCATGAACATCGCTTTGTCAAAATAGAAGGGTGTACAAACATGAAGACCAGGAGATCAAATGAGCTTGGTGAGCTGGAGAAAGCTGAGAAGCACAGTTAATATCACACTTGACTACCAATGCTTTAGGGCTCAACGCTCTTATCTTGGGAACCACTGCATCAACTGATTCATGTTTTACTTATTGTAATGTTTGGTGAGTTGCATTGTTCATCATATCACTTTTGGGCCATGGGAAGTTATGAATGTGCCTGTATTTCATTGGTTCATTCTTGGGTACAGCTCAGAAAATGACAGATAAAGGCTGTGTTAGGAAAAATCAAAGCGATACCGAAACTCTACCTTCTTCTCCCCAGCGTACTACAATTATTGTACAGATACTGCATTTTTGCTAGCTGGTATGCCTTGTCACTTGGGCAGGATATTCTAAATCAATGTTCCGTATCTTCCTTTAAGTATTGACATCCACCCTCTGAGGGTAGATGGCTAACCATTTGGCTAACATAGTAAGTTTTATTGGTGTGGGCCCTCTTATTCAACCTTTTCCTTCAGGTTTGTTGTAAAGGATATTGACCTGTTGCCCAGGACATGCAATGCTGACAAGAGCGCCTGCATTATTATTATATCTGTGCTTGAACCTGCATGTTGTTCTCCTGCATCTGTCAGATGCATTATAGTCCTAGCAGACTTGTCCATTACCCTCTTTCCTGAGCAGGCTTTATGTATGTTCCCTTAGGTGAGCTAATGGGGAGGATTTATCCACTGATACTCTGTATGTAGTGGAAGTGACACAACAAAGGGCTAAGAGTGAGACATTTTTCTGTAGTAAATGGTATTTCTGAGTAGCTTATTAGTAGGAGAGTATCCTGGTGAGAATTCTTTGCTTCAGAAGAGATTTTTGTTTGTGTGGTATATACTGCACTGAAGTTCTCGATCCCTAGATAGCCTATCCATGAGATAAAAGAACAGATAACAGCCACATCCTTACAAAAAATCCCACTTTGGTCAGACTGGAGGCAGACAGATTGTGGAAGCAAGGAGGAATGTATGAAAAACCTTAAGTCACATCTAGAGGGGGAGGGCTTTAGATGCCAAGAGGGATCAACATGGGGCGCCACTGTCCTGCATCTGAAACTCCTTGCCACAAGAGATACACAGCTTTGGGAGTACATGTTGGCTGCTCTGTGTGAATTGGTCAGTGTGAATCTGGTGACAGTAGTGAATTCAGTTGGCTCAGTTGAGTGAGACGAAGCCATGTGGGTATAGAATTCATATAGTCATCTTCCTCATCACAAGACTAGTCCAGGCACAGAAAAAAGGCACATGTTTTGTTAATCTATATACTAATTTTCATTTCATATGTATTGAGTAGTTTTCATAGATCAGGCATTTATTGTAAGGAGGTGCTGAGAATGAGAACACTCAATTTCGTGATTGCTTGAAAAGGTATGATTTAGTAATGATCACATGGCAGGGAGGCCAACTATCTGAAAATATTTGAATTATGCACTTTACTACTGTTTCAGTGTGGTTTTCAAACATTTTATTTAGGTTGAAACGAATCTGGTGTTCTCATTAAGAATGAGTTTTGTATAAAATAAAGATCCTTGTTTAAATTTCTTGCTTTCAGGACACATTGAAACAATTTGAGGAAACCCCCACCCCTTCTTATAATGCTCTGTGTGGTTAAACCTAGGTGAAAGTAGTAGGTGATGCAGTAGTTTAACTGGGTAAAATAAGCTTAATATATCATGCCTGATCAAGTTGTATATCTCTTCATTTAGCAGTCCATCAACCTGTCGGTTTCACTTTTGATTACATATTAGGTTCAACCAAATTACATCACTTTTTTTGTCAAAATGAAAATAATACCCTCACTGATGTTGGCAATTCTGTACATTTAAGGAATAGTAATACAGTTCTAAATACTAAGATGGCTGATGGCTAGCTGAACTGACACTAGGTCAAATGAAGATGTGCTGCATGTTAACCCTTCCAAGCCCAGTAATGTTGAAAATTCCTGAGGATTGTGCTCACGTTTTGGGTATGTGGTGTAGTGGATGGACTAGGACTTGGGAGACCTAGGGTTCAAATCTCTGCTTAGCCATGGAAACATACTAGGGGGTGACACTAGTAAATCATTCTTTAAATATCTCACTTAACATACATGCTCACCTTTAAGATCAAAAGTATAAAACAAGAAATGAGACTTGTAAATACCAGTAATACTTGGTGAGAACTCTGTGCTTCAGAAGAGATTGCTCTGTGTGTGGCATATACACTGGGAGTTCTTTATCACTGGATGGCCCATTCGTGAAATAACAGAAGGAGAAACAGCCAGCCGGATAGATTAGCATATTTTATGACAAGTGAGAGATGAGAGGGCAGCTTCTGCCACATCTTTACAAAATTCCCACTTTGGCCAGGCTGAAGACCTGATTTTCTATTGGCAAAAGGGTTGTGTGAGAGTTCTACCTACCTGTCCAGTCTTTATACAGAATATTTTATATGAAAAATTGGATTAGATTTGCATGAAAAAGGAATCAAAACTGCTGTAAAAAATCAATAATTCAAGATACACAGATGAACCCGTATTACTGGCAGAAAACACCAATGACTTGAAATGATTATTGGTTAAAGAAAAAAGTGCAAAAGCAGGATTAGAACTGAACATGAAGAAGACAGAAATTATGACTAAAGATGAATTACATCTTTAATGTCAACAATGGAGGTATTGAATCATGATCAGAATGGAAACTGCAACCAAGAAATCAGAAGGCTGAGACTTGGCAGGGCAGCTACCCTGTTTCCCTGAAAATAAGACCTAACCTGAAAATAAGCCCTAGTATGATTTTTCAGGATGCTCGTAATACTGTATAAGCCCTACCCCCAAAATAAGCCCTAGTTAAGTGAAACCCCACCCTCCACCATTGTGCAGCAACCAGAAGAAGATGGCATGACTGTATTTGAATAAACGTAGATTGTTGTACATGAAACAAATAAAACATCCCCTGAAAATAAGCCCTAATGTGTTTTTTGGAGCAAAAATTAATATAAGACCCTGTCTTATTTTCGGGGAAACACGATATGAAGTACAGTGGTGCCTTGACTTACGAACTTAATCCGTATTGGAATGGCGTTCGTAAGTCAAAATGTTCATAAGTCAAAGCACCATTTCCCATAGGAATGCATTGAAAACCCTTTAATCCGTTCCGGCCGAAGAAAAAAATACCCCCCCCAAATAAAAATAAAAATAAAAATCTGCAAGCTCCTGGGGCTGCAAAAAACAAAACAAAACACAAACATAACCCCACCAGCCCAATCCCACCCTGCAAAAGCCACCCAAAACAGTAAAAAGCAGCACACTTACCTCACCATGAAGCCTCCTCTCAAGCCTCCCGGCCATGGTCAGCCGCCCGGGCCCCACCGCCACCGAAACCACCATCGGCGGGGAGCCGTCCGGGAGCTCACCCGGCTTTCCACGCAGCCGTGCGGGCCCCGCCGCCACCGAAACCACCATCGCCAGGGAGCCGTCCAGGAGCTCACCCGGCCTTCCACTGCTGCCTGGCCTGGGCTCCACCACCGCTGCCCGGCCGGGATGGGCCGAAGAAAAAATACCCCCCCAAAATAAAAATAAAAATCTGCAAGCCCCTGGGGCTGCAAAAAACAAAACAAAACACAAACATAACCCCACCAGCCCAATCCCACCCTGCAAAAGCCACCCAAAACAGTAAAAAGCAGCACACTTACCTCCCCACGAAGCCTCCTCTCAAGCCTCCCGGCCATGGTCAGCCGCCCGGGCCGGGATCTGGCCGGGAGTCCAGCCAGGAGCCAGAGCCCGGCTGGGATGGGTCCTCGCCTCCCGGCCGGACCCCCGCCATCACCGCCACATCCCTTTCCCTAACCGTTGGGGCGAAAGAGCTACAAAGAAGCAGCCTCTTCGCCACCAACGGTTAGTTTTTTTGAATTTCCCGCCCCTTTCCCCTGCCTTTTTTTGTTCGTAGGTCAAAGCTCCGGCCGCAAGTCAAAGCAAAATTTTGCGGCCGGAGCTGTTCGTAAGTCAATTTGTTCGTAGGTCAGGGCGTTCGTAAGTCAAGGCACCACTGTAGCTAGAATCTCACTAGAACCCAAAGCAACTAAACTGAGACTATTGTACTCAGGAGGTTTAAGGAAAAATAGGAATGTGATGAGCATTCACAAAATGTCTTACTGATAGCAGTTTTCTAGGCCTTGCCATGCACCCCTACATTATTCCTGGGTTCCTGTGAAATTAAAACCCATTCTCAATTCCCACCTTATTTTTCACCCAGTGTCCTGCACAGGAAATTGCCAGATTCTGCACAGCTTGATTTCCTTGTGGTGAATCCTGTGCAGGAAAGATGCCATTCTGCATAGAAATTGTAATAATATCCATAGTTTGACATTTCTTCCATTAAAAAAACGACCTCTGAGAAATCTCACAAAATGTCTCATGAGATTTTTAAAAATATATATCCTGAGCAGAGATATCTTGCTGTAAGGGAAAAAGGTAATCTGCCCCCAGATTCCCTCTGAGATCAAGAGGCTACAGGATTAAAATTTGTAATGGGAACACAAGCATCACTGGAAAAAAACAGTAGTCCTAGGGAAACTGAAAGGCAGTAAGAAAAGAGGAAGACCTAAAGTAGGATGGATTGACTAAACAAAAGAACCATGAGGTTTCCTTTGCAAAACCTGAGAGAGGCTGCTAATGAAGGACATTTTCAATAGCATCAGTTCTAAGGGGCTCCATCAGTCAGAAGCAACTTGATGCCATGTTACAACAACACAAGCTCCCCTTGGCCTAACTTTGTTTCTGGCATACTGGCTGTTTCTTTGTACTGGAGGAGATTTGGATCTGGTGTACTTCAGCTTCTTGCTGCTTCCACTAGTACTCTGTTGCCTTATTGGCATAGCAGTTCTGCTGATACAATCCTTCTATCAGCAGATCTGTGAGATCAGCCAGCAGAAGAAGGTTCTCTCAGTATAGGGATATTTCTGCCAGCATAAGTGAACTTTTGGCAGAAAAATCTTTTACTTATTCCTAGCCCCCAACAGTTAGCATATCTTTGATTGCCATATAATCTAGCTACTTGTTTGTCATTCCTGCAAGATCATAATGTATACGAATAGAGAATTCAGTTCTTTGAGGGCAGGTGTTTTTCCTGGATTGATGTGAACTTCATGGTGCAGTGGTTAAACTGCTGTACTGCAGCCAAAGCTCTGCTCACAACCTGGGTTCAGTTCCAGGTAGCCGGCTTGAGTCTGACTCAGCCTTCCATCCTTCCGAGGGCGGTAAATTGACCAGAGACCAGGCAATGTGTAGCCTGCATAATTAAAGTGTAAACTGCCCAGAGAGTGCTTTAAGCACTATGGGGTGGTATATAAGCAACATTCTTTGCTTTTTGCTTTACTTTTCTACACTGCACTTTGGCATTTAAATTGCTGCTGTGGTTTACACAGGAAGGTTTAATTAACCTGGGAGGGTTGCATTTCCAGTGTCCACATATCGCGCAGCCCCCTTCTCCATAGCCATTCTATCATATTATCAGCACCTTCTTACCCACCCCTTTCACTGGCATTCAAATTCCTTTTTAAAAAAAAGATTTTGTAAGTGAAATAACACTGAACTGACAAGACACGGTAAGCATTTGAATGAGTGCTGAATCAGTTTAGCATTATGACAAGCATTGCAGTTGCAGTCCTTACCAGTGTGAGCAAAAGGCAGGCAAAAGGAGTAGGGTTCGTTCGCATAGTGTGCCCCTTTCTGTGGATAACCAGTGATGTCATCTGGACATGCCCAACAATGGCTCTAAAAGACCAGTATAAGTTCAAAGGAAGATGAAATAATGTGAGTGGAAATGCTACAAAAACAACAACAACAACCAACAAGCTTTGCTGGCCAAGCAAAACATATTGCATTTTTGGATCTGCTCACAATTATTGCTAACATCATGAAGTCAACAGAATAAAGATATGTGGCACAAGTGGGACAGTTATCTGTCTAGTTACTCTGTAAGTATATTTCTTCCTTGCAAAGCTGAAATATCACCTTCCACACACAAATAAACAAGGAAGTTTAAAGGATTGCTAAAGTATAAAAGCACTTTGAAGAAAAAGGTCCCAGAGGTTCCTCACTCCAAAACCCAAGTGGGATCTGAGCTTGCTCGGAGCATGATGAGTGAGTGTTAGATATGGTGGAAGACTATGCTTGTGATCAAAGAAATCACAAGAAAGAGGGACCATTTTCAGAGGAGACAAGAGGAGGCAATATGCAAGTTTGCAGCAAGCTTTCACATTGCCTGCATCAGGCTAAATCTAATTATTACTCCCAAGTGGAGTAGACCTATTGAATGAATGGGTCATTTTAAACAAACACCATATTTTTCAGTGTATAAAATGACACTTTTTCCTAAAATAATTAGAGGAAAATTTGAGGGTCGTTTTATACACGGAAGTAAGGAGAGGAGAGGGATCAAAGCGCTTTGATCCCTGCTTTCCCCCTCCACTTTTTGCAATGAAAGTGGAGGGAGAAAGCGATTCCTGCTTTCCCCCTACACTTTCGTTGCAAAAAGCTGTTTTCCCCCTCCACTTTCATTGCAAAAAGTGGAGGGGGAAAGCAGGAATCAAAGCGCTTTGATCCCTGCCTTCCCCCTCCACTTTCTTGCAATGAAAGAAATTTTGGGTTAGAAAAGGGGTGTGTGTCTTATACATGGAAAAATACGGTATGTAAGCATCATTGATTCAAAAAAAATCTACTGTAGTTGGAACTAACAATTGGATTTAGACTACTGTATTTGTGATTTTACCACATATTTTAACCACTTGTGAATTGCTATAGCTTCATTTCTTTGCCAGGGATTTTACTGACCTTGATGAGTAAAATACACCAAAAGCAGACCTGACTTCTTTTATGTAAGCAAGGAAAGATTTAATGTTAGATCGGTAGAGACTCAATCCTTTTACATAAACAGTCTTTCTGTGGTCTCCCTACTTTGTGCTCCTACATCTTCATATGATGAACCTACTTTTGTACCAGTAACTAATAAAATCTACTCTTTAAGAAAAGAGAGTTATTATCTAATGGAGCATTTATTAACAGCATTAATAAGCTGTCTAGTAGCCGAGTTCTCTCAACAGTTTATATTAACAATAAAAGCTTTTAAGTACAATGATAAACCATAAAACATGGTACACCATAAAACCATAAAACTTATGGTACAATTATAAACCATAAAAATGAGAATATGTAATGCAGCAGAAAACTTTCCAGGATCAGTATGATCACTTTCACATGATATCGAATGTGAGTAAGAAGGCACCTGGCCCTCCCTTTTGTGTCTGTGTTCAAAGAGCATTTCCACCAACCACATTTACTTCCTGGAAGCTCTCAGAGTAGTTTTAAAGTATATGCCTGAAATGTCTAACTCCCATATGGATTCCATGCCACTGCATCTATTTTTATAAAAAAGGTGAACCGAACCTCTGAAAGAAGTAGTGCTCTGGTCAAAGTGAATTATAGTATCAGGTAAAGCTGAAAGTAGAACTCCGAGCTCCTGAGTTCTTTATTTCTGTGATTACTTTTGACTGATGTAACTAAGAGACAGGGAAATGGTGCCACTTTATATTGTGAGATATCAATAAATGTAAGGAATAATTTAAGTTTTGAAAGTCTTTGTTTTAAACATTTGGATTTCTGTAGCCACAATCAATATTATTTGCATAATAGCATAAATATTTCTTTCCTCTTACATGTCAGGAAATTTAAAAAGTAAAGAAATAAAGAAGACAAAAACGTTGAGACTAACTGTAACTCTTATATTTTAATGTGAGCTTTCATGGAAAAGTCCACTTCTTCAGACAGAAGTGGACTTGTCCACGGAAGCTCACATTAAAATTCACTTTGACCAGAGCACTACTTCTTTCAGAAGTTTGGTTTGCTTTTCTTGGTAAAAATAGATGCAGTGGCATGGAATCCATATGGGAGTTAGACATTTCAGGCATACACTTTAAAACTACTCTGAGAGCTTCCAGGAAGTAAATGTGGTTAGTGGAGATGCTCTTTGAACACAGACACAAAAGGGAGGGCCAGGTGCATTCTGGTTCACTTCAGAGAGCATGTGAAAGTGATTGTACTGACAGAAGTGGACATGTCTACGAAAGCTCACAATAATATACTGTATAGTCTTTAACATGCCACCAGGTTTTTGTCTCTTTTATTTGTTCTTTTATTTTTATTTTCTTTTTGTCTGACATGCTGGCAGAGACTAATATGCCTACCTCTTCTAAAACTTCTCTCTGACAAGATTTCCTCCATGCAGCTGATTGCACATTGATTGTGAAATTGGGTGTGTGACCAGTCAGTCACACAAATGATCACACAAAGCATAGCCCCTGCAAAAGATAAAAAACTGCTGTGTGTCAAGCCATGGTGGGCTTTTTGTTTGTTTGTTTGTTTTGCAGTTAAATGCTGGCCTATGTGACTGATTTTAAATTGGTATGATTTAATTAAAAAATTCAAATTATCTGTTTTGATGCTACCATATATTTTGTTTTAGTACTTTGGCTATCGAATGCCTTTCCATTCCCATCAACACACAAGTTTTTATTTTTCTAAAGCAGTATGTTCTCAACATGAGAAAAGAACTTATTCCATGTTATCCCAGTGAAACAATTGAGACTTATTTCTGACAAAACATGCTGCAAGTCTCTGAATGGCCATGATTTGACTCAATGGATAATTCTGCCCTTGTGCTAATATGCTGCTGTATATTCTTTTTCTCCATGTTTGTGCTTTTCTAAGGTAGTTTAAGTGGGAACTTTTAAGGCCAATAATGTCAGCTGTGCTGTCTGAAAGTGAACCAAGCAAGAAAAGTATATAGTTATTTCTAGTCCTTCCATTTAAGGTTACTGGAGGGAAGATGGCTAGTGCAAAGGAGAGAGGAACTCTTTTTTCACTTCCCATAAATGGCGGGACACAGAATTAAGGAAATATAAAGAGCATGTGAAAAACCTGGGGTTACTTGTTTTGATGCTGGAGACAGATTTGTTTTCATTTCCAATAAAGTTTTGAAACCCTGATGTAGCTGGTACTCTTATGTTAGCTGTATTAAATTTTATTAAATTTAATTTGTGTATTAAAATGCTCCCTGTGCGAGCCTTTGGGTGCAGTGAGTCAGAAAACTCAATAAATAAAGGTACAGATTTAATAAGGAATTGTTTAATTGTGTTCTGATTTTTTAACTTGAATGCGGTCTTGCTCTGATTCTCTTTGTCTACAGTTTATACTGCTGGAACTGTTTCCACAGACATATGCCAGTGCAATAGGTGTTCCAGGTGTTGAATTTCATGGATACACTTGATTGCAGTTTTGAGCTTCTATGCAATGTTTTCTTATCGTGGCACCTCTGTAAACCCAAGCTTTGGCGCTGAGAATGTTTATGCAGTCAGAGTAATCTTTCAAAAAAACAGAAAAATTACTGTATATATTAACTTTTCTGTGAGTTGGATCTGTAGTTTGAAGATTTGTTTTAATTAACCTATGGTGTAGAATAGATTATATTGATTTTTGAAAAAAGCTCAATTAACTATGTATATGTATATGTATATGTAATTCTCTCTCTCTCTCTCTCTCTCTCTCTCTCTCTCTCTCTCTCTCTCTCTCTCTCTCTCTCTCTCTGTCTATCTCTGATGGGATTTGTTCCCATTAGGAGCACCTGAAATGCTGGAATAAAAAGTTATCTGTAGCAAGTTTCAGATTCAGTTTTAGGGAGAAGTGGAATGCTGCCCATATGCCCTCAGTCCAAAACAAATGAAAACGTTATTACTGCTTGAAGTGGAACTAGAGACCACGATGCACTTCTGGCTATTAACACAAAGTACTTTGCTGTGCAACAATATATTTGTAGAGGTGCAGTTGCACTATTTGCAGCACTTTGATCACGACAGAGCTTAGAAAGTAGCCTTTTTAAAGTTATGAGTTACAGTTAAAAGGCACCTAACCAGCTATGGTTGTATCTGCAGGGAGAAATTATATGCTAACTTTTCTGTGAGTTGGATCTGTGGTTTGAAGATTTATGTTAATTAACCTATGTTGTAGACTAGTTTGTATTGATTTTTGAAATAGCCTAATTAACTGTATATATACATATAGATGTATGTATGTATATAATCAAATACTTCATTGCTTTGTAGCCAGTCAGGTTATATGCAAGAACATAGATTAAATCAATCATAAAATAGTATTTGACATCTTATGCAAGTACATACAAACAAGCATAAATGGCATAAAATGATAAAATAATAGTAATAAAACTTAATAGTATTCTAAAAAAAAAGAATCCTGATGTGAGATTAACTTGGAGGACTTATGAAGCAGGCAAAAAGTCCCGCCTTTCCATGGCTCGTATAACAAATTTAGCAGTCCTATAGGATATATAGTAGTTTGTGCCAGCTAGCAAGACTAGGACTGTGGATAGAGGGGAAGTGTTCTTGATCCCAACTGTTAAGGGCTTTAGACATTGGTCCCTCAGATCTGTGTACAGAAGACATTCTGTTAGAAAGTGCACCATGTCCTCCATTTTAGAGCATCCTGCTGGGCAATGTCTGCCTGTACCATGTTCGTCCATGTTACATCCCTGAATCTTTTTCAGCTATAATGAGTTCAGTCTGCACCTTGTTAGCAGTTGTCTCAGCTCATGTGAGCTAATAACCGACAAATAAAGGGACAACTTCTAAAAGGCAAGGAAAAGTCTTATATCCTATTGGAGCGTCAACAGACTGCAGATGCCATAGTAGTCTGGATATCAATATCATATACTCTTTTAATTATATCTTTTCAGGCAGTCTCATATCACCTCCTATGGAGGTTTAGAGATAAATTAAATAGAAGATACTATGTATTCTCGAAGGCTTTCACGGCCGGGATCCGACGGTTGTTGTGGGTTTTCCGGGCTGTTTGGCCGTGTTCTTAAGGTTTTTCTTCCTAATGTTTCGCCAGTCTCTGTGGCCGGCATCTTCAGAGGACAGGAGTCAGAACTCTGTCTGTGCTCTGGAGCACAGAGACAGAGTTCTGACTCCTGTCCCCTGAAGATGCCGGCCACAGAGACTGGCGAAACGTTAGGAAGAAAAACCTTAAGAACACGGCCAAACAGCCCAGAATACCCACAACAACCAGAAGATACTATATTGCTTAGATATAAATTAAATTAAATAGAAGGGTTGCTAATAAACATCCCTGATGTCCTCCCTTATTTACAGGGATTGGGTCTGAAAGATTGCTGTTAGAGGTGACTCTTACTCGTAGGGCGGTATTCTCATACAGTCCGTGGATTCTCCTAAGCAACCTACCATCTATATTCAAGGATTCCAGTTTGCTCCAGAGGTGAGGTCGGGATATGGAGTCAAAAGCTGCTTTAAAATCAACAAAAACCATGAAAAGTGAGTGATGGTGGGGAGATGTATGTTTCCCCACTAGATATAGCAATAAAAAGCAGTAGTCAATTGTAGTCACAGTGGAATCCTACTTGTTTCTCTGCCAAGAGGACACTCAGTTTTATCCCAAAGATGTCTTGCATACAATTTGCTGACTACATCTAGGAGGCTTATAGGGTGATAATTCCTAGGGTCGGATCGAGCACCTTTCTTATAGATAGATACTACAGCGGTTTCAACCCATTCTGAAGGGAGTTTCCCAGACCTACCTATAGAGGTAAATAAGGCAGCTAGCATTGGGATCCGCCAGTGTGAATAATCAGGAAATCTGGTGGGATGCCATTCCTTCCTGGGGCCTTGCCCCCCTTTAGTTTTTTTTAGCAGCATTACTACCTCCTCACAGGTAACTGGAGCCCAGCAGGGTAGTGCTTGATCATCCACTTGCAAAGATGTACAGACCTTTTCATCGAAGAACAGGGAGCAGTAGTGCAGCTCCCATTCATGTGTGGAGATTGTTAGGTCAGTACAGGGTTCTTTGGTGTGCCTTGTAGCTGCAATAATTTGCCAGAATTTAGACCTGTATAAAAAGTTAATTTGTGAAAAGAAGCTCAAGTATACCACACAGAAGTGTGCTGAATTGGCACAGGCTCTTGAAAGTAATGACAGATATGTACATATATGTATTTTGCAAAAGTACCTTTTTACTTTTCCATTTTTCAAAAGGAAAGTATGTTCTTAGTTACATAAACATGCACATAAGAATGCTACAGTCCATTGGCTTGAGGTGCAAAATACATTCTCCTCCTGTGTATCTCATTATCACCTCAATGCCCACAACACAACACAAGGCACAGTTTGAGCTAGCCAATGAACCATGTAACATTTGCTGTTTTAATTACCAGAAACAGAGAGAAAGTTTTAAGTAACTATTTGTACATAGTTACTTTCCAGCTCTGGATGAGAATATGCAGAAGTACATTTTAGAAATTTCAGGCGGGTATATCCCACTTATTGGAATCTCATATCTTTGACTCTATGTGTAAAGAACATACAATCTAATCATGATATATTACAAGCAATTTCGTACTAATGACTTCTGTGCCGTGTCATTTCAATAATCATTGATGCTCTTGAAGTGTTCTTGAACTGAGCCTTGGTGTCTAGAACTTCTTACCTGTCTTGGCCTTTGGGAGTGTCAGATTGTTAACATTTTGGAATTTTGGAAACAATTTACATTTATTTTGGCTTGCTGATGTATATAGGATGGATTGTCTTGGATCTAACATTTACAGTGTTAATTTTCTAGCTTATATTTTGCATGTTAATTATTCATTATAGGCATTTTAATTATGCACATGTGCCTGAAGGCTGTTAGGCATTGGGCAGATTTTAAAAACGAAATATCAAGCAGTACGCTGGGTGAGTTGGAGAGAAAGATTCAGAATGTTATTTATTCCTCTTTGACTGAAACTGTAGCTACATGTTTATATGGTGGATGTAATCCTCTCAGGTTATGGTGGGCTGGAATCCAAAAACAGGCCCTAAGTGCACTTGAATTTATCTGATTCAACAACACATTGATTTTTGCCACATACAGTATATAGAACATAATCCAATTAACAACTGGCCCTGCCATTAAGGGGAGTGAGGAGATTGGTCAGGCAGATTTTGGATTGTCACAAAATGGAAGTACAAATTGGTAGTTATTTACTTAGGGCTAAATGCAACTATTATGGGAGTTATGGGAGTGTTGACTTAAGAAATCTGTTCTTTGAATGGCTCTGTTGTAAAGGATTTAGACCTTTACTTTTGTTGTATTTGCTCTTTGGGTAAATACTGTGGAGAAATATTGCAGGCCCTTTTCTTGGTCCCACCACTCTCACATGTATGCTTGATGAAGTAACAAGAGGGGGCATTTTTGGTCGCTGCTCTCAGGTTGTGCGGCTTCCTCCCATGGGAGAGTGGGCTGTCTTCCTCCCTGCTGTCCTTCTGCTAGCAGGCAAAGACCTTCCTTTTCAGGCATGCTTTTAATAAGCAGATTGTTGCTGAGAAAGAGATGCTAAGGGGGGGGGGGGGAGGAGAGATTTTATCCTTTATCTTTTAAAATGTTTTTTAAAGTTGCTTTGGAGGAGTTTTATTCAGTAGTCTTTTATGTTTAATATGTTTGGGTTTTTTTAACATTGCAATTCATTCTATTTTAAATTGTTTTAGTATTTTATTTATTTTATTTATTTATTTTTATTTATTTATTATTAGATTTTTACCCCGCCCCCCTAGACAAAGTCTACTCGGGGCGGCTTACATACATAATAAAAACATCATAAGACATAAAAATAAAAAAATTTAAAACATTAGTACTTGTTTTCAGAATTCTTTATGAGCTCTCTTGGGTCCCTCTGCTGGAAGAAAGAGAGGGTATAAGTAAACAGACAAACAGACAAAAGCCAAACTATATACTGCATTCAATGTCTTCACCACGTCCATAAAGAAACCTAGTGCTGGTGGGAGATTTTGTTGAAAAGTAACTATGCGCAACAGTGCAACCAGACTGAAAGTCCTATTTCTCTTCATTGTCCTTCATTTTTTGTTTCTTCTCCAGCACCCTTCTCCTTCACTTAACACAATAAGAAGTAATTTTCATCAGCTATAGAAATTATATGTTTGGCAGCATGTTGGAGGAAGAAGCAGTTTTTAATTTTTTGACTAAACAATCAGATAAAGAACGGCAGCAACCAGTTGTCATATTTTACACCCCTCCCCAGCAAGTCATAAAGATGTATTTCATCTTGAAATTTATGGTAGAATAAAAATGAGTTTTTAACAAAGTTGTTATTGTGTTCTCTCCTTTCTCTCAATGTGGCAGGGCTGAGAAACATCATTTATGCTGAATTTTATACTCTTCAGAAAAGCAATTTTGCACTGCTGGATATCCTGTTCTGTAGCAATATTTAGTTATTTTTGCAGCCAAATATGGAATTCAGAATGGAGCATCTTAGCTGTCTGTGTTTGCCAGTTCAACAATACATCCTCAGCAATATGAAAAAGTGTCGCTCTTTGCACCAATAGAGATTCTGGGTGTGATAAGATGGAGAGATATCTTATGTTTTGGATTGCTTGTAGCATGATCTAGTGTGAGCTATCTTCCAGAAATCAGATGACATACAGGAGATTGTGAACCAGCCCAACCTAGACCTTTTTGAACCAGTGCTAGGGGCTGCTCCTTTTTGGAGCTAGGCTAGAGCGATTCCTGTATGCGTGGAAGGGTTCTGTAAGGGAGATCACTACAAGCTAAGTGACTCCAGCATGATCAGATGTGATCCTTTATCATTGTCTGATTGCACCCTTTGCTATTTTTCCTTTTAACGTTCATTAGTCTGTCTTTATTTTTGTGTGTTTCATTCAGACGGGCAAATTTGTCAGTAACCATGGGATGAGTAGTTCAACTAGGCTTTCAACAGTAGTGGGTCTTCTGTTCCTGTCTATAGAGAACTTTAGAGGAAGGGCCCTGCAAATCACTCCAGCTTCATCGTCCACAGAAGCAGCTAGATTGTGGTTTTGCTCTAATAACATTATGTTTCAAGCAGAGTTCACAGCTGATTAAAAAACAGGGTCTTTTTTTCCCCATTTCTGCCCAATGCAGTGAAATAGGATTGGTGCCATTGCAATTTCAGCAGCTGCTTGGGATCAGATATGTCAGCAGCTCTGTGAGGCACCAATTAGTGAGGCTTCTACTCTTCAGCAATACTTTTTCTAGTGCTACGCCAAAGATGTGTACGAGGAGCACATGACTGGCTCTTTATGTATCAGTGCTTCCCGAGTTTCAGTCTCCTGATGATCTTAGAACAATAATTCCCAGAAGCCCTGAGGAATAATGTAGATTGGTGCTTAGTTTAATTGATGTTTCTGAGTGCCATGATTTAATTTCACTTATATTCCAAGTTTAAACCATCTGTTATAAACGTAGTTTCTAAGGAAATGTATAGGTATTTTTTCCTTTAAATACAAAGTGTGATTGAGATGTATATTTACACAGAATCCATTAAACTAAAGTTTAAATTAGTATGCTTAAAATGCCAATTTAAAGATACTAACACCTAACATTCAAAGCTCTGGTATTACTCCCTTGTATAATTTAACATTTAAGATAGTTCGGTGATCACAATTTGTGGTCATGGAGTCCAGACTGGCTTCAAGATGTTGCATAATTGATTTGTACTGATCATGATCTTTCTGTATCCACTTCCATGCAATATGAGAGATTTGTGTGAAACAAATGGCAATGGTTGATACCACAGAGTTGACCCTTATTGTAAAACCCATTCTGTGTTTGCAATGGAATGGCTGTGTTCCATATGAAGCACATGTTTCCTGGGGAAATTGGCTGTTTTGGGGATCCAGGCAAGTACACACTTTTCATTTGATAGCATTTGCAGTGTATACACCAATTCTTTTAAACAACAAACACATTAATTGTGGTTGGTAGATACACATGTACATCCCTTTTAAATATCCAGTTTGGTCTGGCATCTCCAGGAATATGTAAGATTTAAAAGATGTATGTTCATGCATATGTACGAACATACTTTCATGTTCACATTTGGAGTAGGAAGTGTAGTCTAGGAAACAATTTTAGCACATAAAAAGTGAGCTATCCTCAGTGGATAAATTTATAAGGTCAGAGCTATGTAGAAGTTAAATTAAATGCAACAGTCATGTAGTCAGTTTGATGTTCTGTACTTGAAGCTATCTCCCATTTTGCTACTTTGCTCCCCAAACAATTTGTAGTATAACTGCTGCCTCTGTCTGCAGAGTTTTAAGAAGTGTTGTTAGCATTTGAACAGCAGAACATTAGGTTTGGCAGAAAACAGAATAGTGTGTTGAACATTTCCCCCCCCCCCCATTCTTTGTGAAACGAAAGCAAGATGGGTAGCAGAATTGGGTTAAGTGTTGCAAAGATGCCGCCACCTAATTTTTCCTCAAATCAGAAATGAGAGGTACAGCTGCAAGGGTATTCATGCAGCTATTAAAACTTAAGCAATTTAACTCTCTACAAGTGGGTCCTGGGATATTCTGGCCATAATAAATTTATGGGTCTTTAGCTGCTAGGAAAATCTGTTTATTCATTTGCTTGGAATGACAGATAAAGAAGACTTGAAGAAAATTGTCTGAGCCAGAGAGTTTATGCCACATAACTGAAATCTGGGGCTGCTTCTAGGTAGGTGGTGCTCCTTGCACTTGTACTATAAGTGGCTCTGCAGTTGATTTTCCACACTTGGGATATTGATACATATTTTTCTAGTATGTTAATCTTACTGTTCTCTGCTCAACTGTGACATGATAATTGGAGGTGTGGAAACCCCATTTAGAGTCTCTTAATGATCCTGCTTTTTTTGCCAAAGCTTTGCCCCAGAAACGCTGAATAAGACTATTGTGGCAATTATTTCTGTAAGTAAAGATTTAGATCCTTTTACTTTTGGGTGGATGGGATTTTCATTTATTACAGTGATGTGTCAAGGGCTTTTTTACTTAAAAAAAAATAACACTTCGGAAAAGCTGAACCACAACTTGGCTATAGCTCCCTGATTGTGTTCCTGTCAGCTCAGTGAGTTAGGTATTTGGCTGTAGAGCCAGAGGTTGGGAGTTAGATTCCTCCCTGTGCCTCTTACACAAAGAGCCAGCCTGTGTGGCCTTGGGCAAGCTGCACAGTCCCAGGGCACCCCAGAAGAAGGGAAAGGTAAACCATTTCTGAGTAGTCTCTACCTAGAAAACCCTGAAAAGGATCACCATAAGTCAGAATTGACTTGATGACACAGAATTATTATTTCATACTCCATATGTAATTAAACAACGAAATAGTAAAATACCACTCAAATGAAAGTGCTATGGGGCAGCTCATGGTCTGTGAGGGGTGTTTTGACTGCAAGAAACCTGTAGCACTGCTATACAATAATGTTGATTAAAGAAGATTATTTTTAATGTCTTAGTCACCTCTCTTTTAGCAATATAGTGGAGGCTGTAACTTTTCTGCAAATCAGTCTTCTTGTATCACAGTGTTATCATTGTAGTTCACGTTTAAATAACATTTTAGTATTTTGAAGAAGTGTTGTAGCCAGCAAATGTTCCATTAGAAACAGCTCCTATTGCAAACTTTATAGGAAGTGCACTCTGAGCTGTAACAGGTTCACTTACCTGATAGGTTGCTGTTGTTATCAAAACTCTGCCCTTTGATAGATCGATCGATAGATCAATAGATAGATAGATCGATAAATAATGTATTTATTACAGATATTTTCACACTGCCCTTCATTCTTTTGGGTGCGAATTTGGCAAATACAATCAACATTATCCGAACATAACAATACAATATCAGACAACATCACATACTAATAACACAGTACAATGTATACAAAAAGGTTTAAGCCTTTAAAATTTGGGATTTTGTCATATAAAATTGTGGGGAAGAAATCAGAGAAATTACAGATGTCTGTTAACCATAGCCCAGGATGCCATTCACCTGAAACATGTAGTTGTCAAATAACTTGGTCCTCCCAACAAGGGTGGTTGGACAAGAGCCTTCCCCTGAAAATCTTGGTATATGGGCAGGCTGATAAAGGAGAAGTGATCGTTCAGCCATTTGTGTCCTAAGCTGTTTAATGCTTTATCAGTAAGCATCAGCATCTGGAAGTGGGAAGGAAACAGGCATTCAGTATATCCCCATTCATAATAAAGGTAGTATGATTCCACTTGGATGGGCCTATTAAATCAGGGCAGCTGCATTCCATAGTAGCTGAAGTTTCTGGGTTATATTCAGGGGTAGCCACACCACTGGCAGCCTGTGCTCAAAGCAGGTAGTGATAACAAATCTCATTCTGTCTCTGTGGTATGAAGTTTGAAGCTTTGAGCGTAGGCTGCTCCTGTACTTGGCATCTTGTCACCTAGATGGTTGCTTCTGCTTGTACACAATGAAGGTGAGAACAGTATCCCTTGTTGCAGGGTACATTTAGTAGAAAGGAGAAACAGCTGGGGTAAATGAGGCAACAGAAAAGCAGAGACAGACACTAAGATAATGGTGATCCTGTAGGAACTTCAGAAATGCTTGGATTCAGCTCATAACAAATCGATCTGGAAACTGTAATTTGAGGAGGTTTGTATTCTGAACTCTACAAATACAGTTTACAGCTTTTACTGCAACTGCCCTGGAAATGAGTGAGAAACTGCTAGTATTTTTAAAAGGATGAAATGGAGGCCGGGTTTTGTCATGGTGAGAACTGGTCGGGTTTCAGGCAAGGTCCTGAAACTGACCGGGACCTCTCGGTCCACCCCACCCCCCAACTGCTAGGAGAAGCGGCGTCTGAAGCAGCAGAGATGACAAAAGGGGGAGAGGAATCGGCTATAGCTAGTTCCCCCTCTGAAGCTGCATCTGAGTGCACGGACTGAGGAGGAAGCCATCTTGGCAAAGAGCTGGGAACTATCTCACCATGAAAGGAGATCGATCTAAGATAAAAGTCTCATTCCCGTGGATATCTGAAATATTGATATCAAATCCTATTTACTTTAAAGCATTGTGGGTCCTTTAAATTTTTATTGTTGTGACTTTGCGACTGTCAGAACTTTCAACCCTGAGGGAAGCTCCACCCTCCTCTTGGATCGGATATGTAAATAAGACTGAGAAAGAAAAGTAAGGTTACAGTGACATCTGTTGACAGAAGATTTAAACAGCACCCCTTATTTACTTAATTTAGAAAGAAAAAAATCAATATAGTGACAAAAGGTGGAAAAGAGAGAACTCAAAGAGGCTCACCGGCACAAGAACAAAATTTCAGTGGGTTATTGGGGCAAGAGTTATTTAAGGACTGGTAACAGAGTATTCAAGAGATGCTATCTACAGGGCTACAGCAATTACAAAGAGGGATGGCTCAGCTATGTGTACAAATGAAAGACTAAGGGATGCAAATGACTGATAGTAAAAACCAAATTACAGAAAATAAAAAAAATAGCCAGAATAGCCGGAACAGAAGGAAGACTGGAGACCATGACTGCAGAGATGGGAGAGCTAAAACAGGAAAGCAAGCAAGATAAAATTACGATGTTAAATCTAAAAAAGGAAAGAGCCAATGCCACACTTAGATTCCAGAATCTACCAGAACAAAAAGGAGAAGATACAGCGCAAGTGATTACTACTTATTTAGCACCACTCATGGAGATGCGACCAGAGGATGTTCAGCAAAATATAGACACAGCACGAAGAATTAATACGGCATACACCAGGAATAAAAATCTCCCCAGAGAAATTTATGTTAAAAACTGGATTTGGTTTTTTTAATTGAATATTATATCTGAGATGTTAGTTATAGAAATGAAATATTTGATAATGCATGTAATTTCTACAGTTATTAGATGGAAAATATTAGAAGAAAACAGATATCCCGTATTTAGAAGAGCTGACAGAAAAGACATGGGAAGTCGCGGAGATGGAGAAAACAGAAGTAATAAATGAAGATTACCTTAAAAAGGACTCAAAAATAGGGAATAATTTCATAATTAGACTTGAAAGATAGCTTGGAAAGCATAGATGAAAGAAGAATGTGAAGGTCCAATTAGGGAATAAATAGATTAGTAACTATAGTAATACTGGGAAAATCTGCTGTTTTTCTTTTTATTTCTCTTTGTAGTATAATTGTACAAGTAGATGTAAATGTACTATCTCACTCTCTGGAATTTTACCCTTTCTCTATCCATACCTACCCCCCTAACCCTAAATTCCCTTCCCCGTAATCCTACCCCCATTGAAAAGAATAAAAAAAAAGCATTTAAAAAAATAAAAAAGGATGAAATGATTAATGGCAGTGCTTTCATAATCGTTGTAAATATCAATTTGTACCTAAACCTTAGGTGTCTCTTCTATATTCCAGGAACACACTCTTACAGAAATGTAACATCATCTTAATATTATTTTTCTGAAACAAAGATAATTATCATTTCATTACATCTGATACAACTGGATGAATATATACTTGCTCAGTCTCTGGGCCTGAAGATAGTCATGAGTCTGGATCCGATAATATAAATTTATCGATAAGAATTCATGGATTAATTTAGATGCAACTATGCTTGGCCATTTAACTCTACAAAATGTATAGAGTATCCTACTGAAGGTGTGTTAATGTATTCGAACATCAATATGTACCTGTGTCAGTAACAGTACACCTGGTATTAAGTGGGTAGTACAAGCAGAATAGTATTCTTTACACTCAAGCTATTCTGCTGTTCTTTATACTCAAGCTTCTCCTTGTTATCTTTCATACTTTCTCTCCCATTCAGATCGGACTAGGTGCATATAGGAACTTCCCATAGTGGTCTATCTGAAAAATAAAACCTTTCGTGACATATGTTACGTTCACATCAGAATCATATTTATATGCTTTATTTGCTACAACTTAACATAGTGAATGCTGATTCAATCTATTGGAGCATCCCATTAGTTTCAATGAATAATTTATATCATGTTGGCAAGCGTGTTACTTGGATGAAATTCATTTGAAAAGTTTACAAATTATACATTCTTACAGTGTAGTATACATTGTGAAATTCCCCATCTTTTTCTCCCATGTAGATTTAAAATTTAAAAGTGTGTAGTTTTAAAATGTCTCTTGCATACAGAGCCATTTCCTCTGCTTTCTCTATTCGTGTTACAATACACCAACATTTTGTTATTACTTTACAACACAGTCCTGCATAAACATGTGTGGGGCTAAAGTCCATCATGATTTCTTTCTTTCTTTCTTTCTTTCTTTCTTTCTTTCTTTCTTTCTTTCTTTCTTTCTTTCTTTCTTTCTTATTCCACCCATCTGGCCGAAGATGCAATATTAAGGCCTGCCAAACCACTGTGGACAGGGAAGGAGGAGGAGGAGGTGACTCTTACATGTGTGTGCATGGGATGTTCTTGGTGAAGCTTCATTTTTGTAATTTTTCATCTAACTGAAAGAAATAGAAATGGAAATAATCGTGCTATGGCTATTGGCCTGTTGGGGTAATGAAGGAAGTAGTGGACATAGAAGATCTATGGTTTGAAAGCTAACTCAGACTATAAGCAGAACGATTCTCACAGGAAACAAAACTGGTTCAGAGTAGTAGGGTACAGCTCTATATGTTGATTCAGTTTAACTCGAGTTAGTTCAAGTTGTGGAGGGGGGGAAACGAGGGCTTGCTTTGATGTGTTTGAAACTAGTGCATTCATGTAAGAATTTGTACATGATGTTGCCTTCATATGTTTATGTTTTCAGCTGCAGCTGAAATATCCTTTGCAGTTATGAAGTGGGCAATATTTAGGGATACGAAGATCTCTCTGTTTCAGTTTTGTTATATTTCTCCTAACCCACCTGCATTTTTGTCTTGCCCTTGATTGTATCAGGTTGCAGGACTTCATTTTCCCCCCTGCCTGCATTAGAATTTGTACACAAATTAAGTCTAGCATTTATTTATGCATTTTGTGTAATGTTTGCATTTATTTATGTACTTGAGGTTCTCCATCTTTAACAATATAAGGCCTCTACAGTGAACTTAAAGCTGCATACATCATAGGCAAAAAAAAACACCATGCTGTTAGGCAGTCTTTACATTGTTTAGGCATACAATTCATCTAATTTATACATTTTCCTCCTTATATAAAGCTCACTTCTGCATATATTTATATTTGCACAAATTTTAACAGTATACATTTTAAAGTTAGGCATTTTTCCTTGCTTTTATTTCTCTGAAATTATTTCATAACTTTCACAGATGTATGACTTCTTGAGGCAGGTTATATCCCTTTTCATGACAAATCTCAATAGATGTGAAAAAAGTAACTGTCATTGAAGTTACTAAATCCAAATACTTTTTTTAAGTGTCTTAAAGTGTCCCTATTGTCCTCAGTGAGGTTTAAGCCCTTAGGTGTGTGTAAGAAAAATATGATCCACTTTTATATGGCATCATCATTATAATTCTTGGAACAGTAAACTGGAATTCCCAAGAGCAGTTAGACCTAAAAGATTTCTGCACTAAAATTCGCTGATACCATTGTTTTGTCACTCTCATTCACAGGCAATTTTTTTCAGAAACAGGAAGCTGATCCCATTATGTGAAAAAAATGGCTATAGAAATCAGTGTATTTCAGCTACCAAGGCCTTTTTTTTTTTTTTTTTTAATAACTTTCAGCTGCTTTTGTAAGGAAAAATGTGCCAGGATCAACAAATTCATCTTAATTTGAAGAGTTTAACTTCTGGTCAGACATCTGTCATATAGCTGAGCTTTTGCTTTCATTGAAAAATTTACTTTGTAGCCTCATTGTCAACGTATCAGACCTTTTTCTTTACCGCTATTACTATCATCATATTATCATCACCACTGTTATTTATTTTCTTTCATCTTTGCCTCCACCAAGCCAGTGCACTCAGAGAAGCTGGTCAAAAGCAAGAATACAAATATTTCAAACATGTTGCAAATGTAATGTATTTCAGTGAAACTGGTGTTTCACTATAGCCACTGTTCCAATAATCCAAACTGTATTTGCCACCCAGTCTTTCTAACACTGCTATATAGCTCAGTGGCTTAGGCAGAGGCTGAGAGTTCAATTCTCCACTGTGCCTCCTTGACAGGGGCTGGACTCAATGATCTGTAGGCCCCTACCAGCTCTGCAGTCCAAGATTAATATTATTATATATACTACCCTGCTTTTCTTCAATTGGGTCTGGTAGATCTTCTTCCAATTATATGGGATCCTGCGTTGAGCAGATTGGACTTGATGGCCTTGTAGGCCCCTTCCAACTTTACTTTTCTATGATTCTATATTTTTGAGACCTCAGTCCCTTGCAGAGTTGTTGTGAGGATCAGATGGGGTGGAGGAAATACTATGTAGCTCTGAACTCATCAGAGGAAAAACACATAACAAATACATAGTACCATCAATAATGATGATGATGATGTAAAAGTAAATAAATTTGCTATGATCCTCATCTGTGAGTTCTGACATGGAAACAAAATTATGCAAATATAGGCATTGGATTTATGTAATATTTAAAGCAGCACAATCAGAGAAGGAGGTTGAGTGTCATGAACATTTCCATACATCTCAGAAAGAGACTTTTAATACTGTAAAAAAGTTTGATACATCCAAGGACTGATACAGGACAAGAAGGGAAATTTTGCTAGGATGATAGAATTGCCTCAACAATTAACGTCTTCCCACCTCTTCCCATACCAACTTAACTTAAGGTTAACATTCTGGCTTTTGCTAACCTCTCAGTAATGATGTCAGAAACCATATCTGAGTGTCTGCATGGTGCTGTGCATGTGATGTCAATCCATTCCTTAAGGGAACTCTGGCTGCAGTTACTAGGAGATCAGGATTGCTCAGTTTCAAAAATGTTGCTGCTCTGCAGAATACAGATGACGAAGCTGTACATTATCCCAAACCCTCCCTCAAGTGTATTTTCCAGTGGACTGTAAGTAGGGGACTTCAAAACATTTTTTGGTCTGAAATAATTTGAGGATGAAGACTCTGCTTATTGTGTCTTTACAAACAAAGTGCAAATGTATTTATATCAGTTAAATTCAATATCTTATAGCAGTTTTGATTGCAGTATTAATCACGTACATCTGCTTACTTTGCAAGCAAAGACTGGTTGTTCATTACAGTTCTGCTGGCATCCTAACAGAGTGCTGTT
This sequence comes from Intellagama lesueurii, assembly GCA_037013535.1. NCBI lineage: Eukaryota > Metazoa > Chordata > Lepidosauria > Squamata > Agamidae > Intellagama > Intellagama lesueurii. The sequence goes on along the minus strand of JBAJHW010000003.1, from coordinate 188,514,086 downwards.
GGATCCTCTGCTAGCACCTCTGGCCACCACATGGATAAGGTCAGTGTCTCACATGCCACTCTTTCTAGATAACAATTAGGTTAACTTGCCAGAGTCTTATTAGATTATCATTAACAATCTTCCAGCTGAGTGATTAGCAAGTTGAGCACCCATGATCTTGTTTCATGTCGTATTGATTGTGGAGCATGAAAGGAAGCTTTTAATCTCTGACTTGGCTGCAAGACCCTGTTTGTGTCAAAAGCTTGAGTGTGAATTCATAAATGCTTTATGCTTCCATGTCTGCTTTGTAGCTGTTATAGCAGGGGTGGGCAGCATGCAACCCTCTGCTTTGATGCTGTCCTCAGCAGCCCAAAGACGCCTGGGGCACCCCTGTTCCTTTCAGGCCCCACATCTCTAATTTATAAAAATGTTCCATTACGTTTTTGGTCTAAAAGTCATCTTGCTCATTTTGGGAGCATTGGGAGCATTTTTTGTTTTGTTTTGTTTTGGCTGAGGGTGGGAGCTCTCCCTCCAAAGAAACCCCTAGAACTTATTTAGAGCAGCTCAAGAGCAGCCCCCCAATGGCAAAATTGTTCCTTGTGGCCACAAGCTGGGGTCTTCCCATGATTTTTAGGGAAAAAATTGGGGCGGGGCACTGGAGTACATGTCTTCTTCAGCTCTCTAAATGTAGACATGGATGTATCCCCCAGACATCTTAGAGTTGCATTATAAATTCTTCAACACTTTTTGTAGAGAAGCAACTTTTATTATTATATTTTTGAGGATACCAGCTCGGAATGATCAAGTCAACCATCTTAAGGCTCAGTCTAGTCATTACTTTCATAGATAATAATGGGAGATATTTACACCCTAAAAATTGTAAAGCTTGAATGAGACAAGGATGCTGTACAAACACCTTCTCAAGGCCTTCTGATTGATTTATACCTTCCTCTGTGTGTACACTTTGTGGGAAAGACATTATTTTTGTTTTGTTTTGATTTTTTCCTGTGTATTGTATAAAAAGGCCCCTAGTGGTGCATATAACTTGGCTGTTGCTGTATAGGAGCAGTGAGACCAAAAAAAATTCAGTGACTAGAGATGGAACAAAAATTATTTATGTGTTTATTTATGCTATTTATATGCTGCGTGTTTCCCCATAGAAAAAATGCAGTCCCAAATGAATTTTAGAGATGGCTACAGTGTTTTGCCTTTGCAGGGTTTGCTACTGCCTTGTGTTGTGGATCTTGTTTATCCTTGCTCTGGATGCACAAAGGCCTGTATAAGCACACTACCAAGACTGGCCACTCAGCTGTGTCATATGGCAATGCAAGGTGATAATACCTTTGCTCGAGGTGCTAGAGATTTTAGTCTGTGGGTGATTTGGCTTACCTGGCGTGAACAGAAAGAAATTTAGAAATCATCCACACAGGGGAAAGACAGAATGAACAATCCAACTTTACATCCCCCCCCCCAAAAAAATTAACCCCTCTATGGTTGTTGTGGGTTTTTCGGGCTCTTTGGCCGTGTTCTGAAGGTTGTTCTTTATTTATATTTATTTATTTCTTGGACTTGTATGCCGCCCATCTAGACATAGTCTACTCTGGGCGGCTCACAGAACACAAAGTAAAACAATAAGAATAAAATAGCAATTCTTCCTAACATTTCGCCAGTCTCTGTGATCACTGCAGACAAAAGACCAGCTAATGACACCCATCGATCACAGTGACAGATAATCTCTCCCTCTTATCACAACAATACACCCACAACAAAAAACACACTGATCACCACAATCACCCATCTCCTGAAAAGGACAAAAGCTGATCCCACAGCTATAAATACTCAACTATCCAAACAAACTGCACCAGAGCACAGACAGAGTTCTGACTCCTGTCCTCTGAAGATGCCGGCCACAGATACTGACAAAACGTTAGGAAGAACAACCTTCAGAACACGGCTAAACAGCCCAAAAAACCCACAACAACCATCAGATCCCAGCTGTGAAAGCCTTCGAGAATACATTAACCCCTGTATGTTTTTACTTCTGAGTTATCTAACAGTAACAGCTGAGAAGCATCCCCCACCCCTGATTAGACCACTGTAAAATGATGGTTATGGAAAATCAGAAGTGGATTTGCAAGATGGATGATGAGAAATTCTTAGGATGAGCCTATGCTGAAAGTCAACCTATTCTTTAATGTTTAGCATATGTTTGCCTGCCTGAGCCAATAGTTTGCATCTGGCTGTAGTTTCTGGATCTCTGGGTTTCATAAACAAACAACAAAGCATATCCCTCAGTCTTGAAGACTGCCCACCCCAAGAGTGTTCTGCTAAATTTAATCTCTCAGTATTGCCATCCAGTGTACAAATCAATGTGAATAATTTTCAGTGTTTTGAAAAGGAATCTATCTGTCTTTATTAAATGGAATGCTATTTGCACATCGCCATTTAATGGTTAGTCACCTCTTTGAAGATTTTGTGGGTACAATTAAGATGCTGGGTTTTCCCCCTCCACATATCAGTGACGTTGGAGTGTTGAATAATTGGCAGATGTAATTTGTTGAGGTTCTGGGGATGTGGAAAATACACAGCACCTTGTATCAAGACTGTCCATTCTGATCTAGGTTAGTGATAGTTCTTCAGTTAGAAGGAAGAAACTGGAAGGTAAATTTGAGAACTTTTTATGTTGAGCTATCCTGCTCACTGCTGGCTGTGTAGCTCAGTGAGTTGGGCAGAGGTTGAGAGTTCCATTCTCTGCTATGCCTCTCAGGAGAAGAACCAACCTGTGCATCCTTGGGCAAGCTGTACAATCCTAGAGCACTGCCAGAAGAAAGGAACGATAAACCATTTCTGAGTATTCCATGCCTAGAAAACTTGGAAAGCATTGTCTTAAGTCAGAATTGGCTTCATAGAATCTACTACTACTGCTGCTGCTGCTGCTGCTGCTGCCGCCGCCGCCACTTATCCTACTTATTCTAAATGAGAAAAATAACAGACTGAAATACTTGTTTCTTAGTATTGCAGTTGGAAGGATCAGACCTAAGTCTAAAAACTAGATGTCAAGTCTTAAAAATTTACAGGTGAGATGACATGCTGCAGAATCAAGTTTTGAATTTCAGGGAGTAGATTAGTAGCTATTAGCAATTGTTTTTAATTGGTAGCCAAAGATTTTGGAATAATTCTGGTTGCTGAAATGAGTATGAGGCGGAAGATAACCTAATCTTGCCTCTATATGCTTTTAATTTCTTGCCTTAACGTTTGGTACGTACTTCTGTTGCAATTTTGTACTTTCTATACTTTTGAAGTTGCTCATTGATGGAACTCCAAATTATGTAAGGAACCAACCACATTGCTAAGAAATGCTGGACACGCTACAGGTTTCGGTTGGGCTGATTTGGATTCCCCCCCCCATTGATCACATGATGCAAAGGGAAATAGGAATTCTTCTGAAGTAACCCCCCCCCTCCTCCAAATTCATAGTTTTGGCTTCAGGATGGTTTTTATTGTGGTTTAAAAGGACTGCTGTGTTCCTCTGGGAAACGTTTTCGGTCTAAAAATTTCCAACCTGTCTTTTTTTGCATTCTTTTTCTAGTTGTATGACATAACTGTTTTTCCATATGATCTGCAATATTCTGTTCTGACAAAGTGTTCTTGGTGCACATCTGGTTTTTGCCTCATCCTATCTTAACAGTCATTCATACTATAGAACAATGGTCCCCAACCTGTTCTGAGTCGTTGGGGGGGGTGAGGTCTGTGCGCGGGGGGTGGGGCAACCCCTACGCTAGTGGGTGGGCGGGGCGCACTCGCGGGTGGGTGGAGTGCGCTCGTGCGCATGCACGAAGGGGCGGAGCACACTCATGTGCATGCACAAACGGACAGAGCATGCTCACGGAGAGGAGTGGCGTGCTCGCACGCATGCATGGAGGGGCGGAGTGTGCTCGTGCGCATGTGCAAAGAGGTGGGGTGTGCTCGCGGAGGGGAGGGGCACACTTGCACGCATGCGTGGAGGGGAGGGGCACACTCGCTGGTGGGAGGGCACCCGTGCGTGCAGGTGGTGGGCCGTGCGTGCGGATGGGGTGCATGGGTGGAGTGCGTGTGGGAGGGCCGGGAGATCTGTCTCTGCGGCCTGGTTCTGCCATGGCCATGGACCGGCACTGGGCTGCGGACCGGGGGTTGGTGACCCCTGCTATAGAATATATGTAAAATCTCCTCGTTATGTTCTTTCACACATTTCTTACATCCTGCTGTTCTTTTCTTTTTCTTTTTAATGTATTCCCTATCCTTGTGCTGAAGAGGCCTTGTTTGGCACTCCTGGCTCAGGAGGCAAACCGTGGCTTGAGTCTTGGTCAAGACCAAGTTCTGGATGGCGAGACTGCTCACATCTGAACTTGCCTGACGGCACTGGCCTTCATTACTGATGTTGTTGCTGCTACTCTGTTCACCAGTTTATGGGAGGGTTTGAATTTGTGAGATGGCTCAAAGGAGCAGTTTCAGGAATCTTATTTTTCTTCTTTCATTTCATTTCCATCTTGCTTTTCTCCTGTTGAAGGGACCCAAGGCAGTTCATAAAATGATGAACATGAAGATGCGAGTAAAAACATGAGTTACAGTATTAAAGGCAATTAAATAGTAAATTAAATTAAATGTATGACAGGGACGTGGTGGCGCTGCGGGTTAAACCGCAGAAGCCTCTGTGCTGTAAGATCTATAGATCTGCAGCTGTAAGATCGAATCCACGCGACGGAGTGAGCGCCCGTCGCTTGTCCCAGCTCCCGCCAACCTAGCGGTTCGAAAGCATGCAAATGCAAGTAGATAAATAGGGACCACCTTGGTGGGAAGGTAACAGCGTTCCGTGCCTAAGTTGCACTGGCCATGTGACCACGGAAGATTGTCTTCGGACAAACGCTGGCTCTATGGCTTAGAAACGGGGATGAGCACCGCCCCCTAGAGTCGAACACGACTGGACAAATTGTCAAGGGGAACCTTTACCTTTACCTTTTATGACAATATTAAATGTTCAGTCATCTAAAAACAATTTAAAACACTTCAAATATACATGAGGAAATAGTAAAGCATACACATCTCCCATTAGCTCCTTTCTCCAGGTGTCTGTTCAGTTGCTGAAAGGACAAAAAGAACAGCCTTTGCCTGCTATCAGAAGAATAGATGGGACCTTGCATCAGAAATAGACATTGGTGGACAACATTGATTGCCAATGTCCTAATGAAGGCCCTAGAATGCCAGTTACAGCCAGACAAGTCCAACAGCCTACTCAGAGCTCGTTGGTTGATTTTCCTTTACCCTGTGCTGGAATCCAGGTGGCTGTGGCTGATACCTGCAATTTTACCCCCCACCCTCCACCTTTGGGACATGAGATTTAAACTTCCTCTGGCCCCCCCCCCCGTATGTGTGCGCATGCCAGCCAATGGCATTGCTTGCTGGCTAGATTGGCGTATTTGCTGCTGCTGTATCTGTCAAGGTAAGAGGGGCCATCTGTGAGCTGCATGTCAAGGATCTGGTTAGAGGACCTGTTCTCAGTCCTCTTCATCCTGTCAGTCTAAAAGTGCTGAGTCTAAAGGTGTTGCCTTTTTCTCTCAACAGCAAGACAAAATTATACTTGAATCCAAGTATTATGTTATGGCATAAGAAATTGGTTGCCTTATGATCTTTGTATTGGGCAGTGGATATTGTATGTGCCTATATAATTTCTTTTTCCAAATAGATTTTTATAGTAGTTGCATGATGTTTTTTCTCCATAGATTATCTACATCTGAGAATGGGATGGAGTATTAAGTCAGTCATATAATTGTTACAAATAGTTTGGTTTTGCATTCATGAAAATGCATGTGTCCAATTTAGATGCTAATTTAAAAATAACAATTTTTAATAATTGTGATGATGTGCCATCAAGTTAATTCTGACTGATGGTGACTCTTCCGAGGGTTTTCTAAGTATAAAGTACTCAGAGGCAGTTTACTAGTCCTTTCTTCTGGAGGTGTTCTGTGACTGTGCAGCTTACCCAAGGCTATGTAGGTTGGAACTACTGACACAGTGGCCGCACCTATTCAGAAAGGTCTAATGTGTTGAAATATTCCAGCAAAAAATGTGACTCATTTTGCTCCAACACGTTTATGAGAATTAGTCAAGCAAACAATTGGCTGCAACATTAAGGCAGTCACCATTTTCACTACTTTTTTAGTCTGGAGCTATTTAAAGAAGAATCACTTCAGGAACAAGAGGTTTAAGGTATGTCACTTGTTTGACACTCAAGTTCAAGTATGAAAAGAAGCAGTTTCTTGTCATGGGTGAGGATTCACAATGCATATTGAGGAGAGGGTGCCCTTTTTCTTAAATACCTCTGTGGCTTTGGAAGAAAATCGTATTCAATCTTGATTCAGTATCAGACCATGCCAGTAACCATTGTAAGGATGATTTCTAATATACAGTAATTCTAATATCTCTTTACTTAATGGGCAGCTGTTTCTACTGTTGACATGCATTGTAAAACACAAAGCATTCACAAAGTGTGCTTCGTATATGCAGGTGTTGATCCCCTGCTCGAGCTTCATCGATCACAGTACAATGTATTCTTTGACTAATTGCTTATGAAACAGAAGTGTATTAAAGATGTCTTTGTTTATGAATAATCATCTTGATCTTATTTGCTGCTTTAAGAGGAAATGCAAGTGAAGCAGACAAATTTATAATGAGTGTTTTATAGCACTGTCACTGTAATTACCTGTTTTTAATCAGTAAAATTGCTACCACATTTTGTTAAAACATTTTTCCTTTACCTAATTTTCAGAATTCTGAGTAATAACAAGATCTTGTGGTTAAAGAACAACTCTTTCACTGGACTTAGATCCCTGGAGAGATTGTGAGTAACTTACTTTTTTCAAATCCTTTCTTGAAATGTTTAAATAAATATGCAGTGGAGCTCAAAAGCTCTAAAATGTGCTTAGGGATAGGGTTTCTGTTGTTGTTTCAAATTAATAAATGTAAAGAAGATGATAATAGCATGATAGCAGTAGCATTAATTTAGATCTAAAACAAATTAAAAGCAAAAAGGGGAAATGTACATGTGCATATCCTGTCAAAATGAATCTAGATAAATGAACAGTGTTGCAAAACCAGGTTGGCTCCCCTCCCTCATGTCTTTCCGCAGGTAGACAATGACCTTCCTTTTCAGGCAGGATTTAATTGACTTGAACAAGTTGAGGGCATTATGAAGTGCTGTATTTACTTTAGTCCCAGGTCAAATTCAAGTTCTGGTGCTCACCTACAACACCCTCCATGGTTTGAGACCCCATTACTTGGCAGAGTGCCACAGATTCACACTGGCAATGTACCTCTCGGTGGCCGTGCCAAAGGAGGCCAGGAAATCATCAACAAAAAGCCAGGGCTTCTCGGCTGTGGTGTCTTCACTCTGGGACCAGCTAACTGTTGATCTGTGCCTGGTCCCTTCCCTGCCTACCTTTAAGAGGCTGCTAAAGATGGAGTGCATTAGATATGCATTTGACAGCCATCTCCCATGATTTTTCTACCATTGCCCTGGCATCTTAGCATTTGATTGTGAAATGTTTATTTTTATTCTTATTTGATTTTTTTATTTGATGGTTTGTTTTTAGCTTATTAGCAGTCCAGAATAGTGCATTGCACTAATGGGGTGGTATAGAAATGAAATGAAACCAACCAAACAATCAGGGGATATGCTTTTAGATGATTTTAAATGGTGATGTTTGATCTTATTAAAGCTTCCATCTTTACAAGGCCTTCCATCCTTACAAGGTCGGTAAACTGAGTACCCAGATAGATAGATAGATAGATAGATAGATAGATAGATAGATAGATAGATAGATAGATAGATAGATAGATAGATAGATAGATAGATAGATAGATAGATAGATAGATAATATAATTAAGGTTGTATCACACAGTTACATTGATTTGTGGTTTCCAGATTACGCTATTGCATTAGCATGCATAAACTGGCCAACATCAGTCTCACAGTGTACATACAGAACTTGAAAAGGTTTCTTCCTTGAATGCCAGCTTTTAGAATCTCTCAGCCAACATAGCCACAGTGGCTGAGAGACTCTCTCTATTTTTTTAAAAAAAAGTACGTATCTTTTTTGGATGATTTCTGCACAATTGGGGCAAACTACCATGAGAGACAACCGAGATCTGCTTGGCTTTTCACCTGAATAAACTGCATCTTGTTTAGCATATTTTGAAGAATTTGAGAACAGGACTATGTGTAATGACTGAGTAACACAGGGCCAGTCCCTGTGCTGCCACCACTGCAAACCTCATGCTCTGATTTCGTATTGGCAGAATTCCTGAATTCCTGTCAAGAGGAATCAATGATGTTTTGTAGAATCATTTTACAAGGATAACATGTAGAACATGAGAAGAAGAACAGAAGGCTTAATGTTAGGAAGAAGATGAATATACTACTTGTAGCTGAAGTGGTGAGGGCAGCTTGTAGTTGGTCTATTTTCACTGCTGGCTCCTTTCTTTCTTATATAGTTCTGCCTGAGTCAACAGAAAAAAGTACAGAGGCTGAACACTCAGTCGCCACTTGATGCCTATTAACTAGAGGCAAACTCATAGAGGTACTCACTTGTGGTACCTTAAAGACTAGTAATTTTGTTTGCCAGGAACAAATAAAGATGCAGTAGGCTAAAGTCCACAAAAGCTCATACCAAGTAAAACTTGCTAGTCTTTCAGATGACACAGAACTATTGCTAGTCTCAACATGAGAGTAGATCTATTATATCAACAACTGCTTGGTAATTCAACATTTATCTTAAGCCCAATGAGTCAATAGGTCTGTTCTAGTTGGGACTAGCAATAGGGTACTGGGTGTCACGTTCCCAGGGGATTCAGCAGGCAAAAGTCCAATAACCCAGTCCAAGGTCAGAAGTCCAGGAGATACAAAACAGATGCCAAATTGTCAAAGCCAAATCACAAACCGTAGTCAGAAGTCAGAGTCTGAAAGCCAAGGGTCAAGAGAGCAAGGTTCAAGACAAGCAGGAGCGTGGACACGAGCCAGGGAATTGACTTGTTGCTTCCAGACCTCTGAGTACAAATTATATAGAAGCAACAAAAATCTAATTCCTAGAAACATTCCATCCTGTTAAAACTCCGGGCTGGTCGACCTGATGTTCCTGTGAGAAGCATTCATGCGAGCCTCAGACCTCCATGTTGTGAGTCTCTGCCGAAGCTGATCTCTCACTCTGGCTAGTGGGGGAGGAGAATCTGGTGGTGATTCAGCTGTCTGTGATACTAATTGCCCAGCATTTTCCTCAGCTGTAATTAACCCCTCTGATTCCAGGCCTTCTTCGGCTGAACTCATGACACTGGGCTTCGTTATATCTGCAACAGACTAACACTGCACCTCCATGATACTTTTATGTGGAAGAGTATAGTTGAGTTTTCCCAATCTTCACCATAGCTCATTGCTGAATAAATTATTCTACATACTAGTTGGATCAGTCTCTCTTCCTATAAAGTGACAAGTAATTATTCTTAGTAATTACACTGTATAAATCTAAAAATAGTTCCTATGGTTCCAAGTTCAAGATATTATACATGGCCCTTCCATAAAAGTATCCTCATAATGGAGCTTTTGGCAAAGAAACAGCCTAAAAGCCTTTATCACCATGATGTATAGTAACTATGTTTTGCATGTGCAACTTCTTTCTGGCTCACTTAGAACAAGATGCTTCTGTCTATATTTATTACTAGTTAAATACATAATTTATTACTAATTTAATTGTTCACTTTCTTAATTTTTTCCTGAGATTACATTTTTAGATGTAAAATCTAATTCAGTCTGCAGTTGCTGGTAGTAGTGGCGGTGGTAGAGGAAGCTTATCTGTTCAGAGCAGCTAACAAGTCTACGGATTCATGAACTTATTTATAAGATAAAATCCTCTTGCATAGCTATACTAGCATAACGGGACATAACAGCATAATTTTGGAGACAAATTGCCTCAAATTAAGAAAGCACAGTAGACGTTATATATTATGTGTTGAGTCATACGGCTCAATACACAATAGATAATGCCTGCAGTGACTTCTTAACTTGAGGCAATTTGCCTCCCAAAGTTACCCTGTTTGCATTTGGTGTAACTTTGCAAAAGGATTTTGGCCATTATTTTTCTGTAGACTTTGAAGTTGTAGTAGTTGTGGCTATAGACCTGTGATTGGAGATGTAGTTTAAAGTTTATATACCTTTCTATTAACAGAATTCCTATGCCACATGCCCTTGTTCCTGAACTTTTTATTGGTGTTGTCTAGCACCACTATGTATGATCTTATCATACATTCTTTTTTCACATCTTGAGTCTGCCTTTTATCACACTCACAAACAAGCTGCTTTTGTAGATTAGATTGCCCAGCCATCCAAGGTAGCAGTAAACTCCAGGCTGCAGCAAAACAGTGGTATGTCTCATGGACTCTAGTCCAAGACAACCATAATATATTTGTTAGATTTTAATATGCTACAGGGTCTCTTTATATTTGGCTCTGTGAACAATAGCACTATTAAATGATTCAGTTACTTGTTGCTGTATATTCTTATATCTGAAACAGAATATTTAATTAACTACCACCAAGAACAACAACAACACATTTTTTTTTGCCTTATTAAGTATTTTAGAAGTTATAAGCAAATACTTTGAAGGTTGTATTATGCATGGTTATGTTTTGTGGATATTACTACTCGGTACAATTTATTATATTTTGGAAGATGGCATGAGGTGCTTGGAGAGTTCTGGTACATAAATACAGCATTGTTCAAGAAATACGGTGTTGTATTGATGCCAGACTTGAAGATTTTGTCAGGGGATTTTGTCTATAACAAATCACACATTTACTGTGTTTTCTGGCCTAGAATGCTTCATTTCTTATAGAATAGCATTTTAAGTATGAGCTGGCATTTTAAATGCCTATATTTGCCTTATCCTTGATTGGTATCTATGCCACTGTAAGTAAAAGCTTAATTGAAATACTATTGCATGATATTGATAGCCTGCTTATTAGTGATTGTGATGAAAGATCCCCATTTATGAGCAACAGGAAGCTCTCCATAAAACTACAAGGTTTAACCAATCTTAAAGCCTCAATTTTTATCAAGATTACATCCACAATGAGTTGTTACCCCTCTGGTGATACTTGATGAAATGATTTAGCAATTATACATTTCTATTTTTATGTGGGTTATTTAAGGGGGTATATGTAGACCCACATAAATATCTTACTTTGGGGCACTTATGACTGTTCCTAGTGACCATTTTGGTTGATGTAATGGGTCTTTTGTGATCCTGGGAACCTTGGCTGGGAATGCTTGTAACTGTCTTTCTTCTATTAAGATTAATGGCTGAATAAGAGCAGTAGTTGAGCAGGCAAATACTGTAGTTGGATTGGTCTTAGATGAACTGAAAGTTCAGACAAACAGGCTAGAGTAATGATTACCACACTTATGGGGACACATGTCTCTGTTACTGTGATATGTCATCAAGCCACTTCTAAGTTATGGTCACCCTATGAGTTAATGAGCTGGCTGGATAGCTCAGTGGTTTAAGTATCTAGCTGTGGAGTCAGAGTTTGGGAGTTCAATTCCCCACTGTGCCTCCTGTGGGAAGAGCCAGATGAACAATCCCAACACCCCCCCCCCCCCGAAGAAGGGAATGGTAAACCACTTCTGAGTATTCTCTATCTGGAAAATCTTAACAAGGGTCGCCACAAGTCAGAATTCATTTGTGTAATCTTTATTGAGTCACACCATCTCGTTTTCCATGACTATTATAATTCTAGAAAATAATACCAGAGCGATTTGGGGAAAATAATATCCAGGTGAACAACAAGAAGGCTGTTCCTCTTGAGAGAATACCATGTTCCATTGGGGTTTGAGATTCACAGGAGAAATGGTAGGAGATATCAGGGAGAGATTTTTTTTTCAGATTCAGGAGAATGTAGTTTGGTTTCAGGCAGGCTTTGTCATGGTCAGGGATAGTTCCCAATGAGCTCTCCTCTGCCCCTTCGAAATCCAGCTTGTACTTCTGGGAGTTCTCGGTCCACATACTGCTGTAGCCTACCTTGTAGGATTTTGAGTATAACCTTGCTAGCGTGTGAAATGAGTGCAATTGTACGGTAGTCTCTAAGGAGAGACAATTTGCTATTTAAATGTACTTTCACCCCTTGTTTTAGACAGACCCCCTTTTTAAGAAAGAGGAGGTGTACAGCTAATCTAAAACAGCTTCTGGTAGCATTGTAAGTCATATTAGTATATAAAAAAAGAGTGTTTCAGAGAGCTCAGGTAGGTTATAAAGAGTATGGGGGTGCCTGGGGTGGACCTTGAGGAGCCTAGATAGCTATACTTTCCCATTGCTTGCACTTTGTCCACCTCTGATCTAAAAGAACTCTCCAGACTACAAAGCCAATACCATAGTGAAGCCCTGTCCAGAATCTCAGAGATGATGTTGAGCATCATCTCTGAGATCAGATAAACCACCAGGTTTATTTCTTGTTCTGCTTCTTGTTCCTACTGCACTTCAGTCCACGTCCTCCATACAATACATAACTGATCCTCAGTATTTCTATTGAATTTGGTGGAAAAAAGGAACTGAGAGGATGTCATCACCCAATGACACTTCCCTGCATGTTGCCAGATAAACTTATTTAGTAGTTCTGTTTAGACCTTAATGTGCATGCACCATGTTTGGAAGCAGAAACCCAGAGTTGCAAACCACCACTAATTCAAACTTCGGCTGGCCAGATTAGAAGGTTATGATGGTTTCTGGCACTGAATTCTATTTTGGGGATGGGGTCCAAAAAATTAACAGAGTTGTGCTCCCATACTTCTCCTAGTAAAGGTGATCCATAAAAGTAGCAAGAACTATTTTCCTACCACCTGGAGGGAAAACCCCACAGGGAAATGAGCCCAGATAAATTTGTGTCATCCCAGATAAACTGATGTCATCCCAGAATGTCTAGATTTGCCTGGCTATCACCTGGTTAAGCACTGTTAAGATTATGGCTGGGTCAGAGAGGGCCACAGTAACCATTTAGCCCTACTACCCAGACTTCCCTGATGTGGATAAATTCCAGGAGGGCCAGATGTGCTAATGGCTAGGGGAAATCTTTCTGCTTCGTATCCCTCTGAACACTTTGAGTCACTCTGATTGCTCTGTGTCCCAGGGAATTACCAAAACCCACAAAGTTAAGCACTTTTGACTCTTATGCCAACCCTGCAAGGTAGGAAACAAAAATACCTACAAAATGTACAGCTTCCAGTAGATAATCAAGGCAAGGAAGGACCTTCTTAAATACCAACACTCTCTTGTTCCCAAAATAACCTAACTGCTGTGAAACATTATTATTTTATTGAATATATTGCAAAAATAAGTAAAAAAGAATAAAGTTCCAGTCTCAAAAAAATAGTTTCAAAAATCCGAAAAGCAGTCATAAAAGGTATGGAGCAAATAAGCAATCAAAAGATCTTGGGGCAAAGGCAATTCCAGCGCAGTCCCCACAAGAAAATAAGAAAGCTAACTATCCTAATCTAATACTCACATTCAAGCAGAACTTTAATATGGTTTGAGAGTGTGTAGAGTACAAATCAGATAACAAAGCAGCAAGCATGCATAGCATTCTCCTGAGAGAGGCTAGGCTTAACTAAGCAAACTCTCTTTCCATTTTTATTCCATCATTCCATTTTCTGGACCTCCAGTCACACTGAACCTTCTCAAAGAAGAGTGTAACTTCTCCAGAGTAATTTCACTATCTTCCCCTGCCTTCTCTTTAGTTAAAACCAGTTTTGTTAATTAGCTCAGACCAAGATTGAGTTTGGGCCTTGGAAATTCCTTCTCATGGAGATAAGACACAGATGGCAAAACCTTCCACTTAACAGGCAATTCCTCCCTCCTTTTCTGGCCTGCTTATCACAGACACAAGCTAACAGGCTTGTATTTCAATGGGCAATTGAAACCATCCATCTCCTCATTTTCCAGTTTATTGGCAAGCATCTTGACCAAAAGAAGTGTTCATGCAACTGGCTAGTAGTATTCATAGTACTATCCACTGGCCATCGGTAGGAGTTGCACTCAAAGGCAGCAGAGAGGAGACCAGAAGCTGACACATCTGATAAGCTTGTCTGATGACTCAGAGAACAAGTCTGGCCATTCACATCCTTGTATCAAACTCCCTGTTATAGGGAAACTAAAACTGTCTTCTCAACCAGCGAGGCAAAATGGCAGTACAGAGCGATAGTGCTCAGTAGAGAAATTACCTCTGATCTTCAAGAACAGATCTCAGATCACTTCTCCTTAGCATTATCTTGACTCACGCCATGTTTCATCAGGGTCACAGCAAATTAAATGTGGAAAATAATTTCACTATATTTCAGAGGTGAAAGCCAAGTAAGATTAATTGGACTATACTGTGGTGCTAGACATTATTGATGACACCATTTCAGCACATTATGTTAAAGGAATAATATCAGTAAGGATAATGAGTGCAGCGTATCTAATAAAAATCTAACATAAAAAGAATTGATAGCAGCAGCCAAGTCTTAAAAGGGCAATTGTGACTCATGTGACTGTGATTAGGGACATAACTTGAAACTGGTCTAATTTCATTAATCTAGGCATCCCTAAACTTTGAGGCAGGGATCTCTGACACAGGACTGATTTCTTCCTTTAGTGAATTTGAAATTTAAAAAAGGAGAAGTGTAAGTGCAGTGTTGATTTACAAGTCCTTTCTCTCTTTTTCTGAGATCTTCTGAGATACCAAAGCTGGCCGCAGCTAATGATGAAATATTAAGCAGGGCTGAACTGAAGTGGAAAAAAAAAAGGTTCTTGAACAAGTGTAGGAGAGCAAGTGAGAATCTAACTGATGGCCAGGTAGAAATTTCTACGCATGCATTTGAGCGGTTTTATCTTTATCTGTGTGAGGTAGCAAGACTGGCTTTCATGAGCAATCCACTTTGAGGGCTCAGAAGAGAAGCAAATGTCTAAAGGTTGGCATTAAAAACATCTGTAGCATTTTACATGCCCTAGCCATGAAACTGTGGCAGTACTGTACTCTCATCAAGTGTTTCTGCTTAAAGGCCAGGGGAAGCTTTCTGCTTATCATTATTTTCATTTTTAGGGGGCTAGATTTCTATTCTAATACATCACTGAAGTACTCAGCCATCAGTATTCTATATGTGTATATGTGCACACATACATACACACATTTTAATGTCTCTCTGCCTATGCAAGGGGAATTCTCCAGGTGCCCTAGTCTGCCCTCACCCGGGCCCGCCAGTGGGTCTAATGGAAACTCTGGCACCTGGGCCACAAGAGGATGCAGAGAGGAAAATAGAGGCTTCACGTGGGAGAAAGGAGTGGAAGACAGGCAAGCCACACCTGAATGAGGAGGCAGGGGCTGGGCCAAACTGGCAGGAGGTGAATATAACGGAGAAAGATGAGAGGGAAGACTCATTTAACTCAATAGGAGGCTGGAGGGAGAGGGAGAGGAACAACCAGACCTGATGTTGTGCACCCTAGGGAGGAGGACATTTACCATCTAGAATCCCTGGGTAGGGGTATGGATTCAAGTCAAGGTGGCCAAGGGACAGATGCAGAGGGGGAATGCCAGTCTTTGGCTTGCCATTGACTCCAACCCCTTCAATGGCACTGTGGAGTCCACGGCGACTGGTGGAGCACTTGCTCTCTTTTCTGACTCAGTAGAGGCACTGGAGGAGGAAGTGCCAGAAGGAGCACCCGAGGAATCAATAGGCAGGACTTGGGGGACCTGGACGCTGTTGAGTAGTCAGCAGTACAAGTTCTCCCTGAAATAAGTTAGTTGGCTCAGTGCTGTTGGAAGACTTGGCACCAGCTACAGACTGTGGAGAGCCCAAATCCAGTAAGTGGAACTTGGGTTCGGGTAAAGACTGGACTTATGCAGGGAGCCAGTGAAGCCAACTCAGCCCCCTTGTGAACTGGCAGGGTCCAGCTGGCGCTCAACCTCTCTTTGTACCCCATTCTCTTATTTTAATAAAATCTAGTTCAAGCAGCTCTGGGTGACCAGACTTCATGGAACCTATGGCTTGCCACTCCCACCCAGATGGGGAGACAGCACTCAAAATTTCACAGCTGGTCTTAACACTGGCAGAATGAAGCAATCATCTCAGATTTTGGGGAAGTACTATTAAAGCACCACCCCCTATTTATTTTTCCTAAATCCCCTGGTCCTTTCCGATCTTTTTTAAAGTGAAGAGACTGTATATGTCACACAGCTTGTTTTCAGGCCAAAACCAAAATGAAAATAAAGAAGACAAAAACATTGTGACAGCTTAAAGACTAACTGCTATATTTTAATGTGAGCTTTCATGGACAAATCCACTTCCTCAGGCATAAGAGTGGGCACTTATGCCTACAGTGGCCCCCTATTCTCAAGCTTAGTGAAGAGCCTTATTATGGAAGGAAGGTTCCATTGCTGGTCCATTCAACTATTGTACATAGAATGGAGGGCCTTCAATTAATGTATTAATGCTGAACTGCGAACAGAGAGAGCATGCTCGGTGTGCTCCCTCTGTCCTAACTCTCACATGGGAAGAGCTAACCTGAGGAAGAGAATGGTCTCTATCTGTGAACAAGAGGTGGATAGAGGTATTAAAACACCATGCTATAAAACCCCCTTTAATTTGAATTAAAAGTACACATGCTTTGTCTTTTTTATGGCATCGGCTCTTCTGTTTTAATAATGGTATATCATTAAGGTAATGAGCTGCTTTCTATGCCTTGTCATTCTGTTTCCTATATGTCATCTTACATCCACCCTGACTTCCCTGTTTATTTAAGACCTTCCTTCACAGCTTTCTTGCAGCTATCACTATGTTCTCAGGACTGATCCCCACTGTTTTGAATTCGTCAGTCTTGTCTACCATACATCTGCCCCTGCCAGTCTAGTCCCTTTGTTTATATCCTGCTGTGTCCCCCTGCCAGCTTCCTCACAGGTGATTTGTGCTTTTGTCTGAAATATTTTCTGTCATTTTTGATATGCTTCTAGAATTATATCCTCTAAGCTCTAACATGGCAGTAACTGTTACATGTAAAATAATACGAGGATGTCATATAATAGTGCCTTGGATAATCTAATTACACTGCTTTGGTTTTGGTAGAAACAAGGCTGTCTACGTGAGAATCAAAATTAAACATCTTTGCAGCTCTCTGTTAAAGTTCCCAACGGTTAAGCAGATACAAAGGAAGTTTTGTTCCATTATTGTAGAGCTTAGGAAGTTTATTTTCTTAAGAATAACTATAATGACATGCTGAAGCCATACTTGACTGTGTAGTGTAGCAGTGTGGACTTGATTTAGATCACTGCTCAGGAAGACTTTATTTAATCTCCCCCCCCCCCAACATTAAAAACTGTGCTTTTGCTTGTTATTTATCTATTTATGGGCCAAGAAGATTAAAATAAAACAGCATTGTGCATGCCATGTTTTATATTATATATTGCAACTAAACATTACTGCAGTGAACTCCCAGAAGACACTCTGTGATCCCTTAGGGGGTCACCACCCCCAGGTTCGGAACCCATGTACTAGAGTAAAATATCTAAATTATTCTTCTGTTTTTGATGAGCCATGTGTTCAGAGCATTCCAGTACAAGTTCATGAGTCCTTCACATAAAAAAAATAGTTTACATTTAAGAGCTTATTTTTCTTTAAGATGTAATATTCTTTTCATTTTTGCATTATCTAGTTAGTGAACAAAGTCCCATCTCTACTATGAGGAAACACGGAAATTCTTGCTTGCACAAGCAGTCATCTTGCTTGACAGAGATCAGTATATTGAAATACTGAAAATAAGGAGCATCAGTATGGAAGATACTATTATAGTGTGCAAGTACCTACATAATACCTTCTGTTTATCTTCAGTTACATCTAGTTACCATCTGCAGCTGTATGTAGCTGAACTGTTATTGCTGGATGAGCCACTATATACAGTGTGGTCTGAGCTTCCAGTTAATCATCCATACAGAAGGTTGCATTTCAAACAATACTGAGTGTGTTTGTGTGCTTAGATTGTTTTATTTTACAGCTTAGAGGTACATTTAGTTGCTGTCTTACTTGAATGGATGTTTGTGATGATTAAACTTAATGAGTAGGATCTTGAACTTTTAAAAATAAACCACGTAAGCTGTTCTAATGGAAAGAATTGAAAATACATTTGTATGAAAATACATCTTTTCCAAACTAAGGTGGTTCTGAAATATCCAAATCAAATTGTTTAATTTGTAAAATTAATTCTTGTAAAATTTACAAGAAAGTGAAAAAAGGGATCTCTTCATTATCTGAAACACAAAATTATCATTCAGATCTTTATACATATACATATACATCTCCAACATATTACAGACACAATTTCTTGTATACTGTATAAGCACCTAGATCTAGTTTAATTATTTGCAACTTACGTTTCTCACGCTTTTAAAATTTTTATTTAAAGAACAGTTGTTACTGGAGGAATGAGTTGTTACTTGAGAATGATTAGTTTAATGCAGTTTAAGAAGTTAAAAAGTTATATTTACAATCATATCTTGATCATGCTGTGTTCAGGATTAATAAACCTTTGTTTTAGACTTCTAGAATTCTACAACAAAACTTTCACGTATGATACTCATACATCTTTCTGCTAAATACCTTTAGATTTTTTTAAAAATCTTATGGCATACAGCATTATTTGGAGATACTCTGCAGGTACATGTGCCATGCACACTGCATATAACGCACACATACTGTGCTATCAGCTTCTGTTATTTTTTTTCAGAATTGAGTTCATGCTGAGTTCACTAACTATGTAGAAGCAGTTTGTAACTGGGGCTTCCATTCTATCACATCACAAGTTCATCACACTATTCGTGCAACATTCAATCCCTGAAAATTCCTGAATTCTAAACTTTAAGGGTCTTCCGTGTTTCTTTGGTACTGGTTCAATTATGTCCATTATGGCCAATAATATGTTTAAAAAATAAAGAGAAGTCTAAATAGCTTTTTTGATTGCTTTTTTAATTAGGATGCTTTTTCTTTACTAGTGTAAACATTTAAATTACCTTTGGTTTTTGTTCTGCCTTCCATTTAGTGAGCTCATCATCTTTCATTTGTACAAATGTCTATGAATTCTCATCACCTCCTATCACAGGCATCCCCCTCCCTCCTTCCAGGCATCCCAGTTAGATTGCTGTGACAATCTCTTTATGCTTCAGTAGGAACAAATAAAGTTCAGCACTGTTAACAGGAAGGAAAATGCCCTGCAGCTTTTTTGTGCTTATTGACCACTTGGCCTATCGCACGTTGGCTGCTCCAGATTCACTCAGTTTTCTGCTATTGTCAAATCATGTGCCTATGCCATAGCATGAGAGGAGAAACTTACGGTGAAATCAGGAATAGCTGTGTTCACACAGAAAACAATGTCCAAACTCTGTACTGGGATGATACCATTAAAGGCTAACCAAATGAGGCAAGACATTAAAACTAAGCGAGGGAGGACAGAAATGGAAATGAGAGAAGTCTGCTCCTAAGCCCTTGTTGGCTACATGTCATTTCAGGACATAACAGAGGGGGGAATGTTGCAGATTTTAAAAAAATCTCTGGGAGGCTATCTAGGTATGTTTCCTCTCTTCCACTGTCAAGCAAGAATCCCCACTTCAGGCAGGCCTTAAATATATAAAAGTCATACAGGGTTTTTAAAATGGAGGATGCTAAACCTTTTACCTCCCTTCCCAACATGTTTCTACATTATTTTAAACTGTTTTTATTTTTCAAAGTTTTAATGTCTGAATTCCTTTTGTGCAACTTTAAGGCTGATGACATCATCAGCTGGAGTGCTTTTTCAGAAATTATAAACTTCCGATCCTCTCTCCCCATAAGGTTCAAGGGCCCCTTGGGATCCCTGTTGTCATGGGGAAACTGTTGGGGGCTGCAGAACAGGGGGTGTCTTTAATTTCCAAAATTTACCCCTGGTGGGATGATTTTATCAGCTGTGATGATTTTTAGAAGTTAATAATGTCTCTTCAGTGCCACCGCCCACAACTGCTTCACCAAGATGAAAGGTGAAGCCTTGTTTGACTAAGGAGCTGTGGATGATGAAATGGGCAGGACAGAGACCAGAGAAATGGTGGGGGAATACTTGGAGGAGATCCAGTTGAACACGAGCTAAACTTTATTGGAAAGCCTGCTCTGTGGCGGTGAAGAAGCATTTCTTCTCTGCCGCCATTGCATCTGCACAGAGCTATCATCAGAACTCTTTCCGGTGGTCAAAGGCCCACTGCACAGATGGCCACAAGAGTAGGACACTGATCACTTAATGTTCCACTGTGGGGATTTTACATTGCACTTTGCAGATAAAGTCACTCAGATCCACCCTGACATAGATCCTGTAGTTGACTCAGGTCCTGTTGATGTAACTTTGGCCCGTGCTTGTCCTTCAAGAATAGATACATTTCAGTTTATGCTGCCTGGAGATGTGGAAAGGATCTTTGGAGAGATGAAAGCCACCACATGTGTGCTGGACCCTTGCTTTTCCTGGCTTATAAAAGCAGGCAAAGGGAGACTAGCTGAGTAGATTAGGGGAGGGGTGAATGCCTCCTTGCAACAAGACAGGGTACCAGAATGCCTGAAGGAGGGAGTGGTAAGACTTTTGTTTAAAAAGCCCTCCTTGAATCCCACTGGTTTGGATAATTATAGGCCAGTCTCCAATATTCTATTTTTGGGCAAGAACCTGGAGCATGTTGTGGCATCTCAGTTCCAAAGGTTCCTGGATGAAACCCTTTATGATTGGGATCAAGAACAACTCCACTTTATGGAAGGTTTTATTTCTGCTAACTGGCACAGACTACTCTATGTCCTATAGGACTTGTAAATTTGTTAAAAAGACAGAACTCATTGTTTGCTTCACAATCACTTCAAGTTAATCTTACAACTTGATACTTGTTTAAGAATGCTTATTTTATTATGTTATTATTTTATGCTTTTCTGATTGTTTATATATATTTATATTAGATGTCAAATACTGTCTTTTAAGAGTGGTTTAATTTCTGTTTATGCATACAACCTGATTGGCTATGAAGCAATAAACTATTCGTTTTCATTCAATGGACAAATGCATCGTATTAGATGGGAACCAGCAGGGTTATTTGGAAGTGTTTACATTTGATTTGATGATATCAGTTGAAAATAAGCCTTCTTTTAAAGACTCAGATGGGATTTTCCAAAGCCCAAAGGGAATGGAGTTTATATGGCTGACATTTTAAGAGATGTTAGAGCATAATGTAAGATTAGAACAAGTTTAGAAGGCAGTTGAAGATTATGGATCAAGAATACATACAAAGAGATTCTGAGTTAAACAAGGTTTAAATCTTAGGGCATGTAATCGATCGAAGAAAATGAGAGAACAAGCTTAAGAAAAAGTCAAAGGTGGGGCTGAAATGCCACTGACTAAAGTAATACAAGGCACTGCATTAGAGGTCAAATCATACCAGTGTTGGGTCTTAAAAATGGGCATAGCTTTATTATATACAGTAACCTGCAGTGAGGAGGTTAACAAACTAACCACAAACAATGCTGGACTTCAGATTTAGGTAAGGGATGGGAAATCTTAGGAACAGATTCCCATAGTGGAGGCACCTTGTCTGTAAAGCAAACTTGATAAATGGAGTGGGCTACTGCAAGTGGCTGCCAAGTCAAACTGAGTTTGCCCGGCCAAGTAATTTATTAATTCTTCTTTATACTTGAATAATTTACTGTTTTTAGCTTTTTAATAAACTGTAAATAATGGTCAACAGGAGTGAATCAAGAAGTTGCAAGACCAGATGCCTTCTTGAACTCCACAACTTGCTCCACCCACCAACTTTATTTGATTCTTGTAGTGGAGGCCGAGACAGATGAAATGGCATATTGGGTTTCTATATGCCAAGTTTCGAAAGGATAGCTGGTATAACCTCCTCATGAGATGCAGTCTTTGGTGGAAGTAAATAGAAGTGGTTCATCTGGATAGGAGGCAGCATTTGCTATGTTCTTCTCCAGCCCACAGATATGTGTCAGCATAAACACAATATTTTGTTGAAGGCAATTTAAAACTGATCTCATAACTCTTGAATAATGAGATAAGTTGATGGTCCATGTCCTTGGTGTTCAGGACATGGACCATAACCTTGTTTATGAATCAGAAATGGATGGTAGGATCTACAAAGTCATGAGGCCCAAGATAACCTACCATCAAAAGGGGGGGAAATTCAAGAAAGGTATGTCTCAAATTAGTTTCTTACATGCCACTCTGGGGGGTGTATTCTGCACACCATTTCCCATAAAGGCATACCCTGTAGGTCTTAGTGCCATATGTGTCTGATTGTACCTGCAACTCTGCCTTGAAAAGCTAAATGTACCACCAGAGCAAGACCTCATTATAAAAGTGTAAAAGGTTGACCACATACAGATGGCAGTCCTCATTTTGGGCATAACTGAGGTACAATAGTAACTGGCCTTGAGGCCCATCATGGCATTCCAGAAGTCATCAGAAACACTCTGTCCAGGTCATTTTCTCTGCAGGTGAAGCTGAGATGCTCAGCAAGCACTTGCTTTATAGCCACCTTACTTAGCCACCTTACTAGTGGAAGCAGCAGAAACTAGCAAAACCTGTAACGCTGAGCTCTTGTTCATGGGATTGAACTACAGTAAGCAGAAATTCCTTCTGTCTTCTAAAGAGCAAAAGACACTCCAAGTTAGCAGAAATCAATTGGATAAACAAGGCACATCCTTGAGACCAGCAAATAATAATAATACTAATTTAAAAAAAGCATCTGTGTAATGTGCAGTGGCCATTGAACAGGATCCATTATGCAAGGCACATTCAAGAATGATGCTTGACTGCTTCACAGGAAATGGACAAGCCTAGAGGGAACTTTAGCAGTGCACTTCTGGCCCTCTGGTTTGAAGCCAAGGAGATCAAAGGCAACTGAAAATTGGGGGGGGGGGGGGACAAAATGCTGACTCTATGTTACACTTGTTTAGTAGGGTAACCGGCCCACAGCTATGGGCCATGTCCATACCTCATCAGAGAACACATAGTAGACTGTATAAAGCCCCTTCAGGATCTCATCATTAACATAATGACAGTTTTTGAAAAGGTTTTTGATCAACCTGAAACCACTCGAAGATCTTTAGGTGAGGTTATTTCAGGACTAAAAATCAAAAGGGTGAACTACTTGCCAGCTGAAATCTCCTTTCAATTTTGATCATATTCAGCCTCTCGGGTACAGAATGGGGACTTCATTGTGGGTTGAGGTAGGCCTGTGAGGACCCAAAAAGGAATATGGGAGTTATTGGAAAAACCTGGCAGTAAGAACTTAGTAGCCTGCCTGTTGAGATAAGTGTGGGCAACCTGCGGAAGGTTTGTAACTTAAATGACCTGATTGGAACAAGCCTATCCCAGTTTTTCTGCAACTTGGCTGAGCATCCTTGGGCTCCTAGTTTTTTGGCCTTGCCTTTGAGCAATTGAAATTGGGTGGAAAATAGAAGAAGAGGTGGATTGGTGCTTGTACTTGCATGGGCAATTTGTCCACCTGGCAGAACTCTTAGAGTCCCAGCAGACCAGTGAAGGCTGAACCCTTTGCATGCCATTGCATGCCATCATAACTTAGGAACAATATTGTTGGGAACAAGCAATAAAATGCCAAATATCACCCCTGTTGTTCTGGATAGGGTGGGCAGGAGTCATGATCTAAAGATGGAGGCCTTGAAGTTCCTTGTGCCATGGCACGGAGGGCTCAGTGACTACTCTTAGTTTAAGTGACACACCATACCTGTACTAGATTGAGCCAGTGAGATCCCAGAAGGTCTTATAGTAGGTATGATGTCAAAGTATTTTATGAAGCCATACATCTAGCGTGAGTAAGACAGAACCACTGTTATTCAAATGGTATAGCTAGCAAGCCAACTGGTCCAGTTCCTATTTACCTTAGGTTTTTAAAATGTCTTTGTAATTCCCCTCTATTCAGCACTGGTTAGACCTCATCTTGAGTACTGGGTCCAGTTCTGGACACCGCACTTCAAGAAGGATGCTGACAAATTGGAACAAGTTCAGAGGAGGGCGACAAGGATGATCAGGGGGCTGGAAACCAAGCCCTATGTGGAAAGACTGAAAGAACTGGGCATGTTTAGCCTCAAGAAAAGAAGACTGAGGGCAGATATGATAGCACTTTTCAAATACTGGAAAGGCTATAATACAGAGGAGGGGCAAGATCTGTTCTCGATCATCCCAGAGTGCAGGACACGCAACAATGGGCTCAAGTTACAGGAGCCAGATTTCAACTGAATGTTGGGAAAAACTTCTTGACAGTTAGAGCAGTAAGTCAGTGGAGCGAATTACCTCGAGAGGTAGTGGGTGCTCCAACACTGGAGGCATTCAAAAGAAATTTAGACAGCCACCTGGCAGATATCCTTTGATTTGTATTCCTGCATTGAGCAGGGGGTTGGACTCAATGGCCTTATAGGGCCCGTTCCAACTTCTTTATTCTATGATTCTATGATTCTTCTCCTTAACACCTTGCATCCTTGGATTACACCTCAAACTCCCTGAGGAGCAATGAGGATGATTCTACTAACTCTCTCCTTTGCAACTTCTCTTTAGTGACAGGCATGAGATAATTTTACAAGAGGAGGGACACTTTGCCATATGTGAGGCATGGTGTGGAGTTTGTTATTTAGGCCATTGGAGTAAAAGTGTGTCCATATGGTAGGGACATCCAAGGCATTGCATGGGGGTGGGGGGGTGGGGATACAACCAAGCCAAGAGATCAAAACAATTGGCAAACAGCTGCCAGGGAGAAAGATGCACACGTAGAAGACAGAAAGACTTGAATACTTCCAGGAACAATGGGACCTGAGGCACCTGAGCCAATAGAAGGCAAAGCAGTCTGAGCAAAGCCCAGCAGAATGGCAAGAGGCAGTTGGAGTGGAAGGCAGAGAGCCAGCTGGAAAGAAAGCCCAGTATGTGGAAACTGCATTCTGCTCAATTGAAGAGACACTGATAATCTCCATTCTCCCAACTGATGTACTGTTTCAGTGTGCTGTAAGCATTCAGGTTTTCAAAAATGTCAAATATAATAAATTAACTGTAGCAGTTGTTAAGACTGTGTCCAAATTGTGACTATATGATCGCTGTTAAGCAGCTAAGCTGCTACATAAAGATTGTTATCTCTCTAGAGCCGAATGACCATATTGGTTTGATATAAATTTCACCAATCAAATGATAACTATATTGGGAAAGTCGTATTATTATTTTTGTCATGGGGAAATGCAATACATTTCTATAGATCTGATGCTGATGAAGTTGTAAATGTGTAATGTTTCTGAAAAAAGTTTGAAATATTTTGTTTACAAGGTGTAGGGATAAGATGTGTCAATGAGTAACTGTTCCCAGGCCTCAGATAAGTTAGTTGGTAGCCTCTGCTTCTGCTCTGTACCCTGTCATATGGGTTGTAAGGATCTTTAGGGGCAGAGACCCTAGCACAGGAGCCTCCTATCCTAGACTTTCAGATATTGTGAAATGGCTTAATAAGTGAGCCACTTCAAGATATTAGCAAATAAAAGACTTCCTGTTCTCCTCAGCGGCAAGAGAAATTAAAAAAACATTTAGACTGTAGTAGACTATTACTGATGCACTGCACCACTTATATAAAGATAAAATATATATTTTCTTTGCCTTGTCTGAAGGACTGGTTGAGAAACTGCTTGCAGGTGAATCTTTGGACACTGCCCTTTTAAAAGCCGCAAGAACGCTTTTGGTGAGAAACACACACACAAAACCTATGTTACTTTGGTGACACAGCCATAACTATGTGTCCCTGCCTTTGCCAGCAGTATGTATAGTATAATATCTTTTGCCTTCTATTTTCATAAATAATCAAAAAAATTGAAAGGGAAATGTTTTTTAAAATAATACATAAAAGAATAAAATTTTCAGAGTTACAGTCTGCCAAATTTTGCATCAGACAGCCAAAAGGTCTTTATCTTTTCATTTTCTTCCTTCTGTCTTTACAGTTTTAAGCACATTTAGTTTTTTTATATATGTCTGTGTGAATGCTAATTTTTGTTAGTGGATTACATAAATATAGATTAGACTATAAAAACAACTGGTGATTTCTCTCACCACATAAAGAACAATAATCAGAGGGCAAAGCAGCTGGGAAAGCCATCTTATCTAGAGAGAGAGGTTACATAGGTTTTAACTATAACCTGGCTAAAATTCACAATGTTGTGTTAATATACTTAGAGCTAAATAATGCTTTCTTTATTGTATATAGTCTCCTTATGAGAATTTTGATATTTCTACATGCATTTTTAAGAAAGCTTTTGGATCTTTTGAAGTCTATAATGTCTTAACTTCCAAAGAAATTGATTCTCTGCCTTCATAGGCTACAAGCTCCTATATTTTAAAGAATTCAGCTTGAAACATTCTTTCTGCTATTTGTTTGTATTTTGTTCCTATATTTTGAAGCTATGTAGACAAATAAAACTTTGGAGTTGCTCGAATGATTGCAACAAAGAAAATATTAGTACTTAAGATCCCCAGATGAAGTTTGGAAATGCTTGTCTATGATTGTCTGATTTCATTCTGGTATTAACCCTTTGCTGGGTTATTGTCGACTATGACAAACCTAGAAAATGTTTGTCAGCTATAAACATAGGCTTCTCTTATTTCCTCTGTAGATCTGCCTTTAGGGTTGGCTTGTAAGGGATATAGTCCAGAGTGCCTCCAAGCGAGGTCTGACAATTCAATAAAGGTTGGGAACCACTGCTACACACACACACACACAGTGAAACTTCCAAACAGACATTCACATTTGTGATGTTACATATAATAAATATCAGTATTTCTCTGATAAGCAGCCAGTGACCCTAAGGGTTATATGATTTGTCCAATTACCTAGCAAACCATCCATTAGTACTCAAGACAGATTGGTTATTTCTTTGACAGTATTTGTCATTTGTGATGTTAACAATTCTGTCACTGCTTTGGCATCTGTCTGTTTTTATTCTACAGCCATAGTATTGGATCAGGATGGCACTTGGCCATCTAGCTGTTCGGTTACTGCTCATTTGCATCATGCTGTAAAAGAAGGGGAAGGAAATGAGGCAAGATTGTAGCTAGGGCTAAAAATTGCAATGCCAAATAAGGGTCAGTAGTCTGATGAGTAATGTCAAAACGATCCAAACTTTCCTATTTACTGTTGATGACTGACCAAAAAGATATTTAGGTTGTGTTATAATTCACTGGTATAGCTAATTCAATTAATCAGTTTAGCATATAGTAGTGGTGAAAAAAGTCACATTCCATGTTAGGAATTATTAGGAAGGAGACTGAAAGCAAACAGAATAATAAGGTCTTTGCATGGATATGTGTGGTTGCCTTTCAGTAATAGTTCTTTTCACTGTATCTTGCAAAAGGCTGTCTCTCATAAAGGGTGGATATAAAAATTGAGTATGATGAAGAATCAGATTACTGATCTTCCATGTGAGACCGCCTAGGCTTTGAGTTATTTGAGGGAGGCCCTTCTCTCAATCTCATCACCTCAGAACACATTTAAAGGGGATGGGAGAAGGCCTCCTTTGTGACTGCTCCCAGGCTAAGGAACTTCCCTGCCAAAGGAGACTGTGCTATCTCTTCCCTATCACTTTTCTGATGACTGTGAAGATCTTGTTTTTTCATTAAAAATGCAATTCTGAAAATGTACATTGTGCTTTAAAAATGAGGCTGGAACAGCAATTTACTAAAAGTCACAGTGAAAAAGCCAGCTTTCCAGCCAAGTTTGAAAGTAAGGTCAATGTAAAATAACAAAAATAAAATTGGATTGCAAAAGGATCTCTTTCATAGTTGACAGTTGAACATGTAAACAAATGGTAAGGAAATACAAAACAATTGAAAAAAAGAAACTCTTAGAGTCCTAAAATGCGGATAGAGCAAATTGGTACCTGACCAAATTGGTTCATCAGCACTTTATGCTCCTGGCATTTTGCTCACCTGGTAAATTACTATGGGACCAGTCCTGCAGGTGCAGAGAACCATTTAGTCAAAACAAAAGCAACTATCTGCCATGGTAGCAACTTGATTGTCTTATAATTAGTGGGAGTTGTACTTTGCCATGCTGGTAAAAAAACAAAAACAAAAAACAATAGAGATTTCCATTTAAAAATTCTGACCATTTATTGAGATCAGCAATTTGCTACCTTGGCAAAATTCAGTTGTTTACAGTTGGAGGAAAATGTAATCACCTGAGAGAAATATAAATATAGGGAGGCCATATGTGCCATGCTACACACCAGATACCAGTAATACAGACACTGGGCATCAGGTATTATGTAGCAGCAACAGCTCTCACTTCAGAACTGATCAGGACAACATGGCTTTTCCTCCATAGATTCAAAGTGGCTTGGCTGGATATGCACTTAGAATATTGTTCAGGAGTGTCTAGATATGCTTAAAGGTTAAAGATGGTTCAAAGTTATAATGCTTTTTACTATTTAATGATGTATTTTAGAGATGTATTCTTTGCTTTTTGATTGTTCCTTTTTATGCCATAAGCTCCTTCATTTTTAGAATTTATGCTTGCAGTTTTGAAGTATGATTGTAACATGATTTAAATTACAGTACAAGTCTGTAATGTGTATAGCTTATAACTTACAACTGAAATGGATTTTCTTAACTTCTTTCTACAAATTAAGTTTTGCTTTTGAATTATTTCTTATTTGCACCTTTTCCTTGTTGTAAGAATGATTTTGGATGACAGTCATACTTACAGCCTTTCACAAATTGCAAGAATAGGGTTTCGTTTAATGTGTAATGTTTTAATTTGCCTACAGTTTTCATAGCTGTAAGACTATGATTACACATTTGTATTAACTCTTAGATTTTTATTCACAGAAGCAATGTAGATGACTAAGGCTTGTAGAATTAGATGAGCTGATGTTGCCTGGCATCTTCCAACAATGAAAATACTTTTACCTTGATATCTAGGTGAACACTGATATGACTGGGAATGATTATCAGGTTCTGGAAATTACTCTTTTTAGGGATAAATGTTTGCTGTGTGAACACAGGATTCTGATTTTCCTTGGAAGTCTGTA
Source organism: Intellagama lesueurii (assembly GCA_037013535.1). Classification (NCBI taxonomy): domain Eukaryota; kingdom Metazoa; phylum Chordata; class Lepidosauria; order Squamata; family Agamidae; genus Intellagama; species Intellagama lesueurii. The sequence continues at coordinate 188,484,931 of JBAJHW010000003.1, read as the reverse complement.
AAGGTCTGTATGTTTCTTAGGACGTTTTTTGCATGTCAGACCTTCTGACCTGAATTTGAATGATCTCCAAGACTCTAAGCTCTCTCAAGTGCTTCAAAACTGGAGAGAGTGAAAGTCTAAGCATGGTTTTAAATGCTGTTCTAGTTTATCTATTTATAGTATTTGTATATCTATTTACAATTATTATTTGTGAACTAAGGATGTTGTTGAAAATGGAAACCCACCTGAACTATATTAACCTCCAAGATTGTCAATACATTCTGGGACCAAAGGCCTTTAGAAAAATCTTTTTTTCTTTGCTATATAAAATCTTGCAATTTAATATACCCAAGCCAATGTACTTCTGGGCATAATTTTTAAGGAATATATCATTTATATCTCCATTAAAGAGGACTTAATGTCCCTTTCTCTTATAAATGGTGCAATCTGCCATTTTGTCCAGCTATGCAGAATGCAATTGTGTAATGCATAACTGCATAGCATTGGAAAAAAGTAAATGGGAGCGAATACCATCAAATATTTTTAAATACATATTATTCACTGGCATAGCTTTGTAGGAATGATGAGTTTCTGTAAAGCTGCCAGAAGGCTACCGTGTTTTCCCAAAAATAAGACAGGGTCTTATATTAATTTTTGCTCCAAAAAACGGATTAGGGCTTATAATCAGGGAATGTTTTATTTTACAGTCATGTCATCTTCTGGTTGCCACACAATGCGGCACAATGGTAGAGGGCGGGGTTTCACTTAACTGGGTCTTATTTTTGGGGTAGGGCTTATATTACAAGCATCCTGAAAAATCACATTAAGGCTTATTTTCAGGGTAGGTCTTATTTTCAGGGAAACAGGGTAGCTGCTGTGCTTATTTCCAAAATATCACTGCATCAATAAAAATGAATTACAACATTTTTGTTATGCTGTTATTCCTTTTTTGTTCTTTTTTTAAAGAAGGTCCTTAGAAATCAAGACAACAACAACAACAAGGCTTCAGATTGTGGTGTGTGACTCATTAACAGACAGTGGCGTGGTGCTTAAGCCACAACTGGCATGGCAGGGAAGCAGATTGGGGCTTTTCCTTACCTCTGGTGTGTTTCTCTTCCCCAACCTTTATCAGTTTCTGGTTTAGGAGCTCAACAGCTGGAGAAATTGTACAGAGGGAATACACAATTGCTTGTTCAGACATCATAATAAACCATGGTTTAAATAAGTCATCAGACAACAACAAACCATTGGTTCAGATTTTAGTTTTGTGGCTGGTTAAGAAACAGTGTCTTGTTAACAGAAATGGCTTTGCACATACAGTGGAGCCACAAATCAGTGGATCTGCACCATGTTTTCTCATGACACAAGTGTGCAGTGTTTATTTTTAATCATCTGCATCTGTCTTCCCACCAATATCCAGCATTTATATCACAGATTCTACTGCTAGAATCTATATATCTTTCAGACTACACATTATATATTATAATAATAAAATATTTCTGGTTTTGTTGTTATGTTCCATCATGTCACCTCTGACTTATGATGACCCAATGAATGAGTGGACTCTGAAATGGCCTATCGTTAGCAGAAGATATTTATACTGGTGTATGATATAGGGGATAAATCAAATTGTTGGTGCAAATTAATAGATTTGTGGAATAAATGAGACATGTTAAGTCAACATTGAAAGAAGTCCCATTGATTCAAAGTGGCTTTTCTAGTTAGAATTAACAATTGGATTAAGCATGGAGAATCTTGACTGACTTGTCATGATCCAAAAAGCTTTAGGGCATAATATGTCTGGATAAGATATTTAAAAAATAGTACATTAAAAATTCAAATATCAGTTCAAGATGAAAGACATCCAAAAGCATACTTTTACATTCTGAAATATTTTATAAAAACCAGGACTCTAAAGTAGACACACAGTCTACATAACATTTCTACGTATGTTGCATCTTTGTAAAGACCACTAATTTTAGTTCTTTATTCTTTTACAGCCCTTTTAAACTAGATAGCTCATCTTCCTATTCTTAACTGGCCCTTGTAATATAGGATGTTATTGCATTACATCCCGACTTCTACTTCCAAACGGAACAGGATTGATTCTTTTAAACCTCTGCATAAATCAGATTATCCATAGTAATATCTTTTTGTGTGTGAGTGAGTGATTTAAATTGATTTCATCCTCCTTAATCAAGGGTGAGTAAAATTTGAAGAAAACCGAATTTGCTTTTCTGGATGGATGAAAAGATTTTTCTGTGTTATGTTTATTTAGAAATGTAGTCCTCTTTTCTGATAAGGCTAACAAATTTGCCTGTATGATCTACATGTAGCAATTTCATGTTGCCTTACGTCCAAAGTGATACTTCCTCTCATAAGCTCTTCAAGTACTGTACTCTTTCCTTTAACTTTGGCTTTATTGTGTGTACCATCTCTGACCTATTATCTTGGAGCAACAGAATATCTTTGTGTAAAGTTGATTAGAGCAGTATCAAATGCCAGAACATTTATCTATTTGAAAGCTATGCTTACTTGGCCATATCTGTTTTGGAGGTCACTGTAATGAAGGTAAATGGTGCTCCAAAGAAAGAGACACACAGTTAAGCGGAGGTTCTGTTTCTAAGCACATTTTATATCAGTTGGTATAGAGTGAATGTATGGGTGGGGAGTAGCAAGGTGTAAAATAATATATCTATTTTGGGTCTATTCTGCTTTTCTGAAGCATAAAAATTAACTATGAGAGTGCAAACAGGTGGAAGTAGCAAGCAAGCAAACAAACAAAGAAGTTGAATACAGTGGCGCCTCGACTTACGAACTTAATCCGTAACGGAATGGTGTTCATAAGTCAAAACGTTCTTAAGTCAAATCAGCATTTCCCATTGATATGCATGGGAACAGGATTAATCCGTTCCAGCATTTCAAAAAAATACCAAAAATAAAAATAAAAATAAACAGAGCAAGTCCTATGCTGGGACTGCAAAAAAACAACACACAAATCCAAAAACAAAACACAGCACAAAAACATAACCCCCCCAATCCAAACCCACCCTCCAAAACCCACCCAGAACAGTTTTTTAAAAAGGAAAAAGCAGCACCTTACCAGTCCGAAGCCTCCTCAGCCTCCCGGGCTTCCACCGCCACTGCCGGGAGGCCTCTGGGAGTTCCACCGCCGCTGCTGGGAGGCCTCTGGGAGTGTGTGTTTGTGTGTGTTGGGGGGACGGAGGCGGGGAGTGGATAACCCGCGGTGTGAGGCTGGCCTGTTGGGGAAGCGCCCGCCAAGGAGACTGAACGGCGCCCGCCGGGTGCGCGATTCCTGCCTGCCTCAGGTCATGGTCGAGAGAAGCGGAGGGAGAGGGTTCGGAAAGTTGTGTTTTGTTATTTGCAGAAGGGGGTGAGGAGAAAAAAAAGTGAGGCAAAAAAAAAAGCAAGCGAGCGAGAGGGAGGCAGGAAAGGGAGCGGGGTGGGAGGAGGGGAGAGGTCCGCGGCTCTTTTGTGCACCTCTGAAGCCGGGTCTCCCGGTGGCTCGGGTTCTCCTCTTTCTTCCCCCCTCCCTTGCATTCCCAACCGGCCGGAGAAAGAAAGGGAGGGAGGGAAGGAGGGCCTCCGTTTCATGAGGAAGCTGCAAGTCGGGGCCGAAAATGGTTCGCATTCCTGACTGGCGGGAGTGAAGCGGGGCTGGGATTTCGGGCAAGGGAAGGCGGCTGGCCGGCCGGGCTCCCTGGAGCGAGCCGTTGGGGGTCAGGCGAAGAATCCCCAGAGGGGAGTCCATGTAGGTGGCTGGTCTTTGTCTCCCCGGCCTCCGATGCCCCCCTACCTCGCTCCCTCCCGGAGGACTGAAGAGCCGGAGAGGATGGGCCTTCAAGGAAGTGGCGAGGGAGACTGGACAGTCCTCGGTCTCTTGGAGCGAGAAGAGCGGGGTGGGGGGGACTCCTTCGGCTCTGCATTGGAACCAGAAAGAAACTTTTCGAGCATCCGGAGAGTTGTATTTATTTATTTATTTATATTCCTCATGAGAAAAGCCAGGGCTGAAGCTTCCCGCGCTTCCACCGCCGCTGTTGGGAGGCCTCCGGGAGGCCTCCCGGACTTCCACCGCCGCTGCCGGGAGGCCTCCGAAACCGGCACCAGTGGCTGCTCGCCGGGGCGGCTGCGTCGGTCCTCGGCGCTCCTCGCCGCCCTCCGCGGGCCGATGGCGGGAAATTCAAATGGCCTCCCAGCTGGGCTCTACCTTCCAGCCAGGAAGCGAGCAGCGGGGACGGACCCAGCATTGGGAGCCAGAGCCCGGCCGGGAGGCCATTTGAATTTCCTGCCCTTTTCCCCTGCCTTTTTTTTGTTCGTAAGTCAAAGCTCCGTTTGCAAGTCAAAGCAAAATTTGGCGAACGGAGCTGTTCGTAAGTCAAAATGTTCGTAGGTCAAGGCGTTCGTAAGTCAAGGCACCACTGTATAAGGTTTATTTTCCAGACTACAGCAGACCTCTGACATATAACAGCTGACTGTACAAATTCCCCTTTTATAACCATCCCAACATTAGCTAATGCCCCCCTTAGTATTCAAAACTCACTTTCACAAACACCATGACCAACACTGTAAACTGGTATGTTTATTTTGACCACAAGACAATGGAGGTGGAAGGAAGAAGAGAGAAGACAACAGGGGTGAGAGGGAGTTAGCAAACAAGCTAGCTAGAGATTGGAGGTGGTGTGGAAAATTGAGAAGACAGCAGGAACCAGAAAACATGTTAGAGAAGGAGATGGGGCAGAGAACAGATAAAATAGCAGAACTTCAAAGGAAGCACCTCACAGCAAGCTAGAAAGGGAAGGTGTGAGGAAAAAGTGAGAAGGTAGCAGGGGTTTCGTTTAGCAGGCATGAAAATTTTCCAGGAGCCAAATCCCTATTTTAACCTTGAGTCTAATTGGAAAATAGAATTTGACTTATAGTGGATCACATTATAGCTGTCAACAGAGAACCATTTGTGATGGAAAGGCAGGGTGGGTGGGAGTCTGCTGTAGAAAATAAATTAACCAGAAATCAAAGAGAAAATTGTCATAACAGGGATGAGATCCATTATAAAACAGTGTAGTTGACTGTCTGTAGAAACCAGTAGAAAATGAATGTTCATTTTCTTCTCATTGTTAGCCAAATGTAAACATTAGCATGGCTTTAGAAAGTGTAACTCATCAACCAACTAAGGCTATTTGGTTCAGTTGCAAAATTTCCAAAAGCTTCATCGACATAGACATTCCGTCATCTGGAAAATAGTGGTTAGGAAGTCTAAGACTCTTCTTTAAAATCCCTAAACCTACAAACATGAAGCCCACGCTTTGATTTCGAAATAGGTTATATAAGTAAATGCACTGTAATGTCATACTTTAATTTTCAACATATTGTGATAAAATAGTATGAATTTTGAATGTTCTTGCTTCATGCATAGGAAGATTGGGACAAAACATTTCTGAGCTGCATAGAGTTTGGGGACAGGAAAGAAAAGTTACCCCAGGTCAAGAAAGGTATCAGAGGGGCATCCAGTGGTACTCTCTCCATAAGATCGGATGTGTCATGTTTTTCACACACATTTTTCTACAGAAAGACAGTGATGGTGTTGAGCACTTTCCTCTCCCTGTCCATATGTTAGCATTCTTGATCACAAATCAGGCATTACAACCGTCTTGGACATGTTCTTTCAGATGATCACAGAGAAGAAGGTGTACAACGTACAATTCAAACATTATCTTGCATGTTAAGATTCTTCCATTCAAATAGAAATTGGAAACTTGGAATCTCTACATTTACTGCGGTTCCCAGATTTCAGCAAATGTGACCTATTGTATTTTTGTGCCCCTAAAGAAACATTGTTGTTGTTATGCGCCATCAAGTTGCCGCCGACTTAAGGGGATCCCAGGAATGAGCAATTTCCAAAATGTATACAAACTCTGAATTGTTTGATATATAACGAAGATTTCTCCTGGTAGTTATACTGAATCTAAACTAGGCACAGGGACCTGTGTCTGCATGACATAGTGTGGCAACATGGCTGAGTTTGAACTATCACATCTAGCTGTCTCTTATGTTCCTTGGGCTCTAAGTCGAACATGACTTAGAGCCCATTATCGGGCCTATTTCGTGGCAATGCGGCTGGCGAAACGGCAATATTTCTCCAGCCGTATTGCTTCCAATGTCGTCCAGCAGAGCTGTTTCGGGTGGTCCGGGATCTTCTTCAACCAGGAAATCCGGTGGAGGTCCCGAACTGCTCATCAGCTCGCTGTGATGAGTTTGCCATTCATTTTGAGGGGAAAATCGCTCAGATTTGCAGTGGGTTGGACTCCACCGTTACTGCAGAATCAGAGGATGTGTCCAGGGTGCCGTGCTTAGGTCAAGTATTAATGGATGAGTTTCAGTTGTTGAGACCTGAGGATGTGGACAGGGTGCTTGGATCTGTCCGTTCTACCACCACTCTGCTTGACCCTTGCCCATCTTGGCTAATTGGAAGATCTGCCAGGGGGTTCGCACCTGGGTCCAGGAGGCCATGAATGCCTCTTTGAGAGAGGGAGTGGTCCCTACCACCTTGAAAGAGGTGGTAATTCAGCCACTCCTAAAAAAACCTAACCTGGACCCAAGGCTGGGTTAACTACCGACCAGTGGCGAAACTCCCTTATTTGAGCAAGGTGTTGGAGCGGGTTGTGGCCGGGCAACTCCAGGCGCTGCTGGATGAAACAGATTTTCTGGATCCATTTCAATCGGGTTTCAGGCTGGGTTTTGGTATGGAGACTGCCTTGGTCGCCCTGTACGATGACCTTTGCCGGGAGAGAGACAGGGGGAGTGTGACCCTGTTGATACTCCTGGATCTCTCAGCGGCTTTCGACACCATCAACCATGGTGTCCTTCTGGATAGGCTGGCTGGGTTGGGAGTTGGGGGCACCACTTTACGGTGGTTCCGCTCCTTCCTGGCTGACTGTGTCCAGAGGGTGGTGCTGGGGGACAGTTGCTCTGTCCCATGACATTTATGTCATGGAGTTCCTCAGGGCTTGATACTGCTGTTTAACATCTACATGGAACCGCTGGGAGAGGTCATCAGGAGGTTTGGGCTGAGGAGTCAGCAATATGCTGATGACACTCAGCTCTACCTCTCATTTTCCACCAATCCAGGTGAGGCGGTTTCTGTGCTGAACTCGTGTCTGGACCTGATAATGGACTGGATGAGGGTTAATAAATTGAAACTCAATCCAGACAAGACAGAAGTGCTGTTAGTGGGTGCTTCGCCAGACAGGCTGGAGGGCCATTTCCCTGCCCTGAATGGGGTTGCACTCCCGCTAAGGAACAGGGTCCGCAGCCTGGGGGTGCTCCTGGACCCCAGTCTAACTCTGGAAGCCCAGGTGGACTCGGTGGCCAGGGGCGCCTTCCTTCAGCTGCGGAAATTATACCAGCTACGGCCCTACCTGGACGAGCGGAGTCTCATGACAGTTACACATGCACTGGTAACATCTCGTATAGATTACTGCAATGCGCTCTACGTGGGGCTGCCTTTGAAGACGGTCCAGCAAGTGCAACTGGTCCAGAATTGAGCTGCGCGGCTGGTGAGTGGTGGGGCTGCTAGGGGACGCATCAAGCCGATTCTGTTTAAATTACATTGGCTACCTGTTGCTGCCCAGGCCGAATTCAAAGTGCTTGTTTTGATATATAAAGCCCTAAACGGCTTGGGCCCTGGATACCTGAAGGACCGCCTCCTTCCATATGAACCTACCCGGCAGTTAAGATCTAGCCAGGGGGCCCTTTTGAAAGAGCCGTCCCTCAAGGAGGTAAGAGGGATGGCTTGTAGACAAAGGGCCTTTTCGGCAGCTGCCCCCAGACTATGGAATGCCATCCCAACTGAGATTCGTCTGGCGCCAACGCTGATGACATTTCGGTGCCAGGTCAAAACCTTCCTGTTCCAGAAGGCTTTTAATTGAAATAATATCAACTGTGGGTCCTGATGGCAACTTTTAGAGTATATATTTTAATTGTATTTTAATTGTTTTATCTTTTTTGCTGTAGTTAAATTGTTGTAAGCCGCCCAGAGACCTTTGGGTAGTGTGGGCAGCATATAAGTTAAATAAATAAATAAAATAAAATAAATAAAATGTTCCAATTTATTTCCCTGCTTCTGAACCACCAGAGGGCTGTCAGTGAAATAAGGGGATGCAACCAAAGGATTGCCTATGTAGGTTTGAAAATTGGCATGATAGGAAGCCACAGATCTCCAAACTAAGAGTTTACATAAAAACAGAGCACTTTGTTTACAAATCTGGAACAAGATAATAAACTATTCTGAGTAAGATGTTGATGGTACTTTTAGAAAACATTACATTTTAATCTACTTTAAGCTTTCCCTAATTTTTTTCACAGCTCCCTGCATATTTGTACCATATTCAAATTTGCTCCAACATCTTTCTCTTTCTCCCACAGTATTCAAACACAAAACATCCTTCTCTGACTCAGACAACCTTAGAAACTGACCCTCCGCTCTTCAGTCTACTTTGTATCATTATGAAGACTATGATTGGCTGAACCAAATGGCTAAGAAGAGACAGAGGCTAGTCTGTCATACGGCTACCTCTTTAAAAAACTTTTTAAAAAACTTAAGCAGTGTGTTTTTTTCAGATCATATCAGTATCAGAGTTGTTTAAATTACTAGTTCAGAGCTGAATACAGAAATAGTTTAAAGAATGTTGAGGATGTTGTGCTAGAGGCACCACCTACCATTATGTACACGCTTGTTTCTTTTGGCTGGATGTTGTCTTTGCAGTACTTTAGAAAGCTGAAAAACCTGAACAATAGTGCAATAATGTGCAAGTGTATGTGCAACCACAAGCAATGATGCTTCTTTCAAATGACCTGCACCTAAGTATTGCCTCTGCCTTAGAAGTGTTCTTCATCATAAACAAGTATTCTTTCAATAGATATTAGTGACTTGCCAAAGTATGAATGGTTGAAGATAATGAGTAACTGGCACATGGGAAAGTTGTAACTGAGCAGTAGACTTTTTCAGGAAACCCCTTCAGGTATTATTTACTTCTTTTTTTTAAATCATAAAGGCAAATAGTTAAAAATTGGGCAGGGGAGATGAAAATACCCATGCCTGATCTTAGTGTGTGTTTGTTTTCCCCAATATCTGCCAGTAGTTATATCATAAACAATTTTATCTGACCTCATTTCTCAAGGAATGTGATTATTAATTCATAGGGCACATTTTCCAGTAATGCTTATCTTTAAAGTATAATTCTGTGCCTTAAGAGAAGTGAGAAAAAATGGAAATAGACTTGTTACAAACATTTCTGTGTTTTAAATGTTGAAATAAAGGTGCTTTTAATTCTTTTCCCATTGATTATTCTGTTTTCGAATATACCTGTGGAAGTCGTGCCAGATATTAAGGAGCAATCTCTTATAAGTTTTGAGCTTCATCATTGGTACTAGAATATAGTGTAAAGCTGGTTTTGCTAATTGGCTGCCTGCTCCAGTTTTCATAGGTGAGATACATAGTGATGAATGAAAAATTATGTATCTTTTTAAAAAAGTTGTATTATTTCTGATTCTTCTTAAGCAGAGGTTGGGGCAGGATCAACCTCAGTTATATCTGTGATGTACATCTGGGGTACGTAAATCTCTTCATTCTCACCATCATCTAGGGCAGTGGTCCCCAACCTTGGGCCTCCAGATGTTCTTGGACTGCAACTCCCAGAAGCCTTCACCACCACCTCTGCTGGCCAGGATTTCTGGGAGTTGAAGTCCAAGAACCTCTGGAGGCCCAAGGTTGGGGACCACTGAGGGGTTCCCATTATTGTGTCTTAAACAGGGAGATACAAGAATGGTGAGTATAGTAATGTGGAAATCTTTTCCATCCAGATAGTCACCTTTGTTCCATCCTCAGCTTTAAAGAACTAACTGAAGACCATTTACATTTTCAGCTCCTTTCTAGGAGATTTGTCTTCTTATGCACATTTCTCCCTTATTCCCATTCTTTAAAATGTTCTAATATTTTACAGTACAATTCTACACATGTCTATTCAGAAGTAAGCCTCATTGAGTTGAATGGAACTAATGCTATGTACATTTATAAAAGTTTGCAGATGAATGAATTTTATTATCTGGAGCACTAGCTCTACTCTCTAATATTACATAGAGCAGTGATTCTCAACTTTGGGTCCCCAGATATTCTTAGACTACAACTCCCAGAAATCCTGGCCAGCACAGCTTTAGGTGAAGGCTCCTGAGAATTTTAATCCAAGAACATGTGGGGACCCAAGGTTGGGAACCACTGACAGAGAATATCCCAACTCTAAGTGCTAAGAGGAACCCTGGATCGAAAGAACTACCTTTCTCAGATTCAAGGACTTTGACATGCCCATTATTTTAAAAGCTCTCTCTCTTTCAAAAATGAGTGTTGTGCCAAATTTTGGACGCTTGTAAAAGGCTTTTCAGATTCAGCCATGATGAAAGTGGGGTGATGTTCGAGAAATACACATCAAAAGCCCCTTTAGGCATGTGGAACTATTTGTATGCTTCTTTGATTCCTGCCAATATAAATGAAATTCCTTCTACATTATTAATAGGAGAGTTGTGGTACTTCGTAATCACAGAGTTCTGTCTCTGTCCCATTATAGACTTGGTCAGAATATTCTTTGTCATTAGAGTTAAAGTAGGTTGCTTTAACCCTTTTTGTAATCATGATGATTACAGTTTAGATTGTAATGTCCTTATGTTTTTCCATTAAGCACTCTATAGTAATATAATTATATAAATATTAGTAAGTGGAGGTTTGTTCTTTTGGTCATAGACAATGACAAGTCAATCATATGGTTCCAACAGAATGGATAGATAAAGTGTAATGAATGATATACATGGTAGAAAAAATTAATTTTGTGGTAAATTGGACCAGCTCAGTGAGTTAGGTTTATATCTGTGGAGCCAGAATTTGGAAGTTCAGTTTCCAGAAGAGCCAGCCTGTATAGCCTTGGGCAAGCTGCACAGTTCCAGGATGCCTCCAGCAGAAGTAAATGGTAAACCACATCTGAGTACTCTCTAGTTAGAAAACCCTGAAAAGGGTCACTGTAAGTCATAATTGACTCAATGGCATACAATTGTTATTATTAAATTGGACCATAGTCAGCAGAGTGATAACAGTGATCTCCCCAGACAGCTTCGTGGATAGTACATTCTAGCGGAAAAATGCTTTGGAGCTTATTTCATATGACTGTGGAGAGAGTAGGCTCATTTGTACTACTTTGGATAAGACCTGCTCTTAATTCAAGTCTGATGCTTGAATTAAAACTTTGTGGTAAATTGGACCAGCTCATTGAGTTAGGCTTCTGGCTGCAGAAACTTTGCGTATCTTCCTGGAGGGAAATGAATGAACTGCTACAACTTTCTTAATGTCTTGGCGGTACTGGGTAGAATGTTTGGGTATAGTGTATTTGGTGAGAGTGTAATGCACAAAGCTAGCCTTTGTGCATTAGGCAAAAGCTTTTTCCATTAGGCAAAGCGAAGTGACTATCTCGGGTTACTGCAAATTCACCACTTTCACTATCCTGAGTGGGCTTCCCACTTTGGAGAGTCACTACTGCTTTGTGACTATTTTCTAAATACTGGACTGTGAGGAATTGTCAAAGTCACACACTGTCACGGCACAAGAGATCTCCCCAGACAGCTTGCTTACAGAGTCAAGGACTAAGGAATCTTCAGAGTACACCATATGGAAAATACTTAGCTTTGTGAAGAGCAGTGCAGTCACAGCCCCTCTGCCCTGTGTCTTGTTCTTAGAAGCAAAACAGGCAGTGACAGCTGCTAAAGCAGGAGCAGGTAAGTAGGTGTCATTGGCTATTGCAGTAGAGTCAACAGCAGTGGTCTTTTTGCTATATGTCAGGTGGTGGTCCACCCCGGATGAAAGCAGCCCAATTTTAGACAAATGGGCACAGAAGATTTATGATAGATACTGTAAAGGTTGGTTCGTTGTCTGTATGACAGAGAACTGATCTTGTCACCTCTTCCTCTCTCCCCAGAAACTTGCCTTGGAGACAAAACTAATATCTGCTGTAGATAGAATGCTTGATAGAATTCTACCTGTATTCAGTCGCACAGAAAAGGAATATCCTCTAGCAGAGTGGTTCTCAGCCTTGGGTCCCCAGATGTCCTTGGACAAAACCTTCCAGAAGCCTTCACCACTAGCTGTGCTATCCAGGCTTTCTGAGAGTTGCAGTCCAAGAAATCTGGGAACCCAAGGTTGGGAACCACTGCTCTAGAAGGCCACTTATGCAAATATGTGATGATAACATCAAGAATGGCTGTAATGTGCTAAGACTGGTAATGACTAGAAGCAAAGCTATAAAAATGGAAGATGTTTTATACTCAGTGGGAACATGCTGTTCCATGGTGCAGATGTGCTGTTCTGTAGGCAGAAGAGAGAGCTTCTGTTGAGTAGAGGACTTTCTTGATCAATATTTCAATAGCGGTTTGGCCATCTGTAGTTTTAATTTAAGAAAATGTGCTAAGGGGAAGCCAATGTATTCATCAATTGAGCAGTCTTAGGCAGGCAGCTTTTCCCTTTTCTGGGAAATTTAAGGGAAAAAAGAAAAAAAAAGATTGTTCCTATAGATGTGGTTTTGGCAACCTTCCTTCTTGCCAACCTTTAATTTTAATCCAATAACTAAAAATAACAAATACAATTTCATTTGAATTGGTAATCAACTGGTTTCAACTTGCAGGAAAACAGCAGTCTACCACTTGGGAGTAGCCAGAAACAGTTCTCAGCATTCTCAGATTTTGTACGGTTTCCAAATTAGAATAAGCACTGTGCTCCCAGACCTCTGTATAAGAACTACAGATATATTTTAACATAAAATGTTTTTTATTTTAAAATAGAAACATCTTTCCCAGATGGTTGTGTGTTTTAATAGGGCATTGGCTGTTTTGTTTAGCTCTTCAGTTAAACAAAACTCCAATAAGTGAGATCAAACTTGTTCTAGACAATGCTCTTTTTTTGCCACTTCATTATATGTGTGTATCTTTGTATATATGTCTGTGTGTATGTGTTTGCCTATTATTTTTGGTTTCCTTTCCCCCATCCCTTTTTTCCTCCAAGCACAATTAACAATCTGCAGCCTCCTGTTTGGAAAATAGCAAACAAAAACTCAATTTTCTATATAAATAGATGACACTAGTGATCTCTTGCTCTTTAACTTATATAGTATTTTCAATATATATCACAGGCTGATAAATTTTGTGACTTTGTCACATTGTGTATGAGTTGTGTGCACCCTGAAATAGCCTTTAATCAGCAGTGATTTGCTTTTAATCAGTGATGATTTGCTGCTGCTGACGTTATCCCTGTTGTGCATGTGGAGCTGCACAACAGGATTTCAGTCACAGTGCCCTGTTATTGTCTCTCTCACATGGGAGGCACTATGTTCAAAAACACATTTTTAAAAAAACGTCAAAAGTTAATAGGTATGGAAGATTAGATTGTCAGATTATGCAGGGCAATTAAGTATTACTCAGAAGGTTGGAACATAGGGATCCAGACCATGCATCCATTTCGCTCAGTATTGTCTCAGTATGGAGGGTGGCAATGAGAAAGCCTTTCCAAGAGTAGCCGTCTGACTGTGGAACACTCACTTAAGAGAGGCCTCCTTGAAGCTTAATTGACAGGTTTTTTTCATTTTAGGCAGAAAAATTGTTCTTCATCCAGGCTTTTTTTAACAGTTGTAAATCTTTTGTTAATATTTTTAATAATATGCAATTGTTTTATTTTCAGGTTGACTTTGACATTGGTGTTAGTGTCTATTCTGAATTACTCAGTTTTTACCTAATGGGATGGTTGTAGCTCTTTGTGTACATGTGACAAATAAAGATGATAATAAATGTTATTGGAACCAGTTAGCCATTCTCAATACCCTATCTTTTCAATAGATTTGTCTAATGGGAAGTCTGTGAGATTTTCAACTCAGAAGTGCAAGCATCTTCCCATTTCCTTTTACCGAGAGGAAATTTGAAGCATGGGATTCTCTCTCTTTTTTTTAATTTTCAAAGGTGCTCATGTAAATAGAATTAAAAATGTGGATATTTGAAAAATACAAGTACAATTATACATTAAGAAAAATGTGTACATTAGAAGTGCTTACCAAAATACACAGGGATTAAATTTCTGTTCAGGAAGAAAAAAGTCTGGCCACTTCATCTGATCTCAGGATGACAGTGCTGGTGGGGTTCTGGGAATAGCAACAAAAATGAACTTTGACAGATTTTCACATCGCAAATTGTAATACTCTGTGGAACCCTCCCTCTCGTTTCATTTCCACTGCTGTGAGAAAGCCATTACAGGAAGTTGGTGTGTTTCCAGCTTCTCCATCCAGCGCTCCCTTTCCAGCTGAGGATCTGATCTGGAATTTACTTGGAGCTCTACATGCACCAGAAATGGAGAAGAGAGCTCCACTGGGTCCCCTGCCCACACACAGCTGCATTCCTGCTGGGTAGCCTCCTGCCCTAAGTACAGCTCATGCTGGTATTATGTACTCTTAGTGGCCTCATTTTGCTAGGAGGCAAGCCACTTCATTTTGCATGAGCTACTGCTTCCAAACAGTCCTGCATAAATCACATTAATGTCAGCAAGGGTCTTATTGACAATGAATTCTTGGGAAAGAGCTCACTGCAGTCTTACATTATCTGTTATTACTCAAAGAAGCATTATTCACTGTAATTAAAGATTTATATAGCCACCATCCTGTTTTGTTTAGCTGGTTAATTTCACCCCGCAGCATCAGAGCAATCCAGATGGTGGTATGATGCCACATTTGAGTCATTTTTCATTGGCTATGCCTTGTGGGAAGATAGAAAATTGAAAGCGGGCTGTAATTTTGAGATTGGTAGTGAATTTTGGCAGGGCATTATAACATGGTATACTTTGGCTAGATTTAAAACTACTCGATCATGATAATTGGTCCTTTAAAAAAAATCCAAGAATTATGTATTTCAAAGAACATGAGCAAATACATGGAACTCAGCATGAGTAGTCTTGATTGTAGTAAAAGAACATGGTGCCACAGAGTCATATATTATGCCAGGTGTAACCGTTGGCTGGCAATGTAATTCAGCCATCACATTGTTACTAAGGTTAATAGTGGTATCAAGTTATGCAGCTGCTACTGCCTGCAGATATTTGTCTGACACCAAAAGTTTGCCTTTTAAATATCTTGAACAACACGGGACCTTGACTGTTTGACAAAGTCCCTTAGAAATCTTTTGGCCAGAGTGTGTGAAATTGTAAGTATTCAAACTTCCTTTGGTAAACCCCTTTGAATTTTCTTGTGCCCTGGTTTTCTTGAGAACACATGGGAACCATTTTTGTGGTGCTCTCTCAAGACCAACTGTATGTAACAAATAGCTGATTATTACAAACTGAAATCTATTAGTGTTCCAGAGATGTGATGTAGATAGATCTTTGCAACTGAGCAGTTACACTGCTTCTGAATGCCAGTTGCTGATATATAAATGGAAGAAGGAGCTCCTGCAATAATTTCTTGATTGAAATTTCAAGGTCAGGTTTATGACACTTGAACAAAGGCCTCAGAAAGGGTTAACTCCAGTGTGAGGTCAGATAACTTTTTCAATCATATCAGTATTTATCTGGGTGCCAAGGTATATGTTGTTTTCATTGGGAAAATAATTCTAGGCAACAATCGTTTTGTCTATTTCTACAAGTTTATTTCCCCTTCACGGATTGCTGCCTTGTTGTGGCGAAGGGGCTTGAGTAATTCAGAGAAGCTATGGGCTATGCCGTGCAGGGACACCCAAGACGGACAGGTCATAGTGGAGAGTTCTGACTAAACACGATCCATCTGGAGCAGGAACTGGCAAGCCACTCCAGTATCTTTGCCAAGAAAATTCCATGGACAGAAACAAAAGGCTTAAAAGATATGACGCTGGAAGATGAGCTCCTCAGGTCAGAAGGCGTCCAACATGCTACTGAGGAAGAGCGGAGGACAAGTACAAGTAGCTCCAGAGCTAATGAAGTGGTTGGGCCAAAGCCGAAAGGACGCTCAGCTGCGGACGTGCGTGGAAGTGAAAGGAAAGTCCGATGCTGCAAAGAAAAATACTGCATAGGAACCTGGAATGTAAGATCTATGAACCTTGGCAAGCTGGATGTGGTCAAACAGGAGATGGCAAGAATAAACATTGACATCCTGGGCATCAGTGAACTAAAATAGACGGGAATGGGCGAATTCAATTCAGACGATTATCATATCTACTATTGTGGGCAAGAATCCCATAGAAGAACTAGACCTCATAGTCAACAAAAGAGTGGGAAAAGCTGTACTGGGATACAATCTCAAAAATGACAGAATGATTTCAATACGAATCCAAGGCAGACCTTTCAACATCACAGTAATCCAAGTTTATGCACCAACCACCAATGCTGAAGAGGCTGAAATTGACCAATTCTATGAAGACTTACAACACCTTCTAGAACTGACACCAAAGAAAGATGTTCTTCTCATTATAGGGGACTGGAATGCTAAAGTAGGGAGTCAAGAGAAAAAAAGGAACAACAGGTAAGTTTGGCCTTGGAGTTCAAAACGAAGCAGGGTAAAGGCTAATAGAGTTTTGTCAAGAGAACAAGCTAGTCATCACAAACACTCTTTTCCAACAACACAAGAGGCAACTCTACACATGGACATCATCAGATGGGCAATACCGAAATCAGACTGATTATGTTCTCTGCAGCCAAAGATGGAGAAGCTCTGTACAGTCAGCAAAAACAAGACCTGGAGCTGATTGTGGCTCTGATCATCAGCTTCTTATAGCAAAATTCAAGCTTAAACTGGGCTAGTCAGGTATAATCTAAACCAAATCCCTTTTTGTGCAAAAATGGACATGATAAAGGACAAAACTGGTAGGGATCTCACAGAAGCAGAAGACATCAAGAAGAGGTGGCAAGAATACACAGAGGAATTATACCAGAATGATCTGGATGTCCCGGACAACCCAGATAGTGTGGTTGCTGACCTTGAGAGCCAGACATCCTGGAGAGTGAAGTCAAGTGGGCCTTAGAAAGCATGGCTAACAACAGGGCCAGTGGAGGTGATGGCATTCCAGTTGAACTATTTAAAATCTTAAAAGATGAGGCTGTTAAGGTGCTACACTCAATATGCCAGCAAGTTTGGAAAACTTAGCAGTGGCCAGAGGATTTGAAAAGATCAGTCTACATCCCAATCCCATAGAAGGGCAGTGCCAAAGAATGCTCCAACTACCCTACAATTGCACTCATTTCACATGCTAGCAAGGTTATGCTCAAACTCCTACAAGGTAGGCTTCAGCAGTATGTAGACCAAGAACTCCCAGAAGTACAAGCTGGATTTCGAAGGGGCAGAGGAACTAGAGACCAAATTGCTAACATGCGCTGGATTATGGAGAAAGCCAGAGAGTTCCAGAAAAACATCTACTTCTGCTTCATTGACTACGCAAAAGCCTTTGACTGTGTCGACCACAGCAAACTATGGCAAGTCCTTAAAGAAATGGGAGTGCCTGACCACCTTATCTATCTCCTGAGAAATCTATATGTGGGACAGGAAGCAACAGTTAGAACTGGATATGGAACAACTGATTGGTTCAAAATTGGGAAAGGAGTACGACAAGGCTGTATATTGTCTCCCTGCCTATTTAACTTATATGCAGAATACATCATGTGAAAGGCAGGACTGGATGAATCCCAAGCCGGAATTAAGATTGCGGGAAGAAATATCAACAACCTCAGATATGCGGATGATACCACTCTGATGGCAGAAAGTGAGGAGGAATTAAAGAACCTCTTAATGAGGGTGAAAGAGGAGAGTGCAAAAAATGGTCTGAAGCTCAACATCAAAAAAACAAAGATCATGGCCACTGGTCCCATCACCTCCTGGCAAATAGAAGGGGAAGATATGGAGGCAGTGACAGATTTTACTTTCTTGGGCTCCATGATCACTGCAGATGGTGACAGGAGCCATGAAATTAAAAGACGCCTGCTTCTTTGGAGGAAAGCGATGACAAACGTAGACAGCATCTTAAAAAGCAGAGACACATCACCTTGCCGACAAAGGTCCGCATAGTCAAAGCTATGGTTTTTCCAGTAGCGATGTATAGAAGTGACAGCTGGACCATAAAGAAGGCTGACCGCCGAAGAATTGATGCTTTTGAATTGTGGTGGTGGAGGAGACTCTTGAGAGTCCCCTGGACTGCAAGGAGAACAAACCTATCCATTGTGAAGGAAATCAACCCTGAGTGCTCACTGGAAGGACAGATCCTGAAGCTGAGGCTCCAATACTTTGGCCATCTCATGAGAAGAGCAGACTCCCTGGAAAAGACCCTGATGTTGGGAAAGTGTGAAGGCAAGAGGAGAAGGGGACGACAGAGGACGAGACGGTTGGACAGTGTCATCGAAGCTACCAACATGAATTTGACCCAACTCCGGGAGGCAGTGGAAGACAGGAGGGCCTGGCGTGCTCTGGTCCATGGGGTCACGAAGAGTCGGACACAACTTAATGACTAAACAACAACAACAAAACAAGTTTATTTATCTAGTTGCATGTACTTTCTATATACATAAAGATAATTCAAAGTTGTTGAAAATATGTAACTTTTTGAGAAATCACAGGCACATTACTTCAAAAGCCTTTCTCACAGCTATGAACAAAACTGTAGGTAGAAATGCTTAAAAATATATGAAGACTGAATGTAAGCTGCAGACAATATAAACTCCTGAAGAAAAGCTGTTTTTGATTTTTATATCTTTATTCCTGGAAGAATATTAACTGATCGGTGTAATGGCACATGCAGTTATGATTCTTTGAATTTCAGATATAGTACGAGTAAGACAGGGTGTATTTTTGGTAAGGATTTAAAGCATTTTGCCCTACTTTTCAGCAGGAAAGACTTTTATTGCTGTTCTAGACCAAACATTCTCAACCCTTTTTTCTCTCAACCACAGCCATAAACACAATATGAAAGAAATATAGGCAGAATCAGGATTGTATATGTCACATAACAAATCTTATAAGGCGGTGTGTGAAAGTTGTTTCCAATTTGTGATCCTCTTCAAATGTGCCAGAGCCCCCCAGGGGACCATATGCCCCCCCCTGAAAATGAATGTTCAAGATCATACCATCTCAAAAAATGTGCTGTTGTTCATTTTGTTAATTGCATCAGAAGTCTGTTGGCTCTTGTTGAAACTGTACGTTATTTGTCATCCTAAGTGTGTCATCATTGAGTTGCTTGTCAATAGCTGAGTTGCAATACTGGAAAATATGGGGATTGTTTTATGCTCTACTGCTAAAACTATTTGCCATTCTCTCAGGCAGGTGTTTAATATGTGTACGTTTGGATCTATTCATAAGACATGGAATAAAATGAACTTAGATATTTTAAGGTGGAAGGGAAATGTTGAACACACAGATGATTTTTTTAATAGCAAGCCAGAGTTCTTCATGGTTATTTCATTCATATGATTTCCCAAGATATATATTTTTGACAACATAGTCAGAGATAACGTATTTATTAATGTCTGAAATAATTATGTGTATTATGTATGTCTAATAGCTTCTGATGGAGCATCACAAGAATAATGACTAATATTAAATTATCTGTTTAACTCTCATATGAGTCTGTCCAGTTCTGCATGTTCAAAAGAAAAGTCCAAGTAGAGCCTGTGCCAACCAATGAATACACTAGTTCTGAAGGTTAAAAACAGCATGTCAAGGAAGCAAGTTTCCCCTTCCAATATCTTAGCTTTTTATATTTGTACTGGACTGGAGGAGAACATTATTTATTTATACAAATGGGTGGCAGCTTGGCAATCACTAGGAAAGGCTTGTTTGTGGTGAGCTTCTGCGCAGAGCCAGAATCAAAAAGTCAGATAACTTCTACTTGAATGGATATTGAAGCCCTGTAACATCCTTGTGAGTCATACCTAGGTCCAAGGGACAAGCAGTTATGCCCAAAGCAAATAAGCACAGTGGTTTGGAAGAGCCACTCTTCCCCTGCCTGCCGGCACCCATATTAAATAATACAGCACATATTGCAAAAGCTCCCTCTGGTGTCTTACTACATGCCAACCAAATAAAGAGCCCTTTATGACTGCTCTGCAGGGGGGGGTTTGCTTTTCACTTATATGTTTTATTTTTATTATTATTAGTTTGAGAATTGTATTTGTACATGTATAGATAAAAGGGAGGTAGACAGGTGGGGATGGAGAGAGAAAATTGGGATTCTTTGTGTGAATAAAATCAAATATCTTTCAACTTGCAGAATAGTGTAGGGGGTGGGACTAACGTGGGGAATTCTAACCTAAATTTTCTAGTAAGTCTAATATATCTTAATAATCTCTTCTTAATCATCTCTCAGTTTCTCAATCATGATACGATGCATCGTCTGTTTCCAAGCCCACAGATAGGGAAGAGAAGTGGCTATTTACATTAACCACACAGTTATCTGTATATAGAATCTACAGATGTAACAACAATACTGACTGTCTCTTTTGGCTAGTGTGAAATATTGTCAGGTTCTCCAGTGACAGTACTGTGCTGATGACAACTTTAAATATATATTTGGACTGGTGTCCAAACCGAATCTTCCAATTGTTACAAATTCCAGGAACAAATGACAATATAATAAAGGGCAGAGCAATTTTGTGCTCCTTTGGCTATATTTACCCCTGCCAGCTTTGAATATACATACATACATACATACATACATACATACATACATACATACATACATACATACATACATACATACATACATATTTATATGTATATATTCAAAGCTGGCAGGGGTAAATATAGCCAAAGGAGCACAAAACTGCTCTGCCCTTTATTATATTGTCATTTGTTCCTGTAATTTGTAACAATTGGAAGATTCGGTTTGGACACCAGTTTGGCATTTTAGACATAATTCATTTTGGGCCCCTTTGGAGGCTGCCCACCTTGACTAAGGCTAAGATCAAAATCTGGCTTCACAAATTCACAGATTCCTATGTCTCCCAGGAGTGGAGAAATCCGCATATTGCATATGTTTTCTTCTTCTCCTTTTAAAGGCAGAATCAGATCACATTACAGGCACAGTGCAGCTCCTTAAATGGATTAATTCAGCAGAATATGTGCAGGAGTATGTGTGCAAGCAGTTTTTTAAACTGATAGGACTGGATAAAGATGACAGTAAAAATTTTCACTGTAGTAAGTTTTCAGTAAGTATTTGAGGGGATAATGCTTGCCAAATTTCAGACAGGGCAGATGTGCATTTTTGTTTGGGTGTTGTGTGAGGTGTCTTTAATTTCTGAGGTCTTATTAAAAATGAGTTATTCTCC
Organism: Intellagama lesueurii; assembly: GCA_037013535.1. NCBI lineage: Eukaryota > Metazoa > Chordata > Lepidosauria > Squamata > Agamidae > Intellagama > Intellagama lesueurii. Next base: position 188,463,591 of record JBAJHW010000003.1, on the reverse strand, counting down.
CCTGCTCATGGTTTTTGGGTGGCGTTGTTATCAAAATGACAAATGTCACAAAGATGACTCCGAATAAATGAACTGCAGAATTTTGGAAGGATAGGATAGGTACAGTTTTCAAAGCTGGGGATGGCTTCAAGAGGCTCCAGATTTGCTTTGGTTTAGTTTAGAGCAGTGGTTTCCAAACTCAGATGTACTTGAACTACAACGCCCAGAAATCCTGGCCAGCACAATTGGTGGTGAAGGTTTCTGGGAGTTGTAGTCCAAGAACATCTGGAGACCCAAGGTTGGAAATTATGACAGTAGAGGATCCCCAAGTTGACTTAGGTCTTTCCCAGATCTCTCCAGAACAGGATATTTCAGTCATGAATTTATGATTTGTCAGGGAGGACAACTTGTCCCCTAGCCTTACAACCATTAGGGACAAATGGTGGAGCATGGTAAATTTCTGCTAGCTATAATTTTAGTTGCAGATGTGACCAACTGGAGTCCCAGGTGGAGCAGAATGTCTGGTTAGGGCCAAGCAGACTTGGGTTCAAATCACCACTCAGTCCTGAAACTCATCAATTTATGCTGATCTGTGTTTCTGTTCTATTTTTTAAATTGGTTTTTAGCACAGTTTTTTCCATTAAGTACCTTAAAAATGTTTTTGTGTGTGCGCTGAAGAATGCAATAGCTGAAATCCTATTGCTTAGCATAGGAAGTCACAACTAGAGTAGATCTACTAAAGCAATAGAACTTACAAAGGAGTTGACTTGCCATGTCCTCAGTGATTTGAGGGGTTTATTCTAATTGTGACTTCCTATGCTAAACAACAGGATTTCAGCCAATATATATATCTAAAGCCAGTAAATAAGTAAACAATACAGTCAGCCTAAACTACCTTACAGAGTAATTGTAAGTATAAAATACAGGAGGGGGAATGGTGGCCCAAGGTTCTTGGAGAAAGGCAGAAAAAATGTAGCAAAGAAAGTGATTCATTATAATGTTTAAGTTCATGTGTATTATTTCACAATAATAGTTAAAGTGTTTTCGCAATTAGCATAAGCATGGAATTGCAGATGATTATCTTCCATTTTCTCGTAATGTTAATGCTTTGATGTCAGTCTTTTGCCTATTCTTTGAAAATATTTGACCAAGATTTCACTAACAGATTGACCAAATATTATTTGAGTAGTCAGATGTCCCCCCTCCATTCCTGCGGTCTTCCCTAAAGAACTTCATACATGTGTGTTCAAGGAGTAACAGTGAGAAAAGATGGAACATATGAACAATGTAAGATTTAGACTCCACTCCTCTGCTTCCCTTGTTTTTCTTTTATTGTTAATGATAGATGCGTTTAATTTCCCTGGAGCCCATTTTCTTCATCAATGCACTAGGGAATTACATGTGCATATCCCATTAAATTTAATTGGCACTAGAAAAGGACTATTGGCTTAGTTTTAAACTGATTTAACTAATGGAGAGTGAACTGCCAAAGAATACAAATGTAAAAAAAGGGGGAAATAACAGATGTGCTCCCTATACTATCTGATTCCAGGATTATCTACTTTTCTATTCCATGTCCAAACTAAACAATTTTTCAGTCCATTGAATGAGCTTTTCATTTTGCTGATAAACCCACGAACACCTACCCCCCGAATAGCAACTACCCCACCAAAAGAACAGTTCCAGAAAAGTAACTATATTAAAACACAGAATTTGGTGTGGAAGTACGGGACTTGCACACTTTTCCTACTTATGTGTGCTGCCACCTTAATGACAACAATCCCCAAACCCCTGCACTAAATTAGGAATTGCCATTTAAACTTATGAACAGGGTCTCCTTCTCTTGAATTATACATATCTCCAACAAAAACAAACAGCCAGTGTTCCCCTTAAACATTAGCTGTTTTAATTTTGTCTTGGCCAAGACAATTTCACGTGGCCCTTTTAAAAGTAAGAGAGTTTTGGTGAGACAGAACTCTGTTTAGTTTGGTGACTCTTCTCAAACCATGGGCAAAATCCTGTTGCATAACTTTCCACACAGCACAACCTGGATCAGGAGCTGCAGAGGTTTAATTTCTACTAATTAAAAAGCTTCCTATTCCTATATTTTAGGTTCTAAGGCTCTTTTGGGGCTCCTTTTTGCCCCAAGGAAGCCTTTGGGAGCCCCAAAGGGGGACCCTTTAAAAATCAAAGGCTGCTGGCTCAGTGGCAGTGATCCCAATCCTGGTAGTGGCATTCTAGCAGTGATTTTTCATTTTTAAAGGCCTCTCCCCTGTCCTGAAGTACCATTTCCAATGCCCAATCCCAGCAAAATTTGTGCATCATTACAAAATTTTGGAGCAACATGTTGGACCACCTATAGAAATAAGGTGCTACTGCTTATTTGGATCCTTTAATTTCAAAATGAATGCCAATGTGGAGTCCTATAACACCTGATCAACTATAAACAGTTTTTCTCTGGTTATCAATTCCAAAGTTTATTCATACATCGAATAAAGTAGTGTTTAGCCTGTGAGAACTTGTGCCCCTGTAACTTGAATAGTTTTTGAGGTATAATAGAAATCATAGTTATATTCAGGGGAGAAGATAGAGAGTTGGTCTGGAGAATGTGGCAAAAATTATGAATATGTTGAGAGTGACACTGATTTCCATATATGGAGTGTTTTTAGATATAACTAGAAATGATGTAGTGACTATCCATGACCAGGTTCTGTTGGTCTATGGTTGAGCTGGCCTGGCCTGCATACATCAACACACAATACCATTCATTGGAAGAGAAATGGCCACAACTTTATTGGCTACAGCAGAAGCTTCCTTGGCATAGCATTGGGAATGGATCTATATCCTTGGGAGACCAAAAATGCTGCCCAATGCCAACCAGTATCTTCCCTAGATGCCAACTGGAGGGCAACCCAGAATGGCAGTCCTGTGCAGCCTCACATGGGTGAATGCCACTCCATGGCTCCCTGCTATCCGAAGGGCATTGCTGTGCTTCTGGCTCCTGAGCTAGGCCAGGGTTCCGCTATAACCAGGGCACACGGGGCCCCCATCTGCCAGCCTTCCACCACCTTGATCTATCTGAATGCTCCCAACTGCCTGCCAACATAGTCATGACAATAGTATAGAACCAACAAGAAACCAACCTCATGCTTCAAGATAAGGCTTCGGATGGAATTTTGCAAACCAACAATTCCTCTTATGCTGTTTAGAATGAAAGGATTTTTAAGTACCTTTTCTATAACAACTAAAAGAGTTTTCTCTGAAATGGAAGCAGACTCAAACCACCCTAAGCATGCCCTTGGGGAATTTCCAGCACCGTCCACTCCCTCGCAGAATACAAGGCCAGTGCAAATTGGCTCACGCCCAAGACTCTCCTCATCTGAGAGGCAGACTGAGGCTTATCATGAACCAGCTGCTGTGGACTGACACCCTGGAAAAATTGGAGACGCTGACAAAGTGCCTTGAAAACTCCCTTGAGAAACTAAGGAGAATCCTAACGGCTCCAAATCCAATGACTAAATCATTAAGTGGGCGAACTTCAAAAAGTCACACTGAGACTGTCCAAAAGCACTTAAGAACCCAGAAGGAGGTGCCTAACCTGCAACATGATCCTAAAAGTTCTCCCAACTTATACAAAACCCATGTTCAGGAGGAACATGGCAAGGATGCAACTGAAGCCCCAGACAAAGACCTATTACCGTATTTTTCCGTGTATAAAACGACACTTTTTTCTTAAATAATTTGAGAAAAAAATGAGGGTCGTTTTATACACGGAAGGCAGCTCTTTACCACTGCCTTTTGCGAAGGCACGGTGCTTTAGCAAAAAGGAAGAGGAGCCTGCTCCCTTTCCTTTTTGCTAAACTCTGTGCCTTCTCAAAAGGCGAGGGCGCACTGGGTTTAGCAAAAAGGAAGGGGAGCCATTGCTCCTTTTCCTTTTTCTAAACTCTGTGCCTTCTCAAAAGGCGAGGGTACGCTGGGTTTAGCAAAAAGGAAGGGGAGCCGTTGCTCCTTTTCCTTTTTGCTAAACTCCGTGCCTTCTCAAAAGGCGAGGGCGCGCTGGGTTTAGCAAAAAGAACTCAGTTTAGCAATGGCTCCCCTTTTTGCTAAGGCCCCGCACCCCTCGCCTTTTGAGAAGGCACAGAGTTTGGCAAAAAGGAAAAGGAGCAACAGCTCCCCTTCCTTTTTGCTAAACTCCGTGCCTTCTCAAAAGGCAAGGAAAAGCGGCAGTCACTTTGACAGCTGCTTTCCTTGCCTTTTGCCAAGGCACGGGGCTTAGCAAAAAGGGAGCCCTATGATCCCTGCTTTTTCTAATTTGGGGTTAGAAAAAGGGGGGTTCGTCTTATACTTTGGGTCGTCTTATACACGGAAAAATACGGTAAGGCAATTGGACATACAGTGGTGCCTTGAGTTATGAACTTAATCCATTCCAGAAGATGGTCGTAACTCAAATTGGTCGTAACTCAAAGCACCATTTCCCATAGGAATTCATTGAAATGCGATTAATTTGTTCCGGCCATTTTTTGGTTGTATCTCAAGGCGCCGGTCGCAAGTCAAAGTATTAGTTCCCATAGAAACTAATGCAAAAGCAGTTAATCCGTCCACTAGGGGGAGACCTTTTTAAAAAAAACCTAAGATGACTTAGGTTAAAAAAAGGGCAGGAAAGGAGGGAGGGAGGGAGGGAGGGAGGGAACAATGGGGAAAAGAGGAAAGAAAGAAGGTCATCACTGGGGTACACAGACCCCTCAGACAAAGGTTTGTGCTTTTAGGCACAAAAAGAGAGAGGAGAGAGAGAGAGAGAGAAGACAAAGGGGGAGAGTTTGGAGTCTAAAACACCTTTTAAACCAAACACCTTTTAAACAAAACACTTTTTAAACCAAACACATTTTAAACAAAACACCTTTTAAACCAAACACCTTTTAAAACAAAAGAGAGATCTCTCCCACTAAAAAACACACTGCAAGAGCCATCAAAGCACAGAAACATAACCCCCCCCCCCCAGAATCAAACAAACCCATTCCAGCAGGGACTAAAAAACACACTGCGAGAGCCATCAGAAATGCAATTAATCCATTCCAGCCAAAAAAAAACCCACTAAAAAACACACTAAAAAACACACTGCAAGAGCCATCAAAGCACAGAAACATAACCCACCACCCAGCCCAAACCCACGCTGCAAAACCCAACCAGAACAGGCAGTTTTTAAAAAAGCAAAAAGCAGTACTTTACCAGGCAGTCCAAAGCCTCCTCCGAATGCACACTCTCTAACCGCTGGGGCGAAAGAGCTACAAAGAAGCAGCCTCTTCGCCGACCAACGGTTAGCAGTTCAAATTTCCCCGCCTTTTTCCCTGCCTTTTTCCCGGTTGTAACTCAAAGCTCTGGTTGCAAGTCAAAGCAAAATTTTGCGGCCAGAGCTGGTCGTAACTCAAATTGGTCACAAGTCAGGACGTTCGTAAGTCGAGGCACCACTGTAGACTGAAATGAACTCGTGTTGGAAGCCGCCGCCACCTTCAAACTGCTGCCCAGGGAGGAACAGATGAAAATCATCACCAGTTTGGACAAAGTGAGGTCTGATCTAATTGGCAACATGGAAGTATACATCCCATCTCCGACCCCCCCCCCCTCACACAGACAACAAAATCATTGGGGCTGTTCCTATGCCGTCTGCAGAACTCCTCTCTTTCACTGCCGTACCTCAAACTTCTCCTGATCCAAACCAACACTTAACCCGAGCACTAATTCATCATCATTCCACCTCTGATAATAAAGGAGAAGCAGAGACTCACTCAAGAGGGCCAGTTGTGGATGGTTCTGATTTTCGAGATGTATCTATGCCTCTCCCACTGGTACCAAATCCAGGCTTATCTACTGTCCCCCAGACTGGTAATTGACTGAACATTTTCCCACCAAATCCTGAGCAGAAGAATATATTTAAAATTCTATCTTGGAATATTGCGGGTTGGAAAGGCAAAAGTAATGATAATGTTCTCGTGAATTACCTTAAAGGCTTTGATATTGTACTTCTACAGGAAACCTGGGTTTCTGACCAAATTCGACTGGGAGGGTATAAGTCCTATTGTGTACCAGCAATTAAGGTTAAAACTAAAGGTCACCCGACAACTGGCTTAGCCACATTGATTAACACCTCTTTAGTTTCTAAGCATATAGATATTTTTTTTCTCTCCATGCCATATGTTGGCCACTAAAGTTGTCACCCCTGACAAGGTTTTGATTTTAATTGACATATATATTCCCCCAGGCCTGAACAGTCCACAGTGGCTCCAGCACTGAGGCTCCTTGGAAAAATATATAGAGGATCTTGAGATCAGGTTCCCCCTGGCCAAACTTATCGTCGCGGGTGATCTTAATGCCAGAGTGGGGAGGGATTACCAGATATTTCTGAAAGCCCTTGAAGTGGAGAGTGATGTCTCCCTCCCGCTTTGCTGCACCTTTAGTAGACAGTTCAAGGATTGCTCCTATAATGCGGCTGGACTTGTTCTAAGTAAATTGTGTATTCAATTTAACCTAATCTGCTTTACTGGCCTAACAGAATGTCCTGAGGCAGGGGAGTTCACACATATCACCAACCAAGGATCCAGTGTAATAGATTACATCCTGCTCGCAATGTCCCTGAAACCATGGGTAGTGAAATTTGCTGTGGGTGATTTTATAGCCAGTGATCACCTCCCATTAACTACGAAGGTGATTTTGGGACCTAGCAGAAGAAATGTATCCTCAGACTCGAATAATGCTTCAGCCACCCCAATTAAAATACCTTGGAACAATTTATTTATTTATTTATTTATTTATTTATTTATTTATTCATTCATTCATTCATTCATTCATTCATTCATTCATTCGACTTGTATGCTGCCTGCACCCTGCAAGGGTCTCCAGGCAGCTTCCAACATCAATTAAAACAGTTCAATTGAAACAAACACACTAAAAACCAATACGGTTACATCTATACTCTACAAAAGCAAAAATAAAACAGAAACAAAAACAATCTACAAAAACAATCTAGATCCATAACTCTATCAGTTAAAATTAAAAACCTTCAATTAAAAACCTTCAGTAAAAAAACTTCCGGAACAGGAAGGTTTTAACCTGGCGCCGAAGTGTCAGTAACATTGGCGCCAGTTGGATGTCATTTGGGAGGCAGCTGCCAAAAAGACCGGGGGCAGCTGCCGAAAAGGCCTTCTGCCTACAGTCCATCCCTCTCACCTCACTGAGGGACGGCTGTTTCAGGAGGGCCTTCTGGCTAGATCTCAGTTGCCAGGTAGATTCATTTGGAAGGAGGCGGTCCTTCAGGTAATCCAGGACCCAAGTCGTCTAGTGCTTCATCGGTTCCAAAATCTACTATTAAGGGACAAGTGTAACGACCTTCAGATTTCCATCACAAAATCCATTGAACCACTTGAGAAAATTAAAGCATTTGACGTATTAATGGTACATCTTCACTGTGAATTAGGACGAGCTCCTTCAGCCCAAAGGTGCAGCAGTCCCTCAAAGCAAAGAACTTGGCTTGATCCTGACTATAGGGATCTGAAAGTATAAATCCGCTATTCATATAGGGAATATAGGAAGACTGACTCTGCCCAAGATTGGCACAAATATCTCTCCCTAAAAACTCAATTAAGGAATTGTATAAAAGAAAAAAGACAGAAATTTATTCTGGAGCAATGGAGCACGCTCCAACAGGCAGTGACCCAGAAAAATAATAAACTATTTTGGACCATTGTGGCTGGCTCCTCCAGGCTGGAAGTACAAGACCCTGCCATAATATCTCCACAAAGATGGGTCCAATTTTTTTCAGACCTTCTTTTTGACAAAGATATAGCTGTTAGATCCTCTACATTCTTTGCTCTTTCTGATCTTCCTGTTTGGCCACCAGTAACCATTGAAGAGACCAAAGATCTAAATACTCAGTTAAAAGCTGGAAAAGCAGCTGGCCCGATGTCATCCCACTGGACTTATTGAAATGTGATCCGGACTGGTGGGCTTCACTTTTTGCTTCCCTTTTCACAGCTATAGATAATACTGGAATCTTGCCAAAATTCTGGACCAATGCAATTCTTGCCCCCATTTATAAAAAAGGGGACCCTCACCTCCCAGAAAACTTTAAACCAATCAGTTTATTATCAGTAATTGGGAAATTCTATGCAAAACATCTACTAATTAACCTTAATTCCTGAATCAATAATCAGGCATTGCTTGGCCCTGAGCAAGCTGGTTTCAGGAAAGGTAAGGCCACAGTAGATAACTGCTTAATACTTTTGCATCTTATTAACAAAACACTTAAGCATGAAAATTCTAAATTGTATGTGGCTTTGCTTGACTTAAAGGCAGCTTTCGATTCGGTAGATAGAGAGTTTCTCTGGGAAAAACTTGAAAATATGGGCATAGATAAAAGATTCCTTTCCCTCATAAGAATTTTATACTCAGGCACAACATGTCAAGTTCGTGCCTCTTGGAAAGGTGAGTTAACTAATCAATTTCCAACCAACAAGGCAGTGAAGCAAGGCTGCATTCTTGCTCCCTCCCTATTCAACCTATTTATGAATGTCCTAGCCCCCTTTCTAGCCAGTGTGGAGGGTTATCCACCAAAATTGGGAATGCATCATGTCCCGTTATTGCTTTATGCGGACGATGGTGTTATCAAACCCATCCAAGTTTGAAATGTTTAATTAACAGAACTGTGGAATACCTGGACAAAAACAAAATGCAACTGAATTATAATAAATCCAAAATTTTGGTTTTCTCAAAGTCATGGAAGCAACTTCAATGGAATCTGAATGGACACAAAATCGAACAGGTTAAAGAGTATAAATATCTAGGCACCCTGTTCCATTATAAACATTCCTGGTCTCCCCATCGTAAAATGGTTATAGGTTCGCTGGTCAGGCAATACTTCGTTTCTGTTATAATTCTGGCAATTGTTATGTTCCAGCGGCTTTACAGGTTTTTAAATCCAAAATTATCCCACAAATTTTGTATGGCATCCCAATCTGGTTAAATGCCATGGGTAGGTCAACTGAACGGATACAATCTCAATTCTTATGTAAAGTGCTAGGGCTACCAAGTTGTGTTCCCTACTCGGTGCTCTGTCTAGAGACTGGATTTTCCTCTTTGGAAACGATGGCTTGGCTAAGATCATTTCAATTCTGGCTAAAACTTTTCTACAACTCTGACCCAGATAGTTTATATCAACTACTACTAGACTCTAAACCTCCCTTTGGGTCTACTCCCCTTTTAAAAAAACTGAAATGGATTGGCTTAGATAGTGACTACTTGGGCTCACTAAATCAAGGGCAAGCCTTCCAAATGATCAAAAGAAGAATTTTGGACATTGAATTCCAGGAACTATGGAACACAGCCAATAAGACCTGTTCACCACTGTTTTCCCATATTCCCTTTAAGATTGGAAAAACAACTGCCGTCCTTTCTCTGCTCAAGTGTCCACAAAAACGCAAGGCATTCTCCCTAGCCAGATGCAATGTCATGCCTGCAGCCTTACTATATGGTAGGTTCAAAGGAATCCTGTACCTCGAAAGACATTGCTCATGCGAGCAGGGTGCATTGGAAACTCTTGCCCACATGTTTCTGCACTGTCCACTTCACCAGAGTGATCGCTCCAAATTTGTGGCACCGGTCCTGTTAAAATTGGAGGGAAAATCTGATGTGGACAAAGTCCATTTTATGTTATCTGTGGAGGTGCCTGACATTCTGGAAAGAATTGCAGATTTCATCAGCTCAATTGTGAGAAAGCAAAGCCTCGCTTTCAATTAAATGTCTTTGAAGGGTTTGGTCTTCTGCTTTCCTACCTCCTGGATTTTGTATGCGTGGGCCACTTAATGAACCAGTTTGGTTATGTTTTATTCTCTTTATGCCAATAAAGGTTTTGTCTTGTCTTGTCTAGTCATGCAATAGTACAGAACCAACAAGAAACCTTCACCAAATTACACTAGACACAATTCTTGTTTTTGCAACCTAATACAAAGGATCCTAAAAACCCCACACCTGAATACCCCAAAATATATAAAGTATAACAATGGTTAGAACTGGATATGGAACAACTGATTGGTTCAAAATTGGGAAAGGCGTACGACAAGGCTGTATATTGTCTCCCTGCTTATTTAATTTATATGCAGAATACATCATGCGAAAGGCAGGACTGGATGAATCCCAAACCGGAATTAAGATTGCCGGAAGAAATATCAACAACCTCAGATATGCAGATGATACCACTCTGATGGCAGAAAGTGAGGAGGAATTAAAGAACCTCTTAATGAGGGTGAAAGAGGAGAGCGCCGAAAATGGTCTGAAGCTCAACATCAAAAAAACTAAGATCATGGCCACTGGTCCCATCACCTCCTGGCAAATAGAAGGGGAAGAGATGGAGGCAGTGACAGATTTTACTTTCTTGGGCTCCATGATCACTGCAGATGGTGACAGCAGCCACGAAATTAAAAGATGCCTGCTTCTTGGGAGGAAAGCGATGACAAACGTAGACAGCATCTTAAAAAGCAGAGACACATCACCTTGCCGACAAAGGTCCGCATAGTCAAAGCTATGTTTTTTCCAGTAGCGATGTATGGAAGTGACAGCTGGACCATAAAGAAGGCTGACCGCCGAAGAATTGATGCTTTTGAATTGTGGTGCTGGAGGAGACTCTTGAGAGTCCCCTGGACTGCAAAGAGAACAAACCTATCCATTCTGAAGGAAATCAACCCTGAGTGCTCACTGGAAGGACAGATCCTGAAGCTGAGGCTCCAATACTTTGGCCATCTCATGAGAAGAGAAGACTCCCTGGAAAAGACCTTGATGTTGGGAAAGTGTGAAGGCAAGAGGAGAAGAGGACGACAGAGGACGAGATGGTTGGACAGTGTCACCGAAGCTACCAACGTGAATTTGACCCAACTCCGGGAGGCAGTGGAAGACAGGAGGGTGTGGCGTGCTCTGGTCCATGGGGTAACAAAGAGTCGGACACGACTTAACGTCTAAACAACAACAACATAACAATGATCCTCATAACATCATCCAAAGAAAAGAGAGGGTAGGAGGAAGGGAAAGTCCACCAAATGGCAAGAGTGACACCCACCTACTTTTAAACTGAGCTGCGGTGCACTGTGATGACTCCGACGAACCAGCCTGCCAGCCCACAGTTGCCCCTCTTCTTACCACATTGTCCAGTGGCTTGGCTGTTGCAGTTACACACTATCAGCCTCCCAGCTGCTAACATCTGGCTAGGTCATTGCACTGGCAAAGATACGGGCCCCAGGTGAATCTAGGACCCAGCTCCGTGATATTAAGGCAGTAAGTAGCCATTGTAGGCGACAAGAACAGGGGTTGTGGTGGTAGGTCGGGATATTGATTCTTTTGCCCATGACATCTTCAATTTTGAAATTGCAGACACACCACCCAGCTGCTATTATGTTTAAAGGCACTTAGTGGAGAAGATCTTAAGTGCAGATCTCCACATCATATCTGCAACCTTGATGTAGGACAAAACCTTCCTTGTATTGAGAATGGTTCTGTATATTTGATATTTTTTTTGTTTTCCCTTCTACCTGTTTTGATTATGTATAAATTAGGTTTTAGTAAAACTGAGCACTTTATTAGGTCTACGAAACATTAATTTTGCAGTAATGGGTGAATATTGCCTTTTTAATATTCAATAGTATACTGATGGTGGCATATAGCCTCTTAGTTATATGAGATTATTTTGTATTTTAGGAGGTTGGAAAAAACATATTTATCAAGCTTATGACAGGAACGTTTTCTAATATACTTTGATTTCTTGTGAAACAGTATTTACTGTATCTAATTTCAAAGAAAAATTGTTTGCTCTGATTACATATTTCTGCCTTCTAAGAAACTATTCCTGTCTGACTTTTAAAAAAGAGTAACTACAATATAGCCATATACATTTCTGGAAAGGAGTGAGCCTGATAGAGTTCAATGAGTCTTACTGCTAAGTGTGTACTGGATTGTGTCCTCCATAACATAATCAGGGCATTGAAAAAGCATGAGAAAGATCATGGAAGACCAATATTATATGTTATTATATGCCTTGTTTATTAAGTTGGGAATTGAATCCATAATAAATAGCCATGATTATCTTGGGCATGAAATGAACCACGAATCAAAAAACAAGGCTAGTTCATGGTTTCACAACCTGGTTTGGGGATCTTGTTTTGCCAAAACAAAACAAAACTCCAAACTTTTTTCCCTTTAGCATTTCATTTGCTTTGGAAGGGGGTGCCCACCCACCCCATTCCACTGCCCCCCCCGTCACCCTGCCTAGCTGCTCCTGTTGCTGCCACCACCACCATGGGTGCAATCCTTAGAGGCAGTGGGCCTGGCTTCCCTGCCAGGAGCCATCCACTGCCTTTGAGCATGCTCCCATGGAAGAGGAGGCGGCAGGAGCAGGTAGAGTCCCCTCCGAGAACCATCTGAAAAAATGAATCGTGAACTGATTTCTTTTTCCAGGGATTTGTGATGGTTGGTGGTTAGCCACAAATCACAAACCATCTCAAACTACTTGTTTTCTAGTTCATGCCCATCTCTCCCCACGATGATAATGCTACATTTCCTGGGACATCCTGTAGTCTGAGCATATGGAAGTTTGTTGTTGTTGTTGTTACATGCTGTTAAATCACCTCTGATCGTCAAAATACCCTGTCCTCAGCTGCCCTGCTCAGCTCTTGTAAACTCAAGCCAGTGACTTACTTTAGGCAGTCATTCCAAATTGTATTTGGTCTTCCTTTTTTTCTGGTGCCTTCCCCCTTTCCCAGCATTATTGTCTTTTTCCAGAGAATCCTGTCTTCACATGATATGCCCAAAGTAGGACAGCCTCAGTTTCAACGTTTTTGCCTCCAGAGATAGTTCAGGCTTGATTTGATCTAGGACCTACTTGTTAATCTTTCTTGCAGTCCATGGTATCCACAAAGCTCTCCTCCAGTACCATATTTCAAACAAATCATTTTTTTCCTGTTAGCTTTCTTTACTGTCCAGGTTTCTCACCCATACATGGTGATCAGAAATAGAAGAGTGTGGATGATCTTGGTCTCGGTCTCCAGTGACACATCCTAGCACTTCATGATATTTTCTAATTCCTTCATTGCTGCCCTTCCAAGTCTGTCTTCTGATTTCTTAACTGCAGTCTCCATTTGAATTGATGATTGAACCAAGGTATACAAAATCTCTATTTCAATTTCTTCATTGTCAACATTAAAGTTGTATAGCTCTTCTGTAGTCATGATTTTGGTCTAAATGTTCAATCACAGTCCTGCTTTGGCACTTTCTTCTTTCACTTTCAGTAAAAGTAATTTCAAGTCATTGAGGCTTCCTGCCAGTAAAGTAAGTGTCATCTGCATACCTGAAATGACTAATACTTTTTCTACCAATTTTCACTCACGCTTCATCTGAATCTAGTCTGGCTTTCTGTATCATATGTTCTGTGTAAACACTAAACTTGTAAGGGGATAAAATGCACACTTGCTTGATGCCTTTGCCTATAGGAAACCATTATATCTCTCCGTATTCTATCCTGTGGTAGCCACAATGCAGGTTATGCATCAGGACAATCAAGTGCTGAGGAACACCCATTACTTTCAGAACAACCCATAATTTCTCATGATCCACACAGTCAAAGGCTTTGCTGTAGTCTATAAAACATAGATTGATCTTCTGGAATTTTTTTTGTGCACTCCAGTAGTTAGTGAATATTTGGAATCTGATATCAAATACCTCTTCCTTTTTAGAATCCAGCTTGAACATCGGGTATTTCTCATTCTATATAAGGCAAAAGTCTTCGTTACAATATCTTGACCATCACTTTGCTTCCACGGGAATTTGGAGCAATCGTCCTGTAGTTAACAGCACTCCTTGCTATCTCCTTCCTTTGGAAATGGAGTATATATTGAACAATTTCAGGCTGTGGGTCATAGCTTTGTTTTCCATATTTATTGGCATATTCTTGTTAGACTTTTGACAGATTACATCTCTGTGGAAATAGATCTACCGGCATTCCATCTACCCTGGTGATTTATTTCTTCCTTTTGATTTCAGAGCAGCATCCACTTCACTTTTCTAGAACTACAGGTTCTTCATCATAGGATTTCTCTTCAATGGACTCTGTCACCCTTTTATCTTTTCTATGTAGGTTTTCAGAATACTGTTTCTTCCTTCACTTTATTTTCTCCTTGTTAGATATGGAAGTACCTCACCTCAAATGTTTAAGCTGAGGCACTTTCTTGGATTGCAGTCAAAGTATGCAGATTTTCTTTTTAAAAAATCTGTGAATTTCATGCAGCATTCCTGTTTCCATTTTGGAACTGCATGATTATTTAATCCATGCTTAATTCTCTTTGAAAATTAACCATTGTTAAAAATGTCAATGTCATGGTAGTGTTTCAAGGTTTTATTGGTAAAACATGCCAATGGGGGGAAAAATTATGTGCTAAGCATTAAGTCTTAATGCATTAAGCATGAAAGCAAATAGATAATAATTTCTGTTTATTTTAAGCTTGCATTGTTTGTGGCTGTAGATGCAGGGCATTAGTTTAATGGACTGTTACGGTATAGCAGGAAGAAATGTTTGTTTATTTATTTAAAATAGTTTTGCCTCACTCTTCTTCTTCAAAAAGAACCTAAGGCAGCTCACAACACTAAAAGGCAGTAAATAAATCTAACGTGTGTGTGTGTGTGGGGGGGGGAAATGGATTGGCAGCCAGTGGAGCTACTGTAACAGGGGGGTTATGTGATCCCTGTGGCCATTCCCAGTTAACAATCTGGCTGCCATATTTTAGATCCACTGAAGTTTCCGAACACATTCCAGATGCAGCTCCACATAGAATGCATTACAGTAATCCAGCCGGGATATAACTAAGGCACGTGTCACGATGGGCAGATCAGACCTTTCCAGGAACAGACGCAGCCACTGCCAAAACCTGGGTATCCAGGCTCAGAGACAAATCTAGGAGCGCTACCAAGCCGCACACCTCTGTTTTCAGAGGGAGTATATTTCCATCCAGCACAGGCTGTATTCCTGTTCCTTGATCAATTGACCAGGACCACCATTGTCTTATCTGGATTAAGTTTCAGTACATTCATTGAATCCATTCATTGAGTCCAGTAGAACCAACAGGAATACACTCCCTTGGTATACAATACTGAAAGGATCAGACACATACCACACTAAAAAAATAGTAAACAAAAGCAACACCAAAACACATACAAAGCAGTAAAGTACAACAATCCATTAAAAAAAAAAATACTGCTCAGTCACTAAAGGAAAGCTTGCCTGAAGAGAAAGGACTTCACCTTCTGCAATGTTTTTGCAAACGTCTCCAGTAGTGGGAGTGCAAAAAAAGGGGTTGATTTAAAAAAAGAAACTTTTCCTCAAATGACTTAATTTGCTTGTTGCAAATTCAATGTATCTGTGATCAATTTAAACTAAATGACTGTCTTTAAAGGCCTGAAAAGATCGCCTTTAAAAAGTCAGACAACTTGGGTTGGGATACCTGTGGGATTGTCTTCTCCAGCATAGCTGTGCTAGTTCTCTGAGATCAGAATGAAAAGGCCCTTCTCAGTGTCCCACCTGAGGTGGAGAGGAGAGTGGAGGATGGGAAGAGACAGGGATGTAAATACCCTCTGAATTCTTCCTTCTCAACATTTTAGGCTGTCTTGACCCAACAATGAGGAATTCTCAAGGGCCTGCAAGGGACCTGGCCTCCAGGCAAGAACCAGACAAAAAGTGTTACTCTTTCTTGTCAGTGATTCTATAATTCGTGCAAACTCTCCATCAATAGAACCTGTATCTTTTACCTTTGAGAAGCAAAACTCAAAAGAACTGGCTTATTGTTTTGTTTTGTTTTGTTTAAAGGAGCAGAGGCAAAGAGCCTCCCTAATGTTTAGAGCAGCCACTGCTATCATTTTGCCCAGTTTTACTCAGTTGTGTTAAAGTGTTAGTTTGCATTAAGCAATTCATGCACAATTTGGCTCACTTTGCATAAACAGATTCTTCTCTTTTTTGTCTTTTGTTGAGAATGCTACAAAATAGTTTCCTTTCTTGAATGCAAGGAGAATGGCACACGAGGATGAGACAACAGAGGATTTATATCCTTAGTTCTCAGTGGCTGTACCAATACTGTCAAGCATCTTGCCCCGTGAAATATGACTCCTCTTTTTCCCCATGCTAGGTTGGATCATTCTGAACATAGGAAACATGTCACAAATGAAATGAAAAATTGGAACAACTTATAAAACCAATTTTCTGTGACAGAGTGTTCTGACTTATGTTGAACTGCCAGAGGACCAGCACGGAGAAGGTTAGACTGGCTTAGTATTAGCAACAGGCTGAGGTGTGAAAAGATCATTGCTAGAAAAATTGTGGTTTATTTAATGTAAGCTTTTATATTTTTAGTGTATTTTAACTACTTGTCTTAAAAATGTCTTTTAGATATTAGATTACAAACTGATATGTACTTACTAAAATGCATATATCAGACTGGTGTATGTATCACAAAAGTATAAATTCATCAAGACTATCTCTTTATTTGTCAGGCTGTTACCCGAGGGATTAATGTTCTTTATATACTGGGGAGAAGGGCCAGGAGAGGAGAGAGACCCCAGCCAGACTACTGATAAGGAGACCGTATACCATTTTTTAAGTTCGGACACTATTCATGTAACATTTATTGCTTTCATTCATTTAAAACATAAGACAAAGGTATCAAGAGGCCTTTCTCACACTTCACATGCACACCATATTCACACACAGAGAGAGACTCTTCCCCGATAGTTGATCAGTCCTTCGGTAAGAGCGATGGGAGCAACGTTGCAGCGCTGTTTGAAGCCCACAGTCTCTTCCTGGGTCATCCTTCTTGTAGGCATCTTCCTTGTGGGCTATGTCTATGGGCTGAACCTGGGTGGGCATAGGCAAGCAGGGGGCAGACCCTGATTTTCCTGGGCAGGTACAGTCTGTGGTTGCCATGCAAGAATGCTTCTTGCACATGTATAGTTTGCTCCTTTTACCACAGACCTGGTTCCAGCCAGCCTGCTTTCCCTTTCTTGTCTGGACAAAGAAGTTCAAATTCAGAACTTCCTCCCACATATGCAGTTTCTTGCTGATATAGAAACTTTATCTCTTGCAACTCTTTGCAGATTTGTATCAGGCTCAACATCTCATCTTCCCTTGCAAGTCTCCGTCTTCTTTTCAGGCTTCGGGTGCTGGTCTTTCTGGAACCCAGACACTCTGTCACTCATAACAGGCTGGGTTTGTGAATTGATTCTCTCCTCTCCACATACAGTATATGTCATTTGGTATGACATATGCAGCAAATCTTTACAACTTGAGAGAAAGGATATGGACAAGTATCTTTGGGAAGGAATATAGAGTAATTTTAGTGGTGAGAGGTCCAATATTCACTGTATTCAATTAAAACTAAGGTAAGCTTGTTTGCAAGCATTTCTCTAACTATTGAGTAGAAAATATTTAAAACCACGCAAACATTTATCTTCCTTTCCAGTTTTTAAACAATAGAAATGTGTTGTGCTGCACTATGTAAGAAGATAGCCTCACTGTGGTGAATGCATTTTGGGGAAAAATATGCAGGGTTTGCCCTTCTTTTCTCAGAAAATGCTGTCAAGATGATGCTACATTGTTATGGCGTGATTATGTCCCTCCACCTCCATCCTGTATCCCATTTTTCACCTACCTTTGCCATTTTACAGAGGTTTCCACTTCTTCTTTGCTTCTCCTAATCCTCCCAAAATTCAAGCTGTAAAATGGAGACCTTCAGCAATTTTTAAAATATAGTAAAACATGTTATGAGTTTCCAGTTTGTCTCTAGTGATTCCGTTCAGAACAAAAGGTACAAAGCAGGCCACATACTTGTACCACAGTTCCAAAAATTAGACACCTTACCCTGACATACTGTTCCAACAATGCTATATTACAGAAAACTAATTTACAATTACTTAAACAATGTCTGAAATTGCTGTTTTTGTTTTGTTTATTTTTTTGGTGGTGATTGATTTTTCTAAATTAGTTTGTACTTGTTGAGCACTTGGAAAAAGTGTTCCTTCTCTTTATCTGCTGCCCAGCATAACATTAACAAGTAATACAAATATTTCCTTTCCCTTGCCCAAAGTATCTCTTTGCCAAGTAGCAGGCTAGGTTAGGTTACATCAAATAGAAACAAGTGAAAACATCTGTGCACTTTCCAGTGATCGGTTGGGTGTGCATTTTGCTTTCATTCACTGACACAAAATCTTTGGATTCACAAAACGTTTTGTGTATTTTGACTGCTGCTTTGGCAATCTTGTGATTAAAAACTCCACAAAACCAAATCGCTAGACTAGTTAACTTTCCAGCAATTAGTTTATTACATCACCATCACAAGACAAATTATTGTGTATTTGAATTTATAAGTTGGCTAGAGTGCCTTTGGCATAAGACTTACAGTGAAGATGATATAACACACATGAAACGTGAAACTGCTCCTATTGCACAGATGTAAAGACAGCAGAGAAAGCTTACTGTGCAGCCTTTGCTGCACTCTTAAATAGCTATATGGGGGCAGTGACATGGTGGAGCAGGTCCTTCTGAGCAGCAGGGACCATGTTTACTTATACCCCCCCCCCTTCCCGGCTTCCCTGTTCCCATCAAGTTTAGTTGCAGTTCTCCCAGTAGTTGAAATGTTGCTAAGAAAGAGTGACTGGGTTTACTTGACCTTTCTCTCAGTCTTAACATGCTTTATCCAAAGAACTGCTTCACACAGAAGTTGGGCTAATGTTTTCATGTGAAACATCCAAACTACTAAATGGACAGAATGACCACCCTTGGTGTAGAATAAATACCAATAATCATGTTCCATCAAGTCAATTCTGACTTATGGCGAACTCTTTCAGGGTTTTTTAGTTAGACAATACTCAGAGCCTGCATAGAATGGCTGAACTGTTACTTTATACTAGAAGAATTGAGGCTGTATAAATATTCCAGCTTAAACTATGATGGGAATGAATACCTAAATTTGTGTAATGAAAAACTTGTTTGTTAAGTATCTGATGATACCATCTGTTAGACTTGGAGAACACTAAAATCTTGGATTTACTGCAAGATATGGTTAAATAATCAGTTTAAAAATGAGAAAAGCTCAGCGTTAGACAATGTAAACCAAGTATCTTTATCTGCCTAGACTACTCTACTAAACTCAAAACTCACACATACACCTTCCTTATATACAAAATAAATTCCCTTCAGTTTTGAATCCTACCAACCAATCAGGTCAAAGTCCCATGCCTGAAATTCTTCTACACCTCTCAGCTGTTTTAGCTGTCACTCTTGCCACACATCCATCGCACAGTTCTCTGTCAAACCCAAATCTGTCACTTAGCATCCACACAGATTCAAATCCGTACAAAATATATTTACAATATAAACTCACCACATAACCCAAACTCAGTCTCTACTAAAATGGACTAAATGGAAATAAATCCTAATTGTCATTAATGTATTTCCATTCAGAGTAAAATCTGCAGTCTTACGGTTAATAAAGATTTCCCCCTTTCTTTTGTAATGTAAAGATTATAATCATGTAACAAACAAAAATGGAAGCTGTGACCCTGTTGAAGATCTTTGAGACCTTAGAAAAGGCCATTAATTAATTCAGAGTTATGCTACTTACACTGTTCTCCCACATAACTGATTAGAAAGAGCTAATGTAAGCATCCTCTTTAGTCTGCAGTTGTAATGTAATGACAGACATTTAATCATTGCGAAAGTAGGTACAGTTAATGGCTGCGTAGCCACTTCATTCCAATTGAGGTGTCAATGAATGATCATCTGTAATAGCAACATCTCATTCAGAGTACCGCTTATTTATATTTGTAAAACACAGATGTTACACACTATTTAATGTAGTAATTGATTTTGTTTTGTGCTGGATTCCAAAAATGTTCACATTATAAGGAGGTTATTACTTTAATATACTGTTCTGTTCTCTCCTGCTGTGATGTCTTGATCAATTGTCTTCAGCCTCCTGGAATCATTCTGAGGCACTACACTTCTACAAATCTTCTGTCGCATGATGACTGGAAGGAAAAATTGAAAATAGCCAGATGGCTTTTAAAGGAACTTATTAATATTACATTGCTTTAAATATATATATATTTACATTTACCCCAGAAAATATGAGAAGTGTGTTAGAGAGAATGTTCAAGAGAAGAAGTTTTCATTCCTTGTTTGGAAACACTTGAATATTGTACAGAAACAGGATTTTCTCTATTAGTCAGTGGTAGCTGATGCCTAATGTGATGGGTTGCACAGCACCAGTAGGCAGAGCTAAGAGTGACAGGGCAAAAATTAGCATTCATAAACACACAGGCAGAGGGCCATTGTTAGACATAGAGCTTGTGGGCCCCTGATCCTCCATCTCTGGTAAAGAAGCTGGATGGAGTAACCTGAGCCTGAGGACAGGCAGCACCCCACTTCCCCTGATGGACCAGGGGAACAACTGCTTTTAACTCTCTTTGATTTCCCTTTACCAAAGTTTATTGTAAAAGAGCAAGAGTTAATGAAGAAAGACCTTAAAGTCTGGCTCCTAGTGTGGGCATCTCCCACCATGTAACACAGGCCACCATCCATGTTTTCCAGCCTGTTTTTTAGGCAACTGATGTGCTGCCACATATGCAGATCGGCTACATTTGGATGTATAGGTCAGAAGTAATAGACAGATGCTTACCCTAACAGCACCATGCTTTTCTTCTTGCACTGTCTTTAGACATGGGGTATCACCAGAAAAAAGAACAGGGTTTCTTCCTGTAGGGTACTTGTGTCACTTTGCAGCTGAAATGAAATTCACTTCCTGGAGGTGGAGGAAGTGGCCTTTCTCCGTTTTTCAGAAAAGTCCTGAGAAGTTGGACGAGAGATTACTTCGGAATTCCACCTTCTTTCAGAAAATTCAAACCCATATAATTCTACAAATGCATTCTGGACAATCACTTTTATTATTGTGATCAAAGCTGCTGTTTTGTCTTAAAAGGAAGAACAAATAAAGAACCAAAATCATTTGAGACCCACAGAACCTTAAAAACAGAAAGATATATAAAATGTAATAAAGCTGTATCAGAACAAGAATTCTGCCCATTTAGAAAATCCCACCTGAAGATATGTCTTAATTTTTATTTCTCTTTCTGTTTTAAAAGTATTTCCCAGCAGAGTTAGCTGGTATGGACATAATCCAACAAAACCTCTGCGCTGTTCATGTTGGTTAGACTTGTTTCAGCGTCATCGTACAGAGTGGTGACTGCTAGTCCTGCTAGCGCAGCAGGACGATTGGCAGCTTCTTGCTAGTGGCCCAATTAAAGGGAGCCCATGAATCATTTATCTTGTACATGTTTGTACATTTTAAGAGCATGAATTATTTTTAGTTTTTCAGCTTAGTTTTTAGCTTTCAGTATTTTATGCACAGTAGGTTAGTTAAATCCCCTCGTTTGCACGAGTTTGCATTTTTCACCAGGGTAAAATGTAGTTTGAAATAAAGGGCAGCCATTGTACTTATTGTAATCCCTTTCCTCCCCCCCCCCCCCCCCCGCTTTGTAAGGTCAGTTCACTCACTGGAATATGCCATGTATCTATTAAAGTTTAGTGTGCCTTCTCTCCTTCTCAATAATATATGAGGCAGCTATGCATACCCAGAGTGCATGCTGCAGTTGACTTCAACTCCCTGAAGTATCTATTTGTGGGACAGGCAAATTGGAAAAAAAAAGAAAAAAAGGAACCTACCACACATTTTGGACGGGAAGCAAGTCTTTGAAGAGAATTGTATTCTGTTGTGATGTGTGAAATCACATCAAAGGAGGAGTTCCATCAAAATCTAGAATTTCATGAACTCCCTCCAACACATTAAGAAGTGGGTTTTAGCTTGATGATAGCATTTCCTCCTTCCTTACTCCCATTCTTAGTCTTTTGTAAGCAAATCTGGGTTTAGTATTATAAATATTTATATTTAATTTCCTTATTAGAATTGAATATTTATTTATTTATTTATTTATTTATTTATTTATTTATTTATTTATTTATTTATTTATTTATTTATTTTCAACCTGTATACTGCCCCATAGTACACAGACTCTCTGGGCGGTTCACAACATGTTAAATCATATATAATGAATGATACAAAATGCCATACAATAAATACCGTAAAATAGATAAAACCCTCTCACTGTCTAAAACCTATTTTTAAAATAAAATTAAACCTATTGAAGCAGATTTGAACTGTTCAGCTAGCAAAAGTACTAATAAATGGCACCTCAAGTACTTGTATTCATCTATGCAAAGTTGTGCATGTACGTCATTTCCAGTGTTGAAGACTCTGATTTTATAAGTCAAAGGACGCCTTGGATAAGGCTGGTTTCAATGCATTTTGTGTGCACACTGTAGCTTGCAGAGTCCCACACACTTTATGTTATATGGCCTAAAATACAGGCTACAGTATATATGTAATGATCTTTGGGAACACACTCTAACTGTAAATCTCTCTCTTAAAAATGCCAGTCCTTGCTTGTATCATTTTTGCAGGTGAGGATGAGGAGCAGCTCCTCACCCTGCCAGAGAGCAAAATAATTTGTTGTCCTTTCTACGAGCTAAGAGAGGACTTTGTTGGCTGAAATGAAGTACAGTTAAGCCAAGGATTCTTGAATGGAAATAATGCAACCTAGACAAAAAGAGAATAATTGTTGCTTTATTACATGGACTTCTAATGACTAGAGGCATTGGAGAGGTTGTTTGCCTGTTTCTGTCTATAAGCCAGTGGTTCTGTGTTTGCTATATATCTGTGCTTTGCTTCTCAAAAAGAAGCAGACAATAGTTTTCTGCAGGAAGTTCATGTAAGTTATGGAGATTTTGAGGAGGAAAAAAAAATGATGCTCTTTGTCTGACTTCCAATGGAAATGAGGAGTCTCAGTTGTCTCAAAACAATTCTGCATTGAGCTAAGTCCAGACAGCTTAAATCCACAAGAAAGGTCAAATTAACATGGATTCTTTACATCCCAAATAAATTGGTCTCTTTTCACTAATTTCACGCAGTGAACTCCCCAACAGTTTGGAAGTCATCTCTTAACACTTGTACCCTGGAGGAAGCTGTGGATAAAATGCAATCTCCATTTATTCAAAGTAAGTTAAAAAATAAAATGAATCAAACTCTTAAACCATTAAAGGAGGCAGTGGAAGAGTTCATGAACCAATCATTTGGGGTTTTTGGCAGGCTGTACAGAACTTTTCTAACAGTTATTTATATGGTTCTAGTGTGTTTATTTTCTCAGTAAACCTAACTCATTGCTGAATATGTTGCTTTCATAGTGAAATAGATACGCAGAATCACAAACATGACTTTTTAATAAACTTTCCCGAAGACCTAAGATTTCATTTAATAAACAGAACATACTCTCCATTATTTAAAAAAAAAAACACACACATGCCAAGTCTTAAAGTACAGAGTAAGATGACTAGATCTAAATTGCAGTATTTCTTTGTTTGTGTTCCTTATTAGCTTCATGTTGCCTCTTATGTTCCAGTAGGATGGTGTTCCAATGGCTTTAGATTATTCTCAACTTCTTTTTCACAAGAGAAGAGAGGGGCTCTTAGGCAAAGGAGTTCCAGCTCCAGGAACTTATTCCTCTGGCAGTAGAAACGGTAGTGCTGTCAGGGGTACAATGATGACAATAGAGATGAAACTATGACTACTAGAATCCTACAGCCAGCATAACAGTGACTGTTCTGGCTGTAGGATTCTGGAAGTTACAGTCTTTAAAAAGCAGTTTCCATGTCTGGGTGAAAAGAGGGTCAAATCCAAAGATGTCCAATTCAAGGATTCCATGAAAAAGTGAAAAAGTATGCCATGCCTGGAGTTGATGTACTTTCCCTTTTCTCATTTTCATTTTGATGGAAGAGAAAATTTTAAGTAGGCAGGCTGGGAAGTGGCAGCAACACAGGGACATGCACCCTGATGTCCTTTTCATTGGCTGGGACTAACCAGCAGGGCTTAGGCAATGATGGTTCCTCTGCTGTAAGGTTCTTCTCCTTCCTCATGGAATTACGGGCATTTGGAATAAGAGTTGGCTAAGCAAGTTATTTGGTCAGATCTGTTTTTGTTGAATGGGTTAATAAAGCACCTGAACCAAACATTTTAGAATATATACAGGAATTCCTTCAGAATGTTATTACTACTCCCCCCCCCCATATCTGTTTGATACAGAAGGACTTACTTTTCTTAGTAAAGAAAAAGCCCAGACCTGTTAAGTTCTAATGCATTCTTTGGTAATTACTGATTTTATGAGCAGAAAATCTTTTAAGCCACATTTCATTAGCTCGAGAGAGAAAAATAGCTTTTAACAATAAACACAGAATCACATTCCACATTTTATTAAAATAATAAGGGCTTTATTGCCAAAAGTTTATTCTGAGGTAGTAGTTTTTACATCTTGTAGGAGTAAATGTTTCGTTCATAAAATACTGCTGTTAAATTAAGGAAACACAAGTAGATTTGCTATTGTGGGGAGTTTGTATTTTACTGAATAATTAACCGATCTTAAAATTAAGTGAACCCAAAGGATCTTCCCAGAGTAAGGAATTGTCACAAAAATATTATGTATTTTATTTTTTCTTGAGGATTTTAAGGGCAGCATATGAGAAGAGATAAAGACTTTGCGTGTAAAGTCAAGGAATTTATTGGGTAGACAATACTAGACAGAAATCCAGGAGGCACATCTTTGAATCATTATTCATTCTTGAACTTTGTGATCACAGATGAAAAGAAGCAGAATGAGAAGGACTGCAAATAATTTTTTCCCCTCTACCTGTCTACCAGATGGTGTTAGAAGAAGCAAGAGAAAGTAGGATAAGAATTTAAAGAGGAGCTTCTGTAATAATCACAACCTATGATACTGTATACAGTATATAAAATATGAAGTTCATGATTAAATCTGATGATCTGTTACTGAACAGCCTAGGATTGTGCTCTGTCAAGATGCCAGTTTAGATACCTAATGGTGGCTGTATTTTAAAGCCTGTATGGTAAGGCTAGATATGTAGCAAAAACCTGCTGCCTTCTAGAGTGCCTATGTGGTGCCGCCTGTCAAATCCATCTCACATGCCATATTTCCCACGAATCTTTGGGTTATTCCCTGAACCTTAATATCCAACAGTAACCAAATATATTTGCCAGGGGTTTTCCCTATATCCATCTCATACTTCCCTTCCCAAATTGTGAACAACTTTGCCTTTATCTTTGGGAGTAGAAGCCTGTCTATTTTGGCTAAAAATAATAAACAATAACTGCAAAATCAATCATTCAATCAATCAATCACAGATAAGTGGATAATATTTAATTTCCTCCATGTCAACTTATATTCATTGCGTACATTGGATTTCTGATGAACAGACGGAATTCTCAATTTAATATAGCCAAATAATATGCATCAGAAGTGGAAACAAGTTATTAAACTAGATATGCAAGAGAAACCACCCTTATTCTTCAGTATTTGCAAATTAGCAACAAATGACAATCTACTTGAGCTATTAACGGGGAAACATTAATCAGTTTGCTATATAGTTTATCATAAATTATGACAAGTTCTGAACTGGTAGCTAAATGATAAGAAAGGCAAAAAGAAAAATAATGTATATATAATTAGATAATTTCAGTTGTCTCTCTCCTTATCTTCCAAAGTAACTTCAGCATTTAATTGCTCTAGACAAATCTGTATGCCAAACAATTTCAGATATCTGACAGGAACCCATGCCTCAATTTTTCAGGATCCCCTCCTGGCTAATTCCAGCTGTCCCCCTAATAAGAATACCATTCTTTTCTAACAGTTCAGGTGATGAAAGATGGCAAGGAGGTGCACTTTGCTGAATGAAGTCAGTCTATTAAGATAGAAGGTTTCCTTCCTAAGCAAATCAGCTTTCCACCATCCCACGTGAATTGTGATAACCTTTCCCCAGAAAGGGGTCAGCACCACATTGAGCATTTTTATTTGAGTACAGAATAGCAAACAGCGATTATTTTGTATTAAGTTAGTGAAGGGCAGCATGTGTTCTCCAGCCAGAAAGAGTTACCTCACTTGGCTCTGAACCCAGGAAAAGGACTCATAAGCTTCCTCCTTGTCTTGGCAAGCCAGCTGGGCAGAACATTTCTCAGGTTCAAGACCCATAAGAGCCTTGGTCATTCAGCATACTGGACTCATTCAAAGAATCCATGCAGGAGACTTCCAAGGCTCCTATGTTTGTTCTTCTTTTCACTCAGTAATATGACCATTGTGTCTGGGTTCTAAACAGGAGCCACCAGGCCTACCCACCCTTTGTCATAACACTTACAAAAGTGTACACTTAGAATAAAATTGTAAGTATTTCTGCATTCCATTTGCTTAAGCATGTAATTCTTATAATTGGCAGGCTGTGGAGCACAGGGGTTAGTGGTCATTTAATTTTGTGATGGGAAAATATTGTAAATTGATGGATGAGCATGTAATCTCTGTGAAAAATGTTTTGTTAAATCATCAACACTAGGTTATTTGTCTCTTGGATCAATGACCCCTTCATGGCAGCAAATATTTCACTGTGGTGGTTTTTAATATCTTTCTCCCCATTAGCGCAAGCAGCAACAATTTTAAAGCAGCCACTGTTCCACTCCAATATGAATAGATAAATTGTCAGGGGTTGCCAGCAAGATAGCTTCCACATTAGAAGACTGTGTAGTAGGCAACACTACATACAGTGTTTAAGCTGGTAAACACAAACGGTGCACATTTATTGCTACATCTGAGTTCTCATCCTTCAGTTGAACTTAATGAGCTGTAACAGTGTGATGAGATCAGGGAGAATGGGGTTAGTGTGTATTGAGTGGAAGCCAGATATGGAAGGTCATTGTTCAAGAGCTGCCCTTTCCCACCACTTATCAGCCAAGGAGGAGGGGTGAGAGGAGAAACAGTGTACAGCGCCTGTTGCAAAACAAAATGGGAAACAAGAGTTCAAGAATTTAACCATTTCCACAGCAACGTTTGAGGTATTGCAATATGAATATTATGTTAGAGTGCCTTTTGATTTTTAATGCTTCTGCTGTATGCTTGTAGATATGACTGTTGAAGTGCATCAGCAGCTGGATGACGATCTCTAAAGCTGGCAATGGAATTCTCTGTGCTAGAACTTTTCAAAAAGAGTGTGGGACAGAACTTGTATGTAAAGCAGAATTAATGAACTGACATGAACCCAGCTTCTTCCTTTGTCATTTAACATAGTATACTTTCACTACTTCCCCCATCGTAAAGAATGTTATCCAAATAGCTTGAACCAATGAAAGTCAGAGTTTGTAGGTCTCAGCTGGAACTCAGCTTAACTGCTAAGATACAACACAGTTTCTTAAAAAATGTTTCCAACATTTCAGAATTGTGAAGATGGTTTTCGTAAGGGAAGCCACCCCCTTGAGTTTACAAGAGCTGAGCAGGGCTATTGAGGACAGGACATTTTGGAGATCACTCATTCATGGGGTCTCTATAAGTCAGAGGTGACCTGACAGTACGTAACAACAAGGTGGTTCTCAGTATTCCATTTCAGCTTTTAACTCAACTCTGATTTAGACTTTGTTTCTAACCATTTATTTTTCCAAGTTTTGAGGATCAGATGAAATGAAAACAGCCTACCAAGAAAGAACAAAGTCTCTGAGGACAGCCTTGCATCAATTATTGAGATCTCTGGCAACACTAGCAGATTTTGTTGCAATGAGTTATTTTCAGAGTTGCTTGCACTGTATCATCCCCAAGAGAAACAATGAATCTGAACTCTTGAGATCAAGTTTTACTGAAGACTCAGAGTAACTTGTTTGCCTTAAATCAAGTTCGCAGTAAGGCTATGTATTCTGAAGTGCCAAAAACAAACAAACAAAAAAACCAAAGAGCTTATCTTGATCAAGCAAGAGGTCAGATTCCTGAACTTTCTGAATTGACAAATAATTGAGGTACTTTTTTTAGAGTAATGTGGATGTAGTATTGGCTTCCTCCTGACTGCATTTAAAAAATATATATCTAGCCCTAAGAATATGTAGTCCACTTCCAGGAATAAATCCTCCTTCTCTCATAGCCCCAGTTCAGGAAAACAGGGGCAGGAGACTGGACAGGAATTGTAATATTTAGTCCACACCTTGATTAAATGGGAACCATGCTTGGGCCTAAGCATGATCAGTGGCTGTATTTACCTTGATTTAGTTGAAGCAGGAGAAGCTTAGAGGAGTTTGGGCTGACCCAAAATCTTTCTAAACACTGTCAAGAAGAATAAAGGTCTCTTAATAATGGATGTGCCTGCACCTATCTTTGGAGCTCCTGATTTACCTAAGCACAGTTGGCAGGAGATGTGGTGAGATGAATGAGATGAATGAAATTTAATATACTTTGGTGAAATGTTGCATATTCAGAGGAAACCCCTGGAGTTAAAACTTCAAACGTTTAAAAAACGAAAAGAGATTGTAGCAAAATTTGGTACACTAAACTTTAGTGCACTGGACATATTGGACAAGTATTAGCCAAATGAATGTAAAGGTATAAGGCAAAGTATAGGTTTCTGAAGCAAAATATTTTCTTGAGGTAAAATACGGTATTGAATTTAAAAGAAGCATGCAACATAAATTATCAAAATTATTTAATGTTGTTGTAGTTTTGTTAGATGATTTCTAATGGACTGGCGCATTATTTACAACTCTGTAAAAACAGTATTCAAGAAAAAAAAGAACTACACAGTCTTGCTCATGTCTCATTATGGAGTGAGGTGTATTCAAAGCAGGGTTTTTTCAGAGAAGCAAATTTACATTTTCCGGTTACAATATAATCTTTTGGACACAATACAGTCTATTTCTTCCCTGTGTAATTCTGTCCTGCAAAGACCCAGCTCTTCATATCTCAGAGACTATCTTGTCTTCTTTTCTCCACCAGGAAATTTAGGATGAAAAATTTAGATCATGGATTGGGACAAAGTTAGCCAACCTTGTGTCTTTCAAGTGTTTTAGATTACAATTGCCATAAGCCTCACCCAGAATGACCAAAGGTCAAACACAGGAGTTGTCAGCCAAAACATCTGAAGGTAAAGAATGAAATGAAGGAGGCAGTCAAAGACAGGGTTCCAGGAAAAGTAGGAAGAGAGAAGAAGCAGGAATCAACCAGAAGCTCATGAAAATGAGGTGGTATCATCTTGACCAAAACTAGTTAGAGACAAGAACATGGGTTCACTCAACACCCATTTTTACATATCTATCTTTTTGTCTGCATTTCCATATGTACTACCACCTCAGTACATGAGTATAGGTTACAAAAAAAAGTTATGCTTTCTTATATAGATACATAAGCTTTATATGTACTTAATTACTTGAGAATTTTGTGTGTGCATACTTTCTTTCATTTGTATATAGAATGATTAGTATCTTCTGTTAACATGCTTGTATGATTTAACATGCTTGTATGGTATTTTTATTGCTTTAATGTTATGAACTTTATATTAGCTACAAGTTGGAAGCATGGCCTTTTTAAAAATAAAATTCTGTCTAGAAGGGTTTGAGATGTAACTATCCAGCTGAGATAGCTCATGGAATGTCAAACATTAATTTTGTCATGTGGGTACTAAGCAGAATTTATAAATTCTGGTTACACCACTTCTGGAGAATGTGTTAGCTTTTTAAAAACTTTTTGAAAAATACTGTATTTTGAATAGGTTACATTGAGCTCAGAGGGCAGAGTCTTCTTGCTACTTTGTCTGTGTGCAATGCTCTGTTGTGTGACTCTTCTGGAGTTTATTCAAGAATAAGTCAAATAACTTTTACTTGCACAAGTATGAACCATATTGGAATTAGTGGGAGTGATTTGTGGCTTCTGCAACAGGAAGCTAGAGATTGCAGAACAATTGCAGTATATTGTTTCAGGGCACTCACAGTAAGCAGGATACTGGCCAATCCAATTTTAGTCTGAACTGTAGCAGGCCCATTGGGATCAATGAAACTTAAGAAAGTGGTGAGTAAGAAGTCTGGTTCACTTCAGTGGATCTAGCTTAGTTGGCACTAAAATTGGATCTCACTCATTATATCCTGTATAACTCAAAACACAGGAATAGGCCATCTCAACAGGGCAGAGGGACATTATTCAGATTTGTCAGCTGACCAAGCACCACAATCCCAGAGGGGCTGGGTTAATACAGGTGGGCATGGCTGATTTGAATATTGCAGTTTTTTTTAAAAAAAATCCACTGGTTATGTAAAGATTGCAAAAGTGGGTTTTTGTTAGCTAAAACAGCTATCTTGTTACAGCTGTTTTTCCCAGGAGCCTTATCAATAGTGAAGCAGTAGGATTGAATATGCAGAGGGAAGCATATGTAGGCCAGTTAACCAGGGCTGTCCCAAGACATTTTGCTCCCTGAGAGAAAGGAAGATGAGCCTGACCCTGCATCCCTATTCCATTCAACTGCTCTGACAATGGGGCAGTATCCTCCATTGCAACAAAAGACAGCAGATCAGCATGCTGATCTCTCTCCTTCCAAGCCTCCTGCCATTTCTCAGCACCTGCTGCCTGAGATGATAGTCCCAATTTGCCTAATGGTCTGAGTGGACATGTTAATAATCTGAAATAGGCGCTTTCTAAGGTTTAAGAACAGAACATGTATGGTCAAGCTCATATATACCTCACTAGGTGTGCAGGCATTGCTTGATATTCTGTCTGATGTATATCTGATACAAGAATGGAATGGAACCAGTTACCTCGAGAGGTGGTGAATGCTCCAACACTGGAAGCTTTCAAGAGAAAATTGGAGAACCATCTGTCAGATATCATTTGATTTGTATTCCTGCATCGAGCAGGGGGTTGGACTTGGTGGCCTTATAGGTTCCTTCCAAATAAATTATTCTATGGTTCTAAGAAGAATCAGTTCTCTCTTATGTGTTCATTTGATAAATTCATGGTTATGAGTGTCGGTATATATTTGTTTTCTGTAGTAGCTCAATGTTGCTATTCAAACTCCATTCTGTCGCCAATTCTGGGTAGTGATGATGATCATTTATAGTATATATAGGCTCTGCCTAATCATGTGCTGAAATATAACATGCTGAACAAGTCTTGAAATGGAAAACTGTTTTATTCTGACATGTATTTTCATGCTTGTTGCCCTGTAGATTACATGCAGTTTATAGTATTGCACTGCAGTGTAATATCCTCCCTGTTGTAAAATGCAAAATATTTTGTTTCTTTTTTCTTCTGATTTGCCCCATATCATTGTTATTATTCACCTGTGCAGATTTAATTAAAATTGTGAAACAGTTCTTGTTTTAACAATAATACAACTACAAGACATACCTGACTTTCCCATAAATGGTCAGGTGGTATTTTTCCTGCTGTAGAACCTTTGCAAAAACAGTGCAATTATTAGCGAATGGATTGGCTTACTGTATCTTCTTATAGACGGATTATAAAGGTAGTTTGGTTTCAATATACTGTCAAGTCATGCAGCCAGATATGTACACCCACACCACAAATGTTACATCTCGGTATCTACCTTAGAATTCTTTGCTGTAGAGATACTAAACTATCAGTGTTAGCTATTTTGGGATTTTGAGAAAGAATAGATTATGCTGTGTGAAATGATTCTGTAAAATAGTCCAAATTCTCTCTTCCCCCCCCCCCCCCCGCAACTATGTGTGATCTCACTGCCACTTCTGTGTGTGTGGCCCAGGCTCTGCTGCTGCTTGGTGTAATTATTACTAAACATTTGTTGCCAAGCTCAGCAGTAGTTTTTGGAGGGGGAGGAGCAGATATGCAAGTACGCAACCAAAATTGCTCTGGTTTCCTTATTTAATTCAGTAGAAAATTGATATGAACACGTATAAGGTTTTCAAGGAGTGCAAAAAAAAAAAAACCCTCCAAAAAAGTTTAAGTGAAACTGTAAAAAGAAGGCCAACCTAGATGAGTGTCTTTGTGTGCCTGCATTTCAAAAAACTAAGCAAGGCAAAAGGATTTGATTTATGTGATTTTTAAATATGAAACTAGGAAATAAAAATGATAAAAAAACCTGTTTGCTCAAAGCTAGAACTGGGCTTCCAAAATTTTGGTGGCTGATAAATAAATAAAATATCAAACTCCACATTTTGATTTTAGTTATGCATGACACAGACGAGTTTCTGATTTTTTTTCTATTTACTGCTCACTTGTTTCTCTCTGCAGTAGAATTTCTAAAGAAAAACCTTGTCATTCAGCTAAATGTACGCTGCACCACTGTGCACTGGTGATCATAAGAACATGCTCATCCAGCATGTGCCAAGGCTCTGGGTAGTATATAATCTGCAATTTTCTGGGAACAATGTTCAGTCAGATGTCCTATGAGATTCAAAGCAATTCCAGAAATCATGAAGCCAGATGTCCTACTTTGGCCTTGATGGATAATTTTTCCAGATGCATTTTGCCTCTGACTAACTGCTTTTGTTCTTGATGATAATAGCTTAGAATCATGCTTTCCTCCCCCATGGTTCCCCCCCCCTTTTTTTTCATAGCTGTAAATCAACTCACTGTGAAATACTGTACAGCAAGGTTTGGATTTTTTGACTGTTTTGTGGCCGAATGTATATAAGAGTTTAAGTCCAGTTAGCTGAACTCCAGTGAGAGCCACTGGTGCTATCAAAGACCATCTTTAAAAGGTGGGCTCTCTTGATAGCCAAGTCTTATGTATATGCATGGTCTTCTTCTGGCTGTCATACTGGAGTAGCCTCTGTAGTGCAAAGTGTATACAGATAACATGAACTAGATGTGTAAATGAACCCTGTTACTACTTTCACTTAATATTTTCTAGCTTTTCTGTGTCCTTCATGTGTGGACACATTTTGCCAAAACAAATTAATCCAAAGCTGAAGGTCCTGCCAAGGGCATTGGTAACAAGTTGCTTCCCTATTTCTTCATTCTGTGGTCATTTTGATTTGCTGAAGACGGGAATGAGGCACCTAGACTTTCATCTGATGGAATGCCTAGATAGGAGTTTTCTCTTTTTCATTGCTTGTCAGGTAGAGGAAAGAAAAGAGACAGGATCTGATTTTCTGGCCTAATTAGGATATTCTCTGTCATCATGCTTTTCCAGTAATGGGATGTAGTTATGTAGGCTGAATGCTTTGGATTCTGTTTTGCATCTAGAAGGTAGTAATTTTGAGCTTGAATTACTTCTTTAAATCTGCCATTTGTATGGGTAATCAGCCATAACCAAAATTCAGTTGCTCCTCTGGAGCTGCAGGAGTGCCGTCACTTGCAGCCGTTAAAAAGTTCCTGTTTCATTGTGTGTGGGTCACATGCAACCCTAATCAAATCAGAAACTCTTTAATTAGCAGCAGTCTGCTGGAGGTCATGGTGGTGCCACTGCACTGGAAGAGCAACTCAACAGGACACTAGCCACTGTTAACAGTATACTTTACTTAAAGCTTGAAATGTTGGGTTTAAAAATTAACTTCTTAGTGTTAAATGTTATGAAATTGGAAATTAATTTATTGCTGCTAAAGTTAAAAGACGAAAATATTTACGTTGTTGAGTATTAATTTATGACTTGGATTATTCATTTTGAAATGAACAATAGGATTTTCCTTCACTTTCTTTGGCTCCCTCAGGAATGTTGTTTTTTTGTTGTTCTACAATTGCTGTCCCCAATCTGGCCTTTATCTCCAGATGCACTATGTATCCTGTAATACAATTGTTAACTAAGAATTGGAGTTTTGCTGTGAAAACTATTAGGTAGAGGACAGTTGTGTACCCCATCATAGGATCTCACCTCTCCACTAACAGAGAAGGAGAAAATGGTGTACGTCAAACAAGACTAAGGCCCTGGTCACATAAGAGAAATGTTCTCTAGTTATCCCCCAGTTAGTTAGTTGTTGTTTTTCCTGGTCACACGATGCATAATCAAGATCGAGACATTTTCCCAGGCAGCAGTGTAACTGCAGAACATTTCCCCATCACCAGGAGGGTTGTTTTATTTTGTACCTTTGTTGTACCAGTGGACTCCTTACCGGGATAGCCTGAGTACATGATCTGCCCCACTTCTTTTCCAAATCAAAGCCAGGATGGTGGCTAGCATTACTGCGGCACACATGAATTTTTTAAAAAATTTCGTGCCTGATGCATCCATATGTATATTTCCCCTTGAAGCAAGAGAGAAAATAAACCAGTACCATGGTATAGCCAGCCATAACGATTCAAATGGGAGGAAATAAATCGGTCCCATTAAAAGTTCTTGGGACATTCAACCCGAAATATAAACCACATGACCACGATTCAGTACAACAGAGGTATGGAAAGTATTGTAAGAACTACAAAGCATTTCCCTCATGTGACCAGGGCCTAACTCTAACCAGAGCCAATTAATTGCTCTGACCACTTCCAAATGTATTTCTTTAGCATGATGCTACGGAAGCTTTTCATGGAAAAATAGACTCAACCAAAGCCTGCAGAGCTGCCCCCACCTTACTTTCCCAGAGGTTATAAAGGTCACAGCATCCAGTTCCATTGCCCAACTGAGGGACTCCTGACATCATTCAGCTATGGTTTCCAGACATTCTGTCCATTTGTGCTAGTTAGGGCTTCTGTCCATAAAAATCTGAAATGCCAAGGTTAGGAGTAGAGTTACTTCCCATTTCTGGGGCAGAGGGGCATGCATACACAGGCGTAGCATCGGGAACTTTTTCAATGGAAATAAAATGCGTTAAGGTTTCTTTAAAAGTGTTTATTTTAAAATGTTAGATACAGTAATGCTTTTATTCTCACTGGATGGCAAAAGTAACTGACAAGCTCTAACCTATTCTATTTTTTTTTTAAAATAATTTTTATTTTTCTAACACATATAGACCTACAAGATCAACAAAACATACAAAACAAACAAAAACACATAGGTGGGGAGGCATTTTCCTTACAATATTATCCATTATATGAATCTGACTGCATCAACCTTATTGCTCTCAAATATTTAGTTCAATATAAAGCATCCTAAAGTTATGATAATTCTGGTGATTGATTTTTTATAGATTCTTTCTCTTGCATTCTTATCTATCCAATTATATCTCAGAATATCAATGCTTTACAATCATGAGTAATCAACATTTCAAAAAACAAAAAGATATATCTATCTATCCTTAACTACATAATCATGTTATAATTCATATATACTTGATACAGTATCTCTATGTGAGTGCCTTACAATTAATATTGTATTCACCATAATATGTGTCTATGCATACATATATTTCATATCAACATTTCAGATGTTTAATTCAATATATAGCATCCTAAATCTATAGTGATTAATTTTACTAGATTCTTTCTCTTGGATTCTTATCTATCCAACTACATATTAGAATATCCATGCTTAACAATCATCAGACATCAACATTTCAGAAGACAAAAAGATATATATATCTAACCTTATTTACTTAATCATGTTACAATTCATAATGTATTTCTCATGTTACTTTATATGTAAATATATCTCTCTCACACCAATGGTTTCTATTATTTATTCAGCAAGTAACTTTCCCCCTTTCATTTTTGCTTATCAGCTCCAGTATTATCAATCCAAGCTTGGCCTCTCGCCTCTTTTTTGCCAGTTTTAAAATGCCTTGCCAGTTTTAAAATGCCATCTATAAAATCTCTTTAAGGCATTTTCTGTCCGATTTACTAATTTCATCCCAATATAGTCAATGTCTTGATTTTGGAGCAACATAGATCTGTCCGATCTCTGATCATAAATTTCTGCCCTCAAATTCGCCCATTTCTCCCCCTTTACATCCATTCCCATCGATACAATCTCAATATGCTTTCCCCCCTCTTTCCAACCTCCCCTTTTGTCCTTTTTGAGCAATTCATCAAACTTTTTGAGAAAAACAGTCTCTCTCTCTGGCAATAGCAGTTGTTGAGTAGGTTCAATGGTTTGTTCAGACATTTCATATAGCTTTAAGACAGTCTCTCTCTCACTCTCTGACGCAGACATTTCATCCTGCTTTAAGACGCTCTCCATCTTAACATGCAATCCAAGAAGTGTCGCCTTAAATTCTGCCTTAGCTTCTAAAAATTGAGCCTTAATTTGATTGATGATATCCAGTTGGAATTCCTGAAGAGATCTCTTGAGATAAATCTCCATTGTGGGTTCCAATAATGAGTCTCCCCCTCTATCCATGGCCATAACAGTCAGCAGGCTGATTACTCAGATTTCCCTCTTGATTTATTAGCCAGTCCACACTTAAAGACCTGCGAAGGACACTCTAATTGTAGCTCCAGCCATGTTAAGGATGTTATTTGATTTATAATCCACCTTTGTAGCTCGATATAGAGTTACATAGGTTAAGTTGTGGAGAGTTATTTAAAGTTCTTAAGTGCTGAATTTATGAAAAAGCCAGTTCTCGGGGAGGAAGGGTTAAGAGAGAAAAGACAGTTGGTTTCGTTTTTCCCAGTTCTCTCAGCTGTGACGCAGTAAGAAAGACTCCAATGTTACAGGCATTACCAAAGTTATGCCGCTTGAGATCTTTCTCCTCATCAGCTTCCAAAAGAACACATCTGATCTTTTACTTGCTGTCGCTTAGCAGCAGATCATTAATCTCTGTTCATGCAGTCAGGTAATAAATCTTCAAACCTCCCCCTCTCCGGGCAGCTAACTCACCAATCATGGCGACTACACGAGCCAGTTGCGTGCGGGAAAAGAAACTCTTCCAAAAGACAGATTGCCGTCTGAAATTCGGCGTTTCCAACCCCCGCTTGCTGCAAGTCCACTCTCCTGTGGAAAACTTGCCCCCCCTTCTCCTGGGGGGTCCGCTGACTCGGAGTAAACCCAGAGGAATCCAGAGCCCTGGAATTTCCCCTGTTCTCGCTGCCCGTTGCTCCACCCCTCTAACCTATTCTATTAAGTGAGCAGCTGCAAACTAAGCTCACAAGAGTTGTGCTGAACTTTCATACACCAATATTGGGGCTGTGGAAATTGGGTGTTTGCTCCCCCCTCCTGCTGAAAGTCTCCCGAATCCCTTCTCACCCCTTTCATTATTTTTTTCAGTCTCTTTACCCTCTTAATCAACCATCACTTTGATGCCCCATCTCCACTCAAATTGAATGTTTTTGTAGGATTTTGTGAATTCATCCTATCTAGGATCTCATAAGTATGGTTATGATCTAGTTAGGGCCCTCTTAACTGTATTTGGCCAGCAAGGAAGGGAGAGTGCTAGCCTCTTCTATCATAGTGAGCCATATTGCTCACTCAGCAAAATCAGGCACACCACATGTGAAGTAGCTTTGATTTTGCTGCCACAGGTTTAAAAGGCTTTCACATGAAATCTGGGGTGATCACCTGCATTTTCAGGAACCACTCTCTTTTACAGTCAGTCATGTGTTTGCTGAACAAAATGACCCCCTTGAGCAGAAATCTGGGATCTGTAGTCCAAAATGTAACTTTCCAGTCTCTGCTAAACTCATGAAGTTGGTGGCATCTAGCAGTAAAGTTGGTGGCATCTAGCAGTTCTGACAAGACATGGTGTTTTGTATATAATCAGTATGTACATTTTGATATTCTGTACCACGAAAAGTAAAAATTTCAACATTTTTACAGTTTTTAAAAACAACAATGGTAGAACTGTTAGCAGATTTTACAAAAAAAAAATATTGGTAGGTCCATTTATTAAAATGACCTGAGGGCGTCATCTGACTGTGCATCAGCTGGACAACTGTTATTCAAGACAGTAGTACAATTTGTAGTGTTCCAGATATTGGTGGAATATAACTCCCTTCACGAGCTGAGGCTCACAGAAATTGCAGTACAAAAGCATCTGGATGACCACAGCAGATTGGCCACCCCTGCTTTAATGACTAGAATTCCTTTTTAGTGGTAGATTGTCATCCTCATTCTGGAAGGAACTTCCTACCTTAACACTTCGAGGTTTAATTAAGCCAGGATAAAAACGCTCCTCCAGAAAGTGGCTGCTATCATTTGCATAGATTGGCTGAACATAGTACTCGCAAGTATTCTGGACAGAACTGCAGCTGGTCACACAGTTTTAGAAGGTTGGAAAAACAAGGCTGGAGCTGATATTTGCATGGAGTGTATAACACAGGACTGCCAAAAGAAAATAAACTCATGCTGGTGAGAGCTGAAGTGTAGATTCTTGGAAGGATAAGATAGGGATCACAATGCCCACAAACAAGCTGTAGTATTCTTCTCTGGAGTTTGACAAGCATGAGTAATTTTGCATTAAACAAGGTTTCTGGCATCATAAATATGGTGTATGGTTCTGTGTGTGTACAGGGCTGGGCTGTTTTTGGTACTTCAGATGTTGTTCTTAATGAAAACTCTAGCCAAATTGCTCAGATTGCCTTGTTGGAAAGCAAAAGGGACATTACGTATAGCTGTTGTAAATTTATTCATGCTGTGAATCCTTCCTAGGGCTCTAAAGCAGTTCTTGTAACTTGTCTCCCCTGTTCTTGGTAAGTGGTAATGAAGAAGGAGGGCAAGGATGAGCAGAATCAATGGAGCAAAAAATGACAATGGAACCATTAGTTTGGCTACAATTCTGAATCTTCAGGAAGTTGAACTCAGCGTGGCTTACTTCTCTGAGCTTTACTTCTAGCTACACTGTTGTCTCAAAATGCCTGGTGCTTCCCTCTGCTGGATATTACAGAATAGCCATTGCAGAATTTGGTTCATAATCAAAGAGGCATAATCTAGTCAATTGTTGGACAATAAACTCAAACAATTAGAAACTTTTTTCGTAACCACACAACTGTAGTTTTACAGTTGTATGAAGTTCTGTAGCAATTCTAGACTTATTGATGCCTTATTTAGTTGATGTTTAGTGTCTGTGCCAGAAACTAGAGTGAGGGAATGCATCCCTGTCTGTGCTGCTTTTCTGGATCCTTTCAGCACTTTTCAGGACCATCAATCATAGTATGTTTCTGGATTACCCAACCAAGATAAGGGGAGGAGAGGGCCAGGTTCATAATGGTTTAGGCCCTACTTTAAGGATTTGTTCCAGAAGATGATTCTGTAAGTCTGTTATTCACTTTGTTGTTGTATGGTGTCTCACATGCTTCTGTGCTGTCCCCCACATTATGCTATGTCTACATTAAATTGATGGGTGAGGTTATCTGGAAATCTGAGGTATAGTGTCATAAGTAGGGGGAGGATTTCTGTGACATTTCACATTTTCTCTGCAACCTACATTTGAACCCATAAACAAGTTCAAACATGTTTATGAGTAATATGGCCTTTCTCACCAGATTACTCATAAACATGTTCAAACCCACCCAAGAGCTCAAACATAGGTTGCAGAAAAAGTATGTTGGGACTGGTTTTTTTGTGGGGTGGGATTTGTGTTAGGAATTTGGTTATTCCTCTTTTTTTAGCAGAGCACAGAGCATTTAAAAACACAGAAACATACTTAGTCCAGTCTCACTGCCTCTTCCCATTTCATACAAATCTAGATCCTTCTAGAGTTAAAAAGTCACTCTAGATCTATCTTTAGATAAAATGAACTATTGTTACTCACAGTTATCAGGTTGTAGTTATGATCAGAGGAAAGAAGGATAAAATTGAGTCTCCAGTGTGTAGGCTGCTCGTCTAATTGACATCAAGGAAGAAGAGAGAGCAGTCAGCAAAACAATATAATTCAAAGTAAACAGGAAGAAAGGGCTGGCCCCAATGCCACAGGTGGGAGAAAATGTTATTAATCAAGCTAATGGCAAAGAACAATCACTTTGGATTGCAACCCTTCTCTCACTAATACCCAGTGTCAGCTTCCTGTTTTCCCAACAAAGTGTCCTGATGACACTGTACTTTATGTCTTTTTGCCATTACATTCCTTAGGGAACATATATCTATATCTGAAATTATAATCAACAGAACAAGGACAGACTGCAACTTAATCCAAAGAAGACATGCTAACAGTTTATTCATCTTTAGGTCAGGGAAGACAATTTCTCTGTGTTTTAAATGAGGTGACGTTTATCCAGAAGAATCAGACTTCTGGAGTATCCCTCTTCTCTGAGCCTGGATATACAAGTGATGGTTGTTGCCTGGAGAATATTACCATAGGTTCGGTATGTGTGTCAACTGCATTTTTCCCTTGAAATTTCAGATTTGCTCAAGGTATCACATGCCCTAATTACTTCTTATTTGGACAATTCTGCACACAACTGCCTTTGAAAATGGGAGCAAAAAATACAACTTGTTGAAAATGTTGTCAATTCATTGATTAGAGTATGATTCCATTGTTGCAACACTTGCATTGGCTTTCAGTTCATTTCCAAAGCTGAAGTGCTGCTTGTGACCATTAAAACCTTAAATGGTTTGGGATTACAGTACCTTAAGGACTATGTGCTCTATTAGGAGACTGGTTGAGCAATAAGATTTTTAGGAAATGCTTTTCTTGGTGTCCCTTTGGTGAGTGACTGGTAGGAACATGAGAAAAGGTATTTTTGCTGCCTCCACATAAACTTTGGAATTCCCTCCAATTCAAAGTTTGCCTCACCCTCTATTTAATGGTGTTCCGCTGAGGCTGGATTTTACTTTGATCCGGTTTTTGGTATGCTTGAATATATATTTTGTGTTGTTGTTTCAATACTGTTTATTTTTCTGATATGTTTTATCGATAGTGTGTATATATATACAAAAACAAATGTATACAAAACATATATATATATATGTTTTTGTATACATTTGTTTTTGTATATATATACACACTATCGATAAAACATATCAGAAAAATAAACAGTATTGAAACAATATTCAATACTGTTTCATATATTTCATATATATATATGTTTTTGTATACATTTTGATTGGTTTCCTTTGCTTTTTAGCCACCTTGAGCTATTTTCTGTCATGATATATACCACTATAAACCTAGATGGCTGGATGAAAGGTCTGGCAAAGGAATTCCAAGGGAATTTTGCCCTTGGAAATTAGAAATCTATATCTGAAATCCTGTTGCTTAGCGTAGCAAGTCACAACTAGTGCAGGTCCATTTGAATCAGTGGAACTTAAAGAGGAATTGACTCAGCAAATGCCTGCTGATTCAGTGAGCCTACTGTATTGCTTCTTACAGTTGTAATCAAAATTATTCAACCCCCTTTGCAAACCAATACTGTAAATCAGGTTTATTGTCAGAATTTACAGACTTTCAGCTGTTTGCAATGAACAAATGAAACAAAAGCAATTGAAATAGCTCAGCACAATAAATGTTTCAAGTGGTTTCCCCAAATTCAACTGAAAATGCAAGTGACAATGAATTCTGCAGTCTCAAAATTATTCAAGCCCCTGAATAGAATCCCTCAAAACAGCACAAATATGCAAAACAAGTGTTGTCTCCAGCACACTTGATGCAACGAATCAAGGGCTTTATTAGTTGCACTAGGTGTGCTTGAGCTGGAACCCATGAAATACCTGAACTGGCTAGGGGTTTGGTGAGTGTCACGTTTGACTGCATGTTAGAAATGAGGCTAAATCAAAAGAATGGTCCAAAAAGTGAAGAGAAGAGATCATCACCCTTCAGAAGCAGGGAACATGATACAAAAAGATAGCAAAGGCACTGAAGGCACTAGAGACACCACTGGAAGTATACTTCGGAAGTTCAAAGTTGAGGGAACAGTGGTTACACTACCTGGACAAGGCAGAAAAAGGAAGCTATCAATGGCTGCAACCAGATTTCTGAAGGCAGGTTGAGAAAAAACCCTGACTGACTGCAAAAGCCCTGCAAGCAAGACTTGGTGGCAGCAGGCACTGAGGTTTCAGTTTGCACAGTGAGATGTGTACTAAACACTGAAGGTTTCCATGCTAGAACTCCAAGATGTACACCACTACTGACCCAAAAACACAAGAAAAGTTGGCTTCAGTATGCTAAAAATAATATACATAAGCCACAGAGGTTTGGGGATTCTGATCTGTGGAGCACTGAAACAAAACTGGAACTTTTTGGCCAAATGGATCAGCAGTGTGTCTGGAGGAAGAAGAATGAAGCGTATGCTGAAAAGGACACCCTGCCTACAGTTAAGCATGGTGGTGGCTTGGTGATGCTCTTGGGCTGCTTTGCCTCCTCTGCCACTGGAAACCTGCAGTGTGTGGAAGGCAAGATGGATTCACTGAAGTATCAAGAAATCCTAGGAGAAAACATCATGCTGTCTGTGTGGAAGCTGAAGCTTGGGTGTCATTGGACCTTCCAACAGGACAATGATCCCAAGCATATCTCAAATTCCACCAAGGCTTGGTTGCAGAAGAAGTCCTGGAAGGTTCTGCAGTGGCCATCACAGTCACCTGACTTGAACCCCATAGAAAATTTCTGGTGGGATTTGAAGAAGGTGGTTGCAGCAATCAAAACCAAGGCTATTACTGATCTGGAGGCCATTGGTCATGAGGAATGGGCTTAGATTCCTCAGGAACGCTTCCAGAAGCTGGTGTCTGGCTATGCATCTCATTTGCATCAGGTCATAACAGCAAAAAGGTGCTCTACTAAGTACTGAAGATGCTTGCCATGAAGGGACTTAATAATTTAAGACTGCAGAATTCATTAAAAATTGCATTTTCAGTTGAATTTAGGGAAACCACTTGAAGCATTCATTGTGTTGAGCTATTTCAATTGCTTTTGTTTGATTTATTCATTGAGAACTGCTGAAAGTCTGTAAATTTTGACAATAAACCTGGTTTGCAATGGAGGTTGAATAATTTTGATCACAACTGTAACCGTGTTAAGCAATAGCCTTTGTGATGGTCCAACCAAGTAACTTGCCTGGATTTCCCTTCTTCAAGCCAAGGGAAGGGGAGAGATATTTGTGAAGGAGGGAGGACAGACTGCACTTTGATTGAGACAATTTGAGAGTGAGACAGAAAACTATATTTGGGACCTTAACAGCATTTCCTTGAAGTTCTGATGTGGAAGGAGTGGAGTTTGGCTTTTTGCTGGAGTGTCAAAATTGTGTCTCGACATATATTTGTAAATAAGCGAGATATTACAAAACTCTTGCAAATGACTTTGTTCCAAAGAGAACAAAGAATCCTAGAAATTCTCACTGCTGAAAGGAGTATGGTGCTTGTAATGATATTATGAATGAATAAATGAATGAATGAATAAACTAATTCTCTCTGAATTTTATTGGGTCACATATTGGCTCTGTTGCACCTCTTAACATGCCTAAAGTGTTGCATTAATTACTGGCAAAGAAAATCATATCCACCAAGTACGTAGAATATTCTGGATACATATATAAGACTCCTTTTCTTGGCTTTCTTTTTAAATATTTGGTTTTGTGGGTAGATATCCTAATTACAAGGGTAACTGGTAAGTAAGCCAATGGCAACTGTGCCATCTGCCTTCCCTTTTAAAATTGTTATAAACCATCCAGCCATTCAGAACAATATTCTAAGACTGTAGCTTTTAGTTGTTGCTTTTCCAGCAAACAAAGAAACTACAGGTCTCTTCTTACCATCCCCTAACTGCATATCTTACTGAGATTATTTCATAAACCTAAATGGGATCGCCATAATTTAATTTAGGTTCTGTTTCTGTTGGGAAGGCACATGATACCCACCATCAATTTAGAACATAGATTCATATTGATTGTGAGGCAAATGCTGATGAAAAACAAAACCCAAAGCAGTGAATTCCAATGTAAAAAAAAGCTGTGCAACTGTATGAAGTAACTTGGCCAAATTATTTTAAAGCAAGCCTGGTGGGCTTGATATACTGTAAAATGTGGTTGCTACACTGGGTGAGAAGTAACTAGTGTTCAGGAGGCAGATTATCCTATATTTTTTAAAGTATTGGTATAATTTAATACAGTGATTCATGCCATCATTATTGGAAATCTTTTTTAAACTATTTTGTGCCATGGATTTCAGACCTGATTTAAATGTGAGACCAACAGAGTGAAAAGGACATACCTAACTATGACCAATTACACATATTTGGCATCCTGTTTAAATGGAATTGCCTCAGATATGCATACACTGCTAGAACACTAGTTCACAGCTCAGATGTGCCTGATAAAAAAATACTAGGTGTGTAGAACACCCAGAACCTGGAAATGTTACTCTTTTAAAGATTACAGCTTTCAGAATCCTGAAGCCATCATGGTGACTGTGATTGTGGGGACTGTGATCCAAAAAAGTAAGAACAAGGAAAAGGCTGTGTGGTCCCCAAGATTACACAAATGTAAGAGTGGGCAAAACCTTTTATTGGACCACTAAAAAATAATGGATAGTGCAGAAAATTTTTAGACAAGATTCCAAAAATGGATGATAGATGTCTGTGATCCCAGACTCAGGTTTCAGAAGTCCTCTGGAGGCACCTTCCTCTTCTCTTCTCATGAGTGTGTTGAAAGGGCATGTTGGACTTGCTTCTGTTCTTTCAAAATCTTCTGTTT
Organism: Intellagama lesueurii; assembly: GCA_037013535.1. Taxonomy (NCBI): domain Eukaryota; kingdom Metazoa; phylum Chordata; class Lepidosauria; order Squamata; family Agamidae; genus Intellagama; species Intellagama lesueurii. Next base: position 188,419,170 of record JBAJHW010000003.1, on the reverse strand, counting down.
TTCTTTGGAATGGATGGGAAAGAAAGGAACCTGTCATAAAGGTTCAAGTAACTGCAGTGCTGCGTATATAACTTGTCTTGACTTATTTTGTGCATTTTTTCTTTCTTTTCTTTTCTGGGAGGTTATATGAGGTAAACCGAGGGCAAGAGTGGAGACAGTCCAGACAGCAAATGAGCATAATGGAAAAGAGATGTTGTACAAGTAGGTCTCTCAAATATATGCAAAGTGGCACACCTGTTGCTGTTTAGTAGTAGTTTGTGCCTAAAGCTGATCTTAAAACACATTCACTGTTCTCTTCCCCCCCCCCCCCCAAGTTATTAGTACACCTTTCTGGTAAAAGTTCCTCTTTTGTGGGAATGCAAATCATATCACTGTTCATCCCATAATCATATTGCAAATCTCAATTGATCTTGGAGCCCGCTAAAAAGTTGACATTGAGTTGGTTTAATAGGATTTTGTGCATGGGTGCACATATCTGCATGGCTGGCTGGGTGCTTCAGTATGGAAGGTAGGGAGAAGGCAGTACTTTACATAGACAAAAACATCTACAGTTCTCGTCTAAATTTTGTTTCTAATATTAACAGGATCAGCTTAGCAGTGAGAAGACAGACATCTGTCTTGCCCCTCACTGCTGCCACATTCCATCCAAGACGAGAGAATACATACATAAAACCATACATAAAAATAACCATGTTAGTCTGTTGAAGCAAAACCAGCAAGGGTCTGATCACACCTGAACAATTGACAAGTTTTATTTGGCCAGGATTTGTGGACTGCACTGGGTGATGAAGTAGTGGACTCTATAAAAGCTTATGCCAAATAAAGCCTGTTAGTCTTTAAGGTGGTACAAGACTCTTCATGGTTTATGGTAAGACTAGTTATTGCTTACTGTATGGTAAGACCAGTTGTTAAAAATTAGCAGTCTCTCATCATGAGCACATTCTTCACAATCTTTATTGGTAGTCCTGTTTTAAAAGAAAGTACACAGAAGCTTCAGCTGATCATTCTGCACTCAATCTTATCCAAACAGCTGAGAAGCTGTTTGTCCTCACAGTTCTAATAGAAACCAGTAACTTAAGAACATTCTTACACATATCTACTCATAAATAAGCCTCATTCAATTCATTGGGGCTTACTCCTGGTAGGTAGACAATTGCTCTATTTTGTACTGTAGCATGAGAGATTACTTAGGAATCAGTAATGAATTTAATTTCCTGATTTGTTTCAGTTTTCATATGTTCTCTCATAATTCTCTCATAATGCAACTGATCCCCTAAAATACTTTTTTTTGCAGATACTAAAATACACATCTGATAAATGTATTGCAAAATTTAGAAAAGTACACAGTCTGAAGTATGAGCGGTTTAATCATGTTAGTTCATGAAGTGCCAGTTACCTTAGCTGTTTCAAGAACGCAGACAAAGTAACATTCCTATTAGTCTATCAGTCAACAAATGAAAATGTAAAATTCTATACATTCGGTGTTTTATTCAGGCTACTTAATCTTGATTACATTTTTAATAAATCTATTTTAGTAGTGTGGTGGTTTTTTTTTTTTTTTTGGACACCCCCTGGAATAAAATATTTGCATTTGGAATTCAAAGGTCTCTATAATATGAATAAGCTTGAACTGACCAAGCTTGTAAATGAGCCCATAAAAGTTGCTAGCCTGCAGTTTTCTTTACTAGCCTCCTTATGAACTGAACAGAATTGAAAACAGGAGGATTATTGTTGTATACATCCAGAAGGTTACATTCACAACTTTATTTATTTTATATTATAAAATTACAGCAGCATATTTTATACTATATGAACCAGACAAAAAGACATACACTAAGACAGAGGATCTGCTTTAGGTAATGGAGATACCAGGATATGATAATTGCCAAAGGAAAATGAGTGGCTGCCAAAGTTCTCTTGGGTGGCTGGCTCAAGGCTTACCATTTCCTATTGAAGCCTGCAATACAATTTAATGCAGAAGGAGAGAATGGAAGGAAGTTTGCAAGTTCCATAAGCAAGGATTTTTGCAGACGGCAAGAATCAGAGAATTGATCCCAGATGAACAGTCACAGTGCCCAAAAACAGAAAAGGGAAAAAAAAAAAATCTCAAGGAGGGTGGAATGATAGAATGCCAGTTCTTTATTTCCTTGCTATTTTGTTTTCATTTGTTTAGTTTTACAATGTTGGACTATTCTGTAGACCTTTGGGAAAGATGAGCTTGTATATCTAATAAATGGTGTCTGTAAGAAACTGGAATATTTGTGAACAGATATTTTTTATTCATAGAAAGGTAGTCTACCAAATGTACTCACACCTTTTTCCATAGGACTGACCTGTTCCACTGCCCAAGTGATAGACATTTGTCTACCAAATATGGAATTTGAAGGCATGATAGATGCCAGTCCTTGGTGGTAGTGCAAATGTTTTTATTGTTGTATCTGAATAAACCAATCAGTCCACTATACTAGATAAGATCCATAGCTGTAGGTCACTTATGATATGGAAAATTAGGGTTCAAAAACTAGCATGGGCATAGGATCAGAGCTGACTCACCCATTTCATGTTGTAACATGCAGACCTGGACTGCACCAGTGTACCAGAAGATGCAGCAGCCATGACTTAGTGCTGTCAACTCTGACTACTGCCTGATGTAATAGGGAAGACTCCAGAGGCTAAATCCAATTTTAGTCAATCGAAAATTCACTCTAATCAAAATCAATAGGATTTACATTAGTGTTGACTAACAAATCCCATTAATTTCAGTGGGTCTATTCTAGTTACAATTTTGAAGAGGAAGAATTCCCTCTTCTTTGTACAGTGGAGGACCAAGAGGTAATCCAACTGATAGTCCAAATCAAAATAGATCCACTAAATTATTAGACTTACATGTATGTTGACTTAATCAATCTCATCCATTCAGTTGATTGAGTCTAGCTGGGACTGTGAGTTGAATATAGCCACAAAAATTCCTGGATGACATCTGGCAAGATGTGCATATACTGATGTTTACAGCGTAGCCATTTTAATGTGGTATGAAAATAAGAATTCATAAATAAATGACATTTTCCTTCCTTCCTTCTTTTGTATCACTATATATAAGAGAGTCGTAGGCAATCAGGTACCTGGTAGACACATAGCCAGCACTATAGATTGGCTCTGTCTGTTTTGTGTTCCCAAATATATGTTTTAGCTTCACATTTTGCAGCATCTAGAGTTATACCAATAAAGACCTAAGTCCAGTTTACTCCTGCTTTGTCGTTCCTGTTTGGGCAATGGAAAACGTTAATGGACACTATATAGATATCTCTCCTGGAGCCTTCTTATAAAAGTCTAAAGAGCAGCAGCATAGGTTTCTGCAGAATGCTTTGATTGGCTGATTTACCCATGATGCTTTTTGTCTTTAAATATATATAATCTATAATCTATATTGCAAATACTGAGTTGCTTTAATGGTGATTAGTGCTACTGAAATATTCTTGGGTTTTTATGGCTCCTGGTGATCAAAGACAACATATATTTCTATAACTCTGCAAAACTGCCCACATATGTACTATTCTACCATTTCTGTGTGCAATAGTAAGGCGTACTTACAATATGTTGGAATGAAGTGAAACATAAAAGTTACTATCAGTTCCTGGTGAGTGAGTGATTCAGACTTATTTCTGAGTAGATACATGGGGGAGTATGCTATAAGTTGTTCTGCATGATCATGATCAGTAAACACGTTTAAAAATGTAGTCTTTCCGTCCTTATTTCCCTCTCATTTATGGAATATTTTAATAATGCATTTTCTTTATGGCCGATAAGACTTCCAGTTTTAATATGGTTTCTGATTTAAGAAGAGAATGTGACAGGAAACAAAATGATGACGACGACGATTAGGATGATTATGACAATGATGGTGATGACAACAACAAGTTGCTATATTTATTATATCCCATTTCTCGCTGTTTGTCCTCACATTTTCTGAGACTAAGAAAATGTTGCTTAAGCCAAAAATATTATCTCCTTCTTTACTTGAACTCCCTTATTTTTTAGCTTCAAAAATGCTAAAGCATTTGCAAACCTAGGTCTGTCTCTCCCTGCCCTGCCTATGTATGAGACTAAAACTTGTACATAAACTGATAATTAATTGCTCTTGCTATTGTGTATCTCCAGAGATCTGAAGAATAACTTGATTAGTACTATTGAGCCCGGGGCCTTCTTTGGACTTTCAGAACTGAAGCGTCTGTAAGTATTAATTCCATCTGAATTACCTTAGAAATAGTACTCATATTGACATTTCTGTCCTTGGGGAATTTGGAATATGTCACCAAGCAATTATAACATGTAGGACATATTATCTACAGTTTGGTCTTTTTTCAGACTTCTTTCTATGCATGATTTATGATTTATTTGTACAAATAAGTATAATTTAATTCTTGTTTTTGAATTAATGAACATTTAAAATTAGCCTTGAAGGTTCAAGGAAACTATAATTATGGATAAAGAAAAATGTGTCTATACCTAAGAATTGATTAGTAATTTATAATCTCATATGAAAAGAAAAGGTTCCATTTATTTTTTCTTATTAAGACATGTATTTATCATAACTTCAGCTTTACTGGAAAGGAGAGAATAACCAATTTCTTTTTAAACAACTTAAATTTACTGGGATTTCATTATACCTGATAAAAATCCTGTTTCTCTTCTTCTGCATTTCAGTTATTTAAGTGCCAAAAATGAAATGGCTAAAATGAATTGTTAGTCTCAACTATATAAGGTTGTTGTTGTTTAGTCGTTAAGTCGTGCCTGACTCTTCGTAACCCCATGGACCAGAGCATGCTAGGCCCTCCTGTCTTCCACTGCCTCCCGGAGTTTGGTCAAATTCATGTTGGTAGCTTCAGTGACACTGTCCAACCATCTCGTCCTGTTGTCCCCTTCTCCTCTTGACTTCACTCTTTCCCAACATCAGGGTCTTTTCCAGGGAGTCTTCTCTTCTCATGAGATGGCCAAAGTGCTGAAGCCTCGGCTTCAGGATCTGTCCTTCCAGTGAGCACTCAGGGTTGATTTCCTTCAGAATGGATACGTTTGATCTCCTTGCAGTCCAGGGGACTCTCAAGAGTCTCCTCCAGCACCACAATTCAAAAGCATCAATTCTTCGGTGGTCAGCCTTCTTTATGGTCCAGCTCTCACTTCCATATATCGCTACTGGAAAAACCATAGCTTTGACTATGCGGACCTTTGTTGGCAGGGTGATGTCTCTGCTTTTTAAGATGCTGTCTAGGTTTGCCATCGCTTTCCTCCCCAGAAGCAGGAGTCTTTTAATTTCGTGGCTGCTGTCACCATCTGCAGCGATCATGGAGCCCAAGAAAGTAAAATCTGTCACTGCCTCCATATCTTCCCCTTCTATTTGCCAGGAGGTGATGGGACCAGTGGCCATGATCTTCGTTTTTTTGATGTTGAGCTTCAAACCATTTTTTGCACTCTCCTCTTTCACCCTCATTAAGAGGTTCTTTAATTCCTCCTCACTTTCTGCCATCAGAGTGGTATCATCTGCATATCTGAGGCTGGTGATATTTCTTCCGGCAATCTTAATTCCGGCTTGGGATTCATCCAGTCCTGCCTTTCGCACGATGTATTCTGCATATAAGTTAAATAAGCAGGGAGACAATATACAGCCTTGTCGTACTCCTTTCCCAATTTTGAACCAATCAGTTGTTCCATATCCAGTTCTAACTGTTGCTTCCTGTCCCACATATAGATTTCTCAGGAGATAGATAAGGTGGTCAGGCACTCCCATTTCTTTAAGGACTTGCCATAGTTTGCTGTGGTCCACACAGTCAAAGGCTTTTGCGTAGTCAATGAAGCAGAAGTAGATGTTTTTCTGGAACTCTCTGGCTTTCTCCATAATCCAGCGCATGTTAGCAATTTGGTCTCTAGTTCCTCTGCCCAACTATATAATAGACTCATTAAATTTGTGGGACTTACACAGTGTTGACTTAAGATGTTCCATTAATTCAGTACGTCTACTTTACGTGGGACTAACAGTTGGATTTAGTCCAATATGCTTTAGAGTGCAGTTTAAATATGTTTGCTTAAAAAGTTCATTTAATACTGTGTTTTTCAGGTCAGTAAACAATGCAATTATTTCTGTTTCATAAAAGTCACAAATCCATAAGAAAGTTTGTGAATCTTGCCTATCTGTTGTTATGATACATCGAAATAATTACAGCTAATATATGCTTTGCCTGAACATAACTTTGTTTTTGACATCAGAATAATTGCACAACATTGCACCTCAGAGATTGAGCAGCTGAAGAATGGATGGAAGATAATAGTAATAATAAACATGCCCTTTTCAGACTGATATACTTCTATTTAACTATAAATTGGGATGCTAATGAATCATCCGTACAATATTAGTAAGGATTATGCACATATCCAAGCAGATCTGCCCCGTGAATTGGGAATGCAATTTGAGTCATCCAAGACATTGAAAACACAAATGTGCTATGATGACAATTGAATCTTATAGCTATGGAAATGATATATTGGAATAACACAACCCTGACCTCTTGTGGGGAGAATGGGAAAGCTGTAAAAGCAATGATGCAATATAATTCAGTGGCATGACTCAGAATGGGGAAAAGTAAAGGTCATAAATGGTCTGAAGAGAAGAAGATGCTGCAACAGGTGCTGTAAAGAAATAAATTTTAAATATCACTTCCCTGGGCTTTGTGAATATGTGTTTCTGATTACTAATTAACTTCAGACCTATTAGTTACGTCTAACATTATGTGAAACATCCTAAAGGCAGTAAATAAATGGGGAAAATACCATCTCAAGTTTATTTCTAAATAATTGTGGGTTTTGTTTGAGAAGAACAGATTATACCGGCTGCCCTATGGAGTATGATTAAGAAGTAGAAGATTACATTGTGGAGGAAGGCCCTTTAGTTCACTGGTTGGGGGTCACAAGAAAGAACACAGAGTGAATCTTAGTAATATAACCATAAACTTTATCATTTTTGAAAGCAAGGTGGCCACTAACATACACACAGTGTATATAGATAGTGAGTCTTGCTGAATAATAAAACAGGTTACTCTTTTATAACTTCAAGTGGAAAGTTCCAAAGTAACAACTGAGCATATGCAGGCAACTTCAGCTGATAAATGTTGCAGCCAGACTGCTGTCTACCACTGGTTATAGGGAGCATGATTATTACAACAGCTTCACTGGCTGTCAGTCTGTTTCCAGGCCCAAATCAAAGTGCTGATTATTACCTATAAATCTCTATATGGCTTGGGTCCAGGCTATTTGAAGGGTCACATCACCCCATTTTAGCTTTTAAGATCTTCTGGGGAGGCCCTTCTCTTGTCTTCAAATACCTTCCCAAGCTTATTTGGTGAGGACACAAAGGAAGGCCTTCTCAGCGGCTACTCCCAGGCTTTGGAATGCACTGCCCCAAGACACCAGATTGGTCCCCTCCCTCTTGTCCTTCTGTCATCAGGCAAATATCTCTCTCTTCAGACAGGCTTTTAAGCGGTAAATTATCTCAGGAATGCTGGTTTTAACTTACAGATTTTTAAATGTTTTTGAATTGTTTTTATACTTGATTTTCAAAAATCTTAATATATGTTTAATTGTTTTTAAATATGATATTTTTATGGTATTTTTTAAATCTATTGTTTTATCTGTTGCAAGCCGCTTTGGGTCCCCTATGGGGAGAAAGGTGGTATATAAATAATTTAAATAAATAAATGCTTAAATAACACATCGACTGAAAAGCAACTACATCTTTGTTAGGCTGTTTAGACTAATGTTTTATCTATTATAACACCTCTGTTTGACCTGCCCTAGTGAATAAACACTTTCCAGATCCGCTCTCATGCCCAGTTATGGACACTTCCACATTCCACTCTCTCTCTCTCCCCCCCCCCCCCATTGCAACATAACAAGATCAATAAATGTCCTTTATATATTTTTAGAAGTTGCAGTTGGTGCTTGGAGGCTGCTTCAGTATGATACTTCTCTCTCTCCCCAACCACAATTCTCTCATTTAATTCCCATGGAGTATATAGTAAGCAGCTGAAGCTAATGTAACACAGACGTCTGTAAGTGACATAAGGCTTCATGAGTCAGTTAGAAAAACCACAGGCTGCCAAGTCTACATAAAATTAACAATTTGATTTGGAAACCTCCTCTCTGGCTGACTCTATTGTAACAGTTTAATATCTGCAATAGCAGCCTAAGAGATTGCATGGATTAACACAAAATGATGTCTACAAGGAAAAATAAACCAGAATATAGGCCACATGTCTGCTATTTTGCAAGATCAATTTCATGAGTCAACATTTTTGGTATAAATATTTACAGCAAAAAATGAACACCAGATTTGTGTGACATGAGGTAGATTTGGTCTGAAAAAGGAGGCATGTGAAAGCAAGCTAGAGCAGACTGTTGTTCCTTTTCACTAATATTTCATTAGAAACAACTGTTAGCCCTACACAATATGTTGGTTGGGGAAATAGGCCTTACTGAAGAAGCTTTGCCATCTGTTTTTGTAAAATCCTTACACATGAAATGCAATAAATTTGCAAGTTTTCATTTTAATCAGTATTCACTGTAAGAACTTTATTAAAGACGTACAGTAATTATTCCAGGATTTTGCCCAATTGCCAAATAGCTTCTCTGTGTCAATTTTGCATTGCACATTTGCTTTGTATTTATAGTTTTGTATTTACTATGATAAGTGTCTGCATTGATTGACAGCTGTGGGGGGGATGTGCACCAGGAGTGACTGTTATGACAGTTGAGAAGTATAAAAAAAGTTTATGAATGGAGCTGCGGGATAATTGGTCTTTGTGCTTCTTGGCTGGTGAAATTCTGCTTGTACATAAGGAGTATGTGTGCAGGAGGGAGGGAGAATTTTTATTAGAAAATGAGAGAGGGAGAAAGTGTGTGACTGAGAATGAGCTGTTAGTGAGTTGTGTTTGTGTGTCATGGAATGAGGTCTGAGGTCAGACACTGAATGAAAGTGTGGTCTTATTTAGAAAACTTTCCATCTACGCTGCAATCACTACCCTGTGTAACATTTTTCTGTACCGTTTCCAGTACCAACCTTCCTGCCTGTCCTGGTTATTTGTTGTTTATGAGGTGTAATTTCATTAAGTGTTCCTATTGCCACTCTCCCTATTCAGTGGCCTCTTCAATGTACACGTCTTGTAGTTGCTTTCTTAGATAATTCATGGATATGTCTCTGAATGGCACCTAAATTAGCACTGAACTAAAGGTTAAGTACTTTTCAACTCATTTCACATGCTAGCAAGGTTATGCTCAAAATCCTACAAGGTAGGCTTCAGCAGTATGTGGACCGAGAACTCCCAGAAGTACAAGCTGGATTTCGAAGGGGCAGAGGAACTAGAGACCAAATTGCTAACATGTGCTGGATTATGGAGAAAGCCAGAGAGTTCCAGAAAAACATCTACTTCTGCTTCATTGACTATGCAAAAGCCTTTGACTGTGTGGACCACAGCAAACTATGGCAAGTTCTTAAAGAAATGGGAGTGTCTGACCACCTTATCTATCTCCTGAGAAATCTATATGTGGGACAGGAAGCAACAGTTAGAACTTGATATGGAACAACTGATTGGTTCAAAATTGGGAAAGGAGTACGACAAGGCTGTATATTGTCTCCCTGCTTATTTAACTTATATGCAGAATACATCATGCGAAAGGCTGGACTGGAGGAATCCCAAACCGGAAAAGATTGCCGGAAGAAATATCAACAACCTCAGATATGCAGATGATACCACTCTGATGGCAGAAAGTGAGGAGGAATTAAAGAACCTCTTAATGAGGGTGAAAGAGGAGAGCGCAAAAAATGGTCTGAAGCTCAACATAAAAAAAACGAAGATCATGGCCACTGGTCCCATCACCTCCTGGCAAATAGAAGGGGAAGAGATGGAGGCAGTGACAGATTTTACTTTCTTGGGCTCCATGATCACTGCAGATGGTGACAGCAGCCACAAAATTAAAAGACGCCTGCTTCTTGGGAGGAAAGCGATGGCAAACCTAGACAGCATCTTAAAAAGCAGAGACATCACCTTGCCGACAAATGTCCGCATAGTCAAAGCTATGGTTTTTCCAGTAGCGATGTATGGAAGTGAGAGCTGGACCATAAAGAAAGCCGACCGCCGAAAAATTGATGCTTTTGAATTGTGGTGCTGGAGGAGACTCTTGAGAGTCCCCTGGACTGCAAAGAGAACAAACCTATCCATTTTGAAGGAAATCAACCCTGAGTGCTCACTGGAAGGACAGATCCTGAAGCTGAGGCTCCAATACTTTGGCCATCTCATGAGAAGAGAAGACTCCCTGGAAAAGACCCTGATGTTGGGAAAGAGTGAAGTCAAGGGGAGAAGGGGACGACAGAGGACGAGATGGCTGGACAGTGTCATCGAAGCTACCAACATGAATTTAACCAAACTCCGGGAGGCAGTGGAAGACGGGAGGGCCTGGCGTGCTCTGGTCCATGGGGTCATGAAGAGTCGGACACGACTTAACGACTAAACAACAACAACAACAAACTTTTCAACAAACAACCTTCATCCCTAACCCTGGAAGATCTTCAGTTCAATGTGTTCAGATTCAAAGTGTGAAACACATCTTTTAATCTTGAGCTTAGTCTGCCTGACTTTCTGGAGAGCCAAGCGCTATACAGGTCTTGCACAACCCCAGCAAGGAGAAAATGCTTAGAGGGGAGAGCCTATTCTTCCCCCCTTCTGCTGTTGTGTTCTTTAACACTGAAGAGGATAAGTTTCTGCTCACATGTAGGCACTATGTGCAAACAAATGTCTTGGAAAATCTGGGTTCTTGCTCACTTATAGAGTCTACATATGATCAGGACTGTTCTCTTCTGTTCTGATACGGAAACCATGAAGACCTTGTAGATGGTGGGGTCAGAGCCTGGCATTCTATTCTAACTGTGTTTTCCTCCTTGTGCTGATTAATGTATGGACAGAGCTCCAGAATGTTGGTGGAACAGAAAATAAGCATGGGAGAGACCTTGTTGAATACCCCTCCCAGTCCATTTTCAAGACTTATGGATATCCGCAGCTGCGGATATCCATAAGTCTTGAAAATGGACTGGGAGGGGTATTTTGCTGCCTGCCTAGAGGCTTATAAAGGTAAAATGCTAGTCAATCTGTCCATGAGTTTATATTTTATTTTCCTCTATAGTTAATGCTTTTTCTTTTTCTCTCTTTTGTTTTGTTCTAGGGATCTTTCTAATAATAGAATTGGATGTTTAACACCTGAAGTATTCATTGGCCTTAAAAACCTTCATAAATTGTGAGTATGGTATTTTTAAAGCTATGAAAATCATACCAACTGTTATAAAAACTAATACCTTTTCAGGAATGTTTTCTTGGTGTGTGAATGTGACTGGCTGTCAAGTACTTCCCATTCACTCTGTGTTGTTTTCCTGTGTGTTCCATGCATTGCAAATTAGATAATCTGTATTTTGGCTTCAAAGAGGGCTTAAATCCTCTTAAGACTCTTAATATGCCATCTTTTATTTTGATGTAGACATACATTCAATTCTCTTTTACAGTGATAACTTCCCTTCTGGGAGGGACCATGAGAATCATCTGAGCTTAATCTTCCACTTTCCAAAACGTTTCCCTCAATATCTGGAAGTTGAGTCAAGGCAACTGGACCTCTTCCTTATTATGTTGAAATGTTTCACTACTCATCCAAGTAGCTTCTTCAGTCGTTTTCCCTCTATAGTTTGAATTTGCTTAAAGTCTAATTTCTAGGAGCATTTCTCAAACTAACTTTCCCTGTAGACCAGACAACAGTAGTTTCCAGTTGTCTGATTGTCCTGTTGAAGTGCTGACTGGAATATAAAATTGGTCATTGTGACTTGAACACTGTGCAAGAGGGGGAATTGATTTTTGTCCTTCAAATGCTTACTACACTTTGGCTGAAATCCTGTTGGTCTGTTACACATATGGAAGGCAAACAGTATAACATTTAGTGTCTTCTATTTGCAGTTAATAAGTTGTCACTGGGACTCTTAAGTATGTGTCAAATCAGCAGTCATATGCTCCCAAGAACCCCAGTAAAGACTTGCTGATTGCCAGCTAGAAACAATTGAACATTATGCATTTGCCTTCCACGTAGCTTCTCTAGCAAAAGAAATCTGTGTAAAAATGGCCAAAGAATTACTTGTTCTGTACAGGGAACAGGTTCTCAACCTTGCCTGTACCTTCAAGAAGGACTGATCATTGCTGAAGTTGGCTAGGGCCTCTGGAACTGTAGTTGAAAACCCTTGGGGTCCAGATATAGGAATTATGTCCTAGAAAGCCAGCCCTTCATTGGAGATGTGTGGGTACTTTCCCCTGCAAACAAGGGGAAGTGCCTTTCCTCAGAAATATAGCAATAAATGGTACTGTTGAAACACTATGTTTTCCATGTTTAATAAAAAATGTATCCATGAGAACCATATTGGTGATTTACATGTGCACGGGTGAAATTGTGTACCTTGCAATGGCAAACATTGCTAATTAATGAGATGTCAGTTCCATTCCTGATTGTGTGCCCATCATGAGAAATAGAACTAGCACCCATTAACTAACAGCTATTCACTTCTATACCTTATGCAATTTCACATATATGCACATAAATTGTTAATTGGATTCTGGGCACTGAATTTAACATTGATGTTAAAATGAGCAAACTGTTTACAAGCTCTGTGATGGACTGTAGAAGATACAGGTCTCTCAATACTTACTACAGTGGTAGTAGCCCATTGGAAAAACTGTGTATCCTGTGGACCTTACTGGCAGGGATGGGGACTTGAGTTGTGGGACTCGTTGTCAAGTCGGACTTAAGTTGTACCATTGACTCAACTTGGACTTGATTAAGATTTCCCCCCCCCCCCCAGTGATTTGGACTTGTGACTTGGAACCCCCTTCCCTTTTTCCGGGGGGGGGGGGTGGGTGGAAAAGCTTGTTTTTAATAGGGACTCAGATTTGGGGCTTGGGACTCAGGATCTGGTACCAAAGACTCAGACTTGGACTTGGGACTTGGTACCAAAGTCTCAGACTTGGACTTGGGACTCAGACCCAAAGACTTGCCAACATCCCTGCTTACTGGAGCACTGGTGAGTGAAAGAAGTAGGGACATCTCCCTATTCCTGCATACTTTCATTGTTAAATCTTTTAAGGGAAGATTTTTTTTCCAGATTGGCTAGGGGACTACTGGAAAAGGTGTATGTCTTCTGAAAGTCAGGATGATCTAAAAAACATTCTGAGTGGCTTCTGGTTTGATGGAAGTTAGATTAGGCAACCTTCAATCTCGAGAGACTATGGTAACATGCTCTGAATGGAGGACTTGGAACAGCATCTAGTGTGGCTGAGAAGGCCAATACGAGAGTGACAATCCCTTCCACACTGAAGACAAATACAATCTGTCCCCTGTCCACCTCCCTGATTTTGCTGGTTTCGGGACTGCCTCTTTGCCTCGGCCTGCTGGACAAGTGTCTCTTCAAAATAGGAGAGGCCATGGTGCACCGCCTGCCTCCAGGCTGAACGCTCAGATGTCAGGGTTTCCCATCTGTTGAGGTCCATTCCTAAGGCTTCAGATCCCGCTTGCAGATATCCTTGTATCGCAGCTGTGGTCTCCCTCTGGGGCACTTTCCCTGCACTAATTCTCCATACAGGAGATCTTTTGGAATCCGACCATCAGCCATTCTCACAACATGCCCAAGCCAATGTAGACGTCACTGTTTCAGTAATGTATACATGCTAAAAATTCCAGCTCGTTCTAGGACTACTCTATTTGTTTTTTTTTTTAATTTTTTTAATTTTTTGTTTTCAGACCAAAAAAAAAAACCAAATACAACAACAAAATTACAATAAATACAAATAGTGCTTATTACAGACTAAATTCTAACGTGCACCCCATACCCACGGGACCCCATTTAACAATATTTTTATTACGAACTACCTTTCCAAAATTGTATAGAATATTCTTTAGAGGCTTTCCCCCTTCCTTTCACTAACACAAATTCTACGAATTTACCCCAAATATCATAAAAATTGTTAGAATTTATTTCCCCTCTTTTTATTTTAAGTTCAATAGTCAATTTATCGTTTAATGCAATGTCCCATACTTCACTATACCAATCTTCTAATTTAATATCATTTTTGTCTTTCCAAAACCTAGCTATTAATATTCTAGCACTTGTCATAAAATTAGTGATCAATTCTTTTGAGTAATAATCCAAATCTATGTTATCAAAAATTGACAATAGAGCAATTTTAGCATTAAAATCAATGTCTTTACCAAATATATCACACATTTCCTTAAAAATCAATTTCCAAAATTTCTTAACCAGTTTGCATTCCCACCACATACGAAAATATGTACCAATTTCCTCATCACATTTCCAACATGCTTTGGGGTATGCTGGATTTATTATATTAAGTTTTACAGGAGTCAAATACCATCTTAAACAGATTTTGAAAATTTTTTCCTTTATCCTTGTCGACATTAATCTTAAAACTCTCATCCTCCACATTTTTATCCAATCCTCTATTTTAATTTCTATCTTTAAATCATTTTACCAAATTAATTTCAAACCTTCTGTTCCCCATTCTTTTTCCTCTTGTTCCAAAATTATATTATATATTTTACTTACTATTCCCTTCAACATTGTATCTTGCATATCTTCATGTGATGACAGAAATTGTTCGTACTTAGTGAGTTCTCTACATTTGCCATTAGTATTCAACCAATCATTTGTCCACGTGTCTAACTGATAAAATTATACCATGATAATTTATTAGTTTGAAGTTTAGACATAATTAGGACTACTCTATTTGGAACTTTGTCCTGCCAGGTGATGCCAAAAATGCGTCAGAGACAGCGCATATGGAACGTGTTCAGCTTCCTCTCCTGCCGTGCACAAAGGGTCCAGGACTCACTGCAGTACAGGAGTGTACTCAGGACACAGGCTCTATAGACCTGGATCTTGGTATATGCCGTCAGCTTCTTATTAAGCCATACTCTCTCTGTGAGTCTAGAGAACATGGTAGCTGCTTTGCCAATGTGTTTATCCAGCTCGAAATCTAGGGAGAGAGTGTCAGAGATCGTTGAGCTAAGGTACATAAAGTACCTTGATGGATGTAACCTGGCTCATTTCTGAGCTAATCAGACTCATGAGCATATCAGATGGGGAGCTTATACACCAGGGGCTGAGTATGAGATGGTGATGAGACATTAGACTGGATATATCTGATGATATGCCACTAAATGGAGGAGATCTGGAACAGAACCTAGAAATAATTTATTAAAAATTAATTTGTTACCCTAGTTGGTTAAATATTTGAGTAACAAATTTGAGTCAGTCTTTAAAATGGCAAACAGCAAGCATGGAGGTAAAGATGGATGAAGGCTTATGCACAATAAAAGAACCAGACTGAGCAGCTCTAAAAAAAAAAAAAGAAAAAAGGTGGTCACACTTGCTGATGATCAATTACTCAAGGGCATTTGGTTGGCAGCACCAAGCTGCTACTTAGCCTCTTAATTCCTCTCAAAGCAGTAAGGGTACATTCAGTTTTTCATACATGGCTTCTCCATTTTGGCTTTATTTTTGTTAAATAAATCCTGGCATGGTGTAATATGTCATGTGTTGTTGTTCATCTGAAGTTGCATTTACCTAATTTTCATATCTGCTAATAACCAGATGATTTTTATTATGTCCTGATGCATAAAACCATAGAATTCAAAGAGGGTGTACTTTCTTTTTTCACATGACTATAGCAGAATTTCATCAGTATACAGCTTGTAATAAATACCCTAGGATTTAGTGACACAGAAGTCCTCACGTACTGAAGGAGGCAGTGAGATCATGGGGCCAAGATCTTACCTCTGACCAGTATCTTCATGGTGAATGCGGGCATCAGAAGTTTAGGGAGGCCTACTCGCTGAGATGTCTACACTTGTAGTGTTGCAGGCTCAGACGTTCATGCTTAATGCATGGGCATTGGGAGGTGATGGTAATTAATGAATAGAGGGCATTAATATATACAGTAAAATACCACCCTACAGATCATGGTAGGTGATTTGTAGTTGTGGCTCAAGAGATAAGGTTGGCAAATTTGGCTTTTGTTACCATTTCATCTGACTGAGATTTTGATTATAAGAAATATATTTCATGTCTCATATCTTTTTTTCAGAACTAGTGCCCAACTTTGAAAATTATATTGTACATAATTTGAACATTATATGTTTTTTGGTCATCTGTCTGACTGTCTCTCTCTTTCTATCTGTTCATTTTTCTCTGATTTTAGTTTAATACTTACATTATGTATGGTTATCTCCACTACGGACATTTACTGAAATGATTCACATTTGATGAGCTGCTCATGTTTTAAATGTGATTATAATTGGCACATTTTAAGGCAGTACATTTTCCATTTTGTTTTTGTATTATTATTATTTCTCAATCGTCATTTTGATTATTCTAAGATTTATTTATTTCTTTATTTGATTTATATACCGCCCATCTAGCCAAGGGCCACTCTGGTCAGTTTACAACATGAAACAAAGCAAAGCAACAAAGCAATAAAACATCTTTACCAATTTAAAAATAAATACATCATACTACATCATAAGTTGGCAGTGATAAAATAAATGTGACAGAGATTAGAATGATGATGATATAAAACATGGGCTACAGCCTATTACAAGTTCTTTCTAATTTCTTTGTCCATGATAAAGGAATTTTTCTTCTCTGCCACCTTTGCATCTGGACAGAGTCATCCGTTGGAACTGTTTCAAATTAGTTGTCAAAAGAACAGAATGTAGACCACCTGACAGCCCACTGTGAAGAATTTGCATGGCACTTTGCTGACAAAGTTATGCAAACCTCCTCTGATGTAGACAGTATAGTTAACACAGGTCCTATGGATGTGACTGTGGCCCCTTCTTGTCCTGCAGTAATGGATGTGTTTCAGTTTGTGCTGTCTAGGAATATAAACAGAATCTCTAGAGAGGTAAGAGATACCACAGGTGTACTGGACCCTTTCCCTTCCTGGCTTATAAAAGCAGCCAAGAACAAGGACTGGCCAGATGCGTAATGGGAGTAGTGAATGCATCCTTGTAGCAAGGCATGCCTAAAGGAGACAACAGGAAGATTACTACTGAAGAAGCTCTCCTTGAATCCTACCAACTAAATAATTGCCAGTCAGTCTAAACACCATGTGATAGCTTCTGAGCTCCGAGGATTCTTGTATGAGATGGATTGTCTAGATCCATTTCAGTTTGCCTTCTCTTGAGAGGGAGATGGCTTTAGTTGCCTTTGTGCATGACCATGTTGGGAACTGGATGGGGAAGTGTGTCTCTGTTGCTTCTGTTAGACCTCTCAGAGACTTTCAGTACCACCAGTCATGACATCCTTTTGTGCTGTCTCTCTCGAATGGGACTTGGAGAGACTGATTAACAATGGCCGTGGTCCTCTCTGCAGGAGAAAGCTCAGACACAGTGCTGAGAGAATCCTGTTCAACACTCTGGTCATTCCCCCTGTGGGGTTCCCCAGTGTTCTGTTCTGTCTCTCATGTTATTCAACATATGTCTGAAAACACTAGGAAGGATGATCCAGAGTTTTGGGGTTTGTTGCCACAAATATGCTGATGACACTCAACCTGTTTTGGTTTTAGACAAGTATCTTATGTCAGTAATGAACTGGATGAGGGCAAAAAACCTGAAGCTTAATCAATACCAGACACAAGTGTTCCAGGTCAGTCAAAAGGTAGATCAAGGAGTAAGGATTCAGACTGTACTGGATGGCATCACACTGCCCCTAAAAACACATTTTGCAGTTTAGGTCACTCCTGGATTTAGCTCTGAATCTGGATGCCTAGGTTCTGAGAATGGCTTTGGACTGTTGAAGCTAGTGTGCCAACTACATGCTTTCCTTGAGATGTCTGACAGGCTACAGTGACACATGTCTTAGGAGGCAGCTACATTGGTCATTTACCCAATTTGCATCAGATGAATTCAAATTAAGACACACTACATGGAATAGAGCTCAATGTGGGGAGACCCATTTTGTAGTACAGTAGTCTGTTTTAAGTGGAGAAACATCATTTTTTGTTCCACCAGCAGGGGTGGTTTAAATTTGCTCTGAACAGCATCACTTTTCTTCCCTTTCTGCTGTGTTTGATCGTCTGATCCAGAGGCAAAGGGTGTCATTTCCCCTCGACTTAGTGCTCCTTGTCTCCACACAGTATTTCTTTTTTAAAAAACAAAAAACTTTCAAGAAGTGCTGGAACAGAGAATCACTAGGTCACTTATTTATTTCTTTATTTTTGAAAAAATAAATGAAAATTGCCAATAAGCACTTTGAGAAGGGCAGCTTCTGCTGTTGGAAATCTGTGCAAGGTTCACTGTCTGCCTGTGCCCCTACTGCAAACTGTGTGTCATGTGGACAGTGATTTCACCTGTGGAAACTCAATTTTGAAAAACTGTGGATCACAGTGGAACTAAGCATATTTTTCCCATGGTGTAGTCACACCCTAAGTTACAACTCATCTGGTTTACCGTAACACACTCTATGTAGGCCTGCCTTTGAAGAGTATTCAGAAACTTCAGAGGTGCAAAATGCTTCAGCTAAACCCTTGACCAGTTTGGTTTTTGAAAAATTGAATCCAGTGTTACCAAGCTGTTTCCAGACCTGTGTTTAGTGTCATCTACAGGAAGAGGAACCTATCCTTGCTCCAGGGTTTTCTGCAAAGTTACTTCAGTGAAAATGTATTTAGCTTGCATTGTTCAGTTAACACTATTCAGAGTCAACTCTCCTTATTATCTTTTATCTTTCATTGCTTGAGCCTGAGACTCAACCAACCCTGTATCATATAAGCTTTGAAAATGCCTGCTAAATCTCATGGTTAGTTTGCTTTATAGTGAAAATGTTCTTTTAGCCCTTTAAACCACAGCACAATTCGAACGGCTTAAAATTTCATGTCATCTTGTGTGTAAAATACTGCGGTATTGGAACTAGGTAGATTTTGCATCATTTATCCACGAAGAGATTACTGTAACTGGAGGCTTTGTTGTTATTATCTGGATTTTGTTGGGTGGATGGTTTCAAAATACTAAGGAGGCAGTGAAGGATAACATTCATTGCTCATATTGGTCAGACAATATTTTTCAAGTGAAAGGGCACGTGAGTTTAGGGATGACTTTAGTCCTGTAGCGATATGAGCTCCATATTTAGCCCTCCTGTCTCTCCTGGTGATCGTTCTGGAGGTTTTTTGTCTCTGTGTGTGTGTGTGTTTGTATTAAAGACTTAAAAACAGCAGTGATGAGGTAAGTGGATGGAACTAGTTCTGAAGCAAAGGGGTTAAAACTCTCCCTTAATCTTTCACATTTGTTCCTCCTTCCACCGTGACAAGAGTGAGTGAGTGTGAGAGAGAGCCACGTGTCAATATTGTGCCTGTGGGTTTTTTTTCTCTCTGTGGCTAATAGATCCTTGAGGGTGAAATCTGAGCATGGGAAAAATGAAGTGGGAAGAGTTAACCCCTCCTCTGGACAGCACCATACGCCAGTCCAAGTTAGTCCTCCATAAAACTGCTTTTAATCTTTCCTTTCCTTTCCCTTTAAATTGGAGTGTGTGGTTGTCCATGAGCAATTCATCCACTTGAAGGAAAAGGAATTGCCATGTACCTCACTATTGCAATGAATGGGAAAGTGCATTAATGTGTAGAGCAAAGCTGTTCTTTTAAAAAATCCTTATATCCTCTTCTTTTCTCTTCGTGGAGGATAAGACTTTGCATGGCTAGTAGCTATTAGCTGCATTATCTGCAGTAATAGAGACAGTATGTCTCTGAATACCTGTTATTGGGGAACAACAGTAGAAGGGCACTGCCTGGGTGGTAGTTGCCCCACAAGCATCTATTTGTCCATTGGGGGAATGGAATGTTAGAGTTGAAGATGTGTTTGGTGCTTCTCCAGGAGAGATAATATCAGGCTCTACTCACTGCTATATCTATATGGTGGTGGGTTGATCTCTCACATGTACAAAAATTCTACTTTTATATCAGTTATGCTAGCTTATAGTCAGTTTAATTTTTATCAGTCTTATCTTTCGTAGAGTGTGAAACTGAACAAACCATACAGTATATATATAGTCAAACCGGGATGAGAAATTCATTGTTATATCTATACATTTATGTTAAAACTTCTAGATGAGAGTATATATAGATTCTCATCTAGAAGTTTAACATAAATGTATAGCTATAGCAATGAATTCCTCATTCTGGTTTGACTATTTAAAAGATTTTATTACTAAGAACAAAATAAAAGTTAAACAGTTCAAAATGTCTTTCATTAAATGGTGTGTTTTTACAATAATTGCTTTTTTGCCCTTAGGAATTTATCAGGGAACATTTTTTCAAGTCTCATGAATGGAGTTTTCTCTGAGCTGTTAGCTCTAAAAGCCTTGTAAGTATGTCTGGACTGTGCGAAATATGTCTTGACTTTGTATCATCTGTGCGCGCGCACACACACACACTTCTGTGTTCAGCTTCATCATTATCTTGATTTTCAGGGCCTTATGTTCCCTGAAAGTAATGTTCATTTTTATGTACATTTTGTAAAACACATTCTATTTCTTTTTCTGCATGCAGAACTAACTTCAGATCTCTGGAATATTAAACAATTTTTGGAGCCAGAGTAATAAGGTTGCAATAGTAGTTTTATGTAGGCCTTTTTTACTTGAAGTTCTATTAAAAATACTAAAGCTTTATGGTTAATTTCCCTTACATTTTATGAAGGGATGAATGGAAGCAGAGGACAAACAAATTAATTCTTTACAACATTTGCATAAAACCTCTTATATGTTCATTATAACTCTACTTAGATTAAATGTACATATTAGATTTAAAACATTTAAATATTCATCCTTGTTAGCAAATAAGGCAGATTTTATTAAACAATAAAAAGACAGATGAAAAATTAACTAGAGTGTAGAGGGCAAATAGTGTTTTTATAATTACGTGCATGTGGAAGTTAAATATTATGACTCCTAGACATTTATTGACTTCACTGTACTAGAAGTGGAATTTAGTCATAATATACAGTAATGGTGGAACTATGGGCTATCAAAGACTAAAGATTTGGAAGGCTGTATGCTGTGTCCATCTGATGCTTAGGGCTATGAGAACTGCTTTTTTTTTCATCTGAAATGTCATTTCAAAATTCCCAAACTAAGAATGAAAATCAATTTTATCTGTAATTTCTGAAAACTGGATTTGTACAACTCAATAAAAACTTTAACCTTTGAATCACATGTAGCTGCTGTAACGATTATCTTAACCATATGCCATACAGCTAAGGAGAAGCCATACACTCATACAAAGAAAGCATGTACAAGCCACACACCCACACCTATAAATACATATATGTATGTGTGTGTATGTCAATACCTAGGTTTATGTATTACATGTATAGAAACACACATATGCAACACCCACACATACACATATCTCAGGTACCATTTGCAGCACTGAAGGATAGGAGGGGATAGCAAATTAAGTACCATATTAAGAGTTGTAAGAATACTCAGACACCCAAAAATGAAATGAAAGTTATCAAACTGAATCCTGCCCCCCAAATTTATTACATCTTGAATCTGTGTACCCATCTCATTAATTAATCAGAGGTGGTAATAGTGCATCTGCATGCAGCAGAAAGTTGCATGTTCAGTGTTAAGTCATTGTTTAGCTGTCTGAGAACCCAATCAAAGCATGTGAATTAAAATCAGTAGTACTGTTTATGTATGACAACAGTAACACAGAACTTAATGGCAGGAAGAGGAAGGAGAAAAATGACTTTGGATGTGAATGAGAAGCTCAGTTAGAAAAAAAATGTTTGCATTTTCTTTGTTTGAATCTATCATAAATATCCAATGTGAACACCGTCCCTCTTTAATGGGGGCAATGTCCACATGGGAGCATATGCTCATTTTTAGGTGAAAGATGGTGCGTATTGTTTTTTCTGTCTCTTGTGTGTTTCATTAGCATTCAACCCTACTCACACTGGAGCAAAATGAGATAGCTGGGTTTTGTCAAACAGGGTTGATGTTTTCCTCATTAGCTATATATGACATTATGTAAAAAAGAACTTCTAAAGAAAGAATATTTCTTTATTTGGGATTTGCTTTCAGACATTTCTATACTGATTCTCTCATCTGTGACTGTAATCTCAAATGGGTCTTACACTGGTCTAGAAATGTCTCAGTACGGATATCAGAAGAAACGATTTGTGCTTTCCCAAGGAGTTTACGAGGAACACCATTTCGGAACCTGAAAGAAAATCAGATGACATGTGGTGAGTTTTACCTGTGTTTCCAACCTCATAAATTGAACCAAACACATACGCAGTAAAGTGTATACTGATGGTCTGGTTTCAAGTGGTTAGGGTACAGAAACGTACAACAGTTATAAGAAAGCCACCTTGAGTCCTTTGAAAGGAGAAAGGAGGGATATTTTTTTAAAAAAATACATAATAAATAAAGCAAACATAAGGGAAATTGGGTGCTTCCAGACTCAGGACTCCTGCTGCTACCAGTTAAAAGGTACTGTTTTATTTTTCATCCTGAGCAGATTTATTTTTTCTCATCTAAAAAAACCCATGGAAAACGGGGAAACACAGGGATATTACAATGGAAGACCATATTGTCTAGGTTCTCTCCCCTTCCCCTCACGAATGCAGCAGGGCAGTTGTAAAACTGAAGTCTTATTTGGAAGCTAAGGGCCAAGGTTTAAAGAAAGTAAATATATGTATATATAATCATTAGATCACCACAGGTGAGCTAAATAAAGCTACACTGTAAATCTATCAGTCTCCTCTTCTGACTTTGACATAAACATTATTCATTTATATGTAATGTCACAGTGGTATTCCTTATTGCATTGTATATATAAAATAAAATATTCAGTTTTCATTGGATTATATGTTTGACAACATGAAATAAATGTCAGATCGTATTTTTTAGCAAGTCACCTTTACTAACTTTGTAGGATATGTGTTGTAGAATGTATTTCTGGTGGAGGGAAGAATTAATTTTGGCCAGCATAAGCTTGCACTGAAAGATATGTTTTTAATGTGAAATAAAAAAAGAGATAAAGGAGATATAAAGGAGATAAAGTAATATGAGTGAACAATGAAACAATTGTAGTGTACTGTAATTGTAATTGTACTGCACTGTATATTCCAGAGACATTTTCTTCATTAACAGATCCACCTTAAAAACTTCAAACATAAACCAGAGAGTTTGAACTCATTACTGTGTTGTTCTTGTAGTCATCCATTGCCTGGGTAATTCACCCACCATTGTAGCTGCTTACAAAATCTCCTATAAAGGAATGGCCATTAACAACTGAAAAAGCCAACCTCCTTAGTATCATTAACATGTTATTTCCACCATTGTTATTCTATACCAGAGGTTTTTGCAGTTTTTATAGTATAAGCTTCAACTGAATAGATCTGTATATCAAACAATTACCCCACTGTTAAGTTCCCCGTTGACTTTTTCACCAACTATTATCTCTGTATTTTGATGCCATGTATAAAGATCTGCCATATTATATCTCTCTATTATGCCCGAGGAAGTGGATTTTATCCATGAAAGCTCATATGAAAATATAACAGTTAATCTTTAAGATGCCTCTCCGTTTTTGTCAATTTTCTGTTGATAATTTGTGTTAATGTGTTCTCAGGACATAAGGAGATATGTTGCAAAGACACTATAACATTGAGAGAGTAAAATTCAACTTAGTCTATTTACAAATATACAGAGAGCATAGACATTCATCTGGCAGCATAACATGACATGATACAACACATAGCATAGGAAAAAAGTGATCTGACTCACAGCAGATAAGATGTCGCTTTTATACATGCCTTTTATACATTCTTGGGACCAATCAGAAAATATGTTACTTCATTTCACACTTACATAAGGTTACATCATTTTCTCCAGCTGTACAAACATCCAGTCTTCAACCTTGGTACCCACACCTGAATCCACTCAGTATATGACCCAGGTAAAATCAGCCATTTTACTTTCACTATACAACATTTTTATTTAATACATTTTGAGATCAAAATCTCAACATTTTCATCTCCTTTGTTATCTCCAAGCTATATTACTGTGTTCTTCTGTGTAAACTTCATAATGCGAATAAAGGTGGCTCTGGAAAAGTTTGTTTTATTTTATTTATTTATCTTTTATATTTATATACCAGCACTTTAATAACCTATATTTGTAAGTATAAATATATTGTATTTTTAAAAGCACCTCCCACAATACCATGAAAGTTCGTGGCTGCTGAGATGTTAGAAAGGGAGCCAAAATGTATGTCATCTTGAACAAGCAGAAGACAGTTGTGTTGCTTTTTGACATTATACATATGGACTCCCTTGTACGTTTAGGGAATGCACATTCAATAGTTGTCGAACATGTATTTAATAGCTGTCAGATAACAACTGAGAGAGGTTTTGCTATCCTCACAATTCCTTTCTGTTAACCCATGTAAGAAAGGACATGACCACTGGAAAATGTATGGTCCAATGTATTTAGGACTTTGATATTATGAAAGAACAACATTACACCATGTTCAGCAAATTAATGCAGACGAAATCCAATAGTTAAATGGCATGAAAAGCCATGACCAATCACTGCATTTTAAAGCAGTAACATGCCTCTGCATTTTCCTCCCTAGGAAGACTGAGGAACTTTTTTATTCCCCTCCCCACAGATTCTGAGGTTCCTGAGGGATGCCTTTCAACCTGGGGAGTCTTTTGGGAACCTCTGGATGGAGTGGAGAGAGACTGTTATATCTAAAAATCAATGCCACCAGTCCCTATCCCAGCAGCAGGCCAGCAGTAGTGATTTTCTTATACTAAAGGCTCCATTATTGTCATCAATCCAACCCATATTTGGTCTTCCTCTTTTCCTGTTTCCTTCAGCTTTTCCCAGCATTATTGTCTTTTCTAGTGAATCTTGCCTTCTCATTATAAGTCCAAAATACAACATCCTCAACTTTTTTTTTCTCTAGAGAGTATTCCGGCTTCTTTTGATCTATCATCTGCTTATTTGCCTTTCTGGCAGTCTGTGGTATCTGTAAAGCTCTTTCTCACATCACATTTTTAATGAATTGATGTTTTTCCTGTCAATTTTCTTCACTGTCTCACTTTCCTTTCCATACATGGTATTTGAAAATACCATCAGATAGGTGATCTCAGCCTTTGTCTCCAGTGACGCATTATTACGCTTGAGAATCTTTTCTGGTTTCTTCTTAGCTGCCCTTCTGAGTCTTTCTCTTTCTCTGATTTCTTGGCTGCAGCCTCCATTTGAATTCCATTACAGATGCAATAATGCATGCCTTTTTATGTGAGGTGGTTTGGTATATTCCCAATCAGCAGATGTAAGAAAGATGCTGAGAGAAGCCAAAAAATAATGGTTTCAGAGCTTTGTAAGATTGGGCATAGGAAGCAAGGCATAGGAAGCTGTAATATTTCCACGGAGAACACATAACAGCAGGGGTTGGAAACTTTATTAGAACTCAGTACTGGCCTGCTCTAGATTTAAGGGGACCTTTGGTAAAATATCTTCTAGCAGGCCTTCTTCTACTTCATGATTAGCACTTCCCATCCTGTAACATGGGTTACCACCAGTGGCCTTCTGTGCTCCAAGATGAGTAGCATTTTGTGTTGTGGAGCTGCCATTCAGAATTCCCACAATGGACCCAGAGTAAAGTAGAACTAAACTTGAAATAGTAGCTTGGCCCCACAAGAAGGGGGTGTGCAGTTCAGAAAGGACACATCCACAAATTCTCAACCGCCCACAACAACAAACAAACAAAACCCAAATCTGTTAAAGATCCCACTATATAATAAAGATAGTAAGAGAGATTGGAGCCCTGACCTGTTTGCCCAGTGTAGCATCATGGTTAAACTGGGACAAACCTGGAAGGATTGTACTCCTCAGATGTTTAAAATTGCAAGTCTTGCAATGCCTCACTATTACTTATGCTAGTTTACGTTGATGGAGATTGTAAGCCAAAAACATCTGGAAAGCTACATTTGACCACCTGTGCTTTAGGCCAGTTTTCACCTATTCAGAGGCAACCTTTTTTCATGCTGATGCTGCATCATTCCATACTCTGTGCTGTTTTATAGTTTATTTTCTTTCAGATCTCTATTTATTAGAGGATTTATGATTTCCCCCACTCTTAGTCTATGGTTCTACTTCATTTGTGTGACAGGTATAATGTTCACGGATGATTGTCAGATTTCATATACCCTGGCATCACAGCTTGTTATAAAAATTAATAGTTTGCCATAGCAAGTAACATTTTAGAAAAAAAACTTTCTCTAGTGAATTAAATACTGTACAGAATTGATGCCACCTGGTGGAATTCTGGAAGTTTGGACTTGTGTTTGTTTTTGCTTAGAGTCATTAAAACATATGTATAAAAGACAGAGAGTATAAGGTCTTTCTAGAGTATAACTGTCCAGGCAATTTTCCCAATTTGTTCTAGATATCATCCTTCTTTCGTATTTAGTGGCTAGTTCTCTGCTGCAAAAAAAAATTATGCTTGGTTGTGTGTCTGTTCTGTCTGTATATATGCCCATTATTCAAGGACAAACCCAAATAATTATGTAATCTTTTGCAATCTTTTGCAATTTTTTAATGTACCAAAGGGTTGGCAAAAGGATAGTGCTGAGGGTGTGTGTGTGTGTAACCTTTCTTCTTTTTAAAAAGTATTTCATTCTATGGCATGTAGCCTAGAAACAAAACAAACTAATGATCCTTATGTGGTAGTGATTTATTCCAGTCCCATACAGACCCTCGGCAAGCCACATAATCTGTTCATGTTATATCCCTGCATTTATCTTTGATGTTTTAAAGTTATTATTAGTTTTATAAACATTTTATGTGTGAAACTGAGCAAAATTGAATTCTTCCAAGTCTTCCCAAGTGTTTGGCAGAACAATCTGATACCCAGAATACACCAAAACCAGAGGGATACCACCTCTGCACCAGAAAGCTATAGCCAAGTTCATTTTTTAGCTGAAAATGGAGTGGATAAAATATACAGTAAATAGAAAATGCAAAAATGGTGAAAAAAACAAAAACAACCCAGCAGACATACATTCCAGTGTCCCTGGAAATCCGGACAGGGAATGTGAGTGTAACCAGTTAGACTGACTCTTCCATGCTGATACAGACTCATGCCCATATTTCTTTTCGCTCAGGATACTTTATTTCAAATGTCCAAATAATGGATAAAATTAGCAACATGTCATTTCAAGCCCCCCCCCTTACCCATACTTCCCCTCTTCCAATGCCACTACCTTTTCCTCTGTCCCTTACACTCCCTTTGATGCTTTGTCCAAAAAAAAAAAATGCTAAAGGAAGCACTCACTGATGCTTCTAGTCCTCAGAAATTCAAGCAACAAGGCAGCAGTTCTTGGAATTTTGCATTATTCGGGTTTTTCTCATCAATTTAATGTTTTAAAAGATATTCTTGTCTTCAGTTGTTGAGAGGGCCATAGAATATCTTGCTTCTTTAGGCAGGGAGGAAAATAATTCTGTGGTTCCTCGTCCTTGCCTGTGAAGACAGGACAGGTCAGGATTTATACCCCTAGCACACTTCATAAATGAAGAGAGCACACACAGCCCTCTTTGGCCAAGGGGTCAAAACCCTCCTAGGGAGAAAAAAGCACTTTTTCCAATCAGCCAGAATGGAAGTCCAGGGGGCAGTTACAGACACAAACTGATTGTTGCAGTTACGAAGATATATGAATGGTGTTACAGGAGATACTGTTTTCGCACTTTCTTGCATTTTGAGAAATCTGTGTTAAATGTTAAGGTCACGCTGTAAAGCATATTTCTGTGTATCATATGTGGAGACAAAAAACATTTCTAATTATTTTTCCTTACAAACTTGCTGTAATATTATTGTTTCCTAATGTTGATTTATACTCTTTCCTTTTCTGCCACCCAGTTAAGAAGGCAAAATAGTGTTTAGCTGAAAGTATAGATATAACATACTTATAAAAACGAATACATAACATTCTTATTCGTAGGGTCATTGTCAGATTTAGACTGTCTGGAAATGTGTTTCATTTCACGACACAAGACATTGTTTATTTATTATTTTGCCAGCTTTCTTTTCTGAAGATGTATATCAGAGCTGAGGGGATATTGTCTTTTGTTTAGATTACTCTTTGAGAATAATTTTTATCAACTGTATCTAGTAAAGCAGTACACTTTAGTAAGAGAATATGTGAGTTCTACTGAGATGCAAGCCTATCTATAAGGAAAAATGGTACTATTTAAGGAGGGAAGAGAATATCTTCCATTACTGTGATATAGAGTCATCCCCAGCAAACTGCTGTATTTTAGGCATTTCCAGGGTGGAATGGTTCCTTGGTTAATCTGGTGGAGTAAAACCAACAAAAAGTCATGTACCACCCAAAAGACTAATGCTTTTTGCGAGGGGCGGGGTCTGCAGACAACTTCATCAGATGGTGGAAGTGTTAACTCAGATGACAGAAAGAACTGGGCATGTTTAGCCTTGAGAAAAGAAGACTGAGGCGAGATATGGTAGCACTTTTCAAATACTTGAAAGGTAGTCATACAGAGGAGGAGCAGGATCTGTTCTCGATCATCCCAGTGTGCAGGACATCCAACAATGGGCTCAAGCTACAGGAAGCAAGATTTAGGCTGGATATCAGGAAAAATGTCTTAACTGTTAGAGCACTACAATGGAACCAATTACGTCGGGAGGTGGTGAGCACTCCAACACTAGAGGCATTCAAGAGAAAATTGGACAACCATCTGTCAGATCTGCTTTGATTTGGATTTCTGCATGCAGGGGGTTAGACTTGATGGCCTTACAGGGCCCCTACCAGTTATTCTATGATTCTATGACAGGCACTTCATAGACACATGTGAGTGAGTAGATAAAGTGGGTGGAGAATTGTAGTTAGTAAGGTTGGAGGGACTGAAATATAAAAAAAATATGATTATTACCTTAACAGTGGTCATAACAAAACAGTGGCTGAAATCCTATTGCACTTGGCATAGTGTAAAGTTACACTTGTGGAAGCTCTCAAAAAGTTATATTCAGGTAGTCTGCTTTGCATGCCTAATTGCACAATTGATTCTGCAACAAGTTGTCCAACTGTGCCTGTGAACCTGCTTGGTGGATATGTATTGTTCCTTGCCTTGAATTTCACAGCTGCTTGCACAACGTCAGGTTATGCAGGCATAGATATACAACAGCACACCATCTAGGTACAGCAGAGACATTCTTGCATTAATGAGCTGATTGCTACACACAGTGAATTAAAAAGTCATTGCCTTTATTTAAGAATGTTAATGAACCTTTCAACTCACATGTGGTGAGTTGAAAGGCCATTGCCCCATTCAAGGCACAGGAGATAGGGTTGAACCTCTTGATAAATTCTTATTGAGATATTTCTCATTGGAATCTATATCCGACATTCATTTGTTCAATGGCCACCTTGAATGAAAGGATTTCAGAGACAGCTTTCCAGCAAGAAACTCAACTCATCAGTGCAAAGATATGTGCTGCTTGTTCATGACAACTGTGATGGTAGTGACCATTTTTTGTACTTTCTGCGTTTGATTTTTTTCTGATGTCCCCTGTTTACAATTCCCTTACTCACCCACATAGATATATACTACATGTCATCTGAGGCAGTACCCTTAGGTTTCAAGGGAGTGAGCTCTTGTCTAAGAAAATTTACATTAGTCTTTAAGGTGCTACAATTATAACTGCTTGCTGCCCAGTCAATTTTGACTTATGGCTACCCTTTTTCAGGGTTTTCTGCGTGTACAGTACTGAGGTTAACCACTCCTTTCTGGGGGCACCTGGGACTGTACAACGTGCCCAAAGCCACATAGACTGACTGTTCTGGGATGCACAGTGGGGGACTGAACTTTCACCCTCTGGGTCACTGGCCTATCCAGCTAGCTAAGGTGCTACAAACTGCTTCATTATTCTTAGTATATTTACGATTATGTGAGAGTTCTTTTTGAGTAGGAAATGGTAGTAGAAGAAGGAATCCTATGGGGTAACTCTTTCTTCTTTCCCGTCCAGATTTGAAAGCTGAGTGATTCTTCCGTCTTCCAGCTACCACTAGAATTCCTGAATTAAAAGATTCTTAGTATAATCCCAGTCAGGCCTCTGATAAAAATTAAGCCAGGGAGATTTGAAAGTAAAGCCACAACACACACATTAGCATCTTTGTGAAAATTCTACTAAGAACTGGGCTGCTTGAAATTATTTTCCTTCTAATGTTGGTTTATTGTGCAGATGTTACGTATCGGTAGGTTTAATATATGTTTTCAATGTACTATAATTTTATTTAAACAACAGCACTCCTTTGCTTTTGTTTTACTGTAAAGTGAGAAGGCAGTTCCATGGCATCAGTTGAGTTTGAGGTTTCAGGTCTCTGTTTACCAAAATCTTTTCCCCTCAAATTTCCTTCTGTATTTTTCTGACAGCTATGAATTCTTTTAGTTTTCCTTTGTTAATTAAAATGAATTAATTACACACACACCCTGCAATGGAGTAGAATGTGATTCCAATACTGCCATTGCTATTCTTTAGTAAGCTCACATTCTGACTTAATCGGTTATTGTTGCAACAATCTTGCTTGTGTATAATTTTTTAAGCTTTCTTTATATATTTTTCTCTGTGTCTACATATAACAGATACGTGTTTACAGTGGAAGGACGAAGATTCTGTTTCAGCTGTTTATATGCCTGCAACTACTTTACATGCTAGCAGCTTGTTTCTTGTACTCACATATAATCAGGTGACAGCTATATGGAGCTTTATGTATGCATGTATAAAAGTCATGTTACACCAATGTGTTTGAAAACACAGTGGAAAGGAGCCTAACATCCCCTGCTGTATGCATATTCATTTGTGTACATGGAGGATCCCTATTTTACCTAAAGCAGAGGTGGCTGGATGTTCTGTCAAGGGCTGCCTTAGCTGAGTGCTAATTTATCAGCAGCTTCAGGCTGGTGGTATGTGAGGCTAAAACCAATGAAGGACTGAACAAGACCCAAATTAAGCTACCGTATCTCTTCACCCTCTCTTCCTCCCATCCCTACCTCTCTCTTTTGACTCTCTCTCTCTCTCTCTCTCTCTCTCTCTTTCTCTTTCTCCACCCACCTTTTCCTTTCTACCCAATGGCTACAGTGGGAAATATTCTTGTAGAGACCTGAAATTAGGCCAACGGCCTCATAAGCACAAGTCAAGGACTGCATAGTTGTCCATCTAAACTACAGAGAGGAGTCCTTCTAACTTTACAGTAAATGTGCATCTGCCTGTAAAACTTTATGAAAACTTTACTGAGAGATATACAATTTTCTAAAACGTTTTACTTACTTTCAGAGCAGTTTCTACTTCACTTGATGAAAAGATTGCCTTATTTGTGATTGATTTCAGCATCTCTTGATTTTTAGCTGAAAGGACATTTAGAAAATGCTACTAAAAGAAAAGAAGACAGTTTATCAACAGTGCTTGCAATACTGGACATATTAAGATGAAACATGAAGCCATGACACACTACGCCACAATTACTGAGAAATTTGGCTTATATATACTACAAGTTGCATGCTAGTGTACAAAAACCCTTAGCATTATATGCAGACCTGAACTCCTGGCTCGTGTCTTTGCCATAAAGCCAGAATTTGAAGCCAAGGTTTGAAATAGGCTTATTCCAGGTTTTTTAAAGAAGCAAAATAAGATATTATCCAGAATCTGCCATGAACATTCTGGTTACTTAGCTGCCCTCTAGCTGGAAAATGAGCCAGACAGGAGGAAGCATTTCTGACAAGACAGAATTGTCAACAATTCCAGGGCGATATATTATATGAATGGTGGCCATTCTTTCACCATTCCTCTTTCTCTCCCTGCTTGAATTTAGCTTCTTCTCAATCTGAGAATATTATATCTTTTTAGATAATTTTCTTCAGGGTTACATTTCTCCTGCAGTGTGTTGCCCATGATGCTTCCTTAAGTAAATTTGAAGACTGCACATTTTTACTTTAAACCTAAATGCCCTGCTTCCACAATTCTAGCAGGCATAGAAGAGGGCATGGCTTGTGATGGCTCTCCTCCTGAGACCATAACTACACATACAGAGAGATTTGAAAGGAATTTGCTGTGATGTTGGTTGCTGCATACAATACAAGCCCTGGTGCAGTTTCAAAAATTGTACATTGGCACCATTTTTAAACGGCAGGGCCTGCATTTCAGGCCATCCAGTGCCAGAGGGTATCCCAGCTACTGACAGTGCCGGAGTGGGGCCTGACATGCAGCAAAAATGGAGCAGCCTGGCAGACAAGCACAGTGTTGCTGCCTGGCCAGTACCTGGGAGGCTTCCCAGCCACCTCAGTGTTAGCTAAATGGTGATGTTTTTGCCAGGCAGCTCCAGTGGCCATGTTTTCCCCACATGGCAAGCAGGAGAGGCTACAATGGCTGCAGCGTTGTCCGTAGTGATAGCATGATGGGTGCTCCATTTCCTATTTTAATACAAGGAATCACATTAAAGCAGCACAGATAACCTGCAGTAGAAAGGTTATCTGAAACATGTAGCTCCTGTAGCTACATGTTGTTGTAGAAAGGCATCCTTCCTCTTATCAAGGCCCTCAAAGGCTTTCCCAGTACTAAACAGATCCCTAGGAAACCTCAGAACCTGGCGTGGTGGTGGTCAGAAACACTTAATTAGCAATAAAAACCTATGGCTGATGATATTGTCAGTTTTCCATGTCATAAGTTTGTGCAACTGGATTTCAGCCAATAAGTAAATGGCTAGGTTTTATATGTGCTTCATAAATATTATGGGAAAACATTAATTCAAACGAAACAAGCTCACAAGACTGAGAGAATTCTAAGAGTCAAGCTGCTAATAAGTTCTTGCAAACCCCAGGTAAATGAGCAAAAGCTTGGCAAGAAGCAATTTGGGGTTGAGGGTTTGCGGCAAGGATGAGAGGGAAGAAGGAAAGGGAGACTCTTGAAGTGACATGTACGCATAATGGAAAAGGGGATATAGATGCATAAGCCACCAATGCACAGAGAAGGTACTCTCAGAGGAAAAGATAGATTTAAAGGTGTCATATTGGAATGTTGTTTTCAAGCTGGAGACTCCAACAGGAGCAATGCAAAGAAAAGGGAAATCTTGGCCTGAGCTCTCAAAACATGGCAAGCTAAAAGAAATCTGAGACCAGAACCAGGAATTTAGAAGAGAAATACAAGCTAACAGTGTTCTCTGGCTACATCCTGGATTCTAGGGGCTGGGAAATAGATTTTAATTTAAGCCTCCTCTGTGGAAGACTTTAGGCTTCTAATGCATTCCACTCTAGAAGGAGTTGACAACGCTTCATCAGGATGCATCCAGGAGCAAAGTGTGGATAGCTTTAGACAGAATGGAAATAGCAATTGGATCCTCACCAGAATGGAAAATACGACAGTCTCATGTTTCATAGCGTGGTTTGTTGACATGATCGTTCCTCCAGCTTGTCAGCCGCATTGCATCCACTTTCTGTTTCTTAGTCTGCTTGTAGTCTTGACTAATCCTTTTTGATGGCCCTACTTTGCCAAGAGATAGCAAAGTATCAAAGGACAATAGAATAACAAGGGGATCCACTTGGCTTTCCAGAAGGATATTTTGAGGGTGTTGTTTAAGAAAGGACTGAATACTCTGGGCTAATTGCTGTACTGATGTGGTGATTCAGTATATATTGCCTGTACACAGAAGGTCTACACCTGCCAAACAAGATTCTCTGCATGGGATGTTCATATCTGATGTCTCCCTGATTGTACTATCTGCATTCTAGGATCAGACTCAGTTGAATGGAATTACATACTGCAGAGTTATATTTCCCGTGATTTCCTGTGTCACATACATTCATTTTATAATCTGGTTGGCAAGATCTTATTTTCCCCTTTGTGGTTGATTCCTGTCTTGGACCATAGCATCCATAACAAAACTGCCTTCCAAACTGGTTTACAGTTTAACCAGCATCTCTGTGCCCTCCCCCCAGAAAGTCCTTGGCAGAAATAAGGCTTTGCAGTGGTGTTGTAGAAATTTGGTCAGCTTGGTAACAACATGTCTTCTGAGACTTTCCTGGGAGTCAATCTCACTGCCCGTTAGGCTACAGCAGTGGGTCCCAACCTTAGGTAACCCAGGTGTTCTTGGACTGCACCTCCCAGAAACCTCAGCCAGTATAGCTGGTGGCGAAGGCTTCTGGGGATTGCAGTCCAAGAACATATGGGTTACCCAAGGTTGGGAACCACTGGACTAGAGGGTGCTTCCCAAAGAACTACAACTCCTAGGAAGCACTGTGGCTGCTTCCTTTAAAAAAACCCACAAATGAAGAACAGGAAGCAACAGGAAACAGGAGGAGGAGCTGATGGTGGAGATAGATCACTTGAAAGCAATCCTCTGTTGGGGAGTGAAACCTCCAGGTGTGCTGGTTTGAGTTTTTGGGCTGGAATTATTGGAGAATTCTGAAAATTAAAATCCAAAAACATAGAGTACAAACCTAGTAGTAATATTGACATGATGATGCA
This sequence comes from Intellagama lesueurii, assembly GCA_037013535.1. Classification (NCBI taxonomy): domain Eukaryota; kingdom Metazoa; phylum Chordata; class Lepidosauria; order Squamata; family Agamidae; genus Intellagama; species Intellagama lesueurii. The sequence continues at coordinate 188,384,488 of JBAJHW010000003.1, read as the reverse complement.
TATGAATGTAAGAGTCCCAGTCACACAAAATGATGGTGGTATCTCTTAGGGAGTTTTTGTTCCTTACAAAAAATTAGTGTATTTGTGTTTGTGCATGCGAGTGTGCACCTGAATGCATACATATAAGAAATGTAGTTTCTGCTCCCCAAAACCCCAAATAAAAAAATAGTCTATAAGAGTCTATATTACTCCATATTAAGAAAAGCTGTTGGTTGCAACTTTTGATTGTTAGCAAACTCCCCATTCTTCTCCAATAATATTTGGATGAGCATATAAAATACATTATTACTTGTGGTTCACAGCTGCAGCACATAAACAATGGTGTTTGAATTTGGCATGTTTTAAAAGCAATGCTATTTAAGCCTGAGAGGAAAGAAAAAGAGGGGAAATCTGTTCTGGGTAACTGAGAATCACGTGACAACTGCCTGTATTTGAATGACTTTCCAGCCCATCAATTTTGAAAGCTACCTTAATTTTAACAGTCAAGTCATGAGTGAAATTAGCACATAGCAGGTGACACAGAGAATATTATCTTGGAAACATTTTTTTTAACTCAGGAAAAAAAGGCCCCATAATATTATACCTGCATAGGCAATTTTAGCAAACTGCCTCATTATTTCATATTCTTCTTTGTGAGTCATTTAGTAAATATATTATTCACCATTTAAACTGGACCACTGTAAAAAAATAGTCCAGGAAAAAAGGAAAAAAATATTTTTCAACTAGTGTTGACATTCATGAATGTAGCTTTGCTGTTGCATGCATACATTTCTCATAAAGCTTTTCCAGCAAAAGAAGTACGCTTATGTAAAAATGAAGGGGTGTTTTTTTTGATAGCTCTAGTACATTCTTTGGCTTTATATTGAGGTTGCTTTCGAATAAAACAAAAAAGCAGGTAGTCATGTTTTGTTTCTACCCCTCAATGTATTTTTATTCATTTCAAGACATATGGGTTAGCAGCAGTTCTCAGGTCTTAGAAGTGAAATGTTTAAGTAATTACTGTATTTTTCCGTGTGCACAACCCCCCAATGTATAAGACGACCCCCTAATTTTTACCCTTGCTGGAGGCGGAGGAGCAGACAATGGGCAGCCGCGAGGGGCGGCCCAGAGCGCCTGCTCCTCCACCTCCATCTCCTGCTGCTGCTGCCTCCGCTGCCCAATCACCTCCTCCAGTGCGACTGCCGGGGCTTACTTCCAGCTCAGGTCGCCGCCTTGTCCCCTGCCTGAAGGAGACGATCACTGGAGGAGGTGATCTGACAGCGGCGGCAGCAGTCAATGGGCAGCCGCGAGAGGCGGCCGAGTGCGGCTGCTCCTTTGCCTCAGTCTCCGCCTCCTCCTGCTGCTGCAGTCTCCTCCAGCGCCACTCACGGGCTCAGCAGCTGCAGGAGGAGGCAGAGATGGAGGCAAAGAAGCAGCGCGAGAGGCAGCTGAGCGCGGCTGCCCATTGACTGCTGCCGCCACCGTCAGATCACCTCCTCCAGCGATCGTCTCCTTTGGGCAGGGGACAATGCGGTGACGTGAGCTGGAAGTAAGCCCCGGCAGTGGCACTGGAGGGGGCCATCAGACGGCGGAGGCAGCAGTCAATGGGCAGCCGCGAGAGGCAGCTGAGCGCTGCTGCTCCTCCGCCTCCTGCTGCTGCCTTCTGTGTATAAAACCATCCTCTAATTATTTTAGAAAGAAGTGTCATTTTATACACGGAAAAATACAGTACATGTTTGCTGGGAGTTAACTAGCCCCATTACACAGGATTGATGGGATGGGGGAAAATAATAAATCTAGAAGATCCAAAACTTAAATATGAGTTATCACAATATTTGCACAGGAGCTAGCATAAGGTAGTGGACAGAGTTTCAGACTCAGACTCAGGAGACCTGGGTTCAAGTCTCCAATTGGGTGTGGAAATTCACTGTGGGGTGTTTCATACTTGTCAAAAAACAGCCATGATAATTGTGTTGTGTTTGGATGAGAAGTGATTAATGATGAAAAAAGGAGTCAGCTTCTAGATTTTTCCTTGATTGGCATCACTTTGTGAATGGTAGTGAGCAAAAGAGGGTGTCCTGTAGACCATCTTGACTGCTGCCATTCAGGCTGCCCTTTGCTATGTAAAGCTTGGCACTCTTTTTTCTTCTGGCGATGCAGATATTGTGCAGCACTATCAGGACACTTCCTGGCATTTTGAATTGTGGCTACAGAAGCACAATATTCCATATTCATAAACTGGAAGTCTTTTTGAAGAATTGAATTGAATTCTTGCTTGTAACTGTTTTAATGGGACACATTCCAAACATGACATGTGTGAAACATAATAAGAGGCCTATCTATCTGTCTTTTAGACCTTAGAAAGTTATTTTTACAACAAATGTATGTGATGACGACAACATGCTAAAGCCATCCAAAATTGAACAGTAGTGCGATTATGTTCTGAGATCTGTTTGTAACTTTCCAAGCTCTGTTGTGTTGTTCCTGCTGCTGTTGTTCTTGTCCTCAAAAATCACAAATTGAATATGAATATAAAATAAAATGAAATGAAAATTTTCTCTCTAAGAGAGTAAGGATAGCTTCTATGACTCAAGAGCACTGGAGAAGCCTTCAGGTTTTCTGACTTTTTCTCTCCTTCTTGTTTCTTTCTGATATTGATGGATTTCTGCTTCATGCAGCTAAAGGCAATGCCTTCCTTGATAGCATATTTGTCACACACACATACACAAAGTTGAAATCCATCAGTCTCAGAAAGGAACTCACCCAGATGTAGTTAGAAATCCTCACAAAGTTTTGCAGTGCGGATAGAAACCATACCTGCAACATGTTGCTTTATTTCAGTGCTTCTAAAGAAGCAGAACACTGGGACCATTATGAGATACTTTCACTATACCAGTTGATAATTAAGCTGAACTGTGTGTTCATAGACTGACATATTCCGTTGTCAGAAGCTTACACATAGAATTAATGTACTTTCCACCAGGTCATATTTTCCTTTACTGTAAAACAGCTGTTAGATGTTGAAAGGGAAATTTAGACTATGGCATACATTTTTAGAATTCTACGCCTCATTTCACTATCCAAAAAGCAGAAAGATAATCCATATGAAACAATTTAAAGATTTTTCAGGGCTCTGCAGTATGATCACCTACACTGGATGATGAGGTTTCCCTCAATATTGAGGCAACATGACCTTATTTGGAAACAGAATCACAACTCCTGGTTGTCTAGTAGATAGCTAGTATATGTTAGTGCTATAAATAGTTGACAGTTACTTACATTATGGTGTAAACATCTTTTGAAAATATTTAACAATCATGAGCAGTGCGATATGGCCTCATGAGAAGGAATGCATAAGGTGCAGACTTTGTTGGTGAGATTACCTGGTCCAAGAAAAAGACAAAGGATGTAAATCACTGTTGGTTCTGTTTGGGCTCTCGGTAGCATGTGGTAACCACTGAGCATGACATCCTTTGAGATGTTTTGGTTCTGTGCATTGTTTTTAGATAGCCTTTCTCCTTTTTTGCTTTTAATACTTCTTAATGGTTGAGATTTGAGATTTAAGGTTTTAAATTTGAGCCCATTTTTTAATTATAAAGCTCTGCATGTAATCTGAGTCATTGTTTGGTTGGCTTGATGACTTTATTCCATATGCTGCCTTAGGGTCCTTATTTGGACTGAAAGATAGCTTAAACATGTTTCCATAAATGAACAGCAAATAAGCAAACATTTTAGGCATTCGTGTTTCCCTTTTCTACAGCTAAATTCTCACTAGGATTTAATGTGTTTTCCGGTGGTGGTGTTGAAAAATGACAAGGCATGGTGAGATGTGGAAAAACAAAAGGAGCACAAGTCTTACAGGCCCACATATTGTTATGTTAGCTTCTAACTGATTCCTTTATTTCTTCCATATTTCTGTCCTTTAAAATGTGTTACTACACTTGCACATGGAACTTGGATTGATATTGTTGTACAGAAACAAATGTAACTGGATAGAATGATGTATAAATACCTCATGTAAATAAGCCTAGGTGACAGAACCCACTACCATGAACTTTTCAATATTTTATCAGCTTTAACCTTGTTATGCGTGTGTATCATATATTTAAAATGGCTGTGGTGGCCAGTATTGTGGAAGAAATTCCCAGAAGGTGGTAGGTTGGAGTACTCTGAATCTCATTTGACTTTACTTTGAATGAGACAATAAGAATCCAAGAAACTTGCAGACAAGCAAGATATTAAATCTTGTCAGTTTATGCATTCAAAATCCTTAATATGGTGACCATCAGTATTGCCCTAGCAAAGTGCATTTATTACCATTCTCCAATGAAATTACATCCAAATAAGTTTTTCTCATCTCTGCTGAGATAATGTTTATTCTCTCAGATATCACCTTTTATGCCAATGCACATACTTTTACTGCATATATAAAACATAATTGAAGAGGTTCATGCAATTGTTAAAAATGGCAGTGTCAAAGATAGTAAGCTAATGTACGTGTATGGGGCACACACTCCTGAAGGACTGCCAAATGTTGTTTCTGGTGTGTGTGTGTGATGCTCATGCATTTGACAGTTATCTTGTACATTCTTGGAGGCCAACTAAATGCTCAGGTAACTAGAGGTAGGTGACAGGATTTTTCCATCCTGGTTTCTGATGAGTATTACAGACCATCCTTGCCCAGCTATGCTCCATAAAAGAGGAGATCCTCATAATTAGTGTCACATTGATGATAACTCTCCCCCCCCCCCGATATATAAACAGGTTTTTTTTATTCTGGAAACTGATTACCTGGTTTGGCAATTATGCAGGCAATTTCTTAGCCACAGGACCTGAATGCCCATAAGATTTTAAGTGGTGTGTGAATAAAATATGGCAATAAAATCTTCATTTGATAAATACATTGGTGAATTCATTGGTGAATGAAATGAAACCACTGGGGTAACCTCTGTTACTGATTGATTTATTGTTAGAGTTTTGTATTAGATTTAGTATTAAAGCCAGTGTGGTATGGTAAATAGAGTAATGGACTAGAACTCAGGAGATCTGATTTTGAATTCCTCCTTGACCATAGAAACTCACTGGAAGTGGTTAAAGTACTCCTTAGATATCTCACATACAGTGGTGCCTCGACTTACGAACGTCCCTACTTACGACCATTTCGAGTTACGACCAGCTCCGGCTGCAAAATTTTGCTTCCACTTACGAACAGAAAAAGGCAGGGGAAAAGGGCGGGAAATTCAAATTTCTAACTGTAGGTGGCGACGAGGCTGTTTCTTTGTAGCTCTTTCGCCCCAGCAGTTAGAGAGTGTGCGTCAGAGGAGGCTTGGGACTGCCTCGCTTCTGCTTCTGAGTGAGCGTGTGTGTTTGTGTTTGCAGGGAGGCTTCGGGCTGCCTGGTAAGGTAAGGTGCTGTTTTCTGCTTTTTAAAAACTGTTCTGGGTGTTTTTGCAGCGTGGTTTTGAGCTGGGGGGGTTATGTTTCTGTGCTGTGATGGGTCTTGGGGGGGTTGTTTGTTTTTTGGGGGGTTTCCCCCATTTCCGATGGGTCTTGGGGTTTTTTGTTGCTTTTTGGAGTGTTTTTTCCCATTTCCAATGGGTCTTGGGGGGTTTGTTTGTTTTTGTTTTTGTTTTCCTCATTTCCGATGGGTCTTGGGGGGTTTGGTTGCTTTTTGGGTTTTTTTCCCCATTTCTGATGGGTCTTGGGGGGGTTGTTTGTTTTTTGGCTTCCCCCCCCATTTCTGATGGGTCTTGGGGGGGTTGGTTGCTTTTGGGGTTTTTTTCCCCATTTCCGATGGGTCTTGGGGGGTTTGTTTGTTTGTTGGCTTTCCCCCTCCCATTTCCGATGGGTCTTGGGGGGTCTGGTTGCTTTTTGGTTTTTTCCCCCCCATTTCCGATGGGTCCTGCATGCTTCCCTTGCTTTTTCCTTTGTTTTCTTTGCATTTCCAACCTGCCCCCTTTGTTCTCTGTGCATTTCCGATCTGCTCCATTTGTTTTCTGTGCATTTCCAATGGGTCTTGCACTTGCTTGATTGCTTTTCTCCCTCCCCCCTTTGGCCAGAAGGGATTAATCGTGTTTCCAATGAGTCTTGCAGTGGTATTTTTTTGGGGGGTGATTTTTTTCTTCGGCCGGAATGCATTAATTGCATTTCAATGCATTCCTATGGGGAATGGTGCTTTGACTTACGACCATTTCGAGTTACGTCCATCTTCTGGAACAGATTATGGTCGTAAATCGAGGCACCACTGTACTTTGAAACCGATATTAAGGTCACAATAAGTTGGATGCTGCTTAGTGGCAGGTACCAAATAGGTTGTTGTTATGTACCATAAATTCGTCTCAACTCATGGTTAAACTATGAATGAGCAATCTCCAAAATATACTGTCCTCAGTTGCTCAGCTCTTGTAAACTCAAGCCTGTGACTTCCTTTAAGGAGTCAATCAATTTCATATTTGGTCTTCCTCTTAACAAACAAGAGTCAGGGTTAAATACTAAAGCCAGAAACAAATATTAGAAATATACTATAATTAGAGGTGAAATTATGTTAAAGAGGTAGAGAGGTGATTGGGGATTTGTGAACTTCAAAGGAATCTTGCGCTTAAACCCTGAAGACCCATTACCAAACAAAGCAAACTGATGTTCATAGTCCTAGAGGTCAGGGAAGCTTCATCTGAACTGTGACACTGTTATTAGTTAAGAATTTTTATCTTCCAGTTACGAGCTATTTTAAACATCTCGTTCAGGACTGAGAATACAGTGGTGCCTTGACTTACGAACTTAATCCGTATCGGAATGGCGTCCGTAAGTCAAAACGTTCGTAAGTCAAAGCACCATTTCCCATTGAAATGCATGGGAACGGGATTAATCCATTCCAGCATTTCAAAAAAATACCAAAATAAAAATAAAAATAAACAGAGCAAGTCCCACGCTGGGACTGCAAAAAAAAATAATAATCACCAAAAACAAAACAACACCGGCCCTCAATCCCCCCCCCCAACAAAACAAAAACTTTTTTAAAAAGCAGCATCTTACCGGTACAAAGCCTCCTCAGCCTCCCGGGCTTCCACCGCCACTGCGACCGCTGCAGCCGGGAGGCTTGAGCCTGGTCGGGGTGCTTTGGCTGCTCGCCTCCCGCTCGCTCCTCGCCACCCTCCGCGGTCCGATGCCGCCGCTGGTGCCCGACGCTGGCTCCAGCTCCGGAACCGGCACCAGCGGCTGCTCGCCAGGGCGGCTGCGTCGGTCCTCAGCGCTCTCGCCGCCCTCCGTGGGCTGATGGCGGGAAATTCAAATGGCGGAGGGCGGCGAGGAATGCTGAGGCCCTGGCGAGCAGCCGCTGGTGCCACTTCCGGAGCTGGAGCCGGCGTCGGGCACCAGCGGTGGCATCGGTCCGCGGAGGGTGGCGAGGAGCGAGCGGGAGGTGAGCCGGGAGGCTTCCCAGGCTCCGCCACCACCGCCGGGAGGCTTCCCGGACTCCACCGCCCCCACCGGTGGGAGGCTTCCTGGGCTCTGCCGCTGGATCACGGATGGTGATCACGGAGCCCGGCCGATGCAGAGCCGGGCTGCTCTTCGGGGCTCTTCACCCGATGCCGCCATCGCTGCTGGGTCCCGTTCCCGCCGGGCCAGGGACTAACTGCTGCTGGGTCAACGGCGGGCTGCATCGGGCGAGGAGCCCTGAAGAGCAGCCCAGGAGCCACCTGCCAACGGCGGGCTGCGCTGAGTCCTTGGCCTGGCGGGAACGGGACCCAGCGGCGGCGGCATCGGGTGAAGAGCCCCGAAGAGCAGCCCAGCTTTGCATCACAGATGGTGATCACGGAGCTTGGCCGATGCAGAGCCGGGCTGCTCTTCGGGGTTCTTCGCTCGATGCCACCACCACTGCTGGGTCCCGTTCCCACCGGGCCAGGGACTGACCGCTGCTGGGTCAATGGCGGGCTGCATCGGGCAAGGAGCCCCGAAGAGCAGCCCAGGAGCCACCCGCTAACGGCGGGCTGCACTCAGTCCCTGTCCCGGCGGAAACGGGACCCAGCAGTGGCCCGGGCCGCTGCATCCCTTTCCCTGTACAGTACTTTCCTGTACTGTAAAAGTTTAAAAGTTCCCTGACTCCCTGCTCTAACCGTTGGGGTGAAAGAGCTACAAAGAAGCAGCCTCTTCGCCACCAACGGTTAGTATATTTGAATTTCCCACCCCTTTTCCCTGCCTTTTTCCGTTCGTAAGTCAAAGCTCCGTTCGCAAGTCAAAGCAAAATTTTGCAAACGGAGCTGTTCATAAGTCAAATTGTTCGTAGGTCAAGGCATTTGTAAGTCAAGGCACCACTGTATATATTTAGTTGCATGTAAGAGTTGTGTGGGTCCAAGTTCATTTCTGAACTGTGAGCTGTGTTATTGCACATCTTAACCCAAAATGTTTAAAATCGAACTTCTGCTTTCCCTGCATTCTCTTGTGTCAAATACCAGGGTTGATGATTCAGAATTCTTGTTTTCTAGACAGAAGGTGGGTTTGGTGTATGGAATGTCATACATCCACATGCCAGAATACTACTGGTTGTAATACTTTTTTGGGCTCAGAAAATAGGGATTTCTCTTCAGAGTGTTAAAATCAGTTATATTTATTTGAAGAGCAAACATAATGACTTACAAAACCGTTGCATTTCTGTGGACATGCAGACTTAAAGTAGTCCATGTTTAAAAAAATGGCATTTATGTATAGCAATCTTTCAAACTAAAAGGAAACATTAAAAAGGAGATGTCATTTAATTTGCAGGAGTCTGATGGCTCACTAGAGAATTCATATTAAGATGGAAGTGGCTATTAAAATGACTAGCAATCAAACCCCTTCTCATTGGTACCATGAAATTGGCAAAAAATGAAGGATCATTATTTTAATGGAAGCAAACCGTATGGATATGTGCTCAGGTGTTCTTGTAGTTGTAAAACAAATTGATGTATGTTGCTGCTTTTGATGTCTCAGAGGCACAATGTCATAAATATTCTCGGAAAGGTGTTAAGACTAACATTTTATTAGTACTCTAGTTTAGCATCACGTCTGTATGCTGCTGAATGCTGTTCTTGTAAGCAATGCCATTCTGTACTATGCACACCATTTTCCAAAACAGCCTTACAGAATATAAGTTGGCATCAATTCCTGGCACCTTCCTTTGCTTGGCAAAATCTGTATCCAGGATGACCTGAATTCCCTCTGCTTTCCTCTCGTGCATGTCACCTGTGTTACCATATATGATTGGCTTTGTCAGCTGATCTCTTTGTTTAGTAACAACAAACCTCATTTGTTTTCTCCAGTTCTTCCCTTTCCCCCCCCCTCCACCTTTTTGTCTGCATTGTTATTGGAACGGTTTGTTATGTTTTAGTGTTCTCCCTCTTTCCACTGAGTTTTGCTATGCAGATTTCTTTCCCACTGTGACTATACACACATATTACAATTCTAACTCACACTTTTGCCAGCAGTACATGCTACACTCTGTGTGCATTGGAGGTTCAGACAGAAAGCCCCATTGGCAATACCATAAATCAAATGATTAATGAGCAATAACCCCCAGTTCCCCCTCCCTCATAAAGGTTCATAGGCTTATAAGATAGCAAAGAACTTACGTGTATCGCTGCATGTTCATTTGTAAGCAGTAGTCATATTGACATGTCCATGTTGAAATGAAAGAGATAGCTCAAAAAGACTTGTAAGTGAGACAACAAGGATATTAACACTGCTATCTAGAAAATCATACTTTGGGAATCAGGAACCAGTCTTTTCTCTCTCCTTCAGAACAGAGTTTGGAAAGAATAAAATATCATATTCATGCCATCCATAACTGGATAATTATGAGGTCCAGAGCATTCTCCTATCATTGCTCTATTATGGGTAGCTTCAGCATTCCATTACATTAATTCTTCTTAAATGCTACATTTCTAAGGCCTATTTAACTGGTCTATCTAGCCTTCTGTGGGTGACTCTTGGGCTCATTATCTTTCTTCTTCTCCTTGGTTGTGGGCATAAGAGGTCAGAAGTGTTTGTCCAATTTTCCATGAACGAAGGTTCCTTGTTTTTGTTTATTATCCTGGACAATGTGAGCTTACTACTAAGTATGGTTTGATGTAGGAGTGACCAAAATGCAGCTCAGGGACAGCTCGTGCCCCCAAAGATATTTTTGTGACTCTGTCTCCCCAGATTTCCCTGCATCCTCTGTCTGAATTTTTCTCCCAGCAGTAAAAATTAAATTGCCACTCCTGGAAGCATTCAGGTTTAACAATTCTCCTTTTAAATAGGTCTGAGTCCACCCTCTGCTCCCGACCCTGTTTTAGGGAAAGAAGACAACGTCAAAACATTTTTTTTTAAATCCTGGCATGTTGAGTTTTATTTGATTTGTAAGGCTAGCCACAGTTTTGCATTTGCACGTAAGGTGAACCAGCTGTCATTCAGGAAAGGTTTACTCCCGAATATAATAAAATTATATAATGAACATTTTTGAATCAACTTAATGTCAATGTTGTGACTTTCATTCAACACAAAAGTATTTCTACAGAGAAAGATAGCAAGATGAATGGTTTAATTGCCGCAATGATAGTTTAGGTCTTTAGATGCATGCTCCCAACCAGTAATACAGAGGATGTATGTGTGTAATTATGCATCTGGGAGGGTCTGCATACTTCTATTCCCTGCCAATGTCTACATACTGATTTTTGTGGACATTGAGAATGCATACTTTTCAAAAGTAAAGGAGTCACTTCCTGCATCTGCATACCCACAAGAGACTTGGCAACTTACACGAAACAGACCATTGCTTTCTCTGCATGATCTCCCCTGTGTAATAATAGGTAAAGAATCTTGTGTTAATTAGGCTATACATGGAAAAATGCTGTTCTGGCCAGCATTCATTTTGTGATCCTGGAGGGTGGTAGTGGTGGGAATACTAGTAAGTTACAGACATGCAGGTTACTGGTTTGCATATCGCCACATTTACATCTGTGTTAACCCATTCATATCCTCTATATAAACAAAATCACAAGACTGAGAGAGAGAAGGCAAGCTCACATATGTTCCCTTGTGTTGTTAGCCTTTCTATATCACTTTCGTAGGGAAAAATCTACCATTTGATGGTGGTGTCGCCTACAGGTGAGTAGAACTCTGTTTGCCTGTTGTCATCATCATTGTTTTACTGGACATGGGCATCATCGTGGCTAGGTTTGGATGCCACAGCTCTTAAACAATGCTGTGTCGCTTCCGAATCAGTCTCCAAGATAGTTCAACCAATAATTTGTGCTCCTTCCTGCACTTCCCCCCCCACTCAGTTATTTTATCTTGAATGACCAGTTGTAACAATCTCTGCTTTTGTTTCTCATTATGTGACCAAAGTATTCTAGCTTATTGCATTACATGAGTTTTATAATTTCTTGGTCTTTATACCTTTGTCTCAATATTTCTTTTTTCAAAATCTTCTGTCCCCAAATTTCTTATCACCCTGCAATAAATCCACACACATCAGATACTTCTGTCTTCTTCATAGCTGTCTTTGAGTCCATAGCATATAGTAAAACCAAACACATATTGCTATGTAATATAATGAGTTCTTATATTTCAGTTTTTATTTTATATTACATTTCTGATATTAAGGACATTGTTTCCAGCTATGATTTGTTGCTTATGACTTTTCCATTCAGAATAGTGTCATCATTATTCAGCATTTGAATCTCCCTTAATCTTAGAAAATGTGTCCCTGCTTCTTCAGAATCCATATTGTCACTTCCAGGGCACTGTGTTTCTGTACTAGTTTTTACCTACTGTTGTATTCTGAAATTTATTTTTGACCCTTTTCTTCCAAGGCTATTAAGCATGGCAGTCTTTATAACTTACTGTAGAATGAATGAGTAATAATGGTGTGCCACTGGTTGGCTTGCTGCTTGGTTGAATGGTTTTTGGACTCCAGCTCCCAAAATTGTCCAAGAATTTCTGATGCAGAATTCTGGGAGTTCCAGCCCACAGTCATATACATTACGACCCCCTTAACCACAGGATCAATATCTGCTGATTCACTTATCTGCGGACTGAAAAAAATTAAAAACATTACTAGAAAAAAATCCAGAAAATAAATTATTTTCATGTGTATTACCAGAACTGGCCATGAGAGGGAGCCGTGCTATGAAAAATACATAACATGGTCTCTAGCTGCTTAAGGTCTCTCCTCTTGTGAGCTTTCTCCAGGGTGGTGGTGGTGGCTCCTCTTGCCTGCTAGTTTACACGGAGGTAAAAAAAAAAAACACAAGTGGGATGGGGGAGTCTCCAGGGCAGTGTTTAGGGCTGGCTGGCTGGCTTTGCATCGAGGCAGGCAACTTGCATGCAGGTGAGTAGCCCTTTTGAGGTGGAGGTAGTGGTCTCTGTGCTCTGCCGTCCCTTTGGTTAACTGTCAGGTTTGCATGGATTGAAGAGAGGGCCGGGGTTCCCACTGGCCCCTTTGTCCCAAGGGGTTACCTTCGCCTTCCACATAGTTGGCGAGCACAGGGAGGGTGTTCGCTATTTTCTGTGTTTTTCAGCATTTGGGGGTGGGCGGGCTTGGAACCACTGTATGTGCAGGGATCTTCCTTTCAATCACCTGAACAAGACTGAAGCCTCCTTTGAGGCCTTCTTCTAAGCCTTCATTTCTCCAGTGCATCCTGGTAGTCTCATTTCTTTTTATGTTCTATAAAACATCCCTCTTGAAGAACCACCACTCCCAGGAAACATTGCAGTAGCTTCCTTCGAGGAAGCAGTGTAGTGAGAAAAGAAGGCCTAGAAGGAAGCCTCAGCCTTGTCCAGGTGAGTGAAATTATTGGATATATTGCACTCTCTTATAAAGCCTTTTAGAGGTTTTGGCTAGGAGGGGGCTGTAGTGAATGTCAATCAACTCTGTAAGAGCGAATAGTTCCCTTTCAACATTAGATTCTTTTTCCCACCTTTTTTCCATTTAGGGTTCAGTTAGCGTTCTGTCAGTGTGAATTATAGAGTCAGAAGTGAACACTTAGAGTGAAGTTTTCTGCCAGCAATGTAACCAGTCAGTTAGTCAAAAATGAAGCTAAGCTGATAATGAATGAGTTAAGCTCAGTGATGTGACAAGTTAAAGTGTCCACAAAATATGATGTTTGTTTTTATGTAAGAAGAACTGTAAGTAAATGGAATGTATTGAAACAAATAACTCTGCCAAACAATGCCAACATAAATGAATGTGTCTGCAGTTATATGTTTGTGGCTTGAACTCCCAAAATTCTACCTGGAGAATTCTTGGAGATTTTTGGATGTTGTAATCCAAACAAACAAACAAACCAATGGCACACCCCCTGATGAACACACATTCATAGAGCAGATACGAGAGTAATGGCTAACACCACTCTTAAGCAAAGAAAACAGTCTCTTCTATGCAGTTCCTTCTGGAAAAGCATTGTATGAAAGAAGAGGATCATTAATCCATGTGAAAGGTTGCCTGTTTCCAAATACTTCTTGTTTCCTTCCTTCTCAAGGCCAAACTAGGCATGACATGACATGTCTAGTTTGGCCTTTTTCCAATTAGCAATTGCATAATTATTTCTTTTTAAATGACTAAATGACAGGTACCAGAGCCAAATCTAGGGTTAAATACTATTGGGGGGGGGGGGAGAGAATGAGCTCTTTGTTCCCCGTAGAGCTCTGAGTCCCCACCATACACTGCTATCAATCAAATTAACTCATTGTTTAAAAGTCATGTAGTTGTTAATTGCTCAAACACTGAATCTTTTTTTTTTAGATCAAGCTACATAGCCTCTACAGTATTAATAATACGCTTCCATGAGTGGCTGTTTCTTTGTACATATTTATTTATTTTATTTTATTTATTTAACTTATATGCCGCCCACACTACCCAAAGGTCTCTGGGCAGCTTACAACAAATATCTATATATGTGTGCCTTGGAATGCAATACAAGTTCCAGCCACAAAGGCCTTTAAGAAGAAAGGGATGACAGTGGGAAGGCAAGGATCAAAGCCCTCCATCATAGCCCCATGCATGAGTCCAAATCCAGATCAGCTTCTCCACACTGTTCTTGTGCTCCTTCACTCCAAGACCAGAACCTTGCAGTTAAGGTCATAATTCCCTTAGAATACATTCCTTCTGGTGCTGTGGATAAAATCATTTAGGAACTGAATGCAGACAAATGAACTCAATGAAGAGGTACAGGATATGATTAGTTAAGAGAGTGTGCTTCCAGAATTTCAATGAAGTTATCTAACAAGAAAATCCTTAAACATTTCCTCAGTGACATAACTGTGTATATTTTTTCCATTGCCAGCTGCCTTTTACAAGTGGGTGAATGATCTTGTTTGGCCTTGAGGAATGTCTCAGGAAAAATGGCTTACCTTTCCAGTGTGATGCTGATGTATTACAAATAAACTCACTTGATATGGCACACGCTCTAGGAAGCTGCCAATAAACAAAACCATGTGCATTTGTTTTTAAGGGATTTATAATGGAAAGGAATGTGTGAGATTTGCTCAGGCTGTATATCATGACGTTGTTCGGAACTAATTGTAATCAGCCAAAGGGAAAGGATTTTGAGTGGCATTGTGCTTGATTAGCATTAGGGGATTAACAGACAAGTAAATGTTCAGTTGTTTCTGACAACCATTTGCCATTGTTTAGGAGAAGTACTTGTATATCCTAGAGCAGTGGTTCCCAGGCTTGGGTCCCCAGATGTTCTTGGACTAAAACTCCCAGAAACCTTAATCACTATCTGTGCTGGCCAGAATTTCTGGGAGTTGCAGTCTGGGGACCCAAAGTTGGGCACCACTGCCCTAGAGAGTTTCTGAAACTAATGCTGCACTCTCCCTACCCCTACGCATACATTAAAGGATTCCTCATTTTTCGTGTTTTTTGAATGAAGAATTTCTTTACTATGTAGCAAAAACTGAGTTCTGCCTTTCACTCAGATAGATTAAGTATATGTTTACAACTTGAGTATTCAGTGAATGTATTTATTTCATTGGCCACTGTCCTGTGGCCTAACTCTGCCAGCATAATGGGAGTAATGTTAGTAGAATGCTGCTAATTAGAAATCCTGCTTTGACTTCAGGTTATGTGTGACTCACACACAAGGAGATGAAATCATGCACAATATAAAATTGAAGCAGGGATTCTTTAATAGCAGCAGTCTACTGCTGCCTATGACATCATTTCCATTGTGCTAGTGGAGCTATGCAATCTCCATTTACTAAAATGCAACATGGGCAATTCATTCCAGAATTTGAAAAGTTACTTTTAAGATAAAGGGATATAATGGTGTGGTGAATTTGTCCATAATAAAACAGTGATACGAGGAAGGGCCCAGAAGTGTTATCCTGCCACCACTTAGTTATGATAGTTTCAGCATCCTATGATATTCATTCTATTTACATTCCAATATACAGACTGGCACAATTATTAAAACTCACAAATAGCAATTTTTCCATTCTGCACTCTTATAAGCTAATACAGGAGAAATGTGGCTTGAAGGTTCCCCTAAGGGCCTGCAAAGGTGGAATGTGGCATACCACCTCATAGTAGCATATTCCACAAGCATAGGGCTACTCATAAGATGATCTTCTCCATCAGGTACACCAGCCTCATTGTCCTTAGGGTTTTGTAACCTGACCTCAAGAGTATGGGCGCAGTAATTTGAGAGAAGGTGGTCTTTCTAGTAATTTGTATGGCCTTAAAGGTTAAAATTAAATTAACATCAAAAAGGCATTGACAACAAATCATGCTGCTATATTCCAGAGTTAAATTGCAAAAAAATCTTTTTAACAAATAGACAGTGCTTGTTTAAAGTGATTTTAAAAAGATGGGACCAAATTTCCATTTTAAAGCAGTGCGGTTTGGCGTGCTGGGGCCCATAAATGCTGATTGGGGTTGCATGTGATGAATGGGATCCATGTTCCCTACCCAGGATATACCTGTTCGAAGCATGAGTGAACCACTGGCCAGTAGCCATGGCATGAACCAGAAATCTCCCAGCACCACCTTCTGAAACTGCAGAAAGGAGTGAATCATCTTAGTACTGTTCCTAGGTAGATGATCCAGTGTTATTTAAATCATTGACAGGTCCAATAAAAGTTTCAGTTCCCCATTGTCCATACACTAGCATGTGTCATCCAACAGGAGGATGCAAAAAGATGACAAAAGACCATTTGAATTCCATTACTATGTTCTGTTCTGTTATTGTTATCAACATATCAGAAATACAGAAAAATATTATCTAGTGGCCAATTCTGATATCGCACCTTAAGAATACCTAACAAAATTATTAAAAACTAAACAAAATTATACTCTTCCTGAGTTAATAAAGAATGGCAGAAAATTATAACCAAAATTCAATGCCTATAAAGTGCCTTAAAATTTCCTGTTAAAGAAACTCAAAAACTGCTGGTTACATTATCCTTGAAATGTATCTTAGTAATACCCCTGATGTTACAAAAATAATTAATTGGAAGTAACTGTGTTGTGTTTAACTAGTTACTTGCAAGCTCTGGGAAAGGTTTAAGTAAGCTCTTCTTCCAAGCTGCTATCTACTCATTATCTTTCTCACTGGAAGTGATGTTTCCAGTTCAGAGTGAGCTCTCACACTACCGTTGCACAGATTTGGACAAAATTTTGTGTGTAGCCTAGATGCAAAGAGTGCAGAGTTGAGGGTAATGTTACATCAAAAAAAATAAAAATAGATTGCAGATAGTAATTGTGGTCATAAGAAGCACTGCTCTCCCTGGAGTCTACAATGGTCCTGACCTTTCTTTGCTATTAAAATAGATTGCACTAAAGATAAGAACCTTTTAAGTGTGAACCAGACTGCTCCAACCTTGTACAACAACATCATATAAAACAAATATAACAGTTTAAATCCATTTCTAAAAGAGCCCAGAAGCAAATAAAAATGGATTTTAGCTTATCAGAAAATAAGGTGTTTATCTGATGAGCTGACTGTTCTTACAGAGACATCAGACAGTTATCTAAGGGGAGAGAGTTTCATAACCACTATATCCCATGTCCTAACCAAAGAGGCTTCTGACTGTGATTGCATGTGAAATAAGAATTACACCGATGACATAAGTGCCTCAAATGGATTGTCTAGGGTTAGGGAAGGGAACTTTTCATGTGTCTTGATCTGAAGACTTTCAGGGCTTTCCAGTGTGTTTTGAACTGGGCCCGGAAAAGTATTGGAAGGTAGTGAAGCTCTTACAGTATAATCTCAAAAATTTGGTTGCTGTATTTTGTAGAAGGCAACTACATGCTAAACACGTTGCAGTAGTTCAGACTATAGGCAATAGTGGCAGGAGTGCTTATGGCCATGTGTGCCTTCTCTATGAATAGGTATATATTGTACGTGCAACTGCCAAAGGTGGACAATATGACTCTCGTGGCCGTATCTGTCACCTGAGGATCCAGAAGAAATCCTGAATCTCAGAGAATAATCAAATTGCACATCAGACCTTCCTCGCTATTTGGATTGCTTTTGGTGCTGTTTGGTTTGAATCAAATTATAGTGTCCACACATGTTTTGACTTAGAGTGATTCATTCTGCTCCTTTTTAGAGCTGCCCTACTCCTTTTTGGCACAGTGCTAGGGCTACAGTTTTGTGTGTGTGTGTGTTTGGTTGGAAATTGAGCACTCCTGGTTATCCTGTTCTCTTGCCTATACAGATGGTTAATTCATACCCAAATAGAGCTGTGGGCGGTATTATCTGAGGTGACAACTCTGTGATATATTTGGTGGGTTGTGTCATTGAAAGGGACAACAGACAACCCCCCTCCTCTATTTTCATCTACTCTACCATTTTAATTTTATTATATTTTCCCATTAATGCAGCACTATTCTAGATAAATGAGACACATTGGCAGTATTATGTGTACCATGCTAGGCGGATGCATTGCTGTTGCTCTACATCACTTACTTTATTTAACAACAACAAAATCAAAGTTGCCGCAGCCTGCTGAATGACGGCCATGAGAAAAAGTGGGGAAGGGGGTGAGAAGGGGAGTATCATTAATCAAAAGGAGGAGAAATTGGAGTGATCCAAAGACCTGTCTGGACCCTTCCCACAGGAGAAGAAACATCCATCACTATGAACAGAAGGATCCCTCAAGAGACAAAATAGATTGCACTAAAGATAAGAACATTTTAAGTGTGAACCAGACTGCTCCAACCTTTCGTGTCTGGATGTGCCCTAAGATGTTTGTATGTACTGGTTTCAAAATGAGGTGAGAATTGTCCTGAAACAGGATCAATGCAATCATGTAAATTTTCAGGGACTGTATGGAAAAAAAGAAAATATATACCTGCCATTGTTGGGATGTCATGTCCAGAGACAGTTTTGGACTGACTTCCAAAATGTGCTGAGGAGCTGTCCTTTCTGCCCCAAGGAGCTGTTGCCTTGGTACATGATGAAAAGGAGATATCAATGACAACCCAGTTAAAATCTCAAGCCTCTCTACTCTTCCGCACCAGTGGTGGTTTAATGCAGATGTTTGATCCTATGGCCTGGCAGAGATTACTCCACATTTTAAAGAAGCTATCCAAAATGTTGAATCTATTTTGAGGATAAGGTTTAAGGATGGGATGGCACCTTGGATAGATGGTTCCAATACTGTTCAGTCCAAAACCTGGAACAGATTCACATTACATATGAGTCACCAACCTCCACCATTGATGGTAGTTTCTAGGTTGCTAGTCACTGTCATGAGTAGAAGTGCCCCGCTCCTCCAGGAAGATAGGCATGGGGAGTGCTTCTTCTTGTGCTTCCCTTCAAAGAATCAACTATATTTCTCATCATTTGAATCCCACAAATCCTCAAGAGGCCAAGTGTAGTCCTCCATATATTATTTTCTCCAATTCCTGTCAGTCTTAGTCAGCATAGCCAGCGGTGGTGAAAGCAAGGAGCTGCAGTCTAACAACACTTGGAGAGCCATACTTTGCCCATCCCTATTCTATATAACCGGCTGGAGAGCTCAGTGAGTTTGGTACCTGGCTGAGGTTGGGAGTTCGATTCCCCATTGTGCCTTTTGGGAGAAGGACCAGCCCATGTAGCCTTGGGCAAGCTATACCATCCCAGAGTGCCCCAAAAGAAGGGAATGGTAAATGATTTCTGAGTACTCTCTCCCAAGGAAATCCGGGAAAGGGTTGCCTCATTGATTGATTGATTGATTGAATACTGCCCAACTTAATGAGAATTCACTAATCTGGGCAGGGAACAAAAAGAATTAAATCCACAACAAATACCTTCACCCCTCAATGTTATAATAATGTAAATATAAAGAATAACATGAAAAACAACAAATTATTAAAAGAGTACCAAATCCGCAAAATCAAGTGGAAACAAAAAATTAGGCTTTGAAAGAAATAATAAATTGCTAACTCAGAGGAAAGATATATTTAAAGACCTCTTTATAGAGCTCTGCTTTCTCCATTTTTCTAAAGATAGGGAGGGATGGGGCCTGGTGTATGTTGAGTGGAAGGGAATTCTAAAGGGGCAGGCCTCTCTCAGTGTGGCCACTCTAAGAAGCCAGGCCTGGGAGGAACAAGTGACATGGGTAGTAGTTTGATAATGATGGTACAACAGATACCGAGGTCCCAAAGTATTTAGGGCCATAGGTCAGCATCAACTTGATGTCATGTAGTTATTATTATATTCTATGACAGGTGATGTCAGTATGGATACATTGTTTGTTGATTAAATGCTGGTAAATGTTAAAATAAATAGATATTAATTGGTGTTATAGATCATGTTTCTTGCTTTCGACAGTTTGCTTGCATTTTATTAATCCTTAGACCTTTAAATGTTATCATGCTGGTGTAAGTGGTTGTCCATTCATTCTTCAATTAACACACTCTTTTTTCCAGCTGTCATAAGATGTCCAGGTATTTCCATTACAGCCTGGACTAATAATATTAAATGTTGCTGAGCAATCAAGGATAAACAATGTACCTCTCCAAAGGAAGACTGAAATGAACAAATATTATCATTATCTGCACTAAATTAAAAATGCAAAGCTTGGGAGTTACTCATTCTATTCGAATCAGCACTGTCTTTGGGGAACAGTAAATGGTTGTAGATTTATTACAGTCAGTGTGGCTAAAACTGGAATAAAATTACTGCTTCATGCAAGCCAAAGGATATAAGTCTTGCACTGAAAATGCAAAAGATACAACATCTGATGCTTTTGCAAAAGTGTATTGTGTGCATTCATGTTCATTAACATGAACCTTGTGTTAATCACAGGTGTGTTGGCTGCAAGCTGGAAATACTGGCTTTGTGCTCAGAAAGGAGAGGGCAAACACTGCTGCCTGTTTTAAAAATTTTGGTCATAACTTCCGAAAATATCCCAGTACAATATATATCAACCTGCAGAAGGAGGGAGGTGTTACTCACATGCTCTGGTCTGGTCAGGTTTCCTCTGGTTATTTTGGCCTAAGACCACCATCTCAAGTCATTCTGGGCCAAAGCAGGGATAGAACAGTTTGTCCAGAATGCCGTCCATTGCCCAAAATGTCAGAATAGTTAGACAGCTTCACAGTCCATTCTTGTACCATTATGTAGTACATCAAATGTTGGTCTCTTCCCCCCCCCCCCCTTCTCTTCCCACCCACTAAGTACGGACAAGAAACTGATGCTAGCAGAGCAAGACCACTGTTGCAGACCCAGTGAAGACAAACCTGCTTTCTGACTTTAGTGCCTTATGGCATAACCAATTCCTTCCCGGACCCCCAGAATATGCCCTAGTCTTTAAAAGTGTGCAAGGAAGGTAGGACTTTAGCATGGCTTGAATTGGCTAAAGTAGTTGAGATAAGTTAGATTACAATTCCCATTATATTCATGGCATACTGGGTGGATATAGTGGGAATTGTGGTCCAGCACATCTGGAACCTAGTTGGGGAATCTTGCACTAGAACTTAACAAAGCAAAGGCTAAATTTTACATTTTAAATATCAATCTCCCAAACTGGTGTGTCTAATTTTATTTTATATAAAACACCTTTTTGACTGGAACTCGTGGGACATTTTTGCTTAAATTACAAGAGAAGTAAAATATTTATCTTCAGCACCAGCATTTGACACAGGGATATCCTGATCAGTTGCTTTCTACTATATTCATTGGCTGAAATCCATTACTAAGTAAGGCACAACTAGAGTAGGCCTATTGAATCAGTAGCAATTTTTTTGAGTCCACTACTCTGTAAGTTCCATTGATTTAATGGGTCTACTTTAGTTATAACTTACTACTGGATTTTAGTCATTGCTGTTTCTTCTAAAAGCTTGTATGAAATACATGGAACATCTACAGGGAACTGGAGAACTGTTGATAGTCAGAAGAACTTGAATCTTTAAATGTCTGGTGTGCAGATAGTAATTGTGGTCATAAGAATCACTGCTCTCCCTGGAGTCTACAATGGTCCTGACCTTTCTTTGCTATTAATTATGGGTGGCTCATAGTCTGAGCAGCACAGGGGGGGGGGGTTCACCTCATGATTGCAGTGTGAGGCATCCCCACTTAGGTCATGGGCTGCCTATGCAGTACCTACCTCCAAATCAGATCTCCTTGGCAACAGCTAATTTGATCTTTTCCTACTTAGATCCTGTTTGGTCTGTTTTTGTGTTTGCTGCCCTTCCATCTGCTTCCATCTCTTTCACTAGATACCTCCAAAAAGGAAAGGCTATATTATTTTGGACAAAGTATGGCCTGTGATCCAGGCACATGGAGATAGGAGGGCCATTCAAAATGGTAAGATGAGGTACCTCATCATCCTCAGACCATGGACTGCGGGTCCATTAGATTCTTACAATGTGTCTTGCTGTTTTCTATAACATTGCTCTAGAAACTCACTGACCGTGCTAGACTCAACCCCTCTGTAATTGGTTCAGCTTTTTTTTTTCAGCTACTGTCCAGTAGTAATAACCAGTTACCACATAGCTGCTCTCATCTTGTGGAGAAGCAGTTGCAATCACAGAGTGACCTGACAGTTACTGCATGCGAGTTATTAATTTCAGCTCTTCTCAAATCTAGCATGATAGTGTCAAGGGAATGTATTACAGAAAGGTATTTAACAGCTATAAGACTTTCCCCTCCCTAGTAATCTGTTTTAAATTGTGCATGTAGTATTCTGGGTTCTCTCAGAAGATACATGTAGGCACCAGCCAGTCTTCCTACCTATCTTGTTCTGATGTTTTAAAAAAGATTTCTTAATTATTATTATTATTTTAAATTAAGTTCATATTGTGGCTTGGGGAGCTGCCAACTGTAGTACAAACCTCTGGCCTCTAGTCTCATCTTTATTTCCTAGAATTTTTCTAGGGCCCAAAGGTATTGTTAGATTATTAAAATGGTGGAGAGCAGCCAACCAGCACTCCATTCTGGAGCACATTTGGCATGATGGGAGCTGATGGGAATATTTTGGAAAGCTAAGGAGATGGGGAAAGCGTCTGAGAGGAATGATGGCGAACAGAGATGGCTGTTTTGCCTATGCTCTCTCTACATGTGGTTTGTGTGTGGCTTATTTTTCTTTTGTCTTTTTTGTGTGGTGTGGTGTAGGTTAACTAGTTGGGCTGTTAGTTAGCTTGTTTCTTTTCCCCTCAGTGTGTGTGTGTGTTTTATATCAGTGTTATTATTTTAGAGTAGATTGTGTTTTGCCTGGGTTGTTCTGTTTTGGTGTGTGTATTTGTAGGGTATGGGGTAAGTGATTTGCTGCTCTCTGTGTTACTTTAAGTATCCTCATTGAATATTTCACAGCTATGTTGTTTTGTGAGGGCAAACAAAGCTTAGAAACATTGCTTTGGGGACCACAAACTTCCCAAATTCGAAGCTCTGGGAGCAATTATGTGATTTAGTATTTGGTATTCGAGGCTTAGACCCCCACCTCTGCAGTTTTTTGACCAAATTCATTATTTCTTGAATGTCATCAATTTACATTGAACTGGTGTTACAACAGAAAATCATAGGTTCAAAAGAGTTGTTTCTGTTTTGGACATCATACACCCTGGTGTATACTTCTGATTTTAGGAAAGTTCTTCTTTCTTTCTTTCTTTCTTTCTTTCTTTCTTTCTTTCTTTCTTTCTTTCTTTCTTTCTTTCTTTCTTTCTTTCTTTCTTTCTTTCTTTCTTTCTTTCTTTCTTTCTTTCTTTCTTTCGCCTTGCTAATTTGCTTTTTCAGAAACGAGTGTTTTGCAATTGGCCACACTTGTAATGGGAACCCCTTTGTGAGAACAGCCACAACACCCTCAACATTCCAGATGTGTCCACAGATCAAAAATGTTTGGGGACCCTGAGGCACAATGTAGTTTTCTCCATTGTTGATCATAGCCAGTAAAATTCCCCAACTCAGTGGAATTCCTACATAAAGGAGTAATATTTTATCTCCAAAAAAGAAGGCATGGACTTGGTGAATCTTTGAAGCATTGTGTTTTCAACTACAGTTTATACTAGATATCTAAAATAAATCATAGCTCTGGTCACAATAAGTGTAATTATGATTTCATGAGAAAGTACAATAGCATTAATAGCCTGTATTTTGTCCCAGTACTTTTACATTGTTCAATCTGCATATTGCATGGTTTTCATGTGGTATTTTAGTGAGGTTTTAAACAAAATTACCAGCATATTTAAAATTTAATAAAATTTAGTAAAATCCTGAATTTTAAGATTTATCTAAATCCTTAATGTAAGTAAAGTTCAGGATTGTTTTTCACATAAATTACCAAGATGCTTCTCCTGGCTTCTCTAATCTACCCTGTCTGTTGGTGATCACACTGCATTGTCACCAAGCGATGAGGCAAATAATAGCACATGTCTTCTCCAGAATGGATAGGGCATTGTTCCTAGGGTAGATTAAACCTATGAAATGTTAAAATCAAAATTAATTTAATATCAGTTCGGACTTATAAGAAGGCATGTATACATTTGCACATAAAAAGATAAATTGTTCAATTGTCATCATCATCATCATCTTAGAACTGCAGAACTGAGAGGGACCCTATGGATTATCTAGTCCAGCCCCTGTCAAGGAGGCACAGTGGGGAATCAAACTTCCAATCTCTGGTTCCGCAGCCAGATACCACTGAGCTATCTGGTACTACAAGCTTTTTTTAATGAGTGCGATTTCTATCAGCAATGGAATAAGTATATTATTTTCTTTATATTCCCATTTAGCTGCACCTTTGGAGCTGCCCCTGTTTGAACTGATACCATCACAGAGGCAGGTTGTTTTTCATGGGGACCGTTTGCCATTTCAATGTACAGCTACATATCTGGATAATACTACAGAACTGCATTGGTACCATGATGGTCACCTAGTTGAAACTGATGATGAAAGTGGCAAATTTGTGGAAGACAGCCTAACACATGATTGCTGTTTAATTACACGGTAATGTATTCATATATCTAATAAGCTGTAGAATATGTTAATGTTATTGCTATTATGACCACAGGCAGCCATGTTCTACATACAAAACCAAAATAAAATAACAAATCATATAGTAATTACAAGCAATACAATATAGAATATGATTTTTTTGTAATGCATTGCGCCCAGTGGTAAAGAAATCCCCTTCCTTAACATGTAGATAAATAATTGTGAAATAATCTTTCTGAAATATTGGTACCTCCCAGAGTCTAACATGGATCTTAAATGTTTACTTCACTAATATTTGTTTCTATCAATCAATTGGAGAAATTTGGTTACAATGATACTTGTAAGGTAATGTTAATTAAGTTTGGCTTAGTTCCCATGTGCCCCTCTAGAGATTTTTGGACTTCTTTTCCCATTAGCCTTAGCCAAAATAGCCAATTGGGAGGATTCGTCAAATTTGCATCCCAAGAACATCTAGAAAGCCACAACAGGAAACAGCAGGAGGGGAGCAGGAGAAAAGACTTATTCCAGTCTTAGACAGTCCAGACTTGTCAATGCACCTAAAACGGGAGTGCCTAGCCCCCCTCTCCATAATTACCTTCTGCATGCATTCCCTGATGAGTCCAAAGATACTGTTCCTGCTCATGGGAGGAAGAGCTGGGGAATGCTCTCATTTTATCCAGAACCCAGGGAGTTTAGAAGCATGCACACACACACACGCATTATATCCTGCAGCTCATCTTTTTAGCTTGCACAAGCCTTCTGTTATCTGAGTCACTGATTTAGTTTGCTATCCTGTAACCACTTACTATCTCTCCATTAGTTCCTTTTAACCTGAAATAATTCTGGAATTATTGAAATGGTCAACCCTTATGGATTCTGGAGGAAGAAAAATGTGTATAGTTTGGAACTCTGGGTTTGGCAGATTTATTTCTTGCAGTATTTTAACCTTGCTGAGTTCAATCCACATGTTTTGGGTGGGAAGATGTAGAAGAGTCTTGCAGTTGCCCCTGCTAGCAGTGACTATTCTCAAAGCCACATACATCTGTCAGATCTGCTTTGATTTCGATTCCTGTATTGAGCACGGGGATGAGCTTGGTGGCCTTGTATTCTTCTTCCAGCTCAATGATTCTGTGTTTCCATGATCAACTAATATACATGTATTAAGAACCTGAATCAGTATGTATTGAACAGTACGGTCTCAGCGCTATGCAGCCCTGCCAGGTTTGTGTTTACTTTTATATCAAGGGACAAAATATTTTCTTTTTGGTCTTCAGGATACTAAAATGATGTGGTATGCTGTTGCATTTTATCCATTGTTTTTCAGTAATTTAATGTAGCATAAGCAAAATAACCACGGTAGAGGGAACATTTAATAGTCATTATTTTAACTGAACCACAAAATAAAAACAATAAAAAATAAAAACGATATGCATAATGCAGTGGGGTGGATTTAACCGTACCCTATTCTGAGCATGTTTGAATCTATCCCACTGCATTACATCAATTAGTTATGACAGGCTAAAGCCCCATTGATTTCATTGGGTCTGCTCTTAATCTTTTAACCTTGCATTTTTACATTTTTACATTTTCATATACCCTTTGTAACTTGTCACAAAACTAAAGTTTTGCCATTTCTTTTTAATCATGTAAAGGTTTAACAGATTTTTTCTTTTTCGTCCTTTTAATACACATGTAGTTTCTGAAAATATCTCCTGTATAATACTCTGACCTAGCAAGACTCTTGAAATCTTTCCTAATTGTATTTTCAAAGTATCTGGCATAATTCAAACTTTTGAATGGCCACAGTGTTTGTGAGCCTTGCAAATATAATATTAATTGACGGAGTGAAGGGAAGAGGGGCCAGTAAAATGGAGTTGGGAGAACATTTCACTCCCATTTGTAGGGTTCCCAGAAAAACTGCAAAACAACTCCTCTCCTACCCCCATAATGTGGGATGTTGACATGGAGGAGGGCTGTTTTAGCTGAGCCTTAACTACAGCTCCATATATAATCATATTAGTGTGCATGTAACTTTCACTGTTAAGTGTTGCTATAGAAACTAAGATGGTATTTGGCCCTCAATATTTAACAATACATATAGTGGTATTTCTGAGGTGATTATTTAGCACAGACAGAACTCTTAGTCTTTCCAGCGCTATGCAGTGAATATTTTAAGAAGAATAACTACATTTAGAATTACTAAATGTATCCATGTACCTTGATTCGTTCTGGACATGCATTTCCAGTTAAACACCACAATTCTTTGTAACATTTTTTTTCATCTTTATTTTGTACAGATAAAATATTCAACTATATTTTAGCTTTCCTTGAGAGATGAAACGCACACATAATCCAAACGTTTTTGATTGTGCTAATGAAACTAATTTATAAAACTGTGTTTAGCCCCATGAAATTTTTGTTGGCAACAGTTATTTCCATGTGGGAGAGTCAAGAAGATGTTTCCAATTTGTTCCTAGCTCACATTTTCAGTTTATGGCCAATAACAACATTATTTGAATTATGTTTAACTTCTCAAAATTATTCTGACATAGCTTTCATAGAAGTCACATATGAAAGCATACATATACACACACGTGCGAGCTCTAAGGAACCAATTTCCTATGGTTATGGAAATGGTGAATTTCCAACCTGCGTGAACTGTATGTTTTCTGTAACAGTTGAAAATCATTTATGTCTTGGACGTACTTAGTAAACGTGCTCCCAGGAGCTGAGATCAGCTTCTGTCCCTGAGCATTTGCATCCTATGAGTTTACTAAATTATCACAATTCCCAGATGGAGGAGTCGGGTTTTCTGTGTCGCTCCCCCACCCCCCAGGTCAGGCAGAGTCATGTCTGTTTGAAAGAAAGGCCAAAAAGAAAGGTGTGTGTGTGCACGGCCTGTGCTTCTTCATTTGAAAACTGGGATGTGATTTCCAATCCACAGCTGCCTCAGCTTTAACTTTAAAACAACAGCCCGAAAGCAGCCTGCATCTTTCCAGACTTACATCTAAGAAAGACATGGCTGGCGAAATCCATCTTGCCATGAAGTTTTAGACTTTTAAGTTCTTCACACTGGTACATTCCTGACGGAGTTGTCCTGATCCATGAAAGCTCACATATTGTATGATTATTTTTTTAGTGGTCTTCTGTAAAGGTATTGCCTACTCCTGTGTTTCTCTTTCCTTGCTCTCTTTGAAGCTATCAGAGGTACATGGCCAGCCCATGGCAGAAATTCAAGGACCCACTTTCTCTGTGATGTATAAAGCACTTACGGGCAGGGTAAACTAATACTTACTTGGGAATTAAATATTTTGGTACTTATATCTGCATATTAGAAAGAAAGAAAGAAAAATAAACATTTAATCAGCAGATTATTCTTAACAGAGAGGCAGTCAATAGAGGCAGTCAATAAATAATTTAAAAAATAGATATGGTCAAATTACCTGTACTTGAAACATTTATTAATTTATTTTAAATATTTTAATCCTACCTTTCTCCTTAAAAAGAACCCAAGGCAACTTCTAATTAAAATTTCTTCAATATAACATTATATTTTCAAAGAGGACATTTGTAGCATGAAGCTGACCTTCCTTCTTTTCTCAGTTAAGAAAACTACTATATATTTTAAATATTTTGGGCATATTCAGACTAAAGGTAGATCAGTTGAAATGAAATGAAATGAAATTAGGCATGACTAACTGCGTTTCTGTTGACTTCATTGAGTGGACTCTGTGCATGAGGAAATCTGGATCTAACCCAGTGGCCAAAATCCTCTTGAGTGAAGTACACTAGCTTAAGGGAGATGATGTTAATTTAAAAGGTGAGTTCATGTTCATTAAAAAGTTCCTGTTTCAATCCTGAGGCTTGCACAGCTGGTACACAGTCAGTTTCATTGCACATCAGCCATGCAAGCCCTGGGACAGAAGCAGGAACTCTTTAATTACCAGCATCTCCAGCATCTCTCTTCCACTCTCTTCTTTTACTCAACAGGAATTTAATGGAAAGTAAAATAGGAATGTGATCATGAAATGTCTAAAAATTTCGGCGCCAGGTCAAAACCTTCCTGTTCCAGAAGGCTTTTAACTGAAATAATATCAACTGTGGGTCCTGATGGCAATTTTTAGAGTATATATTTTAATTGCATTTTAATTGTTTTGTCTTTTTATTGTATTTTAACTGTTGTAAGCTGCCCAGAGACCTTTGGGTAGTGTGGGCGGAATATAAGTTAAATAAAATAAATAAATAAATAAATAAATAAATAAATAAATAAATAAAATGTTGTTAGGAAAATAAGTGGAAACTAATTATAAGATACAAGGGAAAGCAAATAAAAAACACACAGAATAAATGTGATGTCATAGAACTAGTGTGCACAGGCAGTATGACAAAAAAGGAAAAGAGACATAGCTTTAGAGAGTGCACTGTGAATATCTTGCATCTTAAGGGTGTCTTCTCCCTCACCTTTCCTTTTCCTCCATCACCTTTTCCCTGTATAAGCACCATCTCCCTTACAAGGGAAGACACTTGGGTGCCTGATGCAGAGCACCAAATGGGGCCCATCCATCTCATAAGTGAGGGTGCGCAGTAACTAAAGCCAACAAGCTTATCTTGTTCCTCCATTTTTTGGCAGTAAAAAAACAAAAATCGTAAATTTATAGTCAGATTGAAACTAAAACATACTTTCTGTAGACCTGTTGGAATCAATGGGGTTTAAGACAGTCATGACCAATATACATCCCAGTATTTCACTGAATATATCCTGTTGTTTAGGATAATAAATTGCAGTAGAGTAGGCCCATTTGAATCAATGGAACTTATGGAGAGGTAGACTCATTAAATTCCCATTGATGCAATGGGCCTGTTTCAGTGCAATTTACTACACTAAGCAACAGGATTTGGCCTATGCAAGCGACTAAGTCTGGATCGAATCCTGAACATCTAGTGATTTGTTGCCCTTCATCATAGCCCAAAATCAGCTGCCTAAGCTGGCTGCCTCAATCTCTATAATAAGATAAATAAAATAAGAAAAGCCTCATTTTATGAAACTTTGCTTGTTGGAGCTCCTAGGACCAAAAAAGGTTGCCTTGGCATGGAGGAGCAGCAGATCTGTTCTGCATTTTTGCTGTGGATATCATGTAGCGGCCTTGTAAAAGGTCATGCACATTGTTGTGTAGAGTTCTGTTACAAAAACAGAGATCTCGGAGGATTTAGCAAGCCTTATCTTAAGATAAATCACAGATCGAAAAAAGAAACAAATCTGTGAGTTAATCTCACTGGGCATTTAAGATGGAAAAAAAGGAATTTAAGTGTGCGTGTGCATGTGTGTGTGTGTGAGAGAGAGAGAGAGAAGAATGACAGCTTATTTTTATAGCTACATGCTCCCAGGCTGACTCCATATCCAACACAGCTATATGAATAAACGATGCAGGCTTCCCAGTGATATGAAACTATAATAAGTATTGTGATCATAGAGTTATCCATCAAAGATAACAAAGCATTGCCAAAGCTATGTTGTTGCAAATGGCTGTGTGGTATTATTTGGCTATACTGATACATGCTTAAGTGTTTCAGGTACAACAAATTTGTAGTTGTTCTTTCCACCAAGGGTGCTCTTTCAACCAGTTCCAGCAACTGTGACTGCTCAGCCAACCATCATTATTTCAATAAATATTAAAGAGGTTAGGCATGATATATATTACAAGACATTTCATAGTTTTCCAAGTCAGGGACCAAAGATTGTAACATTAAAGGCAAGCCAGATTTGGAGTAAGCATCTTCACAGGATATTCAAGCTTCATGCTAGCAGGCTGTCAACAAAACTGACAACATACCATGTAGCAGAAATGGCATTGCTTTGTAGAGATTTGAAACAGAGATGTTATGATGTGCACCTGAACATGGCATGAAAAATGTGTTATATGTCCTGTCTTTATTTTGCATAGAAGGTCTGCCAGCAAGACTAAAAACATGTCAAACATTTCAGTCCAATAAAGAATTAAAACAACTAGCATTTCCAGGATTAATTATCAAGGTTCGGCCAAGAGGTACAAGTCTAGCAGAATAGGGTCTCTCTGGTGGGCTGCTAGTGTTTGCTACACAAATGAAGAATGGCCAGTGCAACCCAGCCAGAAACCAGAGCTTGTTTTGTTTGATATAAATACTAATCGATAGCAAACAACAAGTCAGAATGTAGAATGATTAATTATGTGCTCTCAAGTTGATTCCAATTTACGATGACCCTTGCCAGCATTTGTTATATAGAGAGCACTCAGAAGTGGTTTGCTAGGTTCTTCTCGTAACACCTTGAGGCTGTGCAGCTTGCCCAAAGGATGGGCTGGCTCTTCTCCCAGAAGGTATAGTAGGAAACCGAACTCCCAATCCTGGTCTCTGCACACGGGTGCTCTAGTGGAGAATATAAAAACCCAAGAATGGTAAGTACAACAGAAGCTTGGGAAAGCTCAGTCACTGTACAGTATCACACAGTGCTGATACAAAAGGCATTTGCCACAACTAGAGGAGATCAATGGCCATGTTAAACAAATACATATACCCGGGTAATTTTTTTAAAAAATCCCATTATACTGAAATTACATATGTTAAAATTAGATTTTTATTGGCAGAGCTGAGATTAGACATAAGGAACTGGGCATCATTTTCAGCTGGTTAATTTTAACAACAGTGACCTTTTGAATATTTACGGACAGAGGGGTCCAGCTCCTGCAGTGATCTAAGGTCTGTGACCAGACCATGAGACCATTTGTGACCAGTACCTCATCAGCTTGCTGCTGTAGCATCTGCAGTGGGAATTCTGCATATTCTAAATTCTTTAAATATTGAACAGGATAGTGGGCAGAATTGCTTAGAATGTGTAGTATGTGTTGCCCATCTCTAAAAGTACAACAATAAAGAAATCTTCATTATAACTTATATTCATTTTTTTTCATGCAAATAGGCAGTTGGACAGAGCCTGGAAAGTTACTATAGGTACCATTATAAGTACCGTATTTTTATGTTTATAATACACCCCCATTTATAAGACACACACCCCCAATTTTCTAACCCCAAAATTAAGAAAACTTAGCTTTGAGGATTCAGCCTCTGAGTTCAGAACGTGGGACATTTTGTCTCTGTTGAATCTTGAGCCTACAGGCTCCACCTCCAAGGAGGTGTGTTCCAATTGGTTTGTTCAGGGTCAGCTGACATCAGTTCCGTAAGGCTCCTGATTGGAAGAAGCTAAGTCTCTTGACTGTAGGAAACTCAGCCTTGTGGCTGAAGGGAGTCTGTTTAGAGAGGCTATGTATGTGCTGTTTTGTTCTCTTCTCAGCTGTCTCATCTTACTTCTGTGTAAAAGATGCCCCTCAATTTTTAGGGTAATGGTTTTAGGAAAAAGTAGCATCTTATAGATGGAAAAATACAGTACATGTTTTAAGATACTGCTTTATTGTACTGTTTCACAACCATAATTAAATAATTCCCCCCCCTAACACTCCAAATGCAACAGCACAAGGCACAGTCATGAGCCTGCACTTTAACTACAATATGTGTTCTTTCTTCTCCACCATGTAATGGAGCCACCCTCATGTACCTACAAAAACAACTTAAAAAAATTACAGTTACATTGCAGCATGATTTCTTTGTCAAGTTACACTCAAACATCACTTAGTCACACATTAATTTACTCAAGCTAGCAGCCAATGATAAGTAAGATGTTTTTTGTAACAGGTAACTTTCCAGCTGTGCAATCAATTAGTCTGTAGTTTGGAATATTTTCTTCTATTGTATGAAGGGCAAGAACTGTGTTAGTAGTTTTATTTGAGTAGAAGAGCATTCCTTCCATAATTGCCCTTGATCTGAGAGCAGGATTTCACTGAAATACTGGCTTGTAAGCTTTGCCAACCAACTTAAGGGGAGAGACTGAAGATGCATTCTAGGGAAGATGCTCTGCATGCAGAAGGCTGTGTGTTCATTTCTTGGCACCAACTGAAGGTCCCTCCATCTAATCTCCAGTGTCTTTCAAGCAACCTTAAGCAGTGAGAACTCTTAAGACATTGGTGCTGCCCGTTAGAGCAGTTTAACAGATAGGTATTGCACCTTTCTGTTCATCTATACTCTATACATACTACCTTTTGCTTGGCATTTGCTGAGAATTGCAGTCCAGTGAGATCAATGGCCAATCTGTCCCTGTTTTGGGAAGGGAGGCCAGAGAGACGTCGCTGTCCACATATGCTAACCAACAACTTGCTTTATATTTCCTCCAGCAAAAGTCAACTATTATTTTATATTTTAAAAAATGCACATCTTTTCTCCTTTAAAAAGTCTTCAAGGTGTTTCTTGTACTTCAGGTTGTAGAACAAATACCTGAGAAAATGCTACGAATGCATGGACAGATTTCCCTGTAAAAGCCAATCCTCACAGCTTGGC
The DNA here is from genome assembly GCA_037013535.1 of Intellagama lesueurii. Lineage (NCBI taxonomy): Eukaryota > Metazoa > Chordata > Lepidosauria > Squamata > Agamidae > Intellagama > Intellagama lesueurii. The sequence continues at coordinate 188,351,715 of JBAJHW010000003.1, read as the reverse complement.
TGGACTTGCTTGGACTTCCTGAAATGTAAAGAACCATTTAGGGAATCTTTGGGGGCAATGTCTGAAAAACAAAACACAAGAAAGAAAAAACAGGTGCAAATGGTAATGTTTCCATGTGGTACTCTTGCTGATGGCTATTCTCATTCACTTGGGTAACTTCATTACTCATTAATGGGAGACTTATATGCAGCACTGTATCACTGTGAAAATCAAGCAGTTTTGCCACAAGTTTGCAAACATCCAAGAAGAGAAAGCTATAGAGTGTGGCAGGCAACATGGGTATCTAATCCACATTGTAAACAATCTGTTTTTAAGCATGAGCCAAGAGTAATCAGATTAGGCGCAAGAACAATAGTGGCAATGGTATATTAAATTGCAATTTGACCCTTGCTAACCATGCATTGCACACCAAGAAGGTTTCAATATTTGTCAACTGCGGAAGAAAATAATGCATTGTACTTACTTTTAATATAGCTCTGATAAATTATAGCTGTTAAGCATTTTGCTGTCTGTAGGAACCCAAAGCAAGCTTTAATTTAATTTTCTTTGTTTCATACAATTTCTGTGTTAGAGTTTGTTCTGTGTTCATACAGAAAAGAAACTATTCTCTGAATAAACAAGTTACTTTGTGACTTTTTCTGTATTTTTCTACTCCAGTACAACTGGGTACTGCATCTGAATGACCCAACCATGTAGGCATTGCCAGTCATGTGGTTCTATCCGATCAAATCAGGGTCCTGCCAGGATTGTTTTTTATTCTGTATTGTCAGCTGAGTACTGGAGGGGAAGTATAGGAAAGTGCAGATTTTAGATTCCGCCCTGCCCCCCCCCCCCGGACAGAAGTGATGACATCATTTGCTGCAATGTCAGGATCTTTGGCAGGTCTCTTTGCCCTGGCATGTGGATGAAGTGAAGAGAAAACACTTAAATGGCACTGTCATTTGTAGTAGATTAGTATAGTTGGACTCAGAGAATGAGGAAGATAACCTATTTGATTATAAATATGGGGAAGGCAAGAGGGGATTACATGTACATGTACCCACACATGCCCCATTGTCCCCAAAAGGGAAGAAAAACAACAATTTCAAGCATAAAGTTAAACTTGAAACTGTGTCCAAAAAAATCAAGGAAATTCAGGCCACAGATCAGTTCTCTCACACACATTTAAAAAAGGGGGTGTGTGCATAGCTGTATCTTGTACCTTAACTTCCACCCCAAGTAAATACTACAACATAATCCCATTTGCTGCCTCATGTCCCATATAGCAGACCAGTAACATAGCAGATCACTAGTGTGATGTGGAACAGCTGGAATGAAATAGGCTTTCATGGAGTCAACAATATATTTACATTACAGTATTCTTCATGGTTCTACAATCTACCCATGCACTACAATTGATCCTGATGTGGGAAAGGAAACCTTAAGGACCACTATCCTATTGCTTAGTTCCAATCTGAGTAAACTCATCGAACCAATTATTGAATGTTAAGTCAACACTTAGGTAAATCCCACTGTGTCAATAGATCTACTTTACCTGGGACTAGCAATTAAAATATTAAGCACTGTGTTGAATGGGCTTAATCTTAAGTATACAGAGATTTTGTTTTCTCCTTTAGGAGATCAAAAAGTTGAGTTCAGATCTTGTGTTTACTTGAAATGGAAGCTAAGGTACAAAAAGAATGCATCATTGTGGCCATGTCTGAATGACAAGGTTGATCAATGGCTTAAATTTCTTTGCTTTTTGACACAGAGCTTGAAAATGTAGAAGCACATAGATGTCAGTATTAGGAAAAGGAAGTCTGACTTTACTGAACCATTTAAGGTAATATTTTATTTTAAAGCGACTGTGTAAATAACAATGCAAACAGTCAACAACATGTAATTTGAGAATCACTGTAAAACAAAAAATCAAATGAATTTCTCCAAGATAATTGTCTTAATCTCTGAGGAAACTACACTCATGCACAAAGAAGAGTTCATGAATACTACTTTTTGTATATTTTCCCCAAGGAATGCTCTATATAAGGAAAACACAAGTGTGGGGAGAATAGGGAGGAGCAAGGGCATAGTTTTGTGACCGGCACCCCTAGGTTCTAATCATAGTTAAAGTTTTTATCCCAGTTGTGTTTTGGGAGAAGGATGCTGAAGTAATATATTCTGGACTGATCAGACATTCAATATGTTCTCATAGTTGTCTGTCCCAAGAGAAGGGATGTCAAAATGTTTTTGTGGAATTTGTGGGATCTGGGATAGTGTAGTTTTGGTTTCTTGCTTGGAAGATTCTGGATTTTGACATCCTTCTACCCACACAAGTGTATCATTTGCAGTTACAATGCACCCCATCTAAACTCCTAAACTGGACAGGGAACAGAAAGAACAGAAATGTGTTCAACAGTTTTTCATTAGTCATAACATCCTAGCACAACCCAACCCTCTGGCAATTTTGCAGTTATCTTTCCTAGAAACACCTTTACAACACGTGCCATTTTCATAAAACTTGTCCCCTCCAAAAAACAAAAACAATAATCATAAACAAAAAACAAAAAGGAGGACAACTTCTCCCTAGCTTTGAACACTCTTTTGCACATCTTTTGAAAATATGTCTTAACCTAGGAAAATGCTGTACTCCAATTTCATAACAATTCAAAAAAGTTAGAAGGAAAAGCATGTTCTTTCTGGAAACCTCTTCAAAATGTAAAGACAGCTCTTCCTCAAACTTTTTTTTTTGCTTGGGATTTACCAAGCTCAGTCTCCTTAAAAGGGAAATTATTCATGCATATTCCAGCTAGTTTCATATATGTTGCTGCCTGTGACCCTTAAAAGTCAAACCAGACCAGACCAGCTCAAAGATGTATAGGACAAAAAGCCCTACATAACTCATCTCTAATTTCACAGTGTAATTCACTAATTATGGGTTGTCTGCAAATTTCATGCATATCTGACAAGCAGAAAAAAGACAAAATGTTTTGGATTTCTGAATACAGGTTCAGATTTTCGCTTGAGTTCTCTTGGACAGCTTCTAAAATATGTATATGTGTGAAGCCAGTCATCTTCAATGACAAGATGTTTCTAACCAACACATAAGTTTACAGCTAATAAAGTTTTAAGTTAGGAGAATAGTCTATGGTATAGATTCTTAATCTGTGGTCCATGGACCCCCAGGGGGCCACAGTGTCTTCACAGGGAGTCCACAAAGGCTTGCAGTTAAAATAGAAAGAAAAAAAGAAACATTTTAAAAAATCTTAATTTCCTTTGCTTGTTTGTGTAAAACTTGGCTTTTCTAACCTACTGCTTCCATTAAAAACAAACAAAAGTAAAAATCAGTTATGAAAACAACTATTTGATTGCAAATAACTGATATGCACATGGTTAGAACATGCAAGTGAATGATGCTGAGTGGCTGAGAGAATGCATGTGACATTTCTTGCTACTATGCAGACAGTCAGAAGCTGCAGGAAGAGAGAGTCAGAGTAAGTCAGTGTCACTGTGAGAGTGTTCGGACAGACTTTGTGATTGTGTTTCTTCTTTGATTTCTGCTAATAGAACCATTTGGTTATCATTGGGTAAAGTGACTTTTCGATATTTTCGCAGTGAATTTCGAAACAATACATTTTGGCTGAGCCTCAGAATGAATTGCTGGCTAAATTTGAAATGTAAAAGAACTGATGATGTTGATGAGAGTGCATCCTGTTCAAAGCAAAATAAAGCTTGTTCCAGTCATCTTAAAAAGTGTTGCCATTATAGGAAGGAATATCTGTCAATTGCCTTCATGTGTACAGGTCCTGAAGACAAGAAACTACCACAGTGTGTTATGACATATTGTCCAATGAGGCCATGAAACCATCAAAATTGCAAGGACATCTCGATACTAAACATAAAGAACATGCCACAAAGACCATTGATTTTTTCAAAAGTAAGGAGCATGAGCTTTAGGAAAGTTGGAAAATAGTAGAAAAGACTGCAACTGGTTATAACAATGAAAATGCAGTGAGGGCCTCATTTGAATTTCCTCTAATAGCAAAAACCAGAAAACCGCACACAATAGCTGAAGAACTTATATTGCCTGCTGCAAAAATCACGGTTTATGCATTGATCAACAAGAAAGCTGCCAAGTACCTTTCCTTAATACCTTTGTCAAATGACTCAGTTAAGAAGCGACTGGACGGTTTGTGAGCCAATATCAAAGAACAATGATTAGAAAGAATTTGCATGTCCCTCTGCTTTGCACTACAATTGGACAAAAACACAGACATAACAAGGCGATCTTACTGTGCTACGTTAGATAGGAGCCCCAGAAAAATGTTTTTGAAGACATACTGTTCATCTCATTGGTACACACTACAGCTGAAGAAGTATTTAACAGCTTAAAAGAGTTTATAACATCTCATGACATGGATTGGTTGAAATGTGTTGGAATTAGCACAGATTGGGCACAAGCAATGTCTGGAAAGCTTACTGGAATTGTAGCATAGATTGAGGAAATCATACCATTGGTGACTTCGTATCATTGCTGCCCTTATAGGGAAGCTCTAGTTGCTAAGAAGATACCAGAAAACCTAAAGCAGACCTTAAATGAATCAGTAAAAACTGTCAATTTTATAAAAAGCAAATCACTGAATTCAAGACTTTTTGAACAGCTTTGCAAAGATATGGACAGTGAACATCAGCAACTTTTGCTACACTGTGAAGTTTGTCTGGATCCGTTTCAGTCGGGCTTCAGGCCGTACCACGGCACAGAAACGGCACTGGTCGCACTGTTGGATGACCTGTTGAGGGAGGCTGACAGGGGCAACATGTCCTTGTTGGTCCTCCTCGATATCTCAGCCGCCTTTGATACCGTTGACCATGGTATCCTCCTGGGGAGGCTCTCCGAGCTGGGAATTGGTGGCCTGGCGCTTACCTGGCTCCGATCCTTCTTGGAGGACCATCCCCAGAGAGTACAGCTTGGGGAGAGTGTTTCGGCCCCGTGGAGTCTCAATTCTGGGGTTCCGCAGGGGTCGATCATCTCCCCAATGCTGTTTAATATCTATATGAGGCTGCTGGGTGGGATCATCAGGGGGTGTGGGGCTTCGTGCCATCAGTATGCTGATGACACCCAGCTCTACATCTCCTTTTCACCTACTTCAGTGGATGCCGTTCTGTCCCTTCGGCGCTGTCTGGAGGCCGTACTGCAATGGATGCAGGAGAATGGGTTGAGGCTGAACCCGGACAAGACGGAGGTCTTGAGGGTGGGTGGCCCCTCCATGGGCGGTTTGGGAAACTCCCTCTCTTTTGGGGGGGTGACTCTCACCTCACGGAGTGGGGTCCACAGCTTGGGGATACATCTGGACCCGGCGCTTACCATGGAAAACCAGGTGGCGTCCGTGGCCCGCTCTGCCTATTTCCATCTGTGGCGGATCGCCCAGCTGCGACCCTACCTTGATGGGGGGCCCTCACCACTCTCGTCCATGCGCTTGTAATCTCGAGATTAGACCACTGTAATGCGCTCTACGTGGGGCTACCTTTGAGATTGATGTGGAAGCTCCAAATGGTGCAGAATGCGGCGGCCAGACTTCTTAGTGGGGTGAGAAAATACCAGCATATCTCTCCCACCCTGGCCGCATTGCATTGGCTGCCCATTCGCTTCCGCATTGACTTCAAAGTGTTGATGATGACGACTTACAAAGCCCTAAACGGTTTGGGACCTCGATATTTGGCAGATCGCCTTCTCCCACCCAGATCTACCCAAATCACTCGCCATAGCCAGGAGGGACGGCTGAGGGGCCTAACGCCGAGAGAGGTCCGGAAAGAAAGAACAAGAAACCAGGCCTTCTCGGCAGTGGCCCCTCGACTATGGAACAGCCTTCCAACAGAGATCCGCCTGGCACCCTCGCTGGGTGTTTTTAAGAGCCATTTAAAGACTTGGCTATTTAGGCAGGCCTTCCCTTCTGTCAATTCTTGAATTCTAGTTTTTTGCTTTCTATCATTCCCCATCTTGAATACAATTGTTTAATGTTTATGATGTTTTATGATATTTATGATATTTTATGACATTTGTAAGCCGCCCCGAGTAGACACTGTCTAGGGGGACGGGGTAGAAATCTAATAAATAAATAAATAAATAAATAAATAAATAAATAAATAAAATTTGTTGGCTATCACGAGGTAAAGTTTTGTCTCATTTTGGGGAATTGAGAGACGACATAAGATTATTCCTCACGGAGAAGCAATTTAACCTCAGCGATCGTTTGACAGATTTTTCCTTGTTAGTCAAATTAGCATATCTCTCAGATTTCACCGATTTAAATATGCTCAATTTAAATCTTCAACGAGAAAAGGTTACAGTTTTTCAGGTTGAAGACAGGATCGAAGCAGGGATCAAAAAGTTGGAATTGTGGCATCATCACCTATCGAACTGAAACTATGAGACATTTCCAAACTTTTCTTGGTTCCACCGACAAAGAGTTGTCTGAGGAGGACACATCACTTATTGCATGGCATTTGGAAGATTTGCAGCATACTTTCCATGAATATTTTCCTGTTCCTGATGCAAGCTCAAACTGGATTAGAGATCCATTTTCAGTTAATGTGTATGAACTAGAGGGGCTCACAGCGGCAAAGAAAGACAAGTTCATAGAAATATCCACAAATGGTGCTCTGAAATTGCAGTTCAAGAAACAGCCCCTTCCAAATTTCTGGGCTCACAAGCAGATTTTCCGGAACTATCGAAGAGGCTATGAAAGTATTGATGCTTTTTAATGACACACAGTACTTGTGCAAAAAATTATTCTGTGCTCTTGTTTATCTTAAAAATAATTATAGAAACCATTTGAAAAACATATAGTCAGAACTCCCGATACAAGTTTCAGTTATTAAGCTTGATAAAACAAGGCTTATAAATGAAATGCAGCACCAGGCTTCTCCTTTATAATTATACGGATATAATATGTTCCTTTTTTTCCCCACCAACTTGTTTTTAATGAGGTACAATTTTGTAAAAATTATATACATGTCATTTTCTATCTTTCATTTTCATGTGACTTTTGTATAGGTGTGCCATATCATTGATTTTATGGGTTTGTAATTTCAGTTTCTTCAGCAAGAATTAGATGATGATCATCATCATCATTATCCTTCTCATCACCATTTTAAATTTGTATGGAAGTGTGTGCATTAAAAGACTAACTTCTTTCTTTCTTCTTTCCAAATTTGAAGTATCAGACAATTATTCTTTCCTTAAGTTCTATTATTATGAGTTATTAACATTGTCTGAAATATGTTAGTAAGTCAAAACTAGAAAAGGCTAATTGAATCAATAAAATTTACATAGCTGCTGACTCGCCAAATCCTTACTGATTCAATGGGCCTACTCTAGTTGGAATTTACTGTTGAATTTCAGCCATCATCATCATCATCATCATTATTATTATTATTATTATTATTATTATTATTATTATTATTATTATTATTATTATTATTATTATTATTATTATTATTATTATTATTATTATTATTTTTATAAAACACCTGGCACAGTCAAAATTATAAAAACATTGACTGGTATTATATAACAGATACAAGTTTTAACGAAAAACCTAAGTATCTGTTAAATATCGGTGCAGTATGTATGGTGTTCCTAATACTGGTGGTTTTTTGTAGCTCTGATGGTGTGATTTCTGAGACCTGCAACTGCTTATAGTATTAAGTGAAATTTCTTGATATTGTTCCCAAAGCCCCAATGACTACTGGGACCACTGAGGTGTGTTCTTTCCAGAGGTGAGACATTTTGATTGCCAGGTCTCTGTACTTTGTTAGTTTTTCCAATTCTTTATTTTCAACTCTGGCATCCCCTGGAATTGCAATGTCTATTATTATTATTATTATTATTATTATTATTATTATTATTATTATTATTATTATTATTATTATTATTATTATTATTATTATTATTATTATTATTATTATTATTACAAATATATTTGTATAAATAAACAAGCTGGGGACGTAACTATAAAGCCATAACTACTCTTTCTCACGTAATCTTCTGAAATTTGGCATTTACTACTTTCCCACTAAATAGGAAATTTCCAGGTAATCAGCAACTGTCGTCTTATCCTGCAAGTCATGGATCCCAGCCAAGTGGGAGCCTCTCACAGAATACTTGCTCCCACATAACTCCAGTAATGTTGACAAGACTCCAGTGTCAAATGAGTTAAGCTAGCCAGTTTTAGTTGGTTTTAAACAGCCAGATATGCACATCCTGTCTTGATTTTCCATGTGTTAACCTTTGATACATATTTTGTGCAGAAATGCACTCCGGGGACAATCACTCATTTTTGCAATTCTTTGTTCACATTAATTATTGATCGTGGCTTGGACTAGATATGGGCAAATTAGGCTTTTCACCTAAATTGTGGAGAGCACCCTCACTGTACTTTATATGTGCTCATCTGCCAGGTTGAAAGGACACACCACATACTCTCTCTCTCTCTCTCTCTCTCTGTGTGTGTGTGTATTTATTTTTAATCTGGCAGATGAGCACATATAAAAGGGGAAAGCAAACAGTCTTCATGTCCCAGTAATTTGTTTCCCTTTCTTTGCCAGAATTGAGATTGAGCCTTCCAGATTCATATAGAAAATTAGGTCAGGTTCTGAGAACCTTTCTCGGGGAAAGAAAAAAGGAATATGCTGCTGTGACCTCTTATTTACTGCACACTTTTATTTCTGACATTTAAATGACCATCAGTCTATAACAATCATTTTGAAGATATGATTGCAAGGCAGTAAAATAACAAGTTTGCATACTAAGGCTCTGCCTTGTCTGTTTAATTACTAATGCACATTTGTAGCAATGAAAATACATTATTCTACAGGAAAATACTCTGCCCTAGATGAGGTATTTAAAACAGATTGCTCTGCACTGATCTTTCTACATTTGGCAATAGCCAGTGCCATAGGCTATGTTAGAACAGCACAACTTTTCTTGAAATAATTTCCACGGAATATTGTGGAACAGTTCCTAGCATATATTTAAACTAGGCTATCATCATGTATGCATTTTATTGATATAAAGTGAGGGAGAAAGAGAGAGAAGGTAAGGTTACCCAGGATGACTGCCCCCCCCCCCGGCAGAGAGGAGTAAGCAACACAGCCTCCTCTTGCATAGGATCAGCCAGGACAGTGAAGGTATCTTCATTTGGTTTAAAGCTTAGAAGTAGAACACAGATATTTCCTTTGTTTTCATTTCCCCCCCTATAATATTTATAGAAAAATCTACTGAATGCATATTGCTGTCCCTTTCAATTTTGAAAGACAGTACATTCATGAAAACCATTCACAGTATCTTTAGAGCCCATGATGCATTGTGTTTGGTGAGCAAACCTAAGATACTGTTTCTATTAGGTTTAGTATAGTAGATATAGCTATTGTAATAATCATATGCTGTTACATTAATTCTGACTTACGGTGACTCTTTTCAGGGTTTTCAAGGTAGTGAATACTCAGAAGTGGTTTGCCACCTTCTGGAGACATCTTTGGACTGTGCAGTTTGCCCAAGGCCACACAGGCTGGCTCTACTCACTGGAGGCATAGTGGGGAATCAAACTCCCAACCTAAACCACTGAGCTATCCGGTCAGCTCAGATTTAGCTATGTTGTTGTTGTTGTTTAGTCGTTAAGTCGTGTCCGACTCTTCGTGACCCCGTGGACCAGAGCACGCCAGGCCCTCCTGTCTTCCACTGCCTCCCAGAGTTTGGTCAAATTAATGCTGGTAGCTTCGATGACACTGTCCAGCCATCTCGTCCTCTGTTGTTCCCTTCTCCTCTTGCCTTCACATTTTCCCAACATCAGGGTCTTTTCCAGGGAGATTTCTCTTCTCATGAGATGGCCAAAGTATTGATGCCTCAGCTTCAGGATCTGTCCTTCCAGTTGATTTCCTTCAAAATGGATAGGTTTGATCTCTTTGCAGTCCAGGGGACTCTCAAGAGTCTCCTCCAGCACCACAATTCAAAAGCATCAATTCTTCGGCGGTAAGCCTTCTTTATGGTCCAGCTCTCACTTCCATACAACACTACTGGAAAAACCATAGCTTTGACTATGCGGACCTTTGTCGGCAAGGTGATGTCTCTGCTTTTTAAGATGCTGTCTAGGTTTCTCATCGCTTTCCTCCCAAGAAGCAGGCGTCTTTTAATTTCGTGGCTGCTGTCCCCATCTGCAGTAATCATGGAGCCCAAGAAAGTAAAATCTGTCACTGCCTCCATATCTTCCCCTTCTATTTGCCAGGGGGTGATGGGACCAGTGGCCATGATCTTAGGGGTTTTTTATGTTGAGCTTCAGACCATTTTTTGCACTCTCCTCTTTCACCTTCATTAAGAGGTTCTTTAATTCCTCCTCACTTTCTGCCATCAGAGTGGTATCATCTGCATATCTGAGGTTGTTGATATTTCTTCCGGCAATCTTTTCCGGTTTGGGATTCCTCCAGTCCAGCCTTTCGCATGATGTATTCTGCATATAAGTTAAAAAAGCAGGGAGACAATATACAGCCTTGTCGTACTCCTTTCCCAATTTTGAACCAATCAGTTGTTCCATATCCAGTTCTAACTGTTGCTTCCTTTCCCACATATAGATTTCTCAGGAGATAGATAAGGTGGTCAGGCAACCCCATTTCTTTAAGAACTTGCCATAGTTTGCTGTGGTCCACACAGTCAAAGGCTTTTGCGTAGTCAATGAAGCAGAAGTAGATGTTTTTCTGGAACTCTCTGGCTTTCTCCATAATCCAGCGCATGTTAGCAATTTGGTCTCTAGTTCCTCTGCCCCTTCGAAATCCAGCTTGTTCTTCTGGGAGTTCTCGGTCCACATACTCATGAAGCCTACCTTGTAGGAATTTGAGCATAACCTTGCTAGCGTGTGAGATGAGTGCAATTGTACGGTAGTTGGAGCATTCTTTGGCACTGCCCTTCTTTGTGATTGGGATATAGACTGATCTTTTCCAATCCTCTGGCCACTGCTGAGTTTTCCAAACTTGCTGGCATATTGAGTGTAGCACCTTAACAGCATCATCTTTTAAGATTTTAAATAGTTCAACTGGAATACCATCACCTCCACTGGCCTTGTTGTTAACTGTGCTTTCTAAGCCCCACTTGACTTCACTGTCTGGCTCAAGGTCAGCAGCCACACTATCTGGGTTGTCCGGGACATCCAGATCTTTCTGGTATAATTCCTCTGTGTATTCTTGCCACCTCTTCTTGATGTCTTCTGCTTCTGTGAGGTCCCTACCATTTTTGTCCTTTATCATGTCCATCTTTGCACAAAATGTTCCTTTAATATCTCCAATTTTCTTGAACAGATCTCTGGTATTTTCCTTTCTATTCTTTTCCTCTATTTCTTTGCACTGTTCATTTAAGAAGGCCCTCTTAGCTATGGCTGAGGTCAAATACATGCCCATTCCCCATCTTTGAGGGTTAGGGGCTATACTCAGGGGAGAGGCTTGTGGTGCTATGGACTGACGGGGAAAGGGGAGACTGGAGAAGGTCATACTGACAGAAGGTGCCCCCCCATGTTTTCCACCATTTTCACCTTCTCTTGTACCACAGCCACTTCACCCAGTGTGCAGCACCCACCTGTCTAAAATGAGCATTTTCAGGAGATCATGGAAGATGGCAAAATGAGGAAGAGTGGGAAAATCAGTTTCTGCCTTCCTTTTCAGCAGGCGGACACAGGAAATCTGGGTTGAAGTCCCTGCTCAGCCATGAAAACTGTTCCTTGAACATATCAAACCCCCCCCCCTCTCTCTCTTCCTCTGTGTGCTTGCTCTGTGTGTGTGTGCTTTGCTTCTTGAAAGGAAAGGACCCTAGAAATACGTTGCACATTTACCTCTGTATTTTGCAATGTGTGGAGGGGAAGAGTTTTTTTCTTTCACTCTTGGCTGGTGGTGAGGAATCTTGCAGGGTTGACAGTCCTTGCTGATGTCTGAAAATTCCTTGTTGAGATATTGTGTCAAGCCAACACAGCCTAAATTAGTAGTGACAAGGAATGTAGCAAATGTTTTCTCCTGGTGTATACACACAGAAAACTGTATACTAGCTCAGCAGAGAGAAGAATGGGCTTAAATCTTTCCAAATTATATTCCAGAGTCTTACTTGAAGAGAGTTTAAAACACGACAGGGAAGTGTTAAAATGATGAGCCCCAAGAAAGTGCATACCAGCTTGAAAGAAAAAGATAGAAGGAGTGAGAGTAGCAATTTTGTGTTTAAGCTGCCTACACAGCTGAGAGATTATACAGTAAAGGTCACCCAATATCACCTTTATGGAAGGTGTTGACTGGCCTGATGGGTCAACATAGCTTGAATGGCAATGCTGTCATCTGAGATATCTAGGTTTTATCTCACAAGCCAGTTTCTTTAACCTTTACAGCAATCCACTTCTTTACAAGGAAAATAATACCTTGTGCTGACATTTTAGTCCAATCCAATGTCAGTTATAAGCATCTGGTTGGCATGTCTTACAGTCGAAAAAACTGTTTATATATAAATTCTTGTGAGTTAGCAGCAATTATTAGAGTTATAACAGAATGTTTTAAAAATTAAAATAATAACTTCTAATTACCATGAACGCTTGCCACAAAATTATCACCTCTTGATGTTTTGGTGGGTTGGTCTATGTACTAGTGACTTTCTGTGCAGGGGTTAAATATTACAGTGCCTCATGAACGAAGGAAGGAGTAAGTAAGATATATTCTAAAAGCACACTAGGGAGTTTCCACCCTTGTAAGCTCAGGGCCAAAACTAAATAGAATAAACTCTAAGCAATATTTAAAGTTACAGCAGCAAAATAAAACTGAATTCCTAGGAGATAAATTCATGGTGTAGAATCATTTTAACTGAAGGCTATTTACCACAATTTTTTTTTAAAAAAATGCTTTCTGTGGAGGATCAAAAGAGAATATTAGCAACCAATGCTCAGACTTGCCTACCATTGTTGTGTCTGAAAGAAAACCTGTGGTGGAATGTTTTAAATTCAGTATTCTGGTGTTGTTAAATCTGTCACTTCACCTCTGAATGAAACATTTCCTCTTGTTCATTTTGAATTCTGGATGTATAAAAGATCCAGACAGCAAGTAAGGAACTTCCTTGAATTAATGGAGTAGTGCACAAAGTGGGGTAGATATAAATAAGGATATACAAATTTATTCTGTATTCTATAATTAGCCACTATATGTCATAACAATGGCTTTTTAAAGGAAATTACAGAAAGTTTCTGAGAACACCAATGGTTATTGTGAAATTACTTGCATTTTTAGTTAATGATCACAGAATTACTGGACCTAAGGTAGTTGAATTGAAGTATTTGAAACCAACAGGATATGTTAATAATGACTTCTATCCAATTGATTTCGATGGCAGCTGATTAAGGGTGTAATTCAGGTCAGCGTAATTGACGCTAGGCCAGCTGAGGCTGTGCTGAATCCAAAACCCTCCAAGTCCATGAATAGAAAATACTCAGGACTTAAAATAGCGTAACAGTTGAGGACAGGACATATTGGAGATATTCATACAGTATATCACAGAAGTGAGTACACCCCCTCACATTTCATAAATATTTTAGTATACCTTTTCATGTGACAACACTGAAGAAATGACACTTGGCTACAATGTGAAGCAGTGAGTATACAGCTTGTGTAACAGTGTAAATGTGCTGTCCCCTCAAAATAATGCAACACACAGCCATTAATGTCTAAACCACTGGCAACAAAAGTGAGTACACCCCTAAGTGACAAAAATTGGGCTCAAGTAGCCGTTTTCCCTCCCTGGTGTCATGAGATCCGTTAGTGTCACAAGTCTCAGGTGTGAAGGGGGAGCAGGTGTTACCGCTCTCACTTTCTCAGACTGGTCACTGGAAGTTCCACCTGGCACCTCATGGTAATGAACTATCTGAGGATCTGAAAAAACGAATTGTTGCTCTACATAAAGATGGCCTAGGCCAGCGATGGTGAACCTATGGCACGCGTGCCACAGCTGGCACACGGAGCCCTTTCTGCCGGCATGCGAGCCATAGGTCGCCAGATCGCTACTCCCCCCGCCCGCGTGCAGCCAAACCTCAGGAGGCGGCTGCAGCCGGTGCTGGCGCTTCGGCAGGCGGATCCGGAGCAACTGGTGCTGGCAGAGGAGGGGGCTTGAGGCACCTCCCTGCTGCGATTCCCCCTTCCACCGCGACTTCTGGTTCCGGGTCCTCCGGGTCCGCCGCCGCGATTCCCCCTTCCACCGCCACTTCCGGTTCCGGTTCCGCACTTCTGGGTCCGGGTCTGCACACCGCCCACTGTTTTTTTTTCCCCCCAGTTTGGGCACATGAGCCCAAAAAGGTTCGCCCCCACTGGCCTAGGCTATAAGAAGATTGCCAAAACCCTGAAACTGAGCTGCAGCATGGTGGCCAAGACCATACAGTGGTTTAACAGGACAGGTTCCACTCAGAACAGGCCTCGCCATGGTCGACCAAAGAAGTCGAGTGCCTGTGCTCAGTGTCATATCCAGAGGTTGGCTTTGGGAAATAGGCATATGAGTGCTGCCAGCATTGCTGCAGAGGCTGAAGGGGTGGGGGGTCAGCCTGTCAGTGCTCAGAACATACGCCGCACACTGCATCAAATTGGTCTCCAGGGCTGTCATCCCAGAAGGAAGCCTCTTCTAAAGATGATGCACAAGAAAGCCCACATACAGTTTGCTGCAGACAAGCAGACTAAGGACATGGATTTCTGGAACCATGTCCTGTGGTCCAGTGAGACCAAGATAAACTTATTTGGTTCAGATGGTGTCAAGCGTGTGTGGCGGCAACCAGGTGAGGAGTACAAAGACAAGTGTGTCGTGCCTACAGTCAAGCATGGTGGTGGGAGTGTCATGGTCTGGGGCTGCATGAGTGCTGCCGGCACTGGGGAGCTCCAGTTCAATGAGGGAACCATGAATGCCAACATGTCCTGTGACATACTGAAGCAGAGCATGATCCCCTCCCTTTGGAGACTGGGCCGCAGGGCAGTATTCCAACATGATAACGACCCCAAACACACCTCCAAAATGACCACTGCCTTGCTAAAGAAGCTGAGGGTAAAGGTGATGGACTGACCAAGCATGTCTCCAGACTTAAACCCTATTGAGCATCTGTGGGGCATCCTGAAACGGAAGGTGGAGGTGCGCAAGGTCTCTAACATCCACCAGCTCTGTGATGTCGTCATGGAGGAGTGGAAGAGGACTCCAGTGGCAACCTGTGAAGCTCTGGTGAACTCTATGCCCAAGAGGGTTAAGGCAGTGCTGGAAAATAATGGTGGCCACACAAAATATTGACACTTTGTGCCCAATTTGGACACTGTCACTTAGGAGTGTACTCACTTTTGTTGCCAGCGGTTTAGACATTAATGGCTGTGTGTTGTGTTATTTTGAGGGGACAGCACATTTACACTGTTACACAAGCTGTATACTCACTGCTTCACATTGTAGCCAAGTGTCATTTCTTCAGTGTTGTCACATGAAAAAATATACTAAAATATTTATGAAATGTGAGGGGGTGTACTCACTTCTGTGATATACTGCAGGGTTGCCGTAAGTCTCGGGTGACTTGACGGCACATAATAACAACAAACTTTGTACTGGCATAATGACTGTGTCTCGGGGCTGGAGGAGGTTTGGGCACGGCATTTCTCAACTCTTCTGTAACCTTGTTCTTTTTGGCTCTCTTTTAAATGCTTTTTCTGATTAATGTTAACCACAGCACTTGTGCTAGCAGATTCTTCAGCTGGCAAATCTCTGAGAGCCAGCACAAGGGTAGTTGTGATGGCCCAAGAGCTTTCTGTGCTTTCCAGCTCTACTGCAGCCAGCATATCTTTGAGTTAGAATTGTACTGCAACTCTGTCTTCAACCCAACACCTTCATTAATGGTTACAATTACTTTCAGAGGAAGCATAACCATTTGCTAACATAAGTATTTATAGGCATATAGTTAAGTAGAATTGGATATCAGAAATTGACGTTGTGAGCTGTCCTTCATATGGCCAGTATCCATTGCATGCCTTCAAGAACAAATATGCTTATATAATAGTACTGTCTTCCGATCTCAAGCAGTTGGGTTTGTACAGCAGTCTGTGAATTAATACATCAGAGCAGATTAAGTGAAGCCTACAAGCAGGTCCAGATCCTCATTAAGTCTATAGAACTCTGACCAAATGAAGGATGCTCTGAGTTGCATAACTTCAAGTCAGATTGATAATTTGTTTCCTGTTAAATCTTTTGCAGTGAGCTTATCTTGTCCAGCATCGATACTGATGCAACAGGAATGTGGGAATGTATGGTCAGCAACTCCTATGGGAACATATCTAAGCAGGTAGAAATTGTTGTACTGGAAACAGCTGCGCCTTATTGTCCTGCTGAAAGAATAATTAACAATAAAGGAGATTTCAGGTATGTTTTTCTTCTTTTGAAAACATATAAATAATCAGACAGAAATTAGCTTTATCTTTCTTGCACAGTAAGCTTGTCCCATGCTTCCAGCATGTACTGGATGCTTTCCTTTTGATCAGACAAGTTCCTTTCACGTAGGCTAGTGATACCAGCTTCCTGTGGCTAGATGACACAGAACTAGGTTCCCAAGTTGCTAGATTCTGTTGTGTTTGGACATTTCTGTGCCCTCTGGCCCCTGCAGAGTCACAGCGATCTAATGAGCAATTCTCTCTGTACACATCTCTGAGAGTCAAGATTGAAGAACAGGTAATAAATGTTTTAAGACATACATAAGCATTTCCAATGACTAAAATTGAGGATTCCTATGATTTTTAGCAAGGGGACCAAATGTATGACTAAGTGTATATGTTTAGGAGAAGACCAAAGACCAATTATTACTCCAAAATTGAGCAAACTGACTAAATCTATGGAATTTATACAACTTTCAGGAATTGATTCAGTGGGTATGCTCTAGTTCAGTGGTTCTTAACCTGGGCGATATCACCCCCCAGGGGGCGATTTCATTTTTCAGGGGGGCGATGGAACGAAAAGGGGCGACACGGGGGCCAAGGAGCAAAAGGGGGGCAATATGGGGGCGATGGAGCGAGCCAAACCTGAGAAGGCGGCTGCAGCCACGGTGCTGGCAGCGGATCCAGCAGGCGGATCCAGAGCAGCTGGTGCTGGCAGCGGATCCAGTGCCGCCGCCGCCGCGGGGAGGGAGGCGATGATAACTTCCTCGATGGCTCAAGGGGGCGTTTCTTTCAAAAAGGTTAAGAACTAGAGTCTAGTTGAGAACAGCAGATTGTTTGACTGAAAGTTTTATATTAGCCCTTATAAAAAGCTTTGCCAAATAAATAATATTTGAGGGAGTTAGCACTGCAAGTAGCATACGATGAGTATGAATTAGTATGTTTTCCTAGAGAAGTGAAATACATGACATTGAAAGGTAAAGGTAAAGGTTCCCCTTGACATTTAGTCCAGTCGTGTCCGACTCTAGGGCACGGTGCTCATCCCCGTCTCCAAGCCGTAGAGCCAGCGTTTGTCTGAAGACAGTTTCCGTGGTCACGTGGCCAGCGCGACTAGACACGGAACGCCGTTACCTTCCCACCGAGGTGGTACCTATTTATCTACTCGCATTTACATGCTTTTGAACTGCTAGGTTGGCAGGATCTGGGACAAGCGACGGGAGCTCACTCCATCGTGTGGATTTGATCTTACAACTGCTGGTCTTCTGACCTTGCAGCACAGAGGCTTCTGCGGTTTAACCCGCAGTGCCACCACGTCCCTTATTGACATCGAAAAGGTCCACATAATTTTAAAAAAAAGATTTTCCAGAAAGAAGCATCTGCATTTAAAGAATAAAATATTAACTTAATTCAGTAATTTACAGAGAAATAAGATTATTTGTGATCCTATATGGATGGAGATAATGGCCCACAGGACTCTGTTAGCAGGCCATCTCATCTTTCCCTGGGACCCACTGAATTTCCCACTACAAGCTCACTGGTTAACCTGGGGAAGACTATGATAGAGTATGATGTCTCGAGGGAACCAAGATTTTGGAAAGACCCTGAAGAGTGGGAGGCAGAAATATGGCCAGGAATGATAGAAAGTGGAAAAAGCCTGGGAGCTGGAGAAAGCCCGGGGAACTGGGAAAAGCCTGGGAAAAGGTGATCAACTGTTAGAGGGGGGAGGAGACATTTGGAAGCTGGGAACTATAAAAGAGGTCTTGGAGGCAGCAGTGGGGTGGAGGGTGGGGAATCAGAAGTGAAGAAGAAGACAAGGCAGATAGGTCTGTCCAGATTGGAAACTTTGTCAGAGAAGAGCAGTGGGAAGAAGAAATCTGGGATGATGTGGTAGAAGGTCCCTCTTCCCATTCTATTCTATTCTATTCTACTCTATCCTATTCTATTCTATTCTATTCATGGTTCAAGTCATGTATGCAGTTATAAAGCAAAAATATGTAGTGCTTGAAATTCCTCTGCCATAAGGAAGTCTCATGGTGCAGTGGTTAAACTGCAGTACTGCAGCCAAAACTCTACTCACAACCCAAGTTCAATACCAAATAGTTGGCTCAAGGTTGACTCAGTATTCCAACCTTCTGAGGTCAGTAAATTGAGCTCATGGGAGAGAGGGCAATGTGTAGCCTGCATAATTAAATTGTAAACCTCCCAGAGAGTGCTTTAAGCACTATGGGGTGGTATGTAAGAAGCATGCTTTGCTTTGCTTTTGCTTTATTTGCATTTCAGAAGACCATGAGGAGTATCCTGCTGAGTTAGACTAGAAGTCAGACTAGTCCGGCTAGCAAATAGTAGTTGGGAGTTAGGGTGGTGAAACTAAGATTCCTCCCTCCCTTCATTTTATCTTTTGATAGTATAATCAGCCCCCAGTAGCCTTATGTGTGGAGTTTTAACCTCCATAGTTTTCATGTTTAAAATTTTGTTTTATTGTTTCACTGTAATTGCCAGTATGGTAAATCTTGACGGAGTGCTCACTGAAAGTGGCACACAACTTTCTGAAAGTAAAAAATAAAATAAAATAAATATCCTTGCTTTTGTTTGAACAGTTCAAAAGGATATCATCCCTGCAGCAGATATGCTGCATTTCAACTCAGAACAGAAAGGCTCAACTTGAGGTCCTCTGTAATGAGTCACTTTTAAAATATATTAGATAAACTTGTACTGACTGCTACATAATGCACCTTTCATTAAGAAACCCTTCACTCCTTTGCCAGTAAATGTCATCCTCTTCTTTATAAATAAAAAATATATAAGTGCTCCACTAGCGCCAAAGGCGTTTTTCCATTTCATTTTCTATAAATCAAAAAAGCCAAAGAATTCACATTTCTGGCCTTATTGATCATCTTTCAGAAAGTCCGCAGAAATTTATTTTAGAAACGTACATCAAAAGCATGCTGAGTCCATAGATTCTTTTGGCATTTCAAAGTAATGAATTCACAATTCAGGAGAACGTCTTTGGAACTAAAGTTAACATTAACACCTGAAGCTTCCTTGAAAGGTTTCTCCTCTCGGATGCTGCTTGTATGCCAATAATTTATGATGAAAAGGTCTTTGAGGTGTTGATATTATAGCAAATATGTAGGAAGCAAGACATCATGACTACAGAAGCAGAACTTTTAAAAGGACTTTTCATTTTAAAAGGAAAGAGAAGCATTAAACGTAATGGAAAGGTTGAGTCTTTTGAGCTGACAGCCCAGGTGGTATTTGTAATTGAAAACTTGCTGTAAGGATTTGTAATGCAAGCCTCGGTGAACAAAAGCTGTTGTGAGATGATGGTTACGTTTGTTTTGTTTTTCTCTCATTAAATTTTGTCTTTAAAGGGGAAAAGAGATGGTGTCTCAGGATTTCCAAATATTAAACACTGAGATTCTAGAACTGTAAAACCCTAGTGCATCTACTGTTGAAAAACCGTCTCACAGACAAAGCACCCTGTATAAAGAACTACTAAGAAGAATAGCTACAGCTAAATAAATACCAGTGCAATCAGTAGTTCACCAGAAGTGACATACCATCCAAAAGCAAGACAAAATGCTCTGCAGTTTCTCCTAGGTGTTCATTATTTATAAAATTCTGACCCTGCTCCATTTTGAATCCATTCTTTTCTCTCTGAAGTAAATTATATCAGTGACTAGCAAGATGTGGAAAATGAAGACCATTTTTTCCTGTTGTAGTTTTGTGCAGAACAAAAAAGTTACAGCTTATTTAGACTGTGTGAATGTATAATACATCAACACCTTTTACAAAACAAGTTGTCAAATACTTTGTTTTAATACCAAATACAAGCAATTGCCAGTGTCTTCCATTTTGTTGTTATTGTATAGGAATGTTCTGTTTTCTTGTTCTGTGATACAGACACTATACTCAGTTGTTATGTGTGGAGCTCACACATATTGAGGGGAGCATACTAGCCTCAGACCCTTCATTGTCACTTCCAGCACTTAAAAGCAACAGTCTGAGGCTCTTCACATAAGCCAGAACCTGAAAAAAAGACCTGTGTACAGCAATCTCTCCCTCTTTGATCTGATATTTTCTCATACTGAAAGAAATGATAGAAGGGTTGGGGCTAATGCACTGATCTCAAGGTGTGTGGGCTGCACATACTTAGATAACAACTGAACAGAGCAAAACAGATTCTGGACTGCAAATCTGTTAGATGTCACAGGACCTAGTGTTAAAGACACTGTTAAGCCACTTCAGAATACAGCTGGGAATTACAGGATGGAATGGTCCTTCATTTAAAAATAAACTATCTAGATGCAAAAATAAAATGTTAATAAGCGAAAGGAAAGAGTTTTAATCTATCTTGCTTTCTGGCAGCTAAAATACTGTTAATTTTCAGCACTGTCATAATTTTTCTCTCAAGGTAAAATTGATAACCAGATATGACAAAATATCTATCTATCTATCTATCTATCTATCTATCTATCTATCTATCTATCTATCTATCTATCTATCTATCTATCTATCTATCTATCTATCTATCTATCTTTATCCCACCTTTATCCCATCTTTATCCCACCTTTCTCCCTTATAGGACTCAAGGCTCTTTACAATTTAAATTTAAGCCTCCTCCAAATTACAAAATGAAAACACTATTGAATAAACTTTCACATTAAAACTAATATGATTTAAACCCCATTTAAAAACACAACAGAAAGAAATAAACATTGGTCAATCTGTGGCCAAAATCTATATAACAGCAGAAGGATGGGGGGAAGGGGACTCTGTAGTATACATTTTTCCTCTCACCTTGCATGGTACTTTACTATCACAAGCAAAGCATTAATGTTAATGATACTACGACTGCTACCACTGCCAGTGACAGACCTATATTTGGGGTGGGGTTGGGGCCCTTTGCAACCAGAAACAAGGTCTGGGTAACTACTGTTCACTTTTAAAAAAAAAAAAGAACTAAAGTTCCTTCTGGGACCATTCAGGATTAAGGGCTCTGAAGCGTCAGCTTCATTAGTTCCATAGTAGATCAGCCCCTGACCATTGCTACTGATAATGACAATGATATACCTAGAAATTACAAAAAAATTAAAGACACTGCAGGCCCTGCCTGTATGCTTACAATCTAATAGACATGATGAGAAAAGGACGAGGAAGAGAGAGGGAGGAGGGGGAAAATTGATTTCGTCGATTGTTAAATAAGATTGCAAATATTATTGAGACTAAGTGTGTTGTGTCCTTTGGATTCAGATATTATTTGAAACCCAAATTGAAGCTTTGGTATTTGTTGGTTTCTCTTTAGAAACAAAGACCTCAAAGCAGTGCTCAGACTGAATAGGGTCTCTCTGAAGCACTGAATATTGCTTCAGTGCTTTGGAGGTAAAAAAAAGAAAAAGAAGAAGAAGCTGAAATACTTGAAAAAAGAACATTTGGGCCCACCAAGTCCCACTCAGAAAATGAAAGGAACACAGTGTAACAGAATAAGGAAGCCCAAAGCAGAAGGAAATGGACAACACAAGTGCCAATCAAAAGCTAGTGATCAAGGGTTCAGTGTGAGCTGTGTAGCAGTGCCCAGCTGACACAGATGTGGAATGAGAAGAGTTGGCCTCTCAGTAGATTTCTTTTCCATGGACTCAAAGGGGAGTGTTGCCTGGGCAAAAATACCTAGCTTATGTGACTGGGTCTGAAATGCTGGGACCAGGAGCAGCTTTTGTTTTAGAAGACCCAGAGTTGGGCAACTGTGCCCAGCTAAACACAAGATGCATTCCTGGAGGGTCAGAGCTGGGCAAGGAGTACATTACAGGGTTCCTGGTGGTGTGGGGAGAAGGAAAGAGGGAAGGAAAGAAGGAAGGGAGGAGGTTGAGCAGTAATAATAGCAATGAATTTCACCTACCCATTCCACGTTATGAGCGGGAACTGCCAGGGCAGTGGAACAGGTTGTGCTATCCCTAATGCGGCTAGACAGAGTGATTTCATTGCTGAATCTACCTAAAACTTATAAAGCTTGCAATTGTAATTATAACATTTGTTGTACTGAAGTCTAGGATACTGAATTCCAAACTAGCTGTCTGTTTGAAGTATTATACTGATTTTCTCTCACTATTTATTGGTGATGTATTTGATACATAGAGTACCAGAGAATAACATGCAATATAAAACAGACATAGAGAAGCACCATAGTTTCCAGTTTAAGGGAGACACTGGATGTGCAGAGAGCAATACCCATTTACTTGGGAGTACCTCCAAGTTCAATGACTCATATTCCCTATAAAGTTCTTATAGGAGTGCAGCCTTGCTTTTAGAGCAGTGGTTCCCAACCTTGGATAACCCAGGTGTTCTTGGACTGCAACTCCCAGAAACCCTGGGCAGCACAGCTAGTGGTGAAGGCTTCTGGGAGTTGCAGTCCTAGAACACCTGGGTTGCCGCAGCTTGGGAACCACTGTTTGAGAGGGTTTAACATCATGTCGACACTGCTCGTTTTTATTTTCTTTATAGATGGCCGAAAACTCTGGCTGGTATAACTGCTTACCACCCATGTCTTCAGTATACACTAAATTCAGCTTCCCTTCTGAATGAAGCAGAAGAATCAAAAGCGTGGCGTAAGTGTAACCGCACAGGTCAATGGGCTGAAGAAAGTTATTCTGCATGCCCTTACTCACAAGAAGCAACACAAGTCCTTCATGCCTTTAGTCAGGTAAAATGTCACTTTGCTAATATACATAGATTGTACTATATATGTTATATATACAGTATCTCTTATCAGCATATTGCACAGAAACCAAAGTATATCTTTTTGTTATCTAAGGCATGTAACAAGGACAGGATCTATAATACTGGAGTGTACAACCTTTGCAAATATTCTAGGTCTGAGCAAGAAAATTCCTTACGATACAGATTCTCAGATATCATTCTCATGGTATTGTACTTTGCACAGTTATTAAGCCCCTGAATCAGGATGGGAACTGATGCTACTAAAATTGTGAAAGGGAAAGTTGATGTCAACAAGGTATAAACTGTATATAAACTTGTTTGGTGGCTCAGCAAGTTCAACAGTAAGTATTTTAGACTGTAAAGTTCTAGGTTGAGAATGAACTTTATATTCAGTGACAGTCCTCATCTGCAAGAGGGCAACTGGGGTTGAACCTTTTAGCTGACTTAGATATCCAACTGTCCATTTGTAATTTTGTTTCAGATGCATCTTAATGCCACCAATGCACTTGAATTTTCTCATCAGCTTGCAACCTATACAAGAGATGCTGCTGGCTTTGCAGATAAGATGGATATTATCTATTTGGCATACATGCTGGAAAAGCTGATGGTGTACTTGGATGAAACAAAAGATGTAAGATACTGCTTGGCTAATGAATACGTGATTGTTTAATGTTGAAACAGCAAGGTGTACATTTAAGATAGAAGCCTGTTATTTATTATCTAGTGTCAAATATATTTAAAATGCATTTCTGTCTTTTACAAGAGTGTAGGGTTTCAACCAGATACTTTTAGTGTACACCTTATTTTTCTTTTGAATTATATAATATTCTGAAATTAACTCCTGGAGACTTTTCTACAAAGGTAGACATTTGAAATAAAATCATTTATCCTGATTATGTTCATTTGAAAGTTATGTTGTTGGTCATTGTTTCAGGGTATTTCTGAAGAGCTTGCATCTATCTATGTTCATATTAGTTTTTAAACAGAAATTCTTATCCAAAGACTTATGCAATCCTGAGACTATGAGAAATTGTTTGTGTTAATGACAACTATGTACTTGTAAAAAAAAAAAGTCTTTCAATTCTTGAAGGAATTTGTTGCATATAGATATTTTGGAATTCACTGTAGTTACAATTACCATATTTGACTTGCTTTGATGTTAAGCGTCAATGTATATTTGGCTTCCAAGTTTACAATGTTAACATTTTAGTGCTACTGACTGATATGCAACATCATAAACCCAAGCTGAAGTACATGCAAAATGTCCTTTGAAATGTGTATTATTAGAGAAATGACTACACATAATCATGATATGGCCAGATTATGGGAAATGGCTTTTCTGACATTAATGTCTGCCAATACCTGCCAAATGCCAGTTTGGTCTAGTTACAAGTATCGTTTATGACTTGACTTGCATCGTCCCTCTCTCTAAATGTTTTCTGAATGCTCTTCAGCAGCAACGTTCCATTCTTTTACTTTAATCCTTTAGCTTTTGTTGAGTGGCTGATGGGTTCCTGACTCTCAGTCTCATTTTTTTTTCTATGTGTGAATTTATCGATTGTTGCTTGGTTAGAAAGCCAGTTGTTGCACATTCACCCACTCACCCATGCCCCATAGTACTCCATCTGCCTTCTTCGTTCACCCTAATGAACCCCCCATTCTTTTTTTCTTCCTCCCTAGTCACATAGCTCAGTTCTCATCCTATATTTAAAAACTATGAGGCCTACTTTTCCCTCTTCTCTCCAACCGCTATATTTTTTCCACATATTCTTTTTTCACGTACCTAGTGAAGAAGTGAAGAAGACACCTAGTGTACACTCAGTCAATTCCAAATAGGCCAACTAGCTGAACTATAAACATTCCACAGAACTATAAACATTCCACAGAAAGCAGATTGTTCTGGGTCACAAAGCAAGCCTAGCCAAAGTTCAAATGAATACATAATAGTAAATTAAATGTCATGTCCCTCCATGTTCTATTGGTAAACTCTGTCCTAGAAGTTGATGGCCACTTTGCAGAATTATTTCTGAAAGCTTCTGCACCATTCTTTGATGGGTGCCTCTCTTATGGTGAAATTGAGGCAACTGCCAAGGCAAAGACTCCTGACCATCACCATCACCACAATGTTGTAAAGTAACTCTAGGAAGAAGACATGGTACAGGAAACACACAATGGAAGTCAAGTTACCAATACAAAATATGTTGTTGCCATTAGCATTGCAAATCCCCCAAAAATTCAAATGGTGAGCTCTACCTTTGAGGAATCGTTGCAGAAGTTCTCATTCTCCTGGAAAAGTTTGGTAAAATGCAGGTTTTTCCACACAAATAGGGCAGATAATTTTAATACTATTTGTGCACAAGTATGTAGCGTGGTGGCGCTGCAGGTTAAACCACAGAAGCCTCTGTGCTGCAAGGTCAGAAGACCAGCAGTCGTAAGATCGAATCCATGCGACGGAGTGAGCTCCCGTCACTTGTCCCAGCTCCTGCCAACCTAGCAGTTCGAAAGCATGTAAATGTGAGTAGATAAATAGGTACCACCATGGTGGGAAGGTAACGGCGTTCCGTGTCTAGTCGCGCTGGCCACGTGACCACGGAAACTGTCTACGGACAAACGCTGGCTCTATGGCTTGGAGACGGGGATGAGCACCGCACCCTAGAGTCGGACACGACTGGACTAAATGTCAAGGGGAACCTTTACCTTTACCTTTATGTAGCTGGTGGGTTAGGTATCTGGCTGTGAAGCCAGAGGTTGGGAGTTCAATTGCCCACTGTGCATCCCAGAAGAGCCAGTCTATGTGGCCTTGGGCAAGCTGCAGAGTTCCAGGAAGCCTCCAGAAGAAGGAAATTGTAAAACATTTCTTTCTCTCACCTTAAGTCACAATTGACTTGATACAATTGTTCAGCTTTTAATCTCTAGTAAATGCAGCTCATAGCTTGGTATGCCATGTTTGCTGGGGGATCATGGGAGTTATCATCTAAGACCCTACCTCTTTCAAGCTCTGAGCATGATGTCCAAAATGGGTCGTTAAGATTTCCACATGGCAGAAATTCACAAAACAGATACGAATTGCTGTGAGTGCCTGCACTTATCACCTCTGTGCCAAACATACTAGGTGGATTGGTTGTGGCCCATCAGCTGTGTAGGGGTGATAAAGAACTCTTGCTCTAAAACTAGCCACAGTAATTCGATCCTGTCATAATGAGTATCTCATATACAACATACTTCCTGTTTTTCCATTAAGGGTTGTGCCTGGGGAAATTGATGCCTGCAGGTGGGCAAGATATGTGGACTCAGTCCAACAGAATTTAAGCTGATTAACTTCTGTTTCCTATGATAATTGTTTTACATACTGTCAGGGCTGGGTCATATGAACCATGTGAGGTTCTTGCAGAGGTTCTTTATGTCCCAGTCAGAAGTCACTTATGCCAACTGTTGATGTATTTGTTTTATATGTCATTTAGAATTGAATGTTGCTTAGAAATAAATGCAGCACATATTTTTAAAAAAATAAAAAAGAAACAAAGAACATAATGGTTTTTTTCTGTACCTTGCATTTGCGTCAGGATTGCTTTGGATTATATCGGTAGCCAGGGAATAATACTGGTAAAAAAAAATCCCCACAGGTTGTTTTCCATAAACATCCCCAGTGGGCTCTATGTTGTAATGTCGATATACCAGTCGCTTGGGCTCATGTAACTCTGAAATAGGTTTGGTATTATAATCATAGACACTGGAAGAGGCATGTCCATAAGAAATCAATTTACTCATGTAAATATATGAATGCAAACTAATGCTCTAGAAACAAGTACTCCCAAAGTGCTTGATAGACTAGTAAAATGCAGCTGTTCTTAATTGTATTTTTATGTTACACTTGTGCAGTAGTCAGATACTTTGCATTATCTCTTTTTTCCTTCTTTCCTCCTCCCACCAGCTTGCAGATGCTGTAGTTGAGATTGCCAGCAATATAATGCTAGTAAATGACCATGTATTATGGATGGCACAGAAGGAAGATAAAGCTTGTACTAAGATTGTACAGTGCTTGGAGCACATTGCAAATCAAACTCTGACCACCAATACACTAGTCATATCAAAGGTATTGAGATTTGTTTGTGGCTTTGGGGATGTGATTCCAGGAGGAAGAAACAAGGACTGCTTTGGAAAAATATAGGTGTTAGATGTTAAGGCACATCTCACACATACAATGTTAAAATCATTAGTTTATCTTCTTGTATTTGGGGGACTTAAGCTTTCTGAAGTTGTTTTTTCCCTTCATTTTTCACTTTTTAATTTTTAGATGTTATGCTAAGCAACAGGATTTTGGCCAATGAGTGTTTAAAATTTTAATGGTGGCTAGATACTTGTGGGAGGCTTTGAAGCAGATGGAAAATCTGTGTCTGGGAATGCCTATTAAGACTGATTTTCTAGATCTTTGTGGCAAAATAGACTACAGGGCAGTTTCACAACAACAGAGAGGACCTCTTGTTTCTTCTCTAAACAAAACCCCTTCTCTTTTTTAAAAATTTCGTTCTGAAGTTCACCGTGTGTATTCTGCCAGGAAGAATGGTTACAGGTTTCATCCAAAATGTATTTTGTGCCCTATAATGCTCTGAAAAAGTTCCAAGCAAACTATAGCTGTGTTCTAGGTATTGAAGGCATACATGGATTGGAGGAAGAGTTACCTAACAGCTGCCCAGTAGCAGTGTGGATGTCTTTACTGTATGTGTGTAAAATACTGGTTTGTTTTTTATGTCAAAGGACACAGGACAGTTTTCTTTTTGTTGTTGGGAGAATGCATGCATATGTCCTTACTTTGCTTATCTGGCCTTGGCCTCTCCACTTGTTTAAACCTGTGTAAAGTCAACTGCAACTCATAAATAAGGCCACAGGCTTCCCAGCTTAGCTTCACACAACCAAACAACTTCTGTTCATTTTGGAGCCTGGCCAGCAAACAGTTAGTGAGTTGATTCATGGAGACTGTGCCATGTCCTCTTGAAGATGTAAATGATCCCATCTAGCGAACTAAAACATTTTTGACAATTGCTGTCACTATATCTCCTCTATTCTCCCTTTACCCCAGGACACAGTAAGGAATAAAGTTAATCATCACTTTACACCAGAAATTAGAATACATTGATGCAGATGTGCTGGTTCAGAGAGGCCATCCCTAAAGACTGTATATATCCTAGTGAAACTTAATATCCTAGTCACATTTTGCCATGGTAACATGGATCAAACCATTGCATAGCAACAGGGACTGAATTGTTATTTTTCACTGAAGGAAGAAATTCAGCAGTCAAATGCCAGCAATTCCTGTTCATTCCAAATATGGTTGAATTTCACTGTACTTTTAGGTATAGGTGTTTTCATTATTGTGACAAAATAAGGTAAAAATGACCTTATTAGTGAAAAATAAGTGAGAAACATTTTCTTATGTATGTATAAATAAAAATGGAGCTTCAAGTTATTTTATTTTCTACAAGTTATCTAAAAGCATTGTTGTACTGTATATGAATGCTGATAGTGATGCATGTATTTGTTTTAAAAACTTTACAGAATATGCAAACGACATGGTGTGGCCTTTATACAACCGAGTGCCTTAAAAATATGTAAATGGTATATAAGTTCCTCCTATTTGTTTTGATAGGTTTCCCTTAATATTGCTCTGGAGGCTTTTATGATCAAGCCATCTAACTTCATGGGGATGACCTGCATTGCCTTCCAGAAAATATCCACCAAGTCAGACAGGTCACTGAGCCGCGATACGGGGAGCAGAGAGACAGACCAAAATTTGAATTTTAAGTGTAATGCTGGCAGTCCTAGTGCCTCGTTGGAGAATTTCTCTTCAATGGTAAGTGGTGTAATTACTGGATACATGAAAGTGTATGTGCAAGTGTAGTAGTTTCAGTTTTGCACTGAAGGCAATATTTAGTGCAATTGCTGCAAGTATTTAGATTCTATAGAAAATAATGTGTTAGACTTCCTCCATACTTTGCATATTGATTAGCAAAGAAATAATTTTAATTTTCTTATGGGCCTGTGTGTTTAAATTTAAGAGTACAGTGCTAATATTCTTAAATGTAGTTGAATTCTAAAATGTTGCAACAATTTTTTCCACTGATTGCAGCACAGTCCAGTGTGCAAGTTTATTAATCCAAATTACTCAAATTTACATGACATTTGTTCCTCTGAAATTTCCTGGATTGAAATGGTATAAAACAGGTGTCCACCAGCAAAAGCTGTGCCAGGGATCCTGACCATGGCCAGCAACAAGGTGGATTGAAGCCCAGTTACATGCATCTGATTAAATCCATTTAAATTCCATCTTGATTTATCAGGGTTCCATCATGTTTAAAACATTTTTTCTTGTTGTTCTGACCTCAGTGTAGAGGAGAGTTTGACTACCTATGACTGAAAAATAGAAGTATAAAAAGAGTTTTGAAAAATGTTGCTGATAGAATAGAATTACTACTGTTTGTTTATACCTAGAAATGTTTTTCTTCCATTTTTGGCTTGTTAGATACCATTATTTTATTGAGGTCTATAGTGTATTTACAAGAAACACCTTGAAAATATTGGAAAGGCAAGAGGTATTTTAAACAAGTAAATCTTCTCAGACTTCAACCATATGTTCAGTTGATGTGAGCAATCTCAGTTAAGATATTAGAGCCTAACATAATTAAGACATAATAAAAACTGTCAGAGGAACCTCAGTTATTTTGTTTCTAGGAATGATACAAATAATATTATATATATATTAAAAAGAATCTATAATACTATCTAATTCTGATTGGGTTTGAAATAATCTAAGAAAACATATAGAAGTAGGATCCTTGGTAGAATGTGTTATTTATATCACATAATGAAATAGAGCATGGAGATTTTGTTCCTGAAATTTCATGGGAAAAAGAAGTAGGAAAAAGCCAGAATAGAACAGACTAGAATGGGCACTTGATTATAAAAAATGATTCCCAAACTATTAAGACAGGATAGACATACATCACAACAATATTTTAGAAATGAAACCCATCAGATAGTATTCTTTTATTAACTGTTCATACAAACAGTTACAAACTGTTCACCACAAACCAATTAGAACAGAACAGAATGGCCTGAACAGCAAATTCAAAGCAGAAGCCAACCAAATTCATTAGTCCCATGTAATTAGAGGGGACTGATGTAGCAAGCCAAAAAACATCCCCAGAAACCACTCAACTATAGCTGTTCAGGAAAATCTATATTCCAGAACATAGCCTAGAACAGCAGCTTCTGAGTCGGACAAGCTTAACAAAATTCAAAGGTCACAAATGGCTAGATAGGGTGAATGTCACAAAATATCCAAAGGAAACACACTCCAGTACCATTCTGGGCAGAAAGTCAATATTCTGGAAAACAACTTGGAACAGGAACTTCCAAGTAGCACGAACCAACCAAATTCATCACAGGTGTGTGATCCCTGGTTTGCTCTATTTGAATAGTTGGAACTATTTTCTGGAATACTGATTTTCTGCCCAGAATGAGAACTATGGTGAGTGTAGTCCCTGTGGGGATAGTGTTTGCAGCTTGTTGCATCAATCCAATCTGGTAACATGGGATGGATGAATTTGATTGGTTTGTGCATATTTCCTTGTGCTAACTGAAATGTTTCTGTCAGTGTTGGTAGCTCTGTGGATAGATAAGAGAAACTGGGGTATAGTCTAGCACAATTTTCCCCCCTCTTTTGCTAGTCCTTCAAGCCAGAGACAGACACTTGTGCCAGACGGGCAACTAGAGAATGACACTTCCCATTTTTAAGTGTTGCTGTGTGTTATAACTAGAGCAACACTTTATGCTTTTTTTTTTTAAGGTACAGGAAATTAACATGTTCCCCAAATCTCCTTGTCTGCCAAGTGCTGATGCTTCTATCCTTTGTTATGACAAAGTATTTTGCTTTAAAAATGAAAAACAAGTGATTAGGTTCCCATCCCCTGGGAACATGCCAGGCATCTAGGATTTATCTGAAGCTGTGACAGAACATTTTGCTTGGAAACCTTGTATAAAATCTTGGCAGTACATCACTGTGTAAAGAGCTTTAGTGAAGCTTAATCGGTTCTTATATATTTCTTCCATGTTTACTGGAAACGTCCAAGGCAAATTCCTAGTCAAACATGGATTGTCAAGTCTCATTTTAGTGGCCAAAATATTTCTAAACAGCAGGTACAGTGTTAACACAATTCTCAGGAAAAAAAAACACTTTATTGGTTCCATAAATTATAACCAAATGCGAGTTTTGTTCACACTAAGCTGTGACAATGAACCAAAATTCAAATGTCATCTTGCTGTTACAGCAGGTTGTTTTAAAATAAAATGGTTGTGTTTGCATAATTTCATAATTCATAGATATTCCAACTGTTTTCCCTTGAAAATGACAGTACATCCCTGCGTGTGATATCATTTCCCACATCCTTTTGTCCTATTACAGCACATGTGAAAAAGCAGTTTTGCCAACATACTGAATTAGTAGCATCTCATTATATTCATAACAGAAAGCAAAACT
This sequence comes from Intellagama lesueurii, assembly GCA_037013535.1. Classification (NCBI taxonomy): domain Eukaryota; kingdom Metazoa; phylum Chordata; class Lepidosauria; order Squamata; family Agamidae; genus Intellagama; species Intellagama lesueurii. The sequence continues at coordinate 188,320,046 of JBAJHW010000003.1, read as the reverse complement.
GAAGACTCTAAAACTATAGAAAAGAAATCAGAAATCACAAATAGGTTAAACATGAGTTTTAGTCATATTTAAGGTATGTTTTCTTTCTCAACAGCTATAGTAATGTGAAATTCAGGCTTAACATTATTAGTTGCCTGTGTGTTAACCTCTAAATTACTTAATTTTTTAAAAAGCAGTTTTACATAATAATTCTCCATGGTAGGAGTGAGGCAATTCTGACATTTGTTATGTGCTCCTTGGATGACCTTTTCCAGAGAACACATGCATGCAGCAAAATTATGCCAGAATGCGCTGTCTCACTTTCCCAGGAACTATTTGTGGATTACTTTCCTCTGGGATTTCCTACCCAGAATTATTTGGCAGAAAACAATCTGCTCAAGTGTACTTCTGATATAATTATTTGACAGCTTCTGGGGAAATTCTGTGATCCCCAAGGTTGAAAAGATACTTTCATTGTCATTCTGTACAGCCCCTTTCCGGAACTTTTGGAATACCACTCACATTATCCACAGCCAATGAGTCCATTTGCACTGCTTACAGAGGATGGTGAAATTTGTAGTGCAGCACATCTGGAAGATACCTGCTCAAGAAAGTCTCCTGTAATTGCCACATAATAACAGTTTATATTAATAAAAAAGAAAGGGAAAAATATGGTGCTCTATCATCTGTAATCCTTCCCCAGTTAATCAGGTTGTGTTTCCCTTTAGTTCTTAATTGCACTTGCATAGGAATATGATTGGATTTTCATAATTCTCAAAGACATAGCATTAATTTTTGGCTTTTTGCCCATAATAAATTCTTGGACATCTTGCTGGAATACATGATGGCTTCTAAATTCCAGGGATTTCGAGATGAGATGGATTATGTAGATCAGGAGAGGGGAATCTCTGGTCTGCAAGCCTAATATGGTGCTTAGACTTCCCAAATCTGACCCACTAAGGATCAGGTGAAAGCCATGTCTCCTCTTCTCCCCTTTTCGTAATTGCTATATTATCTCCAGTCACGTATGAGAGAATATATGGGGATTTGGTGCCCCGCACTTACCCTACTTACTGGCATGTTGAGCACGGCAAGAATGATTCCCTACATGTTCTTTGAGTCAGATGGGCCTTTGGAGTTTATGCTTCTTTGTTGCTAAAGGGTTTTTAACTGTTTGGTTGTGTTCATTTCTTCTATTGCTATTTTTTTTTTAATTTACACTGTTTTTACAATCTACACAGAGCACTGGACAGGGCTGGTATGTGTAAACCATCTCAGCATCTTTCACTGACATGAACTTCATTACTTGTTTCTGAGGGTCTTCTTCTCAATGCTATTGCCCCGGCCAATGATGTCCTTTAGGGTTCCATCTTGTTTTCCATGCTTTTCACCATATACAGGAAACCGCAGGGTGATGTCATACAGCACTGGAGGCATGTTTGTTGGGGACACAAGATGACTCCTTCTTGTGGGTGCTCTCAGGCTAACTCCCTGGCAATGAAGGGTATCTTTGTTTTCTTTCTGCTTGTGGACAAATACATTTTTGTTCAGCCAGGCTTTTAGCATGCCTTAGTTGCTGAACAAGTTTTTAAGTGGTTGCATGCTTTGCTTTTTATTTTCTTTTAATGGTTTAATTAAGATTTTCTTTCATATTTTATTAAGATTAAGGGCCATTTTTGGCAGAAAGCAGTATCTATTGTATACATTGTCTGAAATCCTCATGCTTAGCATAGTAAGTCGTACTATAGTATGCCCATTGAATCAGTAGTGATTTGGTGAGTCACCTCTTCCACAATTTCCATTGATTCAGAAGGCCCTATTCTAGTTGTGACTTATTATGTTCAAGTAAGTTACAACTAGAGTAGGCCCCATTTGAATCAACTGAATTTATGGAGGAGTTGACATACCAAATTCCCACTGATCCAGTGGGCCTACTCTACTTACTCCATTAAGCAAGAGGATGTCAAGAATTCAGTAAAACAAAAACTTTAATTGAAATATATGCTAATTTCAGGTTGTGGGAAATGACTAGCACTAATTATCTCATCTACTGCTCTGTGCTGTACTTTCCATTCTAAGACTGAAGTCCTGTAGAAACACATCTGTGAGTAATGCAGTCTCAATAAAATTATTCTACAATTCTCACAGTGCCTCTCTCCATCTTCGAACTGCCCTGATGGCATATTTCATAGTTCCATGTGGACTAATATCTGTAATGTATGGGCACTATTGAACCTTAAGCAGTGTTATATCTGAGGGGAAATCAAGAAACTTTCACTAGTAATAATATAAATCACATTCTGTTACTGTGGTTCATGGTCTCATACTGCCAAAAGCTCAGAAGAGGAACAAATCCATCAATATGGATTTTCCTATATAACTCTGATGTTCCATTGATAAAGTATAACAAGATATAACATGGAAGAAGAATGAATTATCTTTATGAAGGCATTGCTTGGAAAGTTCCTTTTGAAAAATCAATTGGTTACACTGATAGTCCAAAGGCCTCAAGTACATGGCTCTACCTTCAGCAATATTCCAGCCACACTACTAAATTTTAGCAGTGAGCCATTTACAGAACTCCATAATAATTTTCTCTAAAGCCAAGGCATACAGATTCAGCCAGGATGGTTTTTGGATTATTCTGTTTCCCTCTCTGATCCCACCCCACATTCTTCAGTGCCCAACTTGAAGAAAAGTCCCTGTAGACTTGAAAAGTCCCCTATTTTGATTTTTTGGTGATGCAATAAAGGCATTGACTAGCCTTGTTTTTCCCATGTGATGATTTAAATAAAGAAACATTCCTATGATCAGTATTTCAGCACTGAATGACGTGTTTTGTTAATCACTTGCAATGACATCAAAGAATTTTAATGTTTATTTTTAATCCTGGGCATGGAAGGGAGGAGATTATTTTGGGACTTCCACACATTGGTAGGTGTCATGCCTCACCTTGCTGAGTCAGCTTCAGAAGAGGAGGAAGACCTCATGCAGCCAGGGAGGTCCAGTGCGCAAGGGGAATTTAGTTATCAGTGTTATTCCAAAAGCTTCCAAAAGCAGTTCAGTCAACAGAAATGTATCAGAAGATGAAGCCCATGCAATAGAGTATGATGCCCATTTGTTCCAAGAAGAAGTGTAAGTTGAAAAGATTAGAACAAAGGTACAGACACCATTGTGGACACCAGGGAGATGCTTGATGGAAGTGAGAAATTCTGGGTATGCTGCCAGCAGAGCCATTATGGGAGACAATGTGGAAGTTTACTTCTTACCTCTTGTGTGTGCTGTCTGTCCAGATCCTTGAATTTTTGACAAATGGACTGCCAAAGACCTTGTATCTGCCTGCTCCTTGCTGTGAAGGGAATTGATTTCTTTGGACAGGGCTAACAGCCTGACCCATGGACAGCACTGATTTCCTGCTTTGTGAATACGGATTGGCTTAGGATGATGCTGTCTGACAAATCACAGTAGGGGAGGTTTGACCCTTCCAGAGCCTCAGTCTTGACATCAGTCACACCATCTATATGGCAATTAGAGAAAAGAAAAGAAGTTCCTACTTGTGTTACTGAGCTCTTTTTTAGGAAATAGTTAAATGCCCCTTTTTTGGATACACCTTAAAAAAATCCTACCATAACTGACTGCAAGCCATGCAATTAATATAGCATATGTTTAGTCACTGATTTCACCAAATGCTTGCCACAAAAAAGGTTGCAAAAAAGAAACAAATGAAAAATAATATTACCTATTTAAAAATATTCCTACATTTTCATGATTGTATTTAGTTCATAAATGTAAAAAAGTTCAATTTTAATTATTACATCTGTGGCATCTTTTCAAAGGCTGATTGCCCTTAGAGCATATTTGAATGAACAACTGACTTTTATATATGATAATACTGTATGTGTATTCATTTTTTCCCACCATTAACCTTGCTTTTCCTGCATAGCACTCATGTTATTTAATTCTGAGAACAACCTTGAGAAATGGGTTGATTAACAAGCAGTCAAATGGCTTTGGCTTTTTCCTTTAGTTGATGCTTCGGGAATTCTCACTTAAAAGGAAAAGTCATTTTTGTCAATATTTGTCCACAAGATGGAGAGTCGCTTTTTTGATAGCAGTCTTCTTTAACATTTGGCAAACAACCAAAACCTGGTCTGTGTTATCAGGAAAGCTGTTGTGTGATTGTTCTTCAGCCTAATTCATAACAAGCAAACAGAATACGCACAGGGAATATTCCTTGTGCATGAATGTATTCACATTTTACCAATTAGACAGCAAGAAGTGAATGAAAAATAAAAGCTACAGATGAACAGTTTTTGTTCCATTATGAGAATAAAGGACTGTGCACACAAAAAAGTAGATGCAGCATTACCTTCACAGACACGCACTCTTATATTTTGAGGCCCCAACTGAACTGATTTTCAATGAGCTTACCAAGAACATGTTTCAGGAGGCTGAATGTATATCAATATTTTATGCTCTCAGGTATCATAATAGATGACAGATGAATGAAATTCAATGAAAATAAAATAACTGCGGAGCATTATGGAGGGACTGTACAATGTGTTTCAGTTGTTCCATCTTCACTGAATTTCATTCAGCTGACAGTGGGCTATACTGTACACTGACCAAACTCACCAAAGGAGACACTTAGGTAGGCAATCCAAAGTTGTAGTCGAAGAAGTAATCCAGGTGGTCAGAGGTTGAGGCAATCCCAAACAAGGGACTCATGTACCACCGGCAAAAGCCTGAGGCATCTTGCAGAGGCCACTGAAGGCTGTTTTCCAGATGTGATGCTGGAGCTCCATCCAGCTTCTGGCTGCAGGTGATCAGTTGGAATGGGAAGAACCCAGCTTGAGGATTCAATCCTTGAGTATACCAGTTAGAAAGCCTACTCATGAGGATATCACTTACTTACAAAGAGACCTCCCTGGCAGCTGAGCATTCTGCCTTGGGGCCTTAAACTGAACTCATAACTTCAACCGTCTTCTCTCGTCCCATCTTCTCCTCAGACTCTTCTCCTGAGTCCCCATCATCCATTGGATCAGGGTCCTGGATTTCCAGGGTCAAGGAGGTTTTCCCCCCCATCAGTGTTCAATTCCTCAGGTGCATCCTCATGGGAGGACTATTCTGCTAAGGTCGTGATAATTGAGAAAGGGAATGTTTCCCTGAAATAGTGGAGGAAACACCCACCTCTGCTTGCTCAATGGGCTGTCTGCAACAGAAGGCCAACATATTAGTTTTAGCTTTGGTTTGTTTGATTTTCAAACTTTACAAAACAGCATTGCTTTTTGTAGTTCAAAATGAAAATGCAATACTATTGCTGTGCTGTCATGCACTTCCTTTGCTCAAACAGCACCACGGGCATCAGGAAAATAAACTAAGATTTCAAATGCTAGATTCACACACCCTTACATACATAGAAACATAAATATATTCTAGGCTTCAGTACTAATCACTGAGAGCATGGTTCTACTTACAGGATTTGGCTTGGCCCTCTTACTCCTTCCCACTATGGTCCTTTGTTTCTTCCTACCAAAAACTGGAGAATTCTCAGAATGGCATAGGATAAGGACCAGATGTATCCATGCATCAGAATAAATTGTAGACCCCCCTTATGTGAGCAGAAGCTTTTCAGCTCACACTTGATACCACTGGATTCAAGCCATATTCTTGTCAGCATACTCTAGGTCTTCTCCATAAGCACCATAGTAAAAATTTTAAAAATCAGTTCAACTTGAAATGTTCTACCATAAAGACATTTCCTGTAATGCAGTCTGACAAATCAAAAGCACACTCTCACAGTGAAAAACATTAATAGTAACAGCATTCAAAAGCAAAGAAAGAAAGAAAGAAATATATGCACTCCTTGGCTTAAATTTTAACTAGTGAAAGATGCATGCTCTAGAAGAATAGCCAGTTCATGGCTTTTAAAGAATTAACGTAATGATTCACCTCCAGTTCATATAGTCTATCAAGAAAGAAGTAAGACTTCCATTTTCCCCCACGCTGCAATTTACTGCCTGCAGTCTCTTCTGTGCTATTTTCACCTGTATCTATCAGATTATAAATGTAATGCATCTGCTAGATTTTATTGTGCTGTAAACACCCTGAGCCAGAAAGTTGTTCACATTATGTTTCTTTTAAATTCCAAAATCCATAGTTTGGAAATACCTTTTATCAGGACCAACCCAAATATCACTAAATGGTGGGTACATCCTTTTAAACTGTTATCTGTCCTAAATGCCATTTTATGGTTATGACTGAATGAACATTCCAACCTCTAAGCCTTTAACATTTAGCCAACCTTTTTTTCCCCCTCATCCTTTCCGACACGGTCTTTGCTTAACATTTACCTTGATGAAGAGGTTCAGGAGAACTTAGAACTTTGTTCCCCACATTGTACCATTTTGATTAGTGTTAATAAAATATTATTAATAATTGTGTGCCATCAAGTCAGTTCTGACTTATGGCATCCCTTTCCTGGGTTTTCTAGGTAGACAGTACTCAGAAGTGGTTTACCATTCCCTTCTTCGGGGGATATCCTGAGACTGGGCTGCTTGCCCAAGGCCACACAGGCTGGCTCTTCTGCAGTGCACAATGGGGAACTTCTGGCTCCACAGCCAGATACCTAGCTCAGTGAACTATCAAATAGAATAAAGGATTACTAGGCCATTAATTGGAAGGGACGTGGTGGTGCTGCGGGTTGAACCGCTGAAGCCTCTGTGCTGCAAGGTCAGAAGACCTGCAGTCGTAAGATCGAATCCACGCGACGGAGTGAGCCCCCGTCGCTTGTCCCAGCTCCCGCCAACCTAGCGGTTCAAAAGCATGCAAAATGCAAAAATGCAAGTAGATAAATAGGTACCACCTTGGTGGGAAGGTAAACGGCGTTCCGTGTCTAGTCACGCTAGCCACGTGACCACGGAGGATTGTCTGCGGACAAACGCTAGCTCTATGGGTTGGAAACGGAGATGAGCACCGCCGCCTAGAGTCGGACACGACTGGACAAATTTTCAAGGGGAACCTTTACCTTTACCTTTTTAGGCCATTAATTTGGCACGTGTTCTGAAAGACCAACATGGCTTCTCTCACTCTCTTTTTGGCTCTTTCCTGTTAAATATTACAAGAGGTAGAGATAACTCTCTGTAACCTTAGGATGAGGTGTATTAGCCCAGACTTCTGTGTAAAGTATATTGAACACAAAACCATAAAAAAAATAATTATATCCTATATAGTTTTGTCCATTCTCTAGACATTTTTTCTACTTAGAAAACTGTTTAAATGACCCAAATCTTGTTGCTTACTGAATTAAATTACACTAAAGTGGACCTATTGAATCAATGGGGATTTGGTGAGTCAACTCCTCCATAAATTCTATTGATTCAAATGGGCCTACTCTAACTGTGACTTACTTTGACATAGTAAGCTGCAGTTAACTTTTGAAGATTCTTATTACCACCAAAGTTACTATCCAAGTTATTAATCAACATGTTTTAAGTGGAAGGTGAACACATTTTACAGAGAGGTAACAGAAAGCAACAAAATTTACAAGTAATGTAATCAATTACTTTTGCAACATTGGAACAAGTAATGAAAGCAGGTTACTTTTCAAACCCTATAATAAGTAACCGGAATGTGGTTACTTTTACTTGTAAAAAGTAAAATTTCAAGCCCTGAGAAATATTAGTTTATTGAAGGAAGATTATTTAATCATTTCAGACTGATACATTCCCTATAAACCTGTCTTGCTCAACTGCTTTATTAGTATTGATCTGGTGTAAGCAAATGATATTGCTATTGATTTTATCTCTCAGTAGTAATCAGACTTCTGGTAATAATAAACTAAATTTTTGTGTAGATAGAAGCACACTGCGTAGGTTGATTGTGTTGGTCTCTACCACTTAGATATTCACTTTATCTACTGAAAGAAGACCTTATCTCTGTAAAGTGTGACATTATACAAAATAATACACAGAAGCTGAGATCAACAAGCATCATAACAAAATCCTCATTAATTTTAAATATGTGACATTAAATATGTGACATTGATTAGGAATGGTTACCAAATAGTTCTGCTCTTGAATAATAAGTGGTAAAATCATAAGTAGTATTAATTTATCATAAACAATAATGAGCAGTAGAAATATTATTGTTGTGTATGACATATAAGCACAAAAAAACAAGTTTATGTTTCCATCCTTTTGCCTTGTTTCTCTTGTGTTTAAGAATTTCCCCTTATCATTTTACAAACTCTGCACAGTGTATAGTTAAACAAAAATGGTAGCATACTCTACTCATACTCATGTTAGTGAGTAGTTGAGTTAATCGCAAAAAATTGATTTTTCTAGCTCTTATAGGTGGTAAAATTCCATAGCCCATATAAAAGAATGACAATAATCTCCCCCTCCCTGTGAGAAGAAGCTTGCTAAGTTAGCAGGTGCCAGTGAAATATCAACAGATGGGAGCCAACTCTCTTCTCGGATTAAAAAAAAAAGTAAATAAGTTATGGCACTGTAGAATACATTTTTGTAGTCAGGTAATAAGTGGGGATGACAGAGAACGAGATGGTTGGACAGTGTCATCGAAGCTACCAACATGAATTTGACCCAACTCCGGGAGGCGGTGGAAGACAGGAGGGCCTGGCATGCTCTAGTCCATGGGGTCACAAAGAGTCGGACAAGACTTAACAACTAAACAACAAAAATAAGTGTGAAAAGGTGGAAGAAACTGCCACTCGGTTGTGTCCATATTCTATAGTAATGTGCTGCTGTCTTATTTATAAATTCACATACGAACTCACAGGATAGGCAATGATCCGCTTAATGAAGTCACTTCACAGAAGAGATGTAATGCACTCCAAAATTACTTTGTATTCTAAATGTGAAGCACTTTTTATCAGTTTTCTTGTTATTCTATCTACACTATTCAGCTCTCCAGCTGAAATTTTCATGTCAAGTACCAGGGCACTGCCTCTAAGGTGTATGTTTAAAGCAGAATGCATTACTCTGTAGTGGCATGCACCGTTCCATAGGGTAATTATTGTTACTCTTATGCTAACCACGTCCTTCCTTGTTTTAAATTTGAGCATTGCCCAGCCTTTTAATAGGGCTGCTGCTTTGGTGGGAAGAGTTACTTCTAGGCGCCAACCTCAATTAGAATAAAGCAGTCTGCTTTTTGGAATTCTCACAATGCCCAACCTGCAAGGCAGTGCAAAGTAAGTATCTCCCTACCCTTTTCATAAAAAATCCTTATTAATTGAAAAATACCAGGCAACTATCTTATTTATGTTCTGCATCTTTACTGAGATTTAAGTCCCATTTCATTTGGCAGATCTTACTCCCAAATAACTCAGCACTTTATTTATTTATTTATTTGGGGTGTATACCACAGCACAGGGCCTCGGAGCAGTTCTAATGTAAATAAAAACAAGTAATAAAATGTTTATTTTTTTGTTTTTAAAAAAGCACAAACAAAGATTATTTAAGGCAAAAACCAGCAGTTAATGCAACTTCCCTCTCAAAGGGTTCCAAAAGCTGCTGAAGTAAAAAAAAATAAAATTAAAAATTCCTGACTGGAACCCTGTTGTAATCATACAGTGTAAGCTGGCAGTCATATATGTCTGGGCATGTGAAAGATGGCCAGAAGAATATGAAAACTGGTTACAGGGAACATATAACTCCCCTGTTCCAGCAGCTCCACTGGCTGCTAATCCATTTACGGGCACAATTGAAAGTGCTGGTTTTAACCTATAAACCCTTAAACAGTTTGGGTGCAAGCTATCTAAAATGCCTGATCTCCCTCTGTGAGCCCGTCTGGGCATTAAATACCATCAGGGGAGGTCTTTCTCTCAGTTCCACCACCCTCACAGGGGTGCTTGGTGAGGACATGGGAGATGACCTTATCTGTCACTGCTCCCAGACTCTGGAACACCCTTTCATAGGAAGCTAGGCTGGCTCCATCTTTGCTGTCCTTCCACAAGCAGTCAAAGACATTTCTCTTCAGGCAGGCTTTTCCTTAATAACTGGTGATCTGAGAGGCTTTTTTTAATGGATTGTAGTGCTCTCTTGCTTTTAAATGTGTTTTTAGTACTGATTTTATTTACTGGTTTTAGTGTAATGCTTCTTTAATTCTTTTTAAATATTTGTGTATTTGTTGCTTTTAGCTTCTAAATATTGTCTTTTTAATGATGCAAGCTGCCTTTGGTCCTTTTAAGGAGAAAGGTGGGGTAAAAATATGTTAAATAAATAAATAAACTGCTTATGTGAGTCCCCTTGCATGGTCTGGTTTTTCACAATAGTATTCAGGCCCATTTGTTTCCCCTCCTCATCAGAACCTCAGCTGCTCCTACAGGATTTTTTAAGAAAGGCATATAGGTGCCAGCTTTGAAAAGACAGTTCTGTTCAGCTGCTAGTCTAGTTAGCCAAAATCAAGTCTCAGAGAAAGATCACCTCTGATTATTATGTCAAAATGCACTTTTTACATTGTTCATGTGATCGTAATTTTCTAGTGGGGCTATTAAGAACTCACTTGGCATACTCAAACCTTTCCATGTAAATTGTGTTCAGTGTTACTTGAGCACTTGTTGCTCCAAGTTAAAGCTGAAGCTCTAAGTAACCACAGAAAAGGATACCATACTGCCTGCTACTTGTCAAAATGACACATTGGTTAAAAATGTGGTTCTAATTGAGTGTAGTTTCCTGGCATTTTGAAACCTTGGTGAACACGGAAAACCCTTAATACAATGTATTAAGCTCAAAGATTTTTCTGTTCAGTAGTGTTTATGTACAACTGCAACATTGAATCCATATGTTGATTTCATGTTATAATGTACTAGGGATGCAAAAAGTAATTGCAGAATTTCTTATTTTCTTCAGTTTTCACCATGCTGAGATTCCCAACAAGACTTCCCTGTTCCAGCAAGATTTCTTAGCTTCCTGTGAAATATTAGTCTCATTTACTTGCTTGCTTGCTTGCTTGCTTACTGTTCTGTGCAGCTCAATGCCTTTCCACTGAATCTTGTGCAGGAAAGATGCCATTCTGTGTAGAAATTGTAATTTCTACACAGTGCAGCTTAGCATTTCTTTCAGAAAAAAATTACTTCAAAACATGTGAGATCTCCCATGAGATTTCTTGGGGGGGGGGGACCTGTGCAGAGAAATCTCATTGTGAAGAAGAAAGAATGATGTTTTTCTTGATTTCTCTCAGAGCTGGGAGATACACATCCCTACTTGATGAAATAATCTTGCCATCTTTTCATAATTCAAACTACTGCCTAACTTATACACTAATAGAAAAGTTACTCACAAAATTTCCCCAAACGTATTATCCAGGTGATTATGGCAAGAAGACTAAATAGCTAAACGCCTTAATGTGCAATGTGCTGGTAAATAGTAGGTCATTCACTAATTAAGAAACTGATGGGGGAAAAAACCCACTGACATTGTAATAGTTAATAACATAGTACATTAGCTTTTAAAACATGCGATTCAAGTACAGTTAATGGTATCTATTGTAATATTGCAGAAAACTGGCTAAAATTAATTTCCTGGCTTGACAAAGTATGGATTAAACATATAAAGAGACTGTGTTTACAATCATGTTACAGAGCTCTTGTTATACTGACAGCAGAGGTCAGAAGACCTCCGGTCAATGAGAGGTAGGCCAGACTCCCCTGTCTCCTGTGGCCGAAAGAGGACCCCTGCCCCACTGCATCATCACCATCCACTGCTCTGCACTTTCTTTCTTGTTTCTCCTCTCACTTGAATACCTCCTCCACCACCACCACTTATGGCTCTCCTCCAGTTTCAGTGGCCCACAACATCCACACAGACAGCAATGTAAATGAACTGTTCTCCGCAGAGCCAGCAACTTACTAACTGCTGGGCTTTGAGGACCTCTCAAAGTCAGGCATTCCTTATGGGCTGAACAAGAAATTGCCTCTGTTGAAGCCTGCATTATCAAGGGAAATTGCCTGTGCTGAGGTGTGGGCTATCAAAACACAGCCTATCAAAAGTGATTAAGTCCCCAAAGCCTAACAGGTAGAAAGCTGTTGGCTCTGGAGAGCAGTGGCTCCTCTCCATTGTTCTTGGGGTTTGGGGGGAAGGTTGAGGTGAATTCACCATGTTTGGTGAGCTCCTTATTGGAGCAGTCATCTCAGTCTCCCTAATGTTCTCTAGCCTATGACTAGTGAAAAAAGGATGGAAAATACATAACAAATGTGACTGTCCAGGGTTCATGTTCTGTGGCAGTGACAGCATTACTGTAGTAGTTTAGTTTATTATTGTTATGATGGTCCGGGATCAGCAAAAGACATTGAACATAATATAGGTTAAATTTATAAGGCAGACTCACCGCAGGAGCTTTTCACTAGCTAGATGGCATGTTTTCCCCTCAAAGGTTATTAATGGGAGATATATAAATATCTCTGTGGCAGAGAAGGTTTGATTCTACCTTGTGGTGACAGCATGGCAGAATCAACCACACACGTTATGTTACACTGCTGGTTCTATCATGAACTACATATTAAGCTTATTTTCCCTCTGCTTAACTGGTTTTCAGGCTGTCCTGAAACTAACTACTTTTAGACCTTAATCCTCAGACTACTCTTGCACAAAATTTCTTGCAGCTGCATGCAAGATATGTAAAGATTTAATGGGTAATAATTTTAAGCTACAATTTTCCTTTTCCATCCCTGTGGTAACCATAGTGGGAAAGAATTATCTGCCACCATTGTGTACTGTTGCATTAGCCAGTGGAGCTTCTAAATTCATGTACTCAAGTAATTCCATTTCCAAGGTTCAGGTCCCCAACATGAATGCCTACAAAGTTTCTGACCTGCCATTTCTTTCCCCACTCACCTGTTATCCTCCCCTCCATTATGGAAAAATGAATCATCTCAGCTCTATAAGTCATACTTGAGGATGTTTAAGCAAACCTGCTTATCTGGCTCTGTATAGTTCACATTTTGTGCAGTTTGTTAGAGCGAATTAGATACTGTGTTAGATTAGAACAAGCAACAATAAGCTGCTATCCTGGAAACTGTAGGACTTGGAGTTTGCAAGATCTAAGCATACTGCATGTGCCTTGTTTGTTCACATGAAGGCCACTATAGGATATATTAATGTTTGGTTTAGGCCTACGGAAGTAGTCACTCTGCCTTTGAAACTCTCTGTGTCCAAGGGAGGAAGCCTTCTGAAAAGGGAGTGAAAAGAGTGTGTCATCTTGTGTGACATGTTCTCAGAAGAACTGAACATCTTGTAGTTCATTTTATGCATAGGAAGTGTGTGTGGCTTCCAGCTGGAAGAAGAGGAGAAGTACAACCAGTAATAGCAATAAATGGAGACCTGCGTTATTGCTGATAGGATTTACAGGCCCCAGAAAATATGTTAATAACTGAAACCTTGGGTCTTCGGTGCAAACAAGAAATGAGAGTAGGTTCCAAGTGTCAGAGAACAGTGCCTAAATGGAAGTTGCCAAACATATAATTGATGTGCATTTGTGTCACACTTTTGCCACTGCCTACGCATTTGATCTGAGCAATTAGAAATACAAGTGGTTTAAATAGAAAATACCAAAGAAGCTAAGGGCACCTTGTTAATCCTCAAGCGCACATTGCCCTTGGTCAAGGGGAAGAAGGGGGTCCTTGTTATAAATCACAGCATGAGAAATCACACTTCGGACTACTTACTGTTGGTGGCAACTGGGAACAGAATTTGCACACCCCACCCAGGAAATTCATAGGCTCCCCCTGCAGCTCTCCCTAGTAAACTCAGCACATATCTTGTGAGATTGTTTTAGCCTTTATTTTGAACAGTCTTCCTGTGATTTGTGTTCGTACAGCAAATGCTTTATTTAATGGTAGATTATAGATTGCTGTGCTGTTTACTAAGTATTAATTTCTGTCAGGACATGTTTGTTGTTATGCATGCATAGAGTTCTGTGGCATTTTAAAAGATTAACAAGCTTATTGTATCATAAGCTTTCATAGACTGTAAACCACTGAAAAGACATTTTGTCTTTGGATATATGAAGGGTAAGTCCTGACTTCCCCTTGAAAATGTACCATCAGACCTCACATTAAAAGAGAAGAAAACTGACCCAGGTTTATTGTTAAAGACAACACTTTTCTTTTTGTGGTATCACTCAAGTTGTCTTCAATTTTTATTTCAGAGAGGCCTATCAGGGCCAGTTTAGCCATTATCCAAGAACCTCAAGTTGTGATAGACCCTCCATCCACCTTCTGTTGCCTGACCAGGCTGTCATGATCACCAGCCCCTGTCTCCTTACTGCGACTGACTTGCATATTCCAAGTGTTTATTGTCTTGCTATATTAATAATAATAATAATAATACCTTGGCCCTAAGAGTCCTGTCAGGACTTAGACATTTTGAGGAGGAGCGACCAGAAAAATTGCCTCTGCACAGGTTGGGGTCAACACATTATTCACATAGCCATCCGAGGAGTACTCCAGATATGTAGGTGCATTGCAGGAGAAAAAGCACCACCACTTGCACTGCTCTCCTCTTTCTCCTCTTAGACTCCCCTCCCAGTGAATGTAGAGGGAGCAGTACACAGTGGTGATGGCACTTCTCTTGCCATCCTAGCTGGTGGGACAAATTGTACCAGCACTGAGGCCATGACTTTGCAAGTTCTTCAAGTTCAGACAAAACTATGCAAACACAGATCCTACATTCTGTGTTTACGTCGAGTGTGTGTTTCATTGGAAAAAATTATTAAGTTTCTCAAACATAAAAATATTTCAACCTTCTTGCTTCAGAAGACCTTGATAATATTAGGATATGTTTTCATTGTTCTGAATGTATTGGAATTGAAAAATCTAAATTGATACGTATGTTGGGACCATGAAGAGGCATGTTGTTTAGACAATTAGCAAGACTACAAATAAAAAAGAAATAGCAACTGCTTTGCCTGTATTGCCTTCTTCATACTATTAATTTAAAACAAGTATAGCAGGACCCCTGTATCTGCTGGATCAATAACCGCCGATTCACTTATCTGCAGGCTGAAAATACATACTAAAAATATTAAATGAAAATATTGTACTTACAAATACGGATGTAAGATGTAATTGTCAGACTAGTCACTAGAGGCAACCACCGCAATTTGCCTGGTCTAGAGCAGGGGTCCCCAACTCCCGGTCCACAGCCCAGTACCGGGCCGTGGCCTTGGCAGGAACGGGCCGCAGAGACAGATCCCCCACCCACCCCACACATCCCTGTGTACACACAGATGCACGGACACATGCACGCCCCCCACATGCATGCATGGATGCCCCGTCTACGCACACATGGATGCACGCACACCCCATACACGGACGCATGCACGCCCCCCCGCATGCATGCACGAACGCCCCACCCACAGACACACAGACTCCCCCCACGCACACTAAACTGGTCCGCAGTGCAAAAAAGTTGAGGACCACTGGTCTAGAGGCAGCTTCCCTCCAGAGCAGTGTCCGTCTCAGAGCTGGATTGGCTGGTGAGGCAGGAGGAGGAGTGCAAGCCTTAAGCCAAATTACCTCCTGGGAGAGATTTCCCACTTCCCAACCCTTTCTGCCTTCTGGCTAGCCCTTTCCTCAAGACTCCTGGGTAAACAAGGAAATGGATCCTTAATTGTTTTCAAAGAAGAGAAGTCTGTGGAGCCATTGAGATTGCATGTGTGTGTGTGAAAGAGAGAGCGAGAGTAAGACATCTTGATGAGGTACGGGAAGATTTCAACTCTTCTTACTCACAGAGGCCCCATTGAGATAAAAATTACAGGTGGGGGGGAGATTCTTGGGTCCAACGTAGAGTGGTCGTCTGACCAGATAGGCGGGGTAAAAATACAATAAATAAATAAATAAATAAATAAATAAATAAATAAACGTACTGTTAACTGTAATCCGCACTTTTCACTAACTGCAGGGGGAGGGGTTTCAAACTGATCCTCTGCAGATACAGGCGTCCAACTTTATGCACTTGGCCTTTTAGATAATGTAGTGATCATGCCCTTTCCTACGTAAATATTGGAAATATAGGAGATTTTCCCTTCGTTCAATATGTGTAGGCACTGCCACAGCTCAGTATAAAGATCTGTCAGGATTCACTGTGTGCTTGGGAAATGAAATTGCACCACAAAAGGGAAGAGAAGCTGTTATTATTGAAGGTAACTGAGATACCTTTTTGATTACATGACGGTGTGTGTGTCCCCAGGACAATATACTTCATTTGCTCATAAGACTCTGTCTATAACAGGAGATACAATTACCAAATAAAAGCTCTCTTCAACTTAACATTGCACCTTCAAAGCAAGGGTTGGCAGTTTCTCTAACCTCCAGGTGGAAGAGAAGCCTGAAGTTTCCCTGTCAGTTCAGGACAAGGCTTCAGTCGTGATACAGGCAGATCTGTTCTGGCATCTTCCTCATTAGGGATTCATTCCCCTTCAGAGTTTGAAAGTCTTGATTCAATGCAAGCAGAGCTAATTAAGTTTGATCATTTTCTTCTTACCTTCTCTTTTCTTTAAGTACCTGTCTCCTCATCCCCCATTTTTATTGTCCTTTCTTCCTCATGGGCAATATTCACCCTCCTCTCCTTGCAACTATAACTAATTCATGATCTTATTTGTACCTCTTTCATTAACTGAGGTACAAGGCTGCCCAAGACTTAAGATCTTTCGGGGGGGGGGGGACTCTTGTCTTTGTCACACCCCTCGTAGGCATGTTTGGTCAGGATACAAAAGAAGGCCTTCTCAGTGGCTGCTTCCAGACTGCAATCTTCTCTTCCAAGTGAGATGGGCCTGACTCTCTTCCTACTGTCCTTCCACCATCAGGTGAAGACCTTTTTATTTAGGCAGCCTCTTTGCCAGTGCCTGGCTGCTAAAGAAGTATGTTTCAATCCTGGGTGTTACATTTCTTTAACTAGTTATTTTAATCCAGAAGGATATTAGACAGACAGACAGCACCACACACATAAATGACTCTATCATTGTCCAGGTGAGTAGCAAGCAACTGTGGCCCTCCAATCATTTTAAACTAAATTGCCCATGATTTCTCACTACTGGCTCTGATGACTAGGATTAATTAGATTTATACACTAAAAATTTCTGGAAGACCTCAGTTGCACTAGGTGAAGGCGGAAGTCTTCCCGATGAAAAAAGTACTTTCCATCCTCTACAATAGATCTCTGCCCCTGTGCACTTCCTTTAAGGCATTTTTTGTACTTTTTCCAAGTTCCGGCAACTTGGCATAGGTGTTTACCCCCCCCCCCCCCGCCCCAGCTTAATACCATTTCTAGTTTGTCAGTGGCCAATCATTGTTAGGTACAGCACTATGGCATCCTTGTCTTTATTTTTATTCAGCACAAACACATCCAATTCAAAGCAGTAGCTGCACTTCTGTCAAGCCAAAGTTAGTAACCAGACCATCAAGGCCTTGATACAGATTTCTGAGTTGGTGTGAAACTGTGAGAATCTATATCTCCTGCAACGCTTAATTAATCAAACTTGCTATCAAAGAAAGTAGTCTTGGATGTTTGCTACCATTAATCCTTGTAATGGATTTTTTAAATACCTCCCTGTGTAGCAAGAACATGAGTAGAGGGTGCATTTACCACTTGCTCTAAATCTAAAACAGACTGCAGGCTATGAATTATGGATAGAGAGATAGCAATGAACTGTGTTCCTTTGCTATAAATAGATTATACCCCTCAGACCAAAAGCCTGATGAACCAGAACTTGGGGGGGGGGGGGGGGGGAGAGACCACAGTGGCTAAACTCAGTATATGCCCATCATACATTCAGAGTAACAGCTGTCTACATTATGCTTCAATGACTATCATACATTGCCATTCTAAGAGGTAAAGAAAAGAGTAGGTCAAACAACTGACACTGCCTGTACACTGTCTCATAAATCAAGAGATGGACATCTTTTGGTGTCTTTTGCTGGCTGCTGGTAAGTTTGGAAAAAGCCACATGATCACCCTGCATCTGCCTGGTCATGGTATTTATACAACCCCCAGCAGTGTGTCACTGCACCATAAGGAGATAGCCTTGTGCTACAGTTACTGTTATGTGCCATCTATTTGCTTCTGAGATGGCAAATTTATGAGTAAGTGACCTCCAAAAAGGCCTATTGTCAACAGCCTTCCTAAGCTCTTGCAAACCCAAGGCCATGACTTTTTTTCTTTTTTATTAAGTTATCTCTTATTTTATCATCATCTTTTATTGCTGCCTCCAACTTTTCCCAGCATTATTCTCTTTTCCAATGAGTCTTGTCTAACTGAGAATCCATGTAAAGATTATTCTTACTGTTAAAGAGTAGAATAGCTGGAAGGACCCAACAGCCATCTAATCTAAACATTTGCCAATGCTGGAGCACCTCATTTACAATATTCAGGTATGGATACACATCTATCTATCTATCTATCTGTCTGTCTGTCTGCCTGCCTGCCTGTCTGCCTATTATATGACCTTTCAAAGTGTTTTACCAGCCTTGAGGTATAACTCAGTAGGAGAATGTGATATAATAAATAGCATAAACAGGGCTTTGAAAAATAACTTTCAGTTACCAGTACCTCGTTAAGTAATAGGAATTTGCCACTAACATTTATGAAGTTTCCCTTATGCAACAGTGAATCACAAATAGGATTCTGGCCAAGAAATTATAACTCATATAATTGAAATCTGGAAGTTGAGTCATGGCAACTGGACTTGTTTCTTGTTAGGTTTTGCTATTCAACGTTTCGCTATTCATCCAAGTAGCTTCTTCAGTCTGAGGAGAGTTGGTAGGAGGTCCCTGATATATCCTCCACGTTGGTTTCACTTCCCCCTGGTCTGAATAGGCTTGTTAGAAGGACAAAGGACTGGGGGTGAGGGATAATCTCACTTCTGCAGTCCTTCTCCACCCATTGTCATGGGTTGTTAACGGTTATTAACAGTGGTCTTTCTGGTGTGTGTGGTCCTAATCTTTCTGTGGACGGATGAAAGGGCAGCATGATAAATAGGAAACAGATTGTATCTAAGGCCTCCACCTCTGCCAAGTGAGGGATTTTCTATATGCACATGTATGGCCTCCCTGACCACTCTCTCAAACCACCTATCTTCTCGGTCCAAAATGAGTACATCTTGGTCATCAAATGAGTGTCCTTTGTCCTTCAAATGAAGGAACACTGCTGATTGTGGTCCTGAGCCATTGCCCCTCCTGTGCTGGGGCATTCTCCAGTTTAGTGGCTGTTTGGTTTCTCCAATGTAGAGCTCCAAACACTCCTCTCTACATTAGGTTTAAATTCCCTATTGAGATTAAATAATACTGGGATATCAGTTAAATATTAAATATAGTTCTATTGACTCTGATTATCACCCAGACCTCTGAAGTCTTACTAAAATGCTCAGTGTTTTTAGTTTTTTTTTAGTTTTCAAGCTACAGAACTGACTGTTCTGTATTCTTGTGAAATTTGTGAACTAAACCAAACACTTGAAATTTTGTAGTGTAATTTGACCACACAGTAATTAAATTACATCTTCCACCTCTTTTAAAAAATTATAGGATAAATCATCTTTGTCTGAATTAATGGAAATAAGAACAAGTCTATCCAGAAACCATATTTCTGCTTTTTCCATTTAAAGGACAGTTCTTAAGACTCAGCCACTTTTCCTGCTTTGGTTTTACCAAGACGTCAAAAAGAATTGAGCTACACTGATGTGCAAGCTTGATCCTTAAAGTTGGAGACATAAGGCAGAGATTTAGGTGTCATCTGATTGAAGTTCTCAAGGGCACTCCTGCTACTAAAGATAGCTTAAAACAGTGGTTAGAACCTTATTACATTATGTGATCACCAAGGACATCCACAGAAATAATTTGTGGGGCGAGGGGAGGGCAAATTCTGTTAATGATACCTAAATATCAATACATGCAAGCAGTTCATCCACACCTCTGGCTTTCTGTCCATTGTGCAGTTTGGCATGTGATCAGACTTATCACTATTGTGATTGTTACAAATAAAGAAAAGTCTTACTGAAATTCCTAATTAGCTTAGGAAGTACTTAGAAGTCTATATACTAGCTTTTAATTTATTGGGGGGGGGGTGTCATTTAGAAAAGTAGTTCCTAACTGTTGTTAGGAAGTCAAGTAATAGTCAAGAGTATAAAAGATAAAGTATAGTGATGTAATCATATTAGGTCAATGTAAGTAAATGAAAATTGTGATTATAAGTTACTGCTGTGTTTTAATGTGTTCCTCTGCTATACATGAGAGCAAGCTAACTTTAACCGCAAGGTCTGAATTCATTCCTCAATTTAAATTCAGTTTTTAGATAGGCACCGAATCATTTTCCCCTACTGGAGATACTGCTTCGGTGAGATTATACATTAAATTACAGCAAATTATTCAAAGTGATGCTAGATGACAAATTTCCCTTTCCCTTTTTAAATTTGCATTACATTGGAATGTGTAATTATGCAATATTATACTACTAGACTTTCAGTGCTAGTTTTAAAAAAATAGTGAAGTCCAGTTGTGTCTTTTCAGCAGAGTGAAATGTCTTCCCATTTGCGATGATGCTACATCACTAGTTTGGAATGATAGCAGTAATTGTTGTGGTAGTAGTGGTGGTGATGACAGTGGAAACAGAGAAGACAAGCTTCTTTCTCCAGTTGTCATTGTTAAAACTAAGGCAAGAAATAGATAGAATCCACCTTTTCAGCACTGATTTGGTGAATCACTAATTGATAATCCTGAGCCCTAGTATTGGGAAAGGAATGTGTTCTCTCCACATAGAGCATAATGGCTTGAGGCTCGAAATCTCTGTTTGAAGATCAAATACTAGCTCAGTGGTGCACTTGTCATTTGGAGGTAAAAGGAAAACACAAGGTGGAGGATATATTCTGAATGTCTGAAAGATCTGAAGCAAGTCTGCTCCAACATTGTAATTTACCTGTAATGTAATACAGTAGCCGGAGAAATTTACTTATCATGTGCCTTGCTCACACCTACAATTTTATTAGCATCAAAGTCTATAACCTTTCATTTTGTTCTATTGAATTGTATGGTGTAGCGAACTACTCAGTTTTACAAAACATCTATTCTTTTCCCCCCCGTATAATATTGTAATATTCTCTCATCCTGACCTTCATTCAACTTTGCTCCATTAGTAAAAAAAATTTAAATGTACCTCTGCATTTTGCTGTCAAAGACATCAATAAAAACCTTAAACATGAAACATTCCCAGCACAATTAGCACTGGATGACACTGAAAATGGCTAATTTAAGTTGTGATGGTTACATAAAAAGAGACTTTTGGCAGGATGACAGAATCTACAAGTGTTGTGACATCATACCAAGAACTTGTTTGCCACCCTTTGAGGAAATAAAACTTTGAGGGATTTATAAATGCTCTGACAAAATCCAAGAAAATTCTACTGTGTTGTTATATCACGTCATCTCAGTTCCAGACAATTTGTCTATTCCTGGCTTAAGCACTGTTGAATGTGTTTTCCTGCATGTCTGTTTGCCCCAGTTTCCACAGTTTAAATGAAAACATTACAAACATTTCTGCTTGGAATTTTATTTTTCTCTGAAAGTATGGATTTTTTACATGTATTTTGAGCTCTGTAGTGAATTAACAATGACCACTTCTTAGCCAGTTTTCTCACTTTGGTTCAGCCATAGGAGGGTGGGAGTGGTGAAACATTTCAGTGAAAAGTGAAATACAGCTCCGACACAATAGTAACCATTATTTTGCCCCAGAAATGTTCATCATCGTCATCCTCTCCATGGGTACAGGCCTTGCTGAGGCGGAGGGGCTTACGTGGTTCAGTGATGTTGAGAGTTATGCTGCCAGTAGTGTTGCTACCTGAAGATTCTCCCAAGCCAGTGAGATCTCAGCTGAGAAGCCAGACCAACTGTGTCCACCATCAATTATGATGAGTGGAAATAAACAAAAATCTATATCAGATAGGTCATCGCCCAGATCAACAAGAACTGTGTTAGATGCTATAGCCCCTAGACATCTGGGGACAAATGGGCTACAGGGCTCAGCATATCCTGCTGAGGAACCAGGACAGGCTGCTGCAAAGCTACTGGAACAACGTAAATGCAAAACTTGGACTTCCACCAAAAATCAAGAATTTGTCAAATGTTATTATAAGGCAAACCCAACAGACCGTGGTTTTTCAAAAAAGAATGATGGAAATTTGGAAAAGTAAACCCCCAGATGGTGACATAACTGAATGATTAATGGATCAGCAAAAGTTTATCATCTGGAGTAAAGGGTTTTCAGAACTGGATTTGCAAGAAGTAGAAAAGGTGGCAAAAGAAAAATCAACACAGAACAATGACCATAGTATGGAAGACAAATGGAGGGTAGAGGTAGATGCAATAGTGGAAGAAAATGTATCAATAGAGCAACAACTTATGGGTGAACCCAGAAATTATGAGTTGACAGAACAGCAGACATTACTGAGGGGAAAAAAATAGTAACCCATATTATCCAGAACACAGTAAGACAAAGGCTCCCGATTTTGCACCAATTGAAAAGTAAACCAGTAAAAGATCTACTGACAGATGCAACTATAGTAATCAGAACAATCCCAACCAACATGCTAAAGGAAATAAACCAGCTAATGTATAGCACAGCTACCGTAATAGCCATGAAACTTGGTTACAAACTGGGGAAAAGAAAAAAAAAAAACAGAAAATGCCTGGCACTCCAAAATGGAAAATTTGGCTGGAAAGAAAAATAAACAAATTACATGCAGACATTAGCAACTTAAAACACTTGAAAGATTCAAAACTTCAAAATGAAAAAATAAAAGCCAGACTGTTCAAAATATATGACCTAGAAAGAAAAAAAATGGTTGAAATGATGGAAGAATTAAAACAACGGGTAACAGCTACAGCAAAGAAAATTGAAAGACATGATGGACACTTGAAGCAATATAAACATGCAATTTCAAAAAAGATGAGTCTCCATGTTCAGCTGCTGAGCAGTTGGCTGTGGGGAGAGGCAAGGAAGCGTCAGCCAAACTGCTTCTGTGATTGGTTTGACAACGATGCTGATGGATGCACATGTCACATGGAGCCCAGTGAGTGGGCTGGACTGGTTCTGGGAGGAGGGAAATGGACCACCGTGGCACCTGTGCTGTTGCCCTTCATATTCGTATCCACAGGGAATACTTGTCAAATTTGTGGATGACACAAAATTGGGTGGAATAGCTAATACCCTGGAAGACAGGAACAAAATTCAAAAAGATCTGGATAGGCTTGAGCACTGGGCTAAAAGCAACAGAATGAAATTTAAAGTTGTACACCAAACACACATTTACATGATGGAGGATACTTAGCTCAGTAACACTACAAGCAAGAAGGATCTTGGAATTGTTAGAGATCACAAACTGAATATGAGCCAACAATGTGATGTGACTGCAAAAAAGGCAAATGCGATTTTAGGCTGCATTAACAGAAACATAGTCCCATGAAATCCCATGAAATACTAGTTCCCCTCTATTAGGCACTGGCTACACTTCATCTAGAGTACTCTGTCCAGTTCAAGACATCACACTTTAAGAAGGATGCCAACAAACTGGAACAAGTTCAGAAGAGGGCAACAAGGATGATCAGAGGACTGGAAGCCAAGCCCTATAAGGAACGACTGAAAGAACTGGGCATGTTTAGCCTTGAGAAAAGAGGATGGGAGGAGATGTAATAGCACTCTTCAATTACTTACAGAGGAGAGGCAGTATCTGTTCTCAGTCATCCCAGAGGGCAGGACACATAATGATGGGCTCATGTTACAGGAAGCCCAATCTTGGTTGAGTATCAGAAAAACATCCTAACTGTTAGAGTAGTACAACAATGGAACCAATTATCACAGGAGGTTATGAGTGTTCCAAAGCTGGAGGCATTCAAGAGAAAATTAGGCAACCATCTGTCAGATATTTTTTGTTTTGGATTCCTACATTGAGCAGGAGATTGGACTCAGGGGCCTTATAGGACCCTTCCAACTCCAATATTCTATCATTCTATGATCTTGGTATAAGTAGGTTGTGGACTTTTTGCATTGTGTGTGATTTTAATGGTTTTTACATTGCTTTAACTGTTTTATGTGTTTTAAATTGTTTTAAATAAAATTACATCTTTCAAACAGTTAAATTGTTTTATATTGTTGTATCACTCCCTAAGATCTCTTAATGCAGGGTGGATATAAACAAAATAAATGTCCATGAAGAACATGAAGTGACACAATCTGGTGCTAATACACCAGAGGGTCTTTCTGCTCAGTGAACACTCAGTAGGGTACTGGCCATAATGTTTGAATTTATTCTCTTTATTTATTATAAATATCCTGCAAAACCCAAAATATGCTTTATTTAAAAGCAAGTCTACAGATCTAAAAGAGGCCGATGCTGTTGGGAGGGTGGTGAGAAGGAATTAGAAATTAACAGTTCAATTGTATGCATGTCTAATTAGAAGTATGCTACAGTCATGTGAAAAAGAAAGTACACCCTTTCTTAATTCTATGGTTTTATGTATCAGGACATAATGAAAATCAACCAGTCCTTAGCAGGTCTGAAAATAAGGTAAATACAACCTCAGATGAACAACAACACATGACATATTACACCGTGTCATGATTTATTTTATAAAAATAAAGCCAAAATGGAGAACCCATGTGTGAAAATCTAAATACCCCTTATGATTCAAGAGCTTGTAGAACCAGCTTTAGCAGCCATAACTTGAAGTAATTGTTTTAGGTGATAGTCTCTCACATCATTGTGGAAGAATTTTGACTCACTCTTCTTTACAACGTTGCTTCAGTTCATTGAGGTTTGTGGGCATTTGTTTATGCACAGCTCTCTTAAGGTCCCACCACAGCATTTTAATTGGGTTGAGGTCTGGACTTTGGGTCGTTGCAACACCTTGATTCTTTTCCTTTTCAGCCATTCTGTTGTAGATTTGCTGGTGTGCTTGGAATCTTTGTCCTGGTGAACGACCCAATTTCAGCCAAGCTTTAGCTGTCGGACAGATGGCCTCACATTTGACTCTAGAATACTTTAGTATACATAGGAGTTCATGGTCAGCTCAATGACTCCAAGGTGCCCAGGTCCTGTGGCTGCAAAACAAATCTGAATCATCACCCCTCCACCACTGTGCTCAACAGTTGGTATGGGGTGTTTGTGCTGATATGCTGTGTTTGGTTTTCACCAAATGTGGCACTGTTCATTATGGCCAGACGTCTCCACTTTGGTATAATCTGTCCAAAAGACATTGTTCCAGATGTCTTGTGGTTTGTCCAGATGCAACTTTACAAACCTAAGCTGTGCTGCCATGTTCTTTTTAGAAAGAAGAGTCTTTCTCCTGGCAACCCTTCCAAACAAACCATACTTGTTCAGTCTTTTCTAACTGTACTGTCATGGACTTTAACATTTAACATGCTAACTGAGGCCTGTAGAATCTGAGGTATAACTCCTGGTTTGTTTGTTTGTATGTATGTTTGTTTTTTGTTTGCAATTTCTCTGAGCATTGCATGGTCTGACCTTGGGGTGAATTTGCTTGGATGTCCACTCCTGGGAAGATTGGCAACTGTCTTGAATATTTCCCACTTGTGAATAATCTTCCTCACTGTAGAATGATGGACTTTAAATTGTTTGGAAATGGCCTTCTAACCCTTCCCAGATTTATGGGCAGCGATAATTGCTTCTCTACTATCATTGCTGATGTGTTTCCTCCTTGGCATTGTGTTAACACATACCTGAATGCTCCAGACCAGCAAACTGCTAAAACTTCAGCTTTTATACACTTGCTGATGATCACTCAAGGGCATTTGGTCAGCAGCACCTGGCTGCTACTTATCCTCTTAATTCCTCTGGAAGCAGTAAGGGTGTACTTAGTTTTTCACACATGGCTTCTCCTTTTTGGCATTATTTTTGTAACATAAATCATGGCACAGTGTAATATATCATGTGTTGTTGTTCATCTGAGGTTATATTTTTCTAATTTTCAGACCTGCTAAGGACCAGATTATTTTTATTATGCCTTGATACATAAAACCATAGAATTCAAAGAGGATGTACTTTCTTTTTCACATGACTATATGCTGAATTCATTGGGATTTATTCCAATAAATATACACATGAGTCATGCCCTATTTAGGCTGGACACGTGTTGGGATCAAAAGGCAGTGGAGATGAGGGGACTTTCTTACCTCAAAGAGGTGGAGACATTTGTGGATTCAGCGTGAAATCCTGCACAGATGTTAGAACATCCAGCCAAATTAACTTGCAGTTTCTGTGTAGACCTTCCCACTGAACCTGCAAAGATCTGCATGACTTTGTGGTGGGTTGGGACATGCAGCTCTGGTCTCTATCGCCCTTTGAGCCTATATATGTTAATGCTTATCATCACCACCACCCCCCCCCCGCCACCATTACTATTACTGTTCTGAACAAAGAATTACAATGGAATATTCAAAAATGCAAAAGCCAATCTGCATATTAGTCTGGGAGATGGCATTAGAATTTGCAGAGTATTATTGAAAGCACCAATCCATCTCTTCTTCTAGCTTTCACCTAACTTCAGTTGCTCAAAAGTCAAGGCCAAAAACCTAGGGACCAAGGACGCTCAGCCAAGTTGCAGAAAGGCTGGGATAGGCTTCTTCCAATCTGGTTGTTTAAGTTACGCCCCTTGTGCACATTTGTGTCATTCTTATCCTAACAGGCAGGCTGCTAGGTACCTACTGCCAGGTTTTTCCAAAAAAATCCCTATTCCGTTCCGGGTCATCACATGACTACTTCAACTGACAATCAGTCCCCATTCTGTATACCAGATGCCGAATAGGGTCAAAATAAAAAAAGGAAATTTCAACTGGCATATAGTTGGTTGGACCTATTGATTTTCATCCCTGAAGTAACCACTCCTAAAAGTCTCCCAAGTGATTTCAGGTTGATCAAAAACCTTTTCAAAAATTGTAATTTTGTTAATGATGGGATCTCAGAGGGGCTTTATACAGTCTGCTATGTGCTCACAAAAGGGCTTCTTGTAGACCAGTGATTCCTGACCTTGGGTAACCCAGATGTCCTTGGACTGCAATTCACAGAAGCTTTCGCCACCAGCTGTTCTGGCTGGGTTTCTGGGAGCTGTAGTCCAAGAACACCTGAGTTAGCCGAGATTGAGAGCAACTGCCATAGCCCATCTTGAGTGCTGACATGGGTGTTGTCAACATTCAGGCTGCCTGTTGCTATGTAAAGCTTGATATACTTTTTCCTGTTGGCAATACAGGCATTATATTGTGCAGCAATATTGGGCCATTTCCTGGTGTTTTGAATCGTGGCTACAAAAGCACAATATCCCACATTCATAAAATGGAGTATTTATTTTAAGTGAAATGAAATATGTAACCATCTCTACCAGAACCAGCTTGAGGGATAACAGAGTTGTATATGAGAGAGCATAGCTGGCAGGAAGGCCTTGGGGTTGAGAATTATCATTTAGGAAATTAGACCCTGAGCAAGTCTGTTCAATCTCTGTTTTCACTGCATGTGGTTTTAATTATGTAAGCTGCATTAAGCTCTCCTTTTTTGAATAGGAAAAGTAGGAAAGAATCTTCTACTAAGCAAATACAGATAACTTGTTTTAGAGCAGCCCCAAGACATTCTTTGGAACCAGTTAAGGAGTAGGTTGTTAGAGGGCTGGATAAAACAAAAAGAGGGCAGAGAGAATAGAAGAAATTTCTAAGCTCAAAGCGTTACAGATTAGATTATCATTTGTACAGACAGTACAGCATGTGTCAAACATTAATGCATGTATTAATGTTGGCCAACATGATTTCAGAAAGCCAACCTATAATTGGCAGCAGCAGGGGTGGGAGACAAATCAATTTAGTTGTCACTGAAGCATTAGTCTGAAATAATATCCTGTTTACTGTGTCATGCAAAAGTATAACTACACTAGGTAAGGTTCAGTGCATTAACTCTTTTTGAGAGGTATAAAAAATGCTTTCGGCCTTTGTCCAATGTATGCTCACTAGCCTGTGTAAATCACAGAAACTGAACTAATGTAATACGAGAAACTTATGGCTAAATCATGCAATTAAGTAGTACAAAAGTCACACAAAATAAGAACTACTGCAAACTCAGTAATGTGTCACAACTGTGAACCTTTAGGCAATATCCAAAGGAAGCATTGCAGAAAGGCTAGCATCTTGTTTCCTAAATGTAGAGCAGAGGACAATCATGTAAATGTTCTCTTGATCCAGCAACCTTCCCATTGCATGACTTATTGCATGAACAATCACACAGCCAGTGTGAGAAGGGGCATGCCATGGGGAAGCTGCAGAGAGGGACACTTAGGTGATTTCCATATTCAGGCAACAAGATAAGAGACAAAGTGTTTCAGACAATGTTGACTGTAGTGGTTCTGTGTAGTGCTTGCCCATACACTTCACAAAGCTTTGCATCTGGATTTCAAATTCATGACATGTGAATTTATATCATGTGCTGCTGTATCAGTTAAACCAATATGAGATTTATCCAGTTGGTTTCTTGTTTCTGGTGGAAAGGCAGAAAGATTCTGCGTCTTCTGCCAATTTTGAGCAGTCTCCCCACTCCAGCAACATCCATTTGTATCATCTTCCATACCCTTCCCAAAGATCCTCATCCTTCCAGAGCAGATTTGGGACACCTGCAGGACCCAAACTGGTTTGCATCACCTCTACTCCAGTTCCACTGACAGAAGCCTGCACTGATGAAAGAACCATCTGTCAGGAGAGAGATATGAATTCGAAACAAGCTTGTGACCAAAAGGGTGTGGTAGAGAGCATTTTATCTTGTGTTTTCAACCACTTTTGTCATGGTTGATCTATTTTCCAGTGACTACATGACATACTTGTAATTGCGAATTATCCTGACCATTTTTGTGGTTAACAGCATCTTTTTGGATCACTGGCAGGGGCTACTGGTTTTTAGTGCAGGTAGGATTGCTCTGTTTGGGGTTTTTTAGCATATATGATAACCAATATTGAACAAAAGCATCCCTGGTAGGTGTTTCCCCAAATGTCCTAGGAAGTTATATGTCACTTACCAATAAATACAAAACAAAATTTCCAGCTTTCCTTCGCTCCCCACACATTGACAGGAGAGGATGCAGAGGGCAATCTTTTCTCTCTCTTTGTTTTCTTTAAAACCCAGTACTATGTCACTTGGGTGGCAAGTCGATGAAGTGAAATGTTACTTACCAATAAATGGAGGGGGGGGAGAATCCAGCTTTTGGAATATAGGGGGCTGCTGTACACTGAATCTGCCTCTTGTCTCACTTAACTCAGTATTTTCTGTAGTGATTAGCAGTGCCTGTCCAGCATTCCAGGTTTTCAGAGAGGATATATCTGATCTGATATTCAAGAGGAAAGAATAATCTGCTACTATTCATAACAATTTAGAGGAGAAGAGGAATGTTGCATGCCATTGATTGTTTACAGCATCGTTATGTGGTAATGGTTCCTCACCAGAATTACACACGAGTGTGTTTACTGACACCTATTGCAGACAGATTTGGACTGGCTAGAGTTGTTTTTTTAAAGTGTGGTGTTCTTTTAAGTACGTGGTATGAGTTAAAGCCCACATTTTCTTAACTTCCATATTCACACACACACAGATCCAAGCGATCAAAGGGACAAATTAAGTCACTGTGTTAATAACAGTTTGGGATGACTCACATGGCCAGTGTTTCTCATGCTGGGGTGTGTAGAGCCCCCAGGGGATTCATGGTCTAGCTGAATTGGAGGTGCTGATTGAATAGAGAATGGACATATCCACGCAAGTTCAGTAGCATAAAATGCATGTCATGCTGTCCCACATGTATAGCCTAGGAACTGGGAAAGGTCCCAGAATTCTTTTGGCTAGGCCAGCAATGGGATTCTGGAAGTTTTAGCAGAAAGAGCAAGTGTTTCCCATCTCTGTACAGCCCTCATGTGGAGTATTAATATAATGCATAGCATACCATTCTCCCAGAAGCAATCACCTAGGGCTTCCTGATTATATGAAATGGCCCTTTATATGTTTATCTTCAGAGCAAGAAAGAAGACATTGATTTTCTGTTGCTATTCTTTAAGCAGAACAGATTGTCTCTGATTGAATGTACTGGATAAAACTCTTGTGCATGTAGAACATAACCAGTAAAACACATGAGAAGTGACAGTGAGTTTTCCAACTGCCTCACTAATGTCCTTCTGCCATGACCTAGAATTAACACTTAAATAAATGCAATCTATTTTCTCTTCTAGTAATTAGCTTCCCTGAGATGAATAGTATTGTTAGTATAGAAACTCAGTTCCTCCTTATGCTACTTGTATATGCAGCCTGTTATCCATATTGATGACAGTTTGATTTCTGTTACGTTGCAAAATGTGTTTAAGCTGTGTGTGGCTTGTAAGACATCCTGCATTTTGTGGATATGGGTCCTTCTGAATGGTAAAGTATATTTCTGTGGTGCACTGAGCGATGGGAGTATTCAAAATATACAGATCAACTACTGTGATAAGAGGTTGTATCTTGGCATTATTCCCCATCTGCTGGACTAACTGCAAGATTGAGGAGGGACAGAGCCTGTTCACATTTAGAGCCTACCGTATGCGGAGGTATCAAAACTATTAAAGTAGACTCAAAGCCAATGAAATGAAATAATAGCTGGAGTCCTGTCACACTGCTATGCAGGCATAAGTTGACATTATGCTCATGGTAGCACATTAACACCAAGGTAGAAGTGGTATCCCTGAAGCATTTCTGCCGGTGCATTGTGCAATCGGTCATGACAGGAACTGCACAACTGATTATGCAGTTGAATTGTGCAATCTGCATTTCCTGAATGCAATGCCATCAAATTTATGCCTACATAGCTTTATGTTACACAGTGACAAACTGGATTCCAGCCATAGTATCAGTGGACAATATTTTACAAAAACAACCATTTAACAGTGTTATTAAGATACACCGTTTTATACATTATAAAGAACCAATGTATCTATCTCAGCTTCAGCATCAGAAGCCAATCTGTTGATTTTACAACATTTCTGGAAGGCAGATTCATTGTTGCAGGAGAACTGCTGAGATCATACTTCTACTCTTCCTTAATGTTTGAATTTGTTTTGCAGACAGCTCACTCTTTACTGCTCTTAAGTACTCTGAGGGAAAGGCCTGTGGCTGGCTAGAAAGTGGGACAGAAGATGAGAATAATGGATTTTCTAGCTGAAAGGCCTCTTATTTCTCTCTAGTGTTTAGAAAAACCCGGATGTGTGACAATTTTCAGGTTCAGTCGCTTCAGCACACAATAGCCTTTCCTGCCACGTGCCTGTATTTCAAGAATTTACAGATAGAAAGCCTTGCACAGATCTTTGCTACTTTCGGGTTGGCCTAATAAAGATATTACCCCAAATTAGATTTTGGAATGGGTCACAAGTAGCAACCTTTTCCTCCTCTTAGCTACATCTTATAGGAAAAGGCTCTATGCATCCCAAATGCCTAGGCAGTAAGGCTCTTCTCCACTGTCCTTTGCTGCTTCTGCTTCCCAGTGGTGCAGACATCAGCTGTTTCTGTCCCAGCCACTCCTTCCATGCTCTGTCCTGTGGTGATGCAGTATGATCAGGAATGCTGTGAGAAGACTGGAGAAAGTGGAGGAAGAAAACAATTTGCTGCAAGATTCCCATATTTCACTGAAGCTGTTTTTGCAGATGGATTTGCTCTTAAGTTTATGTTAATCAAATGATGTGAGGTTTTTTTAATTACTTTGGAACAGTTGTCACTGTCAAGATATCATAATATTTCAAAATAACATTTCCAGAGTGTTAAACAGCTAGTTCCTCAATTCAAACAAAATATAAAGCCCTTTATATGACCTTACCGGAGACACCTGCTATCTCTGTTATGCGTAATTAATGACACTCTGTTAGTGACATGGGTTGAATGATAATCTGTTACCTACTGCTTGACAGCAAGCTTGGTGTCCCCTTGTATTTTAAACAAAATGTGATTATAGAGCTACATTTATGCTCCAAAGATATAATTATCTGTGCATATTAAAACATACGTTAACATTAAACCAGAACAGCTGTATCTGAATTCATTGCATAATGGCTCAAAATTGTAGGATCTAAAGTTGAATGAAAGCAGTGGAATAATATACAAAAGCAGTTCATGTGTATAGAGCTTTTATGAATCCTCTCACAGAAAATCAAGTTAGCTTCTCAAGAGCAGTTTGTATAATCACCTTCAACAAAGAAAAAGAGGTATAAAGCAATCTCTCTGTGTGTGTGCATGCACAAGCATGCATGACTTTGAAAGTTCAAAATGCTTTACAATACACTATCTTTGCCAATCCTTACAACAATATTGTGTGACAGTTCAGTATTATTTTTCCTTATAGCAGAGTGGCATGGCTAAAGCTACTTTGCAAATTCATGGTAGAAACAATACATGAAGAAGGGTTTCCTCCTGAAAAGCTGGTGAGTGAGTTAGCAACTGCATTATGCCAACTCTCAAATTCTAACAATTTAGTACAGTTTGCAAAATGCGGTTTCTAAGGCTAGACTGTATCCATTTGACGTAGGTGCTGTGATTTTATTGCTTTAAACTGTTTTGTGTGTGTGTGTGTGTGTGTGTGTTTTGGTGGGGGGGGAGAGACAGTGTTAACCACAGCTGTTTGTTTTCTCCTTTTATACTTATTTTAAAGTTATGCTTGCTTAACGTAGCTATGTTACTATGTAAAATATAAGCAAAATATAATTTCTAATGTGATTGATGTATTTTTCTCACTAGTGATGTAGGAAAGGAGTATCTTCATTTCCCACTGGATGCAATTGTAGGAGGCTTTACTGCTTAGTAGATTGAGTCATCCTTTCTCCACATTTTCTGTGCTGTTTTCTGAGTGATCATGGATGCTGGTCGGGATTTATTCCATACCATGTGTTGGACTAAATAATTATTAGAAGCTGAATTCTGAGCAGGGTCATTTAAGACATATTAAGTCAAGATGACAGTTTTTCCTTATTACTTTGACAGCAGCTGATTGGCCTGACAACTAGTCTTACTGCAGCCCTGATGATGGACTTGTGTCCTCCACTGCACCTATGGGAGCTGACTTCTTTAGGGAGAGCTGGATAGTCTGTGTGGCTGTCTTGCAACAGAGAGGAATGGTTTGGGGTTCAGGAGGGTCTCCAGGGATTAACACTGGGATACTGTGAATCTGAGGTGTAAGGATTTGGGATGGAGGCTGGTCTAGAAATGTCTCGTATTGTGTAACACCTACTTTGACAGTTCAAATGTAAAATATATTATTACAATAGAAACTGGCAGAATTAACTTGATTCTGCCATGCTAAGCCTTATTAAGCACTTCATCTCAATAGAGCAAACCCAATTAGCTGAAATTATAGTTACATCACCTTCACTGATGGGTGTAATTGATGTGAGCTGAAGGGAGTCTAATAAGCTTGACCTTGACTCTACTCTGTTTTGGATCACCTAGTTGAAAAACCAGGGGGAAAATGAAGGGAGAAAATTATATATATAATCTGTGCAGACAGGAGTATTTTCTACTTTCTCCCCTCCCCCATTTAAAAAAATATTTTTTACTTAATAAAAATACAAAGAACAAACATACCAAAACAACACACCCAAGCCAGGGAGGATTATCTCGACACAAGGTCATGTCAAAGCATCTCTCCATAAATTGATCTAAGAGGCTGGTAAAGAATGATAGAATCATCTCAATCACAATACTAGATAAACTGAAACCGTGTAATTAAAAACTTTCATTGTAGTTGTTTATATTCCTTTCACATGTAGCATCTGTTAGTTTCTCCATTAGTGCTAGGGAACACATTTTAGTCTCCCATAAATTTAACAACTATTTCCCAGCCTCTTTCCTTTTATTTGCTATAATTAAAATCAGTCAAGCATAGAAAAAATGTAAAATCCATGTGGCAAAAGGACTCATTATGCACACAGTTTGGAATACAGGAGAATAATTTGCTAAGTTTGTTAATTCTGGGTTTTAATTCTCATTTCCAAAAATATAGCATGTTGGGGCACTGCCACCACATATGTAGGTGTGAATCAGTGACCTCACATCCCTGCCAAAATGTGGGGTCAAGGTCTTTATATCTCTTAGTTTTAGGGTCATGTAGTACATACAACACTAAAGGCAATGCTCACTTGTGTGAGCCAAAACTGATTAAATGAAAATGTTTTCAAAATCTTCTTCCACATTTATTCACTAATGTGATCTATATGGCCTTTCCCTGTAGTAAATTAATCATGATTTTTAGATTTTTGAGCCCGTTCTCTTTTGATTGTCAACACCCATCAGTTGTTCCACTGGGGCTAAAGGAGCCTGTCATCAGTAAACAGTTAGAAGTAACTATCTATGACTAGTGACATATATTGTTTTGATTCCTGGTCTTTTCTCAGGAGGCTGCCAAGGAGTTCCAGAGCCAAGACATAAAGCAACAGAATTGGTAGACAGCTCTGTTTTAGGATTCTCATGATGGAGAGTGGCAAAGAATCTATACCATTTGTTCAAATAACAGTCTTATGTTTGCTGAATGGTGTCTTCAGGTTTGTAAGAAAGGGATCACCTAGATTCATTTTCCTAAAGATGCAATAAAAATGCCACTCTAATTTATCAAAAGCTTTCAATGCATCAAACAATACTACCACAATTGAACTGTGTTTGTTTTTACTGCTGTAAATGAACTGTGTTAAAGGACTTTTGTATGGGATTGGATATGTGGCATCATCTAATAAAACCATATTGGTCTCCTTCCACATAGGAGTTTATGATTTCAGCTAATCTGTGTGCTAGAATGCCAGTAAACAGTTTACAGTTTTGGTTAGAGATGAGCATGAATTAAAAAATGAATCACCAAATTTGTTTTAAAAACCACTAATTTGCCAATATGAATCAGTGGCCATGAAAGAATACGAATCAACAAATTTTAGCAATTTTGATTTGTCAATTTGTTGGGCTATAAAATGGCACCCCAGGCATCTAGAGACACCAAAATTCAGAGAAGCTTCCCCTGACTCTTCAATAAAATCCCTCTAAGTTTGGTGAAGATTTGGTTTCCCCAAGCCAGCTGCTAAAGGGCACTTTCCTGGGGCGACCCACTTTCAGGATGTATATCTTAGATGGAAACCCAATCTTCACCAATCTTAGAAGGATTGTAGAAGGGAGTCAGGGGAAGCTTCCCTGTGATTTTGGTGTCTCTGGGTCCCTGGGGGAAATTTTCCTGGGAGGGACCTTTTGTGGGTGTATAACTCAGAGTTCTGAACCCCAATATTCACCAAACTTGGCAAACTGGTAGAGAAGAGTCAGGTGCAGCTCCTCTGCAATTTTGGTATCTCTATATGCTTGGGGGGACGTTTTATAGGATTTTAAAGAAAAGATGAATCAATGAATTGATTCATCAGTCAGCAAAAAATCATAAATTTGTTATTCGTTATTTGTCGACCTTGATAAATCATGAATCAAAACAAATCACAATTTTTCTGATTTGTGCCCATCTCTAGTATTGGTTAATCAGTATAATAAGCAAAAAGAATCTAGCTTCTGGATCTTTGCCTGGTTTTGAGTTAAGGAAACAAGCTAGCTGCCAGAAGCATTGTCTTGGGCCCCCTTGCAGAATTAAAATAAACAGTTGACACAGTGGTATTTCTAACTGGTTCAAATATGCCTTGTGAAACTCACCGTAGATCCCATTCAATCCTGGTGCCTTTTTGTGGTTCAAAACTTTTGGTTGCCTGTCTTATTTCATCAATTATTATCAGCTCATTTAAAATAAATGATTGACAGAGAGAGTTCTTATATTGGACTTTTGTAATAGTTAATTTATGTATAATTCAATAAAAACATTTTTATGTAATTCAATAGAGTTGGAGTTAGATGAGGAATAAAATGTTGTGATTTTTTTAAAAGTCTGTTACTCTTATGATAAATATTTTCTCCATTTTCTGTTTTGATGGAATTAACTTGATTAAGATTGTCTTTTCCTAGTAAAATTGCTAGGAATTTAGAGGGTTGTTTTTTTTAACTCATAAAATTTTTGATCGGCAGATTGTATTTTTCTGGATTTGCTCCACTCTCTTTTTAATCAAATCTCTTAGAGACCTTGAGATACTATGGTATTTGTGTTATTCTTGTAGCATCCTTATCTCATTCAGAATTCTACCTCTTTCCATTCTTGTTAGTTTCTTGGCTTATTCCAGGACTCAGGATGTCTGCAGTAGAGTTTGTAAATAAAAATTCAGTGATAACATCCTTTATTTTGTCCCCTGAGAATTATTTTTTCCAAATAACTAGATTTAAAACCCACCATGAGGGTTTAATACCCTGTTTCCCCGAAAATAAGACCTAACCTGAAAATAAGCCCTAGTATGATTTTTCAGGATGCTCATAAGTCCTACCCCCAAAATAAGCCCCAGTTAAGTGCAACCCCGCCCTCCACCATTGTGCAGCAACCAGAAGAAGATGACATGACTGTATTTGAATAAATGTACATTGTTGTACATTAAAAAAATAAAACATCCCCTGAAAATAAGTGCTAATGCGTTTTTTGGAGCAAAAATTAATATAAGACCCTGTCTTATTTTCGGGGGAAACACGGTATATGTGTTAGATAAGGATAATAAGATTTGCACAGAAATGTGATTGGATGTTTTGATTTGAGCAATACCTGTGTCTAAGAGAACTCTGCTTTTATTAGTCAGAAAGGAAATATAATCAGTCCTACAGTGTGTTTCATGTCTCTTTGAAGAGATGATGAAGATGCATCCATTTGAGTATTTTTTCCTCCATTTGTCTTTTAGTCAAAGTCAGCAATGATGGATTGCAAAGTTGGTGAACTTTTTATATTATGATTGCTGGTGTCTCAAATATTTACAGGGCTGTCGAGGTCCCTCAGTTCAACTACAGGCACAGCCTGCCATACCTCCTCCTAACCACTAAAAAGGGTGATTTATGATACCAGAGGTGTATTCTGAGGACTGAAAACTGGCCACTAGAGCTTGCCAGAGCTTGCCGATCCCTTATTCAGATTATTTTTTTTTTAAAAAGTACTCACTGGCCAAAATTCTGCTGCTTAGTATAGTGAATTGCAACTAGAGTAGTCCCACTGAATCCATGGAATTTATGGAGGAGATGACTCACCAAATTCCCACAGATTCAGTTGACCTACTCTAGTAAGTCACAAGACTTACTAGACTAAGCAGTAGGATTTCAACCACTGTCTTTTTGAGGATTCATTCATATGTCACAATGCGTATGTGTGAGTTATGTGCCGTCAAGTCAAAACCAACTGATAACAAACCCAACAGGACAATCAAAGAAAGTGAGATATTTAAAGAATTGTTATTTTATATCTCTCTCACACCCTTGAGTTTCCTTGGCTGAGAAGGGATTCAAACCCAGGGCCTGGGAGTCCTAGTCTCTCAGTCTATCTACTACCCCACACTGGGTATCTATAATAGATAACATCACAGAAATGATATTCCCCTCCACTTGTCACATAAGAAGAAAAGGCTCTTCTAAATTGTAGCCACAGTAAATGTGCTTGGGATTGTATCCTATGGTTCTAGGCCTGTTTATTCAGAAATGAGACCCCTTACTCTGAGTAAGTGGGTCTTTCCTGTAGTAAATGTATATACTAGAATTTCAACAGATTGCTAATTCCCAGGCAAAGTAAATAGAGAACAATTTAGGACCATAAACAATTTAGGACTGCCATATTGGTAAGGGGGGGGGGATGCATCTTTCCTTCCTTTTCTTTGAATTTTTTAAAAGGAAGTGTTTAAGAACCAAATAGATACATGTGGATGTTTTCAGCTTAGAATAAAATGTGCCTTCTTTTCTCAGAAATGGACCAAATGAATTTTTGACTCTGACTTGTATATTGTGAGTCACTACAAAATACTGCACTTTGTTCTGATCAGACCATAAGTATTTTATGATGAGCTACAGCATGGCAGAGAGAGCTGCCTCAGTCAAAAAGAATAACTGTCTGGGCTGGCAATATATAAAACTTTTGCTCAGGAAGGCAAACTCTAAAACTGGAGGCATTGTATCAGATGTGTGTGTGTGTGTGTATGAATACAAGCTTTTTATATGGCTGCTGGCTATATTAACCCATGAATCACTCTCGACAATTCAGGAAGACCAGGATATATTGCATGGTGATTCAGTGGGATACCAGAAATCAGTCAGGTGAAATGCAAATACCACTATTGGGAGACTATCATTATTTATTTTGTCTTCCTAAAATATATTGAAGATCTTCTTCATCTTAAGTGCCACATAAAATATAAGCTTGAGCAGCAATCCTGAAGCCTGTGGAATCCTCATTGATTTTTGTGCTGTTTACAGTTGTTTAACTCTTGCCATGGATCGTAAATAATAATAATAATAATAATCTGTTGTTTCTTAGCATTCTCAACTACATCCTGTGATGAAAAAATGAACCAGGTCTGGGAAGAAAATCTGCAGTGGCAGTAGTCTTTGTTTATTTCTACTAAATGTCAATATATTTATCTTGAAGGTATGAGGAGCACCCAAACAGGAGGCAGGCAAGTGCTCCCTCTACCTCTGGATAAGTGACTTGCTTGTTCATGGGCCACTTTCAGTATTTTACTCTTTCTTTCAAAAATCTAACAGAAATTCAATTTGGCCCTCCAGTTCTCTTTCCCACCTTCTGTTCTGATGCTACCATTCCTTTTCAGAATATAAAAGTGCTGAACTTAAGCACTAAATTCCATAAGCATTACAAAATTCCCTGTATTTTAAAAACATGGAATTTTCATATAAGCTTTGGATGTATTTGTTTCTTCCAAAACTTTATATGTCATTGTTTAGTATTTCTATTTCTAGGGTTTATAATTTATTTAATTTTCTATAATCTCTATTTCTCAGAATTATAATGAATATTAAAACCAATGTAAGATACATTAAAGTGCCATGAACAATAAAAGGACAGCAGCAGCAAAATAAAATGCAGTTAGATAGCATTTTAATACATGAACGGTTGAAACCTTTACAAAGATCTTCATTCAGCACAAAAATATAAAAAATTGAGTGACAGGTAAGCCTCCCTGGGAATATCACCGCAAACGTAAAGTGTCATGAATGAAAAGTCTTTCTATTTGGTTGCAATCTGCCTGTCCTCAAAACATGGGTCACACCTCTGAAGATGATTGTGGTAAATGCATAGGTTCAGGCAGGAAACGTTGGTCCTTAAAGTATGCTGGTCCCAGGCTGTTTGGAACTTTAAGGGTTAAAGTTAGGATATTGAATGCTCAAATATGGTCCAGAAATCAGTTTGTTTGTTTTAGCACCTCCTTTGTTCAATCTAACTCGGCTGTCTAGCCACTCTAATTTGAACTAACTGAAGTTTTTAACATTCTTCAAAGGCAGATTAAATGATACATGTTGCAGTAATTCATATGGGATGCCAACAGAGCATCTGTTGCAAGACCTGTCTCTGTCTGAGAAATTACAGAAGGAACACCATCACTCAATGGAGGATGCTTTGGCTGAAATTCTGTCACTTTGCTACCCAAACTGAAGGCAAATGACAACATCACTTACTTCTAGCCAGCACTTAAGGGAACACTGCTGTGATTCTTGGGGGTGCATGATGGCTTGGTAAGTGCTCAGGAATCCCAACATTGACTTTTTAATTGCCAGATAGAAGCTGCTTGGGTATCTAGTGAAGTTGTACTTCCTCTGTACTTCTGGGATTAACTACCTAGGTAAGCAACCAAGTCTGTTTCAGTGCTGAATCCAGGTATGCAGCTGGATTGAAATAGATCTAGATAACCAGTACTCAAAACTATTCGAATTTGTACCTTCTACTTTACAACTTGTCCAGAACTGGGATTGTTTGTGGATGATTAGTTATCACAGTCCTCAAGGATTGGGTGAAGTTTCTGTAGGAACGTCTCTTTCAAGGTTCTCAGGGCTGTGACTCTTGAACTCAACTAGTTAGTTTCTTCCTATTAGCTGTTACAAACCAGGGTTGAAAAAAGAGGTAGTAAGATAAAGTTTTCCAAGCACTTTCTCTGTGTTTTTCAGAGGACCAACATTTGTCCATCCAGACTCACTAGACAGTGTTCTGAATATATTCATGGACAGAATTGCAGAACTAGACCCTGACAAGCATCTGTTTGAAAATACAGATGGGATGTTGCCAGTTGGCCTGACAGCAAAATGCTGCTGGATTTCTGTAACTCATGCAGTATATCAGTTTATAGACAGTTGGTTTGCTTTCAGTTTCTTTTTTTATTTAATAACTGGGTCATTTCTGAATTGAAACCAATTGGGACAGCTTGTGGACCAGCCCTTGGGGTGAGTACCTCACTGAAAATAATTTAAGGGCATATTCTTAAAACGGACAGGGAAGGCATGGCTCCTATAGATGGAACTGATCTACAATTGCATCATATCTGACCATCTAATACATGCTTAGGAATCATGACAATTGAGCATCTGAATGATCATATGTTCCCCACCTCTCTTTTAGGTGCATCTTTGGGAATACGTTAGAAAAGTGAGTTTGGGCACATATACTAAACAATGATGAAAACCTAGAATGTGTTTTCTTTTAATCTTTACAATATTGACTAAAATATGCTTAGTATGTACATGAAAAAAATCTCAAGGATTTTGGAAAATCATGCTGCATAAAATCATTGTTAGATGCAATGTGGAAGTCTGAGATAATCCCGGATCATGGAGTTTTGATAACATGGATCAATATATAGTTCTGGAGTAAAGCTGGCTCCCCCTCGCCTCCAAATCTTCACTTTGTGCCCAAAACTGTGTCTTGCCTTTTCCCCGTCACAAGGCAGGCTTCATGGGCCTTGGTGTTGCTTCTCAGATTCTCTCTCATCTGTTACCTCTGTGTGAAGCGTTCTAGTGTATTCTCCCCAGGCTGAGAAGCATATAACAAAGGTTTAATTTTTCTTCAATCCATATCTAAGAATATCACATGTGGGAGTCACTGCATTAGAAAAGTTTGCTACATTTTGGAGCATGCTGGGTGTTGATGACATTTGAGATGACCACATAATTGTATTGTTAGAATGTCGCCTCTTCTTCTTGCATTCTCTCACTTAAGAACTTTTCTCCTTTTATATAACTTTTGTTACCCTCTTTTGGAACAGCATGCTTAAATGTTTTGTTTTATTTCAGAAGTCTTTTCTAACTGCTGTGGGGATTGTCTTTGTTGTTCTCTCCCTTTGACATCCGTTCACTAATTTTAAATAACAGAAAACCAGCTTTATATCTGTCAGGATCCCTTTGTGTTGTACGTTTACAGACCTTGCTATACTTTTATCATCTTACGACTGATGTCAAGCTAAGGGAAAATAATATTGAAATCTTTTAACAAGAGATGCAACTGTGTACGCCTTCAGCTGTAAGAGCAAGCAAGGCCACTTGATTTATCTCAAATACTTATACTTAAGGAGGGTTCTGTAATGTTTTAGTGTGACCCATGTCCTTACCAACCATTTCCTGTAAACGTGTTTTTTAGCTTATTTTGGGAAGTGCTCACAAAAGAGTTCTGTTCTCTTTAAGCACTGCACTATGCTTTACTGATTGTAGAGACAAGTAGCTTTGGTTTTCCAAGATCCGCAGTGTCAAGCTGCTGATTATTTGGGCTAACTATTGTGATCTGTTTCTTTTTTTAGAGCTTTTCCATGAATTGTGTTAGCAAGATCAATCTCTGATTCACAGGCAAAAAAGATGCTTTTGTTTTGTTTTGAATATTTTATACATCAGAAAAGGTGCTTTTAAAACATATCTTCCTTCCTAAGCCAAACAGGTTTTCACTTGAGAATTTCTTGCCTCTCTTGGTAAAAACTAGTCACCACAAAAAATTTGAGATTTTCCATACAGCTTCTAAAATGTATAGCATTTCCAATGTGCAAATGATTAGTTTTTACCTAATGGATTGCTGACTTGGTTTTTCAAACCAATCAATCCATTACAAAATATGGCATGTCAGTGTATATCTGATAAGTTCTGTAGCCTAATGGCCTTAGCCATTATATGTTAAAGTTGATGTCTTTGGATTGGAACCAAAAGGAAAAGAAAGGTCTAGATCTGAAGGCTTCAAGCTAATAATTTGATTTTCCTCAGTGGTGGATGAGGAATCATTATCTCTAAAGTATCTAAACACAGAGTTGTTACAGGGCTAACCTGTGGAGCTGTTCCTTAGACCTGCAACTTAGGGTGCATTGCGATTCTAGCACTGAAGGGAAAAGTTACTTAATTTGGACTGTAATTCCAGAATACTGCGGTCAGCCTTTCCATTGGTCCTGGTGATTGAGATGCTCTGGGATTTATAATCCCCCAAGAGGAAGTTTTCCCACACCTGATTTCTAAATAGTGCCCATAGTTTCTTATTTTCTACTTATGAGTGGGGGTTGGCGACAGCTGGTGCTGTGAAGCATATAAATTATGCTTTTGCCTGAGTTTCAAAAGCCGGTGTTTCTACTTAAAGTTCAGTTCACTATTCTAGCACTATGCTGCTGACAGATGTTTTACTGCCATTTTGACTGGCTAAGTAAGCAAGGCTGCGAACATGGTAGTAGGATCCAAATAGTCACCTCATATTACACGTGTCCTACACTATTTGTACTGGTTACTGATTTGCTTTGGCACTTATTAAAGGTTCTAATGACACCTTTAAAAGAAACCAGCTTGGGAATAACCAGCTACAAATAACTAGTTTTGTTGTTGTTTAGTCATTAAGTCGTGTCCGACTCTTCGTGACCCCATGGACCAGAGCACGCCAGGCCCTCCTGTCTTCCACTGCCTCCCGGAGTTGGGTCAAATTCATCTCGGTAGCTTCGATGTCACTGTCCAACCATCTCGTCCTCTGTCGTCCCCTTCTCCTCTTGCCTTCACACTTTCCCAACATCAGGGTCTTTTCCAGGGAGTCTTCTCTTCTCATGAGATGGCCAAAGTATTGGAGCCTCAGCTTCAGGATCTGTCCTTCCAGTGAGCACTCAGGGTTGATTTCCTTCAAAATGGATAGGTTTGTTCTCTTTGCAGTCCAGGGGACTCTCAAGAGTCTCCTCCAGCACCACAATTCAAAAGCATCAATTCTTCAGCGGTCAGCCTTCTTTATGGTCCAGCTCTCACTTCCATACATCACTACTGGAAAAACCATAGCTTTGACTATGCGGACCTTTGTCGGCAAGGTGATGTCTCTGCTTTTTAAGATGCTGTCTAGGTTTGCCATCGCTTTCCTCCCAAGAAGCAGGCGTCTTTTAATTTCGTGGCTGCTGTCCCCATCTGCAGTAATCATGGAGCCCAAGAAAGTAAAATCTGTCACTGCCTCCATATCTTCCCCTTCTATTTGCCAGGAGGTGATGGGACCAATGGCCATGATCTTAGTTTTTTTGATGTTGAGCTTCAGACCATTTTTTGCGCTTTCACCCTCATTAAGAGGTTCCTTAATTCCTCCTCACTTTCTGCCATCAGAGTGGTATCATCTGCATATCTGAGGCTGTTGATATTTCTTCCGGCAATCTTAATTCCGACTTGGGATTCATCCAGTCCTGCCTTTCGCATGATGTATTCTGCATATAAGTTAAATTAGCAGGGGGACAATATACAGCCTTGTCGTACTCCTTTCCCAATTTTGAACCAATCAGTTGTTCCATA
Organism: Intellagama lesueurii; assembly: GCA_037013535.1. NCBI lineage: Eukaryota > Metazoa > Chordata > Lepidosauria > Squamata > Agamidae > Intellagama > Intellagama lesueurii. Next base: position 188,276,369 of record JBAJHW010000003.1, on the reverse strand, counting down.
TCCAGTTCTAACTGTTGCTTCCTGTCCCACATATAGATTTCTCAGGAGATAGATAAGGTGGTCAGGCACTCCCATTTCTTTAAGAACTTGCCATAGTTTGCTGTGGTCCACACAGTCAAAGGTTTTTGCATAGTCAATGAAGCAGAAGTAGATGTTTTTCTGGAACTCTCTGGCTTTCTCCGTAATCCAGCACATGTTAGCAATTTGGTCTCTAGTTCCTCTGCCCCTTCGAAATCCAGCTTGTACTTCTGGGAGTTCTCGGTCCACATACTACTGAAGCCTACCTTGTAGGATTTTGAGCATAACCTTGCTAGCATGTGAAATGAGTGCAATTGTACGGTAGTTGGAGCATTCTTTGGCACTGCCCTTCTTTGGGATTGGGATGTAGACTGATCTTTTCCAATCCTCTGGCCACTGCTGAGTTTTCCAAACTTGCTGGCATATTGAGTGTAGCACCTTAACAGCGTCATCTTTTAAGATTTTAAATAGTTCAACTGGAATGCCATCTCCTCCACTGGCCTTGTTGTTAGCCATGCTTTCTAAGGCCCACTTGACTTCACTCTCCAGGATGTCTGGCTCAAGCTCAGCAACCACACTATCTGGGTTGTCCGGGACATCCAAATCTTTCTGGTATAATTCCTCTGTGTATTCTTGAAATAACTAGTTACCTATAATTAATTTCCTTTCCCACTAATGAAGATACAGCTACCTTATATTACAGTTGTAACTTAACAAGAGATAAAATCACTCGTTTTGCAGGGTAATAATCAGACATGGCAATTCCTTCCTTAGACAAGGTTCCTCTTTTTTTCCTCTTGGTGCATTTTAAAAATGATGTTATTCAAGGTCTTTTACAATCAGTTTTATAATATATGCTTAGTTATAGAAATTGTCCTGTCTTATTATTCAGTTTTTTTATGATTGTTGTTTTTATTTTCAAATATTTTTACTGTTTTCATATATTTATAAACCATCTGGCAGACTGAGGAGGTTGGAGCATACAAAATCCCCAGCTTGAAATTAATATTCATATTTTGGCTTGCATATTTGGTTTTCTGAACAAAGGCTCAGACATAATATTTAGAATCTGAACACTTAACCACACCTACCTTTTAAATACAATCCTTAATAAAGGGTTTCTTTTAAAAGTACATAATAGAGCAAATGAAATATTTTGTGTCACACAAAAGCAGGATTTTATATTATAAGGTGAATAACTACCAGTGTGCTTTAGTACTGCTGTGGAAATGATTAGGTACGCCAGCCACATCATTCAAAATAACAACATTCAAACAAACCAAAGTGGCAAAACAATTCAACAAGGCTGCATTTTGTGGTTTAGAAAGCTTGCATTTTTGTCAGAACAAAGAAATAAGATTCAAAAATGAAACTGATAACGTGAATTATAGTATATTAACTCCCTTAGTCCACTGGCAGTGGCACTGAATAATAAACTAAACCATTTTATGAAGCCGTTCCACACTAAGTACAAAAATGCCTATATTTTAAGTACAGCATGCTTCTTGGGAAGAATATGTGCAGATGTTGGCAAAATTGAACACCAGGTTTTTGTTTTTTTTAAGAACTCCACTTTTCGTACCACTGTTCCAAAATTAATAACGGCAGTGTGTTTATCTATTCCACTGTGAAGCTGAAAGAAAGCAAGAAGCCAACATAATTTTCAATGATAGGCTGGAAGGCCTGGAAATTTCCTGTCCTATTACACAGTATTGATTTGGGCACATTTCCAGTTCAAACTATTAAATGGTGAAAAGGCTCTTCTCTGACAATATTTGAAGCTCACTTGTAAAACTGTCTCACAGACCAATGAAATTTTAGATCTGATAACTTGTTCAGACAGCTGACAAGAAAATACAGTACTTGTGGGTACTTTAATCCTAGCAGTGCTGTCCAGTTTAGGCCTACTTCAAGTGAGTGAATAAATTTCCAGCCCCTGCTCCTTATTCTAGTTTCTGAAAGTTATAAGTACTTTTTTTCCCAGCATGGTAAGTAGACCAATCACAGGCAGTGACATGACAGTTTAAATGGTGGAATGGGATGGAGGAGATTTTCAAAAGCAAACATCTTCCTGGATAGCCAAACAGTATATTTTAAAATTATGATTAGTACCGCTTTAAAATCTTTTTAGACATGAGGAATGAATTTTGGGGAGCTGGAGTCATTTTCTAAAACAGTAGAATGGGTAACACAGGGAAGCAATTACTGTGTATTTCAACTGTATACGGGTGAAGTTAGCGCTTGGGAGCTCAATGTGCATTTGATGTAAAGGTCTCCTGCTTCTTTCTCTTAACTGCGTAAATCTTCTAGCCACTTAAAAGAAATGGTGCATGGTTAGGGAACCCACCATTCTAATTTTCTTTAAAAATCTTCACACTAATTTAATATGGTTCTACAAAACAGGAGAAGGATAGAGCCCAGTCTCCATAAAACCATTAATACTAAATCCTCAGTAAGCTCTCTTTTATCTGAAATAGCTGCACTCTGGTACTAGCATTAGCACTGACCTACTTCTCATACACAACCTAGTTAATAGATGCCATCACCTCTCCTGGTCTGTCTGTCTGTAAAGCTGCCTCAGAGAAACTCATCATGAGGGCAGAGCTTTCTGCCAAGTCACACTGGGTTCTCCCTCATTCTATGATTTGTAAAGCGATGGGGTGGTGGGCAAGGGCTTTTTGGTCATGGTCTCCACAAACTCAAGACTCACAGAGGTCCTTGAATTTGATTTTATTAGAGTCAAGTAACAGGGTACAAAGAAAGAAAAGGTGCCAGTCACCTCCTGACCCACCAGCCATCAATGAGTTGCCTTCACTATTCCACCCCCCACAAACATCTCAGTCTGTGCCCAATCCCAGGTTGTTGTCACTGGGGTCATGGAATCAAGCGTGTGGTAGCATTGGAGCTTTAACTGGAGCCACTCAATGCCCTGTAAGGGTAGCTTTCATTGCTGGCTTCCAGTCAATGTCCATGTGTCCCCAACCCCTCCTGAAGATGCCACTGCCACTCCTTTTGTCTTTTACATCTCTAGTGCCTTCTTTGGGTTGGGTTGGGGACTGGGCACTCTTCCAAACACCAAAGCCCCCCCCTGGCTGGTGGGCTGAGGAGATAACCCTGGGGACCTCACTATGGGTGCTCTTCCATTCTCTCTTCCTTTACAGAGTGGAACTTATACCAGGACCCCGGTCCAGGGTTCCTCTACATATATATAGCCCACAATCCCTGTTGCACAATATATAGGGCCTAGCTCCACAGCCCCCTTGCCCAGGGCTTCCTTTTCTTCTGACTCCATGCTCCCAATTGACTCCATCTCTGCCTGACTACCACCTGTCTCCTGTACCTCCCCTCCTCTTTCCCTGCTAGCTGTCTGCTAACTTCAGACCCTGCCTCCTTGCTCATCTGGGTCCCATCACCTGTCTCCACCTCCTTCCCTCTGCCTGCAGCCTGCAGCCTTGCATCTGCATTCACTTGAGGCTCAAGGGCTGCAGCTTCCACCAGGTCTTCAAGGGGGCATGGGGTGAGGGCAGGCAGACAGACAGGGGTTGCAGTAGCAACCTCCTTACAACATCCTAGACTTCTATTTTATATACAAGAGAATTGCACTTACACTTACAAGCTTCTGAAAACGAACCCAGGGGAATGACCAAAGGGCAAGAGAAATGCCTGGGTTGGTGTCAATTGCTGTTCCTCTTGCATCTCCCTCCTAAAGTGCCAATTGCCTGCCAATTGGTAGGGCCAGCCCTATGCTTCCCATTTACTGAGGTTTTTTATTTCATTAGAATCCACTCATCTCCATATTTTTTCCGGGGTTAATGTTTGGATTGAATCTTAATTAATTAGTATAATTACAATTCATGCTAATTGACAGGAAGCATTTTGTTCCTTGTTAAATGATTTTTTAAGTAATTGTTGTCTACTGTTTATTTATCTGTGGGTTTCCCCCCAGAAATATTCTAACCCTTCTCCATACATTTCTAAACATGCTCACTTAGAAATAGCTTTTAATGAGTTAGGTGGAGCTTTGTCCCAAGTAAATAGATATAGGACTGCAGTCAAAAGTCCCACTGCACTCAGAGAATCTTAATTCTGCTGTTTAGGACTGTGCTATTTCCTCTGAAATGGTCTTTGTAGGCAAAACTGATTTGTCTTATTCATCTTTCTCACTTCCTTATAACCTATTGAGCAAAACCTTTCCTTACCACTTGCTGGAAAAGCATCTCTATGGGGGGGGGGGGGGAATGTATCTGACATTTGCCCCAAAGCTAGCTCATCTGATTTTTAATTACTGCAGCATATGCTGTCATTCCATCTGTGTTAGATCTGAAACCAATAAAACAATTCACTTTAAATGATGGATTGACTTAAAACACTTAAGGTTGGTCTGCCCCTTACAGACATCAATGTCACTGACTCATGCTGTCAATAGATGCATTTATTTTAAATCACTCTGGAGTGAACTGTTTTGTGCTCTGTGTGAATTTCAGATATTTATTTAGTGATTCAAGGCTGGGTGTTCTCTTTGATAAAGCAAAGTGTGCTGCTTATATACCGCTCCATAGTGCTTAAAGCACTCTCTGGGTGATTTACAATTTAATTATGCAGGCTACACATAACCTAAACAGTAGTAAATTTTTGTGGAAAAGAAACATTGGTGGTTGTGGTCCCAAATAAAAATCCATGGGACCCCCTCTGAGTGATGTAGACTAAATTATTGCATTGTTGGCTGCTTTAGTTTCGTATTTGGCAGGGTATTTCCCCCCTCCCATTTTGATTCTGCGCTTTCTGCCAACTGAATTGGTTTGCACTAGTTTTTCACCTTCTGTGCCTAGATACCCTATTTAAGCATTGTGATTGGTTGTGATCCTGAAAGAAGTTCTTAATTACACTGCTTCTTTGGCAGGAACAGCAGGTTCCACTGGGACAGGAAGGGTAGAAAGCAAGATGGCAAACGGTGGACAGAGCCAAGGTTGATGGTAATCAGCGCCAACAAATTCTGGTTTGGACTCCATCCCTGTTCCTTGCACACCAAAAACACTCAAGAACTGCAGAATAATTCTTGAATGGTATTAAAAAGAAATGGTCAGGTTCAGAGGGGCCCAAGCCAGGGTTTTGCCTGAACAGGGAGACTATAAAATGATACCTTCACACTTCTGTTTCAACTGAAACTGCAAGAGCCATGCCAGCAGTCTTCCTGCAAGAACAATGGTCATAACACTTGGCCAAGTTGGGAGGACTATGTCCTTCCTCCCCTAACCCCGGGTTTTATACAGTCTTGCTTGATGAAGGGTTCTGGTAGAACTGGAAACCTCACTGATTAACATTTTTAATTATGTATATGATCTGTGAACTATCCTTCATCCACAAGAGATTCCAAAGTTCTCTACATGAAATTACTTGAATAAATGTAATATGAACAATGTTAAAATTACAAAGAAAACCAGTGTGGTATAGTAGATAGAGTGCTGGACTCTGTCTCTGGACACCTGGGTTGGAGTTCTCACTCAGTTCATGGAAATTCACTGGGAATGGTAGTGGTAATGTATGGCATTCATAAGACCACTCCTTAGACAACTCACATACCTTCCTATTAGGGTCACCATAAATAGGATGTAACTTGATGGCACATAACACACAATTATAAAATAAGATGCATAAAATTATTCAACCGGCAGACAAGTTAATTTCATTATTAGATCTTTACAGTATGGTATATCTCATCCTGCTTGTTAACATTCTGTTTCATTCCTTTCTGTAGAACACTTTATCCATGGTAACAAGACTCAACTACTATTCTGAAGCTAAGCCTTCTTTGGTCATTTCTGCTAGTTCACCCATGCATTGGTCATATGGAGAGGCTTCATGGGCTTCAGATACCACCAATCCTAAATTCATTTTCAGGCAAATAGAGTGGGAACACTTAAGTTGAAGTGAGAGAAATTTGAGCTGATGATTATATGCGTGCCTGGAAATAAGCATAACTTGTGCAAAATGCAGCCTTAGGTATTGACAAGGGGGAGATAACTCACTGGTAGGGCACATCCAGATTATCTGGACTCAAACATATGTATTTGAAGTGATGTGCTGGACAGAAGCCCGTGGAAATCTAATTTAACTAATCTGAGTCTCTTAGGGCTTGTCTAAGCCATTTTTTCATAGAAATCATAGAAAAGTGAAGTTGGAAGGGGCCTACAAGGCCAGCAAGTCCAACCCCCTGCTCAATGCGGGAATACAGTCAAAGCATATCTGCCAGGTGATTATCTAAGTTGTTCTTGAATGCCTCCGGTGTTGGAGCACTCACCAACTCCCGAGGTAACTGGTTCCACTGTCATATTGCTCTAACAGTTAGGAAGTTTTTCCTGATATTCAACTGAAATCTGGCTTCCTTTTTGTGATCCTTACATACAAATGACATATTGGAGCTCAAGCAATCCTATTTGGTCCAGCTCCTTCCATTTTGATTTTCAGATAATTGTTAAGTGGCTTGCTATGCCAGTCACTTCAGGATATTGGCAAGTTGAACACTTCCTCTGCTCCTTGTTAGAGGGACAGGGGAACTGAAACTCTGGTAGACCATCACTGATGTGCTGCATCACTTATATATATAAAAATTATTTGCCTTGTTTGAAGGGCTGGTCAAGAAACCACCCACAGCCAAATATCAGTAAATGATACAATTATGCTCTTTGTTTGTATCACTGGGTCAGATACAGGTGATGCTGGTTTAACAAATAAACACAAATTTTACCTCATACATTTGGTTTCCATTACAAACAGTGCTAGTTTGCTGTGGGACCAAACTGTGTGACTAGAGCCATACCGCTTAGATAACATTGGTATCAGGTCTGATCTGGTAACTTTAAGTCATGTGAACATGCTTTCAAAACCAGAGAAGAACAACGGCCTGTTATCAGAATTATCTGTATTTTTATTTTTATAAATTTTTTTTTTAAAAAAATCTCATAGTGAAATAGTGTATTTAAGGATAATCTGCAGCAGAGATAACTGAAATTAATGTGGCTGTCACAGTATGAATGTATATTACTGCTGGAAAGGGTAGCAGGTTGGTTACATAGATTGCAGCAAGGATAAAAGAGAAATAGGTTGGTTGGCAGTAGCGATGACACCTGACTGTGCTGGAGTGTGGGAAGAATCTTGATAGCAGGGCCTTGGCCATCAGAGAAATAAATGGGAGATGTGCACACCCAGCCTTAGTGGGAGTGGATGTAGTACCTCAATGTTCTATGGGCTTGCTCCTGGATAATTATGGGTTAAAATCCAAAACCCAGAGACTTAAGAAATTGGATTGGTTGTCCCTTAATTTGGTTTGTAGTTTTAAGTAGTTTGTTCCACTGCCAACCAACTCTGACCATTTGCTAAAATCTGTCTCTATAAAATTTCTGCTCATTGATTGAAGTCTTTTTCTCTGAAGCAATAAAAAGCAACTTTCTCCCTCTTTTTTGTGACTTTCCTTCAGACAGTTGACCTCCCTTAATCTTTTCTTCCCCAGGCTGAACATATCCAGCTTTTTCAACCATTTCTCATAGGACTTAGCTTCTAGACTCTTGGAATACTGTCTGCCTTTTGCTGGACATGCTTTGGTTTGTTAATGGCCTTCTTAAAGTGTGGTGCCCAGAACTATACATATTATTTCAGCTGTGGCCTAACCAAGGTGGGGAAGTATCCACAACAGAGAGTGGAACTGTTACTTCCAATGCCATTGTGGTTCTCTTGATGCAACCTAAGATTTCCTTCACTTTTTTTACTGGCAAGCTCAGGCATATACACATGTAGCATTTGCATTTGTGCTGGCTGTTTAATAGCACTGTCTAACTCATCCTTCGTTCTGGAAGACTGTGTAGTTCTGCTACTAGCAGAGAAATTCTATGGTAGGTATGAACTGAGAGTATTTAGCTATTTAACACTGAAAGGTGTTCAGGCATCAGACTTTCTGACCTGACAGGTAGGCAATACACAAGCCACATGAGCTTATCTCCCAGTTTGTACAGCCTTTGCTAGCACCACCAGATTTGGTGAGGAAAAAAACCCCACACTTATTTTTGTTCTAAAAAAAGGCAATGGGGAGTGTGTGTCTTGTTTGAGGAACATTGCAATCTTAGAAGCTTTCCTTCCTTCCTTCCTTCCTTCCTTCCTTCCTTCCTTCCTTCCTTCCTTCCTTCCTTCCTTCCTTCCTTCCTTCCTTCCTTCCTTCCTTCCTTCCTTCCTTCCTTAGTATCAGAAACACCAAAGTACAATTAATAAATATATCAGATAGTTTTCACTCAGTACTGGACAACATCAGGAACATTTGGGGCAATTAATGGCAACAGCAGCAACACCAACAATTGTGTGCTATCAAATCAATTTTGACTTATGACAACCCTTTACAGGGGTTAAAGGTAGAGAATACCCAGAAATGGTTTACCATTCCCCTTCTTCTGAGGGGGGCATCCTGGAATTGTGCAGCTTTCCCAAGGCCACACAGGCTGGCTCTACTTCACAGGAGGCACAATGGGGAATCAAACTTCCAACCTCACAGCCAGATACCTAAACCTCTGAGCTAGCCAGCCGGTCAGTTAATGTCGAATCTCCCATAATAGATGTTGAGGAGCATAGAGTACACTGACAGAGGTGTAAATTTGAAACTTTTTCTCCATACTCTGAAAAAAACATTTTCCTTGATTTTAATTTGGGAAGGGTGGGATGGTAGCCAAAGAGTGGGTGTGTATTTGAGGTAGATGCTTTGAGTCTTGCACAGTAAACTGCTACCTCTCTCCATGTGTCTTTGAGCACAATGCATGCTGTCTTTTAAAAGGAATATGGCTTTTTAAATTATACTCCCACTGTTGTGCCACTGAATTGTGGCAGTGGTGGCGGAGCATTGCATAGAGTGAAATTGGTCCCCAGACCCATGTAAGCTGCTCATCCCTGTTTATATATTTGAAGTTTATGACCTATATTATAAATTAAGAGGGACTGCTCTCCTGCAATATTCTCAGGGTATATGTAGATACCTTCTTGACTACTAAGTCATCACCCTGCTCAAATAATTGGTGAGGATACATTTAAAATAACCAAAACAGAGTCTTAGCAGGATACATTTTCCAATCCTGCAGTATTCTAGGAATCCCTTCTAACTGTCTCTAGCAGAGAGAATTACATATTACAGGTCACAATGCTATCTCCAATGCTTTATTTTGGAGGGTTGTTTTTTAAAAACAGCATAAAATCTCCTTACTTTGCAGTTTTTGAATTTAAAAAAAAGGTTTAAAAATTTACATGTTCCTTTAATAATGAGTGAAATTAAGAAGATAGTTCAGAAAGGTAATGAGCAACAACTAATGAATTAGTTTCAGAAATTAGGTTCCTGACTGTGGTATTTTGGAGATGAATACCTGAACTTGTAATTAGAAGGTGCTTTTCTAGCAGTGCAATTCTTCCAGAGCTTCTTGTTTAAGCAATTAGATTTGCAAATGAAGTCTGTGTTTAGCTGCTAATGACCAGTCACAATACAAAGCAAGCTCATTTGTAAAACAAGGAACACAGAAAATCTTGTTGAAGACTGAGCTTCAGGGAGTACCTCCTTTAAAAGTGGGGTTCATTGTTTAACTCTTCAAATAGTTTTCATAATATTAGCCAGCCAGATTCATCTTAGTCAGGAAGCTAAGCAGTTCCTATTAATCTACAAAAGCAGATCATAATTCCTCTTGTTCAAACCCATCTTCAGCCTATCCAACCCAATTGCTAAGGATAGGATTTTCATGTTTTCTGGAGTACAAATCCCATATTTCTCCATTCTGGGAGTTCTGCTCACCTAACAGACACTTTAGAAAGCAGCTAAATTTATGCATCTCGAAGAAAGACCTAAATTGGAAGGCATTGAGGCTTAGCTAAGCCTAGGCTTGCCCAGTGCAATGTAGTAGATAGAAGAATGGACTAAGACTCTGGAGCCCAGAGTTCGAATCTCCACACAGCCATGGAAACTCACAGGGGGAATGTGTGGAACTAGGAAAACTACTCCTTAAACATTTCACTTATCTTGAAAGCTATATTAGGGTTGCTATAATTCAGTTCTGACATAATGGTACATAACTAACTAAAGTCCAGAAAATATGAAAATCCTATCGCTATCCCTCACTACCCATGGATCTACAAATTCTGTGCACTGATGAAAGTGTTATCAGCATAACAATGCAAACATTCAACAATATTATTTTAAAGAGAGAGAGAAAGATCTTTGCCATTTTTGTACTTTTCTCCCATTTAAAGTTTGCATTATTTGTTAGAAACATTGTTTTAGCCCTGTGAAACTAAAAATGACAATTCAAGTTAACAGAATTCATCAGAAGCCTCATTCTTTCTCACCTGAGAGAATGACTGGATTCCTTTACAACATAATATGCAAGACTTATTTATATCTGAAACCTGGCCTAGATAATATCTCTATTTGCACAATTTAACTGTGGTAAATATTTAAAAAGTATTTCAAAACATACATTCTGGGTATATTCTGAAGCCACAGAACAGCTGATTTTCATTTGTTCCTTAAAATGAGATGCTTAGTTAGAATTAGAGTTCTTTTTTACTTCTGCTTATTTAAGACTGAACTGTGAGGAAGTACTTCCTGACCCAGCTATAATTAATTTTTAGATTAATAAGCACAGCACATACTGAGCTAGGACATGTTTTACAGCTCAATTTCAATTCCAATTCTTAAAATATACTATTGTATATTTAATTTATATTATTACTAGTGAGGTGTCCACCATATGGTAGGGACGTGCATACATATCTGACCCTCATAGATGAGTACAGATCCTAGTTTGGCTTTCTGCTTGTTTTCTTCCTATAGTTCCTTCATAGCTGCTATTCAGTTTCTCAGTGTTCTAGTTTTTCTAGTCTCCATTTTTTTTGGCTGATTTAAGCAAGGTATAGAAGATTTGCAACTATTTATTTCTTCATTGTCAACATTAAAGTTATTTAATTCTTCTGTAATCATTCTTATTTTCTTAATATTCAATTGCAATCCAGCTTTTGTACTTTCTTTTTTAACCTTCATTAAAGGTTATGCCAAGTCACTGCTATTTTATGCCTTCAATAAGTGGTTATCTGCATATTTGAAATTTCTGATTTTCACTCCTCTTTCATCTGTACCTAATCCATCTTTTCATACAATATGTTTTGCATGTTGATTGAAGAGATGCAGAGATAAGGTACACTATTTTCTGTCATTTTTACAAATTGGAACCATTCTGTTTCTCCATGTTCTATCCTAACAGTAGTGTCTTGTCTGGAGTATCGTTTATGCATCAAGACAATCAGATGTTGTGGCACGTACATTTATTTTACTAGAATGTATAGATTTTTTGATCTGCACAGTTGGAGGCTTTACTATAATCTATAAAGCACAAACTGGTCTTCTTCTGAAAGTCTTTGGTACACTCCAGCAGCCAATGCACATTTACAATATGTATATTTTTAATACAGATTTTGTAACATATATTTATAATATGAATAAAACCTGATACATTGGGTGTAGGATTATGGTGACAAAGTTACTCCAAAAAGACTCTGCAATGTGTACGTATGGGACCAATACTGGTAGTTTTAGCAATAATGAAGAAAATTACTACTTTTCTAGCTCTGATAGTTGGGAGTATAATATGTAGGATGTGTTTGAGCAGCTGACTATTATATTTCCTTATTAATTACTGTAGACTTCAGTCAAACTATAATCAGTTCAATTAATGATAACTGCCACTTAGGAAGCTGCTTGCTCTTATTATAATACTTATGTTCAAGCGTTACATAACTATACATTCAGCCTAAATGAATGTTTTCTTTTAAGAGTTTTAATCCTCCCCATTGATGGCAGCTCTCTCTCTCTTTGTCCTAATCTATGGCTGACCCCCCTTCTGATAAATGGAATACAAAATTTGTGTCTATTTTAAGTTTAATTCTCTAAAACGATATGCCACTGAATTAATTTTTTTAAAAAATGGAACTAACATGGATGATGGCAGAGTCCAGTAGGTTGCATTTTTCATGTAATCTTGTGGAAGTGAACAGGAATGAGGAGGGAGCACCAGCGTTGATCTTTATCACTGGTGTTAATTTCTTTGAGAATGGAAAGAATGAATTTTTCAAGAAATTGTGTCTAAGGGATTACAACAGAATAGAGTCTATCAACCAGCTGAACTAGTGCAATGTGTTTCCCTTTCCTTTGGCATTTCTCCAATGCATCGTCCAAAATCTGTACTGTAGGGTTGGAGAACCAATCATAACAGATTTGGGTGGTAGGAACACAGGGGTCCAGAAGGGGAGAAGAGGATGAGATAATTCCATTGCAAAAGGAGTTACTGTATCTCCTCCCCTAATGTGGGAAGTTGCTGTTTTTTGAATCTGCAACTTTGCTGTGTTGACAGGATGAACGTATGGTTGGAATAAACAGGGTTTTATTTTTCAAATGTTCTAAGACTTTTGCAACATTTTACCAGTTAATACCTTTATTTATAGGAAATTTAGTTTTATTAATGCTTTTTTCCTTGTTGAGTAAGGAACTGCTCAGCAGAACCTACCCTGTTCTGATACAGAAAATGTACCACATGTGTTTTGTGCAATTTATCTACCAATCTATCCATCCATCCAAGTATTCCTTCACTGCTGAGGAAGTTATGTGGATTTTATGGTTCTGTCCTCAATGATATAATTCCGCTGCCCACTCCACTCCATGTAGATAATTAAAACTTCTTTTAGAAATCCAGTTGTTCATTATGGACTAATTTGCTTATCTGAAACACAAAGCTTGGACTGGCATAATTGGTTCAGTCAGCCAAGTCTTATAAATCTCTTATTTGATTATCTGCCCAACTGAAAAAATGTTCCGCTTTGTGAGTAGATAATTAAAACTTATTTTAGAATGTCTCCATCCAATATTCTTTCTGTATAAGTTTAAGAAGAGTTAAAGTTGGTCAGAACTAAGCAAGTATGTTTTTTTTCCTTCAGTCACCTGATTCTTTGACTTGAATAATTCAACAATTAAAACCTTTTTTCAGCATGATATGATGTCCCTAGAATCATTTTCCAAGTTTTCTTATGGGTGACCCCCTCAACTAAGCCCTGAACCAGATTTCAACATTCTCATTTTCTCTCTCTGTGTGTGTGTGTATGTAAGTAGAAACTCTGACATAGATGGGTATGGCCTGCTCAAAAGACACAGAGAATATAAAGACTGATCACAAAGCTGTCTTTACTTCTGTAGTCTTGAAAATCTACAAAGATGTACAATCCTTACTGTGATCTTGACGGAAGCGTTTCCTAGTCCTCCGTTCTTTGACAACTCAATTTTTTCTCTCTCTGCCAGTGGGGTTCTCTGAAGCACGTATCAAGGACCAGCAGGCACCTAAATTACTAAGTTCAGAGTGGTCCAGGACTAAATTAGGTACATTCTCTGAAGTATGTATCAAGGATTGGTGGGTACCTAATTAATTAGGTACACAGGAGTAGGTGACCTGATTCCTTCTGGATATAAGCCCCAGCCAGCATGGCCAGTAGTTAAAAACAGCTGGAGAACACCAGGTTACTTACCCTTGTGCTGACATTGTATTCAGTTACTCTAAGCCAGCATTGTTCATGCTTTGTCTGAACCAGCCAAAAGTGTGAACGGGCCCTGTTTGTGTGAACATGGGCTACATTTTGTCTCCAGGTAGGAAGGAAGGTGAGTTCTTGCTGATTTGCATGATCTCAGCATAGTCACTATAAGTTTTAGGATGCAGTAGTCATCATAGTGGTCACCCCACTGGTCATATATGACAAAAGAAGAGAAACAACTTTGTGTTCTATGGCAAGCCACTTTCTTGTTCATTCCCTCAATGATGCCTTGCTGTCAACTGGCACACACTCAAGTTAAAAGCAGCCACCCATGTACTTAGAGATAATTTTAATTATTCTTTTACATATTTCAGAACTCTTTTGGGTCAAGATAACACAGGTGGCATTTCAAGACCAAGAAGCTAGGTTTATATATTACCGCTTAGAGCATGTGAAGGGCAGATATCCAGTTTTTAACTTACATAACGATGTCTACACAGTGTAAATGATGGTTATGTCTGAGTTAACATGCTTGAATGATGCAATAGCCTTCATGGTGACTGGAATTAAGAACATGTTTGGTCTTCGAGGAGTAAAAAAAACACCTGATGCCTTTTCCTGTTATTCTGCCTCTAAATCAGTGATTCTCAACTTGGGAATTTACCTGCAGGATATCCATACGCCAAGTTGGACATTTAGGGGTATGTGGAAAAAATTGAATAATGGTGAAAAAAGACACTTTTGTGTCTGCTTTTGAAGACAGGAATGGGGTGGGCTATTCTTTTATTGTAGGGAGAGGTGTATATTTGGGGGTTGGTAGTCTGGCAGTGGGCTTGTGCAATGGGTTGTCTTTAAGAGCTGGCTGACAGGCAGGCATTCAACAGGTGAAGCTTCCCCTCACCATCACTCCATGACAGGGAAATCCACTTGTGTTCAATTCTGGCCTGTCACGCAATTGTCAGCTGCATAGGAGCCTTCCACAAAATAAACTGAGAACCCCAATGCATGTGTCTCATTGTCAGGAAAGGTTGACAAGACCATCAATCCTCCCTCAACACATACATAGAGAGACTGGGGTGTGTGAAAGTTTGTGACATAACATGTTCACTAGATAGTATAAAAGCTTGTTAAAAGCACAGGACTCTTGGAAGCCATTAGTGGGCTATTTATTTATAGTTACAACATATAAATTTGAAATAACAGGAACCATATTAATTGCAAACATTTTGCTAATATTAAATTATGAAAATGGGCTGCCAGGGGGTGTGCAAGTGAGAAAAGGCTTGAAACCACTTCTCTAAATAAAAGACAAAATATGGCTATGAATCTTTGGTGTCATAAGCAAGACACGTCAGTTAGCACCTCGGGAGAATAATTATTTTTTTCTTCTTTGGATGTCTTTCATCAGACCGCACCCCCACGCCAAAAGATCAAAAACCTTTTGGCACTTTGGTGATACAACACACTTCAAATTAAAAGCACCATACTGTTCCTGTGCCTTCCTCCTAGTGTGAATTTCACCACGTTTTTAAAATTAAATACCATGCTGTCCATTTTTGTAGATCAAAGCACTATATAACAATTCATTTCTCCTTCTCCCTTGCAAGTAGTGTTCTTGTCAGTTTGGTTTAATGTAACTTTAAAGATGGGTTTGATTTTGGTTTATGCTTCATTTCACATTACCTGTCACTAATAACAAATGTGTCCAGCGTGGTCCTGGGCTAAATGCTTTTCTCTTGCTGCTTCCTTACTGACTCGTTCTTGAATTTGCTTTTTTTTTTTCATCTCTTGTCCTCTGGCAAGGGCTCTAAGTAAATAAAAATAATTTGAAACTGCAATGAGAATATGTCGTCGTCAAAACCTGTAGCTGGGATCCAATTTAGATCCTGTTGAAGGGTTAGGATTTTATAGCCCTCAGATACAGATAAAAATGGCTCAAACAATATTTTTTACTATAATCTGTATTTGCTGTACAACCCATCTGACAAAATGATAGCATTTTAGTTTTACTCTACTCCTTGCTCTTTGATGCAACAAGGTCCTAAGCAAAACAAAACATTCTCAGCAAATGATAACTTTACTGTGAGAAATAGTACAGTATTATTTATTTATTTCCTTATTTATTACATTTATATCCCGCCCATCTAGTGGCAAGCCGCTACTCTGGGCTCCACTGTTTTAACGAATCTCTTGATAGAGAACCTTTGGTCCATTGTAATAAAAGAAGTATCATTTTTTTAATACCATCATAAGAACATAAGAAGAGCCCTGCTGGATCAGGCCAAGGGCCCATCTAGTCCAGCTTCCTGTATCTCACAGCGGCCCCACCAGATGCCTCTTGGAGCACACGAGACAACTAGAGACCTGTCTCCTAATACCCCTCCCCTGCATCTGGCATTTTGAAGTACCTTCCTTTTAAGCCTGGAGATTATACATCCCCATCATGGCTTGTAACCTGCGATGGACTTTTCCTCCAGGAATATGTCCAATCCCCTTTTAAAGGCATCTAGGCCAGATGCCATCACCACATCCTGTGGCAAGGAGTTCCACAGACTAACAACACACTGGGTAAAGAAATATTTTCTTTTGTCTGTTCTCACTCTCCCCACATTAAGTTTGAGTGGATGTCCCCTGGTTCTAGTATTTTGTGAGAGGGAAAAGAGCTTCCCTCTATCCACTTTATCCATCCCATCCTGTGCATAATTTTATATGTCTCAATCATGTCCCCCCTCAGGTGCCTTTTCTCTAGACTAAAGAGTCCCAAACACTGTAGCCTTTCCTCATGAGGGAGGTGCCCCAGCCCAGTTAGTAAGAAACACCCATGTCCCCGTATCATGGAACCAATGTCAGCCATGTTTTCTAGTGAATGGAAGACCTTGATGCTAGGAATAATAGAGAAAATACTATTCTTAAGTTATTTACAAAGGATGGGCAAAGCCATATGTTTGTTTGTTCATTCAATTTATATACTGCCCCATTAGTGCAAGCACTACTCTGGGCAGTTTGCAAGATTACAACTTAAAATCCACAAACCTCACAATAACAAATATATATATACATTCATAAACATAATAATGCATCCCTTGCATTATTTGTCAATGTAGTTGCGCCCTAAGTCGCCATCCTTTTCTTATTTCTTGGCTGCAACCTCTGGTTGGACTGGTGATTGAATCAAGGTATAGAAAATGTTTAACAAGATTTAATGTTGACAGTTTTTAATTGCTATAGTTGTTATGTGCCATCAGGTCACCTCTAATATATGGTGACCCAATGAATGAGTGACCTCCATAATGTCCTATCATTAGCAGTCTTGTTGACTCTTCCATAGTCAAGGCCATGGCTTCCTTAAAAATTACTGTTACTGAATTCTTCTGTAGTCTTTTTCCCCCTTATTTAACTGGAGCAGCCTTCTTGAAAGATGAAGTGCTGGAGAGTGTGGGCTGCTGGCCAGAGCACATAAAGTTACTTCAGGAAGTCCTTTTTTCCTGTTACTCATTACAGTATTTGACAAGTAATCTGTTGTCATTAATTGAAGTGCTAAAAAGGAAACTCATTCTTTTGCTTATTAGAGTGCTCATCATTACTTTCTGTTACTTCCCATTAGCTTGTGGGGGGACTTAGGCATGGTAAGGGAATGATCAAAACATGAAAAATTGTCAGAATGCCAACCTCGGGTAACCCAGATGTTTTTGTACTTCAGCTCCCAGAAACCTTCACCACTAGCTGTACTGGTCAGGGTTCCTTGGAGTTGCAGTCCAAGAACACCTGGATTACCCAAAATTGGGAACCATTGCTCTAAAATACCTAAATATACAATTTAAATAATTTTGTAATTATTGAAAATAATTAGAAAATGTTATTAGTTACAGTGGAAAGAAACTTTATTCCTACTCAATATGTTACTTTTGAAGTAGCTTTTTATTGCTTTAAAAGTAACTAGTTACAGCTACCTAAGTACTTGTAACTCCTTGCTTTCAGGCACTGCTGGAGGGGAGGAAGGGACATTTTGGTGATTCCTGCCAATCCCAGCAACCACTAAAACCCATTTTACATTGCCTAATAGTGCCTCCTGAATAATAAAGAGGTAGCTGAAAGGGGAAAGGCAAGAAGCTGTTATATTACATGAATTTTCATAAACAATATCATTTTAGGAACCAAACTGCAATCTTTTTGACAGCGGAAGAAGAGAATGTAAAATGCAATTTTGTGTTATTATATTTAGGAAGCCTCAATCACCAATTTAATATTTGTTTCTTTAGCAGAAGAATATATTACAGGTAACAGACACAGATAATCTTTCAAATCCTATGTTCCCTAGGACTGTTCGCAAACAAAAAAAATTCTCTTGTGATCTTTCAAATGTCATATTTTCATGGGACTGAAGAATGATAATCACAGCAGAATTTACATTATCCATCACTTCTCTTGCAAAAAAAAATACTATGTGGTAATAATTACTTTAAAACCCTGCATTTGCTAATTTGTCTTTCATGTTCAGAAAACTGATATTTAAGTTGTTATTAGTGATTCATATTATCCATGGATACACAAAGATTTTGCTTGTTTTGAGGTCTTTGCTTTTCTTTTCACTTAGCCTTGCAATAAGGGAAGTCTTTCTAGGAAACGAGAGACTCAGCTCTTTCCTTCGTGGTGTACAAGCCTTTGCTTTTTTCTTCCTTCCCCTGAAAGCATGTGATGCCAATGCCCCGTGTCACTGCTCATTGGTGGATGCTTTGAAATCCCAAGATTGTGTTCAGTGGTTGAGGGCTGTATAAGGAAGGATGCTTTAACTTGAATTAACGTTTTTAACACTAATAAAGGATTTCTTAAATGAAAAAGAAGAAGAAGGCATGGTAGGCATGAAATGAAATGAAATGAAATGCATTTGGTAGTTGGAATGGAAATCTTATGGATAGGTAACTGCACAAGGCAAAGCAAGAAGAATACATAGCAGCTGACCTAGATTGTCTGTATTAAGTAGTCAGCCAGCTGCAATGGGAAGAATGCCAGTTCAGTACTACCACAGTGAAGCACAGCACTGCATGTTTCTGAAGCCTATGAAAAAATGATGTGACTTATCCAGATGTTCTGGGAATTTGGACTACTAGAGATATGTTCATTTCAGTCCATTTAGGGATGGGAAATCTGTGTTCATAAAGAAATAAATTAAGCTTTGGCTTCAAGGATATTGCATCTGTTTGGATCGCCTTCCTCAGTTGAATTTAGCTTTACTGTCCCAATCTGCTTCCAGATTAACCGTTGACATTGTTGAGCCAGCCTTTATAATTACCATCTCAGGCAGGAACCTCTGACCAAGGATCTTTTGTCACCTTTCCATTTCCAGGCACATTAGCCTGTCTTTATGAGCCAGAGGCCTATCAAAGTCTGGTCCTTCATGGTTCTCTTCCTGTCCAGTACATAAACTGAGAGGATTAACTGTGAATCACTAAGGCCCATAACCATCTCCGTGCAACAGCAGCAACCTTGCTGTCTAGTAGCAGGCTAACAGTTTACACACAAAGTAATAGGCTTCAGTTTTAAGATACCACATTCGCTATTGGAGCACTTTCAAAACCAAGAATATTACATTCCATAACACAGCCTGTTGTTGTTTTTACATTTATATAACATTTAAACAGAATTTTGCCTTAGATTTCTTATTTCTGCATGGGCCTGCAACTGAGTAGGTATGTATAGGATTTCAGTGTTAACTGTGGTTGTTTTTCCAATTGCTCTCTTGACAATAAGGAGACATTGGCACCTCGGTTAATCTATTTCATTAGCATCGGCAATATATATACCTGCCTTATATTTATGTAACAAAAAAAAAGAGAGTCCTTAACTGACTAAATATGAATGATGGTGATTTTAGGCATTTAGACTCTAGCCTCTGAGATTTATTTCATTTTACTGTTTTGGAAGTAAAGGCTAGATACAAATTTGTCCTGTTAGAAGCACCCAGTACCTTTTGAGGGCCCCTAAATTTTAGAGGGTAGTGTGGAACAGTAGAGATGAACATATGTGTGGTTTGGATTCCAGTTCTTCATTACCTATCTCTTGCATTTTGCCATTGGGGTACTTTTTATCTAGTAAAATATACTAGGAAAAATATGTCCCATGATGTTTTCTAACTTCATTCCAGGGGACAGGGCACTGAATTCATACTGAGTCCAGGAAATTCTAATCCTAACCCTAATCCGAATGTTGAACCTCAATACATTAGAATTTGTAGAGAGTCAGAAAATACCTCACAACTCACTCAAAGGAATATATTTTTCCTTGATGGATCAGGATTAAATCATGTTACATATATTAAATAAAACATCAACAACATCAAAATATTTCCAGATTAAAGTTGTCTTGCCTTCTGGAGATTTATCTCCTTGCTCTTTTGTTTGTTTGTTTCCTAATTGCATGTTATAATAGCACATTTTATCAGAAACGTTAAGCATTAGTTTTATTAAGTCTTCTTGGTTAGCTTTGTGTTTTCTTTATAATTTAAACATGCATGATGTTACATGGGGTTTGGTGCACATGAGGGTTGATTTCTGAGCCGTGGTCTATTTGAGCTGCCCATTCACTTCACTACTAGGCAGTGGTCCACATGTGCATCGGACAAATACCACAGGCATCTATTACTATCAGACTTTTAGTGAACTGAGTGGTGGCACTTTTGCAGAAAGAAGTCTTCATGCTCATCAGACACACACAGAGTTTTGAAGAACAATTGTTTCTTGTAAATAGGTATTATCCTTTGAATTAATGTTTGTCTCTCTGGCCCTCTCTCCAGATAAAGTAACAGTGTAAATCTTTCTGCTAGTGGATAATAATGCATCATCTTTGTAAAAGAAAATCCATGTAATGTTTCAGAGCATAATTAGATGACGTTAAATATGAGCATATAATATATTGGACTATTGGGGACATTGCTGTCTTTTCTAACCCACTTTGACCTACATTATTTATTTAATTATTCAAGCTTTACTCTTCAGTTCAGAGGCCAATTTGCAGAATTGTTAAAACAAAAGGGCTGCTCCGTCCTTCATTTTTTAATTATAATACTTTTTGAATTATTTGGCAGCTAAAATGCAGATATAACTCTGGTATTGCACATACATTTTCTTTCATTATGTGGTTCCCAAAATAATGTGTGTGCTGTGTTTCTGTGTCCAAAATGGAGTAGGGGCATATCTGGTTTTATTATACTTAATAGTGGTTAAATATTGGGGCAGATCTTCTGTTGATCTGTGGTTATTTGTTTGAATGGGCACATCTTGTCCACTTTACCTACAAGTTTCTGGACAGAGTCATTGTAGAGAGCCGAAGGGCAAACGGTGTAATAATGATTTAGGAAAGGTAAATATGCGGAGTTGAAATATGTTCAGCTCCATAATTTTATTTGTTTGTTCTTAAACCAGGTTTTACCTAAGGGTAAGACTGAATTTGTTGACTTAAATCTTTGTTAGAAATGGCCTGCACAAATCCAAACTGATGCTATATGTAGGAGACAGCTGGTTGTCATGGTAACTGTAGTGCAGTTTTTAATTCCACTTGGTGAGTAATGCTGGCACAATGTTACTGAATAGACCATGGCTTTCTTTTTTTTTTCTTCTTTTTTTTTACAAATATAGAGCTTTATCCATGTCAAGGTTACAACATAAAATAATGCTGTCACTCAGGCACCTCTGGCTACATCAGTATGGTTTATTGATATAAGACATTTTAATCTAAAAAAAACACAACAGGCCATTCACTTGGCATCAAAGTCACCCAGGGAAAAAGGGGTAGAATAAGACTCTTCAAAGAGACATAAATTAGATTATAAAAGACACAAATTATTCTTAACTTTGTAATCGTATTAGCCTTCTGTTGTTCTAAATATGTTTGCCAATGTACTTGCTCTGTGAAGTGAAGTAACAAGCATCGCACAATAAGAATCAAATCGTAAAGGCATGATGTTTTTATATAGCAGAAAATCATAAATAGCTTGATCTCTTTTTAATTTTGACATATTGTGCACATAAAGGAAAATAAGACTTCAGCTTAAGCTGTTCTGTTTCATTAAAATGAAAAACTAGTAATGCTAAGATCCATTAAAAGAATTTTTTTATAATGTCCTTCACGGACACTATCTATTTTACCAGGAAAACAAGAAGGAGAAGAAGAATATCACTCTGCATCTATTCCAAGGAAAATTCTCTAAACTCATGGACTCCTTGCTTAAGAAACTAGGTTCTATATTCATTTAAACCACATAAATTAGCATTACAGATCCTTCTGATTAGTTAATATGACAGATCTTCAAAAGAAGAAACAAAAAGAGTAGAATTGTAGTAATTTAAAATTTCTGAGTCCTTGTTTCCCAAAATACTGTATTTCAGATAATTATTTCAGCTATATGGTTTTTGTAGCCTTTTAGATGGCATCAAGAGACAAGCTTTTCTTCATTACTGATTCCCCACTCCACCTCATTCCCATCCCAGTCTGTCTGAAGAGGCTCTCCTAGCTCTTGACTCCTAAATAATTGATTTTTCCGCTCAGGTACACTCAATAATATTTTGAAATCATGAGATTGCAAAAATGCATGTGCTTTGCCCACTGATGCACCAGGTTTACTAAGTGGTTCTAAAGCAAAATGACCACTACACAGGACGCTGCTAGCGTTTTGTATGGGGAAATTAATTTTGCACTTCACTCAAAGAGTTGATGAAAAGATGGAAGTGATCAACTAAGGCTGCAGTCTGTGGCATCCTTTTGAACACAATGGGACTTATTACCAAGCAAGCATGCAGACGAGTAAGCAGAGGGTTATGACATTTGTTCGTAAAATTCATAGGATTTGTCACTAGAAGCCCTTGAGAAAACAACACCCCCAGCTTGACATATTTGCCTGATGAAACAAGCCTAAAGCCCTTCATTTATATTTGGCATGTTTTAAAATATTGCCTTGTCAGAAAAACGGAACTTTACTGAAAGCAGTTAGAAAATCACTGAAGGACGATGAGTGTACTGAATGACATTGTACCTCTTATAGGTTCCACTGTAGCTGTTTTGCTATACCTATAATAATGTCAATTTTTTCTTGTTCTGATTCAATGTTTCCTTTAGATCCCATCATTAGACAGGATTTTAAAGGTGTATGTGGTCACTGTTTTAGTAACGGTTTTCCATTCATCATAAGTAAGGCTTAGCAGAATATTAAGTAAGTCTTTATTTTCATATAGAAATAGTTGGACTTTTAAAAAGTAGGACATTTTATTCCAAATGCAGATTTTTCCATAATAAAAAAATTATTTTCTATTATAGTTTACTTCGTCTAAATGGCTGCAATCCTGTTGCTTAGTATACAAAGTTGCACTAGACTAGGCCTATTGAATCAGTGGGGATTTGGTGAGTCAACCCCTCAAGCATAGTAAGTCACAACTAGAGTATTCCCATTTGAATCAATTGAACGTTGACTCATCAAATCCCCACTGATTCAGTGGGCCTGCTCTAGTACAGCTTACTACAGTAAGCAACAGTATTTCAGCCAATGTGATTTACCTCCTTTGAGAGGGGATCTAATCTATAGTAGCTTCATTGTGAGAAAAGAAACAAGAGCTGAACATGATTTTGTATTAACTAAATTTCAGAATATGAGAGCCATTCTTGGAAAGAACAAAGGCCTATCTAATCCATTATTCTCTTCCCACGAGGGTCAGCTACAATAGTTGCTTGTAGAAAGCCCCTGAGAAGGATAATATCCCCTTCTTCCTTATATTCCACAGAAACTGGCAAAAATCAACAATCAGCCTGGTTTGGACCAATTTGTATGAGGTCTGCATAGAAGCAGAATGGTCAAATTCAGTTCTGGGCTGACATGGAGGGAATTTATAAATCCATTTTTGTCCAGAGCACGAATAGAATTGGATGAAAAACCAATTGCTCCAGCCTTTTCCAGCCCTGCATTTTTTATTCTTTTTCTTTCTTTTCTTTCTTTCTTTTCTGACAAAAAGCAGAATTTTAGGCTTCATGGTATGCGAAACTCTGAAAGTGTCATTTAAAAATATGATAGGTTTACTCCCTCTGGAGACACTCGGGTCTCCAAATTTCATATATGCAAAAATGCATAAAAATGCAAAACAAAACCCACAAAATTCCAAACCCAACAATATATATCTGTTCTGATTTTTCAGTGCAAGCCAATGAGAGGGTTACTGGTTGACTGGATGTGGAGCCCAGATTGAATTGGATGTGGAACAAATTGCCCCAACCAAATTGAGATACATCCCAAAGCCTCAAATTGGCCTCCAAATCAGGTTGAGTTACTTCTGCACTGGTCTTGCATGAATCTGCCAAATGCTTTTGAAGCAATTCAAGTTGAAGACCATTGTCACACCTTGTGGTATCAAATTCTTCTGTACTGGTACAGTACATCCCTTCATCTATCTTGAATCAAACATTACTCAGCTTTCAATAATTTTGGGCTTGGTGTTGTGGAAGAATGAATAAAACAGTGCCCTATCCACTTTCTCCAAACTGAGAAACATCTAAGGATCTTCCTCCAAAAAATAAATTTAGATGTCCTCTGAGCAATGACATCACCCCTTGGTTGATCCTCTCGCTCTAGAAGCACCAATGTGGGTTGGTACAAAAATAATTGGATGAGTCTGACTATGACTTTGACAATGCCCTGCAAGTGGCCACCAATAACAACGGCCAAAGTTAACCATAATATCTATTAATATAGAGGGCTGGTCAACACCAACAGAAGAGCTACTGCACCAGCTCTTCCAGGCGTATGGAGCTAAACAATTGCACAGTATCCTCCTATTTTAAACCACTTATTGTAACCTGTTGCTTTAAAACTCCCAGACAACTTTCATTAGCAAAAAATGCATAATATAATTAGAGACTTCAATTGTCACAGCAGTGTCTGGGGAGATTCATTTAATGATAACAATGGAGAAGTAGGCCAAAATCAGCTGAAACGTCACAGCTAGCCCTTATTAACAATAGCAAACTTTCCTCATCCTTCCATACCAGAAGATAGCAATGTGTCTATTACCCAGCCTTGATATTTGCTGGTGAGGCTGCAGCCCAAGAATCCATAATTTGCCAACTCATGGCAGTGGTCCAACCATCAACAATGCCATTCTGCAGGAGATATAATTTTTTATAAAGGTTAACTGGCAGAAGTGAACACTGGATGCAATCATAGCAAACATTTATCCAGCCCCAGAGACCAAGGACCAGTTTGGCAAGGCAATGGAAAGATCATTTCTACTGTCCATATGCTGAGGGTGCAAATGGAAATAGTCACCCAAATAATATTTTTCACTAGTTGAACAAAATCATTTGAACAAAGAAACAATTTTGGCTGGGCAGCAATTAAATTCTTCAGTCTCAGAAACTAAAAGATAAAATTGGATAAAACACATTGAAGAAATAAATATATCAAAGAGTCAAAAGGCCTGAAAATGATTGAAGTGGCCCCAATGAAAGGTCCTACTCATGCAAACATTTCAGCAAATCAGAAAGCCCATCAACTCCTCATTAATGACAGATCTGAACACTGCCACAGGAAATTCAAACTTGAATTTGAAAGAAACAAACAGCTGGAGACCAATTGAAAGAAACAAACAGCTGGATACCTCACAAGACCATTTAAGCAAATTAGAAAAAGCTATTTGTAGCTGCAAAAAAATGGCAAGGCAGAAGGCCTAGATGGCAGATAAAATATTTTATATGTAGAACAGATAAAACATTGTGGTACAATAACAAAAAAAGTGTACAGCACAAATCCTACATTTAATGCAACATATTGAGGAAGGTTTTGAAACTAGAAGATCACAGGACAGCCTTTGTTGACCTCCTGGCCATCTATGACACTGATCCTCATCAAGTACTACTGCAAAAATTCTACAGTCTACACAGAAGTTATGAGATAACAAGTAATAGCAACCCTTTTACAAAATCACAGATTTATCATTAATTTTCAAGGACAATGCAGCCAATGGAGGAATCAAAAGAATGGCCTACTCCAGGGCAGTGTTCTGGCTCCTATTTTGTTTAGCATCAACACTACTTAGCAACCACTTCCTCAAGGCACCAAAAGTTTTATTTATGACAATCTTGCGCTTGCTACTCAGTCAGACAGATTTCACAGGGTAGAACATCTTCTAACAGACTCATTAGGAGAACTTGGCACATATTATGACAGAAATCACTTAAACCCAGTCCTACCAAGACTCAGATATGTGCCTACCATCTGAGAAACAACCAGGCATCTTGAAAACATAAAGTTTCTTGGATGGGTATCCAACTATATCATTGTTTTGACCGAAACATCTAAATGTTAATTTGGATCATATGCTGTCCTAGAAGAAACGGTATCAAAATACAAGCAAAATGTCTCCACAAAGGATATTTTTCATTACTTATTGGGAATCAGTTGAGGCACATGAAGACAAACACTAATAACTACAGCCTTGGCCCTAT
This sequence comes from Intellagama lesueurii, assembly GCA_037013535.1. Lineage (NCBI taxonomy): Eukaryota > Metazoa > Chordata > Lepidosauria > Squamata > Agamidae > Intellagama > Intellagama lesueurii. The sequence continues at coordinate 188,250,284 of JBAJHW010000003.1, read as the reverse complement.
GCTACCTTGCAGGCACATAACCAGCCCATGTGATATTGTTCAACCCAGGCAAAACAAGTAGACATATCACTCACTGAAAGCTGTAGAATCATTACCAGATGCCTGATGCCAACTACTATTGATGAAATCAATTACCTAGCAGATATTGCATCCAGTGACATACAGAGAGAGGTAACAGCTAATAGTGAAAGGCAAAAACCATCTACATCAAAAGTGTGTCCACTCTTTGGCTACCATCTCACCTTCTCAGCTTAAAATCAAGGAAAACTTTTTTCAAAACATTTGTGAATCCTGAAGAAATTGCTGGGAATGCCAGGACTATAATGTGGAAAGAACTACCCGCCTCTTAAAATTGATGAAACCCCAGCAACTTCTGGACCCTGGTCACACGGAGAACTGGTTTATTTGGAAGTTACTTAATAGGCTATGGACTGGAGCTGACAGAACCAAAGTGAACCTAAGAAAATGGGTGTTTTGCACTGACACAGTTCTTTGCAAATGTGGAGAAGAACCAGTAACTCCACAAGTACATCAGTCTCTTTCTATGCCCCTCAACATGTGCTATGGAAGACTTGATGTTAGCTGACCCAAATGCTATTGATAACTATGTAGAACATCTTGAATCCTTATATCCCAAAGCAATATTTATTGTTGCAGGGGATTTTAATGCACACCTAGGTGCTAATAACGAAAGTCTATATTCCCACTTTCATCGGGTATTGGATTCAGATGATAGTACAGTGGGGAGAAATTGTCGAACTTCTAAAGATAAGACATGCAATTATGCAGGGTATTGTTTTGCACAGTTTACAAGGAGGAGGGATCTCTTAATACTGAATGGTTCTGCGAATGGGGACTTATCTGGAGAATATACTCATCTCACTAAGAGGGGTGGTAGCGTGATCGATTATATAGCAATCTCACATTCCGCATATGAATATGTGACTCAGTTTGAAATTGGTAATAGCACAGAAAGGGATCATTTACCCCTGATACTGACACTAACATACCCAACATATAGTAATCTTCATTTACAATCACAATCTTATCCCAGCAAAGTTTTAGAAATGACCGGCAGCAAGAGAATTAAACGGTCACCAGTGGTAGACCAAGCATTGACTCAACTATTGAAGTCTTCTGAATACATGAATGTCCGAAATGCTATTCTAACTGCCAGCAGTGATAATGAGGCAATAAAACTATTCCAAACCCTGACTGAAAAACTAGGAACACATCTAAAAAATAAAGGCAACTGAAATCGGCCCTGAAAGAGCCTCTAAAACATCTGGCTGGTTTGATAACGAATGTAAACAGACTAAGACTCAAATGAGGAAAACTTATCATAGGTACAGAAAAACTCATTCGCAATCCTTGTTAAATGAGTATGTTGCCAGTAGACAAATATATAAATTATTAATTAAGAAGAAAAAACAACTAGCAATTATAAAAGCTTGGCAAATCTTGATAAAAGCCTCTAGTGATAGAGACACTGGTCTTTTCTGGCACACAATAACAGGTCTAATGAATAATGGATACTCGGCACCAATGTGTATTATAGGCCCTAGTGAATGGACCCAGCATTACAAGGTATTATTCTCTGATTCTAACCGCCAGGACATCCAAATAACAGCAGTTACGGAAAATCTTCCCTATTGGCCACTAGTTTCAGTAAAAGAGGTGGAAAGTCTTATTCAACAATTGAAAAATAACAAAGCACCAGGATTGGATATTTTGCCTCCAGAACTCATAAAATCTAATATTAACTGGTGGGCACCCTTGCTAGCAGCCCTGTTCTCATTTATTGATCAAACAGGCATACTACCTATAAGTTGGGGTACATCTATAATAGTCCCTATATATTAAAAAGGTGCTAAAAATGATCCTGCCAATTACCGGCCAATCAGCTTATTGAGTGTAATAAGCAAGCTCTACGCCAAACACCTCTGCAATAAATTAATCAACTGGATCCAGGATGAAAATATAATGGCAGCAGAGCAAGCAGGATTTAGTCAAGGGCGTTTTGTACTAGCCCACCTGATCGATAAATATGTTAAGAAGAAAAAGGGCATGTTATATGCAGCATTTATTGACCTTAAGGCTGCCTTTGATTCTATACCTCCACAACTATAGATAAAAGACTTCTCTTTCTAATTAAATGTCTCTATAATAATACATGGCTAAGGGTACACTGTTCCAGCAGTGGGCATCTTACAGATCCTATGCCAACAACAAAAGGAGTCAAGCAAGGCTGTCTTAGCTCCAATTTTATTCAAATTATATATGAATGATATTGTTGAGCATTTGTCACCTCCGGCATTCCATGCCCCCAAATTAGCAACTAAATCTATCTCAATCCTACTATACGCAGATGATGCGGTGTTGCTATCCCAATATAAAGTTGGTCTGAGAAGACAACTAAGGGCATTCTCAAACTATTGCCAGAAGGAACATTTAGAAGTCAATTATAGTAAGACCAAAGTAATGATATTTGCCAGATGCTTTAGATCCTGCAAATGGTCCTTGGATGGACAGCCAATTGAACAAGTTAGAGCCTTTAAATATCTAGGTGTAGTTTTTCAGACATCAGGCGCATGGACAACTCAACAAGAATATGTTGTGGATAAAGCTTCACACACCGTAAAAATTCTAAGACAGTTTTTCTACACTGAAGGCCATAATTTTATACCAGCAGTGTTGGAAGTCTACAGAGCTAAGCCGTTAGCACAGATGCTGTATGGTAGCCCAATTTGGGCTAATACAAGCTTAAAATCATTAGAAATTGTTCAGTCTAAGTTTCTTAGACAAATATTTGCTGTACCCAACTGTGTGCCAAATGCCTCTTTGAGGTTGGAAAGTGGCCTTTCCTCAGTATACGCACAGGCCTGGCTCAGGATATTTAACTTTTGGTTAAGACTGAACCTTGTTCCTTCCGGTCTGCTCTCCTTTGTTGTGGAGGATCCTCATGAGAGTAAATGGATGAAAGATGGAAAGTCCAAAATACATACTATAGGGCTGTCACCTGATTTCCTATTAACTATTGGGTATATCAAAGCAAGAAACCTACTAGAACAGTGTTTATATGATATTGAACACCAAAATAATTTGTCTGTTACTACTAAATTGTGTCCCTGGTACAAATACAGTGGTGCCTCGACTTACGAACGTCCCGGCTTACGACCATTTCGAGTTACGACCAGCTCCGGCCGCAAAATTTTGCTTCGACTTGCGGCCAGAGCTTCGAGTTGCGACCGGAAAAAGGCAGGGAAAAAAGGCGGGGAATTCAAATTTGCTAACCGTTGGTAGGCGAAGAGGCTGTTTCTTTGTAGCTCTTTCGCCCCAATGGTTAGAGTGAGTGCGATCGGAGGAAGCTTCGGACTGCCTGGTAAGGTAAGGTGCTGCTTTCTGCTTTTTAAAAACTGTTCTGGGTGGGTTTTGCAGCGTGGTTTTGGGCTGGGGGGGTTATGTTTCTGTGCTGTGATGGGTCTTGGGGGATTTGTTTGTTTTTTGGGTTTTTTCCGATTTACGATGGGTCTTGGGGGGTTTGCTTGCTTTTTGGAGTCCCCCCCCATTTCCGATGGGTCTTGGGGGGTTTGTTTGTTGGTTGGGTTTTTTTCCCCATTTCCGATAGGTCTTGGGTTTTGTTTTTGTTTTTTGCTTTTTGGAGGTTTTTTCCCCCATTTCCGATGGGTCTGGGGGGGGGTTTGCTTGCTTTTTGGAGTTTTTTTCCCCCATTTCCGATGGGTCTTGGGGGGGTTTGCTTGCTTTTTGGAGGTTTTTTCCCCCATTTCCGATGGGTCTTGGGGGGTTTGTTTGTTTTTTGGTTTTTCCCCCCATTTCCGATGGGTCTTGCACACTTGGCTTGCTTTCTGCTTTGCTTTTTCCCCATTTCCGATGGGTCTTGCACGCTTGGCTTGCTTTCTGCTTTGCTTTTTCCCCATTTCCGATGGGTCTTGCACGCTTGGCTTGCTTTTCTTTTTTTCCCCCCTTCAGCCGGAACGGATTAATCGCGTTTCCGATTGGTCTTGCAGTTTGTTTGTTTTTTTTTGGGGGGGGGGGTTGGTGATTTTTTCTTCTTCGGCCAGAACGAATTAATTGCATTTCAATGCATTTCAATGGGAAATGGTGCTTCGACATACGACCATTTCGAGTTACGACCATCTTCCGGAACGGATTAAGTTCGTAAGTCGAGGCACCACTGTACTTTGTGATAAGCCATCCAAAAATAACGGCACAATATTTGTATATGCTGTCAACCCTCAAATACAGATGGGCCTTTTCACGTGCAAGACTTAACGTTATACCTTCAGCACTACTTGAGGGTCGTATTAAAGGAACCCCATTACAAAACCGCATGTGTCCTTGCGGTGACAGTGTTGAAACGCTTGTCCATGTTTTATTGTTCTGTTCTTTCTATAGAGAAGTGCGCAAAGAGTTAATTTGCCCTTTGTTAATCAAGAAGCCAGGACGTTCATCTGAATTTTATGTATCTTTTCTTCTCGCAGACCAAGATAAACAAGTAACGGCACAGATAGCCAAATTTTTAGTAGTAGCAATTAAAACTAGGTCAATTATGGTTCTAAAGAAGTAATCTTATATAGTTTTATCTGACCAATTTTGGCAGGTATAGTTATCCAATGCATATGTACTCATCTGTTATTTTGACTCAGATGTGTTGATTCTGTATCTTTGTAGATGTTATACTTACTTTGCTATGGCATATGGCTAATGCAAATAAACGTTGATTGTGTTGTTGTGTCTGTTATTGGGCAAAAATTATTTGATATACTTATTAACTGTACATTTTGAAGGATGGGATCCAGAAAACTGAGCAGAGTTCTGATCATACAATAGGTCTCCTTGACTGTCCCTTCCAAACTACAGAAAACCACTCTTGAGGCTTGGAGTCCTCTTGAATGATGTGCAATGTGGTGTGGGGCACAGAATTTAATATACATTGGAAATACTTCCTGGTACAGGTAGTTGGCTTCTGTTCATGCCAGTGGGGCTTGCTGGGTCCTGCCAGTGTTTTTCTCCTCCTTCTCCAGCCACTGTAGAGTTCAGCACAACTGGACCAGCGTCTTTTGGGAAAGATCGTGGTGGGGACTTCTAATTCCTTGTTAAAATGACGGCAAAAATTACTCACATTCTGTGTGTACGAACCAGAAGGCGTATTGCGTAAGGCAGAAGAAATGCCACCAACAAATACAGTGTTCATTGCCAGAGATCCAGCAAACCCAGAACAAATTAAGTAGAGGTGTGAGTCACCCATGGCTTCAGTTGGATTTGACTTAGAAATAACATGAGCTATTTCCCAAAGGGTAGATAGCCTGATATATGACTGAATCAATCCATGTTCAGCCTGGCCACATTCACGCCTCCTAATAAACTCTCCACCAGAGCAGTTTAAAACAAAGTCAGTATTGCTCTTTATTTTATGACTGAAAAGAATGGTTGCTTCAAAAATATGCAAAGAGAGGAAAGGAGGAGAATTAAAGAGGTTAAACCTTTGAAATCCCCCTGGTATGGGAAGAGTACCATGCCCTTGGGGAAAGACAACATGAGGAGGTCTGGGGAAGAATTTAATCTTTTAATGCTTGCCTCTTCTTTTAAAACAATCATTATAAGCCTCTGAATTTAAACCCAGTCAGATTTTCCAACATCCCCCAAAGTTCAGAACCTTCATCCAGCCATAGTGCTTTATTCCATGCCCTTTAGCTGGTGGTGGTGTGGTTTCCAGGAAATGCTATTGCTTTTGCTGCCACCTCCTTCTGTATACTTAACTTGTTATTCCTTGTTGTTCCTTGTCTTCATGGTCATTGCCCCTTATGGCTTGGTGCAAGGATGCATCTATTAGTACATTTCTAGCTACCAACTACATTCCTAGCCATTCAATTATTCATAAATGTTAATATATACACTATAACATAAAATGTATGCAAGTGTTCCTGACAGCAAAGCATATTTGGAAATGTGCATTATTTATGGAAATGGCCGCTTTGTTAACCCGTATGTCTCATTAACCAAGTGCTTGGCTTTTGACATACACTAGTCCAGCACTGATAAAACAGATTCCCAAAACTCATCAAATGTGTCTTTTCTTTAGAAAATAATATTGAAGTCATCGGGTCTTGAGATGACTTCCAAAGTCAAATGATTTTAACTTTTAAAATAACCATGTTCAGGCCCCTTTAAATGAGTCAGAGAAATGAGTGCAGAGAATTAATGTTCTGTGGAGAAGAGCACCCATGCCACAATGAGTAGTAGAAACCTGCCTTCTGTTATAGACTACTGTATGGTGCTAGGCCTATTCTGCAGAATCCAAGCATGATTTCTCTGGGCACTACCTGCAACTTACTGCTACCCCTACCCGAGTTCATCCTGTGCTTATAATGAGCCATGAACCATTAAAATTATATTGTTTCTGGAATGGCATCTTTATACCTATCATTTTACTTGCTCGGTTAGCTTCTCAGTTAAAGCAAAAGCAAAGCAAAGCGTGCTGCTTATATACAGCCCATAATGCTTAAAGCACTCTCTGGGTGGTTTACAAGTTAATTATGCAGGCTACACATTCCCCGCACACCCAGTTAGTTGGGTACTCAATTTACCAACCTCAGAAGGATAGAAGGCTGAGTCAACCTTTAGCCAGCTACATGGGATTGAACCCCGGGTCGTGAGCACAGTTTTGGCTGCAGTACAGCAGTTTAACCACTATGCCACGAGGCTCCTAACTTGTCTAAACTAGATTTAGACTTAACACTTGTCTAAACTAGATTGTGAAAATCCCACTTTTCTTTCTGGAAGAAGAAAATGTGGATTGATTTAGTGTCCTTTAGTCCCCCTCCTCACCTCCAGTCTCTTGATGTTTCTGCCTGCCTGCTTTGGTGTTTATAGGCAGTATGGCATATGTGAATGTAAATTACATGTCAGTGAACTGACAGATGCTATGGGCCCTGTCTTCTGTGCTTGAGGTCTGTGCCCTGGAAAGCAGTAATTTAACACATTTAGGCTCCAATCCTATATACACCTGCCAGGAAGGAAACCCTATTGCACTTAGTTGTACCCAACAGGGATGCATATGATTCAGTTATTGAATGTGCAAGTTATTTATTTATTTATTACCCCATTTGTGCCGAAGCTCTGTTCTGGGTGGGTTACAAAGGGTTAAAAACAAAGATTCACAAAACTCTAAAATCTAACACAAAATAGTAACAAGGTGGCAAGAGCATTAAAAATTAGTTGCATCAACAAATTATCACAGAAAAGTGGAGCTGGAGGTGAAACACTCAGTCAGGGTCAGATTGAAAAGCCTCCCTGAAAAGAAGTGTTTTCAACTGTCTCTTAAAAGAATACAGGGAGGGGTCCAGGCATAGCTCCTCCAAGAGATGGTTCCATAGTCTTGGTGCCACCACAGAGAAGGTCCTACCTCTGGTAGATGACCTTCAAGCTTCTCTTGGGGTAGCTACCCGGAGGAGCTTGGCTCAAGATGATCTGGTGGGTCAGACAGATTACATTGGGGAAAGACGCTCCAACAAGTTCTGCAGTCTGTAGATGCTATACCACTAGCTCCCATTGTCTCTGACACCTCTATGCCCCTGTTTATTATTATGCTTGCTTCCCCCTTTTGTTGCGAAAAAGTAGTGATGTTTCCACATTGGAAATGCTTGCACACTCTCTTGTAATTCTTAAGAGAACATGTTACATAGAGTGGTACATCTCATTCTCTCCCTCCCTCCCTCCCTCTTTTAGGATGATACTAGACAAGGAGCTGAGCATGTATTTAGAATAAGTGCACCCTCAAGTGGTGAAAGATGGCACTTGGTCATGGCACGTGCTTTCCCTCACCTCCATATTTTGCATTCCATCTTGCTTTGTTCTGCAATTTGTCACTGGAAAGTGAACAGGAGTTTAATTTGCAGGTCTTATTGCACAGACTCCTATCTCTAACAAATTATAAGAGGGGGGAAATGAGCTAATCCTAGAGAAGAGATATATCACTTAATACCTAGTTTGACCCTACTAGTACTTGATTTTTCTATATAAGTAATCTCATTCTTTTTCTTTCCTTTCTGTTCAAAACCAGCCGCCACCTGCACTACCATTGCCTGGGATAAAAAGTAGGATATTTAAATAAATAAGGAACTGAGTTGGCAACATTCCCTGTTGTTTGTCTGAACAGCTGCTGATTAATATAACTAAATCTTACAAGATCTGGGCAACTTACAATACATACAGGGAAACAAGAAACACTTGGTAGAGTGTACAGATTTTCCGCCATGCTTGAACAATCAGCCTAAAACAGAAGTTCAAGATACTGTATACAAAGAGGCAACACATTATAGCAGAAGAAAGGCCAGTGCTGCTGTCAAGACTTTGCCTGTTTAGTTATTACTACTCTACATCTCAAAGTGAAGTGGCAGCATCGAGATGGTCAAAAATGGTCAAAATCCTGTAGCTTAGCATAGTACATTGCACTAGAGTAGTCCTATAGAATCACTGGGGATTTGGTAAGTCGACTCCTCCATCAGTTCGATTGATTCAAATGGGCCTGTTCTAATTGTGACTAAAAGAAGTCATAGTTAGAGTAGGCCCATTTGAATCAATGGAACCTATGGAAGAGCTGACTTCCCAAATCCCCATCAATTCAATTTTGTTGTTGTTTAGTCGTTAAGTCTTGTCCGACTCTTCGTGACCCCCATGGACCAGAGCACGCCAGGCCCTCCTGTCTTCCGCTGCCTCCCGAAGTTTGGTCAAATTCATGTTGGTAGCTTCGATGACACTGTCCATCCATCTCGTCCTCTGTCGACCCCTTCTCCTCTTGCCTTCACACTTTCCCAACATCAGGGTCTCAATTCAATGGGATGACTCTAATGCAATCTAATATGCAGCTAAGCAATAGGATGTTAATGTATAGCAGACAGCACTGTGGCATGCAGTTTCCCATACTGTTCTTCCTTTTGAGGAATGCATGAGAAGCGAGCTAAGAGACTGAAGAAGAGGTAATAAGGTAGGATTAGTGTGCACAGAGTATCAGGCAGGAGGAAAGGGGAAAGTGGAGGGAAGACAAGATAGCGGGGGGGGGGGGAAGTATGCCATTTCTGTTTCCCTCAGTAACAACCAGTATTCACATGAGAAAATGATCTATGACAATGATCACCAGCTGTCTCTGGTGCTGCTCATAAAGTGATCTGTGTCTAGGAATAGCTCCCTTAAGAGGGAAATGTCCCCTTAATAGGAGAAAGGAAGAAACTATGCAAGGGTCAAATCACTCAACCTAAACAAACGTTTTCTTTGTTTAGTTTAGGTTTTGGTGCTCCTGAGTGCTCCAGGCCAAATACATGCTATGTTAAATAGATTGTGTGCAGCTAAGCCCTTCTCAGCTTATTTGTGAGTAAACATATTGAACTCTAATCTGGACTGGGGACTCTGTGTACAGATATGCATGTCTGCTTTCTTTCAAAATCTCCCTTCCCCATATACGTATGAAGAGCAAAAATAGGAATTTCATCAATACCAACTTGGTTATCACTTGTTTAACTTGCCTGTAGTTCCTCCTGATCTTTCTCCAGACATGGAAGGATGATCTTTCTTGGCATGTCCAGATTCACGGAAACATTATCACTCTTTCATTAAATGTTCTTGTGCTTTAAACATGGCAAATAAGCAGACGTAAAAACACTGGTTTCTAGAGTTGAGGACCTGAAACCATGGCTAAGAAAGGGGCAAAGTTTGAAATAAGAGGATAAAGAGGTAATCACTGTGATGAGACATAGCTTTCTTGGGAAGGGAGTCGATAATAAATGACAGTACCATGCATTATGTATCTCTTTGGTGCACAAAAACACACTATTGCAGGCAGTACAGCCTTCATGGTTTTCTCCAGAGTTCATGGCTATTGGCATCACTGCATTCTGTTGTTTTGTCCTACATCCTATGCCAGCTGCATTAATATACCTAACCTGCTTCTTGGACCTGCACTAGGTTTCCTGACTGAAAGCGATACTGCTGGTACCGTTTCCCCGAAAATAAGACCTAACCTGAAAATAAGCCCTAGTATGATTTTTCACGATGCTCGTAATGTAAGCCCTATCCCAAAAATAAACCCTTGTTAAGTGAAAGCCCGCCCTCCACCCTTGTGCAGCAACCAGAAGAAGATGACATAACTCTATTTGAATAAATGTAGATTGTTGTACATGAAAAAAATAAAACATCCCCTGAAAATGAGCCCTAATGCGTTTTTTGGAGCAAAAATTAATATAAGACCCTGTCTTATTTTCAGGGAAACACGGTACCTATGAGTTACATGATGCCTAGACTCTGAAGGCCAAAACTCTTGCCAGTTGCAAAATAGTATAGCTCCTTATAATTGTTTGCTACCTATGATAATAATTTGAAAAGAAATGTGTTCTTTCTATATAAAGGTAAATTCATTTTGTGGTTGGTACTTAAGGGAATTGAAAGCCTATTTTAACCATAGCTCCAGTATCATGAAATGTAAACACCTGAAATTTGGAATACACACCAAGAGAACATTAAGGCTGTGAGCCTCTGGTTATTTGGTTTTTAAAATTGATTAATTAATTTTTGTTAATTAAAATGGGTCTGTAGCTTGCAGTACCATTGAAAGTCACCAGGGGACAGATTTCTATCACTTTACCTAATAGTGGGTACAAAGATACAGGCAGAACTAGGATATTTCTCCAGATGGCCTCTAGGTAGCCCTCGTGAAGTTTTCCTTCATCTCCAAACAATTAAAAGTGAGAGAAGGAGGTAATACTGCCTAATGAGGTGAGGTGAGGAAAGCAGCAGAAAAAAAGTTGACTGAGCAGAGGTTTAGAATAAAGAACCAGCAGTGAGAAAGAAAAAGTGGGGAGGGAAGAGAAGAGAAAGAGCAGATGAAAAAGGAAAGAACACAGACAGGGAGACTAAGATTACTAACCTTTGCAAGACTGAGTACTTCTGCTAGTAACATCATAAAACAGTTATGTTGTAGTGACTGTGGGAACAATTAGTAAAAAATATAAAACGGCTGATTTCTTTTTGTAGTCTTTGTGCAGCAAAACTTAATAAGAAGAAAAACTTAATAAGGTTTCAGACTGCTTTCTTGTTCATGTGCATGAATCCCATTCTTAATTGGTCTGTAATCAAGACACTCAGAATGTACAGCTAATGACAGTAGCCCAAATCCTGTTGCATAGCATAGTAAATTACACTAGAACAGGGCCATTGAATCAATGGGGATTTAGTGAGTCAACTCCATTGACTTAGTGAGTCAACTCCAGTTCCATTGATTCAATGGGTCTGCTCTAACTCTCTCTTATTTTAGCACAGTGTAGGCCCATTTGAACCAACAGAACTTATGGAACAGTTGACTCACTAAATCCCCATTGATTAAATGGGCCTGTTCTAGTGCAACTTACTGTGATACGCAACAGAATTTTGGCCAGCATATTTGAAGATTTTGTTCAAGTGGACCGCTCCTTGATCATCTGAGTAAAGCAATATATAAACCAGAATGATATAGTGGTTAAAGCATTACAGATCCAGTTACAACTCTGGGTCAGTTGTCATCTCTCAATTTTAATCTTGGCTGCTGTGACCATATCCTATGTCCTCTGCCTGGAATTGCATGGTGGAATAAAGGCACAATATAACTAAGCATTCTAAGGAAAAGATGAGGCAAAACACATCTTAATGTAACATAGTGTTATTGTGTGTTGTTTACCCCTCTGTTCCCACCTATGACTTGAAGTAAGTCCATGGAAAATTACTGTATTGTAAGTGAAGCTACAAAACAGATTAAACACAGGTGGTACTTGATGGCCTTTTGAATACTGGTTACTGTGAAGTGTTCATCTATGTCAATATTTCATCTAGTTTCTTGTGGGAAATTTGAATTTGTTCAAACAAGCTCAAAGCATAATCAATTGTCTCTAGAGTAGTCCAAATTACTTTAGTGGGGCTTTTAGAAAGCAAGTGGTTTGGGGATGATAGCCTTAATTAAGCTATCCTTTTAGGAGCCAGAGGACCATATGGCATTAATTATTCTGTCCATTACTTCAGATGACAGACAGGAGACTGTCACAGAGAGAAGGCTGTTATTTGTTGGTTGATGTCCAGGAAAGAGGACTGAAATATTGTGAGTGGTCTGGATTGTGGAAATTGATTGATAGTGAGCAAATGTTCCTGCTAGGCTTTTAGTTTCTGTCCAACACCAGTTATGGTTGAGAGGGAATTTAAAAAATCCTCCATGTGGCACTGAAAAAGGTGTTAGGGAAGCTGTTTCTTGTGACTAGCAAGCTTCATATAGGTGTTTCTGAAGAACTTATGCTTTTTTTAGTATAGTATTCGTTTAATCCTTTTCAGTGTTGTTAGCTTTAAACACTATCTTTTACTGATGTAAGCCACTTAGGGTCATTTTAAGGAGAAAGATAGGGTACAAATAGTTTAGTTAAATAAATACTATCATTATCGTTGTTGTGTTTTCTTGTCAATCTCGTATCATATGGATAAAACTGAACTATGTATTTGAACAGCCAAAATTCTGTTGTGTAGTTATGCTTGTGGAAGGGAAACGGCAGCTGCAAATTCCTAAAAATAAAGAGTTGGATTCTTGGTTGCGCACCAAGCCACATGACTGGTGTGCAATGAAGAATCCAATTGGAGACTCATTCATTGGTAGTAATTTGCTACTGTGAGTTATGTCATTTCCCTTCTGCTTGTGTAACTGTGCAATAGGACTTTGGACAGTATGTCCAAAGACTTTGGACAGTAAGTCCAAAGTAAATTCCAGAAGCCAGACCACATAAAAAATTAGTCACTGAATTTCTGGAAACCGTTTAACCCACCTGTTGGGATGCAGTTATTTGTAAGAAATCAATTTTGTTTTTATTTTTTTAAAAAAATTAAACAAGGATAGTAATTCCAGAACACTAATTTGGATTGGATTAAAATTGTAGACTTTGTATGAGTGATGAAATATGTACGCCCAAGTACAAATCTTAAAAGAACACCGTAGCCAATGTAATATGGTAATTGGTCAATATTCCCAAGATTTTTTTAAAAAGTCTTCACAGCATCTTTATTACCTGTAGTCTGGAAATCACTTTTGAAGCACTATGGTGCATTTAGGCTCTTTATTCCAGATTTTTTTCTCTCTCCCAACTTCCATTGTGAAATGAAATGAAATAATTGCACCCAGACATGAGTGAGAGTCAAATACCTGTAAAGAAATGTTGATGGTTCTGAAAAATCTGTGTAGCAACAGGTAGATGTAATATAAAATGGAACTGCCATGTTTTTAAATAGGATTGTACACTATGAACATATGAGTCTAGTATTTGAGCAGTTGTACTGGTTTCTAGGATCAATTCAAAGTGTAGGTGTTGACCTTTAAAGCTCTAAAACGTTTGGGGCCAGAGTGTCGAAGGAAATGTGGCCTCCCATATGCACCACCTGTGACCCATGGATTATTTTCTGAAGCCCCTCTTCCAGGCAAATAAAGTGAAGAAGGTGCTACTACCAGAAAGTGGGCCTACTTACAGAACACCTTCCCTTAGGGACCTACCTGATGCCAACATTGTTTTCTTCTCAGTGACAGGCAAAGGCAGTCCTCTTCTCCAAAGGACTTTAGATTTTAGGTTCTAGGCTGTATCCTACATTCTGTCCTTTGCATGTGAGGATTTTTAAGTAACCAGAAAATGTTGCAATAGCTGCTTTTGTCTATTTATATTATATTATCTATGCTTGTTATTCCTAATATTTATAATATTTGACAAATTAAACTGCTGTTTATTTATTATTTTCCACCAGCATGATACACTCAAGTTGTGGTTGCCACCCCATAGAAAAAATGCTCCAAAGTTTTCCTCAGCCATCTAGAGCAGGCTTCAGGGTGCATAGGAGGTTATGGGTGGGAGATAGGCATACAACTTTTGTTTCTTTTTGACGTCAACTTCCAGAATTTGCCAGGAATCTCCCTAGACTTGAGGAGAATCCTGGGATCCGAAGCCCAAAAAACAGGCCTCCGTTGCCCTTATACCAGCCTTTCAAAAAGAAGGAAACTGCACCCAGTGCTGCCTGAGATTGGTGCAACAGTTCATGGGGATCTCAAGGATTCATGGGACAGGTGGTTCTTTGAGATGCTTCCTCTAAGTGTAATAGGTATTGAGACTACATCCCATGATTCCTTGAGTCACCCATGAACCCTTGTGAATGCTGGGAGTTGTGGTCCAAAAGAAACAAAAGCCCCCTGCTCCTTTTGTCTGCAGCTTTCTATGATCACCTACAGCTTCCATTTAATAAATAAGTAGATTTAACCAGATTTCCTTCTCTGTTTTCTGTTTCTTCCTTACTCAATGGGGACAGCTAGTGAGAGGGAGTTTCTCAGAAAATTGCATGTGTGCCCCTCTGAATCGCAGCCAAATTTTGCATCAGAAGGTTGGGAGAAATTGGGAGCCAAGTTCTAGGCCAGGAGAAAGAACTTCAGATTACAAGGTGAGAAGTTACAGTATAAACAGCAGCACATCAGGAATAATTTTGGTTGTTTAGACCAAATGGGTGATATTGGGGGAGGAAACAAGAATCAGAGAAAGCATTAGTCCTAGACCAAACAAATACTTTTTTTTAAGTATGGGAGAAGAAGATGCATGTGTTGATTCTGTGAGTTTAATGACTACTTATTCATTTTCTGTAATGAATGAACCTTGAACCTAATGCATATTGAGGAGTAAAGGAATTAATATGTTGCTGTTGTTGATGAAATACCTTGTGAAGGATTGGGTTTTGTTGCATATAAGCTGCAACTGTCTTTGATCAAGGAGAATAAGAGAGGGAAGGTCAGGTAAAAATGACTCTGTCCTGAAATATGCCCCCAAGAATCAAACATGGTGTGGTGGGGAGGATTTCTATCAAACATTTCAGTCTTTCCTTTTCAGGAATAATACTATGAATTTGCCATGTTCATGTTTTTGATCAAATACCTTTAGAGTAACAGAGAGAAAGCAAATAAGGGTATACCTTTGTTGCTGATTAGCTGCCTGAAAGCATTCACCAGTTGGAGCTATTCAAATATGAAACTTCCATTAGCTTATTGTTGGTGCGGCTTTCATTTATGTACTGGGATTAATGAAGCATGCATTATAAAACCAGAGATTTTGTTTCTTTTGTACTCTAGGATCAGCAATACAATAATAAAATATTTTTAAAGAACCATGGAGAATATATGTGTTCTTCACTGAAACGCTTCCCTTACAGAAAGCCTTTTAATTAGATACTGGTCAGTATTCACAAAAACTAACTTAAGATGCACATTTCAGCTGGAAACCATTCTTTATCATGAACCTGTGCTACAGAATTACATGTACAAATATGACCTGCATTCCTTCTATCTATGCTTTCATTCAATACTGATTTTCTTTCACAAGTGGACCATTCCACATTAATTAATTGTCAAATACCAATGATGTCTCTATAATGTAATCCATAACTTCCCACTACTAGGAAAGGCAAAGAATCATAACATTTGCTTTATCTATGAGAGTATTTCAGGTGTCTCAGTCTTCCATTCAGACTAGTAACTACTGATCCATATCTGATAGTATATAGCATTAGGGTATTCTAAAGGTAGTCTATGAACAATATGCCAAACTTAAGGAGAAGCCATGATTTCTTGCTGTATTAAGGAGCCTTCAGGAAAGTTTGTTGCTTGCATGTTCCTTTGTGCCTTCCCATTGCATAGCCTCAAGAATGAAATAGAAAGCATCAATTTCTGCTTTTAAATATTCGGACTTGAACCCTGGTTTCAGAACAAGCTGGGATGTGAAACCATGCTTTAAGGCAGAGGTGGGCAATGTCAACAGCTTCAGGGGCCAAGAGGCTCACCCCAGACCTCATTGTAGACAAGAGCAGTCCTGGAAATAGCTATGATGGGCATTTAAACAAATAAACACAGGAGGGATGCTGTTTTGAACATTTGGACAGATGGAGGATCTTGACCTGACCTCCAGAAATCCTTGTCAAGGATCCCCATGTTCAGGGAGGCCCACACTCACCCCTTAGCTAACTACTCTGGTGTGGGCAAAACCAGGAGGGCCAAATACGGTGATGGCTGGAGATATCTTCCTGTCTAGCAGCCTCCCAACAGTTTAGGCTAATCAGATTCCTTCCAGATGCTTCCAGGAAGTTCACAAAAATCCACAAGTAGAGATGGGGGTACTTGTATACAAATACGAATCCCCCCCACAGGTGGAGATAACCGGGGGGGGGGGCAGACCATCTACTCACTGTTCCGCTGCTTTCGCAGGCTCTGCGCTCCCTTCCTATTGCTCTGGAGCTCGTGGTGGATTAGCCACTCCTGGCAGGAGGCGGGATGACGAGCCTCTCTGCCAGCTCGAAGAGTGGCTAGTCCACCGCGAGCTCTGGAGCAATAGGAAGGGAGGGTGGAGCCTGTGGCAGCAGCGGAACAGTGAGTGGGCGGTCTGGCCTCAGGGGGCCAGCCCCTCGTTATCTCCACCTGTGGGGGGGGGGTATTCGTATACAAATACCCTCATCTCTATCCACAAGATAAAATGCTTTGGCTCTTAAGTCAAACCTGCAAGGAAGAAATGCCACCACACCCCCAAAACATACAGGTTCCTGGTAGCTGGTCAAGGAAAGGCCTGGTTTTAAGCATCATAAGTCCTTTTTTAAAGCCAACCAACTGTTTGAATAAATTTTATATTTTATTTAAAGATAGTGAAAAAATCAAAAAGAACAAAAAACATTTCAAAAACAATCTCAACAGTTGCAAAAACAGTCAAAAGATTTTAGAGGAAATAATCAAGTAGAAGGTTGAGCCAAAAGCAATACAGAGCAAACATAACAGAAAATAAGAACACTAACTAAACTATCCTAGTACTTATACTCTAGCATTGCTTCAGCATATTCTGAGAGCATATACAAAGCCCATAACAGCAAAAAAGCATAGCATCTCTCCTGAGAGATAACTAAGCCCCTTAACATAAATTCTGACCCCATTTTTATACCTAAAGCTTCTACTTCTGGACTTTTCCAGAGAATCTCCCAATCAGGCGGCAGTTTCCCTCAAACATTCATAAAGGTAAGAGCAGTTTCTGCCCCTTCCCTTTACTCAGCTGAAAACCATCTTTCCAATTAGCTCAGTACTAAAAATAAAATAAAATAATAATAATAATAAAAACCAGCCTGGCCTTGGAGGCCACTCTCTCCCAGATAATCTTTGGGTGTTAATCCCTTCCAATTACGCAAAGGCATTACTCTCCTTTCTCTCAATCAGCTCATTCCAGGCACTGACTATAAAGCCTGAGTTTTTCCAAAAGAGCACTAGAATCCATGATCCTTAAAAATTTCCAATTTCCTGAAAGTCCGTAAAGTGAAAATTGCCTTTTCTGCAGACTGCTAAGTGGGAAACTTGACCAACTAACACAGTCTTACTTGCCATGGCTGATTGAAACAGTTTAATCACATACAATCTCTGATCTGTTTACAGTTCTGCTGCATCTTCTATCAAGCCCTTTTGGGGAACCTTTAGAGATCTCTCTGTAGATGATCCCTACATCCCATTATTTTGGGGTGAACAGCACTGCCAAGTGTTTATAACATGCCAGCTTTCCCTGGGTAGGCATGTAATCATGGGATAAGTTGGTTGCTCAGCAGTGCTGCTGTATGGACAACATAGTGTGTTTTGACTGCAACCCTTTCCCGTCTTTTACATGAGATGCATAAGTACATTTACCTCCTCTTAACAATCAGTTCTCAGTTTCATTCATGGGTTGTATAAACTATGAGTATTCTGATGCCTATGGCAAAATAAGCCACCTGGAAGGCGCCTTGCAAGGTGACTAAAGCATAATAAAATATATTAAATGATAAATTACTGTTCTTTAAGAGTACCCCAAAGTTTGCGATTTGAACCTAGAGTATGCTACAGAGTAAATCAGTGGAGCTGTTTGGCCCCTCTTGTTTCCAAGAAGGGCAATGTCCAGTTAACATAAATGTCCCCTGAATTGTACCCCACACAGTAACTCAAGGTTTCGTTTGTCACCTCATTATCATCATGGTAATTACATCTCCATTTTTAAGTACTTAGCTTTTTCTGTGCTTACTTTTTAGTTACATATCAACCAAACACAGCTGAGGATAAACAGTGTAATATCATGCATGTTCACATGACACTAAGGCTCCCTTTTGTTGTGTTTCCAAAGAAGCTTTCTATACACAAAACTGTGGGATGATCTACATTAATGATGTGCTACAGAAGCTGTATCTTGCTGCTGGGCAAATAAAAACTGTTCTGTCTTCCTACTGCAGTTATCTTTTAATAGAAGAGTTCATAAATCTCAGGGCAGTCTCTCATTTTGTCTCTGCCCTGCTTTTTGTTTTGCTTCTTCCACCCCCTCCCCTCACCCCCACCCCCACTTCATGCATGCCTCTGGGCTTAATTCTGACAAGGTCACCACTTGTATAAGGGAAAGAGGAGTTAAGTAGGTGAAAGAAAACCATCTTAATAATTTAATGGTATACATGTGTGTAGTTTGCTTTAGGAACCTGAAAATGCATCACATAATCACAGCTCTGTCCTATCCTGACAGCCTTGAAATATTCCCCTTTTCCTCTAGCATATTTTTGTTAAACATATATAATTCACGTTTCCGGCAACAGTGAGATGAATGATTTTCTTTAAGGATGAAATCATGGTCTCAGAAGGAATACAAAACTGACTGCATTGCCTACCTCCCTGTTCAGAGTCATCTTCTGATGCAATTCTTTGTATTAATAAAATGCATTTCAGTCCCATCTAATTACCCTTTCAGAGAGATATGTTTTAATGTAAGTTGTCTGATCCTGTTTTAAGTGAAGGAGAAAACCTGGTAGAGGTTGTCTCTTTAAATCAGATCTGCAGTGTTGATGGACCCTCTAGCAGGCATGGTAAGAACCATTCTCACCTCTGCAGCAGGGAGCTTGACCATACAGCCTCGCACATTCAATCAAAACGTTTTCTGTTTTAATATGCACTGTACCAATCCTATTCCCATGGTTACAGCTCCTGCTCATTTGGTTGCTTTGAGTATGTTAGAAAAGAGAGGCAGCGTACATTTCTTGTACAGGAGTTTAAGACATAATGAAAGCAACCCTGTTGTGATTTGCATTTTAAATTTTCTTTTTTCCTCTCATTGTACAGAATGCTGTGGCAGTAGCTTCAGTACATTTGCCACGGTCTGTCTTCTCTTCGTCTTCAGCCTGGCAATCTGTTGATAACTCCTCTTGCAAGCTCCAGTTTATTGCCTTTCGGAATGGAAAACTCTTCCCAAGCACTGCAAACTCGTCTCACCTTGCAGATTACGGGAAGCACCGGACGGTTGGCACACCAGTTATCTTCATTAAAATAGGTAAGTGTTATCCACAGCTGCTTCAATCTGAAAGCTCAGCTGTACATTAAGGCAAATAAAATAATGGTGCAGTGGGTATGCAGGTATGCTGATGTGAGGATTGCCTCTGCTTTAACACTAACGTGTGGGTTTATTCCTACCTGTGTGTTTATTCAAATAAATGTGCGTAGCCATAAAGCCTTGTAGCTATAAGCAAATGATTCTCCTCTCTTCTCTTTGGATTGCTTATTGAAGTTTATAAGCAAAGTTAAGGTGGCATGTGGCGAAGAGGAAGAATATTGCTTTTTAAATCTTGATCATAGCCATTGAAATAACAAACCCTGAATGTTCAGTGTCAGATTGATAGTGGAGGGAGCCCTGTTGCATGCATATTCAGAGTCATCAATGTAACTCTGGGTATGATAGATCTAAAACAGGTCCCTTTAAGGGTGAAAGTAATAGGTTAAAGATTTCCTTTTGATTAAATATTCTGTCCATGCAAGTTTAAACATTTTATTTGATCCTGAATTGTGTTCAAATTTTAGGAGCTTTTAATTTGCATTTCATACTGAGAAATTGCCTTAGCCACCTTACTCGTGTTGAACAAATTGATTTTTTTTCCTTTTTAACAAATGCTTTTACTTGCAGCAATGATTTATCGTCATTTTAATGCACAGCATTTATGTGTTAAATCTGGTTTTACTAATGAGCAGCATCTCATCCAATTGAGTGAAATGGCAATTAGGGGCAATATTAAGTGTTCCAAACTTTTGTAGATGGCTTATATGGTAATAGCAGGTCTTTTTGCTGCTGTTTTTCAAGGAGAGAATCACAGAGAGACAGAGAGAGCCCAGAACATTAAGAACCTCTTTGCAGAGCATGTAGCAATAAAACATTTTCCACTTCAGTGCTCTAATTCAGTTTATTCCTTTTGCAGATGGGTGCAGTATTGGAAAACTCGCCAGTCCTCTTACTATAGCATTGAAGCACTTTACACAGGGTATAAACCCCATTGCAGTCTTTTGGGATTTTGACCTTCTAGATGGACATGGAGACTGGTGGGGAGAAGGGTGCCACATAATTAGCTCTGCAGATAATACTACCACTCTTCATAGTACTCACTTCGGTAACTTTGCAGTGCTAATGGTGAGTATATTACTCCAAAATTTGTTTATGTATGTTTGGGTGTCTGTTTCCTTTTCATCTTCACTTTGTGGCACCTGTTTGTTAATCTTGCGATCGGTTGTATGTGTTATTGCTTTGAAGAAAGAAAGTTAGATGTTGTTGACTTAAAAGAGTAAAGAGGTATCCTCAGCCGCATATCGGGTTATAGGCCTTGTCATGAATGAGTTTTAGTGCCATTATTTAAAAAAAAATATCCAAGTTTTGTCATGGAATTAGTTCAAGTATGAGTTTTTAAAAAGGTATTTCTGGGTCAGATATATGAAATAAACATTTCCTGAGCCCTTTACCTCTCAAAAGGGGGTGTCTCTCCTTGTTTGTGTCCAGCACTGTGTTGATCATACTAATTAGCTGCTGGCATCTGCAACATTGAATCATTTAATAAATGGCAAAGTATAAGGTGGTCTCCTCTGACCTAAGATGGTTTAGCTCTTTCTGGCTGCTGTTGAAATTCATGTATGTATGCTAATGACAGCATCTTTAAAAAACAAACAAGAAAACACAACTAAATGTCTGTTTGTAAAGGAAAACATTTTGCGCTAATACAAGACGGTGGAGGTTCGTCCTCAGTCATACTTGCAGTTTACAATGCAGTTGTTTAACAGTTGTGTTAACCGGAAAGTTAAGACACACTAACATTGAATACTATATCAAATGAAGAAATCGGCACAAATAGTGAATGCAGCATGTGAGAGAGACTGTTAGGGGACATTTTCTGCAACATTCAAAAAAAGCTGTGGAGATCTGTAGTTATTTCAGGGGCAAGCAATATTTATTGATGACTGTACCTTACTACTGAATCTAGTTTCAGGTTTGCTGCATGTGTGCATATGGAAACTGGTACTTATGGATGTTGCTGAAAGGTTTATAGTTGAGTAAATAATGCAGTGTGTGTGTGTGTGTGTGTGTGTAAAGGACAGCAAACACCGACGACAGGAGTTGAGAGGACGTGTGGGGAGAATACCAATCTGCTGCTGTCAGATGGAGCACAGATGTCAGCCAGTCATAGCTTAAGGCTGTGACAATGTGTAGTTAAATACAAATATTACCGCTATCAAATTCCTTCAGTGTTGTGCGATCAGTCCTTTTCACTCATTGCAGATTAGTTTTGAATCAATCTCAAGATCAAGTGCCATCAAAGACACAGGATTTTTTATTTGCTTCAAATAAGTGTTAGCTCTCTCTTATGTGATTCAGAATTCTGCCCTGGTTCCCCAGATTAATTGCCCAAAGCACCACCTGTGGACGCTGCAGATGCCACACCCATTTGGGGCTGATTGATTTGTGTCTTAAGTGATGTACTTAAAACTTTGTTTATAGTTAAAAAGTAGGAGAAATGCTACTCTTCCCTGCCTTTCCCCACAAATATCATGGTCAGATATTATATTATTGCATACATCTTAATTTCACATTCATGTCATTTTGATTGGTGTAGAGTTATGTGTTCTGTACCCTTTTGTGGGACTTTACATACTAAAGATCAAGTTAATGACTTAAGGGTACAACCTTATTGCAGCACATACTGGATTTTTTTTAAAAAATCATAGTGCACTGAAATCAGTATGTTTTTTTCACTCAGTGTTTTCTTGCCCATACTAAACCAATATAATATGGTTCCTCTACATCTTGGAAAACATGCATGTTGCTCTGAACACATTGAACATATGAGATCTTGAGAATTAATCAATAAAAAGCTTAGCAAGCATCTTCAGTTTATATAATTTAAAATGGTCTCCATCCCAGAATGACTCACAATTAGAATTAAAGCTGGAGGTCTGACATGAATTTGGAGGAAGAGTGCTATGTATATTCAGTGAAGGGTATCTATTGTCATCATTGGGATTATTTACTGTGATAACATGTTTTTTCTACTAGCCTCAACAATCATCTTAATTCCTTATGTATTCTCTAATATAAGTATATGAGCAGTAAAACAGTGGGGTATGTATGCCATATAGGATAAGGTTGTGGATGGAGTATTGGAATTGGACTGCAAAAATCAGGATTCTAATCCTTCTCAGAGGTGGAGCTCATGAGATTGCCTTCAGCAGGTCGCCTCACCTACCTCACAGAGCTGCTGAAAGACTTGAATGAGATAATCCCTAAAACACACAAGGATTTGCTCAGCAGGGAAAAGTCAAGCTACTATGAAAGTGTGAGGAGTAGTAGTCCCCTGGGGAGGTCTCCAGGGCAAGCCTGGCTGACAACAGTGTGAGCTTCTCCCATGACACGTCTCACTGGAATGGATGGATGTTGGTGTGGTTATTTTAAAAATATTTGTAATTGCTGGGAGCTGCATTAGGTGGAAGCACAAAAAATCTTAACAAAGCACTGTGTTGAGGGTTAGCTGCAGTAAGACCCATGTGCATTATGGTGGTGAGTGTAGTTTGCATTATTACAAGTATAATGTGAATCCTGCTGTGGAACAAGATGAGGAGGCCTAATTGAGCCCAGCTGTCTGTTGAACTGTTGGCATGCCACCATGTTCTGATTCCTTGTTACTGTTTGGTTATGTGCTAAGGTTACTTGTTTTGGCCTTGAAGTAAACATTCAACTCTTTCTAGAGAATGGCTTCTTCTCTGATCAAAGAAGTCCAGGGTTTATTCTAAAATAAAAGATGAAAATTGGTGATGTTTAAAATTTTAGTATAGCTAGGTGAGAAAGGAATGTATTTTGTAAATAATTATATGCAGCTTGAACCACAAAGGAAGTGGTTAAACATTCATAGCAATAAAGTCCTTTACTGTGTTTTGTTAAACATTTATTAACACACTCATAATTTTTATTAACCATTTTATTGAATGACATGTATTTTGTGGAAAATACAATTTTACATGTAAAGACTTTAGGAAGAAGGATAATGTCCATGAATTACTGGGATACTGCCGGGCATGGCAGGGCTCAAATCAGGATTTCTTTGGATTAGGCATTGACACTGTGTTTCCTTCCTCAGTGGGTTGATGGTTGGAGGAGGGAGCTACAGGCAAGAGATTTGTGCTATGGTCCATAATCCTCTAAAATGGATGACTCACCTAATAGTAAAGGACCGTTTTGTTGCCCCGTAATGTTATAAAGAGATTTGATGCCTGACTGTTTCCTACAGTCTAGGAAGCTTGGCATACAGGGAGTCTTCTCAGTACTCCTTCTACACCTTTGGGCTAGGAACCTCAGGCCCAGCTTGCCTGTGTTCTAGGACTGTCGGGCCTGAATTGCTGGCATACATTTTAAGAGGAGGAAATTAGTGCTTGACAGACATGAAACTGGCACAACAAACGGTACACCATTGCATAAAATTGTTCCTCACTCTTGGTACCCAGGATCCTTATGGCAGATGTTTCTGTCAGTCGGGCAGGGCAAGGGATTATCTTTAGCTATGGAATGAAAAAGGTAGTCCTTCACAAATTCTGCAGCCTGTATTTTCTGACTAATTGATTTGAGAATGATTTGATCATATGGTATTTGATATCACCTCCAGCTCAGTTTTATAGCAAAAAATTTTAATAAATTTTCTAAGGAATCAAGGCATATACAACTCCATATAATTCATGATATATATTTCCATATACAGAATTTAAAGTAATAAAAAATTGAAATTTATAGATACAAGAGGACAGATGCTCACAATCTAAAGTAGGAAAAGGATTAAAGGGACAGATAAGATAAGGGACTTGAAAATATGAATTTTAAAGAGAAATTTGTCAATTATGCAGGTACAGGAACCAGTAAAATAGTTTGAAGAGACTATTGTGAACTGGTAAAAGTACAAACCAAAATGAAAGACAAGAAGAAGATATAAGGAGTAAATACTAGGAACAAATCACTCCATAAGAGGGTGAGGGGAGATTCTGTTTAAAAAAAAGAAAAGTGGAAAACATTAAATGCATCAATATAAAATAAAGGAGCACATGTGGGGAAAGCTGATGAAGAATGGGTGAATAGATTTGGAAAGTTCCAAGACTGCAACTGATAGGATAAAGACCAAAAGCATGTTATCATAGTAATTTCACTGGCTCACTGGTAAACACAGAATGAGTCAGAAGACCTGCAAGAGATAAGTGAAGAGCCAATGAGATGACAGTTCTGCTGTGGAGTAGCAGTAGCAGTATGCAGTTCACTGCTCCTTGAATGTTATCAAACCAGGAATTTCAGTTGTGACAGCAGCATTTAAGAAGTGTTGCTGCTCACTGCAGCTGCAAATGGTTTTTCACTCTGGCCCTCTCCCCCTGCATGTTTCAAGCCACAATCCTATTTTCCTTCCTTCATTCCAAAGGCTGTTCTCTATTTAATCTAAAAGAAATTTTAGCAACCGCATTAATGAAGGATCACATATTCCTGTTACCCCATTGAAGAACCTCCCTTCACTGTTTCAGTAGCTGGAGAAGCACAGATTGTGTTGTTGATGTGCTGTGCTGTACTGCAAGATATCTAGCCATTTGTTGCCAAAGCTCCACACACTCTAGAGCAGTGGTTCACAACCTAGAGTCCTCAGATGTTCTTGGAATAAAACTCTGAGAAGCCTTCACCACTAGCTGTCCTGGCCAGGATTTCTGGGAATTGTAGTCCAAGAACATCTGAGGACTCAAGGTGGGAAACACTGTTTTAGAGCTTAGAACAACATGGCTCATGCTGATGTTCAAAATGACTTGAACTTGGAGTCCACTGAGATGAGGCTTCAACAGCAACAAGGGTGGAGCTGTGCAGAAGTACAGGTATATGGCATGGGTAACATTGATGCTGGAGAGAACCCAAGAGACAAGGGAGTTTGATGAGGTACAGCCAAGAAAAAGGTTAACAAGTTCTGGTGGTTGGACTATCAAAAAGAAACATAAAACAGAATTGGCATTGACAAAAGATGAGAAAAACACATGAAGAGACTACCCTGTTTCTCCGAAAATAAGACCTAACCTGAAAGCCCTAGTATGATTTTTCGGGATGCTTGTAATATAAGCCCTACTCCAAAAATAAGCCCCAGTTAAGTGAAACCCCGCCCTCCACCATTGTGCAGCAACCAGAAAAAGACATGACTGTAAAATAAAACATTCCCTGAAAATAAACCCTAGTGCGTTTTTTAGAGCAAAAATTAATATAAGACCCTGTCTTATTTTCGGGGAAACACGGTAGCTATAGAGATAGCTGAAGATTTATAACCCTGCAGCCACCCCTTCCCTTTTGTAGTAAGTAACTTAGTAATAAGGGACACGTGGTCCCTCTGTAGCACCTCTCTTCTACTGAGTTGACCTCTCTTCCACAGTAGATCCCTAATGGGGAAGCCTTCTAGCCACTGCACAAGCACTTTCCCAACAGATTAGGTGCATCACCGTCTACATTCTTGGCCCTGGGAGGTGAAGAATGGAGCCAATAATTCAGTCTGAGTCTGTAGAGTCATCAGTAAAGATGCTCAGCAAGTTGTGACTGGGTAACTCAGCATTAGGTTGCCCCCAAGGAAGCATGCCTCCTACTTCAATGAGCTCTCTCCTGAGCTCTTGTTAGGCTGAATTCTGACAGCTGATTGCTGTATCACAGATGATCCAAGTAATCCTCTCTCTTCCTTTTTATTCAGAAACCACTTCACACATTATGTTCCTAAGTGGCCAGGAACTAAAGAGCCCAAGACTGTCTAAACAACATCAGGCTTAAACTCTTGACAGTGGAAGCAGGGGAAGCTTTAACTTCACTGCAGTTGTGCCTACAGATGGGCCTCTGTACAGTCTGTCTCATTCCTAGTAAATAGATGCCATTCACTTCTAAGGAAGAAATAAAGCATTGGGCCTGGGGGTCATAATTAGATCACGATCGCCAAGCCACTCCTGGCAGGAAGCGGGATGACAAGCCTCTCTGCCAGATCGAAGAGTGGCTCGGCGATCTCGATCTCCGGCGCGATAGGACGGGAGCGCGGACCCCGCGGCGTTAGTGCATCAGTGAGTGGACCATCCGGCCCCCATGGGGCTGGACCCTCGTTATCTCCACCTGTGCGGGGGTATTCATATACGAATACCCCCATCTCTAGGCATAATCTTGAGAAGGGCAGATGGTGTCCTCTCCCCGTGAAAAGGGGTGATCTGTTTTCAGTTGGGGGGGGTCTCATAAGATAATGCCATGTGCATCTATGCTCAGAACACTGTATTTCCTAGACATCCCTATAGTATGCAAGTTTTCCTTTTGTATAGAAGCCTCAGCAGCCTCTTATAATGACAGGTGTTTTGCTAGTAATGTTTATATATTGGGGAGCGTTCTCTTGAATCAGTGTTCCACTGGTGTTTATATGCAAGAACCAGCCTAACACTCCAGCATGTATTGTGCAGATAAAGAGAAAACTATATAAGCTTCAGTGCCATTCATCAGCTCATTTTTCCTGTTCTGCTTAATCTTTAGAAGCAGGACTGCCATTTTAGAAGAGGACAGATTTAGAACCATCTCTCTCTCTCTCTCTCTCTCTCTCTCCCCCCCCCCCCCCCGCCGCCTTTCTTTCTTACCCACACCAGTGTTTCAGGCTGCATGTGAATTTTTCTCAAGAGCTCTTGCATTTAAGAGCAAACCCTCTATGTGCACACTGGCCAAAATCTTCTTGCCCAGTTATGCTGGCATAATGCCAATGAGGTAATTTTTGGAAGGAAATTGCCTCAAATTAAGAAATCTCCACAGAAATCATCTTTCCTTTGTTCCTTCCCTTGCAAGTGCTGCACAATTTAAAATTATGGACTTATATGATATATAGGTAAAATTAAAAACAAATTAAAATGTTAAGATAATTAGACTGTTCTTTACCAGAAGCGGACTACTTCAATAGCATTATATCAGCCATTTGCTAGATCTCGTTTTGTACATGTGGTGGGGCATAAGTTGCATGCCCAAGAGTGCTGCATTGACTGAATTTCTCCACAGTCATAGAAAATTTCTCCTGTAACCAAGTAGCCCCATTTTAATTTGACTCTTCTTTGATTTCCTACTTCACTTCTAAGTCTATTAAATGACTTCCAGATGGTCCAGCTAGTAGATGGGTTTGGTGCTGTATTACCCTTTTTTTGTCATTATATGCTAGCACCTCTCGATGTACTTCTGGAGGGGCAATGCCAGCCAAATAATGAACTTTTTCAATGGGAGTAGGTTTCAGGCAAACTGTAATAATCCAGCATAATTCAGATGTCATTGAATCCCACCACTTTGCCATTCCTACATCTTCTTATGGCTTCCTCTAGTTCCGCCAATATGAAAGTAGTAGAAAGTTCATTGGATTCACTCTGAACATCCCTTTGATGTTTCATTTTCCGTATCTGTTGGTTGGTTTTCCCTTCCAGGAGCAGTTGGTGTGCTATTTGATTGGAGGTTGTATTTACATACGGTGTCCTTTTGTTACGATCGTTGTTCAGTCTTTTCAGTAGTTTCCAAGCTTTCTGGCTGATTCTTGCCACGTCAAGCTCTGTTGTAGTGTCTATCCAGCAAGTTCTTTTTGTTTCTGCAACAGCCAAGATCAAATTTCTTCCAGCTTTTACTGTATGTGTACCAAAAGGATTTTCTTCTGAGTGTGAAATCTAATCTTAAGTACTGGACATAGAAGAAGCCTCCACGAAGAGTGGATAAGCATTGCGAGTACACTTGGGCATCCCCTGGGCAACGACATGCAGCCATCCAATCCTTCACTTCCAGAAGCACTGCACTATAAACTTGCTGATGAGCAAAATGACCCACAGACATGATTTGTTGCATTACTGAGTCATGTGACTCAGTGTGCAACTGATAAGGTCTGCAGTGATTTCTGAATTGAGGCAATTTGCTTCCAAAATTTATGCCTTTTGCATAGTTTTGTGAGAGGATTTCAGCCACTGTGACTATTGTTATATGCCATTAATGGGGTCTGTGCACACTGTGGGTATTCCAAAAGAGAAATATCCTTTTTCCCCCACAAAGAAGGAAAAAAGGATCACTATTTTACTTCCATTTATAACATTGCTCCAATCATTATGAGTTTTTAAAAGTAAATTATTTTAGTTAATCCTGGAATTGTGGTGGGGTTGCAATTTAATTTCGTGTATGTCAGAGAGTGGGGCTTTGCTGAGGCATTTGCCATCCCATCCTAAAACCCCTGGAATAGTGTCTCTACATTGGAGTATGGATGAGCACCATCTAGATATTTACTTGGCAATAAAAATCAAGTCATAGGCCTTGAATGCCCATATATTATGTAACGTTATGGGTCCCTTGAGCCTGATAACATTAAACCTGTGCCAGAAATCATTACCATGTAGATTAGAAGCTTATGTGTTTGTAAATGCCATGTTTAGATAGATATTACTTATCATGTGTCCAAAGACTGGACAATTCAGTCTGCAGGAAGAGGAGACATCCTTTCCCAACTTGTTGAGAGAAATGGGTATATAAAATTCCCATCTTCTTGAAGTTTTATGTGCAGTTTAAATATTTGATGAAACCTAGAGCCTGACAGCCTTTAAAACGAATTTGTTTACAAGCTTGATTTCAGATTCCTGTTGCTGAAATCAGTAGTCAACTGCTCATCTTTTTAGCACTTCCGGGAACAAAAGAACTCCCTTGTGGATTGCCACGAAACAATAGCAAAACTCAATCATGTGTTGAACAAAAAAATCACTGATTTATATGTATCAATGAATGGGGGGGCAGTTATGTTGAAATTATTGTTGTGAGGTTTTAAAAATTATTTTACATCAGACTTTTCCTCAGTTTGGTGTCCTTTAGATGTCTTGATCTACCACTCCCATCATTCTACTAGGTGAGATGATGGGAAGTGTAGTGCAGCACAGTCTGGAGGATGCCAAGTTGAGAAAGGCTGTTTCAGGCTGTGGCTGCAATCTATAAACCCATTATCTTGGGATTGATTCGATATATTGAATTCAGATTCCTTTTAACCTGGAGGCAAGTAGTTAGGGCATGTCAGACTTCCTAGTGATTTCTCAAGCAGTAGCCCAGAGTCTTCACCCCTCCTGTCTTCTTTCCAAAGCAGTATTTGTTAAACAAGTTTGTATCTTTTTGTTTCCCTCTATAAATGTACCCAATCGCCCTTCCTATTATACTTTGGTTGATTTTTCCCAAAAGATTTCCATTTGTTTTCTAGGATTGGGCCACCTCTTGATAGGGACAATCCCCATCTGCTCAATTCCAGTGTACAACAATTATCCCTGTTGAGTTAGATACATCAGGCACCTTGTTCAGTGCCTTGACTCACTACCATGACCTTCTTCTTGGTGAGAGATGAAATCCAAGCTAACCCTGAACTACTTGGGATGGTTTGTTAAACTAGGGAACATTCAGGACGATGGGGCATGTCAGCTCAACCAGTATCTCATTCCAAAAACTTTTTTGTCATTCCTGTTGTTGTCTTTCCTCTTCCGCCTACACTGTCATCAACTTCAAGGCATGAGAGGAGTTTGATGAAATTATATTAGGCAGAATAATGGTTATAAACGGAATTGCTGGATAGTTCAGTGGTTTAGTCTCTGCCTGCTGAGCCAGAGGTTGGGAGTTTGATTCCCCACTGTGCCTCCTTGAGAAGGGCTGGACTCAATGATCCATAGGTTCTCTTCCAGCTCTGCAGTTTGAAGGTGGTTGTTGTTGCTGTTGTTATTAATTATCCCTCTAATTATCCCCTACAACAGGTGATAGAGAGGCTAACTCCCTGGCTTATAGACTTGCTTCCCTTCCTTCAAATGTGGAAGGAGCAACAGGAGATGGGCAAGGTTAACCTGAGATATCAAAGTAGAGCGGGGGTAAATGCAGCACTGGGTGAGGACAGTTGACTGTCATAGAGGGCTGGAGGAGTATAAACCAAGGAAAGAAGTAGTTGTTGATAAGATGTGGGGTGGGGGACATGGAATGTAAACAGTTCAATATTATGAGATAACAGAGAAGAAATGAAAGTAGCTGAAGACATTTCTTCTGTCTGAGGCTTCATTTCCTATTAATAACTTACAAAGAATCAATACTGGTCGCATCTCAAAAGTTGCCAGAAATTCTGAGAAAGTAATGGCTGATTTTGCAAAGTGTCCTCCTTCCTTCTGGGATGTAATTAGTCACGAAAAACAGAAAAGGACGCAGATGTTTGTAAGTAATTAGCAATACTGCAAATGTGTCCATAAAATGTGTCCCAATGTGTCCATAAAAATGAAGGGTTTCATCTAGTAGTAGTTATGCCTTAGGGGAGAGTGCTCCTGGTTGTACAAGGCCATCTTGACCCATCCCACCCATTCACATAAACCTCCTGAAAAGCTGCTCCAGGGCCCTGAAAAATTGTTCAGAACAGAACGGAGTGGAAGGTTGCAATTAAGTACAAAGGATCAATGAAAATTGTGTGACTTTCATGGATGTACGAACTGCCAAACCAGGAGCTGACAAGACAAAAGGTCAGTGGGTCACCCTGCCCTGTTTCCACCATTCTTGGATCTCTATGAGCTACACATGATCCAGTTTTTCAAAGTGGAAGTGGCTAAAATCACTCTTACCTTTTAAGAAAGGGGGCGGCTATTTCAGGCCCAGACAAAGTGTAAGGGGCCTGAAATAACCTTTTCATGTGTATTCCCTTTTAATATGTGCCATCATGTCACACCCAACTTACAGCAACCCTAACAGAGCTTTTAAGGTAAGAGAGATATTTAAGGGGTGGTTTTACCAGTGCTGTACTCCCTCACAATAAGTTTCCATGGCTGAGTAGGGACTCGAACCCAGCTCTCCTGAGTTCTGACTCACCACTCTATCCATTACACCACACTTGGTGTCCACTAAATATGTGTAGCCTATTTTAAAAAAATACAATCATGCCTGTTGAAGTGTTCTGAGGGCAGAACTGTCCATTTTAAGGCTGCGTAATTGCTACCTCTACACTGATATTGGGCAGAACGCTGAATCTGCTATATCTCAGTGTATATACCAGCGTATGCATGGCCCTTTCCCACATAGAATTCTTCAGATTATTCTGAAACTGGGAATAATGGTTTCCTTGTCCAACTGAAACAAGAAACTATGTTTCATTGGAGATGTCCTGGTTTATTTGCAGCTTGTGCAAATGGAGGAACCATGAAAGTTAAATCAAGTTTGGAAGGTGTTTCAATATCCTAACCATAGATTCACAGAGGAGATGAAGCATGGAAACTTGATTTGACTGCATTGCTTTATCCCAGAAAGGAAGGAGCTCTGTACCATAAATGGAGGAACACAATGATATAGGATGTATGTGGCAAAAATCTTCAGGATGTCCTGTCTTTATAAAATGAGATGTGGTCACCTATAGGTAAAGGTTCCCCTTGACATTTAGTCCAGTCATGTCCGACTCTAGGGGGCGGTGCTCATCCCCGTTTCCAAGCCGTAGAGCCAGCGTTTGTCCGAAGACCGTTTCCGTGGTCATGTGGCCAGCGCGACTAGACACGGAACGCCGTTACCTTCCCACCGAGGTGGTACCTATTTATCTACTCGCATTTACATGCTTTCAAACTGCTAGGTTGTCAGGAGCTGGGACAAGCGACGGGAGCTCACTCTGTCGTGTGGATTCGATCTTACGACGGCTGGTCTTCTGACCTTGTAGCACATAGGCTTCTCGGTTTAACCTGCAGCGCCACCACGTCCCTTCATGGTCACCTATACATATAGGTAATAGAGATGGGGGTATTCGTATACAAATACCCCCACACAGGTGGCAATAACGAGGGTCCAGCCCCCTGGGGCCGGACGGTCCACTCACAATTGTGCCGCTGCCGCGAGCTCCGGCATCCTTCCTATCACTCTGGAGCTCGCGATCGGCTCGCCGCTCCTGGGAAGAGGCGAGATGACAAGCCTCTCTGCCAGGTCGAAGAGTGGCTCACAGATCACAAGCTCCGGGGTGATAGGAAGGATGCTGGAGCTCGCGGCACCAGCGGAATTGTGAATGGACCGGCCGGCCCCAGGGGGCTGGACTCTCGTTATCGCCACCTGTGTGGGGGTATACGAATACCCCCATCTCTAATAGGTACGTAACTATTTAATTTGGGGTGAAAGATGTATACAGAGTATGTATATCCCAGTAGAAGAATCATGGTCTTTGTCATAGAAAAAAGAACAGTGTCCCTCAGCAGTATAAAGAGTGACACATTTATTGTTGCATGAGTTTTTATAGGCTAGATCATCAGACACAACACCAAATGTCAGCTGCAAAGGTCCATAGTGATTTATTTCTCTCCACCCACCCTCTACATTTCTAGACTTAAGTACCCTTCAAATTGCCCATTCCTCAGTGGCACAAAGATTTATATATAATTTGCCCATATTATGCATTTTTTTCTGTTTCAGACTACTTTTCTGCAAGGAGGAGAAATAAAAGCCCTATAATTTTATTTAAAAACAGAACTGGAATAGAATAATTCCAGTAAAAATCAGAGTTTAATTACCATTTTCCAATTGTTTATCTACATAGGCTTTATTCTCTGTTTCTTTTTCTATTCACAACTGTGATAAATATTTATTCCTCTTATTTATTCTTTCCTTTCCTAAAAACCCAGATATTCATTGCCAATTACCAATATTCATGACCTCTAGATTCTCCTCTAGGAAATAAAATCAGAAAACTGCTTTGTTCTGATATGATGTACAATTACACTACTTAGCATACTGCATGGAAAAATTATCTTTATCTTTGGCTTGCTTTTTCTCTCAGGGGATCATGCAGGAGAGGCTGACAGATCAATAAGATTTAATTATCATTAAAAGGCAGACAAGATTAATTTATCATGTATCTGTAATGAAATCAGTTTTCTGCGTACAGAACTGAATAAAGGGAATTTTACAATGTCACTAATACGTTGTATTACTTTAGCTTAAAGTTTCATCGCTTGACAGGTTTACTGGGTAAGATCAGCACTGAGCTCGAGATAACATTTTCACTAGTTTAAAATGAAAAGCGCCTTTTAAAGCTTGCTGGTTCATGAGCCCTTCTGAAGGCAAAATGGCTACCGAACAAGACATATGGCATTTGCTTTCATGGAAGCACTTAAGCATAACATGATGAGATGAATCCTGTATGCGCATTCTTACTCACAGCTAAAGGTCCTTGAATATGCTAATTGAGACTGAATACTTGAACAGTTATCCCCTGTTGCTATTTTCTGCATATTTTCTCCTAATGTATTTCAGGCAGCCACTGTAGCCATCATGTTTGTAACTGGGTTATCCCTCCCCCTTTTAAATATACTTTTATTGGTTTATTTATTTTTCCTTTTACAAGACTAGGCATAATAGCAGTATCGAGGAAGTGCTTACCTTGTTGCTTGCTGGAAATCATTTTGTTACTGCTGTAACATTAGATAGGTTTCTAAAGTGAAAATGGCCTGTAAACAGAACCCAGGACTTCAGTGCTCTATAGCCCATATCAGTGATTACATTACTGAAAGCTAGAAGCTACTGCCACTGCTGTTGGTGTGAGTTTTTTTTTCCTTGCAGAGCAATCAACAGTGGCAGGCGGCAGCGCTGCTGTCAAACGCTAAGGTTGCAATACAAGGTACACATCCCTAGCATTTTTTGAGGTATAAATGGGTACATGAAAGCCACTAAAGCACGCCTGAGCATCATTACAATCAAATTCAGGGCTTTCAGTTAAACCTATACTGTCCAGAGGTTTTTAAGTGTCTCAGGCAAAGCCAATCCAGAGAACCCTTCTTTTAGACACAGCATAACTGCTTGTCAGTGTGGCCTTCGAATTCAAGACATAATGTGCAAAGGCTGAGGCAGATTGCCCTTCCACTGAATGAGAGAGAGAGAAAGAGACAGAGATAAAGCTTTTTATGCACATAAAATTGGCCTTGGAAATGCAGCTTCCTATTGCAAATGAAAGACTGCTTTTGCTGAGCAAATGTGGCATAGAATTGCTAAAGTAAACTGAGATCCAGAAATAGAATGGGTGACAGTTCAGTTCATGGTAATATTGTGTGATTAGGGTACTATGCTAATCCAGCTACCTAAAGAAAAACCTGCAATGTATGGATATTCAGAAACTGAAGTAAGCAGTGATACTACTTCGGAAGGGCATAGATAAATGGAAGTACAGTAGGACCCCCATATCTGCAGGGGTACCACAGCCCTATGTGCAGCATACAAGGGGCGAGCCTTGTGGTCTTTATCCTGCCCCTTTGTGGCCTTTGCCCCACTTACGTGTATGTTGTATATAGGGTTCGCTATTATCTGTGGTTTCAGGCATTCATGGTAGATCATGGAATGGATCCCCACAGATATGGGGTCCCATTTTGTCGAAGATCAGTACAGCAGCAGAGAATTTTCATATAGTCATTTATCATCCATTAACTGTTGCATAAGGTGGTAACTTACCTCTGTGAAAGCAGCTGTCATAAAGCATCAGAGACTGAACTTCCTTTTCCCTGGACATCAGCTGATGCACAGTACTTTCCGTGGAGGTCATTCATGTGTTCAAGCGGTAGAATTTCAAGCAAAAAGTTTTAAATAAACTGACAGAACATGGACTGATAGACATACTGTTGTGAACTCAGCCCAGAAACCTAGAGCTTATCAGAGTTTAACCACCAAACCATTCCTTTTGAACATGAAGTAACCTGATGGCACTTATCCTATTCCATCTTGGTCTAATTCTCCAATTCCAGATTTCTTTGTTCTGCTTCCTGAAGTAAACAATCGTCCTTACCCTGTGATATAAAAAGAAGCATCTGTAACATAGACAGGTCACGAAATGAATAAATGAAGTTTTGTGTGGCATCTTCATCTGCATCCTGCAGGAGGAAGCATATATGGATGTGTTAACAAAGACCGTATATAAGCAAAGGGCACATGAGGACTTAGCTCTGTTTGGAGGACTCAGGAAGCAGCTCATGCTCATATTTACTATACACCTGTGAGTTGAGCAGCATAACAGACTCAAAGCAAGCAAGGAACAAGCAGCAGTGTGATGATGAGTTAGTTGGTCATAACCTACAGTGAGAGAATATATTTGCAAGGGAATTTTTTTGCTTTCTCACTTTCACTTTTTAGCAGTAGCAGCAAGAATGTGAAAAATCCAGAAGCTGTGCTGTTTCAGTCATGCCTCATGTAATGCAGAGACTGA
Source organism: Intellagama lesueurii (assembly GCA_037013535.1). Taxonomy (NCBI): domain Eukaryota; kingdom Metazoa; phylum Chordata; class Lepidosauria; order Squamata; family Agamidae; genus Intellagama; species Intellagama lesueurii. The sequence continues at coordinate 188,214,656 of JBAJHW010000003.1, read as the reverse complement.
GGACTGTCTCAATTCTGGACTCTCAATTTTCCGCCTTTAGAAGACTTACAGTATAGCATTTTCACAGAAGGGTTATTGCTGTGTTAGGGGGGGAAAGGTTGATAGTAGGTTTATTTATTTTATTTATTTATTTATTGGATTTTTACCCCGCCCCCCCAGACAAAGTCTACTTGGGGCGGCTTACAAATATTATAAAACATCATTATACAATAAATATAAAAAATCATTAAAACATCATAATTTTAAACAATTAAATTAAATCAATACCAAGATGGGAATGATTGAAAAGACAAAAAAATAGAAATCAGTTATTGACTGAAAGGAAGGCCTGCCTAAAGAGCCAGGTTTTAAAATGGCTTTTAAAAACACCCAGCGAGGGTGCCAGACGGATCTCTGTTGGGAGATCCATAGCCGAGGGGCCACTGCCGAGAAGGCCCGGTTTCTTGTTCTTTCTTTCCGGGCCTCTCTCGGCGTTAGGCCCCTCAGCCGTCCCTCCTGGCTATGCCGAGTGATTCGGGTAGATCTAGGTGGGAGAAGACAATCTGCCAAGTATCGAGGTCCCAAACCGTTTAGGGCTTTATACGTCATCATTAAAACTTTGAAGTCAATGCGGAAACGAATGGGCAGCCAATGCAAGGCAGCCAGAGTGGGAGAGATATGCTGATATTTTCTCACCCCACTAAGAAGTCTGGCCGCCGCATTCTGCACCATTTGAAGTTTCCGCATCAATCTCAAAGGTAGCCCCACGTAGAGCGCATTACAGTGGTCTAATCGTGAGATTACGAGCGCATGGACAAGAGTAGTGAGGGCCCCACCATCAAGATAGGGTCGCAGCTGGGCAATCCACCATAGATGGAAATAAGCGGAGCGGGCCACGGACGCCACCTGAGTTTCCATGGTAAGCGCCGGGTCCAGATGTATCCCCAAGCTGCGAACCTCACTCTTTGCGGTGAGAGTCGTCCCCCCAAAAGAAAGGGAGCCACCCAAACCGCTAACGGAGGGACCACCCACCCTCAGGACCTCCGTCTTGTCCGGGTTTATGTGAGGGTTATATCATTGCTGATCTGTTTTTAAACATGTTGAGCCTCTGGTGCTGCCTATAAGGCACCCATAGCTGGGTCTGTAAAATTAGTGGGAACAATAATAGGCTATTAAAACAGATGAGAGGGAGGAGCAGGCCATTGACTTCTTTTTCCCCTTCTGATCATGGCGGTTGGGGGGAATTTGAGTAAGAAAGCAGCTTCAGAAAGCAGCCCATGCTAATATTCACTACATGCCTGTGAGCTAAACAGCATGACAGAATCAAAGCAAGAAGGGAACAGGCAGCAGTGTGATGTCGGATTATTCTGGTCAGTGTAAGAGCAAAAGTCTTGCAAGCAGAGAAGGTGATGGTAGCAGTTCTCCTTGCTGGCCTCTCCATTAGTACTGGAGGGCATGACTACTTGTAGCAGACTATGGGCATTTCAATGTTTTCTGGTGTTATGTGAGGTTCATGGAGACTTCAATATGGAGTTGTTTAATTTTATATTTTATTATTGAACATGTTATGAAATTCTTTTTAGGTGGGTAAATGGCTACTGAAACCTTGGCTTGGAAACAGGGTATAGATTAAATAAATGCTACCAAATCAGAGGATCATGGTGTTGTCCAAGCAAATTGCAAATTTGATTGAGTTTATTTACTTTTGGCAAAGAAATGTTAGCACATCTCTGTAGCCTGTCTCACTGCCTTTGGTGCCCCTATGGGCAGGCTGGGATAAGAAGCTGTGGCCAGCACTTGGATTGTCCAGTGACAGATCTGATGACTCAAAACTGCATCAAACCCTGTATACCATAGCTGTTGTAGCTGCATTTAACTCAGATTCAAACCCAAACTTCCTGACTTTTATGTCTTTTCTCTTTGCCTACCTCCTCCTTTTGCCCAGATTGGTGCAGTTGATGAACTCAGCCCTTAGAGGGATGCCTTCAAATCAGAATGTTGTCTATAATTGTGGTGCAGCTGTCATTATCTTGTGCTTATCCTGTGCTTTTTTGGAAAAACAAATCCATGGAAAGCAGTGAAGCAGAAGAGAAGGGAGAGCAAGGAATCCAGAGACCTGACCTAATTTTGACTGCAAGCTTTGTGAAAGATTGGCAAGCATTTCTTGGATGAAAGGATTCATCATTGTTTACCAAACTGAGGTCTTGTGCCTTACAGTGCAAGATTCGGTGGGCTTGTGTCCTCCATCTGCTACAGTTTATTTGAGAAGTGAAGCCCTGAGTTCATTTCAGGCTCTCACTTCTACACAGGATCAAAGAATTAATCAGAAGCCAAAATTCACGGAAAGAGAAGACAGAGGTGAATTGGAGGCTTTCCCCCTAACCACTGTTTTATCTGAGTAGAACTCATCATGTAAAAAAGTGGTTAACATTAGCAAAGTATTGGATTCCCCTTTGAGTTCATAGCTCCTATAGGGAGATAGGAAATGTGGTTAACTAAACCCTGTCATTGCCTTTGTATACAAATTTGTTAACTGAATACAACTTTGTTGCCTTTCTCTCAATGGAGGGAGCCAGCACAGGTCATAGTGGTTTAAAGCAATGTAATCATGCACGGTTTAAAAAATACAGTGATCAAATTCCTGTTGCTTAAGGTAGTAAATTGCACTAGAGTAGGCCTATTGAATCAATGGAGATTTAGTGAGTCAGCTCCTCCATACATTCCATTGATTCACTTGGGCCTACTGTAATTGCAACTTACTATGCTACACTGAACAACAGGACTTTGACCAGTGGGATATACTATTTAAAAACTATTGCACAGAAAGCGGTATCAAAATCTGCACTACAAATTTTAAAATACACATGATAAATGGCCGCAAAAAAACCCAAAATCTTTTGGTATAGCTCTGCTCAAGGAAAAAGAGGAGTGCAGCAACTGGTGTCCTATTCATGTAGACTTCTATAAAACTGATTGGTTGTTTTTTATCTTGCTTGGCAGGATCAGAAGACAGTGTGGCCCCTCTCCCAGTATCCTGGGGAGTTCCTGCACCCTGTGGTCTATGCATGTACGGCTGTCATGCTGCTGTGCCTTTTTGCTTCAATAATCACCTATATTGTGCATCACAGGTAAGAAGACAGATGCCATTTGTTAGCATTAACTTCCTTTCTTTTCCTTTGCATAAAAGGTGTCGTAAACCAGTGATTCTCAACCTCTTTTTCTTTTTGGGGGGACTTCATCTCCCAGAATTCTTGATCATTGGTTGGAGCTTCTGGGAACTGACGTCCAAAACAACTGGAAGAGCAACAATTGAGAACCACTGCTGTAAAGTACTCTCCCTCACTCACCCCATCCACCCATCTAATGCTTGAATGCGCCAACACTATAGCAAAGGGTGTCCCACACAGTATTCTGGGTAATCTCAATTCATCTTCTCCCTATACCTGTGCTTCTTATACTGAGCAGGAGGGAGAGCTCTAGGCTGCCTTTTTCCAGAAGAAGCAGAAGGCCTGGCCAGATGATTCTCCATCACCCTCTGGATATGTTTGCCTTTTAAAATCCTTTGCAGCAGCAGGCTCTGACTGCAAAACCCCTCAGGTATAATTCAGTATTTCACAGAATAAGAAGTTACTGTGCAACTGGAGGCAGTGAAGGCAGTTCTTTTCCCCCCTCACTTCCTCTCTCACTTGCACATAAAGGTCCAGATGTTATGGGTAGTGGCAGGTGGAATAGGATTTATCATGGTAAACGCCTCCCACTTTTCAGCTGCCCAGAAATTTTCACCTGCCCAGAACTGGAGCTTTTTTAAAATTAGAAACCTTGAGAGGCACCAACCAGAGCCAAATGTAAAATAGTGCATTAGGCAGTTTTGGCTTTAGTGGGTGGCTCCATTTTGGCAGGTGCGGGGGTCAGTTTGTCCCCTTCTCCCCATGCTTGTGGGCCTGCTACCTCTGCCCGTCAACACAAATTGGCAGAACCACACCATTGAAACTCAGCAGTAGAATCAGCCATCTCCCTATTATATTCAGCTTTCCCTTCCAGAAAGGGAAAGCAACACTCTGCCTGGCAGACTGGGCAGGCTTTATGAAGTGGGTGGATGTTCTGACACCCTCAGGCACCATGAAGAACTACTAGAGTTACTGGCAAAGTTACTTGCCATCCACCATCAAATTTTGGTAGTAGCAAGAACTTGTTGGCTTCAGTGGTTCAGTGCAGCACCTTGACCTTTGAAAGCTGCTCAGCCCCACTACCAAAAAAAAAAAAAAAAAAAAAAAAAAAAAAAATCATCATCAGTTCCAGGTCTGAACATCTGCATGAGAGACAACAGGAGTAACAGTTTGGGGAACCCCATCACATGAGAGTGTCCAAAGAGTGGGGCAGAAATGCAGGAAATAAATATTGATTCTGTTGTTAATCAAGCTTAATGTAAAAACCACAATTGCTGTTCTGTAGGTAGTATATCTCTCTGTGGGTTTGTTTGCATAACAGCCTCTTAAAAGTTGCTTCAAGCTCTGTTTTGTTTACACATTCAAAAAGCTAATGGAATGCTTAAAAAAATAGAGTGGAACAAAGCAGAGAGAGGGGGGGGGCAGCCTCTGGTTAAACAAAGCAATTGACTTGCATGTGAGTTCTCTCTGGATTAAGTGATCATGCAGGTAATGACTATAACTATTCAAAGGGCAGTAGTCTGCAGTAAGAGTGACCTAAGAAAGAGATGAGACCCAAACATCTAGCAATTCTGTAACACTTCTATTCATGAAAGCAAAGTAAGCTAGGGAAGAACCACAATTTTGGCTCCACTGTTTCTAAAATGACTTTCCATACCTTTCATCCCCCCACCCCCCAAAGCAGCCCCGTGATTCATTTTTGAGATGTCCGTGATAATGATGTGACTTTGTCTTTCTGTTAACTTTCAACAGCACCATTCGAATCAGCAGGAAAGGCTGGCACATGCTTCTCAACTTCTGCTTCCATACTGCGCTCACGTTTGCTGTGTTCGCTGGTGGAATAAATCGTGTAAAATATCCAATTATCTGTCAAGCGGTGAGTGCCTGCATTGCAATTAGCATTTATTTTATAATGAAACAAAAGGTATGAATTGCACATATTAATGACCCTTTGTGCTCTTCATTTGGTTGGAGGCATTAATCTGTTCTAAAAACTGTAAAACTAAACCACTGTCTGAAAAATTTAAGTCTGAACGCTGAAAGATCAGTGCAGTTAGGAGAGTGAATCTGGTTTGTGGGGGCATGAGAGACTCTTGAACAAGTTAACCGTAACTATGTTTACATAAAATCATAGTAGGCTGAATTTAAAAGAGGAGACCCATTAAGACCCATTAGGGTTAATTCAGGACTAATTAAGATCTAATGTTTGGGGGTCTACTCAAAGTGAATCTTGACCTAGATCCAACTCACTCATTTCAGTAGGGCTTGTCTAGATATAAGTATACTTAGCATTGTATCCCAAGTATATTAACTGCTTCCTGTGTTGTTGTTTCCCCTCCATATTTTCAGTGCAAGTTAATGTGTCCTCACATTTGCTTTAGAAATACGTTGAGTGTATTTTTATTTTACCTTGAGATCTCGTACTAAGAGTGCTTTTGTTGAGTATTTCTAAGCCTTTTAAATTATCCTATCAGTACTCAATGGGTACTATTACTCAGTGCAATTGTAAGTATCTTGTTACAAAAATAGATTGTGTCTTGAATTAATTGAGATAGTGGAAGAGCCAGAGCTTTGCTTTCAGGTTTCAGACAGAATTCAAAATGAAGCTACATTTTAGATTAGTGTTTTCTTTTGCTTTTAAAGTCAATTCATAACTGCATTCTCTTATTCCTCCACTCTCCAAGCAGTTGTATTGGGCTGGATCTAAACATCATCATACTTAGAGTTTATCTGTGAAAATCAATAGGTCATGACTGGCTTTCATCCCATGATTTCAGTGAGTCTACTTTAAGGCCATAACCGTTGTGGTGTCGTGGCTAAGGTGGTGGATTAGGATTTAGGAGACCTGGTTTGAATCCATGCTTGGCTGCGGAAACTCACGGAGGGGGGGGGGAAGCGGGTGTTGTTAACTTGTAAAACCACTCCTTAGATATCCTGCCTAACTTCAAAGCCCCATTAGGGTCTCTATAAATCATTTCCAACTTTGTGGCACAGTAGGTTGTTGTTAATTAAAGATGGCTGAAGAAGATGAGATATTTGTACAATCATGGGTGCTGGAGGGAAAACAGATATACAGTATGTCACAGACGTGAGTACACCCCCTCACATTTCATAAATATTTTAGTATATCTTTTCATGTGACAACACTGAAGAAATGACTCTTGGCTACAATGTAAAGCAGTGAGTATACAGCTTGTGTAACAGTGTAAATCTGCTGTTCCCTCAAAATAACGCAACACACAGCCATTAATGTCTAAACCGCTGGCAACAAAAGTGAATACACCCCTAAGTGACAATGTCCAAATTGGGCCCAAGTAACCGTTTTCCCTCCCTGGTGTCATGAGACCCGTTAGTGTCACAAGTCTCAGGTGTGAAGGGGGAGCAGGTGTTATCGCTCTCACTTTCTCAGACTGGTCACTGGAAGTTCCACCTGGCACCTCATGGTAATGAACTATCTGAGGATCTGAAAAAACAAATTGTTGCTCTACATAAAGATGGCCTAGGCTATAAGAAGATTGCCAAAACCCTGAAACTGAGCTGCAGCACGGTGGCCAAGACCATACAGCGGTTTAACAGGACAGGTTCCACTCAGAACAGGCCTTGCCATGGTCGACCAAAGAACTTGAATGCCCGTGCTCAGTGTTATATCCAGAGGTTGACTTTGGGAAATAGGCATATGAGTGCTGGCAGCATTGCTGCAGAGGTTGAAGGTGTGGGGGTGGGGGATCAGCCTGTCAGTGCTCAGACCATACGCCGCACACTGCATCAAATTGGTCTCCGGGGCTGTCATCCCAGAAGGAAGCCTCTTCTAAAGATGATGCACAGGGCTTGAAAAATGCACTTGTCCACTCGTCTGTGACGAGTGAAAAAACGCTGCTTGACGAGCCACAGCTCCTTGCCTCCTTACCTTCCGCCCGTCTCTCTCTCTCTCTGATCCTGCAGTCCTCCCCTTCCCCCCCTCCCATTGCAAAAGGAAAACAGCCCTCTTCTCGCGAAAAGAGAGTTCGAGTGGCACATAGATATATAGTTCTGCAGGACAATGTAGAGTAGTCCCATGCTGGAGAATATGGGTTAAGAGGCCGGGCGATTTTGCTTTCAGTTTTATTTTTGCTGGAGACAGAAACTGATTAAATGTTTATATAATATTTTGATGGAACAAAAAATGGAAGATGAAATTGTGAAATATCACAGATATGGAAACGAAACATCAAAATGACTAAATCAATAAGCTTAAAAGAAAATGTTTATAAAATGTTAGATGGTACATAACACCAGAGAAACTAACCAAAATGTATAAAAATGTATCCAATGAATGCTGGAAATGTGAAGAGAAAGTAGGAAGTTTTTTTCATATGTGGTGGACGTGTAGTAGGGCTAAGGACTTCTGGAAAATGATACATGAAATTGTGGAGAAAATTTTACGGGTTAAAATTGCTTTAACACCAGAGGTTTTTCTATTGAACATGATTTTGTTGTTGTTTAGTCGTTTAGTCGTGTCCGACTCTTCGTGACCCCATGGACCAGAGCACGCCAGGCCCTCCTGTCTTCCACTGCCTCCTGAAGTTGGGTCAAATTCATGTTGGTAGCTTTGATGACACTGTCCAACCATCTCATCCTCTGTCGTCCCCTTCTCCTCTTGCCTTCACACTTTCCCAACATCAGGGTCTTTTCCAGGGAGTCTTCTCTTCTCATGAGATGGCCAAAGTATTGGAGCCTCAGCTTCAGGATCTGTCCTTCCAGTGAGCACTCAGGGTTGATTTCCTGCAAAATGGATAGGTTTGTTCTCTTTGCAGTCCAGGGGACTCTCAAGAGTCTCCTCCAGCACCACAATTCAAAAGCATCAATTCTTCGGCGGTCAGCCTTCTTTATGGTCCAGCTCTCACTTCCATACATCACTACTGGAAAAACCATAGCTTTGACTATGCGGACCTTTGTCGGCAAGGTGATGTCTCTGCTTTTTAAGATGATGTCTAGGTTTCTCATCACTTTCCTCCCAAGAAGCAGGCGTCTTTTAATTTCGTGGCTCCTGTCACCATCTGCAGTGATCGTGGAGCCCAGGAAGGTAAACTCTGTCACTGCCTCCATATCTTCCCCTTCTATTTGCCAGGAGGTGATGGGGCCCGTGGCCATGATCTTAGTTTTTTTGATGTTGAGCTTCAGACCATTTTTGGCGCACTCCTCTTTCACCCTCATTAAGAGGTTCTTTAATTCCTCCTCACTTTCTGCCATCAGAGTGGTATCATCTGCATATCTGAGGTTGTTGATATTTCTTCTGGCAATCTTAATTCCGGCTTGGGATTCATCCAGTCCTGCCTTTCGCACGATGTATTCTGCATATAAGTTAAATAAGCAGGGGGACAATATACATCCTTGTCGTACTCATTTCCCAATTTTGAACCAATCAGTTGTTCCATATCCAGTTCTAACTGTTGCTTCCTGTCCCACATATAGATTTCTCAGGAGATGGATAAGGTGGTCAGGCACTCCCATTTCTTTAAGAACTTGCCATAGTTTGCTGTGGTCCACACAGTCAAAGGCTTTTGTGTAGTCAATGAAGCAGAAGTGGATGTTTTTCTGGAACTCTCTGGTTTTCTCCATAATCTAGCGCATGTTAGCAATTTGGTCTCTAGTTCCTCTGCCCCTTCGAAATCCAGCTTGTACTTCTGGGAGTTCTCGGTCCACATACTGCTGAAGCCTGCCTTGGAGGATTTTGAGCATAACCTTGCTAGCGTGTGAAATGAGTGCAATTGTACGGTAGTTGGAGCATTCTTTAGCACTTCCCTTCTTTTGAGATTGGGCTTGAACATGATACCACCCACAATTGAAAAAAACAAGGTTTATTTGATTTTACATCTGATAACTGCAGCGAGAATTTTGTACGCTAGCAATTGGAAGACCACAAAGTTACTGACAAAAGTGGAATTTCTTGAGAAGATTCTAGAACTGGCAGAAATGGACATCTTGACAGACACACTAAATGACAGAATAACAGGAATGGAGAAAAACAAATGGGAACTGCTTTACACCTGGATTGAATCTACATTGACTTAAGTAGAACAGATTAGATCAGTACTATATTAGTTAGAACAGGATGAAATGAAATGAATTGTATATACTGTAATAAACCTCTGATTGCAACAACACGTTAAGTAGGAAAAAAACACAATAAAAAATTTTTTTTAAAAAAACAACAAAACGACCACTGCCTTGCTAAAGAAGGTGATGGACTGGCCAAGCATGTCTCCAGACCTAAACCCTATTGAGCATCTGTGGGTTATCCTGAAACGGAAGGTGGAGGTGCGCAAGGTCTCTAACATCCACCAGCTCTGTGATGTCATCATGGAGGAGTGGAAGAGGACTGCAGTGGCAACCTGTGAAGCTCTGGTGAACTCTGTGCCCAAGAGGGTTAAGGCAGTGCTGGAAAATAACGGTGGCCACACAAAATATTGACACTTTGTGCCCAATTTGTACATTGTCACTTAGGGGTGTACTCACTTTTGTTGCCAGCGGTTTAGACACTAATGGCTGTGTGTTGCGTTATTTTGAGGGAACAGCAGATTTACACTGTTACACAAGCTGTATACTCACTGCTTCACATTGTAGCCAAGTGTCATTTCTTCAGTGTTGTCACATGAAAAGATATACTAAAATATTTATGAAACGTGAGGGGGTGTACTCACCTCTGTGATATACCGTAGAAAGGTTTGTTTTCTCCTTTGGCCAACAAAACTGGCAGTGAAAACCAGGACAAGCAAAATAATATATTGCTTTTCCTCAGTGTATAATTAACATATGGAATTCATTGCCACAAGATGCAATGGTGAGTAGATTGTTCTTCCATAAATTCCATGTTTAGGATTAACTTTCATGGTTAGATCTTCCATGAGTTTATATAGTCCTACTTTAAAGCTGGCTATCTGTGACAATTTTGTGGATTCTTTGGGCTCAGAGGTGACATCTCAGTAGTTGGGAAGCAAAACAGGAGGAGATCTATTGTCCTCATGCCCTGAGGCATCTGGTTGTTGATTGTAAGAAGCAGGAAACTGGAGCAGATGGATATCTGGTCTGCTCCAGAAGGACTTCCTACACATGAGCTTACATTGAGTAGAATTGTTTTGCAGAAATACAGCATGCACTATTGACAATGACTGTGTGGGCGATCTTTCATTAATTCCTTTAATTTGTGGCAGATATGATTTTATATAATCTAACTACAATGTTAGTATACAATGTCTTATAGCTCTTATTTTGTTGACTCAGAAAGGAACTGCTTTTTTATTGTTGTTGCTGTTTACTTATGAAACAATTCAGACATATCTCCTAAAACCAACCTTCACTTCTCTACATTTTCACCCACCTCGGTGGTAAGGATATTTGCTTGTGTCTAGTCTTCTGGCATTTCACTTGCTCTCTAACAAGTATCAGATAGGACTCTGAAATAATATGTGCCCACTCATTCAACATCCTGAGATATATTTCATTTGGCTTTGCATACTTTAACTCATTTGAAATGGCTAAACATTCTCTAACTATATCCTTACTAGAGATGGGCAAGAACCACCAGTTCAGCAGTTAGTGCTGGTTCATCCTTTGGATGAACAGGTGTTCAGTGGTTTCCAGCCCCGCCTTCTCCGGCAGGCACTTACTTAGAGGCACTGTCCCATCTTCCCTGTCTCCTCTGGGCACTGCCTCTGAGAGGGCACCCACCGGAGGAGGCAGGGCTCGGAAATGTCAAACATCTGTTCATCCAAAAGACGAACTAGCTCAAACTGCCAAAGTGGCATTTCATGCCCAACTCTAATCCTTACCTATCATGGGCTTCAGATCACTTCATATATTACTTGCCCTATTTTTTTCCAGGTCAAACAAAATTGTCCTTGCTGACAGACAATAGTGCTACCTTATCTCAGTCACCTGTTTAATTTTTCACCCTCTTCATAAAGGAGCAGGCCTACCCTTCATTGTTCTTCTCCTTGTTCCAATTACAGTGAAGCATGTCCTTTTTGTTTTGTTATTCATCCCTTGCAAGCTGCATCTCACTTTGGAACTTGAGACATAAAAAATTATGCAGGGGGTGGATAAAGTGGATAGAGGGAGGCTCTTTTCCCTCTCACACAATACCAGAACCAGGGGACAGCCACTCAAACGGAGTGTTGGGAGAGTGAGAACAGACAAAAGAAATTATTTCTTTACCCAGTGTGTTGTTAGTCTGTGGAACTCTTTGCCACAGGATGTGGTGATGGCTTCTGGCCTAGATGCCTTTAAAAGGGGATTGGACAGATTCCTGGAGGAAAAGTCCATTGCAGATTACAAATCATGATGGGGATGTATAATCTCCAGGCTTAAAAGGAAGGTACTTCAAAATGCCAGATGCAGGGGAGGGGTATCAGGAGACAGGTATCTAGTTGTCTCGTGTGCTCCCCAAGGCATCTTGGTGGGGTCTCTGTGAGATACAGAAAGCTGGACTAGATGGGCCCTTGGCCTGATCCAGCAGGGCTCTTCTTATGTTCTTGAATCACCTTGAAACCATCCTCACAGGTTTTAGCAACTCTTCTGATAACTCAGCATCTTTGATTATTGCAATCAAAAGGAAGAATAGAAGAAAGATACAAAAAGATTGTGCATATAACATATTCCAGCTGAGCTGGATATGTACACCAGAAGGAATCACAGGAGAGAATAAATAGAAACTAGAGCAGAGACAGTTGGTCCCCTCAGAATAGGAGAAAGAAATATGGAAAGAGGAAACTGGACAACACAAAAGATGAGAGATTGAGTTTTTGGATTCGGGTCTGGAGAAGATTAACTGGAAAGGGGATTAGATATGGCGTACTTGGATATGGTCCCTCCCTAGTTGAAGCCCTGAAAACAGCAGAGAGCAAAAAACATGAAGTGCTTTCCTCTGCACCTGTACCGTCTCCTAAGCCAAAGCCAAGATCAGTCTCCTTCTCTTCTCCTCCAGTGGAATAGTCTCCTTCAGTGCCAAGGTGGGTTGCAGCTACTCGGGAACTAGCAATGGGATCATGTATTGACCTGAGGACTAAACTGAAAGGCCTTTCAGTGTTTAGAGTGGGAGAATCAGAGAATGAACAAATAAGAGTGCCCTGACCAGAGTGGCCCCTGTGATTTTAAGTGGGCTTTCCTTATGCCATTACAAGCACAACATATAGGGAGACAATACATATTTATGAAACAGGGGACACCAGGGGACAAACTGTTATTCACTCTTGTAGATTCAAAAACAGAATGTTCATTCATAAAAGAAGACCCAGGAGGTGTTCCATTGAGTGACAATCACACTTTTAGCTGGTTTTGCAGGGAGTGAAACCCAGATGACATGCTCAGCACCTGACATGTACTGGGGAAGCTGTACCAATTAAAACAAAAATTGATACTCTGGTATGTCCTACTTTGGCTCAAGCTGCCATTATAGAAATCAATCTCTAAAGGCGGGAGGACCTAGTGGTTGATAGAATTGGTGGATGGCTTTGGAAGGTGGTTTCTACATTGGGCACAGTGATTCCACATTCTTTGACTACTTACTGCTCCTGAGGTGTGTGTGCGCAGCACAATTACCTGACAATGAGTGGACCAGGAGGCACAAAGGAGTTCATGCCAAAAATAAATCACAATGTGGGAAAATAGGTGCTTGTGTGGAAATCACTGGGGATTTTGTCCCTCCCTCAATACAGGATTGATGCCCACCTGAAGCCATTCTCTTTTTGGGGGAAAAATTGATTGATGACTTGGAGTTGTCAAGCAGTGTCAAAGCCCCTGTAACAGCCTAATTTGGCCTTTTTTGAAAAGTGACATGACCAGGCGGATCTGAGGCCAGTTAATAAGGCTACCCAACACATGGCACTTCTTGTGGCACTGATGCCAGAAATCAAAGATGGTATACAAGTGGGAGCTTTTTTTTTTTACTCTGTAGTTGACATCTCAAATTGCTTCTTTGCCATACCATTAGCCTCACATAGCCAGCCAAAGTTTGCCTTCTCATTCAATAACATTTCTGTAGTCCTCCGTGGTTCCTTCTCCTATACATGGCCTTTTAACATCTCAGATCATCAGATAGTCCCTGGGATTTCTTTGATCCTTCTTGCTTCTCATTGGAAGAGTTTAAAGTGATGTCTTCAGTACTTCACTTTTCAGAATTTCTCATCCCTCTTGAACTTCCTCCTCCTTCAGAATGTCTAGCCATGAAGTCTTGCCAGCTTTTCTTTGAGCTGTTTGAAACTGGCTTTCCTAAAATCCAGGATTCTCACCCAGCTATGTTCATTTTTTACATCTCTTGCTATCATGAATTACAAGATGACACAGTCACTTTCCCCCAAGGTTCCCGTCACTTTCAGTTCATCAATCAATTCTTCCCTGTTAGTCAGGATTACATCCAGGACAGCAATCTTTTTCTTTCTTCCACCTTCTGATACAGAAAGGCATCAGTGGGGCAAATCAAGAATTTATTGTAAATTTCATTCTTAGCAGAATTAGACTTCTAATAGGTGTCTGGATGGGGGCAATCCATTATTACGGTAATACTGTGTCTTTCCTCTCTGAAAGTTTTGTAAGCTGTCTCAGGACACTACCATCCATAACTTCTAATTCACTTTACAGTCTATATTATGCTGCCACAAGAATATGACTTTTATTTTTCTTTCTTTCCATGCTTACTTAGCTCCTTTCAACAGGGCATCCACAATCAGATTCAAAGTTTTTTAGGAAACAAAAACATAGCTGTGTGATCCATGCATAGAAACAAAATTCTGAATTGTGTGATATTTTCATTGGTTATGTGATGCCCATTGTTGTTGATGGCAGGCTGCTGGCTAGGCAAAATGGAATTGGTACTGCCCAGTTATTGTAAAGCAAAGGTTACATCTTTCCTGATGTTTTAGACATTTCTTCTTCCCTTATCCACAAATATTATACCATCTATGACTGATAAAGAGTTCAGGAGCACAAAAGCTCTCCTTATTATTAACTTTTTCATGATTTGATAAAGGTGCTACTCATCAATAGTACACAGCACTATTTCCCGCTTCCATTCTGTTGGATCTGTTCCTTTTTGGGGGGGGGGGGAATGTAACTTTCACAGACATCTGAGTTTTTCAAGAAAAAACTTGTCAGGTAGAGTCTGGCACAACTTTTCCATTCTGTGAGTGAAAAGAATGTTGCTGGTGGTTTGGTTGGGATGCAAGTCTTCTATTGTTCGGGATATGTTTCATTTGGTACAACCTGAGGATGTGGACAAGATTCTTGGAGAGGTGAAAGCCACCAAATGTGTGCAAGATCGTTGCCCTTTCTGGCTTATAAAAGCAGTCAAAAGGGAAATGGCCAAGTGTGTAAAGGTGAATGCCTCCTTGCAGCAGGGTAGAATCCCAGCATGTTTGAAGGAGGCAATAATAAGACCATCATTGGAAATGAATCCCACTTTACTGGCCAACTGTCAGCCAGTCTCAAATATTCCATTTCTGGGCCAGGTACTGGAGCATGTGGTGGTTTTTGACTCCAAGGATTCCGAGATGAAGCTGATTATTTAGACCCATTTTAATCTGGTTTCAGGCCCAGCTGTGGGATGGAGACAGCTTTGGTCACCTTGGTGGATGACCTACACTGGGAATTGGACAGAAGAAGTGTGTCCCTGTTGGTTCTGCTAGACTTCTCAGCAGCCATCTCTCTTGTTTTACAGTGACCCCAGTCCTTCTTGGAGGGGAAAAATCAGAAGGTGGTGCTGGGGACTCCTGTTTGATGCCCTGGCCATTGGCCTCTGGCATCTCTGGCATGTTTTGTACCCCATGCTATTTTAACATATACATGAAACCTCTTTCCGTGAAATTCCAAGGAAACTGTCTCAGTTCTAAACCAGTGCCTGGTGTCAGGAATGGGCTGAATGAGGACAAACAAATGGAAACTTCATCCAGACAAAACAGAAGTGTTCCTGGTCACTCAGAAGGCAGATGAGATTAGGGATACAACCGTGCTGGACGGGGTGACATTTCCCCTGAAGACCCAAGTCCGCAGCTTGGGTGTACCCCTAGATTCATCCCTGAGCCTGGATGGCCAGGTTTCAGCAGTGCCCTGGAGTGCAATGGCACAGTTAAAACGGATGTGTCATTTGCACCTATTCCTTGAGAAATGTGATTAGGCTACAGTGACACATGCCTTAGTTCCGTTCCGTTTGGATTACTGTAACACGCTCTACATGGGACTGCCTTTGAAGATGGTTCAGAAACTTTATCTGGTTCAAAATGCAGCTGACAGACTGCTGACTGGGGCCAGTTATAGGGAGCATACAACACACCTGCTACAACAACTGCACTGGCTATCAGTCCATTTCCAAACCCAATTCAGTGTGCTGGTCATTGCCCATAAAGCTTTATACGGTTTGGGTCCAGGCTTTCTGAAGGTCTGTTTCTCCCCATACTATCCTTCCCAGTTCTTAAGATCATCAGAGGAGGTCTTCTTCTCAGTCCCAGTGCCATTGCAGGCACATTTAATAGGGGCACAAGAGAGGCCCTTCTCTCTGGCTGTTCCTAGGTTTTGGAATGCTCTCCCTTGAGAAGTTAGGTTGGTCCCCTCCCCTTTATCTTTCCTTCAATAGTTGAAGACCCACTTCTTCAGGCAGGCTTTTAATAACCATAACTGAGCCCCTTAATGCTGATTTTTAGCTGAGTAAGTTTGTTTTTCAAGTATTAGTTTTTGATTATCAATGTATTTTAATTACTATTATAATCTAATTGTTTTAATGTATAATTTATTGAGGGACGTGGTGGCGCTGCAGGTTAAACCGCAGAAGCCTCTGTGCTGCAAGGTCAGAAGACCAGCAGTCGTAAGATCGAATCCACGCGACGGAGTGAGCTCCCGTCGCTTGTCCCAGCTCCTGCCAACCTAGCAGTTCGAAAGCATGTAAATGCGAGTAGATAAATAGGTACCACCACGGTGGGAAGGTAACGGCGTTCCGTGTCTAGTCACGCTGGCCACGTGACCACGGAAACTGTCTACGGACAAACGCTGGCTCTACGGCTTAGAGACAGGGATGAGCACCGCGCCCTAGAGTCAGACACGACTGGACTAAATGTCAAGGGGAACCTTTACCTTTTTATAATTTATTGTGTTTTTAATTTCTTTTTTATACCCTGAGCCTTGAGTCCCCTCATTGGGAGAAAGGCGGCCTATAAGTGAGACAAAGAAGGCAAATAAATATAGTTCCTAAGGACAGAATTAATTATCTGGAGGAGATGAAAGAGAGATTGCAAAAGGAAGGAAAGCAGAAGGAGTACAGAGCCCCAGTGAACAGAGAGATGAAAACCAGTTCCCCAATCAGCAGGACCTTAAAAAATAGGAAAGCAGAGATGAACAGTGGAAGAAGAAAGCTTGAGGAAAATGAAGAAGCAAACAGAGGCAAGAATTGGCTGAATACAAACAGTGCTTAAGATTTGAAGGACAAAGCAAGAACTTTAAGGATACCAGTCAGAAAATACTGAAGGATAAAGTTAGTAGAATAGAGTGGGCAGGGGAGAGCAAGGGAACGAAGCAATGAGAGGAGAAGGAAGAATTCAGTTTGGAGCAGATCCTTGCACATAGCCTACAGAGAGATGGTAAGATTTCTAAAGAACCTGTGGAATGCTGGAACTATGGACTGGCAAGCCATTGGTACTGCATGGCCTGGAACAGGGATAGGATTAGGCACACTTTTTACTGCTAAGGACTGTTCCCTCCTTTCCCTCCTCCCCACCAAAAAATCTGTCAGGAGCTGCAGTGTGGAGGGGAGCAGATTCCACACACATTCACAAGTTCTACTTAACAAAATATTGTCTTCTATCCTGCCACAGGTAGACATGGAAATTTTTCATTGAACAATTCCCTTAACCATTGGCTGCTTCTTGTTATGATCTTAAAGCAAGATAAACATGGAAGCCACCTGTCTTTGTGAGATGGCATTTTTAAATATGAACAGCTTATCTACAAATGTAAAAAAATTGAAAAGTCTAAATTTGGCATTGTATTGAATACTGTTTTCGGATACATTTGCTTTCATTATTCTGAGAGAAATACATATTGATACCTAGACTGGAGGCTGTCAATGTGGAGTAAATGAATCACCTTTTGTTTTGAGCTGTGGTTTTGTAAATGTAGAGTATTTTTAGGGCAGCTGTAGCTAGATCATTACCTGGCACACATCACTATCGGTTGCAGTCAAATTGTGATGGCTTACCTTGCAGAAGACATGGTAACAGCATTAACATGCTAATGAAAAATTGATTTTCCTGAATGAGTTATTAATGCATGTCCTATGAGCAGTTTATAAACTATTTTCTCCCTTAAAATCAATTTGCTATGGTAGTTCTATGTTGTCAAAGTATCAGTTTTAAGAAGAATTGTGGCATAAGGTACAGTGGTGCCTCGCTAGACGATTGCCTCGCAGGACGAGGAAATCGCTAGACGATGCCTTTTTGCGAGCGCTACTGCGCTTCGCAAAACGATGTTTCCCTATGGGGAATTTCGCTAGACGATGAGGTTTCCCCATAGGAGTGCGCCGACTAGTGGTCAAAAGCTGTCAGTGCAGCTGTCAGTACATTCCTATGGGGACCCTCACTCGCTAGACGAGGTTTCCCTATGGGAAATTTCGCAAGACGACTGCGTTTTCCCTTGGAACGCATTGAAGCGATTTCAGTGCATTCCAATGGGAAAACGTGCTTCGCTAGACGATGTTTTCGCTAGACAGCGATCCTCGTGGAACGGATTAACATCATCTAGCGAGGCACCACTGTAGTCAGATTCTACTTCTCAGCAAGCACAGGTAGCCACCCTTTCTTAATGTTGTTTGCCCAGCCAATGAGAAGCCAGATGTGACATTTATGCAGCATTCGGCAGCTAGTTACATTCTTCCGAGGTCAGTGCAATGAGCACCCAATTCGCTGGGGGGCAAAGTGTTGTTTACATTATTATGTTGTAAATCACCCAGAGAATGCTCTAGCACTATGGGGCAGTATATAAGTTGAAATAACGACAAGTACATCAGAAAAACTGAGCAGATAGTTTTCTCAATTTTCTGGTTTTCTGTCATGTGCCTGGGGGTGTAATTGAGTCCAGAGTTGAGTACATGATGTGGATTTGTCTGAGTGCAGAAGAGAAAGCCAGAATAATCTGCACAGTTATACAGTTTTGAATTTATCCTCCACAAACACAGTAGAATTCTGGCCGGCCAGTCAGTAAATGATCATTTCAAGTACGTAATTATGCAAGGAAGCACTTGGCTTCTAGTACCCAGATACACAAAAATACAGTTATTGGGATTTTTAATGGGGAAAAGAGGAAAGTCATAGGCATGGAGTGTGTCACGTATCATTATAACTGGTATAGGCAGTTGTGGGATTCATTCAACCTCATTCCCTTCATCATCTTCAATTGCAATGGAAGTGATTGCCAGGAATAAAATAGCACTGATCCCGCAAAGCAACTTGTGATTTTAGTATTTATGGAACCAAAAACTCCCCCCATAACTAGAATGAAACCTAGGCAAAGATGTTTGAATCCCCCTGCAACATGCACCACTATTTACAGAAGGTGACAGAGATCCTGTACAATCCTTGTGCTACCACAGAAGTTTCACAGTTAGAGTTGACTCAGAACTGGGGATGGGGGAGAGAGAGAGATTTACTAGAGAAAAGTAAGTTTTCCCAAGAGAGCCTTACATGCCAGTATGTTGTGTAGGTTTGCACAAGATTTTATTTGGGTGATCAATAATGAAACTAGTCATTACCATAGCAACTGCCAAATCGCATAGTCCTTAAGCTGTCTCTAAAGACAGTGAACAGATTTTTAAAGACGTGCACAGAGAGGGAACCTTCTCTTAACTTGAAGAGAAACATTGTGCAAAACTGCTAAAATCACAGGGAGTTTTCCTGCTGACTTCACTAAGATGTGCATTGTACTCACTTATCACATTTTTAATTATATGTTGGTGGGTGTGAGATGTCCAGAGGATTTTAGACACTTGTACATTCCAAGCCTAACCAGTTTGGTGGCTGCATCTGCCATGACGTATTAAAGAGAAATGACATTTTTTATTTACACCTGTTATTTGTACAAGAGCTTGACTCACGGAGCCTTCCTGCAGAAACCATCTATCATAGCTCTGTGAAAGCTCAGATGAGCCCACTTTCTTCTGCTCAAAAGCCCAGCTAGCTATGCCTCTCTCCTTGTATTCTTTGCCTATTAGACTTCAGCTGTTGACCCCGTTCAGTAAGGTGGGAAAGGCAACTAGCACATGCCCCAAAGCCTCTGGTGTCATGTCACAATGTCCTCTTCCCCGACATTGCAGACCATTTTGTGGGTTTAAAACAAGGCTGGTGAAAATAAGCTTTGCATTCTGTGTCTAATCAAAGCTCTGTTTGTCTGGTTTTCCCACTTCACTGGTACTGGAGCAAAATACTGTTATTGAACTGAAAACGATTGTTTACTTTTAGGGTTGTGTCCTGGGTTAAAATTAAGCCTTGCATTCTCCAGCAGTAGAGATGGGCATTTACCTTGGTTTGGAGGTTTGTGCCGGTTCATCAGCACGGCACCAAAAGTGCTGCATGTTCCCTTCTCCCACCCCGACCGGTTCCCCCACTCACCAGCTGGCATGCACTGCTCTTCTCCTACTCTTTGCACAATTATCCAGTCATAACAGGAGCTCATGCTTTCCTCCTCTTGCCTCCTCCAGCAGCTGCCCACTGAAAGGCAACACTGCAGGAATCCCTGCCCCGCTTCCTCCACTCATCCAAAATCAACTGTTACAGAGAATCCTCGTGCTATGGAGGGAAATACAGGCTGAACCCTTTTAATGGCATGCTAGTTTGCTTTCTGCAGGAAGCTTGTATTTTGTGAGGTATCACTTGAACGTGTAGTCCCCTCACCTGCCACATTCGGGTCCTCAAATTATACAATAATGGAAAAGCTTTGCCACTTGGTTCTAGGTATTATATACAGCCTATCTCACTGTAAGCATTTGTTAAGCGACTGGACTTCACACTGGAAAATCAAATTATCTGTAGATCATAGGATTTGTATGGCTTGCACCTTTATTTCTGCTTTTGTATTATTTCATAACATTTATACCAACATTTTCTCATACAGTGTGTTCAAAGTGCTTGTTTGCAGTGGAACCCACAATTTAAAAAAGCATAACAACTAATATGGAACCGTTTAAAAACCAAGCAAGGGCACATTAAAAACAATTTGGAAAATATGGGCTATTAAAAACATAATTAAATTAAAATACAGAATAGCAGAGGGATCATTTCTATACACCCATGTCTTTTCACACAGAAAGGTTTTTATGTGCCAGTGGAAAGCCGTCAATTAAAGACACAGCCAGATGAGCCTCCCTAGATAGGGAATGTATTGTAGCACTAACAGACAAATATAATCCACTGGCTTTCCCACTTGATACACTTGGTTTTTCTAGTTGTATCAACAGTAGCTCATTTGTTCATGTTCTTAAGCTGGATCTAAAGACAGTGAACAGATTTTAAAGGCATGCCCAATGTTCTTGTCCCTAGTCATGGCACCATGTGTGCAGCGAGTTTTGCAGTTGGTTTTGCAACTAGTTGTGCAACCAACTGCATGACTAAAAAGTGTGTTAGACCTCCCACCCTGAGCCTAGTTCACAATTAGTGTAACATCCTTTGCATTAGTAAAATGACACTGTTGGATAGTAGCTGAATGCTGAATGTAACTTTTTTTAAAAAAGAAGACTTTTTTAAAAAGTTCCTACCAAACATGTATCATCCATTAATGAGAAAGAGAAAGAAAGATTTCTCCAGAATATTTCAATATCAGTATAAGTTCATATAAGAGCAAGGCCACAGCCCCCAGTTGTTCAGGATTTTATAGGTCATAAGCAACACCTGTGTCTTGAAATTGAGTGTTAGGGAGAATAAATATTGTAACCTAGGAGCTGCTACCACACTCCCTGTAATCTAATCAAGTCATGCGTCACCCTAGTGAGATTATACGGAGAAATCTCTGACCTCTTGGCCTAATTTGGTCCAGTCTCTAGCAAACTATGTCTCTTCCACTAAGCCACACTCCCTGGAGGTTACGAAGATCTCAAATCGGTGATCAGAAATCATTGGCCAAAATCCTGTTACTTAGCATCATAAATTACACTAGAATAGGTGCATTGAATCAATGGGGATTTGGTGAGGCAACTTTTCTGTAAATTCCTTTGATATAAACTGCAGTTTACTTTAGCATAGCCAGTTGCAGATAAAGTAGGCCCATTTGAATCAATGGAATTTACAGAAGAGTTGATCCACCAAATTCCCATTGATTCAATTGGTTTTCTCTAGGGCAGTTTACTACACTGAGTAACAGGATTTTGGCTATGTTCAGCAATAACAGAGAGGATGTCACATTATTCAGTCTCCCAATGGAGAATGCTGTTATCTCAGGTGAGTGATCAAAGATTCCCTTTCCATGCCACCTACCATCCTAGTCTGGATGATGAGTGCTGTGTGAACCTGGCCACAAACTCAGGTGTCTCCTGAAAATGCTAGCTGAGGGGGTTCACTTATGGTGAAAGGAGAAAAGGAGCAGAGTTGTATCCATAAGTGGCAAATAGGGAAGTGCTACCCAGTGCTTTGGCCAGAAAACTAATCATGTTGAGGTTGCCACCCCTGACATGACCATGGCTTCTGGTGTCATCCATCTTGATTTTCCAGCCCTGCTTAAGGAATGGGCATAGGTGGCAGACAATCCTCAATAGCAAAAGCATTATTGGGTACCCCTGAAAGTTGGGCATCCAGGGGTAGGAATCTAGGAATATTCCCCAAATGACACTCTTGATTGTTTCATGATAAATGCAAGCAAGCTGAACTTCAGTTACTCTTTCTACTGACCAAGAGCACTTTGCCTAGATCATGTTTCAGGTTTTTGCCCTCAACTAGGCCATTATTGATACTATATGTCTTTAAGCTAGCTGTATGGCATTGAGTTACAATTAGAGATGGGGATATTCATATAGGAATACGAATATCCCCATGCAATTGGACCTAATGAGGGTCCGGCCCCCGGGACTGGACCGTCCACTCATGCGTCCTGCTCCAGGCAGGGGGCAGGAAGATGAGTCTCCCTGCACACATGCTGAGTGGCCAGCCGAGCGGGAAGAGAGCGGAGCTCCGAGCACCGTTGGAAGGACAAGCGGGACCTGCGCCGTGGCAGGACATGTGAGTGGACAGTCCAGTTCCAGGGTCCGGACCCTCATTAGGTCCAGCTGCGCAGGTTACAGGGTTCGTTTTGCATTGGTGTTTGATCCTGTTTTTAACTATTCAGAAAGAATATTAGCCTGAGTTGACAAAGCACTGAGTCACTGCATGCTGAAAAGGCATTTGGCAGGGTTTGTTGTTGTTGTTGTTTGCTATCCTTGGGGGGGGGGGAGCTTTTTAATGTAATGTATTATTTAAAATTGCATGCAGTTGCCTACAACAATAAAATTGTGCAGTTAAGTAGAACAGCCAAAGCTGTACCAAAGACGTATCAAGTGAAACATTAAAGTGCCTGGTGGTACACATTTCGCTTTAAATCTTCTGGAGTGAGAAAGTGAAACCCTTAGAAAGGCAGGAAAAGGGACAAAGGCAAACCTAGTCCACTCATATACCAACCCAGGCAACCAACTCCCTACTTAGGTTTGTATGGAGTGTTTGTATCTGATTACATATTAGCATAATTTTGCAAGTGGTACAGCAGGCACTGCAAGTAACTTAGCTTTTGCGTCCAAAAAGTTCCACAAGCTTTTATTCTTTGGTCACCAAAGTTTCACATCCTATACTACAAAACATTAAAAGATAACTTATCCTTTGAAAAAAGTTTGTCAGAATTGCTGCTAAATTGGTTTCTTGGTAAGAGTAGCTTTGAGGTACTTATGTAATTAAGACTGTATTTTATGGGTGCAGGTTTTTAGAAAGCTGTTACAATTGCCTGTGTTTGTATGTTTCCCGCTTGAACTTGCAGCATCTCTAGGAGCCACCTCAAGTGCTCCTCTGAGATGAAATAGCAGAGATACAGTTTGGCTTATTGGCTTGCATCTTAAGTAGCCTTCCTTGAACAGAAGGGCTCATTCCATTCATGGAAAAAACTGAGGTCCGGAAAAGGTCACACCATCAGAAAAGCAAAGGTGATTTTTGCCTGTTTCTTCTCCTTCTGCAAATACCTGCCCCCATTTCAGAGGGGGGCCTCAGCCTTCAGACCAGTTGGCGTCAGGCACAAACAGCTTCAAAAGAAGCTAGCTGTATGTGTCAATGAACCCACAGATAAATCTTGGAGAAACGAGTTCAAGATGGAACTGCTACACACATGGGAACTTTTATGTTAACCAGTTACCATTAATTGCTGCCTACATGTCATTGGAGACAAAGGAGAAAATGCAATTGTACATCTCAACTAAAGTACACCTACTGAAGCAATTACTGATGGCAATTACATAATTACATAAGTGCAATTGATTCAGTGGAGCTACTCCATTTGGATTCAGGCCACTAGAAGTAGCTCCTGGACAGCTCTGCTCACAGTCAGCCCCTCCTTTGTAGACTTACGTGACATCGGATAAAAACCTCTCCTGCTGCTCAGTGCTTTCTGTGCCCTTCTAGGCAGACACCCTTCTCAGTGCCTCACTGATTCTATCAGAACACACCTCTGTCTCATCTAGAAGACTGTGACTGAGGAGGAACAGTGGAACTGTTTAATTCAAAAGAAGACAATATAAGTCTCAAAAAAGGGGGGGACCAGTATAAACGGGGAATTTATAGATGAAGTTAAAGATTTGTAGGAGAGACAAAATTATTATCGCTAAATTTCCATATAAGGTTGGGTCAGCTAGTGTGACCAATAGCATTCCAGGAGCTATAGTCCAAAACAGTAGCTTTTCCAAGCTCTGGTAAAACTGCATCTATTGGCAATATCTAGAACTTTCCATAAATCAGGATTACTGATTGCTGGCAGCTTTCATGGGGGGGATACCATGAGGACTGCCCTGGTGTATTTCATTTGGCTTCTCCCCACACCTCCAAAAATCCCCCGAATGATCCAAAATTGGAGAGGGCATCATTCTGGGTCAAACTTTAGAAGTCACATTCCCCTATTCCTCACTAGTTTACTTTTCTACACAGTGTGGAAGACTTTCTCTCAACATCTTTTATAGAGGATCAGAGGTTGTGATTACATGCTTTGATATGTCTTTGAAGTGCTTAGAGAGTTTTAAAATAATCTTAAAATAGTTTTATTTTAAGGGATGTGTTATGTAGCCAAAATGATTTTAAAAGAACAAACTTTGATTTAAACGAAAATACCTGATTCTGGCAATAGAAGAAATGATTTCTTGTATATACTGATGAGATTATTTTATTTTATTATTTTACGTGCCCCCTTTCTCCCCTTTTATGTCTGAGGAAGTGAACTTGTCCCCAAAAGCTCACATTAAAATATAGCAGTTAGTCTTTAAGGTGCCACGTTTTTGCCTTTATTTATTTATTTATTTTATTTTATTTTATTTTATTTTATTTATTTTGTTTCTGCCTTTTCGCCCAGAATCAAGACCCAAGACAGTTTAACAGTTTAAAACAATAGAGTTGTTGAAATAGAATTAAATTAAGTAATATGAATGAAATTAAAGTAATTTAGAACCAATTAAAAATCGTAATAATAATTTACCTGAGGAAGAGGAGGAAGGGATTAGTAGAGTGTGATGGATACTCAATGCACCACACCAGCCCTTGGACTGATAATTGACTACTGTGTGGCCTTAAGAATGTGCCACTCCAATCTCAACACTACGCTAAATTGAATGTTAATGGTATAATACTACAGGGGGAAGTCGCCTTTTCATTGACCCTATACATTTAATTTGCATTACATGCAGCATAATTAGCAAAACAGTAGCAGGTCTATTATCCATTTGCCAGCAAAGCTTAGCGAATCAATTCAAGTTTAATTCAAGGAGCTTAAACTCAAACATGAACTGTGACCATGAAGGCAGTCGTTTTCAGAGTCATGTTTCTGAGGGGTTTTAAAGCCTATCGTCTACCCCAGGTGGATAGCCCTCTCATAGGTACCGTGTTTCCCCGAAAATAAGACAGGGTCTTATATTAATTTTTGCTCCAAAAAAGCGCATTAGGGCTTATTTTCAGGGGATAGTTTTTTCTTTCTTTCATGTACAACAATTCAAATACGGTCATGTCATCTGCTTTGGGTTGCTGCACAATGGTGGAGGACGGGGTTTCACTTAACTGGGGCTTATTTTTGGGGTAGGGCTTATATTACGAACATCCTGAAAAATCACACTAGGGCTTATTTTCAGGTTAGGTCTTATTTTCAGGGAAACAGGGTATAACATTTAGGGGATCATTATTTCCTCTGTCCAACCAAGGTTTCAGTTTTCACTGGTTGCAAGAAAGTGTAATACACAGCAAGGAAAAACCTTGGGAGTTATATAAGGAGAAACAGATATGGTTTATTAGCACTGTGAACCGCCAGCATAAGTTGCATGTGAACTCTGCCAAACTAGAAAAGCTCAGAATAAACGGTCATTTTTAAAGCATCTTAAGTGGACTGCATTAGCCTGTGCAGACCTTTGTCCAGATGAGAAGGTAATTTGCGAACAGAGCTGGCTGTGCGTTTTGTGGTATGAACTGAGCATGAGGCTCTTCTGTAATGGTATTTAGTTTGTGTGCCTTGTAATGATCCCTTTCTGGTTTGCTGTAAGGTGCCAAATTTGGCTGAGGCACCATTTTATGTTTCAGTGGCATAAGGCAATTGTTATCTACTCAGGTCTTTGTGCATGGAAAGGTTCATAGCAAAGCCCTCTCTTGGATATGTTTAAGGTTCATTTGCTGGAGAGAAGCCACACATTTTAAGAGTCTTGGTTATGGTTATTCTGTTGTCTCACTTAATAACTAGATATATAATTGCTCCTGTGAAATAAAAACATTTCTGAAATGTGGTTCTTTCCTCTGAAATAACACCTGGGTGACCTGAGAACAGAGAGTCTGTGCAGTTGTGCTTTCACTTTCATATCTGTATGGTACAATCAGTTAACCAAAAAGCGCTGTTCCTTTATGTTCTAAATGCAAAAGCACGTACCATCCTGCTTTCTCCTTGCTTTCCACAGGATAAAAGAACCATGGTAATAATCAATTAACCTCTCTTGCAAAAAAAACCCCACAAAAAGCCCTTTGAATATTTTCTATATTCTGTTCTGTAAAAATCTGTTTTCTCAGGTATTAACACTAGTCAGAAGTGCCACCTGCTTTTCACTTCATGTTCACTGTCCTGGTTCAGAAGAACTACAGAAGTACCCAAAGAGGGTTGTTAAAGTGACCATAAATGTACTTCGTTTTTCAGAAACTTTGGTATACTTGTAAATATGTGTGTTAGACTTCTATAGCTGATCTTATTGTTGGGAGGGGCCGTTGGTTGATTGTCTCTATTTTATTCTAGGTCGGCATAGTCCTGCATTATTCGACACTTTCTACTATGCTGTGGATTGGGGTGACTGCAAGAAACATTTATAAGCAAGTCACAAAAAAGCCTCAAACTTCCCAAAATAGTGACCAGCCTTCTTATCCAAAACAGCCATTGCTCAGGTATGAAAGACTAGTGTGTTTTTTGCTCTGTGAGAACTACTGTGCCGTTTGAAGAAACTGAAACATAAACATGGCTGTGTTTCTGAAAATTGTGGAAATGTTTGCAAGTCTGCTGTTTTTCTTCAGAACTTTCAGCAAATCATGTTGGCGTGGCATTTTTTCAAAAAGGTTACCATTTCTGTCTGTCCATAGGCTACACAGCCCATTAAATAATTTCAGGAAGTCTTCAGTTTCCAGTTAGATCAAAACTGGATCTAACTATGGTTATCAGAATGAGCCCAAAACAGGATTCTAAACCTTGTTTTGGTTTGAGACTGTGTCTGTTTCATTTCATTTTGTGATAACCACAATTTCCCCTTTTGGATTTAGCAGGCGTGGTGCCCAAGCCTCCTTAAGGAGCGCTTAGCACTCGGTCAGAGAGTTCGACAGGCCACTTACCTACCACCTTTGCGCTGAGGCAAGTCCCAAGACCTCAGCAGTGCGTAGCGTAAGCCCCTTGAACAAGTCTGACCTTAAAAGAACACTTTACTTTTGCCCAGTACTTTGCAAGTACAAACACATGGGCTTTGTGATTCCTTAGAACTCACAACAGCTCAGTTAGGTAGGACTCTTAAAGATAGCTAGTTTGTGGCCCTCTCCACCTCCTGGATTTAGCCAGACCCTGCTGTTCAAGAGACCAGTCCTTTTGGTAAGAATTTTTATAATTATTTTTATTAGAAAAATAGAGTTTCATAGAATCAGTTTATATTGCTCAAGCTTTAGCATAAATAATTTATTCAAAGATCATTACAGTTAAATAAAATAACTAATCCCCATTAAAATAATAAACACTACTAAGCTTGGCTAAGGTGGGCTAGCCCCACCTCCTTCTTTCTCTTCACTTACATTCTTTTTCCTGCAAGCCACATACTCAAACCATCAAGTTTTTTTTCTCTCCCATCATAATGGAATAGAACTGAACTGAACTTTTCCCACATAACCCATCGTCCATTTTCTACATTCTCTAACTCCTCCCTTCTTCTTGACACTTCATGGCTGTTAACCAATTAGCCTCAAGGGGCTGTAACACCTTCCTCCTCCCTCAATTCCCATGAAGATCCAGGTGTTTTATCTCTTCTCCAATTAGCTCGGAATGTTGAGTCTTCCACGGGCTCCTTGGTCCAACCTTCAGCTTTATCTCAAACCACCCTGTACCGGTCTTCAGAAAAACACTCTCATAGCACTTAGAAAAACATACCAATGTCTCTCAAATCATCTTCACACAGAACCTGTCTGACTCCATCTTACATTTCTCTGACTACATATCCCACACTGCTTCAACTCCAGGACAGCAGGAAACTATGATTAATTAAAGATATTCTTCCACTAAGCCAGACTAGTTATTTATTTTGATAAAATAATATTTTTATTTGGTATATTTCAAATATAACAAGAATATAACTGTAAAGTTAATAAAATTTATTAAGGCAGTAGAATATTTGTGATAACAGTCCTTATTGTGTGATGTTTCACAATATTATGAATCGGATATTATGAATCAGTTTAAGAGCTGGTTCATTTTTAGATTTTATATATATTATAAAGTCAACCGAGAACTCCACTTTCCACAACTAGTCATGTGAAGTTGGAACTCTGATGCTTTGCCGGCTTTTGTTAAATTTTCTTGCATGTGAAATATGAATTCTACACTGAATGTTCATTTATCATTACAAAAATATTTTGAGGTACCTATTCTCATGATGAGGTTTCTATTCATAGTGTGTCTAACTTGGAAGAATAATAGAAAGAGGAATCGTGTGCTTTGATACTTCAATTCTTTTAATCACTTGTGAAAATTTAAATGTGGTGTCCAATTAATCAGTAAGTGCTGAGCTGCTGAGTGATTTCTAGTATTGCATTTTAGCAAGTGAACATTAAACCTGCCATGCAGGCTGTAGAATGGCTTATTCTCCCTTCCTTTTTTTAATATTTAAGTATTTATAACCCTAGCCCTTCATTCTGCACGTAATGTAGTTTGGCCACAGCATGGCAAATCTCATTATTTTTGAGTCGAGTGGCCATGTTGGCAGAGAATTCTGGAACCTGTAGTGCAAAGAGCTCTGCTAGATAGGAATATTTTTGTTATTTTTTTGTATCAGCGTCCTGTTCAGAGCAGGCTCCACAAAGTGCTTCCTTTTCTGAATGAGAACCAATGTTTTCACCAAACTGACATATCCTACTTTCTTCTCAAAGGGAAGTTTGAATTTGAGGTTGTTGTTTGCTTTGTCAAGTGCTTCCTTTGTTGCTCAGTTACATGGCTAACTGCAACCAGTATAGGGCAGCAGGTCTAACTTCATGTTTGATGTCCACAGCTTTTATGATAGTAATAATGGTAATAATATTAGAACTGCAGAGCTGGAAGAGGACCTTATGAATCATTGTGTCCAGCCTGTGTCAAGAAGGCAGAGTGGGGAATCGAACTCCCAACCTCTGGCTCCACAGCCAGATGCCTAAACAGCAAACTGCTTGGAATTAACACAATTTAAGCACCCATTTAAAACTCAGCAAAAAGCATTGCAACACTCAGCATCCATTAAAAAGCCAGTCAGTAACCAAAGGCCTGTCTAGATGAAAATGTCTTTGCCTGCCAGTAGGAGAGCCATGGAGTTCTGTAGCCTGGAACCAGATGCTGAGAAAGCTATGGATGTGGTTTATTTCACATCTAAATAAAACCTAAAGAAAAGCACATTTCTGTGTTCAGAGAAAGACCCAGAAAAATCTGTATCTCTTCACTTCATTGGCTTTTGGCTATTTAAAATATTTTCTAGTCAGAGAAAATAGATTATATGCCCTTTAAAACCTGTCTAATGGAAGAAGGAAACACTTCATGGAAGCCTCATGCTCTACATACAAAATGAAGAGCAGTGTTTTCACTGGGAACCTGAGTTTCTCAATTTGTGATTCATTATAGTGTTCCTCACTCAGGGCTTCATGGTCAAATGAATAATTGCCAGTTTCTAATGCTGCAGTAGAGTTATTAAGGTAGAAGATCATTTTAGGTTGCAAAGACTGAGCTTACTGTGTGTTTACTGTTTTTTGTTCATATTAGGTTTGGAGGAAAACAAACAGTTGGGTTACGGAAAATATTTTTATTCCAGTTGTATCTCTGTTGTAACTGTCCTTTCATAAACATGAGCCAGCAATATGAAATAATCACATATTGTCAACTTTAAAATAGCAACAAAGCCCTGCCTATGCAACAACTGAACACAGAATTAATTGTTTAATACCTTCCTAAATTATGCTGTGATTTTTCTCACTAAGGATATCATTAACCTTAGAGGCAGAACCTCAGAATATATCTAATATAATTCTTTAATGCTGACTATTAAGTTGAACAATGCTGAAGAATCTATTTCATTCACACAGAAAATCAGCATATAATGCCTGAAAATGAAAATGAAAACAGTTCACTGCCTTAAATCTATAATTAGTTCTTTTTCTCTTTGTTTGAAGGATGATGGTGGGTTCTGTAGTCATTTAACAATACTGTGCTGTCCAAAAGTTAGAATCCAGAATAGTTAGCATTGCAATCCATATTATCGCTATTAAATCCACTAGGGATGCGTAAATGGTTGCCTTGGTTTAAAATGATCTGTGAAGCTGTTATTTTCATGCACTTAAAATCTGGAGCTAAACTTTTGGCCTTTTGTATTCATAATGAAACGTTTCATAAAAATGCAGAATGAATACTTCCTATAATAGGGCCTTGGGTTCCAAGGTTGTCTATGGTCGTAGGTATAAATAGATTCACATCAATGATTTGATTGACGTGTTGGCCACATTGGACAAGTCTGGTCACTAGTTTAAAAATCACTACTTTGACTCAATGCTTCAGTTGGGGCTTTGGTTTTATTATTTTGTTAGAATTGGTTGGTTTCCCCAGCTTCCAGATGGACATTTTTATAGAGCACTGTTGCTGTAGGGGACATATGCTATTTTCTGTGATTCAGTAAAAGAATATTGTTGAAGGCAATTAAGCAATCAATGTTCCTCTCAAGACACTTTACAAACTACATGTTTTCCCCCTGAAAGAAACTATTGTGTCTTGAAGCAGGTAGAACTGCAGGAAATGGCATATAAATGTGCCATTATCAGTTTCAAATGTTGCTATGTGTCTGCAGTTAATACACATATTTCACAGAGCAGTAGGGTCTCCTGTTCCGGTTTTTATGTTTGCGTTTATATTTATTAGGTTTGCACATACAGCAGCTATAATCCTACAAAAAATGGAAAGTAAACTACTCTGGGTCATCATTATTAAAAAAAATATAGATCCATGCAGAGAAATTATTCCTAGAGAGTTGTGTCTTAAAAAGAGGAAAAGAGACCCTGCTTCAGTGGAAGACTTATTCCTGTTCCACCTCATGCCAGTAGGCAATGTTGTGAGATATGTGTGTCTTTTCTGAGACCGTCTCTGCAGTGCAATGCTTCCCCGCCACTAGCTGATTATTATGTGGGTCTTGTAATGTCTGATGTAATCTGTTCGTTGCTAAATTGTGATAATGAAGTACGCTTCTGCTTCATATTGCAGTGCTTTATAGGAGATGATTAAATAACATAGGGTTTTTTTCAGTGTGGACTTTAGAACATCTTTCCCTATGCCTGTTGATGAAATGAGCCAACAGTCCTTGAAAGAGATTGATTAACTTTGTTTTCTCTGGTGTTTCATCAGAAGTCTAAATTAGGATCCATATAATTATTTTCATCTCGTCTACTGTGACCAAACTAAGCTGCTTGAAAGGCTATAGTCTGAGCATTAGAAGTGATAACCTGAAACCAGTTGATGGATAGGGTTGCCAGGTCGGCAGCATCCCATTCCCTGAGATTTCAGGGCCAAACTCTGAGATCAGAAGGCAGGTCCTTGTGCTGTCACACAGCAGAAGCAGGGATTGTGGCTGGAACTGCTTGCAGTCAGCTGATTCTGGGAAATAGTCCAAGATACTCTACCCCCCTGCCTTGCTCCAAATGGCACAATGGACTGAAGTGCATGCATCCAATGGCTCTCTCTCCAGTCCCCTCCAGTTCCTCTTGGCCTTATAGTGTGCCAACCTTGCATAATAACACCATACACAGAGAACCCTTTCTGTTGAGGTAATGAGCCCTGGGGACCAGCTAGGAATGAGTACATGTCTGAGTAACCTCAATATTTAAAGACATCTTAGTCACAAAAATCCTTCTCCAGTGACACTCATCCTAAGAGTTGTATCTGTGCCTGGAGAACTGAAGAAACATGGCAGTTCCCTGATGCACCAGCCAGTGCCCATCTAACAACAGAAAATGAGCTTCAACAAGTCCTAACCATGCTTTTGTTTCAATTCCTTGCAATATGCTTGAGCAGAAAGGTGACTAAAGCCTAAAGCCAACTAACATTAATAGAGGACAATATGGTGCAGTTGGGGCACTATTGGTTTTTTCCCCCAATTGCATAAGCTGTAGCACATTTCAAAGGCTAATGAGAGCCATAAATGCAATTATTATGCCATTGTTTCTACAACCAGTTCTGCAACCAGCAGTGCATCCAGTATCTAGAATCTAGATACTGCAAAAAAGAGGAATCCAACATAGTTTCCATCTAGATTCTAGATGGAAACTATGTTGGATTCCTCTTTTTTGCATAAGCTGGAAGTAACCGCCCATGTGCTAATGCAATATCATTTGCTCTAGCCTAATGACGCCATTACCACTGAGAGTCAGTGTGGTGTAATGTATAGCATGATGGGCCTCAGTTCAGATGACCATGAAAGCTCACTGGGGAAGGGTGGCAGTGGTACAACCACACCTTAAATATCTCATATACATTGAAAATCCTATTACAGTAATCAAAAGTTGGATGTGATTTTATGGTGCATAACAAACTAACAATGACACCATTGGATATGGATATAAAAATATGTTGGCCATACATGTAGTTAAAATTCCCTGTAATAAGAATGCTTAATGGTAAATAGGATTTTACTAGGTCAGGTACAAATTTGCAATAAACAATGTGGTAAAATGAGCTCTAAAAGAAGATTAAAAAGCACTTTGGGTAGTTGATCTGAAAGCTGATGGGATTTGGGAAGAGTTTGTCTAGAACTAATGTTGTAGGAATTATTACTTTGTACTAATTTACTTAGATAAATAAGCAATAAGAGATGCGTCCTGTTTGGGGTTATAACTCAAAACAGGATGTCAGCTGGTACAGAATTTGCAAGAATTAGGTTTTGGTGACTGCACTCCAGTGTCTTTATTCATAGCAGTCCTCTTCTCTCCACTTACTTCCAAAAGGTGTTTCCTGTGCCAAATGATCATCTAATTGTGTGAAACTAAATGCATATAGACACTCATTTCAGATCTTTTTGTAGGAAAATCATGGTAAAGTAGATGACAGCGCTGAGAGCAGGCCAGTGTCGTGCCCCCACATACAGTGGAAGATCTTTATTTAGGCATAACGCCGAAACAGGGCTTTAATCTTGATTGATGTATGATGAAGCAAATGGGGCCATGTACTGATATTTTCAAACAAATAAATTCATGACCACTACAATGCCAAATTTTGGTTGATCTTATGATTTATGCCTAACATGGATCTACAGGTTGCCTGAAACATTTCCTTAACTCCGCAGACATCTTCCCATGTAGAGTGATAAATAAAGTGGGTCTTGGGTTTCAGAGCAAGTAACTCTGGTTGGCTACCTACTGGCGTAATATCACACTTGTACATATCTATACCCCGACATCAATACAAGGGCAAAACAGGAAATCTTAATCTGAAATTCAGATATTTCTTATCTGAGCCAAGGAACACTTCAAGTGAGCTTCTTTTTTGTGCAAATAATTGTAATGTGTATTTTTTTGATCATTTTGAATTGTAATGTAATTAGCTTAATTCGTTAATGAACAATGGACGTTTTTAGCAATTCTTTTGCTTTTCAGGCTCACATGTGGCTTGAATAGCAAAGGTTGATAGAAGGAAAGAGAATGTAATAGCTACTTTTAGATGTAATTTTTTATATTTCAGCAACCCTCATAGTACTTTGAATGGAATTTAAATTCTTGCCAAGAAATCCAAGGCTGTATACAGGAAAAAAAAAGATGTAGTTGCATTGAATTTTTGCCATACAGCTTGAACCAGAGCATAGTCAATTGAAATGAATAGTAGTTCACAAGATGTTTTAATAGTGTTGTTCTGTATTCTTGGAAGTATGAAATAATAGTATCACAAAGTATGAGATTAAATTGAAGTAAGTATAATGTCACAGAAAATATATGTAGTTTTCCCCCCCCCCCCCAATAATTTGGATATGAAGCAAATCTATTTGGTAATTCTACCTGTTTGCATATTTGCATGTTAGCAATCTATTGTTATCTGTAACCCTGACTGCTTAAGATCATAGGCTATTTCCACCACAGCATCAAGCGTGGTTAGATGCTGTGAGAGAAACAGAAAGAGTCATGGAACCCTGCATATCTGCTGCTGGAATGCATGGTGAGAATGATGCATCAGCTGGCAGGCCTAGGAGATATCAGTGTGCAAAGGGCACTCTCAAGGCACTAGTAGAACATTTTCTTGGAGGAGGTTAAGGTTCTGAAGCTTTCTCTGGAGGTCACCCAAAATGCTTGGTTCCAATAGTGCCCTTCATAGTCAGATGATTCTTATGGTCACCCATTATGGGCACATTCCTAGTAACTGGAGATAGTAGGACAGGCAGCCAGCACTTCAAACCAGAGGTGCACATCATGATCTAGAGGTTAAGGAATGACATAATGGAGTATTTGGATCTCTTGTACCAGGGAAGAACTACATGTTGGAAGTACATCCCATTGATCCGGGTTCCAGATAATCAGTTTCAAGCTACAGGACCCCAACTGCTTTTGAAAAATGCACAGGCAAGGAAATAAAGGAAAAAAGCAGTCGTATGACATTGCTATTGCTATTCAATTCTTTAAAAAACAATGCTATTCAATTGCTATTCAGTTCTTTAAAAAACCCTCTGGTTTGTGAATGCAGGATATTGTGCTTCTATATCCACAAATTAGAATACCAGAAAATGGCCCAAAACTACTTCATAATATCGTGCCCATGTTCCCAGCAGGAAAAAGAACATTGTGCACAACTGCTCTGTGTTTTTGCAATGCAAAAACTTTGAATATGCCTTACAACATTAAATGCAAATTCCTTTGAGATATATGCCAAAATGTCCCTTTCTGGAGGACTGTCACTCCATTACTTTCTTTAAAGCAAGCCTTTTCTCTTTGAGTCTTCAAAGAAAACCTATCTTTTGACTGTTTCTGTGAGTTTTCATTGCCTTCCAAACACCTCCCTTCCCTGGCCATGAAGCTGCAACAAAGTATCTACTTTGCAAGACTCTTACTGGTAAGCCTGTTCGATGCATGCTCACTTTATAACCAGGTCACTGTTTTACTCTTTTGAAAGGCATTTTTTGAGTATCAATATTTCAGCCCCTACAGCCTGGATTCCTTCTAAATAAATAAAAAAAATCAGTGGGGCCAACCATTCTCTTTCAAGATAAACAAGAAAGGACTTTTCAATCCATTTGATCTGTTTAAAATCTGGAGACATTTAAGGTCACTTGTTTCTGCACAGGGGGAGTAAAACAGTTTTACTTTTTAAAAAATAGTAACTCAAAAGGCCTTTGCTCAAGCTTCCCCAAATTTGGTACAGAGCAAGAGCAGATTGTCTGCTACACCTGTGCCAAATTTGGTGCTGATTCAAAGTCCAAATTCAAAGTTATACATTTTTGTTTGGTCTTTCCACCTTTTTAGAATTGCCATGTAGAATACCAATTTGCTCTGCTGCACAATAACATCACTGCACTCTCGAACAGTGATTATCTAGAGCCAGGGTGTTAAACTTGTAAGATGTAAATCCAGTTGGTAGTATTAAGTACAGTAGTTCCATTAAATCAGTAGGTGGGTGGTAAGTCAACATTTGTGCAAATTCATTTGATTTGATGGAGCTGTCCTGGTGGGGGCTATCAATTTAATTCAGGCCTAGAAATTATGCACCTGATAAGGATTCTGCTACCAGGAATGTCTGTCTGTGTGATGTATGTAAGTAAACAGGAGACATGCCATTGATTATCTTGATCCTGTAATGTGTATTTTGAACTTTTGAACTATATTCAGTTATATATGTGATGAAAACATTTTATACTGGATTTAATTGTGATATTCATTGCATACTAACTGAAAAACCATGATGACCTTTAATATCACTGGCTGAAATTTATGTTCTAGAATTATCATTCTGAAAAAGTGAAGTTTAAAAAAGATCCCTCCTATTGTTCTCTGAACATGTTAATTTTGAGTATTCATTGACTAATATCTGTATATTCGAGTATTTGCTGATCCAGGAGGTGTCCATCTGCTATTGGAAATCTCTTTGATTCAGTTAAGACTTTTTTCAATGGGGGTGGTAAAGGGGTTTTCTTTGGCATTTCTCCACTCTTCAGCCTCCACACCAGCTCCAGCACTGTACCAAAGTGTCTCCCAGCTATTCAAAGCCGACTCAGGGGGGAGGGACACAGAAAGCTGTGACTCTGTGTTCCATCAAGGGAAGTCTCTACTGGATGAACAGGCCTTCCATCCACAAAGTAGTGTCAGCTAAATACATCTGTCAGAGCAGGGATAGATAATGTGGTACCTTTCAGATAGGTTGGACAATAGCACCCACAACCTCTTAACTTTGGGGAAAGTCGATGTTGTAGTCCAAACCATCAGGTTGCTTATGCCAGCCTTAGAAACTTTCCCCTTCTGTCTCCAGTTTTGTCTCACACAGTTTTCTGGAGGTTTCCC
Source organism: Intellagama lesueurii (assembly GCA_037013535.1). Lineage (NCBI taxonomy): Eukaryota > Metazoa > Chordata > Lepidosauria > Squamata > Agamidae > Intellagama > Intellagama lesueurii. The sequence goes on along the minus strand of JBAJHW010000003.1, from coordinate 188,178,046 downwards.
AAGTTTTTGAACATGTCCATTACCAGTAAAACTCTTTTGAGCACAAGTTGAGAGCTGAACCTGTATAGTTTCTCATCTAAAAGGATCTGTGATTCACATTATTATTTTCAATAGATATACATAGATTCTAGCACCTGGAAAGCAGAACGTCATTATAGTTTACACAGGCATTTATTGTAGCACCGGTAATATGCATAAAGCAGTAATTTACAATAGTTTTTCATAGAAAGCCATCTTGGCATTTATTGATACTTAATGTTGGTACAAACTGACCAGGGATATTAGGTAATAATCTGTTTTGCCCATACAAACAACCCAGCATTCATCATGGATAATGGTGCTACAGTGAAACTATGAACAAAAGGGAAAGAAATGGAAGTGGATAGTTCTAAAAATGGAAGAATAAAAATGTTGTTCAATCTCTGACCTCTGTCTCCAGTCTTAAAGTGAGCTATCTGGCCTAACCCATTCTTGTTCCCACCTTTTCTACTGTTCTCCCTCCAACCTTCTGCATCTATTCCTCTTCCTCTCAGGTTGCCTTCTCTTTTGGTGTGATGGCACTCCCTCATTTCTCCTTGTAGCCCCTAATTTTCCTCTGCCCTCTCTTGCTTCGCTTTCCCTACACCTCTGTCACCTCCCTCTTTTTCGTCCTCTACCCTTGGGCTTTTAATATGGCCATTCTTTTACAGCTGCTCCTTGTCTTGCTGCCAGTCATCAGGTTGGCTCAGACATTGCCAATAGGCACTGATAATGTCATCAGCAGGCACTCCAGATCAGCTGCTCAGGGAATAGACAGTGGTGCAATGTCTCCGTGATAGCTAGCAGCAATCTTGGTCTTTTTTCTGTCTCAGAAATTGAGAACAGAATACTTTTTAAAAAGCAGAACACTAAACTACTCTCAGTCTACTTGTCAACTACAGGAACATCAAGCATGTTTCATAGGCAAGGAAGATGTGGTGATGTCAGCTTTTATAATACATTCTGTGGGTGAGACTTTGAAAGGACTTGTTTCTTAGGGTGCTGTTGGACCCTTGTTCAAAATACCCTAATAATTCTGATACAACTGATTTTAGTTACAGTTTGATACGGGATGTGATGTTCCCTGAAACCATCAACCAATCAAAGATTTATGATTCCTGTGGATTTTTGTGTGTGCTGATCTTGCTGTCAGATTAAGTATTGTATTAAATTAAATTGAATTATGCCAGCTGACATGGAAGTGCAAATTGCCACAAAATAGTTTCACACCCTTGTGAATTGCAGTGCTGGAATAAAACCTCATTTATTTCCAGTCCACTGAGGATTTGATATATTTTCCATCAAAGCCTTTGTCGAGATATACTCTTAGAGCTGAAACCATTTGAGGTTTCCAGTGTGGTTGACTGTATTGAAGGAAGTTTACAAATAAATGTTAGCTGAGCTAAAAGAGCATGGAAAATACTTGGCTTCTGAGTTGAATATTTTGCATGGGTTCTCAGGCTTGAGCTGGGAACTAGTGCCAAAAGGAGGATGATACCTGTTTTGTGTCTTCCTGGAATATTCCACACAACATGTCTTAGAATCATGTTCTATATAACTTCAGTGGTGGTGATCTTGTGCAGAGAAGACAAATATAATTCTTCTATCACTCTGAACATCCGGGCATCCTATTTCTTATCTTCAGTTGTTTTTGCTCCAGAATTGCTAATACAAGAGAGTTCCCTGTGCTAATTGTAAGGCTGACATACTTTAAATACAACGTATGATGCTTACGTTCAAGAAAGGAAGACTTTAGAGTCAGCAAATGAAAAGAAGGACAGAAGTACAAATGCAGTGGGTAGTCTTAGTGGAGCCAAAGCCATTTTTGGGAGTGGAATCTCAATTCAGAAAAGTCAAATTTATTATGTGTTTAAATGAGTATCATAATATTCCCAATATAACCATGACTCGTATTAGATTAGATGCCAATATCTAAATGTCACTTCTGTCATAGATGAATTGTATCTGATTTTGGCAAATTAGTGTCTTTAATCTTCTGTTTTCTAAACAATAACCAGCCACAGATGATGGCAGATGAAATGAGGCACTTGGCTCACTTTAAATGTATTAGAGAGGGGGTAAAAATACTTTATGTAAACATAATCATTCATGACATTTTCACATTCAAATCCTTGGATTCCTGTAGCTTTCCTGTTGCAGGATGACGTCTTTTATTGCACACCAGCTTCTGACAAATCTAATGTGTGCCAACTGTACCCTGCAGTCTTTAGAAAAAATTGTGAGCCTAGTAAGAACTGGCAGCTAGTCCTCTAGGTGTATATACCCAGGTATATTATTTTGAAAAAGTTAGGAATGTGCACGCAAGCCCACAATTTGCACAGAGATTTCATTTCTTTGAAATTCAAGGTTCCTTATTTTAAAAAAGCAACAAAAATAAAATCCTGCAGTTGTGTTTTACTGTTTATCACTTCCAACAAACTAATGGTGTTTTCAACAATGTTGAGGTTTAATTGTATTTTAATATTAATATATATAAATACTGTGATTTTAAACATAATGTGTTTTAAGTTGTACGCTGCCTTGAGTCCTTTCACTGGGAGAAAGGCGGCATACAAACAAAGTGAATAAATATGTAAGTAAAATACATTTTGACTTCAATTTCAGCAATTTCAAGCAATGGAAATAACCATTAGTCCATAAATCCCAAGTACCACCACATGAATCTTGGCTGAGTCCAACATTCTTCTTTCTTTTATTCATTTCTTCTCTGGCATTGCAGTCTTAACTATGTTTACTGAAGCAAATTCCATTCATTTCATAAAAACTAGCATACCTAAGTGTACTTTTTGTCAAACGATAGTACTAACTTCTCATTTACTTGTGACAGTAAAAATTAGACCCTTTTCTTTCAAAAGCTAGGTATCTCTGAGAACTGGTAAGAGCTTATTCATATGTTACAGACAAGTGCAAATGCAGCTTTCAGGGTGTGAGATGGACAAGTTCCATTTTATGCATTACAGAAGTGCAAGGAAGGGAATGCATAAGTGACCCATTACTACATTCAAGCTTCTGATTTATAGATTGGGGTGGATTTAAAGGGGGGGATTAATATAGTTCCACAATGATACAACAACAGCAATATCTCAATATTTTGTGAAATATGTCTTCTGTATGTATTTGTTAAAAAAAATCAGACAGATCTTATTTCCCCCCATTTCTTATCATTTTGAATGTGGTTTTTGAGAGACAGTGGCCATGATGGAAAGGAGTTACATTTAGATTACAAGAAGGGAATTGATTTTTTTTCTCTCCTTTTTATGCCTTCAAAAAACAGCCACAAGCCTACTAATATTTTCTTAAGGTACTGGTATATTTGTGTTCACATAAGACAACTTGTCGTGGCTAATTGATGAAGTACAGGGGTGTTTCTCAATTCCATGCCAAGGAAATCTACAGCTAATTATAGAAAGCCTACATTAACAAGAGTTGAATTCTGGCCATAGGCTATGACTACACAATCAAATACTGCAGGATTTGCTGCGGTTATAATACAGGTTGATTCAAAGTTGTTGTTGTTTCTGATCACAATATGCAAAGGTGAATTTGAATTGGTGTGGCCCTTTTTGCTTCCAATGGGGGCTTTTTCCCCTCTGCCACTGGGTGCTTCCACGTTTTTCAAGCTGAAACGATTCAAACTGACTTTTTCTTGTGTGATCAGTTTATTCATTCTTGTAAAAACAGGGGTCATCTCTGTGAGTGGTGTTTCACCAATGTAACAATTGGGATGTTAGTGTTCAGGACTGTGGGAACGCTTACCCCTGTGTTCTTTCCTCATCATCGCTCTCTGAATTTTGTTTATTTTTTACATATCTGAGATGAACTCTACCTTATCACTTCTGCTGATATATTAGTCCAGTGCTAGATCATCTCTGGATGAGATTTTTTTTTTAAATTACCAAAAAAAAAAAAAAAAATGACACCTGGAAATAAACCAGGCAAAATAAAAGATGTTTCTGTGGTATTTCTGTACACTTTAAGAAGAATTTTGGAACACTGCCACCTTTTCTGGAACATTTTACAACCCTTTCAAAACCAAGCAGCTTGACAGTAAACCATAGAAAGATAGGCAGAGATGGGAGCAGAAGGAAGGAGGGGAATAAGGGAGACTGTGGGCTGAAATGCACATCGCATCAAGTGTGAACACTGAACTCCTGAATCAATCTGCAGCCTTCATGTGATCACTTACTGTGAATTCGACACATAATACAGGCTTTGAATCAAATCACAGCAAAGTGATTCGGAGCAGTTTGGTTTGCATATTTATTTATTTATGCATTTATTTATTTAACCCCCTGATTTTGTCCTTTAAAAGTACTCAAGGTAGTTTACATAATCAAAAAAAGACAATATTTAAAAACAAATATTTTAAAAAGAACATGAAATGTGAGAAGTATGAATCAAAATCAGCTGAAAGCCATAAAGCAAGAAATGGAATGTTTAAACATTGCAGTGCTTGGTATTAGTGAACCAAAGTGGGCTGGAATGAGACTTTTCAACCAGACAACTACAAAGTGTTTTACTCTGAAAATGGCAAACTCAGAAGGAATGGAATGGCTCTAATACTGAGGCAAGGTATAGCGTATACTGCTAGGGGCTATAATGCAAGAGCTGAATAATATCCATCAACTTCTGGGAGAAGCTATCAATATAGCCATCATTCAAGTCTATGCTCCAACTACAGATACTGAAGAAGAATGAGAATGATTGATAGAGTTCTGTGAAGCCAACAATCTGTTTATCTCAAATACATGCTTCAACCAACTGAACAGAAAACTAAACACATAGACATAACCAGATGGCCAAATAGGCTGAATAATTAGAAGCAGGAGATTGAAAAGTTATACTCTCTCTGCCAAAACAAGACTAGGAGCAGATTGTGGTACTGATAAAAAAATGTTAATATTATATGTTAGAATAAAGCTGAAGAAGAACACTAAAAGAATCCTAATGCCAAAAGAATGGGTGTGCCTGATGAGTAACCTGTATTGTGGATAAGAAGCTACCATTAGGGCAGAATATGGAGAGACAAAATAGTTTCCTATAGACAAAAGTGTCAGACAAGAGTGCATTTTATCTTTTCATCTGTAAGCAGAGCATATCATATGGAAAGCTGTACTAGATTCAGATGAAGAAGTGAAAATTGTTGGAAGAAATATCGATAATCTAAGATATGCACACATCATCTTCACTGCCAGAGAGCAGCAATGACTTTCAACGACTTTTAGGGAAACTTAAAGAAGAAAGTGTCAATGCAGGAATGCAGCTGAACACTAAGAAGACCAAAATCATGACTACTGAAGAACTGCACATCTGTAATGTTGACAATGAAGAAATTGAAATAGTTAAAGGTTTTATATGCCTTAGTTCAATCATCACTCCTAATGGAGACTGTAGCCAAAAAATCAGAAGAAGACTGAGATTAGGAAGGGCAGCAATCTATTAGAAGAGAAATTAGAAAAGATCATCAAGTGGAAGGATGTGTCACTAGAGAGCAAGGCCATTCACACTATTGTGTTCCCAGTTACTATATATGGGTGAGATGATGAAGAAAACTGACAGGAAAAAAATTGATTCATTTGAAATATGGTGCTGGAGGACAGCTTTGTGGACACCCTGGACTGCCAGAAAAACGAAAAAGTGACTCTAAGAGAGGAAATCAGATCTGAACTTTCTCTGCAGGCAAAAATGATGAAACTGTGACTGCCTTATTTTGGGCACATCATGGGAAGGTTCAATGGAAAAAACTAATACTAGGAAAAGTTGAGGGCAACAGGAAAAGAAGACGAAATATGAGATGGATTTACTCCTTAAAGGAAACCACAGCCTCGAGATTACAAGAGCTGAGAGCAGGGCTGTTGAGAACAGGACATTCTGGTGATCACTCATTCATAGGACCACCATGAATCGGAGATGACTTAAAAACATATAACAATAAGACCTAAGCTGAAAATAAGCCCTATTATGATTTTTCAGGATACTCGTAATATAAGCCCTACCCCAAAAATAAGCCCCAGTTAAGTTAAACCCCACCCTCCACCCTTGTGCAGCAACCAGAAGAAGATGACATGACTGTATGTGAATAAATGTAGATTGTTGTACATGAAAAAAATAAAACATCCCCTGAAAATAAGCCCTAATGCGTTTTTTGGAGCAAAAATTAATATAAGACCCTGTCTTATTTTCGGGGAAACACGGTAGCAACACATTTCCTATCACAGAACTGTGCTGCCAGTAGGGGGAGCAGTGAACTTATCTGGTTCAAATATTTTAGAGCTCGTATTTTTTGAATCCTAGCTGAAGAGACCCTGCTTTGCCAGTTTTCTTCCCAGCATGATCTGGGAGAACAAATACACATTTGTAGTGCTGCTGATTCATGTGAAGTTGAAACTATTTCTAGCTGCATAGGGTCCGAATGAAGTCAGTAGGACTAATTGTATGAGTCACAGTATGTGCTCATCAACCTGAAGAGTAAGTCCAAATTAGCCTCATAAAGATACTGCTGCTTAAAATAGGCTGCCTGAGAGAATGGCCTTTCATATATGGCAGCAGTTTTGAGTTAGACTTTTTTCATAAACCAATAGGATTATAATGGGAAGAGTTTAAAGCTTCCCAATGCAGCTTGCAACCTGCTTTCGCTTAAGGCATTTTCTTTAAATGATATTAAGAAGCTTTTCAGTATGGAGTGGAATATCTCTAGGTATTTTTTTTTCATGTATATCTGGATGTTTTAAGTGCATGTGCCCATTTTAATGTCTATAAATTAGAAATAACCAACCACTTTAATACTCAGGATAAATCCAGCCAACTTGGCCACTTACCTAAAACCACGGTGCTCGAAAAACTGTTTCAAACATCATTTGGGAGAATTTCCTTTGGCATACTGGGGAGCATGCTGAAACATCTTGAAAATACTTGAAAAACCGTATGAAGCTTTCCTATACTTCTCCAGTTCTACTATGCTGCCCTTGATGTTGCTCAGAATACATTCTTTTTTTCTTACATTGCCCATCGTCTGGTTCTCACCTTTGAGTCTGCTTCTTTTGTCTTTGAATGGGTCCTTATGCCTTTGCCTTCTTCTGGGTGTTGAGAAAACAGCTGGGATCAATAATGGTTTACAAGAGGTTATAGAAAGAGGCATTTGGGATGTCTGATTTAGTTATCTGTAAAAAGGTAAAGGTTCCCCTTGACAATTTGTCCAGTCGTGTCTGACTCTAGGCGGCGGTGCTGATCTCCGTTTCCAACCCATAGAGCTAGCGTTTGTCCGCAGACAATCCTCCGTGGTCACGTGGCCAGCGTGACTAGACACGGAACGCCGTTTACCTTCCCACCGAGGTGGTACCTATTTATCTACTTGCATTTTTGCATTTTGCATGCTTTCGAACCGCTAGGTTGGCGGGAGCTGGGACAAGCGACGGGGGATCACTCCGTCGCGTGGATTCGATCTTACGACTGCAGGTCTTCTGACCTTGCAGCACAGAGGCTTCAGCAGTTTAACCCGCAGCGCCACCACATCCCTATCTGTAACCACCTAGTAAATGATGGTTTTACTTAATGCTTATGAAGGTACTTGACCATAATGCTAGTGATGGTTTTATCTAATGCTAGTGGATGTAACACATGGGCAGCTTCAAAGCCCTTGCTTTTTTCCACTGAAGCTTTAAATAAAAGTTGTACAGTTGTATCTATTTAAATAAAACCTCAACCACTCAAATCCCTAGCAGGCACTATGGTGCACTGCTATAGTACGGTGTCTGCCATACTGTGGCATTCTTCTGCAGGGACTACTGACATTGAAGAAGCAGGGAGCCCTGTAATTCTGTACATTAGATTACTCTAGTTAAAGAGAGTAACTAGAGGGATACAAAGATAACCCCCCTGTTACAGCAGCTCCACTGACTGCTGATTCGTTTCCAGGCACAATTCAAAGTGCTGGTTCTGAAGCCCTAAATGGTTTGGGTCCAAGCTATCTCAAGGACTGCATCTCACATTATGAGCCTGCTTGGGTGTTAAGATAATCAGGAGAGTCCTTCCTCTTGGTTCCACCACCTTCCTAGATGCATTTGGTGGGGACACAGGAGAGGGTCTTCTCTGTCGCTGAACCTAGATTCTGGAACTCCCACAAGAGTCTAGGCTAGCCCCATCTTTGCTGTCCTTCTGCAAGCAGATGAAGACCTTTCTCTTCAGACAGGCTTTCTCTTAGTGATTGGCTATCTGAGAAGCGTTTTAAATGTGAGTGTTATGCTTTGTTGCTTTGAATCGGTTTTTGGTATTGATTTTGTTTACCATTTTTTGTGTGGTATTTGATTCTTTTAAATATTTGTTTACTCACTGTTTTTAGCTTTTAAATATTGCTTTTTCTAATGATGTGAGCCGCCTTTGTCCTCTTTAAGGAGAAAGGTGAGGTAAAAATATTTTAAACAAACAAACAAATGGTGCCTTAGATTACTGTCTTCTGGCTTTAAAACTCAAGTAATTCATGGGCCAAGGCAGTACGGCAAACTCCCAGATAGTGAGGGGAGGTGCCCTTTTTCTCAGTCCATGTGCTGTCCATCCTTCAAACTGTTCTCCACAACCCCCTCCATAACTATGGAGTGACCTTGCAGCAAGAGGGATATTAGCTGTATAAATCAGTGTCTTGGACTGCTCTCCTCATGTCTTCAGACTGTGTCTCCTACAAGTCTTTGTGCAGATTAGAGAAGTCTGCCACCTACTGATTGAAGATAGTAATATAGAATTCAAATATGGAAGCACGTTTTCATTAATTTAAAGAAGCTTAAGGTCGTCAGAGGAGGACCTTCTCTCGGTCCCATTCCCAGCACAGGCACTGCTTATGGAGACACGAGAGAGGGCCATCTCTGTGGCAGCTCCCAGGTTATGGAATGCTCTCCTTCGGAAGACTAGGCAGGCCCCCTGCCTTTTGTCCTTCCACCAACCGCTGAAGACGCATATTTCAGGCAAGCTATTAACAAGCATGATTGAGTCCCTGAATGCCTTTTTAAAGTTAAGATAGTTTTTAACATTTACTCACTTTTAATTATTCAGTCATATTTCAATTAGTGTACAGTTTAATTGTTTTTTAATGTTTAACTTATTATGTTTTAAATTCTATTCTTTTAATATTGTGAGCCCCCTTGGGTCCGCGTATCAAGAGAAAGGCAGCCTATAAAACATACAAACAAACAAACAAAACAAATAAGTGTTTTCTCTGGGAAACTCCATTAACACCCTAGAATATCCATCATTTGCATGCTGTGTTTCAGGTGTCTGTGAAGGTGTTACTGAGACAGGCAGGCAGACATCTCCCATAACCTTCTTGTTTCAGCACATTCTTGTCTTGCCATGAAGATGAAATTTTATATGGTGAACTCTGTTTAGGGCTTTTTATCTACTGAGCCTCTTTGGTTTTTATGTGGTTGTTTTATTACGGATTGTGGCATGTTGACTATGTTAAGCCACTCTGAGTGATGTGAATACATTAGATTGCCCACCCGTGCATTAGAAAGATGGGATATAAATCTTTGGATGAATAAATAAACATTAGCTAAGCCGTCATTGAGGAGCAATTCCCACTGAGGAAAGAGGGACTGTCAGTAAAAATACAGCTGCCTTAAAAGGATGAAGCTGTGCTTTCATGAGCCTGTGTCCTACATTTTCAAGGTTCCTTTCAGCTCTTTCTGACGAAATAGGAAAATATGAGTGTTAAGTCCAGGAAGACTGAAAGACTGTTGTGAGAGCATATGGGAAAAATAATTCTAGCCCTTTTCATCCCTATATCAACTTCTTAATGTGTGATATTTTAAAATCAGGGCTATTAGAATCCTGAAAAATTGTCATCCACTTCCAGTTTTCAGAAACATTCTGTACATTTTTTTTAAAAAAATATCATTCAATTGTTGATAAATCAATACTGAGGTATAATTACTTTGCCAGCTGTTATCTAAAAGGAGAAAAGAATTAGTAGGAAGTGTTGCAGTGTCTATTAATATCTAGGGGCCTTCCAGTTTCAGATTTTGTCTCTAGAGCCCCCTCCATTTCTAGTGGACTTTTGTAACTGTAGTTTTGGTAAATGTATTCAGATGTGGGGGAGAGGGAAAGAGACATGTAGGAATGCTGAGCTTTAACCATCCTTTTCCTTGATGTTCCAGATATCTTCTGAAGTTTGTATCAGAGTGTCATGGGAGGTTAAAGCATTCTGAAACTAGCTTTTGGGTGTTGCCATTTCTTATGTCAGATGTGTGTTCATCTATTCTAATGCGTAGAGATTGTCCCGTTTGCCTTATGTAGAATGCACATGTCACTGCTGGCAAAGGAAGTCATAGGTTACCTTAGGAGATGAATAAGTAAACAATTCTCTGATGTTGTTGTTGATTTGCGGTGGGGTGGGCTTGAAGTGGTGTGCCAGGGTAGGTGGGTTTGTATTAAGGTCCTGCTCTTGTCTCTGTCTCTTGTGTTGTGTGGCTTGCTGTATGTTGATAATTGTTTAAGATTGGGGGACTGTCTGTACAGGCCAGCTTCAAAGAGCTTGGGAGAAGGAAGTATGGGGTCCAGAATGAGATGTATGATTGTTGATGATATGTTTGAGTGGTCCCAGTTGTACGTGACTATCAATGATTATCTATCATTTTCTGTTTTAGATGTGTTTTGTAGCAGTTGTTTCCAGGTACCTGTCTTGCCCTGTCAATGTCTTTTTGTTTTGATTGTTGTAGGTTTTTCGGGCTGTTTGGCCATATTCTGGAGGTTTTTCTTCCTAACATTTCGCCAGTCTCTGTGGCCGGCATCTTTAGAGGACAGGAGTTAGAACTCTGTCTGTGTTCTGGTGTAGTGTGTGGGATAGTTGAGTATTTGTAGCTGTGGGATCAGCTTTTTGTCCTTTTCAGGAGATTGGGTGATTATTGTGATTAGGGTGTTTTTTGTTACGGGTGTATTGTTGTGATAAGGGGGAAGATGATCTGTCACTGTGATTGATGGGTGTCATTAGCTAGTCTTTTGTGTGCAGTGATCCCTGGTGCTTGTGGCTGGGTAGAGTTCATTGACCTTTCTGCAGGCTGTATTTATTAGTGCTGGGAGCCAGACTTTGTTGATTTTTAGACTTTCTTCTTTTTTGTTGGAGGTCTGCTGGTGTTTGTGGATTTCAATGGCTCCCCTGTGTAGTCTAACATAATGATTGCTGATGTTGTCCAGTACTTCTGTGTTTTGACATAGGATTTCATTTCCAGCTTGTTTCGGGGCATGTTCAGCTACTGCCGATTTTTCTGGTTGTTTTAGTCTGCAGTGTCTTTCTTTGATTCTGGTGTGGATGCTGCGTTTTGTGGTCCCAATATATACCTGGCCACAAGTGCAAGGTATCCGGTATATTCCTGCAGTGGTGAGGGGATCTCTTTTGTTCTTTGCTGACCATAACATTTGTTGTATTTTTGTGGTGGGCCTGAATAGTGTTTGTAGGTTGTGTTTTTTCAACAGTTTCCCCATGCGGTCTGTGACCCGTTGGATGTATGGCAGAAATACTTTATTTGTGGGTGGCTGTTTTTCTTCTTCAGTTCGGTGTTGTTTTCTGTGTTTGATGGCTCTTGTGTTTCATTCTTGGAATAGCCATTTACCTGTAGGGGCCAATTCAGATGGTTGAGTTCAATGCTGAGAAATTAAGCTTCACAGTTCCGATTCGCATGGTGTACCAGTGTTTTGATTATGCCTCTTTTTTGTCATGGGTGGTGGTTGGAGTTTTTGTGTAGGTGGGTTTTCTGTAGACCTTGTGTCCCAATAGGAGGTCCGGTTTGCGTATGACCATGACATCTAAGAAAGAGAGTTGGCCCTCTATTTCTTTTTCCATGGTGAATTGTATATTTGAGTGGATCCTATATGGTTTAGAAATTCTTCGAGTTTTTATTCACCGTGGCTCCAAATCACGAAGGTGTCATCCACATATCAGAACCAGACTGTGTGTGCGAAGAGTGCCAAAGCCAGGACCTATTTTTCGAAATGTCCCATGTAGAAGTTCACTATAACTGGGCTGAGGGGGCTCCCCATGGCCACTCCATCTGTCTGTTCATAGAAATCATTATCCCACTGAAAGTAGCTGGTCATAAGGCAGTGTTGGAAAAGGGCCTTGGTGTCTTCTAGAAAGATCTGCTGGATGAGTGTCAGAGTGTCCTTTATCGGTACCTTGGTGAATAGGGATACTACGTCAAAGCTGATCAGTCTGTCCCTAGGGTTGAGTCTTAGGGTGCTGATCTTGTTTATGAAATGACCTGAGTCTTTGATACAGAATGATGTTTGTCCAGTGTGGGTCTGTAGGTTTTCATTTCATTAAGTTGAGTATTGCAGTTTAAGAAATGCCTGCTGGAAATCTATGAGTTTTGTGCTTCTGTCATGGATTCAAGCAAATGTGTTTGTATGGGAGGGCTTGGCTTGGTATGTTTCTGGTGGAAGCTGAAGTCATGTACGTATGTGTGATAGAATCCAGTCAGAGTCTCGGGTAATTTAAGAGAATCACATCAGAAAATAACAAAGGCTAAACTTATCTACTTAATACTCATACCTTTAGCAGAGAGGTAGCTTGGATCTGGGACATATGGCTTCTCAGAACCGCAGATGAACTAGAGCCCCCTCCTTCAAAGCAAGCTAAGCTATTTCCTGACCCCTTTTTACCATGGGACTTTACACACTTGTTGCCATCAACATATTTCATGTTTCTTCTAGACAAAAGCATGTTCCTGCCCCTCTCTCTTTCCCACAGTGGAAATCTGCATAACTCCTGGGTAAGGAAGCGGATTGGCTCTTTTCGAGAGTTAAAGTGAAAGTGTTAGATCCCTTTCGGGGACTGCTTTGATATGCCTTCTGATAAAAGATAATCATGGAAGCACTAGTTCTTCTCTGTCTTTTCTTTGAAGTGTTCGTTAACAGGAGGTGAATTGAAGGTATGAACTGCCCTTTTGTTCTGGGCACATGTTGACCTGTGCCTGCTTGGCCAGCTTCCCAGACACTCACGTTCCTCAGTTTCTTCACAGTATGTATAATAGTGGGTTTTTTCAGGTGAATCTTTTTCATGCATCTGGATGACAGAGATGTCCTCAGTGTTATCACAGGCAGAGAAGACACAGGACACAGGAAATGAGAAAGCAAAGTTCCATGTTAGCCATGAATATGTTCACAGGTGTGCCCATAACCACACTGTCCATTTGGAGATTAGTATTACCACCAAAAGTGAAACAGTTGTGTCTGAATACAAAGTCACAGAGTTTAGTGGTGAGATGTGCTGGAGACTTGTTCAAAATAGCGTTCTTATAATCCATCCATGTCTGGTATGCTGGTGTAAAGCACCTCTGTATTCATGGTGGCTACAATGGTGTCATCTAGTAGGTTGGGAATGAACTGTAGTTTCCTTAGGAAGTCATCTGTGTCATTTGTGCAACTAGGTGCATTGGTGGCAAACAGTTTGAGGATAGAGTACATATATCCAGACCCCCAAACAATGGTGTTATCAATACTTGATACACAGTGAGCCTTTCAGGGTTGTGTGGTTTGCAAATTTGGGATAGAAAGTATAAGGTGCCTAGTTAAGGCTCTTATGGCACACCAGTTTGGGTCCAGTATTGTACATCTCTGTCATTCCGTTTGGTAGTAGTTCTTGGTTTTCAACACTTGGGCCTAATGACACAAACGTGCAAATGTGCTGTTGGATAATTGTCTCTCCTATGTATACTCCCATTAGTCCACAACAATAACCAATTCTCTTTTATCTGCCTCTTTGATGATGATTTTGTTATGTTTTTGAGGCTGTGGATGACACCTTGCTCTTTCCAGCTGAGACTGTATAATAAATTGTATCACTTGCTTATTATCTGAGCCTGAGCACAATGGGAGAAGCGTTTGATGTAGAATCTAATTCCTTGTTCTGACCTTCAGGAGGACCCTCTGTGAAGTTCTTTCTTTAGTGATGAGAGGAAGGTAACTGTCTCAGTGTACTGCTCTTTGTCAACTTGTAGAGAGAGATGGTGCTTGTGTGTTGCAGTGTTGATTGGTGCATTGGTTGTCAAACTCCTTGAAGATGATGGGAAAAGGCCTCCAGCTCAGCACAGAATTGTATTATCTCTGTGGATTTGTGGGACAAAATAATAGACTCTGAAAGGGGAAATTCTTTGTAATATTGTAATACATACTTTAATTCTTACAGCACATGCGTTAACCTCTATAACGTGTAGAAAGGATTGTCTGTAACAGTTTTAATTCTTTCTAAGCACCAACAAATGTCAAAGCATGTCATTTTAATTTTAAATTTCACTTCATAATAATGATTATTTTAGAGTGGAAATGTACATTTATGGAATCAAGCATTTCAGTAGTGTTCTGTTTTGCCCCAAACAGGTATAATTTGAATTGTTTAAATGGCAGGTTACGTTGCCCCAGTGATAGAGCTAGCTGGTAAATGAACCTATAATTACATATATAATTTTTCTTTTATGAATAATAACCCATTTTCTTGATGCAAATGGCAAATTTCATAGAGGACCAGTAATTTTCTGGGCATGTATATATATATAACATTAGTATCAAACATATTAGTAAGTTTATTAGAACCTTTATGCAATTATAAATAAACTCTGTATTTAAACTGAGGGTTCTTTTTAAAAATTTATACTGATTTCTTTATTTAAAGCAACACTTCAGCTTAAATTTCAAGCTCAGTAGATGATGACCAGAGTCCACAACCTTATAAAAATAAAAACATGGTTTAAGTAATCCAAAGTGTGGTAGAGTGCTTTTGTTACAAATTTTATTTCTTGAGAACAAATCTCTTAGCACGTAGGAGTGCGAGTCAAAAGCACTTCGGACAAAATTGATATTTATGTCTGTCTTCACCTTTAATTGAGAAGTGTTTCCCCACCCCTTAAATGAATTCAACTCATGAACAAAGCAACTCCTTTGGTGGTTGTATAAGAATTGATACAATGCAGAGTGTGATTTAAAAGATTGTGCGTTTAGAGGCCTATAACCTATTACATTCTGCATGCTTTGCTTTCCATTCTGCTTTATAAGATTTCAAATGCCATTGTACTAAAGGCAGATTGAAATTTCTTGCCTTGATTGGGGTAGATAGGTTAATGGTTCTTTTCTCCTTACTGAAAGCAAAAGGACATCATGATGGTTATTGACTTTCTCAAGGTGTACTAATGCCTGATGGTGCAGCTGCTGGGCTTGAGTTGCAATTGAATTTTAGATAACAGATCTGTGATAGCGTAGCTAAATTCTCAAGAGAAAAAAAATACACATTGCCTCTGTTAAGACTCTCTACCATTTTACTGTTGGAAATCAACATTTTAAACAGAACTGGAAATCTCCTCGTGAGTCCCCCAAAAAAGGCAGTTGTATAAAAAGGAGACAACACGAGAAATATTCAGAAGTGAGATATTATTTGGCAGACGTTTATACTGTGCATGAACTCCTCAGCCAGGCACCTCTTCAGTGAGAGCCCCTCAAATTGCCACTCACTCTAGAGATGCCATCCTATGAACCAGATTTATCTGAGCAGTTGGACCAAGTAGAGACAAGCGAAGTGTATCTGCTTTCGATTTTAGCCTGAACTTTGGATAGGATACCTATCCAAGATGCTGAATCTATTTCTGACAGAGAGTTTAGCAGCCTGAATTGCTTCTGTGGAGTTAAGGCTAAAACCAAGAACAGATCCCCTTCCCTTATGCAGCTGGGAATCACCTGAACCCATTTAGCCCCCTCCCCTTCCCTTGTGCTTGCTGACTTGAGCAGGAAAAACCAAGGCAGGTGAAAAGGAAGGCCAGTTCATCCACAGGCTGCACAAAGCATTTTACAGTACAAAGTTTATGCTAATGGTTGGGAGTGTCACTCCAGCTCAGTGTGAGACAGCCCCTACAGCCACCTCGCATGCTATGAAAATGTGCATCTACTGAGTTGCAAATGATCATGCTTCACAAAGGCAAGAATTCAATGTTGAGTATGTATTTTAATTTAGAGTGTAATGATTAAGTTATTCAAGTTTTTTTCAGCACCAATAAGCTGGCTTGTGGGAAATTTCCATATGCACATCTAAACTATGCTGTAGGGGTAAAAAAAAATCACAAAAGCTACACAGCTGTGAGGTAATGTAGAAATTAATCCAATAAAATTACAGCGCTTCTGAGTCCTTGGGAAAAATAATAATGTCTTCAGAATGAGTCAGAACTGTGTGAAAGATTTACTATGCCATTGAACTGCTCTTAATATTTACACTCTGAAAAATTGATTGAATAAACATTTAATAAAACTACATTCCAGCCAACGCCACAGATGAAAGAATAAAAAGACACCATCTAAATATTAGATTGCTTCCTATGATTCTCTGGGTGTTTACTTTCCATCAAGACTCTTTCCTTCTGGACATGACAGATATGCGTCAGTCTGAGTTATTTGTGACAGTCTCGTCTGTAATATTGATACAGCATCATTATAATTTATGCTTCTACTGGATGGTCCAAACCCTAGCCTTACTAGATCATGTGGTCTTGAGCATGTCAACAACTACTGACCTCCAGAGTAAATATCCTCACCCAGAAACAAAGCTGCTAACTGAGAAGGTCTTTTGTCTCTTCAGATATGGTTGCTCTGTAACTACCGACATCCGTGACCGTTGGCCATCATGACTGTCCTTTTTGGGAGATGAGGTCCAGAAAACTGGAAGGAATAAAATCTCTTCACCCTAATCTAGGCAATAGAGCAGCACAGAAAGAAACAGAACTATGTAGATGTAAATATTTATTTTTTTATACTGGATGGCAGAATATGTGTTTAATTTGGTTTAACCAGCTGGAAACTTACCTAGTAAATTAACTTAGGAACAACAGACTAACGTCTATTATTCCAATCTGCTCCCCCAAAAAAGCTATTTTCTGCCAGAAAATTTAATGAAATCATCTGATCTGTTCTCATTAAAATGGGAGATAAACATATTGAATATCTTGTCTACGAAAGTAACAAACTAGCAGTGAAGGTCTATGCATATCTCTTTACGAGAGCTTCATTGTCTTTAATGGAGATAATGCCATTAGGTAAGTGGGTACAATGTAGCCTAAGGCTTGAATTCTGTTGGGGCCCAATGTTTGCGCAAGCCTTCGTTGAACAAGCAGGTGTACAGTCATCTTATTTGTTTGTTTGTTTGTTTGTTTGTTTATAACCAAATTAGTGAATTCACACTACTCTGGGAAGTGTACAAACAAGCAAAACCCCATAATCCCCATCCACTTTATTTTCATAGTAACATAACATGTCTTCTTCTTTGCATAAGCAGGCATCCATGACCTTCTTGCACAAATAATTCCCTGTGGGTCCCCAGCTGTTCTGACAAGGCCAAACAGATTGACTGCTCTGTTGTTTATGTACCTGAGTAAAGCTCTGCCCTCTCACCCACAAGCTGCTGCTAGATATGGCAGCATCAAATAGATGCCTCCTGCTTCCCTTTTTGCCTGATTGGACCTAGACATTTGGCCTAAATGTTGACTACTCTTTATTTTGGGCAGTGTGGAGTTGCTGGCCTACACCTTGTACACTAGACAGATGTTCAACAGGAAGACTGCCTTAGTCAGCCCATACATAATTTACAACCCTACAGTACTAAGCTGATCTACAGTACTACAGATAGGACTGTTTGAAAAAATGGGATCAGAAAGCAAATTAAAGCAAATATCTTGGAACTCTTGTGTCAAGCTGCATTTACATTTGATGACATACAATGGTGCATACAAAGCTCATGGAACAGTTAAATACCAAGTTTGTAGAATAGCTTTAAAACAAGCAAAGCAAAACGAAACAAGAAAGCAAAGCAGAACAAAACAAATTGCAGGAACATATTTTCTAAAAGCTGCACATTATGTTCCATCTGAATTCTGAAATTGCAGGGTGCCTTTTGTCACATGATTATGGATTCCTGGTCTTCTCAACAGTGAAGGCTTGTATTTGATAGTCTGGTCATATATGTAAGAAAACTTTTTTTTAATAAAACTAGAAATCAATTCTGAGGAACCTAGAAGGGGGCAATTTTTCTAACTGGTTAGTTTAGCCATTAGCTTTAAAAATGGTAGCTAATGGCCATGACTATGGATATATCTCTGAATCTTGATATGTATGTGCACAGTTTTAAATTTCTAAAAGTATACATTGGTCTAACTTGTATAAATAGGCTATCATGGCCAGCATGCCATCACCATGTGTAGCAGTTAAGATTTTTAACAGAGCAAAGCTGTAGGCAGAGAAGAGAATGAGGTGTGCATAACAATGAAAGGGGACACAGATATTGGAAGCAGACACAAGATTTAAAAACAAGAACACTTCAACAACGTTCAAAGAACAAACTAGACAATTTGTGGCTCAGAAGTTATTGACATGGGGGGCGGTCTAATCACTTGTCTCTTGCAGCAATGCAAAGTGGCTATATTTATGCTCCAAAGCCATCTTCCAAGCAAAGACTGAACTTTGGTTATTGGATACCTCCCTCCCTGGTTGGTGGGATCCCCATCAGAAGCCACAACATTTTCGTCTTCTTTATTTTTTATTTGTACTTTGTTTTTGCCTGATGATAGCACAGACTAACACACCTACCTCTTCTAAAACTATACTTATATTCTCCCATTTTTAGGTGAGAATGAACTGGCCAGATAGCTAAGTGATAAAGGCATCTGGCAGCAGAGCCAGAGGTTGGGAGTTTGATTCCTCACTGTGCCTCCTGAGAGAAGAGCTAGCCTGTGTGGCCTTGTGCAAGCTGCACAGGACCAGGGTGCCCCAAGAAGAAGGAGATGGCCAACCACTTTTGAGTACTCTGTACATAGAAAACCTTGGGAAGGGTCACCAAAAGTCGGAATTGACTTGAGAGCACATAATTCTTATGAACTATGTCACGGCCTATGAGAAACATTGAACTTACTATATAGACATTTTGTGCACCCAGAGTATTACCCTGAGCAGCTGTGGTCCTTAGTTGTGAAGGCATTTTAAAGTTGTTCCCAATCTGAGAATCATCTGCTACACCTTCTTACTGTTGCTACAAATGTAAATACTGTACAGATTTTCACACCATACAGATATTTTCCTGTTTTTTAGTTAGCATATTAATTGGATGTGTCTGCTGCTTGCCATATAACTTGCTTATTGAAGTTTATTTTTCATCTCATTGTCTCACTTAATTGTGTAGCAGCCTTTCCCCTCTCCCAAAACTGGTATCTGACCATTAATCAGTCTTCCACCATACAATCTTCTCTCTGCTGTTACCCTGTAACTGAAGCATATTTACAAATCTCTCTTTAAATCAGCAAATTCAGAGGGAATAGATGCCAAATCGCTTTGCACAAAAAAGATTTTAAAAATGGATCAGGCAAAAAGAAAACTGCTTGAGAAATAATGTACAAAGCACTGGTTTTAGCTGCAGGTCTTTGAGTCAAACTCTAAAATCTGGCTTGGCATCTTCATGGGTTTACATAACTTTTCAGGTGGCCTTCCCAAAGTTCTAATGCTTTTTGGCCTCTTGTGGGTTTTTCAGAAATCTCAGGCTTCCTGAAGAGCCTGTTACTGTTAGGGAACTCTGGTGAGAGTTTCTTTTGTGGGGAACCAATGATGCTAGAAAATCAGCTATATTTCTCTTAGTAATTTGGTCACTATTGTCTCACTTTATGTGGGAATGCGTAATAAATATTTGCTGAGTGCATAATGTTAAACTGAACTTTCTATAAAAAGTTAATAGGGGAAAAATAAAGTAAACTTACAAGACATATAAAATCCTTGAGCTGCAATGGACCAAGTAGGCCATCTAATCTAGCTCCATGCTTAAGGCAGAAAGTTGCAAACATGAAACATTCCCAGTCAGTGCCTGTCCTCCTTCCCATTCCCTTAATCTCTTCAGAACTCTGTAAGTTTACTAGACAAGTGACACGGTTTATAATTTGTTTGTTTTATATTAGCAACCTGGAAAGGACCTGTTGTAAAGGTCTTGTGGATCTTTGGAATTTAATTAAGAATTATCCTGTGTATTCCATGCCATGGAACCTCAGGACATAGTGGGCTCATTTTAAAAACTCATGATAAGCTGCATTTCCATTTAGTCAGCCAAACCCTGTGGACAAATATAATTTTATCCACTCTGATGTTTTATGTGCATCATATGTGATAACAGTATACCCACTGGCCCTTTCTGATTGGGCCAAAGTAACTGAAAACCTGCTGAAACGAATAGCAGTTCTGATGGAAGACAACAACAGTAGTATTTCTGACCCCAGAGGGAAACTTTCCCAATGAAACATCTCTATTCAGGCTCCATTTGTTTGTCTGTGGGAAATTTAGTCTATATGACATCCTTTGGCAAATCTTCTGAAACATTTATAGAAGTGAATAGTGTATTAAGGATGTAGAGATTAATTCTTGTTGTTTTCCTTTGAGCATTGTCAAGAGGAAGAAGCTTCAGTTGGATGCAAGAAGGCTAGACCTCATCTCAGTTGCTCCAGCCTTCTGTAGATGGGCTCCGTTGCAAGAAGTTTCCCAAGGACTGTGTTTGAGTCAGAGGGGAAGGAAGTTTAAATATACAAACAACTAAATATTATTTCTTGCAAACACCTTGAACTAAAGTATTTAAGATTCCAGTCGGCTGTAAAACTGAGTAGTACTATCTCCTTTTCCTTTTATGCCCATTTCATATAATGGATGAAAGTCTACTGTGTAACTCTGCACATGATACCTAGTGTAGTATAGTAGATAGAGTGATGGACTAGGACTCAAGAGGTCTGAGTTCAAATCCCACCTCAGCAATGGAAACTAACTGGGGTGTGGAGCTGGTAAAACCACTCCTTAAATAACTCGCATACCTTGAAAGTCCTCTTAATAAATAATAATGGTGTGCCGTCAAGTCAATTCTGACTCATAGCCACTCTTTTCAGGGTTTTCTACACAAGGGGTACTCAGAAGTGATTTACCATATTCTTCTTCTGAAGGCATCTTGGGACTGTGCAGCTTGCTCAGGATGGGTCTTTCTGGGAGGCACAGTGGGGAATTGAACCCCGAACGTCTAGCTCCACAGCCAGATACTGAATTCACTAAGCTATCCAGCCAGCAAAAATACCCTCATTATAAGTCAGTCCCACCTTGATGGTACATAACAAACAACAACTATTCACATGTAATTATGAAGCGCCAAGGTGAAAGTGCTATCCATGAAGAACTTCTGCCGGGCATTGCACAATTTATCACTTGTGCTATTTCTTATTGCCAGGCATAACATATACCTTTATTCCTTGCACTCAGTATTCTTTTCAGTCATTGTCACTAGACCTATGGTATTAGCTTGATTCTGCACTGCTGTGATACAGGGCAAAATCTTCCATAATTATTTATTGTCATGAACATACTGCACTGTCCTTCAAAAGAAGTGTTTCACAACTCAATGTAAAAATTGAATTGTAACAGTAGCACTATAGTGAAGATATAATTAGAAGTAACAAATAATAAATTACATAAAGAAGTCAGCAGCATAAAGCAGCAAAAAGAAATTGTGTCATTAAATCTAAAGCAGCTACAGACCATAGAAGACGACAACTCCAGTACTCGGAGTGAAATCATGCTCTCTGGTCGGAACATAGGGGAAAGATGGAGGTAGATTTGATTAGTGGCTTGATTTTTCTAATCAGCAGGAGGGAAATCATGTGGTCCAGGTAAGGGATATTTGCTTGTGATACTCTTCATGGCACTAGGACACAATGACTGCATTAACCTAGAAAGGCCCATGATAAAGCTAAGTATTTGGATAATCTGATTTTCCTAGGTGCAAAGATGAGCATTCACCATGATATATTTCTTTGGATAGTTGCTATTACAAATTACACTTGCAGCAGCAGATGTATCTGAAATGCCTACCCTGGACTAAAGATATGGTCCGATTGAATTGTCTCTTATTCACCAGTGTCAGAGTTAAAGTTTCAGCCATTAACTCAAGACCTTGTGAGTTTTCTTTAGAGGCAAGAGCAGTTTGTTACCTGCTGACAGCCTGGATGTGTCTATTGCTGCTCTTGGTTCCATGATTATCAAAGCAAATCAGAGCAAACTTAGTTGGCACATTGGAGAGAATTTGGAGCCTAGGCCCACTCTGTTCTGAATACCTTTTTCTTCACCACCCCTCTTTATGAATGTGAATGTGACACTTCCTTTAATATGACTTTTGATTCACATGACAAAATGTTTGATGATACATTGGAAGACAATTATTTAGATAACCAAGTTTCAAACTATTCCATCTTCCAAAGAAAGCACGAAGACAGTTGCTGAAACAGATAGGTAACTGGCTCAGATAAAAGCACAGGATTGATATGCTGAAGCTACTTTGTTTGATACGCTGATTGGCAACAGCATTTTGTACCTGTGAAGTTTACAAATACTTCTAGGGACATCTAGAAAGGACTCGCCTGGAACAGAGAACAGCCAGCAGCAGAGGGAAAAATAAGAGAGTCCAAGTTATAGTCAAAAGGTCAGTTTTAGGTGTTTTGATCTTGGGGAGTGTCCAGGAAGTGTAGGAGCTAATTAGACCAAACCCAAAGCACATCCGTCCCTTGTTGCCAGACAGTGCCAATGATTGCCAGAGGAAATGAAGGGAGCAGTAATCTGTGTTATATAGTTGAATAGCCTAATATTGCACCTTTTGCCCATTTGATTTGGTAGGGTTGCTGCTCTGATTTAGAGTCCTAACCAAAAAAAACCTAGGTTGGAGTCCAGCGAAGTTGTCTCCTGTGAGGTTCTGAGTCAGTGCAGGATGATTGAGGGCCATGAGACCTGTTAGGCAGATGTTTCTGGCTCATAGTTGTTATCCAGGTCAGGACTTGATGGTCTTTGGATTCCTTTGCAACTCTACAATTCTGTGATACTGAGAAAAACAAGGATTAGTTCCTTTTAATGGAAA
The DNA here is from genome assembly GCA_037013535.1 of Intellagama lesueurii. NCBI lineage: Eukaryota > Metazoa > Chordata > Lepidosauria > Squamata > Agamidae > Intellagama > Intellagama lesueurii. The sequence continues at coordinate 188,155,077 of JBAJHW010000003.1, read as the reverse complement.
TGATTATGGATTGTTGGCTTATTTTTAAAGTTGTAAAATGTTCTCTTTATATGCTTCCTGCCAAGATACTTTTGGGCCATTTACTTATTCATACTACCTCATCCAACAATTTTAGATTAATAAGAATTATTTCATCTTATACTTCGTGGCATGATTCTGTGGTCCTGTTCATATTCTTTAACCAGTTACCAGTCCATAAATGGACTTCTCATCTTGTCCCAAGATTTTCGTAAGGGACATCGTTTTTTTTAAAAAATTGAATGTCCAACTCCTTGGCATATCTACAAGATTATCACTACACCCTAACATCTTTATAATCTCTTAGAACTTTAGGAGTATAATGAGGCAGGTTTTGTCTCCGTGAAACACCTACTGACGCTTCCTCAACACAATTTGCTCATCTATACACTTCCTAATTTTGTCTTTAATAATGTTTTCCATCAGTTGAAGCAGAACAGTCATTAAGCTATCTGACCTGTAATTTCCTGAGTCCCCCTGGAACCTGTTTTTAAAAATTGTGCATTATATAAGCCAGTTTTTACTCCTCAGCTATACAGTAGAGGCTGATCTTGAAAACAAGCATTCATTTGAGTTAGAAATTCAGCAATTTTTCAACTGAGTTCTTTAAGAACTCTCAGGTGGATACCATCTGGTGAGTTGTTAATTTTTTATTTCTCTGTGAGGCCTTCATCTGTTACAATCGTTATTTTGATTGGTTCTTCAGACGTACTTCCTGAGAAAGTCAGTCAGCTCAGGCCTACATTGAAGAGAGACGTGAAGGATTTCATTCAACACACCCAAGTCAGCTAGGGCCAAAAGTAGAAGAAGGTCTCGTGTGGTTGGCATGGAAGCAATTGTAATGATGCGGAGGAGGAACAGAAATACAGTGAGACAACACACGAGTCCAGCCAAAAAGAGAAGATTGTTTGAAGAAACAGAAAAGAATAGGCAGTGTCTGAGAAACAAGGCACCAAGAACATGAGGGATGGCAAAGGCCTGCATTTAAAGAAAAGAGGGGCCCACAAACGATGCAAGACAGATACATCACTTCTTACAAAACTAAGTGGCAGGAGAGGTTGTGTGCTATTGCTAAAAAGCTGGTGAACAGATAAGAGAGTTTTGGAAGTATTGTGATGATGAAACATGGAATTGAGAAGCTCATGAGATTGACAGTATTACCTTTAAGGTTTGCCAAGAAGTAAAAAAATTGCTAAAACGGACTTCTTCCATCATGCAGCGCTAGGACTTGGCCCCTGTCAGATAGAAGCCTGAATTTTTATACATTGATTCAAACTAATCATCGAGTTCTCTGGCTTCAGCTTTTGCTACTACTTTCCTGGGAACTAAAGTTTTCATGTTTACCACACTTCATATAGTTATTTGTGATAACGATAATGTCATAGTATCTACATTTTTTTAGGTTTTTGAAAGAGTATTTCAATATGACATTTTGGCTAAATTTCCTCTAGCTTCCGGCTGCTAGAGGGCACAGAGAACCGTTAAGAGCTCTGAGAATCCTACAGGGGACATTTTATTAAATATCTCGCTGTCTCCATTTAAAACAATGAAGTAGCACCTGAGGCTTGGAGAAAAGTGCCTGGTTCCAGTTCAAAAATCTTAGGCTTATCATTGAATCCTAGTAAGCCAGAGGCAATCCATCTAAAATGTCATATGTGAATAAAAGTGTCTTGTTTTGTAAAATGATTGCTGATCTGATTTTATTTTTCATTTCTTGGGTAGTCTTAAGCTATGCATAGGCCTGTAGAATTTCATAGTATATATTTCAGCTGAAAAGTGTATCAAAACAAGGAAGCCAGGTCTGCAGAATGATTCCTTTTCAATTGCATAAAGATAAATAAAGATTTGTAAGAGATATGCTTTGTAAAAGGCACTGGTAGGGCAACAGAGCTAGAATTATATAGCTGGGGCCAGGGATTCCAGAGTTAGATGTCTGGAATATTGATAATAAAGAATAGGGACATAAATAATATTCCCAACACTTTCCATTCTCATTGATATATGCTGTCTCGACACGAGGAGACATCTCTATGATAAATTTGCAAGCTCTGCAAGACTCGTTGCCAAGAACAAGGGAAGGAACATGATTTTTTCTTCTTCTTAAGGTCTCCATAGTTTGCACAAATGGGCTGTGCAAAACCAGTATTATTTGCCTATAAGAAGCAAAGTGTGTGCACACAGAACAAGCACAGAATCATGGGTTGATCATGAAAAGAGAGACAAAAACTAACTTCAGTGATTCTAATGCTTAATGGTAGCAAAGCAGCAGGCCATATTTTGCATAACAGAAACCAGTGATGGAAATCCTCACAGGGAACAAGGTATGACACTTTACTCCATGCCTGTACAGTGGCATCGTTTTCCATCCACCTCAGTGGGGGTTTTCACATTTACGAGGGTTTTGTTGGGGTGTGTGTGCACAAATTGCTTAAATTGTGCAATTGCATAGCTGAGCTAAAATAGCAGTGGCCTAATTGCACGAACTTGTAAAAATCAAAAGCAATGAATGTCATTTTGATCAATCAGCTTCCTCAGTGAGTGCATATGCATTTTGCTACCTCAAGGGAACAGACACTAATTTTGAATGGAAACACTTCTATATTCTGGTTTTTAACTATGAAAGTTGTTATATGTACTTGTTATAATATGTTAATGTTACGATAGTTATTGCTGCATGAGAGTGCATCAATGATCTTGTGTTGGCATTAAAATTGATATTCTATAGGACAGTTCTAAAAGTGGGAACAGCCCAAACAAAAACTTGCTCTCTGCCAAATTTGCAGACGTTTTGCAAAACACCTGGTTGTATGATCAGTTGTAGCTTGCACAAGCAGTTCCCTCTTTGCTTACTGGCTAGTGGGGGGACAGCTCCCCCCACCCCATAAGCTAATATAACCACTGATTGGCCCAGGTGTGCATGCCAGAAGCAGCCACCCAGTTCTAGGAACCCCAGATCAAGCTTCCATTCTTTCAGCCACCACTGGCTATCTTCCTCTTTCTATATAAGGCCAGGGTTCCACATAAACTGCACCAACAAGCCTTTTCACTCTGCCAGGATATTGGCCTCAGAATTTGCAAATATTTGTTATTATTAAATAGGCTACAATAATCAACCCAATAAAAACAGCTACAAATAGCATGGTCTATTTATTTGGAGAAATGGTGGAGGAAAAGTGGCCTCTGACTTGGAAAAAGAAAGGTATGTGCTGCATGGACTATGTCTCTTTTCCCCCACACACACACTGAACAATGGGAGGAAATCAAATGTTCTGCTCTGTAGTGATACTGAGCACCCCACCCCATGGTTCAGTGGACAGATAAGACTTGTTTTAGTTTTATATTTGATTTAGTCACCAAGAAAAGGCATATTGTTTTCAGTTGAAGCCAGTGGTTTCAAGGTATAGGGAAATTTCACGGAAGCCGATAGCCCACATTGAAAACACCTGTCACATTGATTTGATGCATGAAAGCAATTTCTGGATTCTTATTTGATATCTTGCATCATTTTAGACATCTCTTGATTGACTTTATTTATTTAGGCAGAGAGTCTGCTGAGAAGCAAATGTACAGTGTATGAGAACTTTAATGCGCTATTGTGGAGCTTTCGCTAATGTCACTTGGAATATGCAGAAGAAACATTCTGAAATGACATTTTAAATGATACTGCATTTTAAATAAGTTATTGAATATGGTACGATGCCTGCCATTTCTTTGCCCTTGGCCTTTTTCTGTGACAAAGCAAAATCATTATTGCTTTTCTTTAACTGTGGTTGGGGGTGATTTCACACATACATTGGCTCAGATCCTGTTGCTTAGCATAATAAATTGCACTACAGTAGTGAGTCAGTGGGGATTTGGTGAGTCAGCTCCTTCATAAGTTCCAGTGATTCAAATGAGTCTACTCTAGTTGTGACTTACTTTAGCATACTAATTCACAGTTAGAGTAGGCCCATTTGAATCAATGGAATTTATGGAGGAGTTGACTCACAAAATCCCATTGATTCAGTGGGCCTATTGTAGTGCAATTTACTACACTAAGCAAGAGGATTTTATTTTGCATTTTATTGCACTCTCCATTAGTGTCTCTCATCATCTAGTTGATTACCTTCTGCCTCAGAATGTTTTTATAGTTGGATCCATGGCTTCAGTTTGAATTGTTTTTCTGTATGTTAATTCAGATTTCACCACAGATATTACACTGAACTTTCTCTTTTAATTTTCTAGTCCTTTCCAGTTGGGGGTTGCAATCCCATTCATATTGCTTAGGAGTAAATAAATTCTATTGAACAATGCCAGCATTACTTCTTCTAAGTAAACAAGCAGAGGATTATACTGTACATTGTTTTCTCTTTCACTCTTTTCTATTCTCTCTTCAGCATAACCTGATTCCTCATTTGCCAGTATAAATCAACTAATATATAATTGGTACTCAGCATTAATAATCTGAGATTGAAAGTGTAATTAGATGGCTGAATTGTCCAAACTATCATTTTGTGATACAGTATGTCATTCGGGGTGATCCTTGCAGCCAAATGCAAAGATTGACGACACTGCACCTCAAGCAACCCTGTTTAGCACAATCAAGACCCATTTTCTTTCCCTTTAAAGAGAAAAGAAGCTTCCCATTTCTCAAGATCATTAAGAAACATTGAGAAGGAGATAGGAGGGTTTTTTTGTTTTCATTTTCTTTCCCTTTAAAACACACGAAATCCCCCTCCTTCTTCCTCCTCCATGCTTTGTCTATGCCACTTAACTATCTTGATAAATGGGGGGACAAAATTTTTCTTTTTAATTGTTTCTACTTGACACAATACATTTTTTAAAAAAGCCCTTTCAAAGCATCACTGATGCTTTAGCAACAATTAAAAAGAAATTCAAAACTTCTTTTCCTTTCCCCTCTACAGGTGAGCAGAAAGGAAGCTTTAAATTTCTTAAAATCATTCAGTGGCTTCAGCAAAGGGACAGCCAACCAGCCACTTTGGTTCATTCCCAGCAATCACATATGCTGGAACTGAACCAATAGGGAGCAATCCTATCTGCATTTTAAAAAAATCATCAATAACCCCTGACAGGGACCCAAAAAGGTGCAGGTAGGCATTGATCAGGACGGATTGGTTCACAATGGCATGTATGTCACGTGGTCATTGGGAAAAGGAACAAACCAGCCTGTCCCCAACTGGGACCAAACCAGGGGACAAATGTCCATCTGATCACATCCTTAGTTAATTTGCTTTGCAAGTCCCCTGTTTTTGTACTTGCTATATTTTCTCATAAGTAAGTTGTTTCCTTCGTAATCATTAATTCTTTTATCCTCTATCATTTTGATTATTTTTCTAACATCTTGTTGTTGTTGTTGTTTAGTCGTTAAGTCGTGTCCGACTCTTCGTGACCCCATGGACCAGAGCAAGCCAGGCCCTCCTGTCTTCCACTGCCTCCCGGAGTTGGGTCAAATTCATGTTGGTAGCTTCGATGACACTGTCCATCCATCTCGTCCTCTGTCGTCCCCTTCTCCTCTTGCCTTCACACTTTCCCAACATCAGGGTCTTTTCCAGGGAGTCTTCTCTTCTCATGAGATGGCCAAAGTATTGGAGCCTCAGCTTCAGGATCTGTCCTTCCAGTGAGCACTCAGGGTTGATTTCCTTCAGAATTGATAGGTTTGTTCTCTTTGCAGTCCAGGGGACTCTCAAGAGTCTCCTCCAGCACCACAGTTCAAAAGCATCAATTCTTCGGTGGTCAGCCTTCTTGATGGTCCAGCTCTCACTTCCATACATCGCTACTGGAAAAACCATAGCTTTGACGATGCGGACCTTTGTCGGCAAGGTGATGTCTTTGCTTTTTAAGATGCTGTCTACGTTTGTCATCGCTTTCCTCCCAAGAAGCAGGCGTCTTTTAATTTCGTGTCTGCTGTCCCCATCTGCAGTGATCATGGAGCCCAAGAAAGTAAACTCTGTCACTGCCTCCATATCTTCCCCTTCTATTTGCCAGGAGGTGATGGGACCAGTGGCCATGATCTTAGTTTTTTTGATGTTGAGCTTCAGACCATTTTTTGCGCTCTCTTCTTTCACCCTCATTAAGAGGTTCTTTAATTCCTCCTCACTTTCTTTTTTAACATCTAGGGTTTATCTTTTCAGCATATCTCAGAGTTGTTATGTCTGTGTAGGGGTGGGGGTTATTTTGCTGTATCTCTTAAGAGGTCTGATAGTAGAGTGAAGAATCATTTGTACAACCTGTCATCTCCAGACAGTGTTTTAATTTTCTTTTGGCAACAAGACAGGGCAGGCAGCGTGCTGGGCTGGATATCACTGCATACTTCAAGTACATTGGAATCATTTGACTTCATTCTGTGTCTTTTCTAGGATGTATTTTCTCATGTGTTCTAGCGGGGAAGAAGAATGGGGCTGGAGGCTTTGTTGCTCAGTACATTTCCCCTGATAATTAGCATTATTTTGGGCAGCGTGAGACCCTCCCCTCCAAAATTATACAGTGTTACTGGTTATATATGGCATCATCAGAGCACAAAGTTGGAACGTAAGCATTCCATCCTGTTAGCTGATTGAATCTAGACCCTTCAAACAGTTTTGGGCAGAAAACATAGAAAAAGAGAAAATGTACATAACAAACATGTACACAACAAAATACCCAATCAGATTAAAACTGCCCATATTCTATCCACACATACCCCACATCTGTAGTTGAATGTTGCTTGAGAGATTTGGCGTGCAGTAGTATAGAAGCAGTGTTAACTTGTAGATTTGTAAAGGAATCACAAGTGTATGTCTCTAATAAAGCTTGTGTTTGTTAGAGACGTACACTTGTAATAGGAGTCCTCCTTCTGCCTAAGATGGAAATGTCAAGAGCCATGGCAGCCCCTATCAGCTCTAAAGGACAAAGACAAAATGGCGCCTCCTTGCAGAGACAAGAGAAAGATGTGACAAGGAAGGAAGTGACATCAGCAACCCTAAGAATAGCAATTCAAGGTTAAAGGAAGATCAACACAGGTCGGAGCAGGTAAAGGACAATCTAGGAAACCTGAGAAAACTGTCTCTTTCTGTTCTTCCCCATGCAGAAACATGCATGAGCTGAGCTGTACCCAGTCACTTCCAGCAAATGTCAGCTGAAAAAGAGGTGTTTTCTAACTGTGCTGGAAAATACAGGCTCAAACCTTTAAGAAAAAGGGTTACAACCAAGAATGCCCAGGCAGAATTCAGCACAGAGAAAACCCATGTCGCTGAGAACATCAATCAGAACTCAGAAATCTGTCCGTGTTCAAAGACCAGGCAAAGGACAGGGGGAAAAACACCACTTCACAGTTTGAATTGTTAGATCTTGTCATGTCGTGTTTACCACCTGGACATGTATAAAAGAGAATGAAACAAAATAAATGGAAATTAAGGCTTTGAACATTTACAATGGGCTATATGCTACCTCCAGAATCGGAGACAGCATGTTCCTGATTACCAGTTGCTATACTGCGGAACTTCAGAGGTGCTTCGTTCTGTTGTGGGATGTTTTGCTTCAGGTTCTCTTAGGCATCTGTAAGCAGTTGAAGGCAAGAGGAGATGCTGCCCCAGTCTTCCGTTGTCTCTACTTCTGCCCTTATGGCTACGTCTTACACCACACGTCCAAAGATTCCTCTGAAGTGGACAGTCGGGGCCTTGAAGGCAAAAAGCAACTGTGTCTGTAGGAGTTGACAGAGCAGCCCAGTGGAGTGGAGCAGTGCAGTCCAGCACTCTTATCGCTCTTCCACCAGACGCAGCTGCCTCAGTATTCCTAATGCATGGTCCTGCTCTGCACATCTGGCTGGCCACATTGTAACAGTGCTTGACATGATGTTACCAGCAGGAGATCCACAGCTTTCTAGAGACATAAAATCACCTTCCTGCCTTTATTATCAAATTTGGGCTTGTAGGGATGTATGTGTAGCTGCACATAGGGAGGCATATGGTCCCCGATGACTCAGAGTGAAACTATACAATACAGAAGGCAGATAATTGGGAATGGGAATTCCCTGTGTGATATATGAAGTCTGGTGATCCTAGCATGAGCTCTCCTGCTTCCCTATCTTGCAGAGTACCTTGCTTCTTCATCGTGGCCTCTGTGAATGCACACAATAGGGTTTTGACAGCGCCTGCGCTGGTCCTCTCGGAATCTTCTAGAGCTTTTGGAAAAAGTAACAAAGTTTAGAATTGCCCCTATCGCGCATGCTCCGCCCGCCTCAGCCTTCAGTTCCATTTTACCGCCTTGTGGTTAGGAACCTCTCGATCCTAGAGCGATTAAAATAATTCATTTATTGACGGATTTACGGATTTGACTCGGCTTTGTCTTCGGATACTCTCTTTCTCTGTTGCCCCCGACAATCGGACTTCCTGACGCTGCCTGCTTTACGATTTGGCTTGGTTTGCTTCGGAACGTTTTCGTTCCCGCCTTTTTCAATCGAACTGTTCTCCTGTCAAAGGATTCCGTGAGTGATATTTCAGTCTTCCTTCTACTTTATGTCCCGATCCGGCCCCTTTAGTAGATGCGTGGCGTGTTCCCGAAAATTACCATTCTCCGACGGTCACGACCACTGCCTCTTTTGCCTAGGGGACTCTCATCAACCGCAGTCTTGTAGGCATTGTAAAAAATTCACAAAGGCCGCCCTTAAGGCACGTCAACAACGCTTAAAAATCTTCCTTTGGGACAAAACGTTGTCGGCGTCTAGGCCTTCAGATATGGAAACCGCCTCCACAGCTTCAGCTACTCCGCGTTCGGAGGTTCGAATTGTTTCCCCACCTCCAGCTTCAACGGCTAAACCCGTGGAAAAACCTGTAAAAAAGTCCACGTCGACGAAAAAACTCACCACGACGTCGAAGTCCATGTCGACCTCGTCGTCGAAACCTGCAAAAAAGACGAAAACATCTAACAAAAAAGAAAAGTCCAAAGACCTTAGGAAACACTTACCTCCAGTCTCGATGTCCCTGCCGTCTCCACTTCTCGAAGACTCGTCTAGGGATAGAGAATCCCTATCGGAAGCCGCTGCTTCCCTTCCACCTAGGCAGGTGCATACCTCCCCTGCCGGTCTCGAACAGTTTGGTCAATCTCCGACCCCGAGCCAGCTAGTCCACACCGTTACTAGCCCGGCTATTGCCCCTCTAAGCCCTGTTTCGACCGGGCGGGCATCTCCGGCACGCTCGACGCCGGCGTCGTCTTCTCCATCGTCGAGAGAGCCTTCTCCACCTCGTAAGAAGGCGGCCAAGACCAAACACATATCACCTGATCGACGCCGAAAGTCTCAAAGGGAGGTGATTGTTCTACCTCGACCTTCTCGACGTCGACATAAGTCTAGGTATGATGATCGAGACTATATCGACGTCGATCGTAAGAAATCACGCCGTCGACGTCGACGAGACGACTCCGATACTGGCACGACGTCAAGCGAAGATGGCTATAGAAGAAGAAAGAAAGTTAGATACGTCTACGTTACTTCGTCTTCTTCTTCTTCCTCTTCCTCCTCCTCTCCTCCTCGACGTCGACACCGAAAACAGGTCGACGTCGACACCGCTCAACGCCCTAAACATTCAGGGAAGAGCAAAGAAACAGCCACGAAGGCTTCTCATTCGACGTCGAAGAGCACACAGGCTAGAACCCACTCGACGTCGATGCTTCAAAACCCTGAGTATGACAACAGGAAACGCAAAGGAAAGTCACATTTACTTTCTGATACGGACGAAGATGAGGCCATGTCATCTGACGATTCCTGCCAAGGACGTGAACCCTCTGACGCCTCTGGAGGGACTCCTGTAGAGGGCGACCCATTGGAGTCAGATGCGGGCGACCCTCACCCATCTTCTCCGTCAGAAGATTTTTCTTCATATGTTCAAATGATTTCAAGGATGGCAAACACTTTAAAAATGCAAACTGTACAACCACCCACTCCGTCTGATGATCTCATCTTTGGAGATATTAATCAGGAAAGAACCCCTCCACTCAGTTTGGGGTTTATTTCAGCTCTGATGGACCTCATTAAAGAATGCTGGAACCAGCCATCCACCTCTGCCCCTGTATCCCGCAGAACAGAAAATCTTTATCGGATTCATGGTGAGGATACAACTTTCCTTACGAAGCATCCTGTCCCGAACTCTCTAATTGTTGAATCTAGCTCTTCTAGATCATCTGCAAGATCTCATGTTACGCCCACTAATAGAGAGGGCCGTAAGCTGGACGTTCTGGGGAGAAAGATTTATTCCCTTACTACCTTTTTGCTACGTGTAGCCAACTATCAAACAGCGATGGGAGCTTATCAAAGACAACTTTGGTCGAGAGTTCTCCCTGCGCTTCAAGCAGCTCCAGAAGACACCAGACAGAGTCTCCTGAATACTTATGCGGAAGCACTGACCGTGTCAAAACACCAACGTTTGGCTTCCCGTCATTCTGCTGATGCAGCTGCAAGAACACTAATGTCTGCTGTCACATTAAGGCGGCACGCTTGGCTTAGGTTTTCAGGCATCATAGAGGATGTTAAGACTCGCATTGAAGACTTGCCCTTTGATGCCAAAGGACTTTTTAACGAAAAGACAGATGACAACTTGGAAAATCTGCATAAGATAAAGAAGACTGCTAAATCATACACTATTCAGCAGCAACCTAGAAATAAGTATCAGTGGCGTAAACAGTACCCACAGCACTATCAACAACCTGCTTCACAATCATACCGTCCTTTTAAAAACCAGAACCAACCTAGATCCTCACAAGCATCATCCAATACTTCCAACTTTCGACCACAGTCTGGTTCACAACGCCGCCAGTCTTACAAACCACCTGCGAAAAAATCCAAACAGTATTTTTGACTTACAACTTCCCGGTCACGATCAGATCACTCGACTTGCACCATACTTTCACAACTGGACAAGAATCACAAACGACACCTGGGTCCTAAGCATTATTCAATTCGGTTACCGTCTGGAATTTATAGAATTTCCTCCTCTAGGACAAATCAAACCTACATCCTTCGATCCTGTTCTAGAAGAAGAGATTCTCACCCTTCTACAAAAACATGCCATTCAAGAAGTTCCTATTCGGGATTTGGCAAACGGGTTCTACTCCCGCTACTTCGCCGTGCCAAAAAAGGACGGTGGAATCAGGCCCATTCTGGACTTAAGAGAACTAAACAGCTACCTTCACCCTCGACGCTTCCGGATGGTCACACTAGACTCCATCCTCCACCTACTAAGGAAGAACGACTGGTTCGTAGTGATCGATCTCAAGGATGCTTACTTTCATGTGACCATTCACCCACATCACAGAAAATACCTTCGGTTCAATTTTCAGAACTCCATTTATCAATTCCGTGCTCTTCCATTCGGACTGTCCACTGCTCCACGGACGTTCACGAAGTGCATGGCCCCGGTGGCAGCCTACCTTCGTCTTCACGACATACAGATATTTCCTTACATCGACGACTGGCTGGTGGTGTCTCCATCCAGGCGAAAGGCACTTCAGGACACCAAATTTGTCCTCCACACGCTCCAAGACCTCGGCCTATCGGTCAACCACGAGAAGTCCCATCTTCTACCATCACGGGTGGTCGACTACATAGGCGGGAGGCTAGATTCTCTCAAGGCACGGATATTCCTACCTCCGGATCGTGTGAGGAAAATCAAGAAGGCCATTCACAAATTTCGACCGCATTCCACAGTATCAGCAAGGCACGCACAACATCTGCTGGGTCTAATGGCCTCCACGACATCGGCAGTGGCTCACGCCCGCTTGAAAATGCGGTCTCTTCAGGCATGGTTTTTGACGCTTTTCGATCCCATCCAAGATGCTCCACGGAAGCGTCTGCGTGTCACAGCAGAGTTAGTGAATCAACTACGCTGGTGGACATTTTCGCCGAATCTCCTGGTCGGCCGACCTTTCCGACCACTGCAATTGACAGTTCAAGTGACCACAGACGCGAGCCCAACGGGTTGGGGAGCACACTGTGGATCCCATCGAATTCATGCACTGTGGTCCAATCGCGACAAGCACCTACATATCAACCACCTAGAGATGCTTGCTGTCATAAAAGCGTTCAAGGCGTTCCTTCCTCTAGTACAGGGTCGTGGTGTACAAGTGATAACAGACAACACCACGACCATGTATTACATCAACAAGCAGGGAGGGACACGCTCCATGTCCCTTCTCTTTCTCTCCATACACCTGTGGGAATGGTGCTACCAGCATCACATATTCCCAGTGGCACTTCATATCTCGACTACAGACAACGAACTGGCAGACAGATTGAGCCGCCTTCAAGCCCAAACTCACGAATGGGAATTGGACGAGGAGATCTTCCGTCTACTATGTGTCAGATGGGGCACTCCTGTCATAGACATGTTTGCGTCCCAAACCAACATGAAGTGCAGGAGATATGCCTCTCGTGCGGGAAGAGGCAGACACTCACTGGGGGATGCTTTCATGATCCCATGGGGAAGAGATCTACTTTACCTTTTCCCACCGATACCACTCATCCAGAGGACGCTGGTGAGGGCTCGACAACTGAAGTCCAATGCAATTTTCATTGCACCATGGTGGCCTCGTCAACCGTGGTTTTCCACCCTCCGGACGATGGCAGTAGATGTGATGAAGCTACCGAACATCCCTCATCTGTTAACACAGGACTTGGGCCAAGTTTTTCATCCGGACCTCGAGTCACTACATTTGACAGCCTGGATGATAACCCATCAATCAAGGAGGTCTTAGATAAGGCTAGAAAACCGTCGACCAATCTCCTTTACAAGTACAAATGGAGAAACTTTTTGAAATTTGCCCAATCAAATCACTTACAGGCTTGTCCGGTCTCTCTATCCACCTTACTCCAATACCTTCGGTACCTGTTTGACTCTGGTTTGTCACTATCCACCCTTAAAGTTTATATCTCCGCAATTGTTTCTTTCCAACCTCGTAATTCGGATTCTGCAAGATTTTTCTCCAATCCTATTCTCAAGTCCTTTCTGAGAGGTCTATCCAATATTCGACCACCTACCAAGCCCCCGATACTTCAGTGGTCTCTTCAGGTTGTTTTGCATGCGCTGACGCGCCACCCATTCGAACCTTTGGCCTCTTGTGACATTCGCTTGCTGTCATTCAAGACATTGTTCTTAGTTGCGATTACATCTGCAAGGAGGGCAAGCGAATTGGCTGCCCTGCGTTCTGATCCACCTTACCTTCAATTTTTCAACGACAAGGTTACTCTGTACCCGGACATTTCATTCCTGCCTAAGGTTGTCTCTGATTTTCACCTTAATCAACCCCTTGTATTGCCTACTCTGTTTTCTAATCCTATATCGGACGTCGAACGCATGCTCCACTCATTGGATGTTAAAAGAGCCTTAGCATATTATGTGTCACGTACTAAAGACTTTCGTGCAGCTCAAAGGCTCTTCTTATGTTTCCATGGACAACGTAAAGGCTCTCCCGCTTCCTCTTCTACTCTCTCCAGATGGCTGGTCTCCACTATTTCACTTGCCTATGAATTACAAGGCAAAACTGCTCCTGAAGGCCTCAAAGCACACTCAACCAGAGCTGTTGCAACATCTACGGCCCTACTACGTGGTGTCGATGTGCCTGACATCTGCAGAGCAGCCACTTGGTCCAACGTGTCAACCTTTGTGACACATTACAGGCTGGACCTTCGGGCCAAGAAGGAGACGACTTTCGGGAGAGCAGTGCTGACATCTCTTCTACAGTGACGGCCCTCCTTCCAGTAAGTGAGCTTGCTAGTCACCCTATTGTGTGCATTCACAGAGGCCACGATGAAGAAAGAAAGGTTACTTACCTGTAACCATGGTTCTTCAAGTGGACCTCTGTGAATTCACACATCCCGCCCAGCCTCCCCACTGTCCGTCACTGATTATGTCTAGGATAAGCTCAGGCTATTGTGGCGGATAAATGGAACTGAAGGCTGAGGCGGGCGGAGCATGCGCGATAGGGGCAATTCTAAACTTTGTTACTTTTTCCAAAAGCTCTAGAAGATTCCGAGAGGACCAGCGCAGGCGCTGTCAAAACCCTATTGTGTGAATTCACAGAGGTCCACTTGAAGAACCATGGTTACAGGTAAGTAACCTTTCTTTTCTTTTGTGATTGGTTAGTAGAAGGCTTCATCTGAAGTCTGATTGCTCAATCATGAAGCTGTGTGCAGTCCCTCTAAGCTTCTAATGACATCGTATCTGTAATCCAATTTGTCCCTTAGATCTACACGGTGAGCACCAGTGGGGATTTTTTTCTCAAAAGTAAATACTAGCTTCAGAACAGAGATTTCCCTTACAACTGCAGCAGGATAGGAAAAGGTTGAATTCCCCTCTCCAAGTCTGCTCATGAATTATGTCCCGCAAGCTTTTCTGCAGCTGTAATTTAAATATTTAAACACCCACAGTCTCAGATGTATGTAGTTTGGCTTTTAAATGTAGATTTGTATTTATATACATAAAGCAGTATTTATATTCACAGGCCACTCCAGTGTATTCCTGATGGGTTGCAATCAATTATTGCTTCTACCACATAAACTACCGTTTTGGTTCTGACTTCAGCCACCAAGCTATCATTTTGTGCTTGGTTCCCCTTGCTGGACCTTTGGGTTCCAGTTTGTTGCGGGGGGGACACACAATGTAAATCCTAAAGTCTCTTAACTCCTCCTCTCCTTTGGAACTCTTCAGATTTGCTTCAGATTGTATTCATATAGTTCATTGCCTTTCTTAGATTGCTCTCAGAAGCTGAAATCCAGTAATAAGTTGTAAACAGAGCTGGCCCACTGAATCAATGGGGATCTGGTGAGTCAGCTCCTCTGTAAGTTCCATTGATTCAATGGCCCAGCTCTTGTTCTGACTTGCTACTGGATTTCAGCAAACATGCTTCTACATATGAAGAGGTAATGTTCAATGAATGCCACTGCTCATCTAATATGACATGAACTACAGTAGTTGTATAATAGTTCAATTGCAGCAGACATCATGATCCCATAACCACACACAAAAAAAGTTTTTTTAAAAACCGTAAAGAAAACTTTGAAGAGTGTCTACCTCTACCGCCCTGTTTTCCACAGGATTCAGGGCAGTTCTTTTTTTAAGATTTCAACTGACAAGGTCACGCAGCCAGCTTGTTGGCCATGCTGACAGGGGTTTGTGGGAACTGTAATCGGGGGGGGGGGGGGATTGTTAAGCTCTGGTTCTCCTCCCCCCCCCCCCATGTCACAATTATTTTCCAGGGGAGCATCAAGAGTATTTGACATGATATCATCATTAAGAAGTACTTTGAGAAACATTACATTGGAAAGTGATATTAAAACGTTGTAGAATACATTTTAAATAAAACATGAGAAAAGAATAATCGCCAGTTCTCTGTCTGAATGAAAATATCATAGGCTTCTTGCCAGAAAACACAGATAAAAACTGCTTTTTATTACATTAGCTTGGGACTCCCAGTGTAGCAATGGATCCAGAGCATTCAGATGGAAAATATTCCTCAGCTGTATTGTTCATACTGTGTTGAATTTGGGATTAGACTAGGAAGGGTGTTTTTTTTATAAAATTACATTTCCTAGGAAACAGATCTCACTTGATGACAGACTATGGCAATGATTCGTTGCTTAATTATGACAGTTATTAATATACATTCCACATAATTGAGTGAGTATAATTTCTAGAATTAAGCAAGCGATATTTAACTAGTTAAATGTGTGCTATCATACCCTTCACTTTCTTCTTCGTGGTCTCTGTGAATGCACACTAATGGGTTTAATCTGCGCCTGCGCAGAGCTCTCCGGAATATTCTAGAGCTCAAACATGCGTTCGCCAAGACCCTCCCCCTTAACACACGTGGTCTGCCCGTCCTGGCGATTACCTCAGTTCCTTTTTGCCACCGCTGAGGTCTCATCTTCAGTTGAGCTCTCCATTCGTGCAATCTGGTTCTTTTCCTGAGGAAACTTAATTATAATCGTATCGTTGTTATTTAGAATAGACTCTCTTCGTTCTTCTTTTGTGAGATTTCAATTTTTTTTCCTTCTACCATTCCCCCGCCCCCTCCCTTTCCCTTCCCACCATTTATGGCCCCCACAGGGCCGTTTAAGAGGTGCACGTCGTGCACAAATAAGTTGCCTGTGTCTGACGGCCACAGTTCTTGCCTATTTTGTCTGGGAGAATCGCATCAACCAGCCTCCTGCTCCCATTGTAAAAATTTCACTAAACAAGCCATCAAACTCCTCCAACAACGCCTCAAATCTTTTTTGTGGGAGCAATCTCTTCATCCCCCATCCAAGATGGATGAGGCACAGGGTTCACAACCACCACCAGTCTCGTCTGCTGCCAACTCTCCGTTGCCAACACCTAAATCTAAGCCCAAAATGCCTAAGCCTAAATCCTCAGGATCGGCATCTCAATCGACCCCGACAGGTCGGTACCAAGCCAAAGAAACCTAAGAAGTCTTCCATCGACACGCAGCCACCGGTACAACACCCTCCCATGCAGGATCAACCACCTATTGATCTTGATACTGACCATGAAACCATTTCGCTTCCATCCAGATAACCGCCTTCTCCTCTGTTGGCTCAATCTCCCTCCTGAGCAGACACCTCTGCTGAGGTAACTGTACTGCCTTATTCGGCCTGTTCAAGCCCCAAATCCCTGGGTTGCTCTGTGTCCGGGTGTGAGTCTGAATCAGCATCTGTTCCTGCTGATGCAGTGCCTTTATGGAAGAAGAGAGCTAAACTCCACCACATTGAGGACACTGGCCGTTCCGATACCTCTCCCTCACAGCCTCCGAGACTTTCGGGACTGTCGGTATCACGGGACTCTCGGGCTCGATGACACTGGCCCAAGCGAGTCACCGTTTATGAGCCTCCGGCTTACTATGAACCACAGGCTAGACAGTATCGGCATCATCCACACCGGTACTGGCATCATGATACTGAACGTTACGCTGAACCCAAGCGCCTTCGGTACGCATACTACTACCCTTCGGATTCTTCAGAGTCCCCCTCACCTCCTCGGTACCGGTCTGGCTACTATTACGATCAGTCCTCGGATGATGAGGACATTCCTCCTCCTCCAGTACCAAAGCCCCATAAAAAACCTCATAAACGGGTCGCTCAAGTGGCTCAGGCCCCGGTAACTTCAGTACCAAAGAAGCCAAAACCGCCGACCAAGTCCTCCGTACCGGCGGCCGATACGGCTACTCTTTCTCAAGTCCGCTCATCATCCCTACAGGTCACCACGACTTATACCGGCCCTTCGCCCGGTACCGTAGACCCCACGAAACCTCAGAAGCGTAAGTCAGATCACTCAACTCGAGCAGTACCTCGCAAGACCGATACCGTGGCTCCCAAACGACATCGGCCAGCCGGTCCTCCTGATACGTCAGCCTCTTCGTATCAACAGGGCTGTTCGCTTTCACCAGCACAATCTTCAGCTTCTGATTCCTCTGATTCGTTAATACCACTAGAATCACCCCCCAATCTTCCAACTCCTGATTCCGATGTGGCCGATACAATCCACCATCTCCATCAGAAGACTTCTCTTTGTATTCACAATTGATCCTACACATTGCCAAAGCCATGGACCTTGAAGTCCAGCAGCCAATTCAATCCGAATCTGATAAGGTGTATGAGGACATTGATGAGGACCAGACATCCCCACTTCGAATGGGTTTCATTCCGTCGCTGCTCAAACTGATCAAGCAGTCTTGGTCTAAACCGTCTTCAGTGCCTCAGATCTCTCGGAGAGTTGAGAATCTCTACAAGACCCATGGCACTAATACGGAATTTCTTTCAAAACATCCTCCTCCTAATTCAGTGATTGTAGATGCAATGCAAAACCGCGCACGTAATCGCTCTAACACCACTCCAAACAATAAAGCGGGAAGGAAGTTGGACATTATCGGCCGTAGAGTTTACACTCTCGCATCTTTCACCTTACATGCTGCCAACTATTTAGCAGCAATGGGAGCCTACCATAGGTTCCTCTGGAACAAGGCCCTACCGTCACTACAGTCAGCATCTGGGGAGTACAAGCCTTGTGGTCTCGCCTATCATCAGGAGGCTATGGTATTGGCGAGACAAGAACGCATCACTGCACGCCATATAATAGAAGCAGCCTCCAGACATATGGCCACATCCGTATCTCTACGCAGACATGCCTGGCTCCGCTCCGCTCAAATATCAGAGGACTCTAGGATGTGTATTGAGGACTTACCCTTTGACGGTGTGGGCCTATTTGACGGGAAAACGGATGAAATTCTTGACAACCTACAAAAGATGAGAAAGACAGCACACTCATATAATACTTAGTCATATTATCACCCTCAGAGATATCAGTGGCGTCGTCCATATCCTTTCCACCAATACAAGTCCTTCCTGGAAAAACAACGTTAGTTACCTCAATCGTCCTCCACGTTCCAACCGCGTCAGCACACTCAGCGTCAGCGTCCTCGCCAATCCTTCAGACGTCCTGATAAAAAGAACAAACAGAATCTTTGACTCGCCTACCGTCCATATTCGTACCCTATCCACTCCTCCCACCACCCGCCTAACGCCCCATTTTCAATCTTGGGCACGCATAACCACCAATTCATGGGTTCTGTCAATCATATCCACCGGATATGCACTAGAGTTCATTTCCTTTCCCCACCGCGGACCGTCCTAACCCCGCCATCCAGCGCCCTCGAGCTAGAGATTCAATCTCTCCTTTCGAAAGAAGCCATTTCAATCATCAGGCCAAGTGCCTCCAACCCGGGATTCTTCTCTTGTTATTTCCTTGTCTCGAAACGAGACGGCGGTCTATGGCCCATTCTCAACCTCCACGACCTCAATTATTTTATCATTCAAAAGCGTTTTCGCATGGTGACTCTATAACGTATTCTTCCTCTTCTGCAAAAGGGAGACTGGTTCTCGGTCATCGACCTGAGCGACGCATACTTCCATATTACCATCAGACAAGATCACCGCAAATTTCTTCACTTCTCCCTAGGTCACACTACCTACGAATTCAATGCCCTTCTGTTCGGCCTTTCCACCGCGCCGCGAGTATTTACGAAATGCATGGCTCCCGTAGCAGCATACCTTCGCACTCTAGGAATCTCAGTGTTTCCGTACATCGACGACTGGTTACTCGTAGCTCAGTCACACGCACAAGCGCTGAAGGACATTGCTCTCACCCTCTCTTTACTAGCAGATCTGGGCCTCAAAGTCAATGTCACCAAGTCAGTACTAACTCCCTCTCAAAGGGTTACTTACATAGGAGCTGTGCTGGACTCACATCACGCGAGGGCCTATCTCCCTCGAGAACGTGCAATCAAGATACGTACTCTTGTCAACCACTTCCAGCTTCATGCGCTCGTCACGGCTCATCAAGTACACCGCCTCCTCGGCCTCATCGCCTCCACCACATCCGTTATCCAGCACGCTCGACTAAAAATGCACTCACTACAATCATGGTATCTCTCCCTATTCGACCCTCTTCTCGACCCACCCACAATGCTTCTGCAGGTCACTCCCGAACTTGCCTCTCAGTTAATTTGGTGGATCACCCCGGCCAACCTCTTTCTTGGCAGACTGTTTGCACCTCTCCAATTGACGACTCAAATTACAACCGATGCCAGCCCTGTCAGTTGGGGCACACATTGCAACGATCTGCAAGTTCATGCAACCTGGTCCCTTTACGAGAAAGGTCTGCATATCAACAACCTCGAATTGCTTGCGATTTTCAAAGCGTTCCACGCCTTCGAACCACTCATTGCTGGCACCGCGGTGCAAGTGACCATGGACAATACGACAGCACTCATTACATCAACAAACAGGGAGGTACACACTCTCTACCTCTTCTGTATCTTGCTGTCCAATTTTGGGAGCGGTGCCTAATGCGCCATATCTTCCCCATAGCGGTGCACATTGCCACACAACACAACCAACTAGCAGACTCTCTCAGCAGACTGAACTCTCAGATGCACGAGTAGTCCCTCGACGACACCGTATTTTTCCAACTGTGCACCAAATGGGGGCGTCCAGACATAGACGTTTTTGCCACAGCAAGCAACACCAAATGCATCCAGTACTTCTCCAGAGCAGGCTTGGGTCAAGGCTCCCTTGGCAATGCTCTCATGGCAACATGGAGTACGCATTTCCTCTACCTCTTTCCACCGATCCCACTTCTCCTGCGCACCATTGTCAAATTGCGACAGGACTGTGCCAATGCCATTCTGATAGCTCCTTGGTGGCCAAGACAACCATGGTTCACGATGCGCAGAACAATAGCCTCTCAATCCATCCATCTACCCCTCCTCCCACGCCTCCTCACCTAGCATCAGGGGCAAACTTACCATCCCGACCTACAATCTCTCCATCTCACGGCGTGGAGGATCCACCCTCGTTGAGCACCATCCTCGCTCACGCGAGAAAACCTGCCACAAATCGGCTTTATGCTTATAAATGGTCTGCTTTCCAGAAATTCGCTCGTCAAAATGATCTCCCTACAGCTCCAACTACCCTTCCCGCGGTTTTGGCTTTTCTTTCCTATCTCTTCGATTGTCATCTCTCGTTGTCTACGATATATGTCCGCGATTATAGCCCACCAACCAAAGGACTCAGATGCTGCCTTATTCTTCAGACATCCTACTCTGAAGCAGTTTCTTCGAGGTGTCGCCAACCTACATCCATCCCAACCTTCCCCTCCACCACAGTGGTCCCTGCACACTGTTCTCCATCACCTCTCATTACCATCCTTTGAGCCTCTTCTGAGCGTATACTCTCCTTTAAAGTGTTATTTCTAGTCTCTATCACATCGGCCCGTAGGGCATCCGAACTTGCAGCCCTACGAGTAGACCCTCCGTTCCTGCAATTTCATCCAGATAAGGTCACGATGTATCCAGACATCTCCTTCCTCCCTAAGGTCGTTTCCGAATTTCATGTCCATCAGCCTATTGTCCTCCCTACCTTCTTCCCATCACCAGCAACGGATCTCGAGCGATCTCTCCACCTTCTAGATGTGAGAAGAGCTCTGGCATGCTATGTCAAAAGAACTGCCCCCTTTTGGAAGTCTAAGAGTCTGTTTGTTTCTATACATTTGCCACATAGAGGAACACATGTATCTCCTCAAACCATCTCACAATGGATTGTTCAAACCATACGCCTCACATATCAGCTTGCTCAAAAGCCTCTGCCTACACAGATTAAGGCTCATTCCACCAGAACAATAGACATTTCCACGGCTTTTCTGTGAGGTGTACCTATTCCAGATATTTGCAAGGCTGCTACTTGGTCCACTCCGTCGACGTTTGCATCCCATTATCGTTTGGATGTAAGGGCCAAGGCAGATGCGGCTTTTGGTCGTGTGGTCTTGTCCTCAGTCTTGCTGTGACGTCCCTCCACCTGTGAGGTAAGCTTGTTAATCACCCATTAGTGTGCATTCACAGAGACCACGAAGAAGAAAGAGAGGTTACTTACCTGTAACTCTGGTTCTTCGAGTGGTCATCTGTGAATTCACACTTCCTGCCCGTCCTCCCCTCTGTCCGTCACGTCTGTCTTAATGTGCAGTGGCGGGCTGTTGGGAACTGAGGTAATCACCAGGACGGGCGGACCACGTGTGTTAAGGGGGCGGTCCTGGCGAACGCATGTTTGAGCTCTAGAATATTCCGGAGACCTCTGCGCAGGCGCAAATTAAACCAATTAGTGTGAATTCACAGATGGCCACTCGAAGAACCAGAGTTACAGGTAAGTAACCTCTCTATTTACATGCTTACAGATGGGAAATAAATAATGTGTCAGTGTGCATACATGCACACATGTGTTTACACATACACAGAAGATAAGATGCAACCAATAGTTCTTGCATAGGCTACTGATCAGTTCCCTGCAACCCCTTATGAGAGCAGCTTTTCTTGAAGAACCTGGATCACAGATCCAGTGACAAGCTTGTAAAGTCGTCTTGACATGTTTTTATGCCATGAGTTCTAAAAGGCAGCACTCTGAAAGATGGTCAATGATTGCCTAGTAACTGTTTTGAAAACCATAGCATCAGTTTGTGGTGTTGAATTGTTTTGTGGATTTTGGACAAGTCCAATGTCATCATCCAATGTCAGCTCTCACAGGCAACTGCCAGGACTGTGGTTGCCAGCCACTTATTCCTGCTCTGGGTCTTTTGCCCCTTGTCGCTTGGAATGAACGAACTGTTTGTTTGTTTGTTTGTTTAAATATTATACCGTGCCATGACACTATTCTGAACTACCACTTCAGTTTGCTTTCTCAGTATATCTTCAGAGACTAAGTACAATTGTAAGTCTCACCTAGAGTACACCCACTGATGTATTGACATAAGCATCATTGATTCAGTAGGTCTTTTCTGGTTGGGATTTAGGCTTGAGACATTATGGGTGCAATCAAATAGGGAAATAGCTCATATTTTGGACTGCCTGTGGCACAATCCAGTGTGAGCTATTTCCCAGCAATCACATGATACGTACACAAGCGATTATGAGCCATCCTGATATGTGTCTAAACTAAACTTTTTGGTTCAATGGCAGACCTATTCTTTAGCCCTGGGCTAGAATGATTCCTGAATGGGTGGAAGAGTTGCTTTAAGGGAGATTGCTGCCAGCTCCCCTTTCTGGTGTGATCAGATGTGATTCGTGATCCTTTCTCTCCATTTGATTGTATCCTAAAAGAGGAAAATTAAACGGAGAACTCCAAACCAGTTGGTGCTGCCGTCACCACCAAGAAAGCCCACTGTGGCCCAGTGACATGGTAGCAGAACTCACTAAAAGGCATTTTGCCCAAAGCCCTGTCAAACTGAGAGCCTACTGTAGTTCTGATCCAACTTCATAGTGTGTTACCCAGTTGTCTGGTAGAACTGCATACATGAGAAGAGCATACATGTAGCAGCAGCACATTTTAGCAAAATCTTTTTCATGGACTCATGACCACAAAGGAAAGTTCAAGACTATTTGAACTAGGGGCAGCTGAAGTGTCACAATCCCAGGTTCTAATGTGTGCCATGACAAGATTATGTCAAATAGTTTGCCCTTTAACTCTGTAGCAAACAAAATAATTACTTAACTGGGAAGTGGGAGGTGTCTCTAGCCCTTGTATTCAGTGTATTTATAGAGCTTTAAGCCCAGTGCTTGGTGATTTTTCTGCCAGTTTTAGTTGCCTGCCAGATTTAAGTTATTGCGGGATGACAATAGGGGTCGAACTAGTGTCTAGGGAAATGCTGCCAAACCAAGACTGAAAGAAGAATGACTTAGTGTGATAGAAAGAACTTATTGTGTTTCATTTCAGATTTCTTTTTCTTTACTAGGGTAAGTAATAGTGTTTCTAATGTGGCAATTCTGGCTGAGAAAATGAGATTAGCTTCATGCTTTGGTTGGCCAGAGCTTTTCATATGAAAATGATGTTGTGTTGTGACTGATAATTTAAAATTTTAGCTATTCATAATACTTATCTTATGTCTCAGAATATATTTCATATTTAAGATACTTTTGCAATTATATAGGCAAATAATAGTTAGCATTTATTTAAACATATAAGGTTTTGAATGACCTGGCACAGAACAGTTCTAACCTGTACATTTATAGATATTAAAGTTTTGCTGCCTAAGTCACATTATTTGCTATCTTAAGTTACTAAGCCATGAGCACCATTGTCCATGAACATGTTAAGCTGAATTGTTCTGGGGAGGACACTCAGTGCACTTGGCCTGGCATATGAGAGAACTGCGAGTCGGCTTGGACAGTAGGACTCTCCTCCACCTCTCTTCCATGATCTCCACCTGACCCCACATGGCTCCTGCTACATCAGTACTGAACCTCTGTGACCAGTCTAGGTGACACCTACTAAAACCTGTGCCCTCATCATTGGTTTCAGGCTGTCAGTTTAACCCATCACATCTACTGAATCATTTCTTCAAGACAAATCCTCTCTGTCCCTCAATCAACCTGAGCCCACGGGTAGTAATGTTATGAGCCTCCTCCATCTTCCCACTCCCCAAGACACATCTGACACAGAGATAGCTCAAGTGGCTTTTTGTAGGAAGCACAGTGCACCAGTGTCAGGGGGTCTCCAGCCTGTGCTCATCTTGGCATTTCATTCATAATAGCCTCCTAGAAACCCAAAACATATGAGGTCCCCTTGTCCACAGTCTTTCTCCAAAATCAACTTTCTACTCTTGGTCTTTCCCTCTTCATGTGTCTCCTTTTGTTCCTTCTTTCTACCTCATCCATTCTACCTGCAGGGTCTAGACCAAGATAACTCTGTATTGTATCTTCAAGTACCAGTCAGAATGGATAATGAAACACATGTGAAATTCACTGTTTCTTACATGGGTGACCGAAGCCCTCTCTTGAGCAGCAGTTTTCTGTCCACTGCTCTGAAAGCAATCTGTCAGCCAGTGTATATCCAAACTGCCTCTGTCTCAGCATCTGTTTTCTAAAGAAAAGGGTCCTGGTTGACAGCAAGAGAATGGAACTGGGGCAGAAGAGGTTTCCCATATGCTCATTGTTACTCTCCAGTGGCCTCTTTCCTGTGGGCAGCGCTCAGTCATTCACACTGCTGTGCAGTATTCTCTCCATATTCTGTACGTACCTACAACAGGGAGGGTTACTTGAGTGTCTACTAGCTTGCATGGTGTCAAAACAAAGTGCCCTCTCCCTATGTCAGTGGAAGGGTGGTTTGTGGTGTGAGAGCAAAGTCCTATTTCCTGGAGGCAGAAAGTCATACTGCTCCCAGGAGTGTGATTATATGCATGTGGGGAATAATGTGACTGAGCGCCTTTTTGTGAATGTGGTCCCTTGAGGAGTGTGGTTACGTAGTGAGCATCTGGTATGCCAGTTCATGGAGCAACTCTACTGGTATGAAAGTTTGTATGGTGTTGGATTCCCAAAAATTGTTATTAGTTGCCAGTCTTGTCTTGTTTATTTGTGATAGTTGACTGTTTCACAGTAGTTTTATTGTATGTTTCTTTATTTTCTCTGTTGCACACCACCCAGAGTAGCAATTTGCTAGATGGGCAGTATATCAGTGAAATAAATAAATAAATAAATAAATAAATAAAGCCATTGACTTGCATGGTATTTGAATTAGTTACATCCTGCCATTTGAGTATTTATACTTGGTGCCTTATTTGAGGCATATCCTTGGAGTTTGGATATTTGAGGGTGGGGCAGGCTTTATCTCTGCCTTCTTTTCAGCTCTCTTGCATTCTGATCATAAACAATGGTGCTTCTCAGTGCACATAACAGCTCCAAGAATGGAGAGGGAAGATATCAATCAGAAATTCATGAAAGGGCGGAAGAGCCCACTTTCCAAAGACAGTGTCGCGTTGCTGATGTTTCTGTTGCCCTCAGCAACTATTTATGTTCTTGGCATTACACCGTGTTCTTTTATTTCTGATTGAAATGGGCATTTAAAGTTAATGACTGCGATGGGCATTCATAAAAAACTATTTCAAGCATGAAATACCATTTTTGTGAAAATTAACAACAGCAACAAGTTTGATGGTGCTTTCAAGACTAACCATGTTTTCTTTGGCATAAACTTGTATGGACTACAGCCCACTTCAGATTGATTTTTTCCCCCTTCAGACGCAATTTTCCTTTTTAAAAAAAATGAAAAATATTGTTTATCTGAAGCTAAGCAACTTCACCTGTCAATATTGTCTTTTAACAGGTTTTATTTGATTAGTGGAGGAGTTCCCTTTATTATCTGTGGAATTACAGCAGCAACCAACATTAATAATTATGGGATAAAAAGCTACGCTGGAGCCCAATTGTAAGTCTATCGGCATGCTTTCCATTTATAAGATGTGATCCTTGTTCCCTCTAACAGGAAACTTGAGCAGTTGACTACCATTTGGAAGGCAAACAGAGCCACCCAACAAGAAGGCAGCCGTTTCTATATATTTGGGAGGTATCCTAGATATGCAGAAATACAGTATATCCTTTTACAAATTAAAGAAAAGGGAAATTAATAAGGGAAAACACTGATCCAGCAAGTACCTGAGGTTTTGAAGCTACAAGGGTACTGATGGCCATGACACCCAGGGAGAGACATGAAAGATCTAAGGGACCCAGACAGAGCACAGCTGGTACATAAAATATCAGGGTGTAAGTAGAGTTGGGGAAGATGGAGAGTGGAAAGCAGTGGGTGAGAGGGAAGTGGCCTACTCAAGCACTGAACAATTTACTGGAGGCAGAAGGAAGAGCTGAATGACCATAAGTGCATTGAAGGGAGGTGGTCACTAATACGTCAAATACATCATAAGTGCTAAAAAGACAAACACAGCTCCCTTATACAGCAGTGGAAGGGAAGAAAGACCTGGTATGCTGTAATTTGGTACGGCAGACACATCTCCTTGGGGCTCATGCTCAGGACCCCTGATGCTGTCAAATATTAATAGCTAATCAGGCCAGGATGAAGTACAGCTAAGACTGAAACACAATTAAGTTATAAACACAGCCGTTTTTACAACCCCCCCCCCCCCAAAAAAAAAAACAGCGGTAGGAAATGGACCTGGAAGCCTCCATGCAAAAATATATCATGATGACATGAAAAAATTCCTTTGTGGCCCCTCAAAGGGTGTTGAGCTATGCGAGGGGAGCCTCAAATGAACCAAGAGAGTGTGGGTTATGGTGACTGTGGCTGAAGAAAAGTGCACATCCAGCAGGCCTTGAAATAGGCTGGCCGAGCCCCATGGTCTCAGCAGAGTCTATGAGGCTTCGAGCACAGCTGGGCTATCCTAGCTTCCGCAAACTCAGCCAGGCTCCCACCACCAGACATTCGAGCCAGTGCACCTTCCATGGCCCTGATTTCCTCTCTCCTTGAGGTAAGATGGGGTGCAATTGTGAATGTCCCCGTTCGGTACATGAGGGCTGGGGCAAAGTGTGCCAGAGATTAACTACCACCCTCACTCTTATTTAGAGATATTTTGGGAAGAAGGAAAGAGGAAGTACTTGCATATTTGTACATGGGTTCCTTGGTGAGACAGAAATACAGTAACAAAGTGAGGAAAAAACAACAACCCACTTTTCCAAAACTGTGCGCGCCCCTCAAATACATAGATCTATAGTCCTGGAACTCCCCACTACCCCATGAGACCTGAACAGCGTCACAAAAGTGTGAGAGATTAGGATACATTGTAAGCCCCCATGTGTATAGAGTCCTTTTGCTTTTCTGCTGAGTGGAGATTATCACTTAATGGCTGAAATCCAGTTGGTACAACTATGTGGGTATAAATGGCAATGATTTAATTAGCCTTTGGTTTTACTCTTGAATTGAATTGAAAACTTCTTACACCTACCCCAGATCAGGTTCTGAGGCTCCCTAGGGATCCCCCTTTTGAGATGGAGACACCTTTGGGAGACTTGGACAGGGACGGGGAGCATTTATTATCAAGAAATGGCCACCACATCACCCCTGGTGGTCCTAATCTGGGCAGCTGTGATCTGGCTGTGATTTTATGATAATAAAGGCTCCTCCCCACTCTACATCCTGAGGTTTCCAAAAGGTTTCCCAAGCTCAGAAGGGATCCCTCGGAATCTGATTGGAGGGGTAGGAAGTCTTCAGTTACATTACATTGAAGAGTAATGTCATGGACTGATGTCATTTCCATTTACCACCCACATAGTTACCCAACAAGATTCCAGTTATTATGTAAAAGCAATACATAGTCTTACAGCACTTTAAGGACTAACACATATCTTGGCTTATAAACTTTTCTGGTCTAGAGTATGCTTCATCAGATAGTAAATGCCATCTAATCCATTTGAATTAAAGGCTAATTTGCCATTTTCCTCAGACAAAAGAGAGAGAGAAAAAGAGCCTTCTTTCAAATCTTGTCTTCCTCCAAGTAGCTCAAAATAGTATCATAGCCTTTCCAGCAACCATGTGAGGCTGCGCGACACTGCCCACAGCCAGATAGAGAACTTCCTAGCTAAGCAGGTCTTTAAAACTAGATTTCCATCACCCAAGTTCAGTGCTGTAACCAGTAACATTCAAACTAGCTCTCCCATAGTAACCTATCCAGGATGTATCAACAGCATAAGCGCCAGACTGTGCACTTGAAGGATTGTGACTTGATACATTCTACATTACTTTCCAAATGTTACATACACTGTTTTTAAGCCTTCAGTTTTCTTCTTTTTGTTTTAGATGCCCAACATTGCTCAAGCACAAGCTCCATGACCCTTCGCGTGACAAAGAGTTCCTGCTAGGTTTCATTGGAAATGCAAAATAAGGAGCAAGCCAATTGAAAGTTTGCTCAATAGAAATCCCTCTTCTACTTCTGATCTTGAGCTCCCTGTGCAACCCAGGGTAGACGACAGAACACTAAGCAATCAGGGCAGTGCTTTCGGCCATATGGATGCCTCTCAGGCTGATTGTCATGTGTTCCCTCCCCCACCAGCCACAAAGGGTTTTTTTTTTTTTTTTTAAGGCAACACAAAAGACAGCACTTGCCTGCAAGAGGAACTGCTACATCAGGGTGCCCTTTCCTGCTCAGTGGAGTACTAATGATGCTGTGAAGGGCAGTGTGAGAGCCAGTGTGGTGTCGTGGTTAGCATGTTAGACTGGGACTTTGTTCCAATCCCTGCTGAGATGTAAAAGTCAATGGGGTTGACTCAGGGTCTGTCACTCCCTTTTAGCTTGGCCTCCATCAAAGGGTTGTGAAGATAAAGTGGTGAGAGAGATAATGTGTGCCACCTACAGCTCACTGGGGGAAAAGCAGGGTATAAAATTAATAAGTACAATTAAATAACACCTATTCTAGTTCATGCTATGATTTTAGGGGAAACCACCTTTAGGAATACCCTGGTGCATCCAGTGTTATTTGTACTTGTATGTGTGTTGTTTTTCTATTTGTATTTGTAACAAGAGGAGAAAGAAAGGCAAATTATGTTTGGCTGAATGAAGACACTTTCAATAAATTCCTTTTTAGAAGCAGGCATCCAGTGAGTCGAGAGCTGTGGCACATTTAGCTAAACAAGATGGGGGCTAGTCTGGAAATTCTGTCATATTAAAAACGTATTTATTCCAACATGTGTGATTAGGCAATCACTTCTAATCAGCAGGGTATTAAAAGATCTGATTATTTATGTTCATAAATTTGTGAGAGAGTTTCCCTTTGGCACTGTTGCAGAGGTTACACTCCTTTAGTTTAATCATCTTAATCACAGGCAATCAATACCAGATATCACAATGTGAGCAGAAAACCAGGGAAGCAGGTGGAGTGATAAAATTGCTTTAGAGAGAGAGAGAGCTACAAACGGAGGAACAGCACTGTGGGTTGTGTGCCTTATTCATTTTTAATAACGATACTACATAAAAATGTAGATGCACTGACTTCAGCGTGTTCTTTACAGAGCTGATTTTTTGAAGTGGCCCGTGATGAGGCTTCTCTTGAAAATAACAGCATCCTAAGAGATAGACTGTTCCATGGGGGATTGCTCCACTTTTGCTTGGCATAAATTCTGCAGATCAGGAAACTTTTTTTTTGGGGGGGGGGGGTACATACTGTGATGAAGCTGTTAACCTTTCAAGTGTTTGAGATACCTAGTAAAAACATCTGGGTAACATGATGCACCTGAGGCAGAAGATAGGCAAGAATAAAATGCATGCAGTTTTGAAGACTGATCAAAGATACATTGCCTGCAAATGGCTGGACTTGGTGATCTGAAAAGTGGTTAAACTGCAGTGTTTAAACCATAGTGGTTAAATTGCAATGCTGCAGTGAAGACTGCTCATGACCTGAGTTCAGTCCTAGACTCATGTAGCTGGTTCGAGGTTGACTCCGCCTTGCAGCCTTCCAAGATCAGTAAATTGAGTACCCAGAGAGCTTTAAGCACTATGGAGCAGTATATAAGCGGGCACACTTTGCTTTGCTTTACACCAGCATCCTCTGTGGCCCTACAAAAGATTCCAGAGGCCATTGTCAGAGTATCTATTACTCCACTGTAATTCCTAGAAACTAGTGCTACTGCAAAAGGCTGTTTTTGTAATGAGGCCAGCCCTGATTCTTTTAATAATAAAATTGTTGGCTGGTTGGTTGTTGCATTAGAACAAGTATTAATCCTCACTTTCACATTTACGTATATCCCACCTTATCTTCAGTGTGCTTGGGTTAAGAGTACATGGTCCTCCTCCTTGCAACTTTATCTTTACAACCCATGTGATGGTAGGTCAGGTTTAAAAAGCATGACTGGCTGAAGTTGACTGTCATGGCTCAGTGGGATTTGAACCCCCATCTCCCGCATCCCTGCCCAACACTCTGTTCATAATACCATCACCATACTGGGATAAATGTAAAACAACTGTACATTCTACAGAATTAAGACACCAGTTGACATAATTCATCTAGTTAAGGCACATCATGGAGTTGAGCTCTAGTCCACACTGGTGAATTACAGCAGAGAATTCTAATTACATCACCAAATTGCAAACTCCAGAATGTAATCTCCAACTGATACAGCTCTGTGGTGCAAATAAGCCTAAAAGAATGTTGGGTCTTTCACAAATCAGCCCCCCAGCATTGAGGTTGAACTTGCTGGCCAAATCCTCTTGCCTAGTTAGGCTGGCATAACATACAGTATATCACAGAAGTGAGTACACCCCCTCACATTTCATAAATATTTTAGTATATCTTTTCATGTGACAACACTGAAGAAATGACACTTGGCTACAATGTAAAGCAGTGAGTATACAGCTTGTAGAACCGTGTAAATGTGCTGTCCCCTCAAAAGAACGCAACACACAGCCATTAATGTCTAAACCACTGGCAACAAAAGTGAGTACACCCCTAAGTGACAATGTCCAAATTGGGCCCAAGTTGCCAGCGGTTTAGACATTAATGGCTGTGTGTTGCGTTCTTTTGAGGGGACAGCACATTTACACTGTTCTACAAGCTGTATACTCACTGCTTTACATTGTAGCCGTGTCATTTCTTCAGTGTTGTTACATGAAAACATATACTAAAATATTTATGAAATGTGAAGGGATGTACTGTACTCACTTCTGTGATATACTGTAAATGGCATAAACATTTGGAGGCAAACTCTTAAGTTAACAAATCACTGTAGACACTGTTGTACTCTGAGGTGTTGTGTGACTCAGGGTGCAACTGATAATTTCTATGGTGACTTCTTAACTTGGGATGATTTACTTCCAAATATTATGCCTTTTGTTCGCTACACAAAGGATTTTGCCAATGCCCCTCTCAGCCATTGTCAGAGGCTCATTTCCCAGCCTGCTTGTCAAATGTCTGTACTCCTTGTAGGCAAGGGAACTCCCCTAGTACCAAACATACACTTGAGACCATTGCAGCCAACAGGGCCCTTAATTCTTTTATTCTTCTATGTTTAGTATATTGTGTAAGCTGTAATGCAGATTTACCTAAAAGCAATCCTCTGTGAAAGTAACAGGTATAACATATTTATTAAGAACTGCGTTTGTAAATTTCATAATTATTAGCTTGTGCTGCTTGGTACCCTGCCAGACAAGTTTATTAGCAGTTTTCTGTTCAGCCAAAGCTTGTACTGCTCATCTTGCAAGTACAGCTGTTACGGGTTTCATATGGGAAGAACCAAAATGAAAAGCTATCATACATGCTAAACAATTTAGGATAATATGGGCAAAATGATGTTGCACAAATCATAATGGCACAAGGATGATGACATCATCAGCAAGGGGAATTTACCACTAATTAAAGCGTTCCTGCTTTGGCTTGCATGACAAAATCAGTCTCATTGTATATGAGTTGTGCAAGCTCCAGCATTGAAACAGGAACTCTTTAATTAAGGGCAACCTGCTGAAACCAGTAATTGCAACTAGCAGGGTGAATATGCTGATAGAATTCCTGCTTCCATCCTATTTGCATGCAATGAGACTGATAATGGACACATCATGCATGCCCCTGGATCAAACAAAAACTCTTTAATTACTGGTAATCTCCCATTGCTAGTAATTTATTTATTTTATCTTATTTAAAATATTTTTACCCTGCCTTTCTCCTTAGAAAGGACCCAAGGCGACTTACATCCTCGAAAGACAATATTTAAAGCTGAAAACAATGAGTGTAAAGAGGCAGCGTACATCATTAAAAGACAATATTAAAGCTAACATCATCACCCTTATACTGGTGTGAATTATGCAACAGAATGTTGGCCTATATTGCACAAATTCTTAGACCGCTGTATTGGGTTTTAGTATCACAGAACTGGAGTTCAGTATCACTTGCTTAATTTCATTTTGTTTAAAGCTGCTGGGTTTGTTTCTTTCTTATTTGCAGCTGTTGGATGGCGTGGGAGCCAAGTCTCGGGGCATTTTATGGACCAGTGGCATTTATTGTCTTGGTCACCTGTGTTTATTTCCTCTGCACGTATGTGCAACTGAGGCGCCATCCAGAACGCAAATATGAACTGAAGGAAAGGACAGAAGATCAGCAGAGGCTGGCAAGTCCCGAGGTTGGCCATAGCCACATTACAGACACTGGATCCATCTCCCAGGCTACATGCTCAATGATTTCTTCTTCCCTGTTGGAAAATGAGCACTCCTTTAAGGCTCAGCTTCGAGCTGCCGCATTCACTTTGTTCCTTTTTGCTGCCACTTGGACCTTTGGTGCACTTGCTGTTTCCCAGGGACATTTCTTGGATATGATCTTCAGCTGCCTCTACGGAGCCTTTTGTGTGACCTTGGGGCTCTTTATCCTCATCCATCACTGTGCAAAGCGAGATGACGTGTGGCATTGCTGGTGGTCCTGCTGCCCATCTAGAAGAAACACGTACTCAGTACAAGTTAATGTCCGGCCAAAGGTGAATGTCAACGGGGAGAGCCAGCTCCATGCCCCGTGTCTTCAGGAATCACCCTGTCCGAGTAAATCGGCTGTTTATAATCACCCAGCTGCTAGTCACTGCAAACTGACGAATCTTCAGGCTGTTCAAAACCATGTCAACTGTCTTTCACCAGTCACACCATGCTGTGCAAAAATGCACTGTGATCAGCTCCTGGAAGACGAAGCTCATATTCATGTACACGACGAGGGGGCTTTCAGACCCAACATGCACATTCACAGATGTCTGAAAAGCAGAACTAAGCCCCGATACTTCAGCCGACACCGGTCTGCGGGGGAAAGAGAGTATGCCTACCATATTCCTTCCAGTATTGATGGCAGCATCCACAGCTCCCACACAGACAGCCCACACAGTACACACGACAGTCAGTCGGTCCACCGGCGGCCATGTTGTGCAAAAAGCGATCCCTATCCGACCATCAGTCAGCCAGAAAGTAGTGATGCAAGTACTGTGATCTACAGTTGTGCTAAAGTACCAGAAAGCGAGACAGCGCACCATGCAGCTCATTTTGAGATGCATCCGCGGACACAGTCCCTACCATTTAGCACAACCAGCCACAATGGGATTCTAAAGGGCAATCTGCATGAAGCCATGATCTACAGTTCAGATAGTACGGGAAACATCAAAACGGGCCCTTGGAAGAACGAGACTACTGTGTAGTTGGTAGGCTGCACTTCTCCTGTTCCATTTCAGATCCATCTTAAGACTGCAAGCCTATACACCCTTTACCTGAGAGTACACCCACTAGAATTCAGTGGGGCTTACTTGTGAGTAGGCACACATAGGACTGCGCCATTGATCTTTAGTTTCCCTTCTTAGTAAGATTCTACATGTTCGTGTAGCACATCGGTAAATTGTACAGGTTTTGAACCGATTGCTTTCTTAATAAGAGGCTTTTTTTAAAAAAAGCATAGGTGGTCTCAAAAATATTTTTTTAAAAAATTATGGAACATAGCTAGGGGTGAGGAATGGAAAAGTAAACCTTGGAAGCAGAATATGAGGCAATATACTTTTGTTTCAACACACTATTAATTCCCTTTTAATTTTCCAAGCTTCTGCATTAGCATCAGATAGTTCTTGACACATAATAGCATCACAGCCTTTCTTTGGTTTTTAGAAGTGTGGTGGTGTTCCATTGTTTTTTCATGTTCTAGTAGCAGAAGGAGGGTTTCATAAACAGACTAACACAGCTTTTCAGACCTACAAAAGTGATACTGCCTCTAAAGACCTTCTGTAGCATATGGCCTGTAAAATCATATAGTGTACAGTCGCTGTTATGTCTCTTTCTGTCAGAGAGAAATACTAGATAATGTCCCTTGTTAACATCTATGGTGCTGTATTGGTTATTTTTCTTTTTTTCTATGTTTGCATGACACACATCAGGATAATACCATTTGCTGTTTTCTAGTGTTACATGTGTAAAATGGAAAAAAAAGCGCTACTGTAAAAGGCTGTGACTATTCATGCTGGTATTAACTTAAAGCATTTTGAATTTATGAAAAAAGGAAAAAAAAAACCACTACTGCACTAGTTTAAGTGGCACAATCCTTTGTACAAGGTTATACGATAGCTTTAGTAAGGGTCCACTCTAATGTCTCTACAGAGCATGCACTATTCATTGTATGTGGCGCTGTGCAGTGTAATCACAGCTTGCCTCCATGAGTTCCACTCCTTTGTAAGTATGCCTTTTGGAACCAGTCTGCAAGTTGTCCTACCATCATCTTTAAAAGAACAACAACGACAAAAAGAAGTACAATTTTATCATTAACTCTTTGAGGACTACAATTGTTTTGTTAACAAATTGCTTCGGGCAAGCTCAAATTAAGCCATTTCAAGACCCAGTGGTTTCGGAGAGAAAGAAATAAGTTGTGTATCTAATTCTTGCCTTCCTTACTGAAGACTGGGGGGCTTGAAAATGCTTAACTTTGACTGGAGTGATCCCTCACTCTAGCTTAGAGCTGCAGGGGAGGAGGAGTTCTACATGTAGTAATGTTGGATGTAATGATAATACTACCAATGTGGTCCTAGTAATCAGCTAGGGAAATGCTACATCACTTTAAGGCTGTGATTCTAAACAGTCTTGCTAGGGAGTAAGACCCAAAGGGCCTCATTTCCACGTGAATATTCATAGGACTGCACTGTAAAGGAATATAGTCTTTAAAAATATATATTTATTTATTTATTCCACATTTTAGGTGAAATGCCTTTCTCTCCCCTGCCTTCCAATCATTCACCAAAGCAAATCTGGAGTTGTCTTTCTGCTTCCATGCAAATTTGACCTTCAACAGCTGGGACTTTTCACTGATTTATTCTGCACAGCTCCAGGACAATTTAGGGTCAGCAACATCATGAGGCTTTGGGCGAAAAGATTTTTTTATAGATATCCATGAACATCTGGACACAAAGCACCAACTAACAGTGAAAAATAGAGTTACAATAATACTTCAAAAATACTAAAAGGTTTTGGGGTATAAAGTAATGATGTAATGTGAATCGGGCCATACAGCCAAAACACAAGGGGGGGGGGGAGGTATCTGCAGTGAAAAAGAGAGGGGGGAGGGAAAACAGTATTTCTGCAACTAAAGAAGAACAAGCACAATGTTATATAGCTATTAAGAACAAATTTGTGAACATATCGCACAAGCTCAAACAGTCAATGGCTGAAACCCATTAGTAAATCACAATGGCAGTAAACCAATGGAAATTACAGAGGAGTTGACTCACCAAATCTCCACTGACTCAACAGGCCTACAATCTACGGCTGGATTTCAGCCAATATATTACTTGCAACTTAGGCCAATTCTTCCCAACTTGGTGCCTAGACTTGTCTGACTATAGCGCCTGTCATCCGCAGCCAGTAGCTGGCATAGTGTGTGTTATAGTCTGACACATCTGGGGTGGGGTGGGGCCAGTCTGGGGAAAGCTGATGGAGGCAGTTCCCTGGGGGAAGCGCATTACTTTGTAGGGGGTTGTGTTTGTTTGCTTGTGTTTTTTTGGTTGAAATCTTTATAGAGTCATTATCTGTTTCTTCTCAGCATGTTATGAATCCCTCCATTTTATGATATGTAAGAAGCTATTTCCTTATAGTGTACATAACAAATGATTATTGTAATGGTTGGAATGTCATAACCACGAGTGTCAGATGAATGTGTTCTGCAGTGTTTGCAGGTGGGGATTAGTACTCAAAGGGTTAATGCTCAGTATCTGAGTGCAAGGAATTTCCTTTCTTTTCTGTATTTTTGTAAAGTTCAAATATATATTGTAAATTACAACAGATAATGTATCCATTATGTGTGCGTGCGTGTGTGTGTGCGTGTGCGTTTGTGTGTATGTGTGTGGTGTATGTCTTTCAAAGGTGAACAAAGCAGAATGCACTAGGTGGATGTTGAAAATGCAGCAGTATTCAGCGTTTTCATGATTGCTTCTTTTAGATGATGCAAAAAGGAGGGGGGAAACCCTAAGCTTTATTATGTATATGCTGTATATGCTTGAATTGTCTCAGAACTAAAATACAGTATTTTGCATTGTGTGCATAATATATTTTCTTTTTCATCATTGTTTTTTCATGTATGTGTTACCCATTCCACAACATCAGTGCATCTATATAAGCATAGATACAATGTTAAATGCCACATCTCTGTATCTCAGTGACATTTATAATACTCTGTAATAGCTAAGTCCTAGAAGGTCTCTAGAATTATGCAAAATAGTCCACACACACTGAGGTCCAGGTCAAATAGTCACGTTTCAAGAATACACTCCTTGAAGTTCTCCAGCTTGTGTTTCTATTGCCAGTGTTGTTCTGTCTGATAACAACAAACAAAGATAATTAAAAGGGTGCTGCTTTCCACAGAAGATCCGCTATCATAAAACCTCTCTTGAAAACTAATGTTCAGTATTGATACATCTTTGGTATTGTATCTGAATATGAAGTTAGCAAATATTTCTGGGCTCATTTGGAAAAAAATGTTATGCAATAATCTGTTCGCAGTTCTTTTTTTAAAAAAAGAAAATATACAGTATAATTGCAGAGTAGGAGAACATGATATTAAATAAATTTAAAACATTTTGTAACATGAGATGTGACCCAAATTCATTTTGTGCTTTTGACTCTTGGGTTTGAGTTTGGTTTCAGATTTTTAAAAATTTTATTTCAATGTTACTATTTGCTTGTAGGCATAATTTATCTGTTGATGTATTCATGTGTTGGTTCCTGGAATCAGATACAGAATCCGAGCGAACCTTCTTGCTTTGATCAAAGGTTCTGCAGATCCCTGAGTGGACACAGCACACCCAGCTGAATCCAGCAGCTGAGGCTGTGCACACATACTGTATACAAGATGAAGAAATTGGAAATCCCACAGATGACTCGTTGCTATTCAGGAATAGGAGTGAACACTAAATTCATTCCCTGGCTCTTTTCTAACCAACATTATTCCATCTTAACTTGCCAAGCAAAATGAACACATCCTTCTATATCCTGCATATGTACTCCATTGAATCAGTGCATGCATATAGTATTCGAAGACACCATACTTTGTTGTGTGTAAACAGCTGGATAACTTTGTTTTATGCTTCCCTACAGTATGAGACAGTGAACATGATATGCAGCTATAAAGAACGATAATTCAAGCTTATTTGGAATGAGGCAGCATGTGAGTGCATGCTCCCCAGTCACTCCACTGAACAGGAGCTGCTAAAGAAATCACAGATCATCTGTTGTGGATTCAGGCACACATGCTTTCTCATACATGCAGCAATCAGATGTGGAAATAAAGACAGACTTTTTTTCCAACTTGAAGAATCATGGGATGGGTTGGCAAAGCTGTATCCTCCCAGCCTAAAATTGATTCCATGTTGCAATTAGACTTTAAAAAGCCTTCCACTGTTTTCAAGCTTAACTGATGGGAAGGGTGAAGACAGAAAGTTCGTTGGTCAGATGGGAGAAGCCCTATGGACCTCATTCAGGCCACAGGTTCCCCACCATGGGTAGAGACAACACTATGCTATAGAAATTCAAGAGTAGGCAATAATTTTATATACCACTGAAAAGATCATCATACAGTCTGTGAGCTTTCATAGGTCAGGGCCCTCCACTTTGTCAGACATGTACCAGTGTGAAGAACTTAATGTCCAAAAGTTCATGGCAAGATGGATTTTACTAGGAAAGTTACTCTTGGATGTAAAGTTCCAAAATCCATCTTGCCATGAACTTTCGCACTTTTAAGTTCACACTGGTACATGTCTGATGAAATGGATGGTCCTGATCCACAAAAGCTAGCAAATAGTATGATGATTTTAGTGGTCTATAAATGTATTGCTTACTATTGCGTTTGTATTTTGTATTGACCACATGACTCCCTTTTATTTCAATAGAACTATGGGATAGATGGTCCAATGATATAAGTAAGCTCCCTGTGTTTCTTTTGCCCTAATGTCACCCATAAGCTTTTCACTTAATTGGTTCTGACATCATGCTTGCATACAATATTTGCTTTCACATTCTTCCCTTGAAATATTAATGTGCGCATTATCTGTTTTTTAAATTTCCAAGGAAATTAATTCAGAATGAATTAATCACAGCACAGGTGAATGTGTCAGACAGCTGTGGAAAGATTATGGTATATTTCCTTCCTCAGAGAAAAAGGCAGGAGCTTTCTCTACTGATCCTAGAAACAAAAACTGAAGAAACCACAGGGACAATTTAATATGGTGCAGTGAATAGCTGAGCACATCTTTCCAGCTTTAGCCTTTGACTCTGTGGGTTGCTTGTTTCTCTTTCACAGCTTAGCATTTTGTGGAGGTTCTAAGAATCCACCTCAACAAAAGATCTCAATGTTCTTCCAAAGACTGGGAGGAAGAGCTCATACTGTTGTCAAGCATATCTTCAAGATCATGGCAAATCCCATCTCCCTACTTCTGAATTGGTCCAAAGCAAATAAGCCTCATTTCCCCCGCTGGGAGTTTGGATACATGCCTATTATCTCAGCATTTTAGCCACCAATTCTTACACTGTGACATGACTTATATTTAATCTATATATACCTTTTTCTAAAGTCTGGAAATGTCATCATTAACACATTAGCATCTGTTATCCTGGAATGTTGAGTCACTGTTCATCATAAATTATCATAGCATTTCCATCATTCTCACTCTATTTATGACTGCCAAGTTTTGAGAAATAAAAAATTCAGTGTTTGGACCACAACAGTTCCCATGCCATGTTGACCATGTTCCTCTCATTGCCCCACTTTTGCAAGTCATCCCTTCCTATCAGGAGTGTCAGATTACAAGAGATTGTTAATCTCAGCTCTCTCAACACTTCTGCTTTGTTCACGATAATAGACAAATCTCATAAGTGCAAAAAGTCAACATGAAAGCAAGACAGTAATTAGCTCTGGGGATACACTGAGATTCAAGAAA
Organism: Intellagama lesueurii; assembly: GCA_037013535.1. Lineage (NCBI taxonomy): Eukaryota > Metazoa > Chordata > Lepidosauria > Squamata > Agamidae > Intellagama > Intellagama lesueurii. The sequence goes on along the minus strand of JBAJHW010000003.1, from coordinate 188,115,804 downwards.
TAGCATTCAGTCTCACTGAAATCCCATTAAGCAAGCACCTCCATATACATCTGGCTTGAGAGATATCAAGTAACCAAGCATCTAATAAATAAAGATCACAAGTTGATTATAGGTCATCATTTAAGTTTATGAGAACAATTGGTTCACAGTTATAAAATGTGTTGTTAAGATGAACACTGGTACTTTTGACCTAAAACAATAGAGTAAGTTTGAGAGAAGAGAAATGGCAGTGCTCACAATGAATCACCTGATAAATGTTGAATATGTCTGCATCTGATCAAATGCTGATACCAAAAATGGAAAGCATCTATCCGAGGTTGTTTTAGTTTCAGGCCATAAGCCATGTGAGACAATAATTCCTTTTAAAGGCTTAAACTTTGACACAAGAAAAAGTGACCTTGTTAATAACCAGAGGTCTCCCTGAACTCTTTGCTACTGTTTGGAGATGCTGATACACAAGTTGACGTACAACTTAGGGTGGATGAGAAATGGAAAAGGAAAGATAAAATAAAACAGAAACAGCATGGCTAAACTTGTTCTACTCATTCATATTTTTGACCCCACATTATACCTATACCCAGCTGAACAATCAAGCTTTCTTTCATCAACCACTAAGCAACTATTTCTTTACTTCATAGCCTTGTACGTATTTCAGCGCTGCATGAATCATCTACACTAATGCCCTTTGCTGTGAGAAAACAAACATCTCAGGCTGTAGATCGTAATGTTATTTTGAGAGCTACAGCTAAATGCAGACATCAAGGCAATTTGCCACAGAAGCTGCCAATTTGTAGACAACCTTCGTTATATGGGTAGATATGAAATAATTAAGAACAGAGTTTGGACCACTTAGATTTATCAGTCACCATAACCTTTAGAGGTCTATTTCCTGCTGCAATGTTGCCATTCATTACCGAAATGGGAGCCATTTATTTTCCTTATGTGAATAACAACCATCTGTGGCCCTCCATCATAACGTTAGTAATAATGTTCCTTTTCAGCTGTTACACTTGGCCTTCAAATGAGATTAAGTTCTGGCATATTCAGCTGTAATATTAAACATGTTTGCCAAATATATTCATTGCATCTGAGTTGCACATTGTTTTCTATGCTTTCAGCAGCTGCATATAGTCGTCCAATCCTTACCATGCACACAGAAAGCTATTTTCATGAGAAGCAGAACAAAACTATGGTATTCTTTTAATTTAAGAATTGGTCATTTTCCAACAAGCATTTACTGTCACCATATGACACAAGAAATAGCCTAATAATGTATCAAATCCCATTCTCCACATTTATAGCACAAACAGGAATAGTGATTTCATTGCTGTTAATCTGATCTTTTTTTTCTTCAGACTGAATCCTCTTTTATTTCCTTTTTGTATAGAGAGATGGAATAAGGGAAGGGAAGGAGAAATACAAACAGTAAAGGCCCTGCAGGCAATGATGGGGATTGGTTTTCTGATGATGACCTATTTTAGCAGAGAGACAATAAGATTACTAAATTGAGGTGCAGCTGATATGATTGCCCAAGGCCACCCCTAAGCTTCTTTGCAGCTTGTCATGGAGGGTCACCTTGTTTCAGCTTTGAGTAAACTGTAGCAAAATCAACAGTGTCAGAGAGACCTCAAAGAAGCTCTGGGCAGTTAGGATAATCAATGAGTCAAAGCCCTTGGAAGAGGTACACTGGGTTAGACCATACAGTCAACCATTCTAGTTGTAGCAGTAGCCAAACAGCTTGTAGTGTAAGCCACTTGTAAGCAAGTCATGAGCAGAACAACACATTCTTGCAGTGGAAGCTGAAGATCCTGATTTGGGAGGGGGCAGCAAATTCACCCAAGGTTTCAGTCCAAAGCTGGACTAAAGGTGCTGAACCCTACCTCTAAAATAAGCTCAGTATCCTGGGTAGCTCCTTTAAGGTTTTGAACTGAAGTCCAGAATGGTTTCCTTGGCTGCCATGATATCAGGGTAACCAGCATTCAATCTATTCTGTTCATTTTTCCTAGCTCTCAGTATGGAGAGCTAGGAAGAACAGCTGTTCTAGATAAGATATGTTAGTATGTTGTTTACTTATTTTATTTTATTTAAAATATTTTCACCCCAACTTTCTCCTTTAAAAGGATGCAAGGAGGCTTGCATCATTAAAAGACAACATACAGTATAAAAGCTAAAAACACTAAGAATATAAAAAATTAAAAGAACTCAACAAACATTATATTAAAATAGGAAATAAAATCAATATTAAAAGCAACAAGGAACAAAAAGCCGTTTAAAAAACCAGTCACTAAGGGAAGGCCTGTCTGAAGAGAAAGCGCTTCACTGCTTCTGGAAAGATCAGCAAAGATGGGGCCAGCCTGGCCTCCTGTGGGAGGGAGTTCCAGAGCCTGGGAGCGGAGACAGAGAAGGCTCTCTCTTGTGTCCCCCACCAAGTGCACCTATGGAAGTGGAGAGACCAAGAGAAATGCCTGCATGACTTTCTCTAACCCTCATTTTGAAGTCTGTTAAGCCAAGGGTTGCCATCACATCTTGCAGCTGTGAATCCCACTGATTAATTGGGCATTATTCAGAACTGTGCTTCCTTGTGCCTGTCCTAAATTTACTGCCTGTCAATTGAATATTAGAGTTCTCATATCATGTAGGGAAGAGATAAATTGTTCAAACTTTTTAAAAGTGAAAGTGCTGAGATATTAACAAAGAGATGGGGGAAATGCACATACTGGACTAAACATATATATATATATTCAATTGTGTCTCACAATCCTATAATCCTATAATTTATCATGCAGTGAGTCTTCAAAGGTTCTTGTGCCAATGACAGCCAGACAGTACCTTCCACTGGAGTTATGTTATAGAAAGATTAACAGTTCTTCATGATACCTAGACCAATGGTTCCCAACCTTGGGTTCCCAGATGTTCTTGGACTACAACTCCCAGAAATCCTGGCCAGCAGAGCTAGGCTTCTGGGAGTTTTAGTCCAAGAACAGCGGCGGACCCAAGGTTACGAACCATTGATCTAGACATTTTGTTCTTTTTGTTTACTTTGAAGCATTTGGAAGACATTCAGAAGTTGACTAAAGCAATGCCAGTGTTTAGGTTGCTGTTGTTTAACTTTCCCCTGTATCATTTTGTTGCTCTAAATTATATGATATGCACAGTACACCTTTGTCCTGCTGTGAACAAATGACAGAACAGTGTAGGAACAAAATGTTGGACTGGATAGGGCTTTGGACTCATCTAATAGGAGAGCAAAGAGGTTTGTTTTTTTATTTTAGACGCTCAGTGAAATTAGACCGGAAAAATGCATGAGTGGAGAGGTTGAGCCAGATTTAATGGCAGCTGAGTTAGGTGAACAACTTGAGCAAGAAGCTGGGGGCAGGGGGAGCAGGATACCTGCCACAGACAATCTACTCAACGGAAGATTTAAATTCTGCAAATACTTCATATCCACTAAGAATGCTGGCACTACTGAACTTCCTTGACCAATGTTACATTAAAATTTCTTTTTATTTTATCAGCAACCTTGCCAGCAGACTGTGAACATGAAGAACTGTGAGTGATTTTGTGGTCACGTCCATGCGGGCAAATTAAATCTGACAGAGAGAGATCATGCATGCAACTCATGCATGAAAGTTATAAATGAGCTATAAGAGCAGTCTGAAAGAGACATTCAAAAACTGAACAAGCAGACATTCTCCCTTGCCTGGGAGGTCACTTGATGGGCCCTTGATAGAGTTAAACATCCTTCCCCAGTGCTACGTCCTTCCTCCATCTTTTAGTCCATTGATAAATAAAAGTCTGAGAGATGACAGAGATCTCTCTATAAGATACATTTGCAATCTTCCTGTATTGGAGTTTCTAAAGAAAAGGATCATACCTGGTCTTTTCTACTTGGTCTTATACCACAATATTCTACTGTGGGGGATCATAGCAACATTGAATTGAATCTCCTTCTTAAAATGATTCAGGCCCTTCATCCAGTTAGAGTGTTCCTCTGTCAGCAGACTGGGCATGGACACGGTTATGTCTTCCTGACTCTAGGAAGCTCAGTGATAGCACCTTGTAGAAAGTGATAGCACCTTGCATAAAACTTAGGAGGGCTTCTCAATGAAACATATGCCAGAAAATCCCAACCCACCTCATCTATCCCATATTAGAGACCCAGGCAGTGTGCAAAGTCCCTGGTGGGCTGCCATCTTATTAATAGTAGACTGAGTTCTGATGGGTAAAGGACAGGTTGTGCAGGATGTGTCTTGTCATTGATTGCAACATCATCATAGCAAAGTTACGTTTTTTGCAGTTCTGTTCCTGTTCAAGTTTAGATACCGCCTTGGTGTTTGATACTTTGGGCCTATTCAGGTGTTCCTTGAAAGGATTAATCTTAATCTGTGAACAGAAAGAGCAGGATAGCCCCATCAGTCCTCCATCCTAATACTTATATGTAAAGAACTAAATCTGAATATGACTCTTTGTACATTTTATGGGAGAGTATATTAACCACATGAATAATCATAGAATAATAGAGTTGGAAGGGGCCTGTAAGGCCATCGAGTCCAACTCCCTGCTCAATGCAGGAATCCAAATCAAAGTATATCTGACAGATGGTTGTCCAATTTTCTCTTGAATGCCTCTGGTGTTGGAGCGCTCACCACCTCCCAAGCTAATGGGTTCCATTGTCGTATTGCTCTAACAATAAAGACGTTTTTCCTGCTATTCAGCATAAATCTGGCTTCCGGTAGCTTGAGCCCATTATTACATGTCCTGCAGTCTTGGATGATCGAGAACAGATCCTGCTCCTCCTCTGTATGACAACTTTTCAAGTATTTGAAAAGTGCCATCATATCTCCCCTCAGTCTTCTTTTCTCAAGGTTAAACATGCCCAGTTCTTTCAGCCTTTCCTCATGGGGCTTGGTTTCCAGTCCCCTGACCATCCTTGTTGCCCTCCTCTGGATTTGTTCCAGTTTGTCGGCATCCTTTTTAAAATATGGTGTCCAGAACTGGATGCAGTACTCAGTATGAGTATCAAATAGAGGTGAGCTAGTACTTCATGGGATTTGGAGATTATACTTTTGTTAATGCAGCCTAAAATAGCATTTCCCTTTTTTGCAACCACATTGCATTTATATCCAGCTTGTGATTTACAACAATTCCAAGATACTTCTCATTCATACTATTACTGAGCCAAGTATCTCCCATCTTGTAACTGTGTGTTTGGGTGTTTGTTTGTTTGCTTCCCTAGGTGTGGAACTTTGCACTTAGCCCTATAAAATTTCATTCTGTTGTTTTCAGCCCACTGCTCAAGCCAATCAAGCTCTTTTTGAATTTTGGTTCTGTCTTCCAGGGTATTAGTTATTCCACCCAAATTTGTCTTGTCTACAAATTTGATAACCATTCCCTGACATCCAATTCATTAATAAAAATGTTGAAGAAGACAGGGTTCAGGACTGAGCCTTTTGGTACCCCTCTTGTAATATCCTACCAGTTTGAGAAGGAGCCATTGATAAGCATCCTCTGAGTATGATTCTACAACCAGCTGTGTATCCACCTGACAGTTGTTCTATCCAGCCCACACCTACTTAGCTTGCTAATCAGAATATCATGAGATACTTTGTCAAAAGCTTTGTTTAAGTCAAGATATATTTCATCTGCAGCATTCCCACTGTCTACCAGGGAGGTTACACGATCAAAAAATGAGATAAGATTAATTTGGCAGGATTTGTTCTTGACAAATCCATGTTGACTTCTAGTTATTACTGCATTGTTTTCAAGCTACTTGCAGAGTGACTGCTTTATAATCTGCTCCAGAATTTTCCCTGGGATTTATGTCAGGCTCACTGGTCTGTAGTTCCCTGCTTCCTCCTTTTTGCCATTTCCGAAGATAGAGATAACATCCACTCTCCTCCAATTATTTGGCACTTCACACATCTTCCAGGATTTCAAGAAAATAATAGACCATGGGAGTTCTGAGAGTTCTTCAACCTGTTCCTTCAATACTCTTGGATGCAATTCATTGGTCCCTGGAGATTTAGAGTCATTCAGAGCAATAAGGGATTCATTGACTATTCATTTATAAATCTCAACCTGAAATCCTGTCCCCTCCATTTGTACTTCATATTAGCCTGGAGGGTCATAGACTGTCTTTTGGGGAAAGACCGAGCTCAAGTAGGAATTGAGCATGTTGATGCCTTTTCTTTGTCATCTGTTATTATTTTCATTAATGATAATGCATACAGCAGAATCTGATCTTTGTCCGTAGCAGCTGCCTCCACAGCCACCATCTTGCTTTACCAGACATACTGAGGAGTTACACTGAGGGTTTGAAAAATGGCTGCTATCAAAAGGATAAAACTTAGCAGCCAGAATTGCAAGAACACTTTGTGAAATTCTGTTTTTGCTCTGTAAGACCTTGGATTTCTATTTCTCTCCAAGGACTGTGCTTGTTCTTTTATCCTGCTCTTTAAAGACTCTTTAGAGCCTTTCAGTTCTCTGTTTTACCTTTGTAGCCCAGACATCTGACAAAGAGGTCAGGATGACATATGTGGCCTTTTCTGCCTGTCATCATCCTAACAATCCAGTGGAGAAATTTAGGGTAAATGAAATTAACTTCTCCAAAGGCATCTAGCTGATTACAAGAACTCAATTTTTTGCAGCTGAGCCAAGACATCTAGGTGCCACACTACAGAGTTGTCACTTTGTATGCAGTAACCGAGAGGAGATAACAGAGAAGGTGGCGGCTTCATAATTAGAAGCTGAGCATCCTTAATGGCTTTTCCTGCCAGAAGGTTTCTGCAGCTCCAGAAGTTACAAATTAGCTTGTGTTTGCTTAGTAAATGGTCATTGGAAGACAGGAATGTGTTTCATTTGCAAATTGATTTGACAGCCAAAAAGTTTTGATGTAACACATATTTAGAGGTATAATGTTTTATTGCCTTCTAATTGTGAAGCTGATGCATGGCCTATTTCTGTGTTGAGTTCTCTGGATGCCTGCTACAATTAAAAGCTAAAAGTGCAAGGAAGAGAGATATTTCCCTAGGCGCCCAAAGACCTGTGATCAGTCACATCTCCATTAACTGCATGCTTGGAAATGCATCTTTTGTCCTCACATTGAACTATTACCAGTAGGAACTCCTAGGGAAACACTGTCAAAACTGGCTGTCATGTCATGTACAAATTATCACACCCTTGTTCCTCCACAACACTTTTAATCCAGACAAGGGCAGTTATTCTTTTTTCCCAGGAAGTGGACTCTGCCCCACACTTGTGAGTGTTTGTGTGTGTGTTCTGTGACTTCACACCAGTGCTCAGCTTGATCTACCCTCAATGAGTCAGTGTGTCATCATCACTGCTTTGATGGAGGCGTGATCTCTGAGCCCTATCCTCGTCATGATTTAGAAGGAGGGAAAAAGCCTTTTATCTGGGCTGTGCGAAAGCATATTCTGCTCAGGGAATGAGACAGAGGCTTTGAGGCAATCAAGCAAGAGCAGCTCAGCTGAGGCTCTGGGGGGAAAGGAAATAAATGTTACATTGAAGGATGATAAAATATAAATAACAAAAACAGTTCGTGTTGCATAAAGATCACACATGAGCATATGCTGAATGGCATGTGAAAGGAGAGGAAGACACCCAAAAAACTGAGCATTAATATTTCCCCCAGGCAAAGCCATTTAGGATATTTGAGACCTTGCTTGTCCTTCACAAACCTGAGACTGCTAGAAAAGGAGATCTTGGCTGGCAAGTATCTCGTATGCCAGCACTTCCCAGACAGAAGGTCGAGGAGCTTCCTGTTTAGTTGACATCGCGCTCACATCCATTACCAGCCCTGAACTAGCAAATAATTCACCAGGGACTAGCAAGTGATGCAAATTTCATAACAGAGATGAGATCTCAGCTAAAAATATCCTCGCTAACAATCCATCCAAATCTTACATGGTAGGATTTTGTTTTTGCATGAGAAACCCTTTTTTCCCCTCCCCCAAGTGAGAAATGGACATTGTCAATGGAGAGTGCAACGTTTTTCCTGAAGGATTACAGTTCACTCCTACATGCATCCATCCAAGACTTTGGAAAGAGTAATAGTTGTTGCTTTTTTGGTTAAAAAAAGAGGAAGTGTTAAATAGGCTACAGATTTAAACAACCCAATGTCTAGATTGTCTTTCTGTCTACCAGGTTTACCTCTTGCCAGTGCTGGAGTGTGAAAGGGGCATTCTGGATTAAAAGGCATAAAGGGCTTCAGTCTGGTCCCAGACGTGGTTGAAACACATTGTTCATTAGAAGCCCTCCATAGTTCTGGTATATCTAGCCCAAAGTGGCTTATGTATCTTCCTTGGGAACAGAAAGGAGCAAATACAGAGCAGATCTTGGAAAAAGTATTTATTTGTCCTCAACTCCCAGACTCCTGCATGATTCACATCAAGAACTTGCTGTGTCAGCTGGGAGGTGCGGGCCAGATTCCTATTGTGAAATATCCAGCACATAAGGGAATTATACAAGCAATTTTTGCAATTTTGGGGGCTATCTGTCTTGTGCTCAAACACACAAACAAGTGCATAACTTCTCAGCATGGCATGGCTATGTTTGAGCATGCAACAAACATTTGGAATGATTGCACATACCTGTTATGCAATTTTGGGATTACATTGCAGAAACACAAGAGGATTCTGGTCATAGTGTAACAAAGTTTCCAAAACTGCAAAATAGAGAAATTGAAAATAATTCCAAGGCAAGAAAAATAGTCAGCAGCATGGAAATAAAATCTTAGGAATGAAAGTAAAAGGAACTAGTTTTATCTATCTTGGAAAAGACTGAGGGGATGGGGGAACATGATCATAATAACTGCATGTTGTCAATTCTGACTTGTGGTGACCTTTTCCAGGGTTTTCTAGGCAGAGTGTACTCAGAAGTGGTTTACCATTCCGTTCTTCTGGGGGGCATCCTGGAACTGTGCAGTTTGCCCAAGGCCACATAGGCTGGCTCTTCTCGGATGCACGGGGGGGGGGAATTGAACTCTCAGCAGACAGAAACCTAACCTACTGAGCTATCCAGCCACCATGGGGACATGATAGCACTCTTTAAATGCCAGAAAGCTTGGCAGTGCATAAGTGGGAAAAGATTTGTTATCTGTTCCACAGAAGGATAGGAGTAGATCAAAAGGGGCTTAAGTTACAGGAAATAGAGTTCATTAGAACATTAGAACACTCAAATAAATCTTTTAATTTTAAGAAGAACCAATTACCAGCAAATTATCATATGTCATGGATTGCTCTACAATGAACATGCATGGGTTCTTTAATACTATGATTCTAGTCAAAAACAGAAAGGAGTTCTGTGGCACCTAACAGATGGATCTTTTATTTGGCACAAGGGTTAGCGGACTGCAGTTGCCTAGATAGCTCAGTAAGTTGGAACACCTGGCTGTAGAACCAGGGCTTGAGAGTTTGGTTCCCCAGTGTGCTTCTAGGGAGACAAGCCAACCCATGTTGCCTTGGGCAAGCTGCACAGTCCCAGAGTACCTCCAGAAGAAGAAGATAGTAAACTACTGCTGAGTACTTTACACCTAGAAAACCCTGCAAAGGGCTCCCACAAGTCAGAATTGATTTGACGGCACACCATTAGTGGATTGTAGCCTGCTTCTTTTGGTTCTATGACACCCCTTTTAATTCCTTTTTAGAGGATGTTCACACAAAAAGCCAGCCTGAACATGCTCACCGTGCCCCATCATGAGGCTGCTCACTGCCTTCTTCTCTGGGAAGATCAGCTGCCCTCTTTGGTAATTGTGCCTGTCTGCTACAATACATGGAGCAGCTGAGCAGCTCCATTTCGCAAAGGCAGTCGCTGAAGCATGACTGCAAATGGTATATAGACAGACAACTGGAAAATTAAAATTGATACACACCAGGAATCCCTCTGTAAGGCAGCAGTTCAGCAGAAACTCCTTTAGCTCTCTTTTCCGGATTCTTCCCAAAGTAGACTCATTTAAAAATAATAATAATAATAATATACCCCAGGAGTCCATCTCTGACAGCTGACACGGCTGCAGCCCTGTTGCTCTGGCAGGCCTCATGGAAACAACAAGACGCACACTTGAATTTGGAGCCCAAAGCCCTACCATCATCATTGAACAAGCTTGGGAGTTTGCCAGCCTTTGATACGTTCCCTCCGTTGGAATACCAACCTAGCATCTAATATGGAAGCACATCTGTTTCATGAAAATGACTGAAAATGACTTGATTACATATTTAATGAAGTAAGAAGAAACATGATTTTCACTGCAAAAATGTTTCACATAATCAACAGCCCAATAGAAGCTACCCCATACTCTTTGTCCTTTATCCCTGTCCTTTATCCCCACTGCTGTCCTTCAAATTAACCGAGCTACTGCAGAATACCAAGTTCTTCCTACTGTTATGAGAATCCACACCTCCCACCACCCCGCTGAAATCCCCTAACTCATTCTGTACGTGTGGGGAGTCTATTTTCATCTTTAATTTAAATGGCACAGAGAGTTCCGTTTAGTAGACTGCAGACGCAAAATTGGGGAGAAATGGTTCCTTATTTGGATAGTTCACAAGCTTAGAGAAAAGGGAGCTTTATATCTCAGGCTTCAACCTTTGACCCAGGTCATGGTTGTAAAGGCCAAAATACAACTGGCTGTTCACAAGCAACAACTGGCTACTGTAATAGCTAGCGAAACAGGAGAGGGTTAGGACTAAGACTGTATCTTAGTTCTAAGTTCCCAATATTTTCATTCCTCTTTTCTTCCCCTCACTCATGGCCATTTGATATGGCTGTGTAGGCAATCTAAGACTTTCAGTAAACTCATGTACCAGATGTATTATAATAATTTTTCTTGCCTGTTTTTTTTTTACCTTCAACACCACTTTCTCCACAAAAGACAACACATAAACCATGCTAACTGGAAACTTGTGGTCCAACAAAGTAAAAATTTAAACTCTGAGCCCACTAAGTCCCAGTGTATAAAAGGTGAAAGAATTAGCATTCTAGTCCTATGATAAGATGCCACATATAAATACCACTAATAATAATAATAATAATCTTAGAACTGGAGAGCTGAAAGGGACCCAATGGATCACCAAGTCCAGCCCCTGTAAATGGGGGATCAGTGGGGAATCAAACTCCCAACTTTAGGCTCCACAGCCAGATTCCTAAACCACTGAGCTATCCAGCAGTTCTCATGGTTATGAATGGATATATTTTAAAATGTATTTTAAGGGGGGAAATATAGCTGTGAGCTGAAGTGCAAGATATGAATAGAGGAAAGGTTTATAAGGAGTGTAAAACAATGTACAAAATGCAACTTTTTAATATGTACATGGGAAGGTCAGAATGGTGCAAGGAAGGACTAGCTGGGGATTCTGAGCATTGTAGTTTGGTGCCACAGTTTATTCTCCAAGCAACCCTACCTGGACACACACATACCCTTCAGTATGATGAGGTTGTGCAAAACCGTTATTATAGCCACTTCACTAGGGCCCACTGGCTCGGAAAGGGAAAAAAGAAATCTAGGGGGGAAATGACTTGCAAAGACAGCAGGACATCTTCTGACTCTTGACTCGGAGCAAAGTTAAAAGGCCTGTTGTTAAGTCATAGCTAACAAGCTGAAGGCCATACAGCTCACAATGACCAAAGGGCAGGAATTCAAACAGAGAGGCTCAGGCTGAGATGTGTGGAGCAGAGAACAAAAAGTGGCTTTCTAGCCATTTTCTGAAAGGACCACATTGTAGCAACTGGAGAAAGCACCAGGAAGTTTCAAATGCCACAGTCATTTAAAACAAAGCTAGAAATGTGTGTGCCTAGGCCAGGCCTTATTTCTTATTATGAGATTTTGAGTTTCAAGTGGCTTTGGTCACTGACTCCCTAGCTTGCTTGCTTTTTAACTTCCAAGTACTCTACGAGATTCAACAAGTCTGTGCTCCTTGTGCTAAGCAGGTATCGGGATGATTAGAGCAGCAGTATCCCTAGTGTAGCACTGGGAGTAGATCCAGGGCATTGGGTGACCAAAATGCCAGCCTAATGTCAGCGCACACACTAGCCACTGCCTGAGACTTCCCCCAAGAATGACGGACCACTGAAGACCACATGGCTGTGTGGCCACTCAGTGGCTCCCTTCCCCCTGGGGAGACTAGGTTGCCCGTCCAGCCTCCACACTAGGCCTGACCAAAGCTTTATCCCCAGCTCCCTTAAAAACAAACAAACAAACAAAAACCCAACACCAAGGGAGAGGCCAGGCCTGACTCCACCCTGGTGTCAACAACCACCCATCCCATTCAAGCTGTGACTAGAAGAAGACAATGAAACATTTCCACGAACAAACACAGGCAACTGGACTCGTGTAAAATTGTAACATACAGCGGAGAAGGGAAGTTGAAGATCAACCTACTGGCTGCTGGCAGGCTCTTTCCTTTAAATACACAATAGGTGGATAGGACTGAAGACTGATTTCCTCTAATTTGTCTGTTTTAGCTCTGCCTCCTCACTCTCGCTGGCCCATCAGGGACCTGGAGGACAGATGGCAGAGCAGTGTATCTCCCATCATCCTCAGCGTGATGCTGAGGCACACAAGGGGACAGCCATTGCCTTCCCAGGCCGGCTGTTCCAGGCATTATGTTTTTATTTGTCAAACATCGGTGTAACTTTTGTTGTTACGCCTCTGTCGCTCTTGTGGTGGCCCTAGCCACGGTATCATTATGAAGGATGAAGAAGAGCTGTTATCCACTGAGGATGTAGTTCTACCTTTCCCTGCTGCCACCCTGACGTTGACGTTTGAACCTTCTACTTGTGCCTTTAACCCAAATGGCTGGTTTGGAATGGTAATTTTAAGGTGAAAATTGTAGTGGTTTCCACTCTGGATAGGACTAGCTTTTAGTGGAGCATATTAGATCCTGGAATGTGTTTCCTGGGGAGGAGAGGAATTTGAGCAGCATGCCAACGGCAACAATGGGTAGTAGGCAAAAGGAGAGGCTTGGATGGCAACTTCCCTTCCTTTGTGAATGGGCGTTGTTTTCTTAGAGATCAAATTGTCTGGGACAAATTGGTGAGCCTAAGTTGTTTTGTCGCTGCTGACTGTTCAGTTATATTGCACTACAAAAAGAAAATACTCTTATCTGTTGTTTAGTAAAAACTGCCAAGATCATTGTTTCTGTTTTGCTAAACAAATCCCATTCTTTATTAGGAAAATCACTTTTTTTCACCAGTCTTTCAAGACTCACATCTTACTTCACATGGAAGCTTCTAAAACACTTCACACTAGCAGCAGCAACGACACTGACATGGTGAATCTTGTACTTATGCCAAACCGTACAGAGAACGGTTTTTGCATATTCACCTCATGAAGCATTGCCAAAAAGAAGTACTGTTTGTATGTGCGATAGTTTTTAGCCCTAATAGAGTACAGGTCTATACCTGAACCCTGAAAAACGTTGCTTTGAGACAACCAGGTGATAACCCTGGACTGTCAAAGGGAAACGGATACGTTTTACACCCCCTGGGCCAGCTGCCAATTTGGGTACTGAAAAAGTAGTTAGCTCAAGGAAGTGAGGCACCTCCTTGTTCTAGGGGCAGCAGGTTCCATCAGACTAATTGATTAGTAGGGTGGGAGGAATCTGAGGACTCAATCATGATCTTCCTTCTCCATCATTACTGAATGATCAAAGACAGAGCCAATCCTAGAAGTGGTGCTGCTAGGATGCTGACCATCTGTTGGGGTTCAGAAAACAGCATCCAGAGCCATCAGAGATATCAGAAAAGCTCTCAACGTGCCACCACAGCTGGCCTCTTGGCATCCATTATAAAGGCTTGTATTGATCATTACATGAAAATGTAAACCTTTACATGAAAGTATAAAGCTCAGAACTTGGAAGTAACTTGCTACAACTAATGCAGTTGTCTGGAACTATTTACTCCTTTGGTAACTAGGACAGACTAAGATTCATTCCAAAAGGAATGTAATGAGCAGTTACATACAAAGTTACTTCTTTGGTACAATGAGTAACATTATATAGTTACTTTCAAAAGTTACTTTTCAAAGTCATTTTGACTGTAACTTTTCAGGTTTTATGCCAGTCAATTATTAATCCAAAGTGGCAAAGGCATTGCATTTTGTTTCAATTTTTTATGTTTTTGAAATCCTTCCAAAGTGCAATATCAAAACTGGTCACTAGTGGGAAACTGAAAGTATATTTTCCTGGCAAGCTGATAATGATATTGTAGTGCCTTTGTCTGGGTTACTTTTTAGTCATGTGGAATGCCATGAAGTACTAACATGGACAAAGCAAGTATAACCTGGTTGCCATAAAGCTCTTGTACAGCCCAACAACACTAAATTTCTTTGATAACCTGTACATTTTTGCCCATATTCTATTGCTAGTCCTGACTAGAGCCATAGGCCCAATGGATTTATATAAGTATTGACTTACTATAGGCATCATCTCTTGCATGCCAGCTCACCCAATTCAATGTGCAACAAATTATGTCAACAACTAAGGTTAGCTATATAATCTACAGTAACAACAAAAACCATGCCAGATTTGGTGCTGATCTAAGCTCCACTTTTAAAGTTGTGTTTGGGACACCTCTATTTTTTTGACTTGGCTTATGGAATACTGAATTGGGCTGTCTCACAATATCTACTGATGCATGCCCATGCACCAATAATGTTCTTTGTATCAGAGAGAATTCATTATCTGAAAAATTTCCCAACATTTTTCCTATTAATAGGTAGTCATGGGCACAAAAAGCTGAGCCCATGTGATCTGATGAAAAGAGGCCAGTCTATATTTGATCATGTAGTTAAGCCATATATGTTGGAGGCTACAGACCTCTCGTGTACAGATTAAGTGTCTCAGTCCATTAGTTGCTTGCTTTAACTTGATCCAGCTATAGTTGGACTGAAAATTGCACTAATGAAATTGATGTGAAATGGCCTTCAGTAAAATGAACATTCTGATGATCTCTGCTAATTTACTTGAGCACAATGGTCACATTACGAAAACTTAACTATTTTGGTTTGGAAGATACTGTAGGCTATATACTAATAAAAGTAGGGAAAAAGCTGTTTTCTGAACTGGGAATCATCAGCTGGGTAAACTGATAAGGCATGTGCCAGGGAACCCTCTGCTAGCACTTCATTCATCCAGTGCATTGACTCTGCATAGTTATTTCCATCCTGCCATGCATATTCCAGAAATGGATGTTCTCAGTGTTTTTACAGCCTACTGCTCATTTCAGTACAACCTACAGATTAGATTTTTCAGGGCTCTGAACCATAGGAGATATTTATATGCATTTCAGTATCTTTCAATCATTTGCAGCCTCCGATATTCTCATTTCCTGGTACACCACAGAAATAATTCCTGCAGAGCAGATGCTTCTGTACTAACAAACAACAGATGCTAGAGGACAATATATTGATGTAAATATACATAATCAACAGTGGCCCTGGTTAGCAGTGGGTCTCTGTCAGCACCTTACAAAGAAGAGTCAACACTAGAGATGAGCACAAACTGAACCACAAACCAGAAAAAAACGACGAATCAGGCTTGTTCACGGTTCGTTTTGCAAACCAGTTTGGGGATCCCATTTTGCTGAAGCAAAACAAAGTGCGGAAATCCCCCCCCCCCCCGAGTGCTTCATTTTGTTTGGCCAAAGGGGAAGCCCACCTGCCCCCTTCCCATTGCCCCTGTCAGCTCCCGATCTGATCTTGCCTCTTCCTCCTCCTCTGCCATCCTCAGAGGCAGCGGGCTGGCAACTGACAGGCGGGCGCATGTGCAGAGGCAGCAGGCTGGCTCCAGGTTGGGCCCACTGCTTCTGAGGATGGCGGCAGTGGTGGAGGAGGTGGTGGCAGCAGGACCAGGTAAGAAGGCAATGGGGGCAGTGGAAAAGGGGTGGGCAGAGGGCTGGAGCAGGTAGTTTCTCCCTGGCATGAACCGGGAAAAAATGAATGTTTTTCTGGGGGTTTCTGGGGGTTCATGGTGAGCCATAAAGCACAAACCGGCCCGATTTGTTGGTTTTCTGGTTCATGCCCATCTCTAGTGGACTCCATTGACACAGTTGCCCAGTCTGTTCCTCCCTCCCAATCTCAGATTCTTTCTGCAAAGTGCTACAGGTGGCATAGCTTGCTTGTCAAGGAAGGTAACCTGATAGTATAAAGTCACAGGAAGAAACAGAATGAGGCAGGTCCAGAGGCCAATTGTTCTCCCTCTGCAGGACGGCAGAGCCTATCAAAAGTGACAGAACATAAAAGCAAATGTGGCCAGAAGTCCACTTCTGATTTTGAAATGGGCACTTGGGAGTGTTACAAGGTGCCAAGGCAGTCTGCAGCTTATTTAAAAGGTGAATTGCTGCTCTAGGAGACCCTCTTATGCTGTGAGTTGAAGGTGTTTCCTCTTCTTCCTAATTGCCCCAGATTGCTCACCACATTGATCCTTCCCTAAAACTCCATCCTTGGAGATATATCAAGCTACTGTTGTATGCAAAGACGGGGTAAATTGAAAAATATAATGTGTGTACTCTCCATCTGTGCAGAGGGAGAATGTTCTGGATGACAAGGAAAAGTCTTGGAGGGGTGGAGGGAATTAGCAGTATGCTAATGATGATGCTGATGCTTTAAGATTAACACTGCTGGTCTAGGAAGGAGCTGCAAGGCCCATAACACACAGGATGTTCCTTGCATCTCATGTAGCAAGGCCAGGAAAGACCCTCTGCTTGCAAGTAAGAGTAAACAAAGCTACTGGCCTAGATGGACCAATGGTATCATTCAGTATCTGGCTCCTTGACAGCTTGGAGAAGCTAATCTTTTGGTCTCTGACTCCCAGAATCTCTCTCCAATGGCCATGAGTCAAAAAAAGTAATAGCCAGTATTCTGTTGCCTAAACACAGAAAAGGAAGGAAATTGTACAAGTGTCCTCTTAACTTCAATAGGCTCCTCCTTGTGTGAACATCTGCAAGACCGATCTTGCAACCAGTGCAGAGAGCCTGTGGGAATGGAGGGAGCTTACATGATTTCCTTTCCACTCCACTATGAGGCAACAGGATGGTAGCCAATGTTTCCAAGTTCAGATGGCGATTGGAATTGAACGGCATGCTGTTCAGTTTCCCAGACAAATACCTACAAACCAGGAAGTGTCTGTGGTGATGTAGAGACCTCCGTTTGCCTCCCTTGTCACATGACTGCTCAGCTGCACCAGAGATCGGCCACAGTTATTACAAAAATGGTGCGATTCATCAAAAAGCTGCAGACAGATCTTTTGCCAGTCCAGGAAGCAAAGTAAACGATGATGCCAATGAGAAAGGACTCTCTCTCTCTCTCTCACTCACTCACTCACTCACTCACACACACACACACTTGTGCTACCTGCATGGACTTTTCTGTCACTCAACTGCAAGGAGACTGATTTAGACAAGATTTAGACGTCTTGCTCTTGGAGATATTAAAACTGAAATTGCAAAACAACCAAACAGTCTGTTTTGCAGCCATTTATATAAAGCACCTGTATTTCCAGCCAGCTCAATGGTTTGACTTCCACTGATACCATTGGAATTACCGTATATATTCAAAAGTAAGTATATTCACTGTACTTAAATACTATAAGTACAGTATTTAAAATCTATAAAAAAGCATAGCAGCTTTGCAGGGCCGTTTCAATGGCATAATGATTGCAATGCTCAGACAACCCTCTCCAGTGCTGTGGCCCTGATCTGGCTTAAAGCATTTGGGATTCTAGGATCTGGAGTCAGAAAAGCTCCTAAGCTCTACATGGGGACTCTTGCGTCTCTTCAGTTTCAAAGGCTGAAACTCAGTAGTAAGGGGAGGCTTGTTGAATCAATGGAACTTAAGGTGGAGTTGACTCAGCAAATCCCCACAGATTCAAGGCACTTACTCTACTTGCACTTTACTACTGGATTTCAGACAAAATAAGAAAAGTGATAAGTCATATCAGCTTGGAATATTCTGTGTCATATCTTGTTTAGCTCTAAGAGAAAAATATTGGATCCTCACAGAAAGCTTTAAAATGTGGCATGACAATTCATTCATTTTCATCACCATACAGATAACCTCTGGTCAAGGTGCTGCATTGTTCTGATGAGAAACTTGGATAGGAGGTAAAGAGGCATAGTGCAAGGTTTCTAATGAAGCAGAAGTTTTGGAAGACCTGACAAAAAAATAATCAGAGTATGCATCATCTGTTTGAGTTTTGTTTGCAACCTTGCATGCTGTCTATGGTTTGTGTAACTGGTAAGGACTTCTCTAGACTAGGGTGATTGTCTGTCTATCCAAACACTAACCAATCACTCCTTCCAGCCTTTTAATTTGAAGAGAGTCCTGCCTCTCTGTTGAGTGTTCTTTCCCTCTCTTTCCTCAGTTGGAAGCAGTCAGTTGTTTGTTTGCTGTTGATCTGTTCAGTTGGTTCCTAAGTATGTGTGCTGTAAAGAAAGCAGCATACACCAGTCTGTAATTTCAAGCATCTGTACAAAAGAAGTTATGTGTGCACCTCACAACATGACCAGCAATGCAACTTACTCATGTGTCAATCACCAACAAGAGTCTGCTCAATCTTTTTTATTCTTTCTCAGAGTGAGTTATTGAGACTTTAAATGCCAGTTAATGAGAAAGGGATGGACTACTCTGGGTAACTTGAAGCTAATCTCCTCCATGGATCTCTGTACTTCTACTGTGTAGCAAAAAGGCAACCTGTCTTGAATGTTGACATGAACACAGTAGCCTAGCAATGAAAAGAGGTATTCAAACACAACCGTGTGTGTCAGCTCCAATTATATCCGGTGTTTTGGACAAAAGAATGAGAAGTGGAGCTGAGAGTCTCAGCATTCTTAGTTTACTTGAGAGTAAACTCCATTCATAAACTTAAGTCCAACTCAGGATGTTTATGCTAAGACAGAAATGGTAGCCTGTTGTTTTTTAAACTTAACACAGCCATTAACTGATACTCAACTGTGCAATTAGTGCCTCAAAGCCATTGCAGCAGTCAAAAGAAAATGTTTTATCATTGTTATAGCAGTGTCAATAACCATGCTTTCCCCCTTATCCACTTACCCTTGAGGAAAAGAGGATGAGCTTTTCTTTTCTGCATTTTGGAGGTTAACCAAACTTTTGTTCCTTAGAGGCTACGCTATTGTGAAGCTCCATGGTGATGAAACGTTTTACCGACTCAAATTATGTGTCATGCTAGAAAACAATTTGGTTATTTATGGTGAATGTAAATCTAGGGAAGTGCACTTCCATTGTCAGGCAGGGATGGCATTTATTCATAAGATAAGCATTAAAGCCTGCCGTGACTCTTGATACAGCAGCACTTGGGCTTAATCTGGTACCTCTGATGAATAGCATCAAGTTTGCTGGTCTCACCTATGTTGGTGTACACACACATGCACACTTCAGTAACAAGGCATGCTTAAAGCAGATGAAATAAGACAGGAGGAAAGCTGCTGGGTAATACAAAAAGACAGAGCAAAAGTGCTGCACAGCAGTAGGAGACGCAAGAGTGGAAGTACTGCCAGATGCCGGTGGAAGGTGGAAGAGCTCCTGAACTTTGACCTGTTTGTGGGGCATACATCTCTGGCGGAAATGACACGTAAAACACAAATGCATGCAACTAAGAGCCCGGTATTAAACAACAATGAACACACAATAGTGAATTTCTTTGACTTTCATAATGTATTCAAAAACGATAGGGGCCAGACTCCTGTTGCTGATTTATGTGTGCATAAGTTTAAATTGTGTAACTCACCATGGTGAATTTCCACTAACAGGTTGCATTGCTAGGTGCAAGCTTTGTCTGCAATGAGGCGTGCACCTCATAACACGACCAGCAATGGAACTTACTCATGTGTAAATTGCCAACAAGAATCTGCTCAGTCTTTTGTATCTTTAAAAATTTGACTATGTAATCTACATACGACTACGAAAGTCACTTGCGATAGAGTTTTGTAGCTTTGATAGGAGGACAAACGGGCCCAATGATCTTAGACGTGAACACATATCATACAGCTCTCCCACTCAACTCACCCCATAAAAATCCACATCTGGAATTCTATGAAGGAGACGGTATCAGGGACAGGATTTTGCCTAGGCAGGAAGGGCATGCTGCCTTTTCCTGCCCCCAGCTGCTCACTACAAACTGAGGCTGCCTTTCCTGTGAGGGTGCTATTCTGCCCCTTTGTTCATACAAAGAACTCCTGTGGCCTTGCGTCTGGTATATGTTGTGCATGCATGTAGGCAAACAAAATAAAATAAAATGGAGAAGCACAGAAAAGCAGCAACACAGGCTGGAAACGACATCATATCAGATTTTCTTCCGGAAGATTAAAAGCAGTTTCTCTCTTGCTCTTTTACTTTTGTTCCAGCTGGTGGTTTGCAAGCGATGTCCAAAGGTTTTCATTTTCACTAATAACCCAGGTGGTCTGGTAAACAAGTCAGGATTTTTCACTGTGAATGCCCAAAAAGGCATAAACTGTTGGCAGCCACAAGGGAACATGACAATCTGGTAAGTGTTTGCAATTACGGAGTTACATTAGTGAAGGATGACAATTTCCATTATGTGACTGAGAATGTCAACTGGGTTGGTTGCCTCATTTCAGGTGGTTGTCGGATGCATGCAGAATTGCCCACTTTCCATCATAACTGCTCACAGTATCTATAGCTTTCATGTTTGCATTAACATATATAAGGCCTGTATATTTATATATAAAACATTTATTTGTCTCCAGGGCAACAGCTGGTAAGGATGATGATTTTGCTCCGCCTCTCCTGGGAGCTGGCAGTTAAGCTGCCAGGAGTGAGAAGAGAAAAGGCTGCAGAGACAGCAGACTTTGGCTGTAGATGTACTGCAATACCCAACAAGGAATATTTATCCTTAATAATACTACTACTGTATTGAGGCCCAGTGTGGTGTCACAGATACGGACTAGGACTCAGGGAACCTGGGTTCAAATCCCTGCTCAGCCATGGAAATTCACTGGAGATGGCAATAGTAAAACTGCTCCTTAAATTTCTCATGTGTTTTGAAAACCCTTTTTGGGATCACTATGAATCAGGTGTGATGTGATGGAACGTATACCACACAATGGCCAAAGTCCTGTTGCTTAGGACAGTAAATTGCTTTAGCAATTTAGTGAGTCAATGTCTCCATAAGTTCCATTGATTTAGATGGGCCAACTCTAACTGTGACCTTTGCATAGTAAGTTGCATTTGAATCAATGGAACATGCATAGGAGCTGACTCACTAGATCCTCATAAGCAACAAGATGTTGGCCATTATTATCATTAGCAGCAGGAATAGCCGCAGTAGCAGTCCTGGTGGTAATAGTCCTAATACCATATTGTTATTTGTAGGTGCTACTGACGTGGTTGGTAACAAAAAACCAATTAAAAACTTGGATGTTTACACAGGCCTTCCCTCCAGTGAACACTTGATATTTTTTTATTTTTTTTATTTTCCCTTCTCCATCTTGAACTGTTTGTCTATTGATGTTATATTTTATATTTTTATATATTTTATACTTTGTTATGTATGATTATGCGTGTTGGAAGCCGCCTAGAGTGGTCGTCTGACCAGATAGGCGGGGTAAAAATACAATAAATAAATAAATAAATATCTTAATGTTCAGAATGTGTGGTTGTTTCTATATATATGTAACACAAACCTGTAGCTTATTTAACCCTCATCCACCAGATTTAAAAAAAAAAATGCTCTGGGTGAATTGTGGGTTGTTTTTTTGGCCCCAGTTGATTGGCCCTGTGCAAGAAGGAAGAAGCTGGAATTGCTACTGGATTTAGGAATTGCAGGATGTATATTATTAAATTCTAATCCTAACCTTGACTTTATTGCTAGCCCTCAATATGTCACTTCCACTTCTTAGCATCACTGTTTGCCAAAAAAATTGGTACGGGACACCCCCCCACCAAACAATACATTGGCTGGCAAAACGCAATAGATTTCTCAGAACATTTTATATCCCAGCCATTTTCTATTTATTTATTTATTTTTTAAATGTACATGTCAAACAGGGGAAACCTGGAGTACTATTACAATGCTTCAGGTGAGCATGTAGCAGATTCCTTACCTTGTCAGCTTATTGTTGTGTAGTTTCTGTGATACAATGTGACTTGGGGTGAATTAAAATGTCCTATCCTGGTGCAGGAAAATTAGGGCTCTCTGACATTTCTGCTCTCGTCTGTTCCTTGCCACTGATCTATTTACTTCTTTCTGTTGCGTTAAAAGAACTAAAAGGAATTTGAAAGGCACAGCATGCCAGTTTGGCAGAGTGAGGTAACCACTGCAAATGGCACATGCTGTAGTGGCAAGAGTGGCAACCTGAAAATTATTCCAACTGTGTCCTCAGGCTTTTCTCACTCTTGAAAGACACAGCTGTACTTCCCAAACTGGCTTGCTGCTCTAAGGTGTGGTCAAGGACCTCCTCTGATTGCCAGGACTGAGATACAGCTCCACTGCCAATTTGTGTGGCTCCTGTATATGGAATGGCCCTCTTGTCCATGGCCTCTGGCAGTAAAATATCTTGGACAACCTCTGAAAACAACCCTGTATTCATTGTATGCTTGCACCACCTTAGGGCTCAATTAGATGAACATTTGTTTCACTGTTTGGTGTGCTGTGGGGACCGGTTGGTTTGCTCTTTTTTTCCTGTGATCAGATAACTGTTTATGCAGTGTATCAATTAGATTAAATTTTGAAAAGAAATTATTTGCCTTGTGTGTAGTGTTGATCAAGAAACTGCTAGCAGCCGCAGTTTTCAATTAGCTCTTCACACAAGGCCAATAAAACATTTTTTAAAAATTTAATCTAAGTGATACAGTGCATCAGCAATGGTCTAGCAGAGGCAGTAACAATAACAATTGTTAGAAATATTGATCCATGCCATAGAAGCTTTCATCAGGGCTGTGGTTCTCCGTGGGAGGTCTATATATTGATGATTGTGTTCTATGTGGCAGGATAGTCATCCATTCCAAGGACTCTGCCTGCATTCACTCTTGGTCTGGTGTCAGGAGGCCGTGACTACAGAGTGAAGGAGTGCACGATCCAGCCTGACTTGTCAATTTCCCAACTGTGCCTATTCTTGGTCCTGATCCTGATGTTTTCTATTTTTCTTAAAATTAAGCAAGGCTTGAACAGAAAAAGAAACATCTCTCCTGAACACCGAACTTATTTCAGGATGAGATTCTCAGAAACACTATCTGACTCATAGATTCCAAGAAAACCTGCTGTCTTTCTGAACTGACATCCATTCCTGTTTGTAAATCTCTTTTCTATCAGCTATAGATTTATGGTTGCTTGTGTCTTTACGGGGGTAAAAAATGTGTTACTATTTAAAAAATCAGAATGCAAAAACCCATTGCCCAAATGTCCTCAATTTTGGCACAGAGCAAGAGCTACATCCGTGCCAAATTTGGTGCTGATTAGAGGTCCAGTTCCAAAGTTATAATATTTTCTTTGGGGCACCACTATCTTTTGATTTTCCTTGTAGAATGCTTTTTACTATGCATCCACAAAACATATGGCTGCACTACCATGTAGCCATAATGTAGGGGAACAGGGTGCAAAGCTCCCTGTCCTGCCCATTTGCGAGGGGACTGGGTTGGCTCCCCACCAAGTCCACTCTTTGCACGAACCTGGGTTCCACTCATTGAGTTGGGGCTGCCCACAGTACAGGATCTTCCAAATAGCCACAAACCAATTAACTTTCTTCAGGGAGGTTTTATACTCCTGAGTGCCCACTTGCATCCTCTGCAGAAGAGCAGGGGAAGTGTTCAATTTGCTGATATCCTGAAGTGGCTCGCTTATTAAGCCACTTCACAATACTGGAAACTGACACCAGAGGGAACCTTGACAGCTTTGACAGCTGCAAGGCCACATTTTAGTCCATTCCCAGTAATTGCACACACTCGGAATAGTCTAAACTAGAGTGCATTAACCTGCACCAAAAAAGTAGAAGGCCCTGACAGGGGCTGAGAAAGATGGGTTGGAGTTCCCTGGAAGCAAATTGGTCCACTCTAGCCATTACATTATGTGGTTGTTGGGGAAAAGAGCAAACCAATTTGTCCCCAAAACCCTCCAAACAATGGGACAATTGCCTGTCTGAATGAACCCTGTGTTGATGACCCAGTAAGGCTGGGCTGATCCTGACTGATATCCTCACAATTTTTCTTTGTGTGCCTTCTGCTTGGCTACGTGCCCCCTACTATCCCATTCTACTTTGCTTTGGGTGTTTCCCCTTTATACCCTGACCAGGATTACTCTGTACCGGTCCTAATTCTTTGCTCACAGACTCTGGTTGCATGAAAACAGGACACTGACTCTTCCAAATCTTCTGTCTTGCTAACCTGAGTAGTCGCCATTATGTGCCGTCAAGTCGGAATGGATTTATAGCAACCCTAATAGGGCTTTCAAGGTAAGTGAGATGTTTAAGAAGTGGTTTTGCTCAGTTCCACTCCCCCAGTGAGTTTTCATGGCTGAGCAGGGATTCAAACCCTGGTATCCAGAGTCCTAGTCTGTGACTCTGTCTACTACACCACACTACATATCCATAAAGAATAACATAAAGTTATTGTTTTTCTTTCTGTTTTAGTGACAATTATCTTCTGAAATCATTCCACCCCTCTATTTTCAAATATGAACTGAGCAGATACTTCACTAGTACTTGTGATCACGGTTTCTGAAATAACTTTGTTGAGGTCTCAACGCATTTTTCTGTTTCCTGCAGCTTGTGTTTCTCCTTCCTTCATCCTATCAATACTCAGATTTAACCCTACTTCCCCAGTTCTTCTCCAGTCCCATCCTTCCCTTTTTATTTGTTGCTTATTTGAGTGAGCCTGTGGACTGGTCACTGTTATTTCAATAGCAGCTTTATTAGCTAGTATACTTTCATTATCACTTTATAGCCCCCCCCCCCCCACACACACACTTTGGCCCAAGTTTTCTTGTGTTTGATTTTGAGTTCAGTCTGCATTGTTTAGTGTTTTTGGAGAGTAAACTGTAGTGCCAATAAATCACAGACACCGCTGTAGCCCAAGAAGTTGAACACACATTAGCAAACTACAAGTATATTAAAGCAAAATTTAAAGGTGTAAGTGTTTTGTGCTCTGGTATCAATATCAGTGAATTAATTAGAAGTAAGTTTTTGCTATCCACTTTTGTGATCCCCACAGATATTGCTTCATGACACCACAGAGAACTTCATTTGACTTATATTTGGGTAAGTGAGAGGCATGAGAAAAATAAAAAGCCAATGTTTTTCCTGCTTTGATTTGAACACTAGGTAACAGTGCTCCCCTGCCCCCCCTCACAAGAAACACTGTTTGTGTGATGAATGAGTAAACTGAGGAATGAGTAGAATCTGTTGCTCATTATCTGGATACCTATTTATTGGCCTTTTTAATTTACACATGTTTGCAGCCTACCTGAGTTTGGTGGTATCAATGGCACATTATTCTTCATTACAGTTTATGAGGATGACTTTGTCTTATTAGCTACTTCAGTTAGTAAAGAAAGCAATCAATAGTGAGTCAATGCTACATACAGTAGTTGTGGTAAGTAACACCAGCAAACAAGAATTCCCTACATTTTACTTTATTTCTTTTCTAAGCTCCACTTTAAGATTTCCAGTACAATGTGTAACCATCAAGCACTTATACATCCCCCCTTAATCTTTACATGCCACTGAGCTTTGGTCCCTACAGTAATTTTTATGACTTCAGATCATTTATATTGCTCTATTTTAAAACATTTATCTCTGGTAGAGGTAAATCTTTAAAATACATTGTCTGAAAACACTGGAGGAAATTGTTCTGTTGGAAATTATAGAGGCAGTTTGGTATCGATTAGCTAAAATGATTGCTTCTCATTGATGATGGGCTTGTGAAAGCAAGCTACAAATGAAGAAGAGAGGAAAAGAAACAGACACAGCAGCTGGCAAATACAATAGTAAGTATTTGTTTCTAGTTTGTAGCAGAGCACAGAACTAACACAAGGTTGGTGAGCTTTTTAAGACTTCTGCATTTTAGTTCTTGCTAAGCCCCTATTTCTTAGGGATTGACAGATGATGAAGGAGATGTGTGTTAAACATCTTTGGTCAATTAAGAAGAATGATGGCTGTTTTATTCTCATGGAACCCTCTTGAGATGTGTGCCGATGTGTGCCTGTGAGTGGGTCAGCAGGGTTGAACGGAAGCTGTCTTCTTCTACCTGCCAGACTATGTATCTACCTAACCCAGTATAGCCTGTACTGAACTGCAGTGGCTCTCTTGTACTGCAGAGATCTTTTCATCATCTACTACCATATCATCTTAAGCAGACTCACCGGATGCAAAGCATATAGTATTCTCCATCACTAACCATCCCCCCCCCTTCACAATTCATTATTGGTCTCTAAGCTGAAATAGTTTGGGATGATTATGCCACCAATGCAGTTTCTGGAGATGTCAACATGTTCTATGAATAATACTCTGCTAATGACTGCTTGCACTTGTTCTTCAAAGACAGATAATGTAATGAAAAAGAGTTAGCACTGACCAAACGCAACTTACATAGATGTGTGTGTGTCTGTGCGTGTTTAAGAACTTGAGGCACACACCCAGGGTTTTGTCAGTGCTCCAATGATTACCACAGCAGCCCTGAAAGTTTACAATGAACCAAGACACTTTGAAGGTTGAACACTAATTTGAATTGGTCCTGAAACTATAGGGAAAAATATATTCAGAACTATAGGAATTATTTGACATATAGAATCATAGAATAATGGTGTTAGAAGGGACCTATAAGGCCTTCAAGTCAAACCTCCCCCCCACTCAATGCAGGAATCCAAATCAAAGTATGGCTGACAGATGGTTGTCTAATTTTCTCATGCTTGTATATCACTTGATGAATCAACAACTGATGACTTGAAGAGGAAGGTGTAAACCTTTAAGGTTTGAGTCTTTTAGGTGATACTGGATTTCCTCAGAGTTCTCTCTGTAGTGCAGATCTGTGATTGTTCATTCATATACACCAATAAAGACTTGAAGCTGCAATCAGTCATTGATGAAAACTTCAATGTATAAATCAAACCTTTACATTGGTGAAACAACAAGGAAAAGGCTGTGTGGTCCCCAAGCTTACACAAATGTTAGAGTGGGTGATTCCTTTTATCAGATCACTTTCATAGAGAAAATTATATTACTCTTTTCCAATGCATACAAGGCTCCTCTGTTTTGTGATGTAAGACTACTGTTTATATTCCCTTTCTCTTGTATATGACAATGTAATGCTCATATCAGTGGATGTTATGAACTGTAGACGGAGAAAAGACTTTACGGTACACGTTTCTGCTTGATGGAGGATTTGCAATGCAAGACACAACTGCTGCATATCTGAGAGATGGCCATCCAGTCTATGCTGAAACGTCACAATGAAATCCCACCACCTTCCAAGGTAGACTTCTCCAATGTCAGCTTTTACTAGAACTGCACAACCAAACTGGCTGAATTGATTGGTACAATTCACTTCAGAACACTTCAAATCATTTAGATTTGGCAATTCAGAAGCAAAAAGCAAGCCAGGCCATGTCTCCAAAATACTGCAGAACAATGCCATACAAGAAAAACGTTAGGGTGATTTGATGGGGAAGGAAAGCAGGGGAGTTAGGCTTGCTCAATGACAGCTCTTCCTTGTAATCTCAGACAAAACTCTTGCAAGCACTTTCCAGTTACAGGACTTGCATGGAGGGACTGTCTGATGTCACTTACGTTACGTATTCGGTTCTTTGATGCATCTCTTAATTCTTTCACATTTATTTCGCTATTAGTAACATTGGAAAAAGCTGCAATGAGTATTTTGGGGGGGGGTTATTGTCTTGGCTAGTTGGAATCAGAGGCTCTGCCTCTTCACTTCACTTCTCAAACTTTTGTCTTATAAATTTGAATAGTCTAGCCTAAACTCCTCATTGGCTTTCTTTTTAATCTGTTTATTGTGTGTGAATCTCAATCTGTTAAGTAGAGACACAAATCCTTCACTCCAATCCCACTGCTCTAGTTTGGGATGATCAGGAAACTTACCTGCACACTTAATCATGATTTTTGAAAGAGCTTCATTAGGGTGGGGATTGTGGTAATTCTGTGTTTACTGTAGTTTGTATTTCTTCTTTCTTCACCCTATCAGCACCAAATCTTCAACCCTCCTTTCCTAATCCATATTATTTATATTTGTTGTTTATTTGAGTTAGTCTCAAATAGACAAATATATATACACATACATACACAAACACCCCATTTGACCCTGGTGTTTATTAGTTTTTCCTGATTTTGATTTCAGTCTGAACCAAATTGGGAGCCCTTGCACAGACCTGGCTTTGACCATTAAGAAGGTTCTGTTTAAGAAGTCTCTTAATGTTTCGCCAAAAGCTATTTCCCTGCAGTTTCTGCAAACTGTTTTTAATCCATCTTTCTGGACGAAAAAACAGATTATGGTTGCTTCCTCTTCTGCTTGACAGCCGTTCAGGTTTTTGAAGAGAGCTATCAGCATTTCCCCTTAATTGTCTTTTCCCCAAACTAACTATACTCTTCTCTTTTGACCATTTACCACAGGAGTTGGTTTCCAGACCTGTATTTTGCTAGATGCTTTTTTCTGGGCATGCCTTCATTGATCAATAGCCTTCTTGAAATGTGGTACTCACAATACCTGAGATGCTACCTGACCAGACCGAAACAGGAGTGATATGGACACTATGCTTACAGTTCATACAGTTTTAAGATTACATTTACTTTTTTACCACTTCATCCCCCTTCTGGGTCACTTTGTGAGCCACAAACACATCCTGCTGAACGCTAGATTTGCACATAGTCTCCAGACTTGTTGGCTGTTGTGCAAGAGACGGCCATCTGTTTGAATGAATGGGGTTCTGTACTTGAGCAAGAAGTACTTGAGCAAGGAGAAACCGTGTAAGCAGTCTCAGTATCTAGGTAAACCCCAGCTAACCAGGTAACATGGCAACCCAAAGACAGGAGAAAAAACACTTTTCGATGACTAGGCAGGTGAAAAAATGTGGCTACTGCCATTCCTGCTTTGGCTCACATCTTGTGTTGTTGTACTTGGGAGATGGATAGCACAGTTTTAAATCCACTTCACACACCAAAATCTTTTTCCTCTTATTTTATTTTATTTATTTATTTCATTTATACCCCACCTATCTGGTCAATTATGACCACTCTTCTAGTGCTGCTCATCCTGAGACTGTCTTCCCACCTGACAACCTGGAGAAGCACAGCCATTCTCTAATACTCCAGCCAGCACCTTGATACTTGACAACCCTATCTGCTGTACACATATATACACTGTGTGAGATCAGCAGGTGTTTAAGATCAGAACAATGACCAGAATCCTGTTGGTGCTTGCATGAGATTCACATAACTTGCAGCAGCTTATGCGGCTAATTGACAAGGTTCTGGGACACACCTCGGTTGTGTGCCGGGTTATGTGTCCAGTTATACAACTGAGCACCTCGTCAATTAGCCGCAATAGACCTTACATGAATGCCAATAAGGTTCTGACTAATGTTGTTTTTAAGATCACTTGCTGTGAGCCACAAATACATATTTATTATGCTATGTATTCATGAGGAATTTGTAAGTCTCTCCTTTCTTGAAAGACATAGATACATGAGTGCATACATCTGATATGCAAGCTGGTACAATTTTATAAGCAAGCTGTAGATTTTTATGGAAAAACACCTTTCAAAATTTTGTATAACCTTGGAAATTCTAAAAGGGGTTGCAAAGCAAATTTATCGTGCTGTCCACAAGAAATAAATAGACAAAGGGAGAAGTTATGCAAGAGTGCAATCCATAAAACCTTTTAAAAACCGTTGTTCTAACAATTCAGCTGCTACAGAGTCTCAACATGTGAAGTGATTGACACTCTCACTTTTCCCAATTGGCCTCCTGTTAGCTGATTGTTAAAACACAAAAAGATCATTTGATGAAATTCATGGAAAGAATACATGCTGTATTTCAAATTCCACATCAGTGAGTCATGTTTTTGATAGATAATGTGCAATCTGTTGGGGGTACAGCAAGAAAACTCTTCTGTACTTATTTTACAGTTCACTGCATATGTTTCTTTTCTTTGTGTTTTTGTCTTGGAAAATAAATAAAACAAAAACACAAGGTTTGAAATCAATTTGGGAACATGATTTAAAGACAGAAATTAAAACAGAGGATTGGACAAAAATTTGGAAGATGAGAGTTTTAAGATTAATGTCGGTAAGAATAAAGGAAAAAAAATTATAATTAGTTTAAGGTGGTACATGACTCCGGTGAAATTGAACATAATAAATTCAGACTATTCTAAGGCCTGTTGGAAATGTGATGAAGAAATTTGCACGTATTATCATATGTGGTGGGAGTGTAAATTGATTCAGAAATTTTGGAAATTGATTTTTAAGGAAATATGTGATATATTTGGAAAAGATATCAAACTTAATTCTAAAATTGCTTTGCTGTCAATTTTTGATAAGATAGAACTTGATTATTGCTCAAAGGAATTGATTTCTAATTTTATGACAAGTGATAGAATATTAATAGCTAGATTCTGGAAAGATAAAAATGATATTAAATTAGAAGATTGGTATAATGAAGTATGGGACATTGCGTTAAATGATAAATTGACTACTGAACTTAAGATGAAAAGAGGGAAAATAAGTTTAAATATTTTTTATGCTATTTGGGGTAGATTTCTTTAATTTGTATTAGTGAAAGGAAAGGGGAAAGCCTCTAAGCAACAATCAGTACAATTTTGGAAAGGAGGTTCGTAATAAAAGTATTGCTCCAAAGGGTCCTGTGGGTATGGGGGTGCACTGTGTTTTAGATTCTATTAGTAAGTATTTGGTATTCTTGTATTTGTTTTGGAAATTTAAATTTTTTAAAAAAAAAACCCACAAGCAGAGCTACCATCTTTAGTTTTCTAGCTTTTGAACACCCGTGATTGATGTAATCATGTAAAAACTGATAGAAAAATGTGATAGAAGTCAGACGCCATTGTGTGACAACTGAGCATATGGGTTGATTCAAACCTACATTTCCAAAATAGAAACATGATAAATAATGCATCCAAAACAATAACCACATAATACCTTAGAGGTTACTGAAATCTATTTGCAAATAAAGAACTAGTCATCCATCTTATTGCTTTTACAAGATGAAGCAGAAAGTACAGTATTTTTTAATAAAAAGTTACGGGCTTTCTGAAATGGAAAAAGAACCAAAAATATTGTACTGTTTCAAATCACTTAAAATATCCAATAGTTTGAGTAATATATTACAAAAGTGACAGCTGATGTAGTGAAGTGACAACAATGTGATCAAACACTTGTTTACCCTAAAGTAAGTCTCATTGTCTTGAGTGGGGCTTGCTCCCTCCTAGTCAAGGTGTATCAGTAGGACTTACTTCTAAGTAGCCATGCTTCATTTTTGTTATAATGTTGCAATCTATGAATCAGAAATAACCTGTTTTGAATGAATAATTTTCTATTAATTCAATAAGTGATCAAATCAAATTCTGCTACATTACAACACTGTTGTAACGGTCATAACATGCAGAAACTGTTTTAGAAGTTTTAAACAATATACAGATGTTTGTTTGCTTGCTTGCTACTACTGTTACTACATTTTCCTACTACTCTGCTCCTTCTGCCACTCAAGCAGAATGCTAATTGTTGTTATTGTTGTTTCGTTTTATATATCGCCCCATAGTGCTAGAGCACTTTCTGGGAGGTTTACAACATAATTATGCAAGGAATATTTTGCCCCCCCCCCCCCCCCCGCGAACTGGGTACTCATTTTACTGACCCAGAAGGACTGAAGACTGAGTCAACCTTGAGCCGGCTACCTGAACCCATCAGGACCAAACTGCCATCATGAGCAGGGGCTTGACTGCAGTACTGCAGTTCAACTACTGCAGCATGGAGTTAGCGCCATTAAAAATTATGCATAGGAAAATGCAGTCTCCACCTATCCCTTTTGTGGTTAATTCATATTTGCTAGAGAGGGAAAATGCCTTATATTGTAAATAACTTAGTCTACCTGAGTACACTAATTATCCATGCAGAAATTTGGAGAGGGAGGGGGAGATCCATTGTCTTTTTAAGAATTAAATATTTATGTATGTGCAAAAGCAGTCACAGAAGTTGCCAGAGCTAATTGATGAGGTGACAACTGCACACTGGCCATATGCCTGAGCAGGTGCCCAGTCACACACACATCCAGCATGTATTTGACACACACTCAGCTTCTTATCAATTAGTCATGATTGGCCACAGCAACTCCATAAATCCTTTTGTGTGCACATAAATATCCAACAGGATTTTGGTCAAAGTTTTTTTTTCTTGGAGACTGCATATACTCCACCAAACAATTTTTCAATCACATCTGCAAAGATGCTCCTTTTGAAAACATCTGTTTCTCCATGGCAGTCAAACTGTGGTTCTGTTTCTATGTAACAATGTGACACAAATATGCAGCTTATTCAAACTTTATCTTAAAGCATTTAAAAAAAACCCAAAAAACCAAAAAACTTGCAGTAAATGAATTGCAAGGTATTTTCTGATCCCTTCTGAATTTTAAAGTACTGCAGGTTAGAAGTGGGGCTAGCCTCAAAGTTCAATGAACACATCTTGTATTCCCTGAATTCCCTGAGAATTCCAGTGTCTATTCCCCTGGCACCATCTCCTTCCTCAACAGGGAATAAGCAGTAATGTAAGAGCTACAAAAATAAGTCACAAGTGTTTCTTAGAGTGTGTATGTGTGTGTGAGAGAGTGAGAGAGCAAGAGAGTGAGTTTAGATTACCATATATATAAATAAGCTGAAATTCTATGCTGTCCAGTCCAGAAAACCACTGAGATCTGGGTAGACCTTCGTTCCAACAAGAGAGGGCTTGATCTAGTCATGTCCTGAATCTGGATGCTGTTTACCCTTCCAAATCTAGGCCAATGGCCTGGCCACCTGAGCCCTGGGTAGACCTAATATTTGCTACCTTCATGGGGCCTGCTACCCTGATCTCTCATCTTCTACTCTTCCTAAGTGGTCAGGGCTACCTTTTCCTATAGTAGTAGATGAGGCTGCTAGGCCAATCTTTGAAGTTCAGGGGAAAGGCTGCTCCAATTGCACTGACCTAGCTATGACCCTGATGAATTCTATACCCAAACATGACTCTGGGGGACTGCAGTATCCCATTCCGCATGTGTGAAAGTTAAAGAAGAAGCAGAATTCTGTGGTAAAATTTACTCACCCAAATCATCTTGCATAGCTATGCAAATAGTGTAACTTTTGGAGGTAAATTGCTCCAAGTTAAGAAGTCACCGTAAGTATTATCAGTGCACACTGGGATACACAGTATAAAACAGATAATGCATATGGCGATTTCTTAACTTGTGGCAATTTGCCTCCAAAGGTTATGCTGTTCACCTTATGCCAGTGTTAACTAGGCAAGAAGATTTGGGGTCTTGAAAGAAACTATATCTGGAATCTATGTAACAGAAAGTTACTTGAAATGAGTACCTTTGAGTTCTGCACAAAGATCCTTGTGTCAAGTTACGGCTATTAGAAACCAAAACGTCTGTCTCCTACGAGTTCTGTATCAGCTTGTCTGGCCTAGTGTGTGGAGATGACCCCTCTTTTCTGAAATAGAACTGCTTTGGAAGAGAGAGTCACTTTGTGAAGGGTGGGCAAATCTGACTCAGTTATGATGGAGAGTCCTTCAGTAGGAATTCACATTACTGTTTTTTTGTGGACCATATATGTCTTTAACAGCCACATGATAACCAGAAATGTTATAGCTGCAGTCTCGTTTGAGTTCTGTTTTTCATGCTGCTATGAAAAGCAAAGAAGCCCTGTCAGCAAAATATGATAGCATCCTGGCTGATGCAGAGGTTTGGAACATGTGGCCTGCCAGATGTTGCTGGACTGCAACTCCCCAGCTAGCATAGCCGATGGTGATTGGGAACGATGGGGAATCGCAGTCTAGCAAGACTTGGAAGGCCACATATGCCCTATCTCTGCCCGCATTATACTTTTCTTCTGTAAGAATGTGTTGCTCTGCCTTAAACAAATATCAAGACAGTAGCTTAAAACATTTTGTCTTGATCTGCATTTAAGTGTTTTAAACAAACCTGTGATTTTATTTAAAGGATAATTTCTGTTGAGCCTATAATAAATGAAGCAACAAATGGATGTTGAGTATGATTAATAGCAAGAACAGTTGGCTAAAATCCTACTCGTATTTACCTGGGAGTAAGCCCCACCAAACTCAATAGTAGTTAATCCTAAGTAAGACACACATAGGTTTGCAATACTGTTTGGTTTTCAATGCTATTTATTGTAAGTTTCAAGGCAATAAAGGGTAGTGCTACTACATACTAAACTCTAGAATTAAAATGGAAAATAGGTATATATGCATCCCAATTTCTTTTTTTCAAAAGCTTGATCATGCTTTATGACTTCGTTCTTGAACTCTGCTCTAACAAAAACTTCAGAAATCAAGATCAATACCTGAGCAGTGTTAAAAGAAGATCTAATTATCAAGGTTGTATAGTTCTTGATGCAGGGTATTTAAGAAGAGTAACCGATTACAAGATAGTTTTGTACATGAGTGGACAACAATGACAACATTTGATAAAGCAAGTCTCTTTCACTGCAGTGTTTGCTTTTTAATATTTAATAATAATATTTTGTATTTGTTGAGTGCCTGAAAGACTAGGCACTACACAGAACTCAGGAGGCAGACGTGGTCTAAATGCTTTATAATATAACATAGATCTACCCTTGAAATACAATTAATGCTTTAGGAAGAAAAGGTGGATGATGAAATGCAAAATACAGCAATCAGTCTTCGGCTGTAATACTATTATCTAGAAATAAATCTCACCGAGCTCAACAAATTTAGTTCTAAGTACATGTATACATGATTGCATTGCTGAAGTGCTTATGATACTGAAAAAAAGAAAGAGAATCTGACTATTCTAGTGCTCCAAACAGTGGGCTAAGCAGCCTACATAGTCAGCCTCTTATTCTCACAATCAGGTTTTTAACTCATATCAAAGATAAACAATTTGAAGAAAAACAAGGCTTGTAATTCCTGGTGTTTCATGCATTTTTAAAAAAGTAGTAGCAACATTACATTTCAGTTCTTCAAGTTTTTCTACCTTTATTCTACTTCAGCATTTTCACTTGATTCCCCAAGGACGTAGGATGGAGAGATGGACAATTATGATTATCTCCAATAAATGTGTTTTATCCTGATGTTCATCAATGGATGAAATCTTATTGCTTAGTGTTTAAGTTGCAACTCCAGTAGGCCCACTAAATCAGTGGGGATTTGATGAGTCTGCTTCTCCATTAGTTCCACCAATTCAATAGCCCTACTTTAGTGAATCTTTTCAGGGAGACACTTGACTGAGATATTGACTAATGAAGCTAACAGCCAAGCTATCCTCCT
Organism: Intellagama lesueurii; assembly: GCA_037013535.1. NCBI lineage: Eukaryota > Metazoa > Chordata > Lepidosauria > Squamata > Agamidae > Intellagama > Intellagama lesueurii. Next base: position 188,080,300 of record JBAJHW010000003.1, on the reverse strand, counting down.
GGACTAGATTTAAGGAAGGAGCAGCTGTCTGGGAAATAGGCTGAGCTTGCTGGGCCAGCTGTCCCCTTATCTAGTAGTCCAGTCTCCATTGTCTTTGAACACAGTGAGAAGAAAGGAATGGTAACTATTAAACAATTATGTAATTATTGAATGCAATTGTCTCTTGATTAGAAAAAGGTAAAACTCCATATTTGGGAGTGAGCCAGCAGGATTGTTTTTGATCATTCTAAAATGAAGAATAAATATGTAACATGTAAACAAAGACTTCTCTCTCAACACGCATACTCTCTTTTATAAAGTGCCCTGCATCTTTGTAGTCCTTTATTGTAATATACCCTTTTCTTGGAGGTACACTTTAATGTGGTGAAGGGGCTTGAGTGTGTCAGTGAAGCTGAGAGCAATGCCGTCAGGAAGCCAGACTCTGTTATGAGCCTGGACTCCTAGTAGGGCCACCCAAGGCAGAATGGTCACAGCTGAGATGCCAGACTAAGATGCATCCACCCTCTTCAAGGCAGTACTAGGCAGCAGCGGTAGCTGAAGGTGACATTGGCGGAGGAGGCAACGGTGATGACACTCAAATTAACTTTTGTTAGTACTCTGCAGTAGGTAGCAATGGTAAAATCCAAGATCAAGATTAACCACACTCTTATATTTCTGATTGCCACATATTGGTCTGAAAGCTGGACAGTAAAGAAAGCTGACAGGAAAAAAAATGGATTCATTTGAAATGTGGTACTGGAGAACAGCTTTGCAGATATCCTGGGCTGCCAGAACAACTAACAAGTGGGTTCTAGATCAAATCAAGCCTGAATGATCTCTGGAGGCAAAAATGTTGAAATGAGGTTATCCTACATTCAGCACAACATGAGAAGATAAGATTCACTGGAAAAAGACAATAATGTTGGGAGAGGTTGAAGATAGCAGGAAAAGAGGAAGGCCAAATATGAGACAGATTGACTCTATAAAGGAAGTCACAGGCTTGAGTTTGCAAGAGCTGAAAAGGACTGTTAAGGACAGGACATTCTGAAGATCACTCATTCCTAGAGTCACCATAAGTTGGAGGCGACGTAACGGCACATAACAACAACAGCTGTAACATTCAATTGCAGGGTGTATTTCTTTAGAAGAGCACAATGGCATCTCACAATTTTTTATACAGCTGTTAGGTGTTCAAGTTGTAAAAAAAAGTTCCATATCACAGCAGTAGGGGGAAAAACATGGTATACATGCCACTGGTCATGGGATTTTTTTAACACTATGGTGTGTTCACCTGCTGATCCTGCACATTTATATTTAATGGCAGGATGTTAAAATTGCAAGAAAGCATTATTTGCTTTCTTTACTCCTGCATTCCCATTGCTACATCACACAGAGCTACACTCAGTCATTGCCAGTCTTTTCTTCCTCTTCTTACATAAAGATGTGATTTTCTGGAGTGTGGAGGAATACATTTTTAAAAAGATAGAGAGGGATAACAGATAGAAACAGTATTAATGAAACTGTCACCTTCAAAACAAATGTTAAACAAAACTGAAACTGAATTACTAAAAAATATAAAAGAAATGTTTATGTATACTACACTTCTCCAGGTTTTGTGGTTTCACCTAAACTAAATTAAAATGAAAACCTTCAGGCAATCTGGCAGTAAACAAAGCTCTTAAAATAGAGCACACTTCTAATTATAGTGTAACAAATGTGTACTCCATCCATGATGCTCCTAAAATTCAGTACAGTCCTTTATGACTAAGTAATCTGTAAAGAAGTGCAATGGAGAGGAAACTCCTGATATTTTGAATTAAACGCATAGTAAGTGAGAGACACCAATATCCTGCTATCAGTTTTTCCTCTTTTTAGCTATATTGTATTGTGAAGATGAACCCTCTTTCATTGCTCAGTTGAGCCGATGTGACAACATGGAGGATTTAAAGCCACTTCAATGTTCAGGAAAGAAAATATATCAGAATATTTGCAATCTAGTTCTGTAAAGAAAGTGAAAGTGTATCTGAGATTATAGTGCTTCTCATATCTTGTCTGCCTGCAATTATTATTGTTATTGATGAGAGCTGGGAGTGCTAATGCAAAGAAGATATGCTTTGTCAGGGAAATGTTGAAGACAGCAGGGGAAAAAAGAAGAGTCGATAGGAGATGTTTTGACTTGATAAAGGAAGAGGTGGCCTTGAATTTGCAAGACCTGAGCTCGCTAATTCATAGGGTCACCATGGGTTGGCAGGTAGCAGCACACATAATAAAAACAAAGTCCAGAAAAGTAACCCTTTAACACTCTGCCAGAAAAAAACCAAGCCAAACCCCTAGGTGACGAGCGACAACAGAACAGGTCCTGCTGCATTTTAAAGCCCCATAATGATATAAATTGTGGGGACCTGGTTGCGTATATTTTTCAAAATGAGATTCTAATCTACCAAAAATTACTCTGTGAATTAATGTGTTAGACTTGCTTTTGCAAACCAAGACCCCCTGACCTCCCAACTCGAAGGGAGGCCTCTCTCTCTCTCTCTCCCGGCCACGCTTCTACACCCAAGGAGGACTTCCTCTCGTTCCCCAGACCGCCGAAAAACAAAGGCGGGGTCTCTCCTCTCGCCGCTTTTCCCGCCACGGCTGGACGGCTCCGCGTCGTGGGAAGGCCGGCGAGCTGCGGCGCGTCTGTTGCTATGGGAGTCCGCTCAGCCAACGCTCCGGCTCAGGACCGGGCGAACCGAGCGCGGCTCTGAGGCGGGAAGGCGAGGCAGGGTTGCCGAACGAGTCCATGCGAAGCGGGGTTTCTTTGAGGTCGAGGGCTACCTCCGAGCAGAAATTCTGCAAGAGCCTGCATTAAGGGCTCTGGCGGGCAAGGAAGGAGAAGAAGAAGAAGACACAGACAGGCCGAGACTCAACTTTTATCCTCCACCCCCTCCCGCCCCGTGGAAAGGAAGCTCCTGGAAGCCGCGGCCATGGACGCATGGGTTGAGGAGCAGGTGGAGGAGAACTACGGTGACTTCGAACCTCTGCCTGCACTCCTCGAGGATGAGGTGAGTATGGAAGCAGCCTTTTCCGACAGCCCGTCGGGGGGGGGGGGAGGGGGCTTTAACTGGAGCTTTTCTGGGTTAGCCGCGTCGCCTGTGGGGTAGTAGGCGAGGCTGCGCGCCTTTCCCAAACTTCCTTTGCCTCCGTTGCTCCTGCCGAACTTGCTCGGCGCGGGGAGTTCGCTCGGCCGGCTGTGGGGCTGACCTGCGGCCCTCCTCCCCTGGGAGACCAGCGTCTCCATCTAGTGGCGGCGGAGAGCAGCCTAGGAACAACATCTCAAGCAGGTGACAGCCCAAGGAGATGGTGAACCCTGCCGTGAACTAGGAAGCCGCTGATCAAGACTCTTCTGTAAATAGGGCGGGCTGATCCTGAGCCACTTGCAATGAAATATATCCGAGCTCCTTTGTATGCATTAAAAGCTTTAGCCACATACCAGCCGCAGCGTTGATTTCTGTCTTAAAGGAACTGTATGAGCCTTGCTGCTGTGGAACAAGATGCAGGAAAGAGAGGTTGCTAGCCTGGTATGTTTCCTTCCCAACCAGACTGGCTGAAATGAGTGGACGACAGATTTTTTTAGACAGTGAGGTTGGGCTGCATGTTCCGCTTTGCTCTGTGTTGTGATTTTAGGGGCGAGGAAAGTTTAACTCTCATGGAAGTAACCTAGGTTGGATCGTGCCCATGATTAGGATTAAGCTGAGAATGGATTTTGTCGTTTTAGAAGAGGCAGCCATGTTAGGCTGTGTTAGAATATCAAAAACTAAAAATGAAGACAAACACATTGTGGCATTATAATGACTAACCGCTATCTTTTAATATGAGTTTTCATGGACAAGTCCACTTCCTCAGACGTAGGACTACATGGCAAATATTGATGAAGATCTACCTGGCCCCAAAACAAAAGGACTGTTTGTTTCCTGCACACAAGTTGTTATTGATGCAACATTTCACACCTGGCAATGACCTCTTAAGACTCCTTTTGATATTCAGTTCCCATCCCAGGAAGCCTTGTTCTATAAACAATGACAATGATTGGTGACTAAATTAATCCCAGGTTATAGATAACAAATAGGAACAACATGGTATAGTGAGTATCTCTAATGGGGATTGTGAGACGGTAGCGGTTAGGAAATATAGCTGGGAATGACAGCAGATGCAACACAATATTTTACATTTGACAGTGGCCTAAGAACCCTGGGCTTATATTGAGTCCCTTGGGATGGGTTTTAAGCATATGCAGCAATTCATTAATCATCTCTGTAATTACATAACTACACTTATGCAGTATATATCCTCAGTAGGGTTCTGGCCATTACCTCCATTATTGGCATCAGAATGCTTCTGAGCAACTGATGTAGTGAAGCACGTTAGGAGGGGACAATTGTATTCAAGTCCTGTTCCTAATCGTAGTACCCTAAAGAAGCATTCAGAAAGTAAATCAAGCTTTCTGCAGATATGTGCATTTTGATTGAAATCAAACCTTATCTTTTGCTATATAGTTCATTTCTTAGTAAATTTTGGTATTAATGGAGCAAAACATTCTTTTTGTACAAGCAGAGAAGAGTAAGCTTACCCTGCTGGGGCTTAAACACTGCCCTATATATTTACCTGAAAATATTTTAAAAGACAATTTTACGAAGAAAATAAAACTTTTGAGTTAATTAATTTGTTAATGTTTTTCTTTTCTGTCTTGCTTGAAAAACCCATTCAATTTAAAAGGAGAAGCAAAATGTAGTGCTAAAATGTTAGGAAAGGTTCAATGTTTATAAAGATGACTCATTTTAATTTACCTGGACACTCTGTCCATGACCATTTTAATTTTGTTTCATACACAAGTATATACATACAATTCCTTTGGGGATTTTTTTTTCTAGAAAATCCATTTATGATACATTCTAATCAGGGATGGCCCAGACATTTTGCTGTCTGAAGTAGAGTAGCAATGCAAGGTGTGGAGTACCCAAAGTGTGTACAATTCTGTGGCACCTGATGCAGAAAAACTTTCAAGGACTTCTTACCTTTTAAGAAACCAAGACTGATTCTGCATAATAGAAGGGCTACTCTGACCCCAATTATATTTGCTATTAGTAACAGTTTGGGGAGAAAAGAAATTAAGACATGTTTCTCTACTGACCATTGATACCAGTGCTCCATGAGCCTCATGGCTGTTTTCAGTGGCAATCCTTATCAACTAGTCAATATGAAATATATTTTGGAGTTTGAAGAAAGTTAGAATTACAAACAGGATGATACTGAGAGAGAAAAAAATAATAAAAATGTGGGTGGAGGGGTGTAGAGAAGAAGTGAGGGGTGAATAGAACAATTGAAGGCTGTCATAATAGTGCAGTGTATGAAAATGCATGTGCATCAGCATAATGGGTTTGGGTATTATAGATTATATTTGACACAGTTGGCTATAAGTAATGTCATGAAATATGGAGTAATTCTTGAATTCATGTCCTGGCAGGAGAACGTGTCTCTTGCTGATGTTTTGTCACTGCGGGATAGTTGTCTTACTGAGCAAGATATCTGGGCTGTTTGCCTGGAGTGTAGCCAGTCTCTGAAGAGCATTGCCCATTCTGCAATCTTCCAGACACTTTGCATTACTCCTGACACTTTGGCTTTTAACACCAATGGCAATGTATGCTTCATGGAACAGATCAGTGGTAAGTATTTATGCTTCCAGGCAATTTGTTGGAAAGTACAAAAACTCATGCTGAGCGGATGTAGTGAAACATTATATTCTCTCCATCAGATTTCTGCATGGATTTTAATTAGACTGGAAACCATGGTTTCTTAATGCAGAGATGAATGCTGGCCCATGTAAAGTTAAATTAGCTTGTGTCTGCTAATACTGTGTGTCTCTTTAGTTGTTACGGTATTGACCAACGGTTTCTAGTTTGAATTTAATCAGCTTTTGACTTCAGTCCTTGTAGTTGTCTAGTCAATATCTACCAAAAGGTCTGCATGATTAATGCTGTCGTACTCTTGTCTGAACGTGCTTTAAATGTAGACTTAAATGTAGAGATTCTGACAGCTCAAAGGGTTGTGATAGACTGTGTGAAGTTATGTATGAACTGAGGAATAGTTGAGTAGAAAATAGTAACCTGCCTTAACAATAGCAGATAGTATAAATAATTAAATGCACAATAGGCCAACACCAGCGAAAGGTAAGTCACTTTCTTCTTGCTTCTTCCAGTGAACAGTTGTCTCTTGAATCTTAGAATTAGCTATTAATTATTAATTCCATAGTTTCCCTGTGTTCTGTTTTTCACCACTGTTGACTAAGTGGTGATCAGGGCAACCACTGTTGGCAAAGTGCCTTGATGGTGATGAAGGCAGTATAACAATGCACACTGAGTGTTTCAAGCATTACATAGCAGAAGGCTGGAAGTAAACAAAAGGGATGGATTAGCCATGCAAGTGGTGTTAGAGTGGAAGCTGAGTAATATGTAAAACTTCTCATGTGGCAGTAGATAAGGTAGCCATGTTTTCTCCTGCCCATGTCATAGCTGATGACCCTGATCTATCCTGCTAGCTTTCTGGCAGATCAGAACCCTGTTCAGCTGTAACAGATGGTTACGAGTTGAAACTCACTGCCTGAAATCCTGTTCATAGATCAGTTACCATTTGGTGTGTCAGCCCTAAACTGTGGTAAAACATAGCCCTTAGAATGACCAGTTGTTCTGACCAGAAGCAGTACAAGGAAAATTTCTAGACTGAAGAAACTTACCTTTAAACAAACCTTCTATTAGAGAGCTTTACCTGTGCATCAGCAGTCTAAGTTGTTTGTAAAAAACAGAAGTAAGTGAAAGAGCACAAGTTTCATATTTTCTATTCACAAATTAATACATGCAACACGTCTTAGTAGGGCAAAACCATGGAGGATTTGAAGAGGGAGGGTTCTGATGAGGCACTCATAACCCCTGCTTGAAGGAGCTATTAAGTACTTCCTTTGTCCAGTTTTAGGCAATGTCTGAAATCCTATTTTGAAAGTTACGAGTTGTAACTTGAATGGTGGCATCATCCATAGCTGTGCCATTGGGCCATTAAAAGCTTCTTCTTCCAGCTGGTTAGGTTCTGGGAATCCCTAGGGATCCCCTTTCAACCTTTAGACCTTGGGAGCCAAGGAAAGCGGGAGGGAATTCTTTAGTGCCTGAAAATCACTGCAACAGTGCCCCCAAAATGCCCATGGATGATGACATCACACAAGTTACAAGTTGCAACTTCTGAAACAGAATTTCAGGCTATGTGTCATCCCAGCATAGGGAAAGGAAATGTCATGATTGGCAACATAATTTATTTATCTCAGCTCTTTCTTCTCTTAGCAATCAAAAGCTCTGATAATCTTTAGTACTCTGCATTGACTGGGCAGGTTGACAGATAACCTTGCATTGCCATTATTTGATATATGGGGTCTTGTATGCATTCTCCCTTCTGTGACTCCTGGCCTGTTATAGCTAAGGGGAATAAAGCATCCATACATCCATTCACCCCTACTAAACTTGTAACCTAGGATGCATGTGTGACATTAGTTAAAACAATCCAGCTTTGTAGACTGTGTAGTTTGAAAGTGTCTTGTTTCCGGTAGCTAACATTAACTGCAGTTTGTCTGGGTTCAGATGACATGGGAAGCTGGGCTCAGCTAAAAGTAGAAGTGAAAAGGCTTTGAACCCCTCTTTGAGCAACAAAGCAAACATGGAATAAAAAAGTCCAAGAGAAGGCTAGGGCTGTTCTTATAGTGCTAAACTGTGGTCTAGCATTACATGTGAACTCTACTGCAGTCAAGGTTATGCTGACTCAGATTATAGATGACATTATATTATCTAGCTGTTTAAATTATCTGGATGTTCTCTGTGTGTATTAGAAAAAAACCCTCATTTTGAAGATGTGTAGTTAGTCCTTGTAAATTCCTGCCTATTTTGTCAACAACATCTGAACAGCAAATTCAGAATAAGTTTGCATATTTTATTTGCAAAATAAAAATACACCCACTAATCTAAGTTTTGTACTCTTAGAAAGTTGATATAACCATATACACAAATTCAGCCATATGTGAACATATAATTCAATTACATTTTCTCATAAATGCTGTCATAATATCGGTTCCTCAATTTTGTACAAAGGTTTTCTTATGCTTCAACTTACCAGCTCCAGTATTTAAAAGGCCTCTTTTGATCAGTGTTTTCCCCCCCATGAGTGAAGACATTTTTTGAATTCTGTGCTGTTAATGGGAATATATTTCTGCTGGGTAGTAAAAGTGAAGTATTTTTCATTTTTCTTATCCCATGATAGAAGATTTCCCAGTTGTAGACTGATGCATACTTTTACTGCTAACTGCAAGCTAATCTTTAGAGCTGTACACTTTCATTGATTAAACAATGTTAATTAATTGAAATGTTGATTTGTCATTAATGATTTTTCACTTCTGAGGATTTTGTGTGACCTTGAGACCACATGTGCCACGAAGTCTGGTTTTCTTTTTTCTTTTTTTCTTCTTGCCCTGGTCACCATCAGACTTTGACGTCGCAAACACACACATGTGAAATGCACATACACTCGATTTTGGCTACTTTTTTATATTTCCCCCTACATTTTATTTTTATTTTTACGATTTTGAAGATTCCCAGGGGAGAAAATTGGCTTCTAGACTCACTAAAGTTCCCCATCCTGTTGTATGGATTTGATTGGTGGGGACAATATAAGAGTATTTCTCTACTACAAAAGCGTAGCAGTTTTGTGTCACTTTAACTGCCATATCTCTGTCTTATAGAATCTATAGTTTGGTAAGGAATAGAGGTGGGCACAGGTTAAGTTGTGCCCCTTCATACAAAGTCCTCAGTGCGGTACCACAGGTGCTGCACTTTCCCTCCCCCTGGCCAGCGGGCCCACTTTCAATCTGTCATGCACTGCTGGGGTCCTCCTTCTCTGGCAGTGCTCCAGTCTGGGAAGGAGCTCGGGCTGCCCTTCCCTGCCTCCTCCAGCAGCCAACTACTCAGACGAGGACTGGAACACTAGCAAAGAAGGAGGACTCCGGTGGTGCACGACAGATGGTGAGCTGGCTGGGTGTGTGAGGCAGTGCTGTGCAGAGGACTTTGTACAAAGGGGCATGGCTTAATTTGTGCCTGTCTCTAATAAGAAACCTAGAACTGTCTGTAGAGAGAACTCTAGTGCACTTCCCTGGGCTATAGCTAATTATCTCACTAAACTACAAATCCCAGAATTCGAAGAGATGGAGCCATGGCAGTTATGGTCACCCTAAACTGCTAGGACTGTAATGTTCTGTTTCAGTTTCTGCATTTTAATTAAAAACTCAGCATGGGCAGGATTTCAGATCAATTAATAGCTCAATATGCCAAGGATTTTTTTAAAATGACAATGAAGGACACCTGTAATAGTACAGTGGTGCCTCGACTTACGACCATAATCCGTTCCAGAAGATGGGCGTAACTCGAAATGTCCGTAAGTCGAAGCACCATTTCCCATAGGAATGCATTGGAACGCGATTAATCCGTTCCAGAAGAAAAAAAAAACCCCCAAAAAATTAAATAAAAATAAAACACTGCAAGCCCCATAGGAACGCGCTGGGGCCGAAAAACAAACACACCAAAATACACAAAAAAACCACTGCAAGCCCCATAGGAACTTGTCGGGGCCGGGAAAAAATTACCAAAAAACAACAACAACAAAAACACAATGCAAGCCCCGTCGGAACGTGTCGGGGCCGAATTTATTTTTTACCAAAACCAAAAAAAACACAGCCAGCCCCATCGGAACACGATGGGGCTGGGGAAAAACACACAAAAACAACCCCCCCACACAGCCAGCCCCATCGGAACGCGATGGGGCTGGGAATTAAAACACACCAAAACACAAAAAACATCACAGCACAGAAACATAACCCCCCCAACCCAAACCTACCCTGCAAAACAAAGTAAATGTACTTACTCAGGAGCAGAAAGCAGCTCCAGGCAGTCCAAAGCCTCTTCCGACGCACTCACTCTAACCGTTGGGGCGAAAGAGCTACAAAGAAGCAGCCTCTTCGCCTACCAACGGTTAGCAAATTTGAATTCCCCGCCTTTTTCCCCTGCCTTTTTCCGGTCGCAACTCAAAGCTCCGGCCGCAAGTCGAAGCAAAAGTTTGCGGCCGGAGCTGGTCGCAACTCGAAATGGTCGTATGTCGAGACGTTCGTAAGTCGAGGCACCACTGTAACAGGTTTTCCCGAATACTTTGGTATTACTAAATAGAAAGTGGAGTTAGTGGACTTCTGTGTGTGCTTCATAGGGTCTTATTGTCATCCAGAAAGAGCTGTCCTCTTTCTTCTTTAAACTTGAAGTGTTTTTTATACATGGTCATATTTCTTTGTTTTTATTTTGAAATCTTTTGTACATAACTGTCTACTGTTTTTGTTTCTAGTCAGGGGGAAATGATGCTAAGCAATCTGAACAAATGATTCCAGTGTTGTAGCCTTGAAAATCTTCAGGATGCTTGTTATGGTTCTTTATTTTCAAGCTTTTAAATTTTTGAATTATTTAACAAAAATGGGAGGATTACTAAAAATGCCACTTTTCCTTTCAAGTGCATTGACAATGTCTTTCTATGTCACATTTAACTCTGATGTAATTGTTGAAATGGCAAGAAAACAAATTTTGTGGGCAGTGTTGTACTAAGAATATCCTCTCTCTCATATATTGGTAGCGTTGTTTATGATCTAAACAAATCTGAAAGATCAAAGACTAACATAGTCCTCATGTGTTGTAGAAGTTACTGTTTCTTTAAGCTAAATCCAGTATTACCTATTTTAATTTTAGTACTTAGAATACTATGTCTCATCCTGAGTAGGATCACTCCAGTTAGTTTATTTATTTATTTTATTTATTTATTGTATTTTTACCCCGCCTATCTGGTCAGACGACCACTCTAGTTTGTTTTCTGGCATGTCTGATTGCTAGTATCAAGCCAAAGTGGCATTGGTAGGTGTTTCCTAGCAGTGACAGCAGGTTGTTGCATTGTAGTGTTCAGTGCAAACACCCTTATTTTCCTACCTTTAAAAAAATATCTGCTGTAGAATCCAGGGCTGTGTCACTTACTGTTATAGCAAGCTGAAACAATTCAGTACTATGCCACTTACCAAAGTGGTGGCTAATTACAGTTTGAGTAAAAATTTATTGATACTTCCAGAAATACCCTGGATAGATATACAAAGCAGGCAAATGGAATTGAATTTCAGAGTAGCTTCTCAACAGTTTACAAAGTTTGAAAAATTGTGCATCAAGAATAATGTGTGATGGCTGGACAGGCAGTAGGAGTTGATATGAATGAAAGCAAGCATATATGAGCTGTTCCTGGATACAAGGTCACAGCCTCTCTTGGACTGTGATACCCTGGGCATGGCAAGCTGTTAGTATCCTTGCTTTTAGTATAGTTCAGAGACAAACAGATGAGCTGACAAGGGAATGAACTCTTCACCTGACCATGCGTAGCACAATTAAGAGATGGGCAATTCTCATACTCCAGATGGGAATCTGTACTCTGCCTGCTTTGTATATCTATCCAGAGTATTTTTGGAACTATCCTAGAATGACCTTATAAATTCCCTAGGTTTGGAAGTGTGCCATTTTTGTCTCAGGGCTGGATATACACTGGCCTCTGTGAGAATCGTGACTGCAGAATTGCCTTAAGAATAAGGAAGGTCCCTGGAAAGACAGTGGCATTAGAGAGAGAGAGAACACTTTCCCCTGCCTTGGTTTATCTTCTGCATCCATTACTTATTATCATATTAAGAAAGTTATATTATTTATCACACAAGTGGCTTTTATTTTCAGCTGCTTTCAGTCTGATTGACAGAGGCACTGAGTGGATGATGCCTCAGATTAAAACACAAGTCTAACAGGTAGCAGGTTAGCATTTTGAGTTAGAAGGCCTCTCTTACTGTATAGACTGTATTAGGCCAGATGTGATCTTCAGAGCTTATCAACATATGAGTCAGTATCTGGTTATCTAGATAAAAGTATGCAAATAGGTATCCATAATCTGCTACCTGCCTCTCTTAGCCTTTTAATGTTTTGACACCATTCTGCCATCAAGATGGCTATTGATAGACTTGTTCTGTCAAAGAATTGTGGTATGTCTTTATCTCTCATTACTAGGATAGCTGTAATTCCCTAAATAGAATTTTCTGTAAGCCCTACAGAATGTTATATAACAGCACATGTCTTTAAAGGAGACATTAGGCCATGAAAGGGTCATGAAAGTTTTATTTACAGTCCTTAGACCAGTCACATATGTATAAAACCTTATAATTTCTCACTTTCAATATTCCATTAAAACATGTTAGCATGCATACAGCTGGGAGCTACTATCTAGTTGGAGTTTGGCTTCCGCGATCAAAGTACAGTGGTGCCTCGCTAGACGATTGCCTCGCAGGACGAGGAAATCGCTAGACGATGCCTTTTTGCGAGCGCTACTGCGCTTCGCAAAACGATGTTTCCCTATGGCGATTTTCGCTAGATGATGAGGTTTCCCCATAGGAGTGCGCCGACTAGTGGTGAAAAGCTGTCAGTGCAGCTGTCAGTGCATTCCTATGGGGACCTTCACTCGCTAGACGAGGTTTCCCTATGGGAAATTTCGCAAGACGACTGCGTTTTCCCTTGGAATGCATTGAAGCGATTTCAATGCATTCCAATGGGAAAACGTGCTTCGCTAGACGATGTTTTCGCTAGACAGCAATCCTTGTGGAACGGATTAACATCGTCTAGCGAGGCACCACTGTATTGCCATGCAGAATTTGGCAACTTGACAGGTGTTCTGCATGTCAACATCCGAGAGAAGGAACTCGAGCCTGTTTCCCTCTGAACGTCCTGGGATTCTTTCCATTAGGGGCGTAATAATCTCTTTGCGCGCCACATCATACAATGGGAAGGTGAAAAACATATGCTCTACAGTCTCGATCTCCCTCGGGGGCTGTTTCCTACCTCAGGGAGAAAAATTAGAAGAAAATACATAAGTTATGCTGTTGCCACTGGTGAATGTTCAAGAAAATGGTTCTCCAGTTATGCTACATACAGATAAGAATTTCAGGAAGCCATTTTGTTGCATCTATGAGTTAGAGTTTCAGGATTCTTAAAAATTGTTCTGAAATCCTATTTTAGACCTCTCAATTTCATGTTTATTTTAAAGATGATCCAGAAGGTGTCTTTATGCCACCAGAGATTGATGTGACTGGTAACACCTTTGAGGTAAGTGAATATATTTTCATGTAACAACTTGGACTGTGGAGGTATCCTTAAAAGACTGAACTTTGGATGTGTGTTTGGTGCTTTTCAAAGATGAATGTGTATATTCATTTCCTTCTTGATTTTGAACACTGTATATTGTCAGAGGTGTCACCTGTAGAAATTTCTACTGTGTGGTGCTGATGTTTTTAAAAATCACTCCATCTGAAAGGATAAAAATGCTGTTTGACAAATAAAGGCACCAGTTTGCACTTGAACATTCTTCCATGTTTTGTATTTTTCATTTGGATCTATTTGTTTCAGGGGCTGATTGCAAATTTTATAGCAAACTATAAAATTGCTTGATATCTTCTATAAAAATAATTCATGATGGAATAGTTAATTTAATCTTCTGGTATAATGAACAAACCAATGGATCTCACTAGTCTAGTGATTCATAAATGTTTTTTTATTGTTGAATTGAAGTCATTGCTTAATTGTTTATGCAAATCATTAGCCTTCCAGATCAGACATCCATAGCCTTCTTGCAACATATGAAATTGTCTTGAAAATCCTATTCAAAGTGTTAAATGTTTTCTTCATATTCTTATGAATTATATTTCAGATAGTCTAATTAGCAATATGAAAATGTAACATCTATTTTTATAAAGGCATTGTATGAAATTACTGAATCAAAGTCTTCATAATTTTCTACCTTTTAAAAAGAGCATGCAAATGAGTTCTGCTAATTGAATATTATAGATCAGCAAGATGCAAAGCTATATTTCAAATTAAGTTTCTTTTTAGCTGTGTTTGAAAGTTTTTCAGTCTGTAAGGCAATTCCCAAATCTACATCAAACACATTAAGATACTTTTCTTGATGATGAAAATAAATTTGTCAAGTGCTATTTCAGATTTGGTACATAGACATGTCTTTTTAATATATTGGCTGAAATCCTGGTGGTTAACTTAGTAAGTTGCACTAGAGTAGGCCCATTGAATCAGTAGGGATTTGGTAGGTCAACCATGCTATGAGTTCTATTAATTCAAATGGGCCTACTCAAGTTGCAGCTTACTATGCTAAAGTAAGTTGCAACTAGAGTTGGGCCATTTGAATCAATAGAACTTATGGAGGGGTAGAGTCACCAAATCCTACCTGTTTCAGTGGACCTACTCTAGTGCAATTTATAATAATGCTCTGGTGGCTCGATAGCCTTAAATTTCCATTACTAGTTGACTGAGAATAAGACACAAGGGTCACTCTATTATCACAGAGCTTCATTTGGTAGCATTACACTGCCAACTGAATGCGACTTGAGAAGGTATTTTTATAACCATTATGCTGCCTGCAGAAGGGGAGAGATACTGTGTCTGTTAGTAATGAGTACACACTCATTCTGTAATTGCTGCTTCTGCTGATACTATTATTACTACTGCACATTTATCTAGTATTATTAATGTGCAGCCCTATGTCAGTTTTCATATAAAATGTTGTAAAACATTCAAACACCAAAGGATGTTCCTACCAATCTATGGTATAAGTTGTTTTATACTAACTGAAATACCTAGCCACTTTTATGTTAATGAGTTAGACAAATGGTAATAATGGAGCAGATATCTATAGTTGAGTGGTCTTGGCTCTGCAAGCCACTTAACTCATCTTGCTTTACTTGTACAAAGACACTCTATGTAGGAAGTGGCCCTATATTCGTTGCTTTGATATAACTTATGTTCACATGATGGAAATACATAGAAATACTTTTCCAATAATGGATGTTGTAAATCGTACAATATGAATGCAACATCAGGGAGCTAGTTATGAGAATTCCCAGCTCCTGCTGTTAACACTGGAACTCAAAAATTTACCATATTTTTCCGTGTATAAGACATCCCCATGTATAAAAGAGTCCCCCCACTTTTCTAACCCAGAATTTCTTTCTTCTCAAGAAAGTGGAGGGAGAAAGCAGGAATCATCAAAGTGCTTTGATTCCTGCTTTCCCCCTCCACTTTCTTGTGAGGAAAGTGCTTTCCCCCTCCACTTTCTTTGCAAAAAGTGGAGGGGGAAAGCAGGAATCAAAGCGCTTTGATGATTCCTGCTTTTCCCCTCCACTTTTTGCGAAGAAAGTGGAGGGGGAAAGCACTTTCCTTGCTAGAAAGTGGAGGGGGAAAGCTGGAATCAAAGCGCTTTGATTCCTCCCCCCTCCTTACTTCTGTGTATAAGACGATCCTAAATTTTTAATCTAAATATTTTAGAGAAAAGTATTGTCTTATACATGGAAAAATACGGTAATTGTGTCTCTCTCTGAGATTTTATTATAAATACAAAACACATCATCTCATCTACCTGTAAACACTGGCATTAGTTACCATTTCAAAACAGTTGGTACAAATACGTACAAACACTTCTTTTCACCCATATGTTCTTATCGAGGAGTTCGTTTTGCACTGACATGAAAGCCTAATTCTGCTCAATCCCATGGATATTAAATCAACGATATGAGTATATAGCTTTGACGATTTTTAATATTCTATTTATTTGGCATGGCTGACTGGCTTTTAATTAGATATTTTATTTGATTCAGCTGGTACAAATAGTCTGACTAGTAAGCTTAGGAGGGTACTGCAGGCAGCAGCAGTGATGGGTAGTGGCACTTAGCCTAGTAGAACAGTGATGAGCAAAGTGGCCACAGCTATTGCTGCTATTTCTGTTTCCGAGGCACCAGCATGGCATGAGCTTACATCCTCCTCCTCAGGGCCGTCTCATATCTAATGCTGACTCTGATGCTGGAGAAACTCCCTTTGCTCAGGTAGTATCATCCAAGGCTCTCAGTACAGTAGTGGCAAGAAAGAGAGATGACATGTCTTGGTCAGGGGCTGGCTCATTTGCATTTTACAGTCATGGAATCAGCCACAGAGGTGCAAAGAGCCAATTTGGATTTCTGATGCCTGGATGTAAATAGTGAAAACAGAAGCATAACCTTTTTTTTACCCTGCCACCCAGCCTCACTCAGGTGGATGGCCACCCCTGTTATTGAAGGTCAATAATAAGTTGTATGTTCCAAGATACTTCTATTACCTCTATATTTTACAAAAGTTCTGGCTAGTGTGGCAGTCATACCTATTTGAATTCTGTTCATGAGGTTCTTTGGTCAACTATATTTACAACTGTAAAAAGATTAAAGCTAAAGCTCATATTAGCATTAAAAAACTTTAACAAAACAAGAAAGTATTGAGAGTTGCTAGCTTCAAATCTCTTTTGAGACTCTTCTGGCATGTGTGTTGCGTATCCCTTCAAGAGAAACATGTTAAAAAATGAGGTGGCTTTTCCAATCAATCTGAGTTGTTATTGTTTTAAAGGGTGTCAGCATAGGCTGGACATCTGGTTAATGCACTGTGTCAATACCTAGGGAATCACTATTAAAGATGCTAAAGCAATAAAGAGATATTTCTCAGTAACTGGGTCCTGTACTTGGTCCAGTACTATACTGATGCCTTCTGCCATTTATTGGGAGAAGGGCAGGCTATATATGTGTGTGTGCATGCACACATGTATGTCTGAACAGAAGTGTCCAAAAATATCTGAACAGGTAATGTTTTTGAAATGAGCACTATAAAATTCTAGAAATATATGCATTCTTAAAACACAGGATTACTGTACTGTTAAGCAAAAATTGTTCAAATGAGTACCTATTAAGCATGATTTCAGAACAAATTGGGAATAATCTAGAATATACCAACGGTTGGTTTGTATGTGAGATGGTACCAACATTACTTTGATAATTTGTGGGTCCTTCTGTGGGTTTAGTGGATAATCAGGTTAATAATGAAGTTTAGAGGGTGGCCTTGTCCAGGAAAAAAAAAAAGTGCCTGATTTGTTGAAGAATGAGTTTGCTGGTGAGGCAGGAGGGCCTGTTTCAAGATTTATGCATTCTGTCATCTGTGTGCATCTACCAGTTCACACGAACCAGACTTTGGTTCTGCTGGGGTACAAAATTCAGGAGCCAAATTACAATTAAATATTTCAGTCACTAACTGAGCCTATCATTACCCACCTATCATTACGTTACACTTCTGTGCAATCAGTTATTCTGACTTGGGAACCCTTCCCCTGAAGTTGACTGCAGGTTGTGATTACTTAGCGATGATGGAAAGGCAACCTTCAAATGTTCGTCATCATTGTTACTACTGTAGCATTTGTTCTAGAGCCTGGGTTTACAGTTAGAAGCCCTGGACTGTGGCTCAAATTAAGCTCTGTATTTTATATTGAAATGAGGAGGAAGTATTTGAAATTTCTGTTCAGATTCCAGTAAAATATTCACAGGAAAAGTTCCTGATTTAGTCAGCCTTTAATAAAGAATTATTCAACAGAGCAAGAGGAAATGTTACAGTATACATTTGAATCAATGTCTTAATCAAATGCAAAGAAATGAATCTAAATTTCTCTGATTCTTAAACTGAATTAATTTCTCAGATTTGGTTAGAGTATACATTTCAATATATTTATTATGTCTTGACCTTTAGACATTTTGTCGTTTTGCTTTTTCATGAGAAGACGCTGCTGTTGCTCAGCAACATTGAGGAAAAATGTGTAGGCTTAGCATTAAATTAATATTGAGCACATCGGTCGTCATTTGATTTTGAAAACTTTCATCTTAAGGTACAGATGTACAACCTTTCATTTGCCCAGTGAGATTTTGTCTTCATTTTTTCCTCTTGTATTGCACTATGCTGAAAAGATATGATAGTGAATTTTAAATAACATTTTCAGCATGAATTCCCATTTGAGAATTCTTTAATGGCTTCATTTTATTCACTGGCACAACACAGTAGACTTCTGCTGGAGTAACTTGTTGCTTCTCTCAGTTCAGTCTCAAATGGGTATTTGTCTGTGTTACAAAGATGCCATTCAGATTTTTTTTTCTGGAGATTGGTGATATACTGTATATTCCTCTGTTTTTGATACAGGAAGAATTCTATGTTTAGAATCCTGTATTAAAGTCATTTAAAGCTTCAGTCGGTCTCCAATTTAAAATGTTTAATTGACTTGAAGGAGAGCAGGCCTTTCCTTTTTGCTCCTTCCTGTGTGAATGGAATGTATACAGACTGAGCAACTTTAGTGTATATATATATATATATAGAATCACCATTCTAGTCTTGTATCAGTAGCCAGTTGACAAATCTGACTATTGTTTCTAAAGTCTTACTGAAGATTATTTCCCTAAAACCTATTTGTTCAGATGTCTCCTTCTTAAGCTAAGCTTTGCCTAATATCACTCAATTCAGCTGGTCCTTCTAGCTACAAAGATTATTTATAAAATCGTGTAGCTGACTATTGTTTAAAATGTAAGCAATTAAATTCATGTAGTTATAGCTTTGGATATATTTTGATTTATGATGAAGAGATTATAATATGTGAACATGTGCTTAAATTATTTTCCTGACTGTTTTTTGTTCCCTCTTATTTTTACTATTTTAAAAACTGCAGTATGTTAACAAAGACTAGTTAATATTTATCATTTCTTCTCTTACTTACTGATGTGACTGCTACAGCAGTGAAATAAATTATCATGTTTTACTAAATAAATTTGAAATGGGCAATTAGTCAAGATGAGTAATTCTTCATTCCCATTTCAGCCTTTGTTGCTCTGTGGACTTTGCTGAAGTGTGTCTTACGGAATTTGGTGTTATAAATGGAGTGTTTTATTAAAGCTGAATAAAAATTGCAGTTTTTAATATGTTATTCATAAAATATAAGCATAAAATCTTTTCAGGATTTGTACATTCTCTGCTTTGTAGCTGCATTTTCAAGACGCTCATTCTTGCTATGTCCATCAGGCTGTTTTACCATGGGAACCTTGCTGGAACAGATGCTAAGGGCTTGATAGTTGTTGTGCAATTCCATAAACTTTCTACTTCCAAGGCTGGCCGAAGACAACATGCTGCCTGAGACAGACCAGCAGACTTCTCCCAGCCTTAGTCAAGTGCATAGTATCCAAAACCAGTGAAGTCATTTTGATATCTGAGTTAGAAAACACAAGTATCTTTATTCTCTCTGACAGTAAAAACAAGCACTTCATTGGCCAAACTCCTGTTCTGTAGTAAATTGCAGTAGGGTAGGCCCAGTGAACCCATGAGGATTCAGTGAATCTATTTCAATTGATTCAAATGGGCTTATTCCAATTGTGACCTGCTTTAAAATAGCAAGTCATAATTAAAATAGACCCATTTGAATCAGTGGAACCTGTGGAAGAGTTGACTCATGAAATCCCAGTTATTCACTGGGCCTCCTCAAGTGCAA
Organism: Intellagama lesueurii; assembly: GCA_037013535.1. NCBI lineage: Eukaryota > Metazoa > Chordata > Lepidosauria > Squamata > Agamidae > Intellagama > Intellagama lesueurii. The sequence goes on along the minus strand of JBAJHW010000003.1, from coordinate 188,060,770 downwards.
TTTACTATGCTAAAGAACAGGATTTTGGCCGTGGCATTTCATAATACCCCAAATCTGCTACTTGAAACAGATACCTCACTTATTCTACCAATATTGCAATCATTGTTGGCTATTTCACATCATGGCTGCATGCATGAGATGATGATGATCATCATCAACATCTTCTTCAAACTGTAGACCTGCAAGGGCCCCCATGGAGTCCAACCCTGTCAAGGAGACGCCGTGGGGAATCGAACTCCCATCCTCTGGCTCTGTAGCTAGATACCTAAACCACTGAACTAAAAGTTTTCCAAAATAATCAAAAATCTGTGTTGGTTGCATTTTATGTATTTCCATTTCTCCCACAAGTTACAGTACATCAGAGAGATGTTTTCGCTATATTATTTAGAGGGCACTGAAGACAGCATTGAGTGACATGCTCTTGCTGCTGCACAGATACCTGTAAAAGAGAACATTGTTACAGGAAAGCAGCAGGGCGACAATATGACTGACCTTCCCTTTAATAGCTATGATTAGTTCCTCTTTACAAATTTGAGTGTGAGTAACATTGGTATGGCCTTGGAGTTCAAAACGAAGCAGGGCAAAGGCTAATAGAGTTTTGTCAAGAGAACAAGCTGGTCATCACAAACACTATTTTCCAACAACACAAGAGGCGACTGTACACATGGACATCACCAGATGGGCAAAAACCGAAATCAGATTGATTATGTTCTCTGCAGCCAAAGATGGAGAAGCTCTATACAGTCAGCAAAAACAAGACCTGGAGCTGATTGTGGCTCTGATCATCAGCTTCTTATAGCAAAACTCAAGCTTAAACTGAAGAAAGTAGGAAAAACCACTGGGCTAGTCAGGTATAATCTAAACCAAATCCCTTATGAATACACAGTGGAAGTGAAGAACAGATTTAAGGAACTCGATTTGGTGGACAGATTGCCTGAAGAACTATGGACGGAGGCTCGTAACATTGTACAGGGGGCAGCAACAAAAACCATCCCAAAGAAAAGGAAATGCAAGAAAGCAAAGTGGATGTCCAACGAGGCCTTACAAATAGCAAAGAAGAGAAGGGAAACCAAATGCAAGGGACATAGGGAAAGTTACAGAAAATTGAATGCTGACTTCCAAAGAATAGCAAGGAGAGACAAGAGGGCCTTCTTAAATGAACAGTGCAAAGATATAGAGGAAAATAATAGAAAGGGAAAAACCAGAGATCTGTTCAAGAAAATTGGAGATATTAAAGGAACCTTTTGTGCAAAGATGGACATGATAAAGGACAAAAATGGGAGGGACCTAACAGAAGCAGAAGACATCAAGAAGAGGTGGCAAGAATACACAGAGGAATTATACCAGAAAGATCTGGATGTCTTTAAAAGACGCCTGCTTCTTGGGAGGAAAGCGATGACAAACCTAGACAGCATCTTAAAAAGCAGAGACATCACCTTGCCAACAAAGGTCCGCATAGTCAAAGCTATGGTTTTTCCAGTAGCGATGTATGGAAGTGAGAGCTGGACCATAAAGAAGGCTGACCACCGAAGAATTGATGCTTTTGAATTGTGGTGCTGGAGGAGGCTCTTGAGAGTCCCCTGGACTGCAAAGAGAACAAACCTATCCATTCTGAATGAAATCAACCCTGAGAGCTCACTGGAAGGACAGATCCTGAAGCTGAGGCTTCAATACTTTGGCCATCTCATGAGAAGAGAAGACTCCCTGGAAAAGACCCTGATGTTGGGAAAATGTGAAGGCAAGAGGAGAAGGGGATGACAGAGGATGAGATGGATGGACAGTGTCATCAATGCGACCAACATGAATTTGACCCAACTCCGGGAGGCAGTGGAAGAAAGGAGGGCCTTGGCATGCTCTGGTCCATGGCGTCACGAAGAGTCGGACACGACTTAACGACTAAACAACAACAACAACAAACATTGGTATCCTCAAGCAGGGCTTTATGTTTTCTGTTATATATTTTATGCATAATTGAACTTTTTAAATAATTGAATGTACTGTTTTGCAGCCTTTGACCAAAGGCTTTCTATTTAGTTTCTATTCATATTGCATTTTAATGGTTTTGCTAAATACTAAAGTTATCTGTCCTATTTAGCTGGAAATGGAAGTCTGGAAACATCTTTAAAAAAATTTCCAGCTCTCCATAGTAAATGCTTTCTAAAAGTAAGATTCATCTTAAAACAAATAAGTCTTTAAAGTGAATAGGCACTGATGGACAATGTAGATAAACAGTTTCACCTATAAGCATATTTATTAGCTTGATTGTGGGTTGCTTGCTGGGAGTTTCATCTGACTAGGCTTTTGAATTCCTGAAACTTTTGAATCCAGGGGGAGTATTTTTCCCTGCCTCTGTAGCAGAAGCATGACAACTGGAATTTCTTTTTATCAGAAAGCTAATACCCTGTTTTCCCAAAAATAAGACCTAACCTGAAAATAAGCCCTAGTATGATTTTTCAGGATGCTCGTAATATAAGCCCTACCCCAAAAATAAGCCCCAGTTAAGTGAAACCCCGCCCTCCACCATTGTGCAGCATTGTGCAGCAACCAGAAGAAGATAACATGGCTGTATTTGAATAAATGTAGATTGTTGTACATGAAAATAAAATAAAACATCCCCTGAAAATAAGCCCTAATGCATTTTTGGAGCAAAAATTAATATAAGACCCTGTCTTATTTTCAGGGAAACACTGTAAGAATGTACATTCAGGTATAAATGTAACATTCCTGATTATAATTTCCTTTGGAGCTACTTTTATTACATGGCTATATTGTACTCTGGCATTCCTTGGGAGAGTCCTTATTTCTTTCCTTAAACTGACCCTAGAGGTTTACAATGTAAGCCAATTACATTATGCCCTGTTGATTGCCCCAACTTTATACTATGACTCAACCTACTCAAAATTAGTAGCAGTCACCACCTCTTAAATTAACAGATCAGAAAAGTTGTCAAGCTCTGATTGAGGTACTAAGTAACCATTTGGTCAAATTCCCAGTGCTCAGCTCCCTGAAAAGCTGAACACTTCCCTGTTCTGTAGATGAGCAGAAAGTAGAACTACATTTTACTTTAAAGATACAACTTCTAGTTATGTCTTTTAATCTTTTTTACTATAAAGTAAGTGCAGGGAACTTGATCTTTGTGGGGACTTTAGCATAATATGGAGTATAATGTAGTAGTTCAAACTGTTTTTCTTTAGTGAAAAACAGTTTTTTAAAAATGCAGAAAATAATAATTAAGCTGTATGTGTGTATTTTATAGAGTTCAGCAGTAGTTTGTAAGTTTTGTTAAACTTGCAGTCAGTTGTTTAGTAGACTTGGAGAAAGCTCCACCTAGTGGAAAACATCCCAAACACTTTATGTTTGTTTCACCTGAAATCAGAAGAAATATTAGTTATAATAATATGCAACATGTACTACTGATTTAAATATTATTTATCATAGTTGATTCCTGTTCCCTCTGTGGACAATCTAGTTGGCTAAATGCTCTTCCCACTTTGGAACACTGGACTTGTCAGCATACGCTGGCCCTCAAAATTATAGTTTTGGTATACTGTGATGTTATTATACATGGTAGGGATATTTAAAAGCTTCTGGATGTCTCCTTTTGTTGGGGAAGCTTAAGAACCTTATCACATGAAGCAAAAGTTCCCCACTTCTAATGATACTTTCCATACCTCCATATGTACAGAATCGCGGTCATGTGGTATATACACCACAGCAATCATTCCAATGTGTTTTAATGTTACCAGTTCATTTTCTCCTATTTGAATTGTTATGGCTGGCTACACCGTGGTACCAATTTATTTGCTTTCTTGTTTTCTGGGGCACTTCAGCCCCTTACTTTAATTTTTTTTCCCCCTGATACATTAATATGTTGGGAAGGGGTTCCTGTTTGGTAAAATTTCCTTTGATGTGCTGGCACTTCTGGAAGAACTGCATTGCACCCACCTGGCACCCCCATCCAGGGCTGTGTTGCTTGCCAGACAGTAGGTGGAGTGATGCAACACCTACCAGTGCCCTGGCCATTAACCTAAGTTTACCTACATATTGACATACGGGCCACAATTTTTTTAAAAAAAAAAATATAGAAGGGCAGCTGCACAGTAGTAATGGTGACTGCCTTCCCCGGTGACTTGGCTTCAGAAAAGGATCTATAGGGTTGTCATACCACTAAGGAATATATTGTTCCACCATTGGAACAAAATAACAGAAGCCTCCCAGTGAGGGGGAAATAAACTGCAGTTACACTGCTGACCGGGTAAATGTTTTGATAATGGCTGTGTGATGTGTGACCGAAAATCTCTACAACAATCTAACAAGGGTATAACTAGGGAACATTTGCCTTGTGTGATAATGCTGTAAATGAATGGACTGGAGAATCTGAAGAGAGAATTGGCAGAAAGGCATACTTAGTTAGCCCTTCTCACATTGACTGATTCTTACCTACAACACTGATCCCTTCTCAGATGAAATAAAAAATTTTGAGTTCAAGCTCTCCATTCTTTCCAGATCTTGTGCTGTTAATGTGCATCAGCATAATACATTTTGAGAACTGTAGTATGTAGCAGGTTAATATGCATAATGGGCTTACGCATCACTGTGTTACTTACATCTGGTTGATTGCCTATTTACGGGTAATGGTGTTGATTATGTAGCTGGAAGGGCTGGCTATAGTGTGAATGCCTAATGCTAAAGATTAAGAGCTATGGGATGTTACAGTTTCTTCAAAAAGTAAATGCTTATGCTCACCCACATCAGGAGATAACACAGAAATAACAGCTTAGATCATTATTTATATAGATCCTGCAGAAATGAAACATATATGAATTCATAAGCAATCTCAGTTTAAATACTGAAAATATTAAGTCTGTAAGCCACATAGGCCTGGTATGTGTATGGATTAGAGATGGAGATATTTGTATTTGTGTACGAATACGAATACCCCTGTACAGCTGGAGTTGACGATGGTCCGGTCCCTGAGGCCAGGCCGTCCACTCACGCGTCCACCGCCAGCCCCGCTCTTCCTTCCAGTTGCTATGGAGTACCCGGTCGGCTAGCCACTCGTCAGCCTTGCAGGGAGACTCATCTTCCCTCCTTCTGCCAGGAGTGGATAGTTGACCACGAGTTCTGGAGCAACTGGATGGAAAAGTGGGGCCGGTGGCGGCAGACGTGTGAGTGGACCCTCGTTAACTCCAGCTGTGTGGGGGTATTCGCATACGAATATGAATACCCACATCTCTAGTATGGATCTCAACTTTTAACCAGACCATCCTTAGTGTAAAGCAAGGGAGATACACTATGTTTGCTTAGCATGTAGCCTTTAACTGAAAGAAAGCCCATAGAAATAAAACTAAAAGAATAACTTGGGTTTTCCGGAAATGAGCAAGGAGTATCTACAAATGTATTTTAAAGGAAAATCTCCTGTTAACCAATTTTTGCGCAGTGTTCTTGTGCTAGGGCCAGTTATGTACACTGTGTTTGGATCCTTAGACAAGTCAATTTGAGGAAGTTTGCAAAAAAAAAAAAGTGTGTTCTGTGCCCTCTTACCCTGCTTCTCCCTGTCTTGGAGGCACATATCCCACAAACCTCCCCGGAGGAATGGAGGGGGCTCCTGAATATGTGGAATGAATCACAGATGCCTGTAGGAATGGAACTGTCATGTTGTGAACTTTCTTAATGCAATTTTATGCATGTCTTATTCAGATGTAAGACACAATTATTTCAATGAGACTTACTCCTAAGCCTGTCTACTCTGCTGTTACGTCTGAAAGCAACTAGATCTGGAAGCATGGGAGTGACCTGCCTTCATTGTTCCTGTTCCCCACAGAAGTCAGGCAGACCTTCACACATTCACAGCAAGGGTCACGAAGTTCTGCAGTGGGATTTATAAAGGATGTTCTGCTAAACACCCAGTTTCCATGATTGGGAGATGTAATAAGGCGGTGTTCCTGCTCATGAAAACATATCATAGCATGTTTAGTAGACCACAAAAGACCCACTGGAGACCGATGTGAGTGCATGAAGGTGTGCCTGACTTCATGTTGGGTTGGGGACATGGGAGTAGGAATTATGTGCATTTCTCTGTCCTGTCATGCTTCAAACCATATCTGTTTTCTAGCTGTAATACCTGAATTATTCTCAAAGCTGTTTTTTATAGGATTACAGCTTAACTAAAGTTATTTTAAGTCCCAAACCAAAATTCGTAAACTCTTATTTGTAATATAAATCTGAAGTATGGTAGGGGGATATTTAGAAGGAATCGGCATATTAGGAGAGCTATTTCTGCACTACCGATTATCTGCATCCTGCTCCCAGTCTCTTTCTCCATTTTTCATTAAGTGAGCCCCTTGTCTAGCAGAAACTAGATGAAAAAGTACTTGAGGAAGAGTTGATATACAGGTTGCAGGGAATGATCTGCATATTAGGCAGACATTATTTTCTAGTGTGTATAGTTCTACTCCCACAGACAACCATCCATCAGATATACTTTGATTTGCCTGCATTGGCAAGGGGTTGGTCTCAATCACCTTATAGGTACCTTCCAACTTCATTATTCTGTGATTTATTCCTAGACCTCCCTCTCCGTCACAACACTAACTGCACTTATCCCTTCTGTGCCCAAATACAATGCAGTTAGGAAGGCCATATACCAGATTTACACTTCCCTTGTCCATTAGAATGGGTAAACAATTGGCTGTTCTCAGCTTCACACCCCTCTAGTGGGGCAAACCTAGTTACTGGTGGTTCTGTCTGGTTCTTGGGTTCACAGTTTTATTTGTGGCTTCTGCTGTTCTAGAGATTCTTGCAGTGCTGTTTTTTCATTTGATTTTCCAGCTGGAGAACGTTCATTCCCCCCCCCCCCCCCATTTAACTCCATACTTCCACCCTAATCCAGTACACTGCTGCATAGTGGCTGCAGCTGAGCTTGTTTGTGCTGTCCTGCTTGATTTTCTGGATAAGTTAGACCCCTTTTCCTGGTTTTCCACATGCAGGATGGGGACCACCCAGGTACAGTGGACATTATGAACACAATAGAGGCTACCAATGAACCACCTAAGTTAAATATCAGTAGTGCTGATACTTGTGTTGTAGAAGCATTTATTAAGGATGCTTCTATGACCAACCATTCGTTTAAGATTATTTTGACTAATAGATTTTAGTGGACCTAATCATTCATTTTGCAAAATGCTTTGTTTTGTTTTTAATCGTATAGGCACATGTCTTTTCCTTGGGAGCCACACTAAAAGCAGTGATTGAGTATGTGACAGAGATGGAAACAGAGTCAGAATTTAGCCAGGATCTACATACTCTGCTTAAACAAATGCAGGAAGAAAATCCCAAAGAGAGGCCAGATATTGAGGTAAAATTTTATGGTGGTATCTTGGCAGTTATAGAATTCTTTCCTATCATACTCTCTGATCCTGAATTGCCACCTTAAACAGAAAAAATACTTCATTCCTCTCTTCATTAACATTTTAGAAGACAATTCCTTGACACCAAATGTGGGTAATGTAAAACTGCAGGTGGAGGGCCTATGGTTGATCCAGGTAAGCGCATAAAATCTCTATACATGAGACACACACAATTTTCCATTGCACTGTGCATAACGCTGATGGTCCTTGTGATGTAGCGATTAGAGAGTTGGGCAAGGATGCAGGATGTCTGGGTTAAAATCTCCACTCAGCCATGAAGCTGAATGGGTGGTTGTCAACTGAAACTGCAATTTGGCTGACTTGTTCCATTTGGCTTAAATACTTCTGTTGTAGAATCAAAGCCAAAATATAAATCTTTGGAGAACAACTTGCAAATGTTTGGCAACATGTATGTCTGTTTAATTACACTTTAGGAATTAAAGCTAATTTGGTTGTGAAGAGATAATATGTTTTTTATCATTGGAACTTGGTTCAGTGTATTAGTGTACCAAGCACCCATTTAGAGCATTTAGTGAAGGATGGCTGCTGACTTCACTGTTCATTCAAAAAATATGGACAGAATTTAACTAAAACTTAATAATAGAAAAAATAGGCAAGATGGATAAGGTAATTAATATTGCAGTTAGGTATTAATTGTATTTTTCAATTTTCCATATTGTGGACATTTTGAAATTTTGTGCTTAATTAATCTCTAATAAATCAAGTAGAAAGGCTAACAGTAGGGAAATTGTTGCCATTCCTTAATGGCTTACTTTACAAATGCAAAATGCTGAAGTTTCCTAGGTAATACTAATCTCTTCTATGAGCTTGAAAACATGCCTTGCATGAAAACTGCATTGTTATTAAATGCTTTACTATACACTTGGTGTTATAGGCTGTCATATCGTTGTGCAAAGAGAAACTCAAACTTTCATCCTCAAATGATATCTGTCGGCACCTCTCTGCTGTTGGAAGGAGAATACTTTCAATTGAATCATGTGGTAGCATTCAAGGTATACCTTATGTACCATAGCACATTTCTGTAAGGAAATCAAGAATGTCTTTTATGGCTTGAGATACAGAACGTGAATGAATATAACTTGGAGAAATGTCTCAATCTCCTACTATTGAGTAAAAGATTATACTGAAATAAATTGTGTGCCCTCTTCTACTGAAAGTGAATTTTTATGCCCCCTACCATTTTATAGTTAATGTTTTGAAAGATTTGTATTTTTCCAGACATGAATCCTTATGCTACAAAGCGTTTAGGATGGAGCAGAACTGCTATACCCATGCAGTGTCCTAGCCATTTGTGAGGCTGTTGTAGTGAGAACAGTATGTGTAGCCAAATAATGCCTAACCTATAGATACCTATCATTCCACGTAGTGGAGGGAAGAGTTTGGCTCAAATGCCTTAAAGCCACTGTTTCACATACTTTTGATAGCCATTTCCTTTGTAATGATATTTCAGCTATATAGATACATCTAATAGCAATATCCACTGGGTTTTTTCCCCTTTGGGGAAAGGAAACACAGAAGAAAAACATTGCAAGTATTTTCAATAACAGCCTGTATTTTTGTGTCCAGACAGTTGTGATAACTTGTGGAATGGAGAGGTCTACAAGAGGATTTCACTTTATGAACAACCCAAAGAGGAAGACATAAGAGAGAATTCATCTCCAGAAGGTGAGGAAACTGATGGCAGTAGAAATTCAAGCGTGTACAGCACAAATGAGCAAAACAATGGTACAAGCAAAATGAAAATCAACTTAGCGAATGAAAGATTTTGCTGTCAACAGAATTGCTGGCTACAAACTCAGGTTACTAAATGTGTCACAGAAAACAGCAGTGCAAAAACAGAGACAAAGCCACACAGAAGTGAATCAGGAAGAGATCTCTTCAAGAAAAACTGTTTGAAGAAAGTAAAAACCTTTCTGACACTACCATTTGAGTTTGAGACAAACCAAGGAACGTTCTTTCCCTTTACAAAACAAAATGGATCACTAACAAGAAAATATAACCAGTTGCAACCCAGACCGTTATCTGCAATGGGTAATAAAGAGCATAGTGCTTTAAGTCAATGTGGTAGAAGTAATCAACCTGGATCAAATGTAGCTGATTTCCAAGGACCAAATAACAGTTTAGAGGAGTTGAGTCCAGAAGCAACTTGCCTTTATGGATGCCACATGGCAGTCTGTGATGAAAAAAAAGCAGATATTCCTTCATTTAGTCATATGGTTTCTGAACCTTTAGACAACTGCAAACCAAATGAGTCAAGAATACAAGAAAACTATGAAACATGGGAATATTCTTGTGAAAATACTCCAAGCTTGAATGAAGACTTTTTGTTACATGCTAACCAGAGGTCTACAGAACTTAATGAAAATGGATGTCATTCAGACATTATAAGTTTTCCAGAAGAAAATTGCAGCAGAAGAAATGGCTACTGTATTGAAGATATACCATATGAAAGCAGGGAATCAGAAATGAAAAATAATGAGCAGGTAGGAGAAACAAAACCTTCATTTTAAAGATTTTTGTAATTGTGTGACATAGAAGCAGCGTAATTTCCATGTAGTAAACTATTACTTCTTTCAAGGTGTTGTAGCTGGTGTCTAAACAGTTATAGCTGTTCATGTGTTCTAATGCCCAACAGGAATTAGCTTAGTGTTCTTTTTTTAATTAACAATGATTTTATGTTGTTGGTGAACCTTTGTTTGTAACAGTTCGGTAATTTTGGTTGAAATGTTACTACTACAGCTTTAAACTGCATCATATCTTGTCACTATAAAATAAAGGCAATAATCTGGATGTAGGAATTACCTTGAATTCTTTCCACAGTCTGTTTTGTAGGAATCAATACCTTGGGGTTGATTGTATTTGCGTAGAGTGCCTTCCTATGCAGTTGAGTGATTTTTCTCCATACCAGTAGAGACTGCCACAAAAAGGTTTATGAGAAAAATGTGCCTACAGTAGGGGCTGACTCTATGTGAATGGCTTGTCTGGTGATAACAGCTGCCATATGGAAGGCTTTAAAGCAGACTTTTATTCAGCTGCTGTAAAGTACTAAGTCAAGTCATTAATTTACATATTTATTAAAGATATATTCATTATTTTCCTTCTTATCACAAGCCACATTACACTGTTAAAAGTTTCCAAATACACGAAGGGTATGTTCTTTGTTCAGTTTGGCTAAAACAGGAGAAATTTCCTTCATGTGGTCAGCTAAGACATTTAAGGCTGAAGTTCTATTATATAACTTAGGGACTGACAAAGTTACTTTTCCAACATATGTATTATTTGTGTCTGTGTGCTACACTTGGATGAGGAAAAGTTTTGATACAGAATAAGTGTGATTTTTGCATAAGGGAGAACTGTGAATTACTTTGATGTGTTCTTTTCTTCCCTCCTCACTAATTTTATGCAAGTCCATACCCAAGAAGTGTGTAGTTGGCAAAAACTGTATTTTGGGTGGCAAGGCTTTGGAAAAATTTATTAACATCTTGTTGTTCCAAATGAACTTCTAAGAGATAGGAGCAAAAATGGGGAAAGTTACTCTTCCAGCTACAAAAGCCAGAATATCTTACTTAACTAGCTTTGCTGGTTGAGGTATTCTGCGAGTTGTAGTAGAAAACATATATTTTCCTGTCTTGGCTTTCTGGAGACCACTGCATGTCAGTAGGGACTTGAGTTCACCATATAAGCATTGGGCCCCAGTGCATCTGCGCTTTAATTGTTGTCTTAACCATCACTAATTTTTTCATCTAGAACAGTTGGAATCATTTGATCTCTTTCTCTGGGTATTGAGATTCTGTAGATCATCTTGTCCGTATTGAAAGAGGATGTTCTTCAGATTTGTCATACATTTTTATAAGGAAAGAGTGCCAGGAAAGGTGAAATGACAATATACCAACATTTCTTAAAAATAATGCTACCTTCTACTGAATATACATTGTGATCCAAGTAACTTTGAGCAGTTCCATATGCAGAGGGTATGAATGTAAATATGTCTTGATGTCAATGGGACCTCTCTTGTTCTCTTTACTGCACTGCTTCCCAACCTTGGGTCCCCAGATGTTCTTGGACTATAGCTACTAGAAATCTTTGCCAGCATAGCTAATGGTGAGAGCTTCTGTGAGTTTTAGTCCAAGAACATCTGAGGACCCAAGGGTGGGAACCATCACTTTAGTGTTACAGATGCCTTTGAAAATTTACCGTTAGCAACTATTTTCTTAGCACTGGGAGAAAGGAGGAGGCCCCTGCTTACTTCAGTTCTATTTAGCATTCTCTTCAGAATCTGTTCTGTTGGTTTAAATGTCCTCTTCTGTTGCAGAAGTAAGGCTTGTCTGCACTAGTTCTTTGGTAGTTAATATGTCTCCATTAATGTTGTAGTCCTGTTTCCTTTGCTTTCCTTAAATGTATGTTTGTAAAACTGTTGCCTTCTGGTTTCATAACTATATTGTCACGCTTTTAAAAAATCTTATTCTTTGCAATTCACAAATAAACATTTTCTTAATTCAGGCGTGACTGGGTCTTTTTTCCTAACCCACTTAATTCCAGTCATGGTGCTTCATCTCTTTTTATGCAGTTGCTGTGCCTTTCATACTGGAAAGTTGCAGCTTGTGTTTTCTTTATATCTGTTGCTTTGTGCTGGTAGCCTAGACCTTTCAATTAGAAGTGAGGTGAAAACTGATTCAGCAAATGTATTCACCTGAGTACACTGAAAGGTTGTAAAATCAGTTCTGTATTTTCCAGGGATCTCTGATGAGAGGCTTTCAGAGCACCTTAGAAGTGTTTATGGATTGACCCTGTTTGGAAAGAGGATTGACAGAAACAACAAATAGTATTGTTGTTTTTTTAATGTCCACTTGAGAACTGTGTGGGTTCTTTTAAGGAGGACCTTTATTGTTAAAGAACAACAGCAACTACTACTACTACTACTACTATTACTATCTGCTGTCAAGTCAGTTTTGACTTACAGTGACCCTTTCCAGTGTTTTCTAGATAAAGAGTACTCAGAAAAGGTTTACCGTTCCCTTCTTCTTGGGGAGCCTTGGAGTTGTGCCCCCTTGCCCAAGGCTACACAGACTCTCTCTTCTCCTTGGATGCACAGTGTGGAATCAAACTTCCAACCTCTAGCTTCACAGCCAGATATGTAACTTACTGAGCAATCCTGCCAGCATAAATTATGCATATGATGTATTTTATTTACCATCAAATGTGTACATCTAGCATGGTATTGTTGCTTTTGAATGTTAGGAGCTCTCTAGAATATCAGGCAGAAATCTTTCTTAAAACTCACTGCTCACACAACACCTTTATGAGGACCAAACAAAATGTCACAAGTAGTGAATAAGCTTTAGAGTTTACTGGTACCCTTTAATCCACGATATTAGGTAGAACCTGTGTGCAAACAAAAGTGTGTTTGTTTTTATGTTGGCCAAAGGGCCTCTTCTTCCCATCCTGGTATTGTATGTTATCTTACTTGACTATTGAAAATTAATTATATTTCCATGGGCAAGATCGAATGTTGGGCTTCTGCTGGCAGGAATGAGCAGACTTCTCACTGCAGGCCACTGTGCACCTCCAAAAAACAGATTTGGGAGGGGCTGAGATAATCAATCACTGCAAGGAGCTGCAAAGGATAGGCAAAGTGTGATAATGGATTTAAGCCTGAGGCCCAAATGCACGTGTGAAGATAATGCATGAAAATATAACCTTCCTTGCTGAGCTGTGGAGTTAAAGTAGAAGCGTACATGTATCTGGTTTTGGACTACAGTTCCTACAGTTGTAGAAGTTGTGGTCCAAATACACAAATATGTACAGGTTATTTAAAGTAGAAATGGCCATCTTTTGTGGAAATGAACAAAGCAAATAGACTCAAAAGGGAAGTAACAGGAAAGACAATTTTTTAAAAAAAACTTAAAACCCAGCTGTTGGTTTTGGTGTTACTGCTTTGTGTCCCCATAAAATACAGTGTATTAAGCTGAGCTGTAAAGGGATACCTTAATAAGAACAAAACAAAGTGTTCTGTTTATATACCATTCCATAGTGCTTAAAGCTCTCTCTGGGCAATTAACTATTTAATTATGCAGGTCACACATTGCACCCCTCCCCCCAGCAAGCTGGGCACTCAATTTACCAACTTCAGAAAGATGGAAGATTGAGTCAATCTCAAGTCCTGAGCCTGGGATCGAACTCGGGTCATGAACAGAGTCTTCACTGCAGTAAAGCAGTTTAAACCATTATGCCATGAGGCTAGTAAGTGAGGGTGAAGTGCTTCCACCTGTCTTTATAATTACATACAATGATACCTGGAATGTAGATAGTGATGGAGCAGGAAAGACTGGTGTTCATCCATTGCCCCAGTAAGAATTTGCTGTAATATTCAGCTGTACTCAGTAACTTCTTACAAGAAGCTGCTTAGTAATTACCTCTGTATGGGCATGTTATATCTTGGTGCACTATGTAATAGCTCTAACCACTGTACAGTTATTATGACTAATGAGAGCTTTCCATGTTATCTCCTCAATGGAAATACAGTAAATGCTAGAAATTGTGCTTTATTGTTGTCGTCTTTCTAGCAACCTTTTATTATGGCTGTTATTTCACCGGTGGTGCAACTGCACCTTTCAGTCCTGCAACTTTCTGAAAACATATACCTTTAATCCAAATTGACAATTTACGTAGGCAATCTAAGGTGAAAACTAAAGTTTTCTAAATCACTTTTTTCTAAACTGACTTGGATTGGTGAGACGTAACTGATCTTGGGATGTGTTTCCTAGCAGAAACCTTTGAGCAACTCACCTACAGAATATGGTTTATCCTTTACTTTCAAAAACAATTTCCATAAGATTCATTATTTTATTTCAAAATTTTCTGTCCCTTGTTCAAAGTTGTTATGTTAGATGTTATCTTTAGTGAGAGCTTACCATTTTATGTGCTTAATGTTAAATTCCTTCAAACTTTTCTTCAGTGTGTTCTTAAATTGTTTCCTTTGTCCACCATGCAATCAAGCACCTGCAACAAGCTTTCCATTAATAATATGCCTTGGAAGATGGTTGTTTGACATCCTGACTACTACCCCATGAAATTGTTGTTGTTTCAGGATTGTAAAAATGGTTATCATCTGTGCTTGTTCCTGTACATGGGAGTCAGGAACGTTGGTGTCCTGCATTTGATATTGAGAATTGTCCAAAGACAGAAAAGATGAATGTTATTGAGTTTTCTTGCATAGTGTTCATAGATAGTCCAAGTATCTATCCAGAAAGCAGGGAGGACAGAACAACAGGTTTATGCATATTCAGCCTAATGTATAGATTGATTCCACTTCAATTCCACAGAGAGGATAGAATTCTTCCAAAGACAGAGCTAGGTTTTGAGATTTGTAAGGTCATTTCATCATGGATGGGAACACAGAGGGAAACAGTGTTCCCAAGAACTGACCTACTATAGAAACAAGGTGTTCATATACCTTCAGAACTGATTACTAATAAGGTACACCAGGAGCAGGTTGATCTTTCGGCTGAAATAGATAAATACCAAGGATGGGGACGAACCACCAAAATGGTGGTTCGTCGTGGTTTGTCAAGCTGGACAGACCACAAACCACGAATTTCCCCTGGGTTTTCTGATGAACCTCAAATTGGTGTGTCAGGGTTTTAAAAGACAGCCCATCGCTGTCTTTTTTTTTAAAAAAGCTGAGCCCCCTGCCTGCCCCCTTTGTCTCCCTACCTTGTCCTGCCGCCACCGCCTCCTCGTCCTTTGCCAAAATGGAGGCTAAGCTGCTGGAATGGAAATCACCATTCCGGCAGGCTAGCCTGCTCTCTCTGATTCTGCATGTGCCGATCAGCTGTTTGATGCGTGCAGAGGCAGAGGGAGCCAGCTGGAACAGTTCCGGCCAGCTAGCCTGCTGTCTCTGACTGCATATGCTAAACAGCTGATTGATATGTGCAGAGGCAGAGATAGCCATCTGGAACTGTTCTTACCGGCTAGCCTTCTCTCTCTGACTCTGTGTGCTCCGAACACTTGATGGGTGCTCACAGAAGCAGAGAGAGCAGGCTGGCCTGCCGGAACAGCAGTTTACATTGTGGCAGCCTAGCTTCCATTCCGACGGAGGAGGAGGAGGCGGCAGGACAAGGTAGGGAGGCGATGGGGGCAATGGAAAGGGGGCTGGGGGCAGGCTGTGGGGGCAGAGAGACTGAGCCTGCTGAACAGTTGTTCCAGCAGCCTAGTTTGCTCTATGGGCTCAACAAAGAGACAGATAAAAAGGTTAAATATTCGTCACTTCATATTCATCAGGGCCTCCAAATTGACAAATACGAAGCGATGAATATTACACAAATCAGCTATTTCTGACAAATATCGCAATTTGTTTTTTTATTTGTCCCTATGTCTAATCAATATTTCTTTCCATATCCAGCAGTCTGATTGCATTAAGAGTGCAGTCTTTGGCAAACAGGAATTCACACACTCTGCAGAATGAGACTATAGTTATAGCCTGCAGGTGCCACAGATTAAACAGATTTCCATCAGTACGATATAAAAGGTTAACACTAAGGTTTTTCCCCCCTCCATCAGTGTCCCAGATCATTGCAGAAAATACAAGACTGAAGAATGTTAGAGGAAGAACACAGCCTTGTTTTACACCATTCCTAATGGGAAAGAAATCAGAGAGGATATAGTTGTTGATGATATGAGCTTGCATACCATCATGGAATTCTTGTGAATTTCTCAGGACATCCAGATTTCTCCATGATTTCCCAATAGATCTTCCCTGCACACTTTCAAAAGCTTTAGTCAGATCTATAAATTTTGTGTTGAAACTGACATGCTGCTCTTGACACTTTCCTTGCAGCTGTCAGGTAGCAAATATCATATCAGCAGCTCCTTATTCCTTTTGGAAGCCCCATTGAATTTCTGGTAAGAGGTGTCTTTCCAGGTGCCCTATGAGGAAAATTGAGAATTTTTCCAGTAGTATTACCAGGGTGCTTCCAGAAGAAGAAAGTGATAAAGCACTTCTGAGTACTCTCTACCTGGGAAAACTCTGAAAAGGGTCACCATCAATGTTTCTTCTAAGCTGCACATGTGCAGACCTCCATTGGGGCTATGCACCAGCAACTGGTGTTGATATGCTTTTAGCATGTAACTCCCTGTTACAGCAGCTTCACTGCTACTGGTCCATATCTTGATCCAATTCAGAGTTCTGGTTATGACCTTGAGTCCAGGCTGTCTGGCTTGTATGCCCCCATGTAATCCTCCTCGGGATCTAAAATGGAATGGAATGCCCTCCCCTGTGAGGTTAGGCTGGCCTCCTCTCTCCTCTGTTTTTGATGACAATTCAAAATATGTTTGTTCTCACAGGCTTTTAAAATAATAACTAAACATAGTTGTTCTATGTCTGCTGTCGTTATAGCCTTTTGGACTTCTGCTTCTCTGCAAGGCAAGGAACGTCTGATTCTGTGTCGTTCCACTTTTCCTGCTGAACTTCAGCATATTGGATCTCTGCTTCTCTGCTTGCTTCCGTCTCCTGGTGTCTGTTGTCAGTAACGGACTGGATGAGGGCTAACAAATTGAAACTTAATCCAGACAAGACAGAGGTGGTCCTGGTCAGTTAAGTTACAAGGCAAATTGGGATAGGGGTTCAGCCTGTACTGTGGATGGAGTTACACTCCCCCTGAAAAATCAGGTGGGCAACTTGAGTGTGCCCCTGGACTCGACTCTGATTTTACATGCACAGTTTCAGTGGTGGCCAGGTACATTTGCACAAGTAAAGCTGGTACACCAGCTGCACCCTTTCCTGGATATGTTTGATCTGGTCACAGTAACACATGCCTTAGTTACATCCTGTCTGGATTACTGCAACACACTCTACATGGGGCTATCTGTGAACAATGTTCAGAAACTTCAAAATGTTACAGCCAGACTGCTGAGTGGTGCTGGTTATAGGGAGCATATATCTCCCTTATTACAACTGTTTCACTGTCGGCTGGTCTGTTTCCAGGACTGATTCAATGGTGGTTAGAGATGGGCACGAACCATAGTTCATCTCAGTTTGGCACCACACCCATACAGTGTTCCACGGGCACCATGCACTCCCCCTCTCCTGCCTCCTCTGCACACTTGGCCATTCCCTTGTCGATGTGCACTTCCTTTCCTCCCCAGTGCAATTGCCCACTCACAGATCGTAGTGCGCACTTCCCTCCTCCGCCTCCTCCAGCGGCCACCTACTGAGACAAGAAGGTGGGGCAGGGAAGCCCGCAGCGTTGCCTTTGAGTGGGGAGGCACCGGAGTAGTTGAAGAGGGAAGCGTGCACTGCAATCCATGAATGGACAATCATACTGGGGAGGTGGTGGAAGGAAGCATGCTTTGGCTGGGGAATAGGCGCGCATGCAGAGGAGGCAGGGGAGGGGAGTGCATGGCATCCACGGAACACCTGTGTGGATGTGACACTGAACCAGGCTGAACCACTCAACTGCTGTTCATGCCCATCTCTAATGCTGGTTATTACCTATAAAGCCCTCTACAGCTTGGGACCAGGCTATTTGAAGAACCATATCACACCATATGAACCTTCTTGGATTTAAATATCTTCTGAGGAGAGATAACTGAACATGGAGTGCAGTGGTTGAACAGGATTTCTTAAGTGTCTGATCTTGCTCTATTAATATGATGAACGTATTGCTGACTTGGTGGGTTTGTTTGACTTTCTGTCAGATCCATAATGGACTCTTCCACTTAAGTCAGCCATGCCAGTCTTCTCATGCTGGGATAGCTTATCCCATAGAGTCACCAGGACTGAACCCATTGGTTTACCCACATCTGGTTCAGTCCACCTTTTGTACCAGGATGTGGCTGCTGCACATGCTATATCTGCTTGGAGCCATAGATGACAGCTGACTGCCAGATGAGGCTAGCAATGAAAGGGGAGCTCATAAAGAGTCAGACAGTTACACAGGCACCCCATACACCCCTCACCAACTGTAGTATGCAAGACTAATATCTTCAACGGATAGGCTTAAATAGCAACCCCTTATGTGTAGATTTGGAATTCTGGATAGAAGTAGCTTCAGGAAATGGGTCTAATGTTTACAGTCAGCATGAAGTTAAGTGTTAACTCTTAACTAATTCCTTTGTTATATACACAGTGGTTTTCAATTTTTTCTTACCTAAAGCTATACAGTACAGACAAATTCTCTTTTCCTGACATTGATGTCTATGTATTTCTATATTTTGCAAAGAGAAAAACATTCTGCTTACCTTGAGCTAAGCCAGCTAAACAACATCATCCTTCCCCCAAATATGGATGATTCAGACAGGCTTACTTAAGATTTTGTAACTGTGGATAACATTGTACTTCAAAGCTGTTGTTTGATACTGTCTGAGCTTGTGTCCTTTTTGAGCTTTTTCACACAAATAATGATGTACTGTATAGGGAAATGCGGTGGCAAGTGGGATTATGTTGTAGAATTTACTGGGGATGAAAGTTAAAATACAAAATGGGTGCAGAAGTGTATTCATGTCTTGAATAAGGAGCGGAGATAGATCTGTGGCCTGTATATCTGTGCTTTTAGCATAGATCTAAATAGTAACTGATTCTATGATTCTAAATGAGGAAATCACCCTAATTTCCACCAGCCCTGGGCAAGTGATCTGTTTAGTCCTTCTCAAGAAATTGGAGTGGGGGGGAGAGAGAGATAGAAATGAAGTGATGGCACAAAGAGAGGAGGGGAGGCAGAGCTCCTTTGCCCTTCCTGTCCACTCACTGCCAAGATATGACAGATTGGCGCAGTGTGACCCTTAACAGAAAAATGGCTTGTTACCCTACGCTAAATGAAAGGTGTTCTGTAGAGACAAGCTACAAAATCAGTACTCTCCTATGATATGTTGCTGTGATTTCCTACCTTCAGCAGTATGTTTTTGAACTTATGGTTGGTAATCATAAAGAGCCTGAAAACATGTGAAACTACTGACTTAGTATCTGGTGCTGGAAACACTTAAGTATAAATAATACCTGTCTTTTTATGGAGAAGTAAACTATATCCAGCGAAGTTCACTGTTGTTGTCATTGTTTAGTAATGTGGATTGCAACCACCCCAGGAGAATCTTATCATATTATTTTTGCTTGTTCCACAAGAGAACTCTGAGTGATTACAATGTAATCAAATGTAACAAATGTACAAAGCACAGCTGCCAAAGTGGATCAGGTTTTAGAACTGGCAGCTTAGAGATGGCAGATATGGTTGTAGAGATTCTGATATGTTGCAAAGAATAAACCTAGGGTTTTGTTAAGGACACAAACACAATGTCTGTTCTCTCTGATTCTGTTCTCCTTTGCTAGGTTTAATGCTTATTTTAGAAGTTGAAGGTCCCTTTAAAATGCTGCTATATTTGGAGATTTTAAGTTATCTACAGTTGCTAACATTTGCTATTGAATTAAAGCCTCCTCACTGTTAGACCTCCCTTTCTCATAATCTCTTTAATGGCTAGCAAAGTTCCTCAGTAGGTTACCAGTTGTTTCTCTGCTACTTAAAAAAATACAAATAAAAAGTGACATTGCTGGGATTCTGAACTACTGAATAAAGTGGAAGAAAACAGGTAGAAAGTAATCCCTCTCCTTAAGTATTTTTAGGCCAATTTAAAGGTTCCCTTGACATTTAGTCCAGTCGTGTCCGACTCTAGGGCGTGGTGCTTATCCCCGTTTCCAAGCCATAGAGCCAGTGTTTGTCCGAAGACAGTTTCTGTGGTCACGTGGCCAGCGCGACTAGACACGGAACGCCGTTACCTTTCCACCGAGGTGGTACCTATTTATCTACTCGCATTTTTTACATGCTTTCAAACTGCTAGGTTGGCAGGAGTAGGCCAATTTAGCACATTATTATTTTATTTGTTATATACAGGGCTTGAAAAATTTTAGAATGTCTCACCAGTCAGTTAAAAATTTCACCAGTCAGCATGACCGGACTATAGCCTTGCAATTTATGTTTAAACTTAAATTTAAATTTAAACTAGGCACTTTCTACATAACAATGCGTACAAACTCAAAATAAATATACCCTCAGACTTGGGTTGCTTTTTACCTGCGTGCCTGTGGGGTCATGAAGCTTGTATTTTGAATGCCTTTCTTTTGAATGTCTCCAGCAAAAATAAAACTGAAAGCAAAGGTGCCCGGTCTCTTAAGGAGCCAGGTTGTTGGGTTGAAATTGGAAGCAGGGAATCTCCATATTCTCCAGCATGGGACTACTCTACATTCTCCTGCAGAGCTATATATCTATGTGCCGCTCGAACTCTCTTCTCGCGAAAAGAGGGCTGTTTTTCCTTTTGCAATGGGAAGGGGGAGGGGAGGACTGCAGGATCAGAGAGAGAGAGAGAGAGACGGACTGTGGGTAAGAAGGCAAGGAGGGAAAGAGCTGTGGCTTGTCAAGCAGTGTTTTTTCACTCATCACAGACTAGTGGACGAGTGGATTTTTCAAGCCCTGGTTATGTGTGTGTGTGTGTGTGTGTTTATATATATATATATATATATCCCACCTTTCTCCTTAAAAAAGACCCAAAGTGGCTGAATATTGATTGATATCCAGTAGTGACAACTCAAACAGGCCCTCTGAATCAACTGAACTTATGGAGAAGCTGACTCACCAAATCCCCACTGGTTCAGTGGGCCTACTTGAGTTGTGACTTATTACTGGATTTCAGCTATTATTTTTGTTCCAGCAACAGCTACATTGAGAACCTTGCAGATAGAGTGTGATCTTTCCCCAGATATTTATATACCTCTCTTTTCAGTTTTTTTTTGTATGCCATTAGGAAATAAACACTCTGATAGCTTTGACTCTTTAGAAAGCCACGAAATTCTATACAGATTTGGAGGAAACCAAATACCGGAGAAGTGATTATCTAGAGCTGAGGAATGTCCTCATAATGTATGCAACAACTATGTATTAAACTAAATTAAAGTGTCATTTTCAGTTGAGAACTGCTTTTCCTCTCTTAATTTTCCTTAACATTTTCTTTTCAGTGTGTTTTTCTGAAACATCTCTTAACACAGTATGGTAAACCACTGAAAGACTATGAGCTCTGGGCTTTATGCCATGAATGTTTACTTACTCTGGAAACATACTCAGATTATCCAGGTAGGAGCCTCATTACTTCCCTTTAAATTAATATATTTCATTATCAGCATGAAAGGCATACTTTATCATTCCATGAGTACCACTGTTTGAGGCCCAGATGAGTGAAGGGTAAATTAGTGTGCTGAAAAATAACACAGTGGCTCCCTGTTGTAAATTCTGAAAGGTTTTCGTGCAGGCATCCATGCATAAGAGCTGCTTGAGAAGAGAAGAGGATCAGGGGCTCATGAGATCCAGCAAAGACCGTTTCTTCAAACAGGGATTCGGAGGTTAAGAGCCTCAAATCATAAGACCTTAGCCTGTGTGCCAGCTTTCACTGTTTTGAGGCAAATTAGCATTAGTATTTTTAACCAAGGTGACCATTATATACATAAAGAAGCAGGAGGTATGTCAAGAATTGAGATCCCAAGGTGCAGGGGTGTTGGCCAGTCTCTGGGTCCAAGTCCAAATTTTTCGTACCAAGTCCTGAGTCCCAAGTCCCTATTAAAAACAAGCTTTGTTTTCCAGAAGAAAGGGAGAGGTGGGTGGGTTCTCTGTGGGGTCTGTGTGTGGAAGCTTGTGAATCATGCACTTTGGTCCCATCTGCCTTGCCTTCCCTCACCCTTCCACCCCCCCCCCACTCTCAACTCTTCCTCCCTGTCACTACCTTCTCCTCTGCCGTTTGCTGCCGTTTGCCTGCCTTTCCTGCACCTTCTGGTGAGTGTCGCAAAGCTTCTTCCTGGTTTACGATGTCCGTTGTTAAAAGAATAGGAACTCAAAAACACAACTCAGAAAAATGGGTCCAAGTTGTGCGTCGAGTTGCCAGTGCGACTTGAGTCTGACTTGACAGTGAGCCATGCGACTTGAGTTTCTATCCCTGCCAAGATCTGTAGAATTTTATAAGTTAAACAAAACACAACACAACACTTTGGATTGGGCCTAGGAATTAATTGGACACCAGTGGTGGTAGGAAAGGTTCCAATTAAAATTCTGTTGCAGTTGTAGTTTGCATTAGTATTCTACGTTAGTTAAAATATTAGAACTATCTTCAGAAGCAACTTATATGTAACACATTTTAGTATTCCAGATAGGAAATTCAGAGCATTCACTTGATCTTTCAAAATTCTACATTTCTTCATACTTTATTAATTAATCACCCAATCAAAGTTTACACAAATCCTTGCAAGTTTCCTAGCAGTTCTAATATTTCTGTTTTGTATTTTTTCCCAGCATATTTATGTTTAGATTATGTGGTGATTAACTACGATGGAAGTGTCCTGTTTGTTCCACCCAATAGTAAAGGTAAATGCATGCTGCTAATTTTATTAAGCTGTTCCTTTACCTTTTGAGCTAAATAAAATTTAATTTTTTTATTACCTTTAGGATCATATGATCTGTTTTATTTGGCTCCTGAGACAGCAGAAGAGGATTTTGTTGCTGAAAAGGTATTGTTACTGGATGTATATCTTTAAGAAGAAGAAGAACCATATTTTCTGCTTTGTATAGATTACTCCATGAGTAATTTGCATAGCTTATTTTCACAGGACTTTAAAACACCCGCCAAAAAGGGCAAATATGATATTTACAGCCAAAGGTTACTTCCATATGGAGGTCTCTTACCATTACCAATCCAAAGCCATTTTGGTGATAAGTCCCCCTTTCAACAGTGGAGAGTTACAGATTGATGGTGTACATTCTGAATATACATCTCTGAATAAGGCAGGTTGGTTGCATAGTAAAAGACGCAGCTTGGAAGCATGCAGTATCATAGTTGCTAGATAGCTGAAAGCAAGTGAAAATCAGTCTGATGGTTTTCTTAAGAGCCAAAACAGGTATAACATTAAGTGTGCATGTTTTTAAAGTATATATTAGCTATAAGTACTATCCTGTCTCATCCAGGCTGGGACAATGACAGCTAGGGAATGGGAGACTTAAACTTTTTTTCTGTTGTGGTCCAGATACAAGTTGAGATCTATTTGATTCCTCAAAACCATGCAATTACTAATTTGGTAAATAATGTCAAATCTCTTTTGACCCTAAGCTTCTAATTTAAAAAGAGAAATTTTTTCACATTAGACTTCATTTCTTAGAATGGCCTGAACAAGAATCTAGCCGTTGGTCCTACTAGGCCAAATATAGTTGCTTGCAAACCTTTTACTCACACAATCCACACATTTCTTTGATTCACCAAGGCACTGGATGTCTCAGAGCAGCAGATTTAATCCCAAAGCATGAGAATAGCTACACCAGATGGCAAAGCTAGAGACCAAACAAAACAGGGATAGAAATAGAGCTGAATTAAGCACTGAAGGACATCTAATTAGCTTCTGTGTCTCTCACAGCTTCTCAAGTTGTGATTAGTTTACTTTTCTTTGGTAATTGGTCATCAAGAGGAAACAGTGGGCTCTATTTGCATTTTGATTTTACAAATATAGCAATTTTGAAGATGCATATATAGAAAAAATGTCTTATCATCTCCTAATTGAGAAGCTGTTGCATCTTTGTGTTTTTGCTGTTATGAACTGCAACTTGAAGAACATAGCTCTACTATCTAATAGCGCAAATATAATAAATTGTTGTTTTTATGTGCCATCAGGTCACATCTGATTTACGGTGACCCTAATAGGGTGTTCAAGTTATCTAATTTATTTAACAAATGGTTTTACCATTGCCAACCCACCCCCAGTGAGTCTGCATGGCTGAGCAGGGGTTTGAACCCAGCTCTCATGAGCCCTAGTCCATCACTGTATCCATTACACCACAATGGCAAGTCATAAAGAAATACTAGAGATTAAAAAAAAAACCACACTCTACTTTGTACAATAAGTAATAATAATAATAAACCTTTATTGGCATGTAAAATAAACATAGGCTAGTTTGTTAGATTTCTGGATTCATAGGAAGCGTGAAACAAATGCATTTGTTTGAGGTCAGGGCCTCACCTCCTAACAACTGACCCAAGAAAAACAGCTACTTGTTCCATAATGTCAACCACCTCCACTGATAACATAAAACGGACCTTGTCCAGATTGGATTTTCCCTCCAGCTCTAATAATATTGAGGTGACATACTTTTTGCAACAGTCCTGATGAAGCGGACAGTGCAAGAGCATTGTGAGTAAGGGTTTCCAAAGCACCCTGCTCACATGGACAATATCTTTTGAGATAAGGGGTTCTGTTATACCTACCATACGATACAGCACCAGGCATGACATTACATCTGACCAGAGAAAAGGCCCTGCGGTTTTGTGGACATTTAAGCAGTGTGAGGAAAGCAGCTGGTTGTCCCATTTTAAAGGGGATGTGGAGAGACAACGGGGAGCAAGACTTATCAGCTGCGCTCCATAATTCCTGAAACTCAGTGTCCATAATTTGTCTCTGGACTGTTTGAAATGCTAGCTCTAGACTTAGTGAACCTAAAGAGCCAATGTCTAGGCCAATCAATTTCAGTTTTTTAAAAAGGGTAGTAGACCCAAAAGGAGGGTCAGAATCTTGCAGAAGCTGATATAATAAGCTGTCTTGGTCTGAGTTATAAAACATTTTTAGCCAGAATTGAAAAGTTCTCAGCCATGCCATCGTTTCCAGTGTGGTTAGTCCAGTCTCAAGACAGAGTACCGAGTAGGGAACACACGTCAGTAGGCCTAATACCTTACGTAAGAAGTGGGATTGTAGCTGTTCAATTGAGCGATCCATGGCATTTTGCCAAATTAGGATGCATACAGAATTTGTGGGGTAATTTTAGATTTAAAAACTTGATGCCATTCTGCCAGACTTATTGAAATGTGAATCAGACTGGTGGACTTCATTACTTGCTCCCCTCTTTACTGCTATAGACAGCACAGGGTTTATACCCAAATTTTGGACCAACTCAATTATAGCCCCCATATATAAAAAATGAGACCTTCATGTTCCAGAAAATTTTAGACCAATTAGCCTGCTATCAGTAATTGGAAAACTTTATGCAAAACATCTATTGAACAAACATACTTCCTGGATTAATAACCAGGCTATTCTTGGCCCTGAGCAAGCTGGCTTCAGGAAAGGAAAGGCCACTGCAGATTACTACCTAATATTTTCACACCTCAATAACAAAGAGGTAAAGAAAAAAAATTCAAAATTGTATGTACCCTTTCTTGATCTAAAGAGAGCCTTTGACTCTGTAGATAGAGAGTCCTTATGGGATAAACTCCAAAATTTGGGTATAGATAAAAGACTTCTCTCTCTCATTAAAAAAATTACACTCTGGCACTACCTGTCAAGTTAGATCTTCTTGGAAGGGCGAATTAAACAACCAGTTTCCAACTAACAAGGGGGTGAAGCAAGGATTAATCTTTGTTCCCTCCTTGTTCAACCTTTTTATGAATGATCTAACTCCTTGTTTAGCGAACGCGGATGGTCACCCTCCCAAGTTAGGGGTATATTCTGTTCCGCTACTGCTTTATGTGGATTATGCTGTTATTATCTCATGCATCCGTCCTGGTCTGAAACATTTGATTAATAGATGTGTGGAGTATTTGGAGAAACTAAATGGTAACAATATCAAACAGGTCAAACAGTACAAATATTTAGGTATTCTTTTTCACTATAAACATTCCTGGGTTCCTCACCGCAAATCACTTTTAAACATAGCTAGGCTTTCTGTGCAGCCCTTACTTCGATTTTATTACAACACTGGCAACCAATATGTGCAATAAGTATGTGTGCATATCAGTTCAATTTACACTACACTGTGTGATAACAGTTCATAATTAATTATTCAGTCCCCATCGCCCACAGGAGGGAAGCTGATTTTTTTCTTCCTAGGTTAGTCCTGTAGGTGATGATTCTATATCGATAGGGCTAATCTAACAGTTAACGGTTTATTTACAGTAACACTAAATACACTTCCTCCATTTTAAAATGTTTCAAATTATTTCTTTTCTTGGCTATTCTGGAGAAAAATCAATTGGTAAAACAATCTTATGTCGTGTATTTTTAAGTAATTATGGTCTGAGGCTATAACAGCTTCTACTGCTCCACTATGTTGTGGCAGTGACGCATTTGCTAAAGGTGTTTTTATTCATGCTGGTCAAAATCTGGCTGTCCTTTCTAAGGCCATTCCACACAAATATTTCATTCATATGAGAAAAAGAATGTGCATCTATTCCATACAGGTGTATCATCTCAAGGCAGTATTCTGGATGCAGAAGATACTGAGATTTCCAGTCTTCTGAAGTATATTGCAGAAAATGAAAGTTCACATAGACCTGTGGTTCCCAACTTTGGGTCCCCGGAAGTTTTGGGACTACAACTCCCAGAAATCCTGGCCAGCACAGCTAGTGGTGAAGCTTCTGGGAGTTTTAGTCCAAGAACATCTGGGGACCCAAGGCAGGGAACCACTGATATAGACAGGGCTCAATGGTGCTGCATAGGAGTAACCCAAAAACTTTCTTGCTGCCTGAAAAGAAAAAAAGATGGCATCTCCTTTGAATGCCATGCTCAAAAGCCCACTGAATTGGCAACTGCATTGTTCTTCAACACTTGACAATGGTACAACATTTTTGGGTGCACTAAAGACAGCAGACTAGCTTAAGGTTCAAAGGGCAGGCTACATGACACACATCACATAAAATACCATTCTGCTGACTGGGGAGATATCTCACTTTACTTAATGGCATGTCTAGCCCTAGTGCTGCAACTAGTATGTTGTATCACTGGCCAAAATCCTGTTGCTTAGTGTAGTAAATGGCATTAAAGTAGGTCCATTGAATCAATTGGAGAGTCAAGTCCTTTGTAAGTTCTATTGATTTAAATGGGCCTACTTGTAACTTACTTTAGGATAGTAAGTTGCAGTTAGAGTAGGCCCATTTGAATCAATGAAACTTACAGGGGAGTTGAGTCATTAAATCCCTATTAATTCAATGGGCTTCTTCTAGTGCAATTTGCTGTGCTCAGCAACAGGATTTTGGCCATTGTGTGAGCATCACACAGTCTTATTGGTGTTAATAGTTAATGGTGAGAGAGGGAATTTCGCTCCATGAGGACACTGATATGTCAAACCCTTATCCAACCCTTACATTTGATAAATCATCTCTCTTTTTAGATTTTCATTTTGTTTAATCTTTAGTTCTTTGGATGTTGGGCGCTATATGATTTTTTTTGACCAGTTCATATCGTACAAAATCTGAAATAGCCTCCAACACTGTAACGAGCAGGAATGTGCTCTTTCAAAGTTGGTTGATGCGTTACTATAACTGCGAAGTCAATTCAGAGCTCATCTCAGCAGTGACTAATAAGTATTTGACATGGTTTTAGTGATCAGGAGTGAAAGCCTGCTGTTATACTGCATGGTGTCCTGCCCCAAGGTGTATCTAGATTTGGCATGCTTACCTACAGTAAAGCTATCAGGAGTGTCAGCACAACCAATTATGGATTGTCTTTTTTTAGTGGGTGATTTCTGACAATGACTAGAAACAGGCTGTTTTAAATATGTGTATTTTCGAGCAAGGTCCAGCCTAAGTGCGGGTTATCCAGTGACTTTTTGCCTTTTCACTGTTTCGTTTCCAACAGGTCTGTATTTACTGTATTACTGCAATTTTGTGGAGAGCTGCAAAATGCAATTTTCCACCTGATCACAAACTTGTGTTGCCAAGGAAACTGAAAAATTTCCTTTTGGATATGGCAAGAAAGAAGTCAGAAGACAGGCCTTCTCTGTCAGATGCAATTAAGGTGAATTGAATTAAGCACTTTCATTTTTAAAGGGACTGTTATCCTGAAAGTTAGCTTAAAGTGAAGATGATTTTCAAATATTTTTGTAACCATCCCAGTTTGAAATCAGCTTAAATTGCTCATGATTATACTTGTGCCTTAATGGTCTTCTAAGAATAAATGTGTATCTGTAAATTTTAAATAATTAAATAATCTTAAGTAATTAAATTAAATTAATTAATTAATTTAATTAAATAAAAATTTTAATTGATGAAATGGTATTAATTTCCTATAGTTAAAAGCATTGCAAGAATTATTTTTTTCCTTTTTGAAAGTATCCTTTTCCCACCTAATAATTTAACAAATTTATGTTTCTAGATATGCAATAGCTATCTGCTTGAACAAAGTTTAAACAGCAAGAAGATTCTGAAGTGTTTGATTAATTATGCTTTCCAGGTAGTTTTATTTTATATACTTTATTTCTGTGCATTTTAATTTCCATGAAGTCTGTTCATAGATTTTTGTTTGATTCCATAAATGCTTCCATTCTCACCTTGGAAATCAGTACAGTAAATAATGTTGAGTATTGCAAAATGTCCTGATTAAACAGAGTAACAGAAAAAATAAATACAATTAAGATTCTTCTCATTGCAAGTGTACATGTGTCAACCTTCATTTTTAGAAAATTTACTTCTATTTATCTAAACAAACAATGTCAGACTAGGCTAGCTACATGTCCTAAAAACAGAAACCTTCAATGTTCTCAGGTGGTGAAATCCTGTATATACACACTACTCTGAATTCTTAATTACTTTATTGTTGATTTAACTACTTTGGTCAATCAACCACCATTAGCATTACAATTAAATCATAAGTACAAATATAAATGTGCATATAGAGTGTTAGCTTAACAAACAAAATGCTAGCAAATTAAAAACCATACATCACTCAAGAATCTTAGAAAGTATTTCTCTTATGATTTATGCAATTTGCACTTGCAGAATTTACATACTGTTCTATAAAACACAGCCTTGAGAAGCTGCTAAAAATTGTTTAAGGCTGTAGAATGCCACAGAGGTGGAAAGGCTTTTCTGTGCATATGCCTCCCCTACCCATCATTAGATTAAATGAAGTTTGTCAGTGTGAATTCAAAACGTGCAAATGCTTGTCTAATTATCAGGCTGCCACTCAAACTAACTCAGGAAGGATAGTTTTGAATCCAAAGTTCCAGTGGGGAAAATGGCAGAATCAGGTTAACAAAGACAAGCATTATCTGAGAATCCTTAAAGTTTTTGCTTTTGATACAATACTCATTGTATCAATATCTATACAGTGGTGCCTCGCAAGATGAAATTAATCCGTTCAACGGTTAATGCCGTCTAGCGAAAATTTCGTCTTGCGAAGCACGTTTTCCCATAGGAATGCATTGAAATTTAATTAATGCGTTCCTATGGGGGAAAAAAAGTCAGAAACCAAAAAAAAGTCTGCAAAAAGTCACTTACCAGGTAGAGTAGACTGAGTCCAGCTCCTCACAGTGCGTTTGTAGCCCCAGAACAGCCGGAAAAAGAGTGCCAAACAGTGGAGAGTCAGCAACCAGCAGGGAGCCGGCAGCCATTTTGTGGTCGTCTCCGCTCCTGCCCCCCCTCTCCCCGCCTCTCAGCTGATCGGCGCTGGGTCTGAGAGGCTTTTTCCCTGCTAGGCAAGCCTCGGGAAGCCTGTTAGACCCAGCGCCGATCAGCTGAGAGGCGGGGAGAGGGGGGGGGCAGGAGCGGAGACGACCACAAAATGGCTGCCGGCTCCCTGCTGGTTGCTGACTCTCCGCTGTTTGGCACTCTTTTTCCGGCTGTTCTGGGGCTACAAACGCACTGTGAGGAGCTGGACTCAGTCTACTCTACCTGGTAAGTGACTTTTTGGTGACTTTTTTTTGGTTTCTGACTTTTTTTTTCCGCATAGGAACACATTAATTAAATTTCAATGCATTCCTATGGGAAACGCGCCTCGCAAGACGAAAAATGCCCGTCTTGCGAGGCACCAAAAATCTCTCAAGACCCTTTCGTCTTGTGAGTTTTTTGTCCTGCGAGGCATTCGTCTTGCGAGGCACCACTGTACCTTGAAAGGTGGTGAGTGCTCCAGCACTGGAGGCATTCAAGAGAAATTTAGACAACCACCTGGCAGATATTGTTTGATTTGTATTCCTGTGTTAAGCAGGATGTTGGACTCGATGGCCTTATACACTCCTTCCAACGTCATTATTCTGTGATTATATGATTCTATGATTGTTGATGTTTTTCTTTCTTGGCACTGTGTCAACACACACCTGAATACTCCAGACTAGCAAACTGCTAAAACTTTGGTTTTTATAGAGGTGGTCACCCTTGCTGATGGTCAGTTAGTTACTCAAGGGCATTTGGTTAGCAGCACCTGGCAGCTGCTTAGCCGCTTAATTCCTCTAGAAGCAGTAAGGGTGTACTTAGTTTTTCACACATGACTTCTCCATTATGACTTTATTTTTTGTTAAATAATACATGACACAGTATAATATGTCATGTGTTGTTGTTCATCTGAGGTTGTATTTACCTAATTTTCAGACCTGCTAAGTACCAGATGATTTTTTTATTATGTCCTGATACGTAAAACCATAGAATTCAATGAGGGTGTACTTCCTTTTTCACATGATCGTACATTATTTCATTTGTTTTGATATACCTTTGTTTAGCCTCTGAACCATCAACCTCTTTGTATCTTTGTTTTGATGCCTATGACTGCCTTTTTCCTGGATATAGGGCAGCCAGACTGTCATTCTTTCTAGTTCCTCAATTGTGAAAATAACCTAGAGTCTAGCTGACCAGTACTATTGTTCCTCATGAGTTTTGAATCTCTGCTCTACTCTAAAAGGCAGGAAACCCTAGTCAGAGTCTTCTAATGTTTCTCTTGACCTACTTTGTTGCATTTGCTCAGATGCAGAGAAACAGCACTTTGCCCCTAAGTAGAGTTATCCATTGAACCCAGAGCTGGGTTTCACTTACAACATTAATGAAGAGAATAGCAGTCTGGTGAAGAGTACTGCACTTATGACTGAATTTCTTTTTCAGTGAGCCATTTGAGTCGAACCCTGCTTTCCCAGTAAAATTAATGTTAAACTAGAGGTTTGGTTCACGACGTTCTCTAGCATCAGTTCCATCTTCCTCTTCTCTCCTCCTCTCTCCTCCACCATCTTGCTTTTTTTTCTGACTCCTCTCGATTATCCTCTCTTCTTCCTCTCTCCTTCTGATCCCCTTAGCTGTCTTATCTCTCTCTCTCTCCATCTAGCCTCTGCTGCCTTACTTGCTCTGTTAATTGCTCAGATGTGTGAAGTGCTGTATTCAACTGTCATGTATATGTTCGGCAGGTACAACAATCTGTTAAACTACCTTTTTAACATTTTAACATTATAGTAACTAAACAACAACAACTCATATGTGAATGTCCAAAGATTGCGCAAACAGATTACAAAGTTAGACATGATAGAGTGGCAAAATTAGTGCACTAGTTATTATGCAAAAAATATAACTTGCTAGTCTCCAAAAACCCATGGGAGCATCAGGTAGAGAAGATGTCAGAAAATGAGGAAGTCAAGATCTTGTGCGATTTCTGGAGCCAAACTGATAGACACCTTGAACATAACACACCAAACATAGTAGTAATAGAATGAAGAAAGGTCTGGTTCATTGACATTGCAATTCCAGGGGATGCCAGAGTTGAAAATAAAGAATTGGAAAAACTAATAAAGTACAGAGACCTGGCAATCGAAACATCTTGCTTGTGGATGAAACACACTCCAGTGGTCCCTGTAGTCATTGAGGCTTTGGGAACAATATCAAGAAATTTCACACCATACTATAAGCAGTTGCAGATCTCAGAAATCACACCATCAGAGCTACAAAAAACAGCAATATTAGGAACAGCATACCTACTGTGCTGATATTTAACAGATACTTAGGTTTTTGGTTAAAACTTGTATCTGTTATATAATACCAGTCAATGTTTTATAATTTTGACTGGGCTTGGTGTTTTTAAATCATCCTCATCCTCATTTATTTAGTTTATATGTCACCTTTCTCCCAAGTTAGGATTCAAAGCAACTCACAGGATAATTTTTTGAAAAATGCTAACATATCAGGGCATGGATTGCAATTGCTAGCCCAAACTAAAATAGACCCATTGAATCAATGAGCTTTACATAGGTGTTCACCTAATCAATAGTTGATTTAGCAAATCTGCTCTAGTTGAGATTAGAATTGGATTTAGGCCCATAGCTTACTATAATGTTAAAAACAGTCCATGCATTTAACTGATTGTCATACCTGTTGTGTTAAATGTTTCTTCACTTATTTGCTCTGCTCCCTCAGCAAAATATGATGCTAACATAATTTAGACATTTTGGTTTCTTGTACTTTTCCATGTTTCTAAACAATCCTGGACAGCCCTTAACTGTGTCTTCCAGCCATGTACTTGTACAGACAACACTGTTTTTCTTCAGAGTCTTCTCTCTTCTCTTATCTCCACTAGCCGTGCATTGTATAATTGGATCTGTGCTGTATGAGTACATACTGGAAGCTGACAATTTCAAACTGAGTCCACTAGGACAGTGTTGGTTTCTAGTGTTCAGGCTCCATTAATTAAAAACTCCAGGGCCTCATAATGCTATGCTGTGCTGAAATGAGGAAATTTTTTAGAGCAGAAAGAGTGTCTGGTACACCTAGATGGTGGCTCTCCTGATTTAATTATGTACTTTGTAAAAATGGCTAGAATGTGTGGGGAAAGAGGGCCATGGAGAACTAGTGCATCCCTTCCCTTTTTCATTTTTGTGTTGCCATGGCAGCAGAATTAGAATGTGCTTGCTCTTTTATATGAGCAAAACATTCAGTGGTTTTAAGGTAGGCTTGGACCTTTCTGCCATGTGACTTGAACAACTAAAAAAAATTGATCTGAAATTCCTCATTTTGTGCAAAGAAGGCAGAAGCCAAAACATCGTCCTTGAATATTGGTTTGTTAGTCACTTTTGTGTGTGTATACATATACATATACCTATATGCATTTGAGGAGCAGATTTAGAGGTGGGTTTGAGAGAGGTTAGTGCAGTAAATGATTTGTGTACTTAAGGTATCTTGATTTCTAGATAGAGCTGGGCAAACACTCGAGAGCTATTGGCAGTCAGTTCAGACAATACAGTATTGAATGGACAAAGGATCTGATTCAATATAAGTCAGCTTCATATGTTCCTAAACTTCCTAAAAACAGTCCATGCATTCTTTCCAGGAAGTATGCACACAAAAATTGAAATCATGTTAAATGCCGAGTCGTTTCAATAATCATTTTATACAAAAGAAACATTTATTACTGTTCTGTAAATGACATTTGGCTCAAGGACTTGCATCTTTGCTTTTATTCTTCTGACTATCTCAAATTGGAAGCCCTCAGGACAGAGGAGAGGAAAATGTAAAGAAATAAATATTTGTCTTTATTGTTGTTGTTCTTAAAGACTGAACTTCTAATGCTTTCTTAAAACTACTTTGCTGCTAAACTTTGAAAGTAGATTCCTGTAATGATAGCTTGTCTTTTGATTTTCAGAGTGTGATAAATTCAGCAGATGATAATTTGGGTGAGTACTTCTGCAGACAGATGTCTCTAAATATTTGTTTTGGGAGAATGCTGCTACATAACAGGTCCAGTTCTTTTAGAAATAGTCCTAGTATGTCAACAATTGTTTGTCCGGTCTTTTTACTGAATAGATTCTTCTCTCTTTCTGTTCATCCATTTCCACCTACAGGATTTTTACCCATGAGCAATGAAAGTAAACTGATAGCAGTGAAAGGACCGGTCCCTTGCCAGCTGTCCTTAAAAAGAGAAAATGTAATGTTGCCAAACGCTTTCACTTCTTCAGCAACACACTTTAAGCCTATTATTCTACATCAAAATACAGATGTTAAAAAGTAAGTGTTTCATGTGAAACATAATGCCCCCACATTTGATGTGAGGAAATTTAAACTGACTTAAAAGAAAAATTACATTGTGTTTAGAGAGTTACATCCTAACGAGTTTCTGTTGGCAATCCAGTTTACTGTGCACATTCCTCTTCAGATGTCTTTGAGCAACGTTCTTTAGCAAGGCATGAAGTAGATTTCCTATTTTCCCTGGTGTCATAGTAACAACCTAGAATTATGTTACTGGATCTGATCAGAAGTCTATTTAGTCCTTTCTCTCTCCACCCAAGAATAGAAGCCAATCAGAATTCTACCCACAGCATTTGGAACAGAGAACTGTATTAACTCAGGTGGACCCTCTGTTTATCGACTGGCTGCCTTCGGGTATCGCACAACAGTGCTTTAGTGAGGCATGAACTAGTCTCACCTTGCCCTGGCCTTGCTCCCTCCTATTTCATTTCTCCTCCTCCCAGGTGGCAGGGAAAAGAAGGCGTTGCCTCAGCTTTCCCTTAACCAGAACTTCTTGTATCATCTAAACCTAGCAAACTGTGGTTTTGACAATATGGTTAGTGGCAAAAAAGCCAGCTTCAAGCCATGACTGGTTTGTTTAAACAAGCCTGTAGTTAATGTATTGGCCACATGTACTACACATCAAGTTGTGGTTAATCAAAAGAAGCAAAAGCTTTTAATTGACTTGTCATGGCCATGCATAGAATAAGAGAGATAGGGGGAATCATGTGAACCCTTACATTTTGCTATGCTATAATTTAACTTAATTGAGTTACATGAAGGACTACTTTCCCTGGATCTTAAAATAGTCTTTGGAGGAACTTCTTTAGGAACCTTATGAGGTGAAGTGGGGCAAGTGGCAACTAGAAAGAAGGCTTTTTGCAGCTGTGGTGTACTACTTATGGAGTATCCCTCCTCAGGTAAAGCCATGCAGCACTTAGATCTCTTCTGCACCAACAGAAGACCCACTTATTTTCCCAGGGTTTTAAATCTTCCTATCATCCAGTGGCTAGTAGATCTTTTGATATGTTTGGAGTCGTAAAATGTGTGGAAAGTTTTATTGCTACCATTAGTCTGTTTGTCAATTTAAAAAGAAACAACAGTGATGTGTGATTACAGCCAATTTGTGTGTTGCAAGTTATATTCAATTGACAGAAGCATTTAAGGTGAAATAATCCCATAAATATTGACTGTAAATTGTTGCTCATTGACAAGGTACTGAGTGCATTTCCGGGGGTGTGCCTGGTAGAGCACATGCCAGGAACATAGCCAGCACCTCCTTAATAGGCAGCAATTTTACACCAAGACTTGCACTATTTCTCTTATGAAAGCATTAGCATTAGGCTGTAGCATCCTGGCCAGTGCATTATATTAGAAAATATAATACAGGTAGTGTTTTTGGCTTTTCTTTTACAATTAAACTTTTGGTCTGACTCCAATACAGGATTTTTCTGGAAGTGATGAAAGAAGATTCAAAGTAAACGTGTGGGTAGTTGTAGCTGAGATACTGTAACTCTTAAAGAGACTTTGGGAGTGATGTGTAGGAAGGGAATGCTATCTAAATTTTAAGCAACAGCTGCAGTTATAGCAAGTAGATGGAGAAATGAGTAGAGTCAAATTGCCAGAACTGTTCCATGACTGTTTCAAAATAACGCACACTTGTGGAAGTTGTTCAAGTTGTAGTTTTGGTTTATTGAAGATCTCTGTTACAAAACATCTTTTTGTTTTGTTTTTCAGAGACTCCTTTGCATCTGTGGTGGCACATGGGGAAACAACTGCAGAGAGAGCAGGACCTGTGGATGAAAAACATACAACGTATTTAAATATTGATGCCGAAAACCAGCAAGATGGAGGCCCTGATTTGCTATCTGACTGTGTGGCATCTGGTATGCTGGAGCACAGTATACAAAAAACGGAAATATTTCTTCAGCATCGTCCAGAAGAGCAATATACAAACACTATTTTACCCATGCCTAAATTACCACTGCTTTCTGAATCTTCTTGTGTGTCTCAAGAAGAGTGTAACGAACAAACACCTTCCTCAGACCTCTCAGACTGTACTGTGGCGTCGAGCATGGCTTTCATAAATAATTTTCTCTTGAAGCAGGACCCAGAGACAAGAGTCTTAACTCTTGTACCAGTGCAGATAGCTGTATCTGAGCAAATACCAAATAAACCTCTTCATTCAAAAACAGCTTACAGTTGTTCTAGTCTGCATGTCCTCCTTTCAGATTCTGTACGGAACTATGATGCTGAAAAAGCTCTACAGCAAAATTCATCCGGGTGCAGTAAAAAATATTTCAAACGTGGTAATATCCCAAATGAATGTTGGGGCGTGAAAGCCAAGATTAATAGTTTATCTTCAACTGTGAATAATAAAGAGACTCAGTCTGAAAGGAACAAGTTCCTTACATTTTGTGAAGAATCTGACACAGATTCCAAGAACAGTGTCCCTTTATCAGATCTTACATCACATGCCTATGTGGGTCAAAATCCAACTTCTCCATTCATCCTAGAAACCTCTTATCACAGTAATCAGGTAAATGAAGATTTATTGAAGAAAGTGGTATGCCTTATCCAAGACGAGCTGGCATTTGGTAGCTGTCAGGAAAATACAGATAACACTCTGGATATAGGTATGCATTAATACTTTACTGTCTAATCAGTGCAAAAAATATAATGGGCCAGACACATTGCTAGAGTTTCTTGGGGCTTAAGGAGAATGGGTGGGTAGTTATTTTAAATTACCATTGACAGTAATTAAAATCCCCAAAGATTCTCTCTACCTTTAAAAGTTTTATATAGAAAGAAAAATTCTACCTACTAGAGTTTATCCCATCACTGGAGCTCTATAGTGGGTAAAAATACTCATATAAACTTCACTCTATATAGCTTTTATTTTATCTATTTATTTCTTTATATTTTTCTGCTGTGCTTCCTCTAGGGAGGTTGAGATACGTTTGTGCAGTCACCCACTCACAAACATGCACATGAATTAGTCATAGGCTTTTTTTAAAGAAACAGTGAAGTTTTAATTTATTTATTTATTTATTTTTTCTTAAACCAGGTAAATACATTTTGAGTTTAAAGGATCTCAAGTATAACACTTTCTGTAATGTAATTTCTGAGAAATTTTGTGACGTTCACTGGGAGGAGGAACTATTAGCAAACCTTTATGATGCAGTAAATGGTAGAACTCCTCAGTCTGTAAGGTAAGTGATTCCCCTGTTAGACTTACTTAGATTTCATTTAATGTATTTTCTGGCTGCAAACAGTGATACCTTTTGGTATCTGCTGTTAACTAGAAATGAGTAAGGTAGCATTACCACCTCCAGAGATGCTTTATTGCTTCCTCCCCTGTAACTGCAAGAGCCAATAAAAGCCTTCCTTCCTTCCTTCCTTCCTTCCTTCCTTCCTTCCTTCCTTCTGTCCAAGCTGTTAATCTCTTTCATCATCCTTTTCTCTAAGGAACTCAGAATAATGTAAGTGACTTCTCACTTTATCTTTGCAATATTCCAGTGAGTTGGGTTATGTGGAAAGGAAATGATTGGTCGAAAGTTACCCAGTGAACTTCATGGCTAAATGGGATTTGAA
This sequence comes from Intellagama lesueurii, assembly GCA_037013535.1. Lineage (NCBI taxonomy): Eukaryota > Metazoa > Chordata > Lepidosauria > Squamata > Agamidae > Intellagama > Intellagama lesueurii. Next base: position 188,023,001 of record JBAJHW010000003.1, on the reverse strand, counting down.
CCCAAATCTCTGCAATCCATACTTGGCTTGTTATATCACCTCCCCATTTTAAAAATGCACTGGGAAGAGATGGTGAAATTTGGGCTTGCAATTCCATGTTCTTCGTCACTTTTCTTTTTGTTACTTTTGTGCTGTTTGCTATCCCATGCAGTCTTTCAGTGTCCTCTGTTACATGTTTTATGTTGGTTGCTTCATTATTATTATTATTATTATTATTTGGCAAGACAATCATTTCAATTACACTGCATATGCTTGGAAGGGCTATAAAAGAAGTGAGACTGACATGAATCTTGGGTTGGAATTGTTAAGACTGTTATAGAGCAAGGGTAAGGATTCTTGTGAATAGTTCTGACAGGTTGAACTTTATGCTCAGTGTACAGTGGGGTCTCGACCTACGGAATTAATCCGTATTGGAACGGGGTCCGTAGGTCGAAAAGTCCGCAGGTCGAAAATGCATTTCCCATAGGAATGCATTGAAAACCATTTAATCCGTAACCGGCCCAAGAAAACGCCCCCCCCCCCCACAAAAAAATTTTTTAAAGGGAACTTACCTTTCCGAAGCCTTCCAGGGGTCCCCCGCCGCCGCCATCGCCACTACCGGAGGACTCTTGAGGGCTTCGGTGCCGCTGCCGGAGGCCTCTCGGAGGTCCCCTCCCGCCGACGCAGGCTTTCCCAGGGTGGACCGGGCCTACCAGGGGAGGGCTTCCCCCGGTAGGCCCGGTCTACTGCCCGGGAAAGCCTGGTAGACCGGGCCTACCAGGGGAGGGCTTCCCCCGGTAGGCCTGGTCTACTCCCCAGGCTTTCCCAGGGAGTAGACCGGGCCTACCGGGGGATGCCCTCCCCTGGTAGGCCCGGTCCACCCTGGGAAAGCCTGCGTCGGCAGGGGGGGGAACCCCCGGAGGCCTTCCCCGCCGCCATGGGAGGCCTCTCGGAGGTTCCCCGCCGCCGCCGATAGTGCCTCCGAAGCACGATCGGCGGTGGGGGTGGACCTCCGAGAGGCCTCAGATGGCGGCGGGGAAGGTCTCCGGAGGTCCCCCGCCGCCGCTGCTGGGAGCCGAGCCGCGCCGGGCGATCCCGGCCATGCTCGGACTCCTGGACTTCCCCCGCCGCCGCCGCCGCTGCTGGGAGCCGGGCGGCAGCGGGGGAAGTCCAGGAGTCCGAGCATGGCCGGGATCGCCCGGCGCGGCTCGGCTCCCAGCGGCGGCGGCAGCGGGGGACCTCCGGATGCCTTCTCCGCCGCCATGGGAGGCCTCTCGGACGTCCCTCGCCGCCGGGAGCCGAGCCGCGCCGGGCGATCCCGGCCATGCTCGGACTTCTGGACTTCCCCCGCCACCGCTGCTGGGAGCCGGGCGGCAGCGGGGGAAGTCCAGGAGTCCGAGCATGGCCGGGATCGCCCGGCGCGGCTCGGCTCCCAGCGGCGGCGGCGGCAGGGACCTCCAGATGCCTTCTCGGCCGCCATCTGAGGCCTCTCTGAGGTCCCCCGCCGCCGCCGCCGGGAGCCGAGCCGCGCCGGGCGATCCCGGCCATGCTCGGACTCCTGGACTTCCCCCGCCACCGCTGCTGGGAGCCGGGCGGCGGCGGGGGAAATCCAGGAGTCCAAGCATCGCCGGGATCGCCCGGCGCGGCTCGGCTCGCGGCGGCAGCGGCGGACCTCCGGATGCCTTCTCCGCCGCCATGGGAGGCCTCTCGGAGGTCCCCCCCCGCCGCCGATCGTGCTTCGGAGGCACTATCGGTGGCGGGGGGGGACCTCCGAGATGCCTCCCATGGCGGCGGAGAAGCCCTGGCAAGCATCCGGAGGCAGATCCGCGGCCTATGGACTGGAAGGGGGAGGCGGGGAAAGCGCCAAATTTGAATTTGGCGCTTTCCCCGCCCCCCTCTTCTGGTCCGTAGGTCGATTCTCCGGCCGCAAGTTGAAGTGAAACTTTGCGGCCAGAGAAGTACGGACGTCGAAAAGTCCGTAAGTGGAGCCATCTGTAAGTCGAGACTCCACTGTAATCTGAATTTAGGTGACAAAACAACCTTGTTGATGGACTGAGTTTGATCAGTGACTGGATGGGAGACCAACAGGGGAATACTGGAGGAAGAGGTGTGGTGTTCATACTTCCAACATCCCTTGGCCAGTTCTGCTGATATGTCAAAAAGTCTCTTTTGTTTGTATTAGCCTCTTCTTTATGCTGCCCTCAAGTGATGCAGTATTACAGTGATCATCTACTCTTCATCCATTTAATTTTCTTTAAAATGTTTTTAAATGTGTGTTGGGTTTTGTTCTCTGATGTGAATTCTGAGCAAGACACTGGAATTCTGGTTTCAACTTGCATGCCAAGATTGCCTTCCCTTTTGATATCTCCCCCTAAAGCATGGAAGATTGGATCCTTGCATGTAATCTTATAATTAAAGTTAAAACAATGTAAATTACTTGTTTAGGAAATTCATGTAACAAGAGGGGATTTAGGCATGTAAGAATTGTGCAGGAGCTTGAGCTGAATGGCACATCTGTATGGACATAAACACAGATACACTGACATAAACATGAATAGACCCATGAGAGGGTGTAAAGTGCTCCACAGTGGTGACTGCAAGCTGCTGTGCAATCAAAACACAGTCCCTTTTGTTCACGCTATGAAGTTTGCTCTCTGGAGGCTAGTTGTATGCAAATATATTAACTTTTAAAACTTCACTAAGTGAATAATAAAGTTATTTGCCTTTTCAGCTTCAACATTAAGTGCAAGAAAGACTCAAACCATATGGTTGGCATTTAATGGAAGCTTATATCATGGATGCCTCTAGTACGATTTCATGTTTCTGATGTCTCACTTGGTAAATATGTGGGTGTAATGCAGAAAAAGAAATCTGGTTACCTATTCCCTGACACAATATGTCTGAGGGGGGAAAATCTGTTAAAGAGGCAAATTTGTTTGCCAGGAAGAAGCCCCCAAAGTAATATACTTACTCTTTTATTAAGTATTAGTGTAGTCAGTAGACATAACTGAAAATGTGTCAGGGGGCTGATGGTTGAGTAAAAGATGTGGAAGGTGTCTTAAGAATTGCTTGTCAAAAAATGGGGGAAATCATAGAAACTCTAAGTACCTGGTTCATTTTCTTTTGTGTTTTAGTGAGAGGCATATTCAAACTTACTATCTTGAGGGAGCTTTCCCTTTTATATGCCACAGATCTTTTGGTGCTTTGAAGAAGACTTCGGGGAGCATATGCAAAGTTGGTTCATCTGGGGTGTTAATTAATCTAAGCCTGTTGACCCTAATTATTTTCCTCTATGAACAGGAATCCCAGAACAGCCATTCTCAACCTTTACTTGGCCACAGCCATAAACACAACATGAAAGAAATATAGGCCCAATCAGGATTATATAAGTCACATAACAAACTTCATAAGGTGGTGTGTGAAGAATTGTTTCCAGTCTGTGGCCCCCTTCAAATGTGCCGAGGGGGGGCAGAGGAGCATATCTCTCCCCCCCCCTTGAGAATGGCTCTCCCTAGAATATGCCTGTGTTGCTATGCTTTGCAGGAGAAGATTAGTAGTGGCAGGCAAGGGACACTTTTATGCCACTGCTGATCTTTACATTGAGTGACCCTGGATAAATAGCTAAGCAAACCCCAGAAGGCCATTTGAAAACCATTGCTGTTGGACAAATCTTACAATTCCTAGCACTTACGATAGGAGATAAGAAAACCTGTGTCTGCAGAAAGTTTTATTGTTTTCCTGACTTATATAAGCCTTTCCTCTGGTATAACAATTTGACCTGAACTCTCTTTCTCTGTGCCCTTCTCATAATTATTTGGCATTGTTGCAGTCACTTCTTTGCCACATGACCACCTCTAGCCCATCTTTTTAGTCAGGCAGGCTAATTTTGGTTCTGAAGATTCCAACAACACTGTGTTTTTTATTGCATCTGCTGTTTCCCCCCCCCCTCTTCTTCTTCTTTTTTTAATATGTCCAAATACTAAATCCTGATCTACATGTAAATGTTAGTAGGCATATGAATTCCAGAAGCTGTGATGGTATTGGCTAGAGGTTCTCTGAATGGGAGATGGAGAGACTGTTGCTAGGCAGTTGAAGAAGTGCTTCTGAACATGCCTGCTGGCAATCCCTCATATGATGGAAGTTTAATGCAACTGTTTTTGTATCTTTCTTAGAACCAAGGGAGTTTAGGAGAAGGAAGAAGGAGCAGCATTATGAATCATCTGTATTCCCCAAGCTAGTGAGACTGTTGGAGTTTTGTACGTTCTGTTGATGGAAAGAGAAAGCAATGGAGGGAAACAATAACAGTGGTTTCCCAACTTTGGGTCCCAAGATGTTCTTAGACTACAACTCCCAGAAATCCTGGCCAGCACAGCTAGTGGGGAAGGCTTCTGGGAGTTTTGGTCCAACAACATCTGGGGACCCAAGGTTGGGAACCACTGCAATAGAGGAAGAAGGAATGTAGAAGGACTATGTGGTAGGAAGAATGGCTAGTTAAAACTATTGCCAAAACAAACAAACAACACCCGCAAAGCAGCTGGGATGTTAAGAGCCTTTTGTATAATAGTCCTGCTCAGGTATTATAAACCTGGACAGGCACTCTAGTTTTGTCTGTTTGTTGGAATGGACACATGGAGTCCATCCAGCTAAAACTATTGGGCAATGGAAAGTACCATTCCATTGACTATACTGCTGAGTTTAATGCTGTATTCATAAAAACTGAGACCTGTTCCATACCTTTCAACATAGCTAGGCAGTGTATGAAATGCTTCTATAAGAAATGTTGACATCATCTTTCACTTAGATGGTTTCAGCTGCAACTTTAGATCATTGTGCTGTAATAGGTAAGGAATATTTCAGTGTAGAAACAAATGAAAGTTGAACAATCGAGGAGGAAGACAAATATATCGACACATTGATGGATATAGGCATACTGTGTGTTTTTTATGAAGCAGTCTTACTGTGCAACTTCATAGGAAATACATGATGTAACTGAGTCAGCCATAAACCCAGAAGGCTTTATAGTTCGTAGCTTAATAATGCTGTGTTTAATATTTCAGCTGAGTCTTGCTAGCCACAGTACGAAAGTTATCGCAAGAAAATCACATGCCTCTTCATTTCTGTAAAAGCCTGTCCCGTGTGTTTTACATGTCTGTAAAAGCTTTTCCTTTTGACTCCTGTCAATGAGTCAATGAATATGTACCATGCAAAAGCACACAATGTTTTAGTATGCGTTCTTTAATTCTTATGTCTGAGCCTTTCATTCAAGAATTTTTCATTTTAAAATAACTAACCAGCTGTTTTTCCCCACCTCATTTCCAGAATGGATGAAACAAAATCTTCTAACGAAGCACTTCAGAGCCCAAACAAATGTAATGACCTTCAGAATGCCACTGAGGAAGCAAATGGTAAGAAAAGGTTAATGAGTGTATTTTATTCTTGATAAGGGACCAGAGGGCTTTAGCTTGATGTTAATTCAACTTAGTAATCACCCCTTCTCAACTGCCCTTATAGGAAGTGAAGAATGGGGGCGAGAAGCAGTAGGAAGGTCCGCTCAAGTAGGTCAGCTCAAAGGAGTTGTGACATATATGGAGAAGTAGCACCGACCCTCCTACTAGTACAGGGGTGGACAATCTCAGCAGGATTGTAGAGGCAGCATCTTTTCAGATTTCCTTGCAGCCTGGGTGCCGCATTTTCGAGGAGGAGTGACACAAGCAAAAAGGGTAAATTCCATTGGTTGTTGTAGGTTTTTCGGGCTGTCTGGCCGTGTTCTTGAGGTTTTTCTTCCTAACGTTTCACCAGTCTCTGTGGCCAGCATCTTCAGAGGACAGGAGTCAGAACTCTGTCTGTGCTCTGATGCAGTTTTGTGGGATAGTTGAGTATTTATAGCTGTGGGATCAGCTTTTTGTCCTTTTCAGGAGGTTGGGTGATTATGGTGATCAGTGTGTTTTTTGTTTTTTGGGTGTATTGTTGTGATAAGGGGGAGAGATGATCTGTCACAGTGATTGATGGGTGTCGTTAGCTGGTCTTTTGTGTGCCATGATCACTGGTCCTTGTGGCTGGGTAGAGTTCATTGACCTTTTGCAGGCTGTGTTTTTCAGTGCTGGGAGCCAGGCTTTGTTGAGCTTTAGACTTTCTTCTTTTTTGTTGAAGGTCTGCTGGTGTTTGTGGATTTCAATGGCTTCCCTGTGCAGTCTAACATAATGATTGCTGGTGTTGTCCAGTACTTCTGTGTTTTGAAATAGAATTTCATGTCCAGCTTGTTTCAGGGCATGTTCAGCTACTGCCGATTTTTCCGGTTGTTTTAGTCTGCAGTGTCTCTCATGTTCTTTGATTCTGGTGTGGATGCTGCGTTTTGTGGTTCCAATATATACCTGGTCACAACTGCAAGGTATCTGGTATACTCCTGCAGTGGTGAGGGGGTCCCTTTTTTTCTAAATCATCTCAATAGCATCCACCCAAATATACAATTCACCATGGAAAAAGAAATAGAGGGCCAACTCCCTTTCTTAGATGTCGTGGTCATACGCAAACCTGACCTCCTATTGGGACACAAGGTCTACAGAAAACCCACCCACACAGACCGGTACCTACACAAAAACTCCAACCACCACCCATGACAAAAAAGAGGCATAATCAAAACACTGGTAGACCGTGCAAATCGGAACTGTGAAGCTCAATTTCTCAGCACCGAACTCAACCATCTGAATTGGGCCCTACAGGCAAATGGCTATTCCAAGAATGAAATCACAAGAGCCATCAAACCAAGAAAAAAACACCAAACTGAAGAGGAAAAACAGCCACCCACAAATAAAGTATTTCTGCCATACATCCAAGGGGACACGGACCGCATGGGGAAACTTTTGAAAAAACACAACCTACAAACAGTATTCAGGCCCACCACAAAAATACAACAAATGTTACGGTTAGCAAAGGACAAAAGGGACCCCCTCACCACTGCAGGAGTATACCGGATACCTTGCAGTTGTGGCCAGGATCCCGGCCGTGAAAGCCTTTGAGAATACACTAAATTCCATATTTAAATTTTTAATTATTTTTTATTGGTAATGATTATCACAGTGGGTTTTATTAACAGAAGAATAGGTTTAACTAAAAGGAAGGGTAAAAGGAAGGAGATCCCTTGTACCCTTGCCTGTCATAAGAATACAGTGTAATCCAATGTGTTATCCTCTATCTCCTCTTACAGATGTTCAAATAAATGCAGTTAACACTGATGCTGTGGATGCAGATGACATCTCAAAAGATAATAATGAAAAGGAAATCAGATTGCAGAATGTAATAGATGGGAGAGAAATGGAGGGAGAAGATTTGAGGACCAGTAAACATTGTATCAGTCCAGATTTCCCAGAAGAGGGTCAGAAAGTTCTGGAAAAGATGGAGGAGAATATTGATGACAGATCTCCCTCCTTATCAGAATTAAGTGGATTGTGTCCTGGTTGGACCAGTGCATTCTATGGTTCAGAATGTTTTAGCCTGGAGGTTCACAACTACATTAGAAAACTTGGAAAGCGAAAAGCCAATGGTACTCAAAACATTGATGCTAAAAAAGTGGTAGGTATCCTGAATTGTCAAGATGGGGAAAAAATGCATGTGTAATTTTTTTTGCAAAGGGCTATAATAGGGAGTACAATAAACAAGATATTGTTTAGTTTTTCTAAAGAAGCAGCTAAAGGATCCCTGACAAGTAATAATAGTGTGCTGTCAAGTTGATTCTGACATATGGTGACCCTTTTCAGGGTTTTCTAGGGGGAAAACCCAGAAACGGTTTACCATTCCCTTCTTCTGGGTCATCCTGAGAGTGTGCAGTTTCTCCAAGGCAATACAGGCTGACTCTTCTCCAGGGACATATAATAGGGAATTGAACTCCCAGTCTGTCCAGCCACCTAACTGTGTAAACCCTGTTTAAAAATGTCCAACAAAGGAGAACCCACCACCTTTCAAGGCAGAATACCAAGCTTTTTGTTTGTTTGTTTGTTTGTTTTGCAATTGTGTTACACTGTTGATTCAGTTTAGCGGTGGTCTTCTAAGACCATTAGATCCTTTTCATATGTTCTGCTCATGTTGCACCTATTTTATATTTGTGTGCCTTTTTTTTCCTGCCTAAATGTGGAACATTATATTTTTATAGTTGAAAATCATTTAGTTTGTTCTATCCCAGTTCTCCAATCTGTTAAAAGGAGTCCTAAATTGTGATTCTGTCTTCTGAAGTATTAGATACCTGTTCAGTTTGGGGCTGGTCTGCAAATTTCATGAGCATTTCCTCCATTCCTTGATTTAGATTGTTTATAAAGATGTTGAACAACACTGGGCTGCAGACCAAATCCTGTGGCGCCCCACCTGTCACTTCTCTCGAGGATGGCAGTTAGCCATTGGTGAGCACTGTTTCCCAATCTTGGTTCCCCACATGTTCTTGAACGAAAACTCCCAAAAGCTTTCACCACTAGCTATGCTGGCCAGGATTTCTGGGAGTTGTAGTCTAAGAGCATCTGGGCGTCCAAAGTTGGGAAGCACAGGTATAGAAGATCAACTACCTACAAACCCACCTAATAGTAGCACCATCTAGCCCAGCCATTCTCAATGGAGGGGGGGGGCATATGGCTCCCTGGGGACCCTGGCACATTTGAAGAGGGCTACAGACTAGAAGCATTCTGCATTTCTTTTATACTGTGTTTATGGCTATCGCCAAAAAACAAACAGACAAACAAACTTGAGAATGGCTGACATAGCCAACAGTTTACCATCTTGTGAACATACGAGGCATCTGTTGAAAACCTTGCTGAAATATAGGTGAAGAACATCTGCAATATTTCCCTGAGTTACCAGAAATGTAACTCTGCCAAAAAAAGGAGGGAGAAAATTAGTTTGGCATGCCTGTTTACAAGGAACCATATTGGCTCTTAATTACCCACCTCTATTCTTCTGGAAGCTAACCTGTTCTCCAGGAATTCTCAAAGGTTATAGACAGAGGTTCTGTGATTACAACTGCAACCTTTTATAGTGCCTTTTGGATGCCATTCACCTGGTCCAGGAGACTGGAACACATTGAAAACAGCTAGATACAATATTCCTGTACCACCTCTTTAGTTGCCCTGTCCGCCTTTATTTTACCTGCTATCAGTAGGGGGAGATTTTCAGAAAAATCACCCTCTGCTGATGTCATCCACCTTCTGCAGGTGGAGTTGTGCAAATAGTGTTTCAGCCAGTGAGACTTAATCATTTCTACTGTTAAGCTCACAGACGTCTATCACACTCTAGATACAGAAATCTTTGCCTGGAAAGGTCAAATATTTAACAGAGAGACATCATCTGGGGAACATGTCTTGAACTGAAAATCATTAGCTTTGATTTTGAGTATGTACACGCAAAGCCTGTTCTTAAGAAGAACTGTATTAGTTCACTTAGTGGTTGGTGCCCTTATCAAAGAAACTTAACAATTTTAGCCTTCAGACATCTCTTGCTTTAGGGAGAGCTTAGCTAGTCAGGCAAAGGAAGATAGCCCTTCCTTTAACAGATCAAAAGCTTCTGCTGAGTTAAACATAAAGATTTTTCTAACCCAAAGGAGACCTGGCTTAGCCTTGAGTTCTGTTCATGAATTTCCATTTTTATTTTTTACAAAAGGTTTTTCCACTAACAAATTCACGTACAATGTATAATGCCATACTTCAAATGGCGAAGCTATTTATGGTTAGTCTAATCGTCATTAAGCTAATCTCAGGAAAAGTTATGAACCATTGTGCTTCAGACACTTGAATACTTCTTCTGTAAAGAAGAATGGAAGCACATTATGTTGTATATCCATGTCACCTGTTCATACAGGTCTATCTTGCAGGATTTGGCAACGTGTGCTGTAGAATAGATTTCACGAACTGCAGTGAAGCTATTTAATATTTATTGAGAGCAAGATTTTAACCTTCGCTATTTTTATTAAGTTTTCACTGCTTGATTCTTTATTTTGCAGAGGTGAGAGGAACTGATAACCCATCTCTCTAGTCTATGAGAACTAAGCTATACAATACATTAGATATAATGTGTTGAGGGCCACTGAGGCCTTCTCTTTCACTTCCAAACAACTGCATAATCACCTGCTTTAAGCTTTCCCTCTCCCCAGCTTTTTTTTTTCTTTCCTAATCTTCCTTCCTGTAAAAAGCCATCCTTAGTACTCCTTGAGGGCTCTTCTCTTTTTCTAAGCCCCTGTATGAGGGGGGGGGGGGGGGGGAGAAGGAAAAATAAATGGCTGACAGCCGGGGGAGGGGGAGAAAAGTTTAAAACACATTTACCTATGTTTTGGTAGCCCAAATCCAGTTCTCATGTATTTATGTAGAAGTGGGGCTCAGCTGCATGATGTATATTTAACATACTGCGTAGAGCAGCTGAATAGTAGCTATTTTTAACTGAGACGCTACAGACAGAAAGTGCTTAGGAAAGCAAGCAGCAAAAAATTGTTCATACAGTATGAAAAGCCACCATCAGTGTCTCATGACAGAAAGGTGATCTGTAGATATTTCAAAGCAAAATGTTCTTTGTTCAATGTATGGTCAGGGTTGCAGGGAAGGCATTTGACTAGCCCTTATTGTCCTCAAATATCTTTATATGTATTTTTGCATAGATACATAGTGATATTATATTCTGATTGAAGTTGGCTTCAATTGATATCCGTGATTCAGTTTAAAGCAACCTAGTGTTATGGTGAGGTGTTTTTTTGAATAAAGTATGTATAATGTTAACTAAAATATGTTTGTTCATCAAATATTTTTAAGACATTTAAGTAAATTTGGAGCTGATCTAGCTCTCTGGGTTGGAGCACCTGGTTATAGAGCCAAGGCCATGAACTCAAATATCCACTATGCCTCTCAGGGGATTAGCCAACTGAGATCTCCTAGGGTATTTATGGTTGGTGAAGTTACATACCCTGCCATCTGCATGGTCCTGGGCAAGCTGCACAGTCCTGTGATGCCACCAGAAGGAGGAACTGGTCAACTGCTTCTACATATACAGTAGGACCCCCTTATCCACAGGTTCAATATACACTGATTCACTTATCCAGTCTGAAAATATTAAAAACATTAAAAGAAAAAAACCAGGAAAAAACTATTTTCATATGTATTACCAGAACCGGCCACTAGAGGGAGACCATGCTATGAATACTTTTTAGTGAAGAATACCTAGCATGGTCTCTGGTGCCCTCTAAGGGCCGGTTCTGGTAATGCATGTGAAAATATTTTTTCTAGGTTTTTTTCCTTTTACAATGCTATAGAGAGTGTGTGTGTGTTCGCTATTATCCACAGTTTTCCATATCTATGAAGGGCTTGGAACCAATCCCCAGCAGATATGGGGGTCCTGTTGTATTGAAAAAACACTGGGTAAGTCACTATAAGTTGTTTTGTGTGTTTGTTGGGCAAGTACTTAAACCAGAGGCTGAAATCTTGTCATGCAGCTCCACATGTGCAACATGAAGCTGCATCAGTGTTAGGAGAATTGAGGGAGGGCACTTCTGCATGTGTGCCATGCAACAGGCAGGCAGACCTTTACCGCTAGAGAGGGACAAATAAGCTTCTTCCACTGCTGGATTGCTCTTCCTGTCTCATCCCTTTCCTCAGTCTATTGTTTGATCAGTGCTTTTGCAAAGCTAATTAGAAACAGGAGTGGGTAGCAGAGAAGAATGCAGCATTTTTACAACTGGAAACCAATGTATTTCCTCCCTTACCACCTTGCCAAGAGGGAGGTTTTCAAGGTGCTGAGCCAGCTGCCCCTCTCAGTCACCCAGCATGTTCCCCCAGCACAGACAGACACAAGGCTGGGTGGATGCTCACACATACACATACTCATCCACACCTGACAACATGTTCCTTCCCTTTCTGCCTTTCCCTGACTCAGCCACCAAATCCTCCGAGTATCAGCTTTGAGGGAGCCAACTACCTCTCTTGCTCTCTCATTCTGCTTTGCTTGCCTTCCTCCCTGGCCTAACACCCAACACACGTTAGCTGGCATTACTTTACATTATATGGAAATGACAGTCACTGTATCCATATTTGAGGTAATAAGGGAGAGATGAAGTTCTGATATGTTTGAATTCACAAATGACTACTCAAAAGAACGACAGCTATTTATTTATTTAAATATTTATTTTAAAATAAACAGCTACAGGTAAGCAACCTGTCCATTTGTAGGGAATACAGCTGTTCTCAGTCAGATCAACTGCTGTGTAATTGGACTGAGACGGTAATGTCTGAAAAAGGCTTATGTGGTTGATTGCTAGAAGCTGCCAGTGAAAATGTGACAGTGTTTTCATCTGTCTTTTATGCTTTGCTTTAAAAGATAATACAATACTGATGAATTTGATGTTGGGTGGTTCTTACTACACTCAGCTTCTGTTCATCACAGCTCTGCACAGAGGAAAAACTGCATCATTGTAAGATTGCTTTCACTTTCCACTGTTCTTCCTGTTAGGAACTTGAACAGCTGATAATGATTGAGGGGAGAAACTATAGAAAGAGTATAAGATTCTACCAGAAGCTGTTGGGTATAGAGAGGAGAAGCAAAGGTATGTCTGTAACTTATAAACTTCAGAACTATGCTGTAGCAACTGTGCTAATACAGACAAAGTGGTCCTCACTGCACTTTTTAAATCTTGAGGTGGTGAAGTGAAAACTATGTTGCCTAAACTGAGGGGACAACTGGAAGAAATGAAATCAAAGGTACAGTTTCTTGAACTGGTGAAGAAATATCTTCAGGTAATTCTTTGATTTGTTGGATTTTTTTAAAAAAATACCTGGAAATGAATATCTGTTTCTTGTATTAGTGTGACTAGAAGTTTTCATATGATAGTTCATTGGTAGAGGAATTAAGTGAGGCGTGTCCAAAAAAACTAAAATTAGTCAAAATGGAGAGCTGGATTCCTCTTTGTCAATATCATACACTCCCATCCAGTGCCTTGAGTAAAACAATAATATATTCCTTAGAACTGAAAGATACAGTAGGGATCCATGTGGATAGCCCCATCCTATGTTTTTCTTGGCTATGCCATAGAATGTCAGAATGTTAGAGAACTTTCATTTGTCCTTTGTACCATTTTGTGTGCCTTGGCTCCTTTTGTTGCAGATTTCGTATGCAGAAAAATGGGGAGTGGAACCATGCAACCTTCTCACAGTTGTTAACATGACAAGAAATGAAACTCTGAGCATCAGCTCCTTGGATGGCATTCTCCTTTTCTATAATATAAGTGAAAAACAATATAAAGCCCAGCGTAATGATAATCAAAATCGGCCAGGAAATCTACAGGCTGGAACACCACTTGGGCTAATGGCGTATCTCTATTCCAGGTACCTTGTAGTCTGCATTTCCATAAGAGATGAGATCTACCTTGTCTCACTGTTTCATGCAAACGTAGAGGCATTCTAAGCTCAAGGCTAGTCAGTGTTCTATGTCAGCTGGAGAACAGAGGAAGATTGTATACAATGAGTCCCGTGCATTTTCTAGCACAGCATTTTCTGTATTGTTCAGCAACAGTTTAGAAGAATTTTTCCAGGTGTCAGAGAGGAGACTTTCCTAGCCATGCTACATATTTCAAACTATGGCAATGGAGCATTCATACTTGTTAACAGAAATATGAAGAACATTGTTCCATAGTTAAGAAGGGACGGGGGTTGTCCACATAAAAGGCTCTCATCCCCTCACTTTTTCAGATTTAGAGGAAGATGAACCTCAGTTTAGCTAGAGATGGAACAGAGGTCTTCAAGATCTTCCTTTTCCATATTAGTGACAAAGTGTAGAAATGTACAGATGGCTAATCTGCACAGAAAGCATGATGAAAAATGAGAAGTGGTTGTAAAGCAATACCAAACAAATCAGGGTGTACCTTCTTGTTACTTTATAAACATAAGGGTTGGAGGGAATTGGTCCCAGTCTAACATACCTACCTCCTTAGTTACTTTCTTTCCCAAATTAATTAATTAATTATGTAAAGCATGTTTAGAATCAAATCACTAGTATCAGCAGAAAAACAGTTGGTGCTCTAAGGTCTACTGTCTAAAATTGTGGTTAAAAAAAGGAAGAGGTGGAGGAGGAGGAGAAAAGAAGCACATTCAGATTGTAATCCTTGAGCATCAGGCATGATAAAGTGGGATGTGGTTTTCTCAATAGAACAATTGGGACAAGAATGAGTTGGCCACTACTGTATAGTGAAATGTCTTCTCTAATGTCATGGGTGGAGAAAGAAAGCTGACCCCTCCTTTCTTTTAAATGTTCATTTACTGGACTTGCAATGCTTTTTGAGCACTCAACGAGCAATTCACTAGTTTATGCTCTTAAGGTCAAAGCTCCCTTGGTGCCTTTGTAGAGAGCACAGATCTTGTTAGTTTAGGCGTGATTAATTAAAACAGAGATACGTCAGCTTAGGAGGCTTGGGGGCCAAATTTATGCCCCAGCCCCTCTGCATGCCCCATACAGCTCAAGAATTGTTTTCAGCACATCCACCCACCCTTTTTAAACAAAAGTAAACACAACGTTCCTGGGTGTGAACCTTCAATTTTGGAGGACCTCCAGGAACTTTCAGCTTTCCTCGAGTCCTCTGATATAAAAATCACTGCTCCTGGAAAGCCACAAGGAACAAAAACAGACCAACCTGTGTGTACATGCATGCAGCTTTCAAACTTTCTAAGTGCATGCATGGGGTCTCAAGCCACACATTGCCCACCACTGCTTTAAAGCTATTCAATTGTGAATGCAGAATTCTAATTAAAAATAGCTTCCCTTACAAAGGAAACTAGAAAATAAATGAAATAAAGTGATCTAGAATATATTCTTTTTGCTTCTCAGTTGTTTCTTCTGTTCTTGATTCCAAGACAGCATCATTGACCTTGCAAAATTGATTTTTCTTCTTCTTATATTCAGAAGTGCATTTTTAGAAGGCTATGTACAGCAGTTCTTGTACACATTTCGTTATTTCTGCTCACAAGAAGACTTTCTGCAATTTCTTCTTGATAGAATCAAGACAACTTTACCCAGGTATGTACTGAAATTACAATGAATTCAAAGAAATTTCAGTTGACTAGCACTGATACGTCAGTAGCTTTCCAGCTGTTCCTTCACAATTGTTCATGATTTCTAACTTTTTTGGAAAAGAACTGAATACATTCACTTAGGGTGGGATATATATATTTTATTTTGAAGAGAGCAAAGTTTTCTGCTTGATAGAAGGATCACTACCCTTTTTGGGACAAAAAATAAAGCTTCATTTCAATAGCTTTTTTAAAAAATAAAATTAATTTCTAACAAAAGATGGTACAGTTTTATTACTTGTGTTCTTGAAGTGATAAGATTAAATGATCTCTTCACATATTTCAACACAGTAATGTAATAATTGTCTCTGTATTAATAAGTGTTCTCTTCTTTCTAGTGCAAGCATAGAATCTTGTTCTTTGCTTAGCCAAATATACCACCGCAGTTTCTCCATTCTACAGAGCTGGATTGAAGACTGTTATGCTGTAGACTTTACAATAAACCCTCACTTTATGAGTACACTGAAAGACTTTATCATTTCTAAGGTAATTCACTGTTTTGACAAGAAGCTTAAGGTAAATGTCATCTAAATCAAAGTGAGTTATGACATGCAAGATTGCAGCAACATTATATGAGAATTTGACTCTAAATATAATTGAAATGAGAAAGGAAAGCCATGCCTTGGGAATCCACACACATTCTTTGTAAATGATTCTGGTAAAACAAGATTTATTTTAGCTAAATTAAGGCATTAACAATTTGAAGTATAGATACATAGAAGAACGTAATCATGAACTCTTTGCAGGTAATTCCATTCAGTGGCTATAGCAAGTGGATGCTTTCATTGCTTGATGTCAGTACAAGCAGGAAAGGGAGCATTGTTTCGCAGTGCCACAAAATGGAAGAATGGAAAGAAGTGGAGGAAACTCAGGAAACACAATCTTCACTATCTTCACGGCAGAGTCCCACGAAAGATTATTTTAAAAGGGTATGTTGTTTCTTTCATTTCCTTCGTGGCAGTAGCACATACCACATGATTTAATTTTACTTAGTTACCTTTCTTATCCTACCTGAAATCTTAGGATATATTGCAATATATTTTTGTCTCTTGAGAAGGCAATATGCTAAGGGTGCCAAGGGAACTTGGTGTCTTAACAAAGATTGGAAGTTTGATTTTTGAATAGTAATTTCCGCTTTAATGTTACAGATTAGAATAGTGTTACTTGAATTAGATTTCAGCTATTTTCACTGCCTTGGAGCTACAAAAATTGGCTTATTCCATAGATAGGCAAATATGTATTTTGGAAGGTGACATGCCATAGCACTAATGAATCAAACATGTTTCTCCTCTCTACCTGCGGCATACTATCACTGCAATCAGCAATGAGTGTCCTAATTGTCAAGATACAGTGGCACTATGTACAGTAAACAGTCTTATAATCCTGAAGTTATTTGAAACATAATGAATGCATCTGTTACAAAGATGGTTATACCAAGAAGGAAGCAAGGGATATGGGGCATTTTATTGGGGAGGAGTGGATTAGACCACTCTGATTTGAATAGCTATTGGCTTTTGGTGGGTGGGAGGACAAGGTACATGAGCCTAAGATTGCAACACAATTCCAGAGGTTTTGGCTCCATGTCAGTCAGGCTCGCCGTTTTATTTTTGAGTGAAAAACACTGTAATCCCTCTGGTGGAAGACTGGAGTAGTTTGACTGTTGGAGGAAATTGGTAATTCCCTTATAATGAACAGAGTATAAAATACAAAGCACATCTACAGCACAGAGGAAATGTGAAGGAGAGAATGGCCAAAAAAAAAAAAAAAAAAAATTAAAAACAAATCCCAGTTTCTTTTGTATTAACTTGCCCTTCATATATAAAGAGGGAAAAACCAATCTTCTATTACAGTCAGAAGAATAAAAGAAAGACATTGCAGCCTCAACCGTGTGGGAGATTGTTGTCCACCATGCTGGCCATATGGTCTGGGTCAGGAAGAGAAGTTACATGTCTGCTCTAATCTATGATTAGAGAAGAGGAAAAGAGGCAAAACAGCAAGCAAGGCAAACAGGAAGAGGGAAAGGGCAAGCCAGAGGCATGAGAAAAGAATTCTGCTAATTGTTTAATGGGAAAGGAGAGAATCACTTTTGGGTCCTAGATTCCCTTGAACCGGGGAGATATAGTGTTCTTTGGCCTTTTTTCTTTGCGCATCTTTTGTAAGGATGGTGCCATGGGCCCACTGCTCCTCTTTTTGCTTGGTGGACAGTTCCACAGTTCCATTCTCACCCCTATGCTGTTTAACATCCACATGAAATGTCTAGGAAATCACTTGTAGGTTTGGGCAACAGAGTGATCATTTATGTATGATCCAGAGGACAGTGGAAAATCTTTGTTGCATTTAGCTGTGAAAGGGTACATAGGGCAGAATAAGCTGAACATTAATACAGACGAGATTGAAGTTCTCTTTAGGGGTGAACTAGCAATTTAGGGTTTGGGTATATAGACTATTTCAGATGAGGCTGTCTTCTCCTTAAAATATTAGGTTCATCACTTCCATAATCTGGCATGTTTGGCAGCATCAGAGACCTTGGTCCATGATTCCTCATTAAGCAATGACAATTAGTACTATTTTCTTTAGTTTTATATAATATTTTGTTTACCATTATGATATGTTTATGTTTATGTTGTTTTGGGACTTGCTATGTTAAGCTATTTTGAACTCAGCTGGAGAAAAAGGCAGGGTATGCATTCACAAAATACTGTAAACCTCACATTGCATTTACATTTTTGAAAGATGAACAACAAATACCTTTAAGAATGCCATCCTAGGCATACTTACTAAGAGGTAAGCTTCACTGAATATGGTGGAATGTGCTTTCAAGCAAATGCATAGGACTGAATTTCACATGATGCTTGTGACCATAGATTTTGTCATCTGTATTATGTAAGTTGCTGACTGGATAGATCAGTGGTTTAGGTATCTGCCTGCAGAGCCAGAGGTTGGGAGTTTGATTCCCCACTGTGCCTCCTGTGTGTAGAGTCAGACTGTGGGCAAGCTGAACAGTCCCAGGATACCCGCAGAAGTGGTGAATGGTAGACTACTTCTGTGTATTCTCTACCTGGAAACCCTTGAAAAGAACTGACTTGATAGCATATGATTATGGTTTAATATGTAAGTGATGATATAAGCATTAGAATTAAAGACTAGATATCAGAAGTCCAAAATATTATGTAGACTGCTTCAGAGAGAAATAGTTTGCTGTTGCATTTTTCAAAGCCTGCCTTCTATAAAAGTTAATTAAACAGTTTCAAGTGCCTTAAAATACGCTGAATTTGCTAGTTTCAAAACAGTATTATCCCCTTTTCTAAGGGTATAAATAGTACAGGGAAAACTCATTAGTCATCCAAAGTTTACAATATAAAGTGTTTGCAAGATGTTTTTCTGATCCGCACTGAATCAAATGGAAATGGGGAAAGCTATTAAGCAGAGGAAAAGAGGCATGGCATTTCTGAAGCTTTTTGGTCTGGGAATCATATACATGAGGACAGACAGATTCTTAACATTTTTATGAGGGAAGTCTGCAATGCTGCTGGTTTTGAATTGTCTCAAATGGTTGCTAGACTGCTACTGACAAAAGAGTATGAGGATGTTGCCAATGACATTTACGTATCTGTTTTATTTACAAATCACAATATTTTGCTCTGGAGCCTAAAGCTTTGGGAAGTAAGTTAGAGGCGTGATGAACGACTGCTGTTCCTTGATCAGCAGATGCTTTGTTAGCCAGCTGCATTAAAAAGGTTCCAGAGGAGAAGGCCGCTAACAGATAAAGTGTGTTCCAAGAGCAGTGACACTCTCTGACGCTCTCTCCCTAGATGTCGAGCTGGATAAATGCATTGGCAAAGCAGCTACCACGTTCTCTAGACTCACAAAGAGTATGGCTTAATAAGAAGCTGACGGCATACACCAAGATCCAGGTCTATAGAGCCTGTGTCCTGAGCACACTCCTGTACTGCAGCGAGTCCTGGACCCTTTGTGCATGGCAGGAGAGGAAGCTGAACACATTCCATATGCGTTGTCTCCGATGCATTTTTGGTATCACCTGGCAGGACAAAGTTCCAAATACAGTAGTCCTAGAACGAGCTGGAATTTTTAGCATGTATACATTACTGAAACAGCAACATCTACGTTGGCTTGGGCATGTCGTGAGAATAGCTGATGGTCGGATTCCAAAAGATCTCCTGTATGGAGAATTAGTGCAGGGAAAGCGCCCCAGAGGGAGACCACAGCTGCGATACAAGGATATCTGCAAGCGGGATCTGAAGGCCTTAGGAATGGACCTCAACAGATGGGAAACTTTGACATCTGAGCGTTCAGCCTGGAGGCAGGCGGTGCATCATGGCCTCTCCCATTTTGAAGAGAGCAGGCCAAGGCAAAGAGGCAGTCCCGAAACCAGCAAAATCAGGGAGCTGGACAGGGGACAGATTGTATTTGTCTTCAGTGTGGAAGAGATTGTCACTCTTGAATTGGCCTTCTCAGCCACACTAGACACTGTTCCAAGACCTCTATTCAGAGCATGTTACCATAGTCTCTCGAGACTGAAATATGCCTAATCTAAAAGAGCAGGGAGGAAGCAGTGCCTTCCTTCAACTGTCAGAGAACCAGTTGTTCAAGGTCCCTTCTTTCAAGGCCTCTGTTCTCTTGACTGTGTCAGCAAGGCATCAGCTGTATAACATTGGCAGTCTCTGTTAACATTCTTGTTAACATTTTTCAAGGATTGGCTTGTGTTGCGTTATGGTTTGGGGGAGAGGTAGACATTTGTGTGATTGACTCCTTTCTTATCATGCTCTTTCCGGCTAAACCAGGAGATGAAGCTACAGTCAGCATTAGTAGTTTTGCAAGTGTTTTATTGACAGTCACCCTTTGCTGAAAATATGCAAGCTGTCAACTGAAACAAATGACATATAACTTCTTATCCCATGCAGTTCCTCTTTTAAGTTAATTGATTTTCCAGAGGTATATAACAATCATATGTTGTATTTTTAGTAGTTTGAGAATACTTATTCTGGCCTCCTGTGGGAGGGAGTTCCAGAGAAGGCCCTCTGCCGTGTCCCCACCAAGTGCACTTGTGAGGGTGGTAGCACTGAGATAAAGGCTTCCCCTGATGATCTTAACAGCCAGACAAGTTCATAAAGGGAGATACAGTCTTTGAGATAACTTGGACCTAAGCTGTTTAGGGCTTTATAGATTAAAACCAGCACTTTGAATTGTGCCTGCAAATGGATCGATAGCCAGTGGAGCTGCTATAATAATGTGTGTGTGTGTATGTGTGTGTGTTGTGTGATCTCTGTAACCATCTCCAGTTAACAACCTGACTGCAGCGTTTTGGACCTGCTGAAGTTTCCAAACACTTTTCAAAAGCAGCCCCACATAGAGTGTCTTACAGTAATACAGCCAGGGATTTAATAAAAGGCATGTGTCACCATAGCCAGATCAGACCTCTCCATACAAAAGAATGAAAGGATTAATACAATACCTGTGAAAGGTCCAGCTGGATAATAATAGAAGACATCTAAAGACCTGACATAAGGCAGTAAAATAAAGTCAACACAATGTAAAAACTAATTTATTGATAGAGAAGCACCTGAATGTATATAGAAACTATAGCTGAAATATACTGAAAGTTTTCCATGAGAACCCTTGTGAGTATGAGTGAGAGACTCTGCTTAAGGCCTTTAGTAGGTTGGCTGAGTGTGAATAGAGAGGGACAAGATGTTTACAGCCATTGGACCTGAGAATGTAAGGAAAATATTTGATCTTGATGATGGTCAGACTAGCTATTAAGGAGTAGACCCATAGCTTATTGTCCTTCATGGATCCTTCCTCATTTTTATATACTAAGGGCAGATTTTGGAAAATTAAGAAGAACATAGTATGACTAGCTGAAGCCATCCATAATTCAGCAGTGGGATGATGCTCTGGCACTCTTCAGTTTATGGATAGCTCCAGTGCATCATTACAGTCACTCTGCAAGCTATTTGTCATGTGACTGTCAGAGCTAAAAGTGCATTTAAATTTTCTGATGTACCGGTTATACTCCTAGGATTTGGCTACCATCTTTTTTTATCAGGAAATCTATTGATACAGTTACTGTAACTTATTTCATGTGAGCTTATTGGAAAACGTTTCAGAAAGGTCCATTGGTCCAAAATGTGGCATGGCTTTGTAGGGAATTGACCTCAGAGCTGCCATAAAACCAAATATTTCTGTTTCTCTGTTGTGAACAGTTCATTTGGGGGCTGAAGGCAACGTGCAGATGCCTGTCTATCAATCAAATGCATTTTTTACCTTATGTAACAGTGAACTCAGTTTTGCTTGTTTAATGTTGTAGGTGGAAAAGAACAGCTTTTATATTTTCTTGTACAGAGTTTTAACTGGAAACACTCAAAAGGAAGTGGAGTTGTTGCACCTTATCAGAAAGACAGGCCACAGACCATTGCATCAGCTTTGCCAAAGCCATGCTTTACAAGTGTAACAGAAGAATCCTCAGGCTTCTATACCAAAATAGAAGGGGAACAATGTTTCTTAACCAAATATACTGCTCAACAACTTTGCTGTCAGCTGACATTGTTAGAACAGGTAAATCAAGTTCTCTTTTATCCACCAAAAAGGATGGCATGCAATCAGTTCTCTTCACTACTGCTATTTTCTTAAGACCGTATATGTGGGATGCTGCTATGTTGTACAACCCCAGATTCATCCCCCTGCAGAGCTTCCTTTCCCACGTGATTTTTATTCTGCTTGAAAACTAGAGTTTTGAAATAATTACTTTTTTTAGACAAAGCAATTTTTACGAACAGAATAAAATATATTTAATAAAGCACAAATGTATATATTAACTGAAATCTTGTTACTGAGTCTAATAAGTCACAACTAGAGTAAGCCTATTTAATCAGTGGTGATTTGGTGAGCCATTTCCTCTGTAAGTTCCATTGATTCAAGAGGCTACTCTAGTTGTATCTTATTATGCCAAGCAACAGGATTTAGGCCAGTTTATTAAGGAAAACTGCTGCTTTGTCGATTAAGAAGTGAGTTGAACCTAAGACATTAGGATTGGTGCAAATTAGTATTCAGTCTTCACATGGTGAAAAAACAGAAATTGAGTGCTGAAGTGAATCACTTTCACCTTCAGCAACAACTGCAATGGTTTTGTAAAGAGGACAGATATGCAGTTTTAGATGCTTCATGGGCAGTTTTCATATCAGGCTTCTTGAAGGTGTGCTCTTTTTTATGTCCCTGAAAGCTAGCAGTGTACAGATTGGAAGGAAGCATATCCCCATCCCACTAACATGACCTACCTTCTTCATTCATAGCCTGCATTATGTTAGAAATCGCAATCAGTGTTCACACAGGGGCTTCAGATTGATTTGGTTGTTCACCCTTCATACTGAATGCTAAGCAAATCACATTCCAGCCCACAGCCCCCTCTTCTTTCCTTCCTTCTTTCCTCTGGTCCCACCTCTGCTGAACCTTTTATGGTTTGCTGTGAAGCCACTTTCTCATTTAAAGCTTGACACTACTCATGATTTCTCAAAAGCTTTTCTATAAAAAATAACATGGAAAGGTACGTAAGAGTACAGAACATCAAAAGTTTGAACAGTAATTTTACAAAATACATCATAGTTCACTTGGCAGAATGATTCCATAACAGGGATCACCACCTTCCCTTTCTGATCAGTTATTCTTTTCCCTTACTTTCAAGTAACACATGGAGGAATTACCTCATCTCTGTTCACATATGGTTTTATACTATTGGCATGACAAACGTTTTAAGTCCACTTTCAGACCTATCAGTTAGGTAATTAACAACACTAAGCTTTTGTTTCACCCAGAAGGTCCTTCCCACACAATCTGACAGGATTCAGAATTAGCTCCCAATCCCCATCATTGAAATCATAGTGATTTGGTTTTGCATGCCCCTTGGGCCTGAACATCATGCCTCAACTGGCTATATCACCGAAATGCCACCTGTAGACATGCCTCCATCTTTACAAAAATGTATCCCAACTAACTTCATGGGAAAAAGCCTGCTCGAATTGTTCCGGCTTGAAAAAGTAGAAGCCTCCCCACCAGCAGAGGAAAAAAGCTGCTTTGAGAGCAAAAAGGGCTGGACTGATTCAAATTAGCCTTTGCATCATGTGGTCAGTAAAAAAAATAATTCAGATTCACCTGTTCTATAAGCAGAGCATATCATGCTGGTATTTGACCATGTAGTTGCACTCTAGAGTTTCCATTATTAAGGTCTGAGGATGCTGAGGAGTTGCTAGTCCCTTGCCCTTTTTTGCCTGTTGTGGTAAGTGCCTCTCCCCTTAGTTATTTTTTGGCTGCAATGGGGCAAGAGCAACCCTACTGATTTTCCTTGCTGTCTCAGAGGCATTTGATACCAATGATTATGACATATTCCTGGAAAACCTGTCTCATTTGGAGTTGGAGATTAAAAATTATAGATGTGCACATGATCAAATAGTGTCATACTCATAATTTCTTATTTTTTAAAAATAAGAAATTAAATTTATTTTTCTTATTTTTAAAATATATATGTATATATATTCTTTTCTTTTCTGTCTTTCTTAGGAAATGTTCAATAAATGTCATCCAGTGCACTTTCTAAATTCAAGACAGCTTGGAGTCAAAGACAAAACTATGCCTCTCCAAAAGTAAGTTGGTACTTTGCCTGACTTAGTGGCATGTTTTGTACTGGAAATCTCTCTCTGTGTGTGTGTTCTAATTTAATATGTTCAGTGAGAAAATTAGTTCTGTACTTAAGGGTTGACTGAGCTCAGCATATCATAGGAGTCTTAAGATACCAAGATACCATCAGCCAAGATAGTTCAGAAGACAATATAATCTGGATAGCATTTAAAATTAAACACTGAAAATAATTTTCTTAGTAAACACTTTTGACGAAATGGGAGCATGCACCTATTTTGTAATGCAACATTTTGTTGTTGATGATGTTGATGATGATGATGATGATGATTTAATGGACTTGTGTTATATACTGGAGGCTTACGTCCTGAGACTGGGAGTGAAAATTTCTGATCCTCTTTGGTTTTGCAAGAACAGTGACTTGACCTTTCTGCATCCAGTCTTCCAGGGTACATAAATAAATGCAGGATCCTTGCCCTATGCCAGCTCCCTGCATGTCTTCACCAGTCAATACTGAAGGTGGCAGTCTTTACCATGAAGTCCACTATGTTTGGCTGTGGGTGGGTGTCTATGTCTCTCTCTAAACAGAGAAAAGGCACTTCTTCTATCCCATACTCTAGGAAACCCCGGTTTTGCTTGTTTCCCCATCCGCAAGTGAATTTCCAACCCTTCAGCGGACATGTCAAGCCACTTTCCACTTACGTTGTGAACCTGGAAGTGTGGAACAACTCAGTGCTATATTTTCCTTATTAGATGTATTGAAAATGCCTATGCAGGATAAGAGGATATTCATTCTTGTCGACAGGAACAATCTAAGCAGGTTATAGCTTTAATGCATCTGTAAGCAATTTCCCTTCCCAGTGCAAATAACCACTCTCTCTCTCACTCTCTCTCTCTTTTTTTTTTAATGCAATAGAGACTCTTAAGAGTAGCAAGAGCAGATGGATTCTAAAGTACTTTACTGTGGCATGTAGGGGAAACAGACGGGGTTATGATTGAGCTTCTAAGGGAACACTCTAGTAAATTTCCAGATCGTTCTTTTCAGAGGTAAAGGAGCAGAAGAGGTTTGGGATGACAGCCTAGAGAAAGATAGGGTAGAAAGGAAAAAGGGAACTTAGCAATTCTACTGCAGTTATTGCTAGAGGTGAAAGAAAAGAAATGAAGCGTTTTAGAGTAGAAAAGTTATTTTTTTAAAAAATGAAGATGGAGTGAGTTTTCAAGGTCTGAGTTTTTTACTCCTGGCGTCAAGAAGGCTAGAAACACTCTATCCAATCCTGATAGAACAATAGGTTGTAAATCGGATAAGCTAAGTCAATTATCAAGGTTCTCCTTAAGGCCAGAAGTTTGATAAAATTCTGAGGCATCTGCTGCTTATCCTTATAATTGCCAATTATTAGGTCTGACAATCATTTTGGTTTAATATTCTATTCTCAGTATTCTAATATGGTAAATGGCTCATTACCTTTTCAAGGTATAATTACTTCCAAAATGTCCATGCTGTTTGGGTTGATACCTTTTACACTCCATATGGTTTACTTAAAATGGGTTGTACTAGCCTTTGCACGATTATAATTAGTATTTAAATGTTGTAGATGGTTCTCTTTTACAGAGCTACTTCCTCTGAGCCCTTGCCTACCCAAGTCTGTAACCTTTTTACGAAAAACTGTGTCCAAGACAACTACCTCTTGCAAATTTTGAAGTATGCAGACAACGTCAGTGCCTGGGTTGCTGCTGAAATTGTAACAAGCTACAGTTCTAAGGTTTGCAGGCCTTGTTTTCTTCCTGTTTCATAACTATTTTTATATATAGTTATTACCTGTATGGTATGGATATGGCATTCAAGAGAAGGAAGAATTTCCCTTCCGAGAACTGCCACTATAATACAAATTATAATTTCATGCTATCAAGTCATTTCTAACTGACCCTTCTCTGGGTTTTCGAGGTACAAAGTACATAGAAATGGCTTACCATGTCCTTCTTCTTGGGGCACTCTTTGACCTTGCAGCTTGCCCAACCCAAGCTGGCTCTTCTCCTAGACTTTTGTTGTTGTTGTTTAGTCGTTAAGTCGTGTCCGACTCTTCGTGACCCCATGGACCAGAGCACGCCAGGCCCTCCTGTCTTCCACTGCCTCCCGGAGTTGGGTCAAATTCATGTTGGTAGCTTCGATGACACTGTCCAACCATCTCGTCCTCTGTCGTCCTCTTCTCCTCTTGCCTTCACACTTTCCCAACATCAGGGTCTTTTCCAGGGAGTCTTCTCTTCTCATGAGATGGCCAAAGTATTGGAGCCTCAGCTTCAGGATCTGTCCTTCCAGTGAGGATCTGTCAGGATCTGTCCTTCCACTCTCCTAGACTACTGTGTTCCAACTCACTGAGCTATCCAGCCAGCAGCAGCTTCTGACTATGGGTTTTTTCCCCCTAAGACTACATGAGGGAGAGAGAATTAAAGTTCCTGCCTCATTCTTCAAGAATCCAAAGTTGCCCAGGCTCTTCTTTTGCAGTTATTTGCATATCCAGAAATATGTACAATCGCATTCACAGAACTAATCTTTGGCCCCTCCTTTTCAGAGGCAGAAGCAGGCTCTGGAAAATGAAAAGCATAGCTGCCACTCAAGGCCTGAACATTATGATGATCATTATCAGTTTATTTGTGTGCCAATTTTCCATGGTAAGCCATGCTCAAAGCAGCTCATAGCATGGGAAGAGTTGACATAATATTGCAA
The DNA here is from genome assembly GCA_037013535.1 of Intellagama lesueurii. Taxonomy (NCBI): domain Eukaryota; kingdom Metazoa; phylum Chordata; class Lepidosauria; order Squamata; family Agamidae; genus Intellagama; species Intellagama lesueurii. Next base: position 187,996,580 of record JBAJHW010000003.1, on the reverse strand, counting down.
CATTTCAATACAGCTGTAGCAAAGAAACATAATTTAGTTATTTAAATATTACTAGGTTAATCAGAGCATCTCATATGGATACATCAAGATTAAGCAGTGGAAAACGTATCTCTTTCTACAGCTTCCAGAATCCCCCAGCCCACATAGTTACACATAGTTCTGTAATTCATACTAAGGCCTAACAGGAGAAGTACAAAAGCAAGATTAATTGAGGATTGTGTTGTTCTGCTGCATTCCAATGGAACAGAGAATCTGTTTGGCCTTGTAGGTTCTGTACCTCATTTTGTTATTAGGCCTTTAGTTCTTTCCTGATTGAGGTGTGTGTGTGTGCGTGCAATCATATATATATAATTTTTATACTGTGCTTTGAATTGTTCGTATTTGTTGTTCATGTGATGTAGTGTATGCAATTTTGCACATAAATGAACACATTTCAGCCAATTGTGACAGAAGGAAACCCATCTTTCTATCAAGATTACCCCCGGTGAGGAGCTGTGTCAGCTGGAAACGCATCTACAGTGGAGGATTTACTGATAACCCTTTGGGCTTTTCCCCTTTAACTTTAAGGGCTGCGGAGCAGGATTCACAGCAGAGACTTAAGAAAGTCATAGCTGCAAAGATTATTTCATTTAATTCATTTGCCTTTTTGTAGAGAAGAACCTTTTAGGCATATATTTCCTTCTGTATTTCATTTGATTAGTTTAGTTTATGTTTCATGGTGAATGAACATTAATATTTTCTGGTTATATTTACACATGTGTGCATGTGTGTGTGTGTCTGAAAGAGAAGTTAAGCAAAAAAAACCTTCTGCAGATAGGCCAGAGCTGCAGGCAGACTATGAGTTTCTGAAGTGGTATTAGAATTCAGCTTTGATCTTGCCTGCTACATATGTTTCTGCCAACAAGGGGCCTTTTCCCAGCCTGAGATGAAAAGATCTCTACCCCATGAAAGTGAAGGTTTATAGAATGCTATTTCACACCAATTTGGTCAGGTCTGTACTATTTAAGATAGCCATGGCTACATGGGCACATGAATCCCATTTGTCAATTTCATGATTCAGGGCATAAGTCTAGCTTTCATTAAATCCCCTTTATAGGGAGGGTATCTTACACAAACATTACCCAGAGACTACAGCTAGCATATCTTCCTACTAATGGCCAAAAAAAAAAAAAAAAAAAAAAAGGCTGGTGCAAGGAACAGATCTGGTGATAAAAGCTTCCAAAGTAGCTTGCCTGTTGCAGCCTGCTTCTGGTTCAATGAGAAAGAGAAATTGAGATAAACAGTTTCCCATGCTCACCTTTAGGCTGCAAAATCTATTGATAATGGGAACAAGCATTTCGCTTAAACACCCACGATATAAACGAAACATAAGCCCTATGCAGATCTTTGCCTGAACATGAAGAGGGCTGGCAAGTGGCAGTGATCTGGGCACACATGTAAGCCACACCTTCAGTATCCAGTTCGCCCCACTGCATTATCGCACCAGTGCCTTCAAAGGATTCATTAAATGTTTTCAGCTGCATGTTTTCACAGAATTGCTGTGATCAGAAAATGTAAGGTTCCTGATTTTCAGGAGTTCTGTGAACATGTTCAGCTGAGTGTGCTTCCAGAACTCTTTGGTCACGTTCTTGCTGTGTGTGTAGAGATATAGAATGTAGTCAGTTGTGGGAGTGGAGTTTACGTCTATGTCCACGACACATCTCCATGCTGATCTTAGTCATGTGCAGATAAACACTTGCGTGTTATATTAAGGATTTGAGGTGAAAGACTCTTATGGGGATGAAAGTATTGAGGCCCAACCTAGAGAGGAACAGGACAAGCAAAATGTATAGACACTGTTTGTGCCCAGGTTGAGCACTAAATGGTTGACAGAAATACATTTATGGAAAGAAATCCATGTATCTTCCTCAGGGTTTGGAGTGTGCATATTGAGGCAAAGATCACCTGGTCCATCACTGCTGTTTCTACCCATCTGGAACACTCCATAGCTGTAATCCAATACACCTCGTTGTTGGGCTGTGACTGTCAGGCTGCATGCATGGATCTCTCATGCGTCAGCTGTTCCATACCCATCACTCTGTAGCCTTTGCAAACAAACATTTCTTTGGCTTCCAGTTGGCTACAGGGAAGTCTTGCCATGTCAGTCTCACAGCAAGTATCTTCCTTGAAAGAAGTACATTGCAAGCTTTACCCATCTAAAGACACTGGTCTGTTAGAAAAGTAATGAACGCACATGTATAGTGCTGTGTTTTCCTTGCCGTTAAACCTAATGGGATGCCAGTGAAAAGTAGTACTAAACCAACTTAAAAATTAACAAGTGGGGGTGAGAACAGTGCATCACATCCTTAAAAGCAGACATAGTCTCAGAAGGCAGATGGTAGAGGGAGTTGCTTCGGTGACTGCAGCCCTAAAGGGTTCTGTGGTTGTCTGAATGCTGTCCAACTTATTAGTTTGAACATCTAATATTCCTTGTTACTGAAACAGATTGCCTGTGCCAGTTTGCTATGATTGGGCTGCTTTAATTATCCATTGGATACTGTAATGGGGAAATTAAGGTGTTGCCATTATCCTGCTTTCCTATTCCATACATGTATTCAGAACATTTATGTAGAGGAAATTCTTTGTCATGTCATTTTCACAGAATTATACACTTCAACAAGAGAATATTTTTGATATGTTTTGTTCCCAGTTTTTCCAAGCAGAAAGATTGCTAACTGTTCCTTTAATAGTATTTCCTGCTTTTGTCTATAGCACTTCTCAGAAATGCATATTATTGTTAATTGGTAACCAGACAACAAGCAATTAGCAAACAGACCTCTCCCACCCCTACCTCTTTGCTGTTCAGTAACAAGTTGATGGAGGCAGGGTTTCACAGAACAAAGATGGCATGAAATAAGTACTTCATGATTTCCTGCTCCCACATGTAAAGCAAGGTTTGTTAATTGTAGTAATTTATCTGCTCTGGCACTGTAAGTCTCAGTTTTTAAAACCAGCTTTTAGATTTGCCCACTGATGGATAATGTGTTTCATCTCATTTAAATGGTTGAGTTATTTAGCATTTAGCTATTTCCAGTGCCTCCTTTAATTGCAATGAGGCGCACTCTAACTGCATAACAATACATAATAGGTTTAATGGCAGCCTAGTTAGTCATAAGTTTAATGTCAGCGTGTTTCCAATCATATATTTCACCTGTTCATACAAATGGTCATATATTTTGCAGAATTTTTATTATAATTGTTTTAGAATAGAATAGAATAACACTTTATTGTCATTGCATGTGCAACAAAATCACCAGAGTGCTATCCAGACAGTGCATCATTCATTCAGCTAAAACTCCATATAAACTCCTTACAAAATTCCAACATAATACAACGACGAAAATACATTCACATGCAACCCTACAACAAGTCAGATTAAATCTTAACTGAATTTAGCAAAGTCGTCACCCTTGGATAAAAACTGTTTTTTAAATCTATTTGGCCTTGTTTTAATAGATCTATATTGTCTTCCTGATGGCAGTAATTCAAGCAAAGAGTGTCCAGGGTGGGAGGTGTCCTTTACAATATTTTGTGCTTTTTTAAGACAGTGGGACCTGTACAGTTCCTCCAAGGTGGGGAGGGGACACCCAACAATCTTCTGTGCTGTATTAATCACCCTCTGGAGCGATTTTCTCTGGGCCACTGTACAATCTGCGTACCACGTGCACATGCAGTATGACAATGCACTGTTTATTGAGCATCGATAAAAGGACACCAACAGTCTCTGAGTGATGTTATTCTTCCTAAGCATCCTTAGAAAGTACAATCTCTGTTGAGCCTTTTTCAATACCTCTGAGGTATTTATGCTCCAAGTCATGTTCTCCTCAATATGGACACCCAAAAAACGAAAAACCCTCACCCTTTCTACCCAGTCTCCACTGATGAATAATGGATAATCCATCCCCTTCTTCCTTTTACAGGAGCAAATGAACATGCTAACCAAATTTCTCCTCACTGCAAAATGTTGCTATGAGCAAAGAAATTTTGCTACTGCGATACAAATCCTGAGAGGCCTGGAAAATCTCATTGTGAGACAATTGCCAGTGAGTAAATACTTACTTTGTAGCTCATACAGGAAATGTAATTTTTATAGTATTTCATATGGGCAAAATGATATATTCCACCTCAAAGACTTCAGAGAACTAAAATTTTATTTTCTTCTTATATTAAGGTCTGGAAATGTTTGGCTTCTAAAGTATCAGACATAATGGAAGAACTAAAGGCTGTTGAGGTACAGTAGAAGTAATAGTTTGTGAGCTCTGAATGGAGAAAGTTGTCTCCTTCTGATCACTAATTTCAGCACAAGCTGCGATGTGGCTAATGGCAAGCTTAACCTGCAAAAGCATTGAATTCTTCTGACTTAGCTTGGGGCCTTGAGGCCAGAAAAAACCCAAAGAGCACGGTCATTCTCACTTGCACTGTGAAGGAGTTCTCAGTTCACAAACCCCATCCATTCAGCTTAAGATGTATGAGAGTGGAGGAGAGGGGTTGACAGCAGATGACTTCCTTGAGCCCCAGCCTCTTGGAGGGCACCATGTGCTGGCTCAAGCCTGTTTTATGCTATCCAGAGTCCAAGTAAATTGGTTGGTGTGGACTAGTGTTTCTGTCTAGACCACGGGAAATATTCTCTTAGTTAGTTTCCCATTCTTCTTGCGTAAGAAATTAAGCTTATTAGAGATTTTCCTTTGTCCTTGAGAAACAGTTGAAATCTAAAGAAATTTGTAAGCAGAGGAACTTAAGTGCATCATGGTTTCCCTGGCTTATGCCCATTGTCTTTAGCACAGTTGGTATTGTGTTTTTTTAATATATATATATATACATTTCAGCTTTCTTCTGAGGAACCTACATTGGCATAGGTGACGAGTATCCCAATTTATTCTCACCCTGGGCTTTTGACTCTGCAAGAGATATTCTGAGATCACAGTCAGCTTCATAGTTTAGTGAGAATTCAAATGCAGTCTTCCTTGTCTAAGACCAGCAGCCGAACGAATAGTGATGAGCAAGGGTCAAATTAGATGAAATGTACCACTTGCTGCACTTGCATTTAGAAACAGACAGCCCATTTGTCTGCCAGTAATGGAATTTCTTCAGAGTGACACACCTGAGAAATGGGACTTGTAAAACAAGCCTCTGTTTACCATTCAGTGACCAATCATTGAACAAAGCAAGCTAATTTGCAAAATGCAGAGGTGGGAAGAGTTCATTCGAAGACAACCAGATGTCTTTTATCACTTCAGGAAGCACTGCTTCTAAATCTGGAGTTCACTGTCTTGGTTTGACCCTTAGAAACCTTGTCTGTAGTAAGTCTAACCATTCCCCTGACTGGACAACAGCTTCTGAAAGGGATTGTAAGTTACCTTAATTTCAGATAAAACAAACTCCTACTTCTCTTGCTGTAGAGGTGAATGTTGTGCCCCGATGAACACAGCCGGATATGACATTTTCCTGGGTAGAAATAATTTGCTGGCATGTAGAGTTTATATGCCTCTCTAATCTGCAGAAATAACAATAGCTGAGAAAGTGCTGTCAAAGGTCTTAGAGGCTGGTGTTTCCTTAAGAAGCTACCTCAGAGGCTTTTGAGCTGGGGGACCTCAATAACCTTACCCCCATGCATTATTTTACCTTCTCTAATCTTGGTTCTTCTCCTTAAATATGCTTATTTTAGCATTAGGTGTGTTCATTGCAGTGTATCAAAGCAAAGACTTTGCTGGAATCAAACATCTCCTTTCGTGTCGTGCTGTAAACATCTATGTACATCTCTGTAAATTATCACAGGTGTTTTTAAAAAATGACAGCTTATGTTTAATGGAAGGAGGGAGTTTTAGAAGTTCACCAACAATTCCATCTGCCCACATTTTGGCCATGCATATCCAGCAGCTTGAAACTGGAGGATTTACTTTGAGAAACGGCACATATAAGTGGACTAAACTCAGGTATTCTTCTTTACATCACAGAATTCTTTAACAATGAATACATTCTTGCAAATTAAATGAAACTTAAACTCAGTGTATATTCAGTTTTTAAAAAAACCTGGATCTATTTTTTGGATGTTATTGCAGAGAGTCTTGTGCATGTTTGTGGGGAAATTATTTTGAATGTACAAACTGTGCACTACATTCTTCTTGTACTTTGTCAGTTTTAAAACAAACAACTAACCAACGCATTTCTTTAATCTCTTCTCTTTTGAAAGAAACATTGCTAAAGTTGTGAGCCAGGTTCATGCATTTCAAGAAAATCCCTACATGTTCCCTCCAGATCACCAACTACAGTCTTTCTTAAGGCAAAGAATAGCCTGTTTTACTGATGCAGACATCTCTGCTCTAGCAGCTGACAACTCTGCCAACTTTCACCAGATAGGAGCTGAAAAACAGTCCCGAAAAATCCAAGACACATTACACAGGATGAAGGCAATGTTTCAGTAATGGTTTCTGTGTCAATTTTCTCTCATGTTTTATGTTTAAAATTTAAATTTTTGCTTACCCGATGGTGCCACATGTGAAATTAGCTTTATATTGCAAATCAGATATACGTTTGCTTGGAAGGAAGTCCAGTCGTGTTCATTGGAGTTTGCTTTCACACAAGCATGCCTATGGCTGCAGCTTCAAAGCACAGTCTCCATTTGGTAACAACACTAACAAAGGCTATATGTATGACTCAGTTTTTATTTAAAACATTGAAACCCTTACACATAAGGAGCAAGATAGTGGGATCAGACCTAAACGGTTAAAACACTCACCTTTTAGAAGCATGTTTCAAAACATCCTTCATGCTGAGATGGGAAAGGGCCTATCCTGTCACTATGAAGACAGAGAAGTCCGTTGGAAGTGCTGATCCGACTGGTCTTATATTTCCAAAGGAATCTTTTTCCCACTTGGGTAGAGAGGGGGAGTCTCCTCCTTGCCTGGGCAGAGAATGCTTTAGAAGGTCCTCTGTCTCTCAACTACTTCTGTTTCTTCCAAGGACTTAATAACAAGAATTACATTTCGTCAAGTCAATTCTGACTTAAGTTGATCCTTTCCAGCTTTTTCTATGTATAGAGTGCTCAGAAGTGGTTGACCGTTCCCTTCTTGTGGGGGATGTTCTAGGGCTGTGCAGCTTACTCTTAGTCAAAGAGAAGAAATACTACAAAAGTCTCCTGCTACGTTAGTCCCTGTGTTCCTAGTTTCTCTCTGAAGACTCTTGTTAGTAAAAGGAACCACAGAGCACAACGACTAAAGCAATAGAAGTCTCTGCAGCCCAAGAAGAAATGGGAGATTTCTAAGGGTGAGAGACATCCAAAAAGGCTGAGAGCTGGATGTAGCCTGTGACCCATCACTGCCTTTCTGTGGCCTAGAAAAATAATCCATCTGGCAATCTTGAGGACCTGGAGTGCACATTAAGAAAAATGCACTCACCGCACGTATGTCTTCTCCAGTACATTGCTCTTTAACACACTTGTTCCCTCTTTTTCTTCAAATGTTCATTCACAACAGAGATGGGGAATGTGTCCATCCAGGTCCTGTTGCAGTGCGGCTTCCATCAGCCTTAGCCCCAGCAGAGTCAATTGTGAGTGATGATGGGAGTTATAGCTGAGTTGCATCTGAAAGGGCACACATTCTCCGTTTGATTTAGAAGGAAGATGATCCTCCTTTGCATGTGATCTCTAGATTACAAGAAACTGTCAAGAGCATCTGCTTGCTCTAGCATAACACAAACTGTGCCAAAAGCCCATCAACTTGTTTGTCATTTGTATGGATGATATTGTCTTATGCAGCTGAGGGGCTTCTCTGGTGCTGCTCTCAGGCTTTGGAACTCACTCCCACAGGAGCCCAGGCTGGCCCCATCTTTGCCCTCCTTCTGCAAGCAGGCAAAGGCCTTTCTCTTCAGCAAACTTTCCCTCAGGGACTGGCAGCCTCAAAGGGTGTGTGTGTGTTAATGGATTGTTGTGCCTTACTGCTTTGAATGTGTTTTTGGTGTTGCCTTTGTTTACTGTCTTTTAATGTGGTATTTGTTTGATCCTTTTTTAGTATTTGTATACTTACTGTTTTTAACTTTAAATATTGTCTTGTAATGATGTAAGCCTCCTTGATTCCTTGTTATGGAGAAAGAGGGGGTAAAATATTTTAAACAAATAATAAATAAACAACTGCTTTTTCATCATACAGAAATATGCAGAGCTGACCTGGACTTGGCCTCTTCCCCCGCCAAGCCCAACAGCATGTGTTGACAAATGCTGATTATTTTTAATGAACCCCAATTGGTCTTGTTCAGCGTGCACTGTTTTCCTTATGCCATCTCCAATGGAAGGTGCAGTGTATGTCAGTCAGTATAGAATTATCCTCTAAATATTATTTTTATATAATCTAGCAACCAGGTGTTGCTGTTGCTTTGACTGGACTAATTTTTGTGTGCCTGTAATTCACTATAATATATTTCATGTATTTCGCATCTTAACCCTTACACTCACTAAAATACTAGCTTTGCACAATGAACAAATGTAATGTGAGAAGCATTTTAGACTATTTAGTATGCTTATTAATCATTTCCTTGTTGCATTTAAATAAAAAAATGATGGCGTCCCTGCTTTATTTGTCTCAAGAAAGCTTAGTTCAGTTAAATCAACAATCATTCACTGTGCAAAGTGGCTTCCAGAAGAAAATAAGCCTTTGTTTGTGAAACTTAACAAAAGACTACTTATACCTTTGCCTCTGTAAATTAAAATGTAAAAATTATATGCTAAAATACCCTATTTTCAATTACTTAAGTCATGCTGTGTTATCTTGTATTAATAAAGCTTTCTGATTTTTAAAAATGTGTTTGAGTTTCCTTGTGATGAAATCTGCTCTTTCTAGTACGGTATTTAACTTATTGTGTTTTAAAATAGCTTTCTTCTTTCTTTTTTCCTTTGTGAAACAGGTGGTATTTAATACAATAAAATGTTTAAAGCCACATGTTGGTGTTTTAGATCATGAGAATAAATTGGTGATTTTATTATAGTTCTCTTCCAAGAGACACTTGTAAGTTTCTGATTCACCTTTATATAGACTTGATGTTTTGGGAAAGAGGGCATTTTTGTTTTATATGCCTTTAAAATCAAATCTTGAAACACAAAACTGATTGTTCTTAAGAGTAATTTTAGTCTGAAATACTGTATCTCCAGTAAACTTCCCCCCTGCCCAATCACCCTAGTTCAAGAACACTGAGAACATATGGAGCTGTCTTATTCTCAGTAAGACCATCTGGACAAGGGTTAAGCTACAAAACAGACTGCAGGCCATGGGTAGTGACCAATATGGGTTTTTTAATGCTTTCTCCTACCCTCATTCCTTCTACTGAAATAGCGCTGCCAAAATGAGTGCACACGCATACACTGAAAGAACTACTGCTGTGGATCACTGAGAGCAGCATGAAAGAAGTGTCATTTGGAGTCCTTCCTTCAAAAAGGCAAGGGGAAAATCTATCATGGAGACTGCCAGGATGCTATGGTATAGATGGCACTCTAGTTGCCTCCTGCACCACAGAGAGGCGTGCTGAATTTCATCTGCCTACTGCACGTGGTAGAGGGGAATATTTGTTGGCAATGGCAGCAAGAACTTCAGCAACAATAGGGACCCCCAGTGAGCTTGAGATGGTCCAAGGTGCCACCCCTGGATCTTGGGGAAGTTACCCCACTCCCAATCTGGGGAAAAAAATCTTTACTCTTGATTAGAAGGTTTCCAAGATCTCTTGTAAAGGTCTTTATGGAATTTTCTGCCTTAGATCCTTAGCAAGGATTGAAGCTAGATATTTCTAAAGGCTGAGCACATTTGAGCTATTGCTAAGTTGTAACAGTGATATTTGATCTGTAAAGACTCATTGACACATGAGTCACATAGGTAATCATGGGGCTGAGAAGGATAGAGAAGGTCTTGGATCAATATTTCTCTGCTTCCAAGCAATCAGGCTCAGAGTGATCAATATTGTTGTAGCTTGCAGATCTGCAGAAAAAAAAGGTGCTTCTAATATTGGAGATGAGAGTGTGAACCAGTAAGGAACCATGGACGCAACACACATTTTTCACAGATGGTGCTATCTCAAAGGGTGTCAATACACAAAAGAATGTTGCTTGTATTTTCAAAAGTATTGATTTGAGATTACTGTTTCCCTGTAATTGTATTTCACCCAAATATACGCATTTAACAGAATAAATAAAATAATCATGTGCTGTCAAGTCAATTCTGACTTACGACAACCCTTTTCGGGGTTTACTAGGTAAAGAATACTCAGAAGTGGTTTGCCATTCCCTTCTTCTGAGGGCATCCTAGGAGGCCGACTCTACTCATAGAGGGCACAGTGAGGAACTGAATTCCCAATGTCTGGCTACTGAGATCACTCAGTTTTTCAAATGGTGATGACAACAATAATATTTGCACATATTGCAGTGATGACACGAGTCCACTAAAAACCCATAACCAGGGCTTCATACATAGAAAGGAAAGTCAGGACGGAAAACAAACAAAACTAACTCTAATTGCAAGACCTAGTCTGGCTGCATCCCAAGGAGCCCTCACAGTCTCTGACTGTAAATAAGGGGCAGAGTCTTCTCCCAAGACTACGTGTTACTCTACAGACTGAGCAGCAAAGGGAAGACAGTGGGGAGTGGTGAGTGGTGGTGGTGGTGGTGGTGAACCCTCTTTTCTGCTGCCTTCCATGTGTTTAGTCACTGGTGTTGACCCTACTTGAACTCCATAAATCTCTCTCTTTTGAAATAGCTATTTTGTATACATCAAATACAGCAGTGTTTCTACTAAAATGCATTCTAATGAGTGCAACATAAGCCATGGGCAAAAAAGGTCAGATCAAAACCAATGGGATCAGAAAATGCTGAAGCTGTATAAATTCCAGCCAATGGAGCATGTGTAAGGTCTTATAATGACATAGGCAGCCCACTGAAATTGGTGTTGTTTCAAGACTATAAAAATGCTCGTCATATGCGTTTGCTCTAAGCCTCCAGTGATTTTATCTTGCTATTTGATGTTGAAAATTCTCCAAAGACAGGTAAGATGAAAACAACTGAACTTCCTTGCATGGCATTGTGAGATAGTCCATATCTCTGCTCCATAAAGTAGAAAAGACAGAGCAACAGTGTTGTCCATCTTCAATTTAGCAGAAAGATTGGAACAGGGCTACTTTCAATGCAGAAGCATAAAGATAGAAGGGACTTGAACAGCCATTGAAACCAAGTTAAGGTCCAGGATCACACAGTCGACACTGCAGACGACAAGTAGACTTCAAGAAGATGTGCTCACAGACCATATTAATGGTGGATACATCCCCCAGTGAAACTGCTGGTATGTCAGACTGGATAAAGGAGAGGAGAAAAGCATGATTTCCCTAGTGGAAAATCTTCCACAGCCAGTTCAATGATGGTATTCCCAATCCAAATTCATCTGTTCAAGAATATCTTATTCCTCTGACCTGGAGATAAATTCTTTCCTAATGATAAGCAGGCATCTCTTTACATCCTCAACAAGTTTTTCTTGATTGCCAGGAAGAAGAAGGGATCCTGACCAGGACCTTTTGCTGCCTGTGGCAAAAAAAGCAAATAATGCTTCCTCACCCACTCAGATCAAGGTACATAGTACTCATAGCCAGACAAGTGGGGAGTTTTTTTTTGGAGGGGGGAAGCTAATGAGATGGGAAATCCCATAAGCACCTTCCCACATTCCTGACAGTAAAATTAAAATCCCAACAAATAATGAGATTGAGCCAAGAAGTGAACAGCACAATATTAGCCACCACAAGTATTGTTGTCCTTTCATAAAACCTCAGTCTAATGCTTGGGACATGAACCTCATTTGCCTTATGACAGGAGGCCTAACCAATGGTATTTGCTTTTGTGCCTGGCATTCCAAGCCTCAGGGGAATGCATCTCACTCTTATTATCACAACTGCACCAGTTGCTAGTCCATGTAAAGTCCAGTTAAAGATTTTATTTTTTGAGAAAGCACTTGTGGATAATTTCATCTTCACCCTTTCTCCATCCAAAGTTGGGCAGGTAGTGACAGAAAGAGGGGCTTTGTGATTATGGTGAACATCTAAAGAGCCCTGTTAGATCAAGCCAAACACCTTTCAAGGGGCTGCAGGATCTTGATAGCATTAGACTACAACTCCCAGAATTCCCCAACATTGGTTATGCTGGCTAAGCTGCAGTTTAACAACCACTAGTGGGATGTATTTTTTCCATCCTCGCCCTAGGTAGTCCATCATTTTGGTCACAGCAAACAGCTTCCCATGGGCAGCCGGCCTTAAAGAGAACTTGAGTGCAGCAGTACCCTCTCAGGTATGTTCCCCAGAAAACTGGCACACAGAAGCACACGTGCCTTCAAATATTCGTACCTTTCTTTTTGTGCTATGGAACAAGTTGTTTCTCTCTTTCTGTCTGGTTTTAGAGAATGGCCATACCTTTTGAAATCCTCACATTCATGAAAGTGAGCTTGACCCATGTAGCAAAAGGCAACACATTCCAATGCTTTGTTTAATCCACTGGATGGTATTTTGTGTTTTTAAAAGGAGGTTTTCCAATTGTACAATGGCCCAGTTGGACACACCACACCACTTCCTTAAAAAGCTGCACTCAAGAAACCACTTTGCTCCTAACAATAAGAACCCTTTGAGAAAACTCATGGTAAGAAGGCTCAACATTGAAACAAACCACCTCAGAAGGTGGCTTATTTCTCTTTGTTGTTGCTTTCTTTTCGAGAAAAGGAGATGACTATCGGTCAGGGTGATTTTTAGCTGTGAATTCCTGCATTGCTGGAGGCTGGATGACTACCGACCTAGAATTCCTGCTAATTCTACCACACTAGGATTTCTTGCTAACACACTCTTATCAGTGGAGATTTCTCCTTCCAAGCTGGTAGTTCTCATCAAGTGAACAGCAATGATTCGTTTATGCATCTCCTTTGGTTGAGTAGCTAAGTTTCCTATCTATGCTTGTGGCTCCATCAAGCTTGTACTGCCAAAATTGGTTCCTCTCAAACACTACCCTCCCATGCCAAGATTTGAAATAATCCTTGAATGTATATAAAGGTTTCTGCCATACTCATATTCACGTAACTATGCATTCTAATACTCTGCTTCTAGTGCATTATGTGTCAAATCCTCACTCTATTTCCCCAACTATACTTCCATCAGATTTGCAATTTTTAAAAAACTGCCTACCTTGTGCTCAACTGCACAGCTAACAAACCCACACTGGTAATGCCTCTTTCCTTTGCTCTGTTTGTTTCACTTCTGCTCCTTGCCTCTTCAATTTACTCTTCTGTCTCCCAGAGTATAAAGCAGCAGCAACCTGGAACACTTTATCTTGATAATTCTGCTGGTCCCCGTACCTCCAATTCCATCTGCAGGGGCCACTGCCGGACTGAAGCAGGAGCAAGGCTACTGCACAAAGTTGAGTTTACAAGATGCAGTTTAGCTGAGTGGTACATCAGGATAGCAGGGAGGGCAAAGCTTGGAGAATTTACTTTATTTGGACTACAACTTCCAGACTCCGTACCACCAACAGCAGCCTAATCTTACAGGTGATGCGGGGGGGGGGGGGAAGGGGGAGAGACAAAGAGGATGGGAGGAAAAAAACCTCTAGCCAATCTTGCCTAGAGGGAAAACACTTCAGAAGATCCAAGACAGCAACTGCCAGACTTCAGTGAAACTCTCAATAGTTTCAGAGCAAAATTCATCTACTTGGTCCTGATTACACTGGCCTGAAGGGAAATTCATTTCTATCCAGATGCATGCCAACTAGGTGATGCTACCACCCTCCCACCCCACCCCCCAACTAGCAGCATTTGTCTAGTCTTTCTTTATTGCCTTGAAAAGTCAAGGTGTAAAGATGGGATCTAGAATGCAAAACACATACCTGGACAAAGCACTCTTTTGTCTGGAGCTAAATGGAGTCATTAAGGCCTTGTTAGGAATAAGGGCTTGGTCTAATTTTATTACCACAGGCTTGTTAAGACCAAGAAGATGAGCATTCCACCAGGTTTCGCTGTGGGTTTTGTTTTTTTACTCTACAGACCACCAAATTTATTCATTTATTTATTCATTTTCCATTGAAACATCACAATCTTCATTCACTTGACACTGCACTCAGGGAAGTTTGGATATGTGTTTTCACTCCTTGAAATGTTTGGTTTTTCCGAACATCGAATCTGGTGACAAAGAGTTAGATTGCATGCCCATTTCAGCTACAGATTTAGCTGTGTGGCTAAGTTATATGCTGAAAATGTTCATAAGAGCTCAGTAAAGAAGAAGAAGAAAATACTGTGTGGAAAAAACAACCACTGTTTCCTACAGAAATGACTTGTAAAACTACTCAGTTCTTTCTGCCAATTCCACCCACCCCTCATGGTAGAAAAAATTAAAAGTTTTAGCTTCCTAAGAACTTAAGCCCCCCTACTTAGTGCAAGAACCGCCAATATATCTTTCTGACCCAGAAAAGGTCCTTATATGTTTTTGATAGATATCAAAACTAGAGTAGTCTCATTGAATCAGTGTGAATCCTGATGCAATGAGACTAGTCTAGTCACAGTTTACTACTGAATTTCAGGCATAGGATTAGAAGCATGCACCTTTATCAAACCACAGTGGGACTAAAATGAACAGTTCACAAATGGATAAACCTTTTGTCATTCATTATTAGGAAGGAAGGAAAGAAGATCAATTTACATAAACACGTATCCTTATGTCTTTCTGACCTTTGGTCCTCTGTAAGTTCCATGGATTCATTGTGTCTACTCTAGTTGCAATTTACCACTGGGTTTCAGCCCCTGGTTATTTACAGCGACAGACTGGCAGCAATGTAACTGCTGCTGCTGAATTGCTACAAGTCAAGGAATCCCATATTTTCCCCAGCCCCCCCTTTCCACTCAGGTTCACTTATGCTGTCCTGAAAACCATCTTAGGAGGACCTTGGCAGCTGCTTCAGGAACTGTATCTATAGGGCTGAGCCACATCATGGCCTTGTCTTTAAAAAACAACTAAGCTAAAAGGGGGGGGGGGGGAAGAGAGTATTTCCAAAAACTAGTCGAAAAATGTATATTTGAAGAGAAGGACCCTCGCCAAATCCCTGTGTATATTTAAATTCCCAATGGCCTTTTGAAGCCTCCCGCCATAAAAGCCGGGCAGTAAGCGCCCCTGACATAGAGGGGGGCCGGCCGGGGCCAGCCTGGGCTGGGGCAAAGGATGTGACAGGTACTGTAAATCGCTTACAACAGAGTTTAACTGATCTCGGGGCAGACACCGTGGAGCCAGTCCTCCTCGGGCTTTGGAAAAAGTGTGAAGAGCCGCTTTTGTCGGGGACGCCTGATGACAATTAGACGGTACTTATCTGCCCTTTGATGTTTGTTGACACCAGCGGCTGCGGGTGCGGGGCCGGCCCTTATAAGAGAAGCCCGGCTCAGGCGGCACGCTCAGAACTCTGCCCCCAACTGGCCAGGATCGCTCCCCTCGACGGGACAACCCGAAGGCGGCGGCGGCGGCGGCGGCGGGAAAAGGAAGCGAGAGAGGCCGGCCGGCACCATGACCAAGGCGCCCTTCTCCGTCGAGTGGCTTTCTCAGAGCAGCCAACCGAGCACGCAACGCCGGGCCGGGGCAAGAGAGGGCAAAGAGGCCGCCCCGTCCTCCTTTCCCGACGCCATCCGGGCCCAGCAAGGCGATCCTTCGCCCGACGGCCAGCAGGCGGGAAGAGGAAGCCAGCTGGGCGACGGGACGGTCGGATCCAAAGTCCAGGAAGCGCCTTCCGAGCATCTCCCGTCGCTCCAGAAGAACCTGGGCCCCTCCTCTGCTTCCTCCGCAGGTAACGTAAGGCGGCCGGTTCAACTCGTTTGCCTGGATTCTGGCAGCTCGCCTTTGTCTCTGGATTCCTAAATGCTGCAACAGAAAATAATACCACTATCTCTAATCGCTGCAAATGTATGAAGCGAAATGGAAGGGTCTAAAGACGCAATAGAAAGTAATCATGGAGACCTTTGGCAGGGTTTTCTGGGTGGAGAATAGTCAGAAGTGCTTTTACATTTCCTTCTTCTGGGGGAATCCTGGGACTGTGCAGCTTGTCTGTGGTTAAAGAGGTGGCTCTACTCGCAGGAGGCACAGTGGGGAATCGAACTCGCAACCTGATAGGACTTTTTTAAAAAGTCACTCATTCATAGGGTGGCCAGTAAGTCAGCGGGCAAGACTGTGGGTGCAAGTAGTGGAGCTTATTTGAAGGAGTGAAGGAGTGACTTGGCAAGTCTTCCCTCAGTAAACCAGCTACCTTTGTGTGAGTTTTAGATGGGTTGTCATGCATTACTGCTTTGACTGGATTTTTGGTACTACTTGTGTTCTCCAGTTTTGCGTTTTCCATTTCTCAGAGTGACATTTTTTGTATACTTATTGATCTCTGCCTTAATATTGCCTGTTAATGTTGTAAGATACTCCTTTATTCATTGTTTGTAGTTTTAAATACTGTCTTGTAATGATGCCGACCACTGTTGTATACTCGTTTACAACTTTAAATATTGCCTTTCATTGTTGTAAGCCGCTTTGGGTCCTTTTCAAGGAGAAAGGTGGGGTAAAAATATTTCAAATAAATAAATAAATAAAATAAAATAAATATATTTCCAGGGGTCAGCTAGTCATGTTAAATCCGTTGCAGAAAAGCTAATGAAAGTGTCTTGTGGCACTTTCAGGGCAAACAAATTTTATTTGGCATAAGCTTTCCTGGACTGAAGCTGATTTCCTCTGATGCATCTGCTGTCCAGGAAAGCTTATATTAGATACACCATGTTAATCTGTAAGGTATCGCAAAACTGTTTGTTGTTGTTGCTTTGGGCGCATATGGTTTCCTAATTTGCAGATTATACACCCATTTCTTTCAATACGGACAGTGTTTCCAATCATCCCCTAGCTCAGAGGTACCAAAGCTTTGACACTCCAGATTTTTTGGACTACAACTCCCGGAATCCCCAGCCTCTCTTGCCAGCTCTAAATGCCTGTGGGAGTTATAGTTTAAAAAAACAAATAGATTGCCAACGGTTCACCACCCTTGCCCTAGCCATTGGGGATGCTTAGGGGGTGATGGGAGATGCAGTCTGACACCTCCGGAGAGTATCACGTAGGATGCATTTACTGGGAAACTACGGAGGGTTTTCAGTTTATTGACGTGATCCTTGACACCCTCTTTTTCTGCCATCAGCATTAGCAGCTCCGAAGCAGGCGTGGAGCGCTACAGAGTCTGGCTCCGACGGCGAGGGCAGCGTTTCCGAGCGCCGGACCCCGGAAAGTGGCCGCGGCGCCCGAAGCACCAGCAGCCGTCGCTTACGCACCGCTTTCAGCCTGGAGCAGATCAGCACCCTGGAGAGCTCCTTCAAGCGGCACAAGTACTTGGGCGCTGCGGAGAGACGCAAGCTGGCCACCAAGATGCAGCTCTCCGAAGTTCAGGTAAGTCGGGAGGGAGTCTAAGGGATTGGAGATCCGTCCTCATACTCCCTAGATGGTGAAAGATGATGAAGTTTCCTATTTTGTAGTGTGCAGTTGGAAAAAAGCAACTGGAAGGAGCGGGGGGGGGGGGAGGAGTACATATTGGGCCTGCTGTCAATGGGAAGAAAATCCTTGTGAGCATCCAGAAGCTTGAAAGCATTTAAAGACTACTGTGCTCGTAGAGGAGGGAAAGCCCAATGTTTGGGGGCAGGGGGGGAAAATACCTATTTTGGCAGGAGGTGTAGGGTGCATAACTTTATATTGATCTAAGGTGGGTTGATAAATGAATCAGTAATGTTGTTGCTGAACTAGGGCAGATTGATAAATGAATCATCACTGCACAATAGACAAAAACCAGCTATTACTATGAGGAAACTGCCACTGAAAGAGGGTGTAAGCAAAGAGCAACATGCACTTTGTGTTTGGCTGCTTCTTCATTTGGTAAATGATGGGGGTGTCTGAGAAGACATGAATGCAGTTAGAAAATCTGCTTTTTTGGGGGGGGGGAAGCAGTTCTATCTGTGGAGAGCTGCAAAGAATTTTTCACCTCTCTTCCAGTTGTCTTATGAGTGTGTGGGCCTTCCTGCCTTTTGAGACATGTTGTTAGTGACTTAAACTATCATTTGGAACCCCACACACCACTGACCCCACTCCCCCACCCTCATAAAACTACACTGTCTCTTCAGCCAAAGTCCACTTGTACTGACAGACTCACACAAATATAGATAAAGACTTCAAGGCAGGCTGAAGAAATTCGAGGGCTGGGGAGAGTCTCAGCTTAGTTTAAGGACATGTGGGGTTTTTTTTGGCATTCCAGTTAAAATAGTTACAAAAAATAAAAAAATTATTTGTCTTGATTATTTTCTTTTATATGCATAGAAACATTAGCAACAATAGGCAGCTGCACTTATTTCCCCTGAAAAAGTACTTAAGTATGTAGGTTTATTTAATTGTTTATAAGTAGCTGATTGGTGAGCTCCTTCGTGCTTTAGACAAAATACTTCAACATTTGGAGTTTCCTTTGACTAAGAAGAGTTTTTAGCTTTTCATATGAATATTTTAGCTTTCGATTGTTCCTCTAGCAAGCTTGAAGATGTTTTAACACTTAAAAAATTGTTATTGTGCTACTAGTTTTCCACTTAGTGCCATATTTTTAATTTTTAATTTGGTAAACTGCAGTGGATTTGAGGAAGGGAGCAACCTATAGCTGTAAAGATGAAATAAACGCATAATCCATTGTCTTAATTACTCTAAATTATTGGGTAGGATAGTATCAAACTTCTAAATACTTTCAGTCTGCTTGGGTGGGTAGCTGTGTAAGTCTCTTGCAGCTAAGACAGCTGAGGATTCCTTGGTATAAAAAACTATTACTTATTTTGGCACTTTTATTATAGCATGGACTAGTGCATCTCATAATATCAGTCTTTAAAGATACCATATGGCCTTTGGTTGTATAAGAAAGTGGTACAATTTGGTAGTGGAACCATTCATGTTGGTTCTTTCATTTATGCAGATCAAGACTTGGTTCCAGAACCGGCGGATGAAGCTGAAACGTCAACTGCAAGAGATGAGGCCAGAAGCCTTCCATTCAGTTCCATTCTATAACCCACTGCCTTTTGGACCCCAAAATGGCCCCCTATCCTATGTTTACTCCCCACAGCAGCAGACTTTCAGCAGGAGAGAAGCCAGCCTGCCTTCTGGCCTCCCCTTCCCTCCAGTGTCTGCTCCCACCCTGGATCCAAGAAGCACCTCTGAAGGGCAGTCAGCTGCTCTTTGGCCAATGCCCATGCCCTATTTTGTGGGATACCATGACCCTAGAACTGTCTTCATGGCCCTCCGGTGATGAGGAGGAATGCCAATGATCCACTGAAGGATTTGCACTATAGTTTGCTCTGCCATTGACAATCCAGGGGTATAGAGGTTCTTGGTGCTGTGAAGATATTTTGCACAGAGACATTTGCATGCTGAGTGAGTGAGTGGAAAGTGATTTATTAATAGGAAGATGCATTCAATAAAGCTGATTTATTCAGTAAGGCCTGACTGGCTCTTCAATTGACATATGAATCAGGCTGTGGTACACAATAACATAGGTAAGCTTTGAAGTGCCCCACTTGGATTCAGAGCGTGGAAAAGCTACTTTTTTTTACTATATCTCCCAGAATCCGCCAGCAATTGCCATGCTGGCTGGAGATATATGGGAGTTTTACCTTTTCCAGCTCTGGCCTGACTTAAATATAGGACACACCATAGAATGGGGAGGAGGAAAAAACATTAGCTAGAGAAATCTGCTGTCCAATTAGATTTGGCAAGATAGACAGCTCAAGTGCTTTCTGTCTAGAGAGCTGCACAATGCTGTCATCAAAACGCTGTGGAAAAGGTATCCAGAAGTAAGTGATCCACTGAGGTTTCTTTCATTCACAACCTACTGACAGGTGGTCTTCTGTTTTTGTGGGGTGATCCAAATCTCCGTGTTGTAGAGGGGAGCTGTAATGGACTTCTTTGTTATTCACTGCACTGTACTTATATTACACTAAGCCAGCCCATAGTTTCCTTTATATCATTGTCCTCCTTATAAAAATATTAGCACTTTAAACAAAGTGGTCTATTACCTCCCTGCAAATCCATTACCAACTCATTCTGTATCTTGGGGATGCTTTTAAGGAGTATTCAGGGGAACAAAACAGTGGTTTTATTCACAATTTGTTCTACTTTGATTTATTGTTGTGGCATGCCCCCAAATCCATAAGTGTTGGGCAAAATACAATATTAAATGACTGTATTAGCATTTTGGAAATCTCATCTCTCCACTTCATTTCAATAAGTATATTTTTATATGTTTCTCACACAATAAAAATCTTTGCATTTCCATTTGAGTCACTCGTGCTTTTTTGTAAGTTACCTCTAACTCAATCTTTTTCCAGGTAAGCATTTTAAAATTAATATTTATTGCATTTGTTACATTTCCTTCTGCGGGACTGAGATTAGTATTCCATTCAAATCAGGGCCAAGCCCAAATCCACAAGTCAGGATGAGGTAACAAAGATGAATATTCTCTCTTTTACCTAGTATGCTTATATAATACATCTATTTCATATGTATGTAGCTTATGGATTTAGGTCCAAATTTAGGCATGTGCAACTGGACTGACAAACAGGTGTTCCTTATCATCTGTGGATTGCTTCCAATTGAGCAGATGGTGCCTCTGAGCAAAGACAACCCGTGGATCTTTGCAGTCATACAGTATTTTTACCATACACTGCATTTTATGTATCATGCGTCAACTACATACTGTATGATGTATTTAAAAAAAGCAACACATGCTTGGCTTAAGAAGTACAGCTGCACTGAGGATAGACCAAGCTTAGCTGCTTTTTGTTTGTCTTGCTTTTCTGCAGACTGTAACTAGCAGAAAGAAGGAGGAAGTCCAATAGCATCTTACAGGTACAGGTGCTGGGCTTCAAAACAAAAAAGGGAACATGTGATCTTCCAGGAGTTGTTGCAGTGTACTTCGCATCCTTTCCTACCATTGGGTATCCTGGATATGGCTAATGGTAGTTACAGTATTCTTGCCTCTTGAATAAAAATTGATCACCATCGTTATATGCTTTTGGAGCTCAAAGTAAGAATTAAACATGTTTACATGTTTGAGCTTTTGTGGAGGCCCTGCTGTCGGCTAGCACTTGGCTTTTTCCTTTGAATAAAAGGGGGGAAAGGATCCATGCCCTCATCCTGAACACAAGTGCTTTGGCAGCCTCTTGAAAGGAATCTCAATCTTGATCTAAACTAGCTTTGATTTTCTGATCCTGCATGTGCTAGTATTATAACACAAGATTTTATGCTTTCAGAATAATGGGACGTTTTGAAGTTTGGCTTTTTAAAGTTCGTTGCAACTTGAAAATTATTTCTGAACCATCCCTGCTATTCTATTCATATACCTATTGATAAGTCATTATGCAGCTGTTCATGACACTGTCACCATTTATGGAGACATCTATAGGCACCATTCTAGCAGCTTAGTTCAAAAAAGCTAAAGCCTTTTTCCTTTGAATCCACTGCAAATAAATCTACTTAAGATTGCATTGAGAGATAGCCCATCCCATCATTTTGTCAAATCATATTGAAATGTAAATATGCATGCAACTTAAAGGTACTGGCTTTTAGGATTGCTGGTTTAAACAGGGTGTTGATTCAAAATGTCTGATTTTCATTGAGTCCTTCTTCCCTTTAAAACTGCCCCCAAGGCTCACAGACCTGCCCCAAGCTGTTCCTTAGGGCTTTTGCTGACTCCCCCCTCCCCAAAACAGACTATCCTTGAGAGATACTCCAGAACCGAATTTCGCAGACAGAATTGGTGAAAAACTGGAGATTGGGAGACATTTCACTGATTTCCCTTCTTTTCAACCCTCCTTGTGTGATGGCTTCTGCAATGGAGGTTAAAGAGGAAGGGGAGTGGCCAAGGACAGCTACAGTGGGTTACAATCATGAATCCCTTGCAGCAGGTCTTATCAGCAGTGCTGGGATAGAGATTTAGTCAAGGAAGCTGGTGCAAAAGGGAAGAGTTAAATTCCCTGTCTCAAATGGGGGTCCCTACAGACCTTCCTCAACCCAACTTCCACAAAAAAAAACTCACACCCATAGTGCAGATAACTAATAAGAATTATACTCATATCTCATATACATGCCCACCACCACCACCACCCCCGTTTCTGTGTTATTCTTAGATGTCCCAGTAATTTAGCCTGGCTGCAAGGGGGTTCAATGTTTTTGACCTATAAGAAAATCTAGTGCAGCATTAAGAAAGTACAATGAGGCTCAGAAGAGAGTCCCAAGAGCCAGGATCATAAGGGTACTGGATTCGGACTAGAGAAACCCAGTTCACATTCTTATATAGATTCCTACACTTGCTTGCTTTCTTCTCAACCTAATCTTTACAAGCCTGTTGTGAGGATAACCAAAGATAATCCTTAATCCCCTTCCCTGAGCTGACTGTGCACAACTGTGATACTGCCCTGTATACTCTCACACAAGCACTTTATACTACTCAAACCTTCTATGCTATCAAGTAGACTGGTTATTTACCCTTAGATATGTCACCATACGGTTAGTAAAGGTTCCAGCATCTAAATGCACAGTTGTATGTAAGTATTACCAGAGAAGATAAGGAAACCATCTAAGCTACTTTTAAGATCAAGGAATACAATGTCATATCAAAGCCATCCATAAATGAGCATTAGTAGATGATGTTCTGGGGCCCAGAGCATCATCTTACCATTGTTCAGTTATAGATGGCTCCAAAATGTTGTTATATTCATTCTTCTTCTGAGCAAGACATCTACAAAGCTCATCACCATTATACCATGCTGTTGAGCAACTGGGAAGCTTCTTCAGTCATTTATTTTCTGAATAACAATACACCAGTGGTCATGGAGCTAACTCAGTGGCTGAAATCCAGGAATAAGGCAGAACTAATGTAGACCTACTTAATCAATAGAATTTATGGAGGCGTTTACTTAACAAATCCCTATTGATCCAATGGGCCTATTCTAGTTGCAACTTACTCCTGGATGTCAGCCATTAAGTTTGCCAACTAGAAATCTTTTAATATGTTTACATTCCTTTTGATTATTTTTATTCCATAGCTCCTTTGTCAGAACATGGCTCCTTAATGGCTGATAAAGCTTCTTATGTCAGAGCTTGGAGACAACTTAATCCTTCATTACTTTGGGAGATAAGATTTATAGCCTCAGAAACTCTTTTCATCTCTCCTCTGAGCAACTGATTCACAACTGGATAGTAAGAGAGAAGGTTATACTGCAAAATAGTACAGTCCCCTGTCCTTACCAGGTGCTGTTTTGAAGATACTCCCATGATCAGTCATGCAGCAGTCAGCCCATGAAAGGGGAACATCTGCTGCATGGTTGCCCTTGCATGTGTGATTTTTCTTAGCAAGAACAAAGCCAGGATAGAAAGGTGAGATACAAATGTAAATAAATAAGAAAATTGTATCCTGAGTAGCAGAGGATGTATTTCCAGCTACATCCTCCTAGGGCACCAATCTGAACTCCTGTCCCAGCTGCAAGTACTAATTTCCAAAGCTGTAGCCCTGTTGGTTTGCTTCACAGAAACCAGTTAGGAGAGAATTTCTAAGCCTCCTACCTCTCACAAACAAAACACTGAAGGAAATGGCAGTAGGTACATGACCATGGGCAAGGTACACAATTCCAGAGCACCTCTAGGAGAAGGGAATGGTAAAATGCTTCAAAGTACTTTGTACCAAGAAAACCATTTGTACCAGGAAAACCTCTCTTGGAATCAGCTTGATGGCACACAATAATTATTATGAGAAGTGTGAGGAAAACTGCCAGTGAAGTACTGGAGAAAGGGGGGGGGGGGGAGAGGTCACGATAATGTCTAAGAAGGAACAGGAATGTGACATTGACCAATTTAAAAATATGTTCACTGAGAAAATGCCCATTTTTGCAAGTTTTCTAACCCCATGTAAGCTTATGATATTGAGGAACTGGTGCAAGAAGGACCAGCTACAGTATATTTAGGTTTTCCTCCTCAAGCTTTGTTGGCTAGAAAAGACTGGTTTAGTTTAATAGTCACTTCCTTTTTTAGATGGTGGAATGGAAAAGAGCAGAGTAGTAGCACTGCTCATTTTCTAATCACTAAAACAGGAAAAAAAAACTAAATTTGTCTCGTAATGGTCTAGTGTTGACATTTTGAAGGAAGCCAGAATTAAAAATTCTCCAGGATCCCCCTGTCCCACTATGGGTATTGTGATGTGTGCATTAAAACATCAGAGAAGGAGAGCTTTCACTCTCCCCCTACTCCTGATACCGAAGGATTAATGGATCAGAAAGATTAATCTGCAACCAGATCTACAAGGAAGAGGGAGGACTACGGAGGTAGTAAGCAAGCAGGAAATGTCTAAAAATCAGCCGAGATGAATCTCTATTAACGTAAATGGATTGAACGCACCTGGAAAACGGGAAAAATATATCATCAGCTTAAGAAACTGAATTTGGACGTTACATGCATACAAGAAACCCATATTTTAAAAAAAAGACTTGAAATATTTAGAAATGCCAAAATTAGGGAGGTTCTTCGCTGCATCAGACAACAAAGAAAAAAAAAGAGAGGGGTGGCAACATTTATAAAAGAGGATCTGAAACCTAAACCAATTTTTGCATCACAAGATGGAAGAATATTGATGGTAGAAATTCAAAGAGGGAAGGAAAAAACATTGATAGTGAATATTATGCTCCAAATAAAAATCAAGATAAATTTTTCAAAGAACTACAAAAAGAATTGGCAGATAAAGAATACAAAGATATTTGCTGTGTAGGGGACTTCAGTGCAGTTCTGGATAGAAAACTGGACACAAACAATAAAGGACAATTATATGGAAGTAATGAAATAAATCAAAGTAGATTTGCAGAAATGGTCTAAATTCCAATTATCCCTAATGGGTAGAATAGCCGCAATAAAAATGAATATATTACCAAAGCTAGTTTTCCTCTTTCAGACAATTCCAATATTATTAAAACAAGATTTTTTTAAAGAACTGTTGTTTGGGATGGGAAAAAACCAAGAATAAAACTTAAGGCTCTTCAGGACAATAAACAAAGCGGAGGGTTTGGCCTACGAGGCTGGATGAATTATTACAGAGCAGCAGCTCTGTCCTGGGTGAGGGAATGGGTTATTCTACAAAATGGGAGACTTTTAAAAATTATGGGGCATGATTTAAGGCTAGGCTGGCATGCCTACCTATGGTACCAAGATGATAAGCAATGCAAAACATTTAATTTACATTTGATCAAGAGAGCTCTGTTATGGGTTTGGAAGACAGTTAAGGCACAACACTATAGAAAGATACCATTATGGGTAGCTCCATTAGAAGCGTTCTCTGATCCGGCAAGAACATCTCAAGGCACAAACAGGAGATATGCCGAGATATTGGATAGTGATTTTAATCTAAAGAACAAAGATGAACTGGCAGAACAAGGTATTATCTTAGATTGGTGGTCGATAAACTTGTTGAAATCAAGATATGTAAAAGATAAAGCTACAGGGTTTCAGAAAGACAAAATACCTTTGGAAAAGGGGTTGCTGGACTCAGAGGAAAAATTGATTAAAGGTTTATATAATACTTTAATGGAGCAAAAAATGGAAGATGAAATTGTGAAGGATTGCATGGTAAAATGGGCTCAAAATATAGGTCATAATATAGAACTAAGTGCCTGGTCACAAATTTGGGAACGAAATAATAAAATGACTAAATCTATAAATCTAAAAGAAAATATATACAAAATGTTTTACAGATGGTATGTAACACCAGAGAAATTAACAAAAATGTATAAAAATGTTTCTAATAAGTGTTGGAAATGTGAAAAGAAAGTAGGGAGCTTCTATCATATGTGGTGGATGTGCAGTAGGGTCAAGGACTTTTGGGAAATGATTCATGAAATGATAGAGAAAATTTTAGGGGTTAAAATTGCTTTGACACCAGAAATTTTCTTATTGAATATATTATCAGCTACACTAAAAAAAAACAAGACTTACTTGACCTTACACCTGATAACTGCAGCTAGAATTGTATATGCCAGTAAGTGGAAGACTACAAAGGTGCAGACAAAGAAGGAATTTATTGAGAAGATTTTGGAACTAGCAGAAATGGATATTTTGACAGATACACTAAATGATAGACTGGATAATAATAAATGGGAACCTCTTTATACCTGGATGAAATCTACACCGATTTAAGTAGAATAGATTAGATTAATATTATGTTAGAGAGTATAAAACAAGATGAAATGAATGGAACATATTGTAATAAATCACTCTGGTTGCAACGGATAGAAAAGTAGAAAAAATACAATAAAAATATTTATTAAAAAAAAAAGAAAGACTAATAATTACTGCAAATACAGAGAATGAAGAGGTTAAAGTCTAGACCACATTAACAGCCAGTGGCCGAGAAACAGTGAATGTCTTATCAAATTGATTGCATACTTCTTTCTTTCCTAGGCTGAGCACAAACTATCTTCTTTATCTACAGCTGGTACTACAAAGGAGTTAATAAGTCTCTGTTTGTTTCAATATATACAGATGTTGAATCCTGGGTCCTAAAACATTGTGAGAGATAATGTAGCCAACAGGCTAGGTTTTAGCTCTGAAGGGCATCCAGGGTCTAGGAACTGTTGATTGAATTAGTGTATGGGGTCATCTGAAACTTGAAAAGCATGCCATGAAATGGATTTAGGGATGCTGATAGACAATTTGCTTTAGGACAAGCATTAGTATTTCATTTCTGACCCAATGAAAGCAATAAGGAAGATGATATTCAAAGTACTTCCTTAGTGGCATTCAGCCCCAATGAAGGCACAGATCATCTTCCAAATACTTTGGGGTAAAATGTTGGAGAAGATGTCTTGGAATCTAACACACTTATCCATGTATGGTGTTTGCTTCCTCTAGCAGAAACTTGATAGGACAAAATATTGACTAACCATCCGAGCAAACAACATTTTCATGACTCTAAATATGGCTTCTTTGGCCAAGCTGGGCTTTATCTGAGCTGTTCTAGCTATGGCCTGCTGTGGACAAGTGGCATGGAAACAAAACAAAACAAAACGGAAAACTTAACAGAACCTAAACTACAGTGCTTGCAGTTCTAGGTATTTTTCCAAAGAATGTGCAGCATCCGATACACAAAAACTTGATATTATAACAAAGACAATAATTGCAACCCTTGAGAAAGTCGTGTAAACATATCTACCAAGGCTTGGTTTCAGAAGTTTGCAATTATGTATGAACGGGTAGGCTTACCCACCACATGAAGGATGTTGTACCCAACTTGAATAATTTTCTGTAATATGGAAACCCTTTTTATAACATGCCACTCATCCAACCTAAACTCAAGCCCTTGCTTTTTATAAGATTTGGCCCACTACAAAAAAATAACAACAGGTTTTGATTTGTGTGTACATTTTTTTTTAAATGCCCAGGTTATGTTTAGCCTATGTTCAGTGTGCCAATTTTCAAAAAATAGGGTTGACTTTTGCACAACATTGAATTAAGTTTGGTTCAGAAAGTATCAGTTAAGATTATTTGTCAGGGGTGGAAAATAAGGATGAGAGAACAAGAATATTCTAAACTCTGCCCCTGTTTGTCAGGGCTGTCTAGGGTTACATCCAGTGCTGTCTCTCCATCCATTGGATAGACACCACCAGCTGCATGGATTTCCCTATCCTCTGCAGCCCGGCCCGCACTCCTCCAAATCTTCTCTGAAAAGGAAGGACCCTGCAGAACAGATTTCTGTGAGGCTCTAGAACAGGTAGAAGGAAAAAAGCATGGAGAAGCCCTATTCCATGAGGGAAACTCCACTGGCAGGATGTTTGATGGTGTCCCATAATTTTTACTATGCCCATTAGTCTGTTTTCAAGCCCTGTTTGGTGATCCTGTGGGCTACAGCTGTACCTCACCACACTGTTGCTCAGGCTGAGCAGACTGGAGCACTCCCTCTTTCCCATGTCCCTTGAGTAGAAATGCAGCCCAGAACAGAGAGCTAATGCCATCTGCTTGAGAAGGAACTGTTTCTAGAGGAGCTGGACTGAATTTGAATGATGGGAGTTGTAAGGGATTTGGCTGGGAAAGAGTATTTTAGATTCAAATACTGTCTTGGGTGTCTCAACAAGAAAGGGGGAGAGTACACAGGTGCACCAGACTACAAAAGTACAATAGTAATAAATAGTATAACTACTACTGGCATGGTGACCCAGTGCCTAAATGTATTCTGTCCAAGTTCTATACGGCCATGACTTGAATATCACTAACGTAACTAAAGGAAGCAGAGAACAAGAAATTCATAGCTACTGAACAAGAGCTTCCAAACCCAAGCAATATGTTATGAAGTGATTTCAGTCTTCTTTTTCTTCTGCTAACTTATGCCTTCCCCCTTTTTATTTCAAAGGACTTAGTTAAGATGTGACATGTGACAGATCAGGGTTGCCTATTTGTTTCAGAAGCTGCTGCATTCAGTGATGTGTTGCCTCCAAAGGACAAATGGCATAGGGTCTTAAATAAACAGTTTCAGAGATACCATGACTGGCTGGGAGACAACTGGAGGGCAATGGGGGCAAGGTGAGATAAACTAACAGAGGAAAATGAAACAAAAAGGAAGTGGAGAGAAAATTAGGCAGAAGGCGATAAGCTGATTAACTTACATATTTGTCAACAAGAGGTGCCTCTTTGGGTGCCAGAGTTTGGTGGTATATCAGAGAAAGGCAATCATCTTAACTAACTGTAGAAGCATTAAATACATTAGAAATGCTTGCCTTGAGCCACTAAGGAGTTTGTAGCAGAGAGCTGGAGTGGATCTGTATACATGTGTGGATGTGATGTGTAAGTTTATGGAAGGTTCATCCATACTCCATGAAACTTGAGAGATTTAGATGAGAAAGAGAGTCCTTACCCAAGGCAATTAGTCATGCAATTATAGCTTATGGGCTACCATTTTTTAGTAGACTAGCTTCGACTACAGTAGGAGCGTGAAAACTTCCCAGCCATACAGAACGTTTACTTTTTTTGGAATTTACATTTCTCTTAATGAACATTGACATAGCAACAATGAAAAATGAGTGTCTTTTTGAACAAGAGGAAAGGTAGTCATTTCAGCCATAAAACGAATTCCAAACTTCATACTAGGGTGGGACCGTTATTAGGCCAAGCAAAGAAGTTCCAAAAAGTACACAAGCTTTTGAGATCATAGATCTCTTTTTCAAGCAAGATGTTAAATAAGTAATGGGGGCAGGGGGGAAGAGAAGATGCCGTCAATATGGCATCTCAAAATATAACAGAGGAGAAAGATTAAGCATATTTTTTTCTTGCAATAAACATAAAGTATGCCGGATAACTCTTTGGTAGTTCATTTAAAAAAGCAAAGAAAAGAAAGAAAATCAATACTGTGCAATCATGAACTGAAGAGCTTTTAGACTTTCCTTCCAAGCAGAAAAATGCCCAGGGAATTTTTGTAACCTTGTCCAATCCTGTGAACATTTTTTCAGAAATCAGAAGGATATTTTGGTGCACTTTCTAGACTTCATTTCTCAGCAAGCTCATTCTTAATATGACAATTGTATCTGAAACTATATGCAACATAGCCTTTTAGGTGATCTACACGCCTATTCATACATATTGCGACTTTATCTTTTTCTTCTCCCTACGTGGTTTTGTTTTTCCTTATTCCATTGTGATGGAGAAGGGATCAACATGGGAGGAAAATATCTAGTTACAATCTATATAATCCCCATTGTTGGATTTTCTGGAAAACTGTAATAAATTTCAAGAATTCCATCCCACCCCCAGTATAGAGCACAACACATTACCGAATGCCTCAGTGTTGTCACTGATTGCTGTAATCTTTAGCCTGAGCCTTTGATCATGACAGACTGGGGAAAACCTGTTGGCCAAAGAGAAGTTCCAGAAACCCTGCCCCAACCATCTAATGCTGTGTTTAAAAATCATGACTTAAGGCTATATTTTGGACTACTTGTCAATTCATGGTAACAATTAGCACCTACATCTCCAGTGTCATCTTAGACACTTTAAGGTGTTTCATGATGTTTTATGATTTTTTGTTTCAACAGCCTAACAGACCCCTTTTGGAAATCACCATCTGTTGCATGGAGGGACTTTCTGTGGACTGTTTCTGCCCCCAAAAGTAATTCTACTATCCAGATATGTTGGGTGATGTATTTTAGTCACTACATCTCAGACTGATATTGTGAAGCAGCGTAGAAATGTTTCTGCTGATGCTACACACACACACACACAGAGAGAGAGTTTGATTGTCTAACCCAGTGGTTCTTAACCTTGGGTTACTCAGGTGTTTTTGGACTGCAACTCCCAGAAGCCTTCACCACCAGCTGTGCTGGCTGGGGTTTCTGGGAGTTGCAGTTCAAAAACACCTGAGTAACCCAAGGTTAAGAACCACTGGTCTAACCAACCAACCAACCAAACAAACAAAAAAGGTAAAAGTGGCCCCGGTTGCCTTAAAGTTCCCAGTCTCTAAGTGAAAATTAAATAAGCTGAAGATGTTTCAGTGAAATCAGAAGCAGCACAATCCACATCTCCATATCAAAAGCACCAACTAAATTCAAGCATGGTTCACCCTATTTCAAACCTGTGTCACACATCGCAATATATGTCGCTCTGCAACCTCTGTTTGGATTAATGTCTGAACCAAAGTGGGGGGAAAAATCCCTATATTGTTTTCTTCAGTGTCAGCATTAAAACTCCTCCTCCTCCTCCTCCTCTTAGAACTGCAGAGCTGGAAGGGCCCTTTGGATCATCGAATCCAGGTTCAACTGTTTTCCTGCTTTTGCACTTTCTCTTTTGATCTCAGTCATTATTTCAAGTCCCTGCTTCTTCCTCACAGTAATAGGTGGCATTTGCAATTATTGTTCCAGTTTTAGCTTGTTCAATATTGTAAATTGTCTTTGGTCCTCTTGAGGAGAAAAGCAGGGCATAGATATTTTGAAGGAAGAAAGGAAATGTATCCCCACAGATATATAATTCAGGGCAAAGTTTCTAAATCAGAGGGCTTTCTTGATGTTTGGAGCCCCCTTCTAAGAAAGTAAGATTTCTGATTATTCCTTGCCCATGGACAATAAAAAGAAAACAGAAGTATTGTGACACTTTTTTTGCTGAAACCACGGGGCTACCTCTTTGCAAACTGCTGCAAGAGGATGTTTCTTGACCAACAGACTCTGGGAAAATGTCTGAATTAGCAAGGCACGGTGGGCTTCTGCTTGCATAGTAGGCCTGTTAAGAATTTGGCCAGGAGTGCCAGCAGGAAGTTTAACAGTTGTGGGCCAACCTTTATGGCTCCTGCTGTCCCCAGACACTATGGAGCCAACTCCATGGAGCTACCACAACTCCAGGTGAAACAATTCCATCTGTTGTGCTAAACAAGGGGAGTTCTCCCCATGCCAGGCCATTAGGTCTAATTGCTGCCTATTATCTCTCCCTTTGATGCACAATTAACTGTCAATTAACTAGGAGATCTCCCCCCCTTCCCCCCCCCCCCAAGGAGCTCAGAAGAGGCCATGGGAAAGAGGAACACCCATCCTTTGGGGCTTTCGGAGGGCATTTTGTGTAAGCTGACAAGTTGTAATTGGAAGGAAGGGAGAAAATGTAGTGTCCTGGTTTCATCCAGCTGTTCTCCACACATCTGTGGCACAATGTGAAAAGGAAGGAGGGGTTTAAAAGAGATGCTAGCTTTGAGAATAGGAAAGGAGAAGTGGTTAGGAGTTTACTGAAAACAGGTATCCTCATGTGAATATGTTGAAAGGAACACATTTTAATAATATATAATATGGTAAAAAGGAAGAACATTTGATAAAAGGCAATAAAGAGTTTTGTGGTACCTAAATGAGTAACAAATTATAATGTTACAGCTTTTGTGGATAAACATCCACCTAATTAAATCAGAGTTTAGAATAATCACTCTTTTTGGACTCCCAACTCCAATGCATGCTGGGTGATTCTGGGAACTGGAATCCAAAAAGCAACTTTTTCCAGCTCCGCATATGATGAATGGAGAATAATCATGGGCTGGCACACACAGACAGAAAACAGTGTGGCTGAAGAATCCTGATGGCCTCCTTTGCTCTCCAAGTATGGTGGTGGTGGTTGTTTCGAAATTGCTTCTGACCTAATGACAGCTCTAAGAATGAGTGAGCTCCACAATGTCCTATCTCTAATAGCCCTGTTCAGCTTTTGTAGACTCAAGCATGTGGCTTCCTTTATGAAATGAATCCATCTTATATTTGGTCTTCCTCTTTTCCTGCTGCCTCCAACTTTTCCTAGCATTACTGTCTTTTTCCAGTGAGTCTTGGCTTCTTATGATGGTCCCAAAGTCCAACAGCCTCACTTTCATCATTGTTGCTTCTAGAGTGAGCCCATGCTTGATTTAAGACCCACTTGTCTGTCTTTAAAACCCTTTCCACCAGCACCATATTTTTAAAAAAAAAACAATGATTTTTTTTCTGTCAGCTTTCTGGCTGAGCTCCTATGATCTTAGTAGCATGATAAAAGAGAGAAATTCATCTAAATGATTAATCATAACTTCAGCTGAAGAATACTCATGGTGTTCATTCTCCCCATATGGTTGCCAACTTCTTTTCTAACTCGGCTCCTGGGTCTTTATTAACATGGTGAAAGACAGAAATTTATCCTAATGAATCATTATACTGAACTATTTTTCCAGTGTGGATGTCACAGTCCAAGATATCCCAGGCAGCCTCTCACCAGGGGCAAGGGCACCAGGAACCAGTCCCCCACACAGAGTATCAAGTCCAAAGGCACTCACTGATCAGTTGGTCATGACCAAGTGGAGGCGGGAGCACCAATGGGCTGGGAGAATGGAGCCAGAACAAGGCAATGAGATGCAGGAGGCAAGCAGAGACAAGAGCAGGGGCCAAGGCAGGAACAGAAGGAGATGCAGGAATACTGGAACACAGGAGCTCAGGGGCAGTAAGCACAGCACAGCTGAAGACCTTTGTTGCTGAGACAAGTTGTGGGAGGGAGAACCACTCTTTAAATAGGCCTTCCCTCCAGGTTTCCAGGTGAGCCTCATGAGTGGCCCAGGAGCTGCTACACAGGCAAAGGTCTGAGCCTGCAAACAACAGACCATTCCTGGGTCAGGCTGGCCCCAATCCTGCAGCTGCAACAGCAGTGTGGACCAGATCCTGACAATGGAAACACAGTGACAGGGAAGTTTTACTAACTAAATGTTTTATTGTTGTGCAGCTTAAAACTATAGTGTGAATCTGGTCAGAACAGTCTTTCATCACAGCTAATGGGAACGGTAGCCCCACATCTGTAGATCCCTCAATTCACTCTTATGATACAGGAACTGTAAGCCAAATCCAGATATTACCAAACAGTACACTATGTCACATTGATCATCCCGCCCCCCGCCTCCACCAGTGGGACACTGGCTTTCCCAATGTCTCCTGCCTAGTAAATGTAAATTAGGTTTTCTCTGGGAATTTTCAATAAAAGGTTAGAAGGAAAATCGGTTGGAGACTTCCTTTTGTCACTTTGGTTAGGGCTTCTGCGTTTTTGCACAAAAGTGGGTCGGACAGAAATTCAACAGGCAGCTGCATCCTCACTCTGCGAATGAATCTTTGATCAAGGTGTAGTACTGTCTTTAGAAGCACTGACGCCTTGTTAAGGTCAGACCCCAGTTTTTATTTGGGATCAAGTTTCAGAGCAGATTATTTGACTATGCTGAAAAGCTGCTTAGACTCTCTGCCAGTGGTTCCCAACCTTTTGGTCCCCAGGTGTTCTTGGACTAAAACTCCTAGAAGCCTTCACCACTAGCTGTGCTGGCCGACTCTGGGAGTTGTAGTCCAAGAACATCTGGGGACCCAAGGTTGGGAACCACTGCTCTATGCAATATCGGAGATGTGGAAGGTGGGAGTCATAGAGTCTGCAATGTGTAGAGGGCATGAGCTTGCCAGAAGCTGCAATACACTGTGTGTATGCTTGTGTGGGGGGAGGTGTGTTTTACAAAGTGAATGCAGAACTTTAGTCTAAAGCAGGGGTCTCAAACTCAATTTACCTGGTGGCCGCTGGAGGCAGAGGCTGGGTGAGGCTGGGCCGCATCAGATTTTCCGCCAAGCGGAGCAAGAGCCCGAGGAAGCTGCCCAGGAGTTTCCTTAGCCCGGCTGGGGCCCCGAGGAGGAGGAGGGGCGCGCAAGCCCTCGTCGCCGGCCACGACCCCCTCCGGCTCCTTCTTCACTTCCACCACCACCACCACCAGCAGGACGAAGAAGCGGAGAAGGGAGGGAGCGCCGGCAACCGCCTAGCGGGGGGGGGGGGGAGGAGGGCACGACATAAAATTAAAAAAAAAACCCTCACAGAATCGCCTTGCCAAAGGAGAAAAGCCCCCAATGGTACCCGTGAAATTAAACAGAACGGGGTGGGGCCCCCACGCATGCACGCACGCGCGCGCGCTCACACACACACGGAGGTCCGGCAACCTTCCTCTGAGGGCCCCCCTGAGAAAAAGGCGCACTCAGCAGCAGCAGCTACCCCCACCACGACAGAGGAGCAAACTTTGCAAGGCGAGCCCAGGCAGCCTCCAGAGCCGAGGCGGCTGAAGCAGGACGAGGAGGAGGAGGAGGAAGCACCGCCGGGCGCTGAGGCAGCCACTGGCCGGGCTGGTGCTGGGGGTGCCGAGAGAGAAAGAGAGCCAGAGAGCCGCTTCCCTGGAAGAGGCGGCGGCGGCGGCAGCTGCTGTTGGCGGCTTGGAGGCGCTCTTCGAGGACTGGCTGGGAGCGAGCTCCGCTCTCAGGCATCGCTCGGCGGGGGCTCGGGCACTCGGGGAAAAGGGCCAACAGTGCGCCTCGCTCACCGGCTCTCCCCCAAAACAGCGCCTCTTGCACCCTCCATCCGGAACTGCAGCCTGCCAGCCGGCAGACAGGCGGGCTGGCTGGCAGGCTGCAGTTCCAGAAGGAGGGTGCAAGAGGCGCTGTCTTGTGAGACAGCCGGCGAGTGACACGAGGCTTTTTTTTTTTTACTCTTGACAGCAGATGATGCGTGGGCGCTTCAGGGGGGGCAGGCAAGGCGGGGGCCACAAACTATCCGGCGGGCCGCAAATGGCCCCCGGGCCGCATGTTTGAGACCCCTGGTCTAAAGAGAGGTTCCTCTGGAAGAGACCAGAGTTCCAAGATAATATCAAGTAGGATCTCTGGGAAAAAGAAGGGGAACAAGTCTAAGATCTGTGCCTTTCTATAACAAAAATCTCAAATCCAGTGGAAGCAATCTTTGGTGACATGGATTCCATCTGAACATAACATTTCTCCTGGGCACTCTCTCTTTGTCTATAGGTCAAAAAGGTCCAAACAGAACCTGGAAAAACAACTTGGCAATGCTAGCTGGAAGATCTGAAGCATCCTAGTTCCAAAGAATAACTTTCCCAGGCTCTGGCCATGAGAAACAGCCATTTGGCCATTGTGTATGAAGAGGTGCGATTTACAAATCCCATTTGGTCTTTTCTTTCAGCTCTGCCCAATGTATTCAATAATTCCTGCCTTTTTGATCCTTTCTTTAACAAAAAGCTAAGGAAACTTGCTCAGATAAATCCAGCTGTAGGTTCCATAGTGTGATTATTGTTTGAAGCGGATGGTTACCACTGTCATTTAACTTTCCATATCAGAGCAGGAGGGGTAGGGAAAGGGGCCTTAATTTGTAAAGAAATGAATAACTCTATCATAAAGATGTCAAGTGATCCTACAACACACAGGCATTTTTGCGTGTTGCACAATCCTTTTAGTAGGACACTGAGATACCACCTTCTCCTGCTTTGTCTCCAACAAAGCAAGGAAGAAGCAGGACAAAAGACAAGTTAGTGGTGACCGGTGCTTCAAAAGAAAGCTCTTCTTACTCCACTTAATCTCATTGATGCTTAATTGACTATCTAATAGCAAGGATCAAGACATCAAAGGTCTAGCTAAATAAACTTGTTAGCATTTCCAAAGAGGGTGGAGAGTGTTACAAACAGCCATCAATTTGCTTATGGTTGGTACTTAAAAGGGAAACTGCCGCTCTGAGCAGATAATGATGTGTGATCTTAAATGAAGCCTAGGGGGAGGATGGGGTGGGGTTATTGTCTTCCATGCAAAACCTAAGGACAATGATAGTCTGGAGGGGATGAGGTGGGATTTCTTTGATCCCTAAAGCCCAGCTATGAGCAGCTAGAAATCATGTCAGACTCTTGGCGCCTGGTCCAGGGAAGAGAGCTGTCCTCCACAGCCTCTCTTTGCAGTGGATTGGAAGGCATTGCCCAGAATACCATCCTGCTTTTGACAATGACAGTAATGTCACAGGGAAGATTTTACTTGTTGATTATCTGTGGATGGATGGATGGATGGATGGATGGATGGATGGATGGATGGATGGATGGATGGATGGATGGATGGATGGATGGATGGATGGATGGATGGATGGATGGATGGACGGACGGACGGACGGACGGACGGACGGATGAAAGGTAGCTTTATTGGTGCATGAGAGACATAAAATCCAAACCCACACTTGGGCAATATCTTTCTTGGACCGAAAACTATGGCTAATCTCCTGTCCAGCCTCAGCTGAAAAGGGAAGGGAAATTGTGTAGATGTGTTCACCACTCCAGCAGGCTCCCTGTTTTGTGACTAGCCGTATGACTGATCTTGCAGTCAATGCAAGAATGGGTTCATGACACAGAGTGTGCTGGAAACATATACAGCTTCCCTTATGTTTTGCTTTCAGGCAGCAGGATACTAGTCTATGAGCATATGCCACTGTTCGAGTTCCCTAGGGCTCTTTATCAGACTAGGTCAAGTGAAGGAAGCTTCTTTCACCCACAAGACTGAATTGTATTTCAGACAAGTTCTTGAGGGTGGGGGAACCCTTCCTCTGGCAGGTAGTGTCAAAGGCAAAAGGGAAAATATACACAGATGTCTTAGCTTAAAGCTAACCATGGGTGGGCAAATTGCTCTATTATAACTTCCAGCAGCCTTAGCCAGCACAGCTAATGGGAAGGCATGCTGGGAACTGCAGCCCCGCATGATTTAGGAAGCTGTCTTTTGCCCACCTTTGTACCTTGTGCTAGGTATGAACAAAGCCTTCGGATTGGGATGCCAACCTTTTAAGATAGAAGGAAAAATTATACACAGCTGGAGCAACCATCTGACAATGACATCATGAGGCAATTCTGTGGCCTTCTGAGCAAAATCAGATGCAGGGGATTGGGACCAGAGGAAGACCGCATTCAGCTCCAGGACATCAAGCTTCCCAAATCCTTTGGTTTAGTCACACTAAATGTCTTTCCCATCTTCCAGGGGAGGTACTAGAGCTTTTCTAGACCAAAACAAAACGAAAAACTACCACAGGAAAGCATCTTTGGATCCAGTTTTCCATACCTAAGACTGTTAAACGCTTTTTGTGCCTCCACAGTTTATGTATGTGTGTGTGTGTGTTTAAATTTGGCCAGCTAGTTGTTTTATGTTGTCCCTATCAGAAGAAAAAAATAAGTTGCATCTCTATTGCTTTTTTTGATTATTGTATTCCAAATATTAACACTTTGTTCTTCTTGTTCTACATGATGTCTGGGGGAAAAATTCCTGGTATATGTACATTTAATAAATGAAATTATTACCACTGTAGAAAATCTTTGGCATTCTCCTTGGAATTGCTAAACTGTGGTCAAGAGTCATCTCAGCCCTGAAACCTACACTTCCATGGCCACAGTGAACATATATATTTTGTAATTATCTCTGAAAATCTATTTCTTCTCTCAAACAGTAAGAGATAGAAATGCAAAATCTGGCATAAATACTATGGAGTTTCCAACTTAAATAACTGTGTAGGCTACATCTCAGACGGATTATGCCAGACCCTCTTTTCTCTGTTCATTTGACCTGAAAGGTCTCTGAAATGGTATAAGCTATAAATGTGACACTTTAAATAGATACTAATAATTATGTGCTGTCAAGTCAATTTGGACTCATGGTCATCCTTTTCAGGGTTTTCTAGGTATAGAAGTAATTTATCAGACCTTTCTTTTGGGAACACCCAGGGACTGTGCAGCTTGCTCAAGATTCTATGGGCTGGATTTTCCCCTGGAAGACACAGTGGGGAATCAGATTCCCAACCTGCTGCCTAACCCACTGATCTCTCCAACCAGCTAGCTTAGATACTACTGCTGAAAATACTACATTAGTAACATCTCTAAATTGGTTCCTTAGAGCCCTGCTTTTTTTTTTTTAATCTCCAAAATAATAAGAGCTTGAAATGCAAGATTTTGAATAGATACTGTTTTCCCCAGCTTCAATAACTGCATTACTTTTATCTCAGAATAAGGTCTCCCCGGCTCTGTTTGCTTGCTTGTCCCAAGAGATCTCCAAAAGAGTAAGAGTTAGAAACAAAGTTTGAACGAGTACTACAGATTTCCTAACTTAAGTAACTGAATCGGCTCTGTCTCCGAATCAGTTCTTCCACAGCCCCACATGGGATCCCTGATGTTTAGCTTTCAATAACAACTGATCACAGGCACTTGCACAAAAAAATGAAGTGAGAAGGAGGCAGATAGGAGAGACCAATCAGTATGAGAAAGAAGAATTTGAAGCATGGGAGAAAAGAGAGAAGGCACTGGGATGAGGGTAGGACTCAATGGGGCTTTCACCTGGATAAGTGGATGGATATACAGGGTTGCACAGTGGGTTACATACTTGGGTGAGAACTGGGTTGAGAGTACCAGGTTCGGGGAGAGAAAAAGGGAATCAGGAAAAAAAAACTTGGGGCAAGGAAGGAAAGACACAGAGAGAAAGCACACTGAGGTGGGGATCGCAATAACAGGTTTTTAACCCAGAAAAAGCACATTCATTAGGTGGTAATCAAGCAAGCATTCATTCAGGTACATTCATTAGGCAGTAACCAGGCAAGCATGCCCAGAACATGTGCAATGTATGTTCTCACACTGTAGGAATACAGGACTGTGGGTCAACAAGGCTTCCAGACCTAAAAACATTCCATTAGACCTACACCCTAATGGTTCTCTGGAATTCCAATGCCAACTAACATTTTCTGTTCCTCTCAATAGAGTTCCCTTGTAAAATCCCATAGCAAGCCAAAAGCCAGTGTTTGTTGGTTGCAGTACAAAGAAGACAGTGATTTACCCACACATGAGCACAAGGAGAAAGTAATGAGACACCACTCAGCTGCAGTAAAGCACTAACCTTTAATTAATCATCTTTCTTTTAGCACCCTAGTGTGCCCTAATCAGTCAAATAGTGTAAATGCTATTTAGTTCCTTTTAAAGTTTTGGTGCCTGGTAATGTTATGATGATATTGAGACAGCTTGTGGACTGGGTCAGGGGTGCCTCACCCCAAAATTTCAGCAGGGCATTTCCCTGCCCCATTCAAAAGCTACTCTCAAATGATAAGAGCTCATGGCTCTGCTTCTTCCTCTACTCCTGGTCTGGAGTGGCTGGATATTACATTCACCTGGATAAGTGGATTCTGACCTTTATTGCATGGTTTGATTTGACTGCTCACTTGAGTGAATTTCCAGATATTCACATTTGTCAACGCATTCATGAGTGTTATTGGAAGTTAACTGTGATGGTGACCTGAAGGATGAAATGTTTTATTCTGGATTTAAATTCTAGATCAGTAATGATAAGTCCTTACATAATTGGGAGTCAATGAAACTGGCAATCATCATATAACATAACAGAAGGACCAAGTAAAAACAGGACCATAAAAACCATTACAATCATTTGTGCCTATAAGAAGCACAAATAATTACAATAAATTAAACAACAGTGATCTCCTTCCTGCCTGCACTAATGGGGCTGGGACAAACAGAAAAGGGTCTGAGTGAGGGCATTGTCAAGAATAGGGTTTCACATCATCATCATTGAACTCAGCTGCTCTGTTCAAGTTGCCTTGTCAGCCCATCCTGTGGTCTGCTGTTGCTAAATGTCAGGGCTCTTCGTAATAAAAATCAACCACCATCCATGACCTGATCCTAGATGAAGGTGTTGAACAGGGAGGTATTACAGAGACCTGAATGAAACAACTGGGTGGGATAAATGGGGTCTCAACTATCTCTAGCTGATACTTGGTATAGCATCAACCTAGATTAGAGGGCTGGGGGCAGATTGCCATCATCCATAATAATTCCACCTCTCTCACAAAGAAACCCATTGACCCTTACACCAGTTTTGAAGGTTTGTACCTTGGGCTGAGCCAAAGAGGCAGAACAGGTTTGCTGCTGGTGCAGAATGTAGCAGGACATATTTTGACCTAGTTTTTGCTAACAGAAGATGATTGGGGGGATTTTCACTAACTTAGTTGTCGTGGTCAGAACATTTCCTTGTAAGGCTTGGCTTGATGGCAATAGATCCTCCCCTCCCCACCCATTATGATGGCTCACCCTGAGAGATTTATGGAATCTAAACAATTCTCAAATGCTCTGGGGGAGTTCTTGCTTGATAAGGCTTGTGATTTGGTTGAGATTTTGGTCTTTCTATGGAATGGTGAGATGCAAAGGACCATCAATACAATTGCCCCCCCAGCACCTAATCTGGTTTATGTAAGACCTACAGGTGATGAAACAAACCAGATGATGGCTAGAATGCAGGTGCTGTAAGCCTCAAAGGAAATCTGATTAGTAATTAATTAGGACTCCTCACCTGCTTTTTATGCTGAATTAAATGCCACTATTTTGTCTTTGACTTGATGCTCATCAGAGTTGTTCGAAGTGGTGAAGAATTTGTTGGGATTTGGATCAAAGAGGCCCAACCCAAGTGGAATCCTTGATCGCTTGCAGTAAAAAAAATTAAAAATTGCTGGGTACTTGAAAGAGCAAGTTGCTCGTATTCACTTGGAACTTGACCCCACAACTGCCACAGTATCTGGGGTGTATGTGGGTTTCCAACACACCATCTAGTCAGGCTTCCTGGGATCAGTTTCAGTTATTGCACCCAGATGATATGGACAAGACACTTGAATAAGTGGGTTGCACTTTCTCTGAAGCAGCAGGTACATAGCCTGGGGTTACTCTTTGAACCATCTTCATAACTCAAGGCTCAGGTGAGCAGAGTGGCCCCAAGTGCCTCCTACAACCATTCTTGGACAGGGATAATCTGGCTACAATATTTCATGCACTGGTAACCTCATGGTTAGATTACTGTGATGCACTTTACGTAGATATGCCCTAGAAGCTGATGTGGATGCTGCAGCAAATGCAAAATTGGCAGCTAGACTGCTAGCAGGAATACCTTTCAGAATTCATAGGACACTGGTTCTGACAGAATTGCACTGGCTGCCAATATACTTCTGCTCTGAGTTTAAGGTGTTCATGATAACCCACAAAGACTCAAATGGCTTGCTACCCAGATACTTGAAGAAACACCTCTCCCTATATACACCTGCCTGATCACAAAGATCTGCTGGGGATGGGGGCTCTTCCATTGTCCTGCCATGGAGAATGATCCACTACACAGAGATACAGGGGGGGGGGGGCTTTTGTGCCATATTTATGGAATGCTCTCCTCTTAGGAGGCTAGACTGGCACCAACACTAACCCCATTTTGGCACCAAACATGGTTATTCATGAAGGTCTTCAGGGATTAAGGGTCATGGCTTTAATAGGCAGTGGAGGCTTCTTTTTTGTTGTTGGTTTCAATGCAGTATGTATCTTTATGTTTTAGATCTT
Source organism: Intellagama lesueurii (assembly GCA_037013535.1). Classification (NCBI taxonomy): domain Eukaryota; kingdom Metazoa; phylum Chordata; class Lepidosauria; order Squamata; family Agamidae; genus Intellagama; species Intellagama lesueurii. The sequence continues at coordinate 187,954,780 of JBAJHW010000003.1, read as the reverse complement.
TTTAGATGGTCCTGAATCTTTTAACTGTTTTGTTTTGCTTTCATTGTTTTATTCCATCTTGAAATTTTAGAATATAGGGTGGAATATAAATCTCAAATAAATAAATAAAATACAGAGAAATAAGGGGGCTGTGCATCCCATAATATTTTATTGATTCATTACATGTATATTCTATTTTCCCAGAGTGAGCTCAAGGCACCTGACATTATGCTCTTTCTACTTTATCCTCACCACTTTATCTATGAGGTAAGTCAGGCTGAGAAAGTGTGAGTGGCCCAATATCTCCTGCTGAGCTTCACAGTCTAGTAGGAATTTGAACCCAAGTCTCCCGAGTCATGACACACCGGCTCTAAATAACTGGTGGGCCACAACAATCCCTATGACCAGCTGCTGATGTTGTTATTTTTTTTTTTTACAGGATCCGACTGAATCCCATTTGGCCCAAGGCTTTCTCAACACTGACGGTTAAGTATAGCAGCACATGATAACTTTAACCAAAACAAATAGAAAAGGGTATCGAAGTGCTGATATGCACCAGATACGAGCTTTGGCCATGTCCAAGGCTTGCTCCTACACAGGCAGAGGAGTGCCCCCTATCACACAGGTGGGGAACAAGTGCTTCAAGAGCCTCAGTGAGGCCTCGGAAGTTTTCAGATGTTGAGACCTGTCAAATCTGGATCCATCCTCAGATTCAGGTAGTAGTGGGGATTGACAGATTTCTGTTAGGATCTGCTGGCTACCTTTGGGGTAAAGAACAAAGTGATGGGAATCAGGACACTCATAGGGAATACCCCGCGAGTAGAAGCTACTACATATAGCACAACACTTTGCCCTTAAAGTGCTGGCTAGGCAGCCAACTGTTTTTCTCCTGCCATCCAGTAACAGCCTCTGCAACTGGAAGCAAGGTAGCTCTTAGAAAAAGATTTGGAGAACACAGTTTAAGGCGGAAATCAATATTGGTAATGAGGTCTCATGCTGTTTCCCTATGGACTGAACAGCAGCCAAAATCTGACACCCTTCCAAGCTTGAGGACAAATGCCCCTGCTGCCCCACCCCCATATCTATAGGGCTACCACTGGTATCAATCCACATGATACCAGTGTTGGATGGCTTCCTCATTTCTGCACAGGATCTTCCCTGTTCTAAAAGGTTGAAATGCCTTTCCTGAGGCTTAGTTATAATGAGTGAAACATATAAGGTAAACTATGCTGGCATCTGGAGGCCCACTCCTTGGCCAGGCCCACCATTGGAATGTGCCCTCCCCACAGTTCTTTGAAACTGAATTCAGCCCTCAAGCAAAAGGATGGTCCACACCTTCCCTCTACCAGATATTTAGCTGTGTCAGGCCCACAGCTTTCCCTGTACAAAGGCACTTTCAAACACAGGACACTCTGTTAAAAAGAGATAATAATAATAATACAAAGAAGGGTTTGAAGCATAAGAACACTTTGCGCATATTAGGACTGTTTAGAATCCAAGCCCACTCCCATACCACACATTGTTCTGGAAGGTTCTGTAGTAAATTGGGGGGGGGGGGCAAGTCGCTGCAAGAAGAAAAAGGGGACCACAAACCTTCCTTCCATTAACTTACCTTAGAACTCTGGCCTTTTATTTTTCAGTTCAGCACAAGATATTGCCCCTCTCTCAACTTTGCAAATATAGTCATTAAAATTTGTGTTTAAGATTTCCAGTTATTTCCTCTATTATCAGACACTTGGCAGAACAAACTATTTTTTTCTAAGTGAAACACAGATGAGAGAATTTTAAATTTGTTGAGGTAACTTGCTCCCAAACCCAAACTGTTCAATAAACATTTTGTTTCACTTGTTTTTCTTATTTGTGAACAAAAAGAAATCAAGAAAAGAACAGGTTTAGATCTATGTTATTCAAGTTTCAAATATTTTGGAATCTGGATAACAAAAAATATAAGGCAACTAGTCTATAGGAACTATAAATAAGTATTTAGTTCTATAAAGAAAAAAAATGAAAAAATTGAAAAAAAATTAAATCTAACATTATTGGGAAGAATTGCAATAGTAAAAGCTCATATCTTACCAAAACTTCTATTTCTATTTCAAAATATCTCTCTACAATTGGAAATGAAAAAGATAAAACAAGGGCAAAACATATTGGAAAAATTTATTGCAGGGAAAAGTAAATCCCTGAGATTTATAAACACAGTTAAGTACGGCCCAAGACGAAATGGAGGGTTAGCAATACCACATTTACTAAAATATTATGAGGCTTTCCAAATGGCCCAAGTAATCAAACTTATCCAGGACTGCGAGACTCCTGAATGGGCTAGAATGGAGAGAGAAGAACAAGGAAGGTCATTGGATGTATATTTATATAAAGAAAGAATTTTGACAAATGAGAAACAAAGACAGAATCCTTTTACTAAAGAATTACACCGGATATGGAGGAAATATAAGAAAATCTTTGCTCCCCCTATATCTCCATTATGTCCTATATTAGAACTCCCTAAATTTTAATTTCAAGATAAATACACACAATTTAAGCAATGGAAAGAGAGAGAAATGTATAGAATAACAGACTTGTTTATACAAGGAAAACCTTTTACAATCGGACAGCTCCAGGAGAAAACTAGGCATATAGTAACAATTGGTATCAGATAACCCAAATTAGAAATTTGGCAACTCAACTACATAAAACACCGGGTTCAAATAGACCATTAGCAGAAATAGAGAAATATTGTATAAAGATAGGAAATAAAAGGAAAACAGGGTTAATTTCAGTAATTTGTAAAAGTATTATAGATAAACAACTTGGAGACTATGTGGGATCCAAGATAGTTTGGGAGACAAATTTAAAAACTGAGATATTAGAAAACACATGGAAAAGAATATGGACCTCTCAACCTTATAAATCAGTATCATCTCAAGCTAAAGACACAGTGTTAAAAGTAGTGCACAGATAGTACTTATACCCTGTAAAATTAAATAGAATAAATAAAGGAATATCAGACATGTGTTGGAGGAAATGCAGGAATAAAGGAACTCTGGAACATATGTGTTTAACATGCCCAAGAGTGGAAATTTTCTGGTCTGAAGTAATTAAGTGGTTGGAAAGTATAACAAAAGGGAACAAAAACATTGTGAATAAAGAACTAATTGTGATTATATTAGGAGGAGCCTGTTATGAAATTGCCCATCAGTGGAAGGATGCTCAGGACTCCTCCTTGCAAAGATTTCAAAATAGAATATGGAGACTGGCTCTGATGGAAAAACTGATGGAAAGCATTAAACTCCATAGAGGTGAAATAAAACAAGATAAATTTATGGAAGTATGGTATCGCTTGTTGGCCTCTGGTGCAGGAGATCAAATAGAAAATGGGCTGAAATGCTGGTTAGTTTGAATAACTGTAGGGTTAGAAGTAAAATATATATAAATGTTTAAATATTATTAGTATACTATAGATAAGAAAATTATTGGAAGTGTAACTATTTATAGGCAATTACTACTTTTTTCTTTTTTGTTATGTGATCAGAGGATTGTAACTTACATAATAATAAAAATTTAATTTTATAAAAAACACAACAACTTGTTTTTCTTATTTGTATATTTCTACACCGAAGCTGAAAGAGGATCCATACTCTCACATCTGGCTTTTGGAAGAAAGCAAATTGGCTAAAGAAACATGATTTGTTAAAAATGTCTAGCCCACATATGGTGATTTTTAAAAATATATATATTTTGTTAAATGAATAATCATTTTATTCCATCAAAGTTGCCCAGAAAGTCACCTTTTCTACCAAAAACCTGCCCCAGGCTGATTGTATATCTGTCACATCTTGAGGGTTTGTGTCTCCTTTTTTATTTGTGTTTAAATAGTGGTATCTGATTCACACCTAGAAATAGGGTATAGCCAGTTCACATAGATAGAAGATAAAAGTGTGACGACAGTAAATGCATCAAGTTCAAAGGAGGACAGTTCCAGGCAGCAATATTGAGAGTGACTAATCAGAATACAGTAGTCCCATTCAAGTAAAGAAAATGGCTCTGAGGTGATGCAGGAAGAGTGTAGGTAGACTGATGTAAATCTAAAGGGGAAAAAAGGAGGATTTCAATCAAGGATCTTGATGGGTGCTTAACATTTCTAGACAATGACCAACATTACTCTGGTTACTTACATTGCCGCTAGTTCTTTACTAAAAATGGCATTCAAGACTACTAACAAGAATAAAATTGATATTTAAAACAATCTGAAATACAGTTAAAACATATACATAAATTAAAAACAAAGAACATGAGTTAAAAAAAATCAGTATGCAAGCAGTTAAAATCCTCTTCAACAACTTTTTCCCTTTATTGTTCCTGGAAAATGACATTGCCTCTCTATGTCTTGAGCATTGCTGGAACCTTTCCATTGGTTTTTTTAATTCTAGCAACATAAACATTTACCTTGTAAAACAGTGAATATGTTCATTCCTTTCTTCCTTCCACTGCTGGGGTATGGGTGATTCTTCAGATGTTGTTGAACTTCAGTTCCCATCAGCCCTAGCCAGTACAGCTAAATGTGAGGCATCATGGGATTTGCAGTCCCAGAACATCTAGAGAGTTGTACCATTTCCTTTCCTTACAACACCATGCTGTCCGTCAATGACAGAAGTAAGAAGTTATAAAGAAAGATAGCTTATAAGATTCATGCTAAGCAAAGCAGTTTATTTTCACACAATGAAAAAGTAAGGTCCAAACTTGTTTGGCCAAGTAAAATAAATGTTGAGCAACAATTCGAGAAGTGATTTACAGCAAAAACAACTGAAGAGTTTCTGTGGCATATTAAAGACAGGCACATTTCATCACAACATAGTCTATACATGTCCCTATACATGATATTTGCTTTGCGGTCTTTTGTTGTAAGCAATCCAAAATAACTGTTGCCATCATCTTCACTGAATTTTTACCATGGAAGGGCATATGTGTTTGGAATGTAAATTTGTTATACTCATTTCCCCACAACTGCAGGTAGGTGATTTGTATTGAACACATTCAATTCTCATTGTCCTTCCATCACATGCACACACCAAAAGGTTATTGTCATGCACACAGCCGTCACAGGAGCACCATTCTGAGATATGCAACAAGGCCAACCAGTCTTAGCAGGATTAGATCCAGGTTCAAGATCAACGAGGTATGGTTCACCTTGCAGCGCAAGGAATTATCTTTATTATTATTTATTTATTATTTTTATTTAGTATTAGATTTTTATCCCGCCCATTTAGACAAAGTCTACTCTGGGCGGGTTCCATAAATATCATAAAAACAATTAAAACAGTTAAGACAATTAAATCAATAGTGTTAATAATGTTCAAGATGGGAAAGTTAAATTATAGTATAAATAAAATCAAGTATTGACAGGAGGGAAGGCCTGCCTGAAGAGCCAAGTTTTTAATCTTTAGCCAGTCTTCCTGCCTAAGAAGAGCCCTGCTGGGTCAGGCCAAGGGCCCATCTAGTCCAGCTTCCTGTATCTCACAGAGACCCCACCAGATGCCTCTGGGAGCACACGAGACAACTAGAGACCTGTCTCCTGATACCCCTCCCCTGAATCTGGCATTTTGAGGTACTTTCCTTTTAAGCCTGGAGATTATACATCCCCATCATGGCTTGTAACCTGCAATGGACTTTTCCTCCAGGAATCTGTCCAATCCCCTTTTAAAGGCATCTAGGCCAGATGCCATCACCACATCATGTGGCAAGAAGTTCCACAGATTAACAACATACTGGGTAAAGAAATATTTTCTTTTGTCTGTTCTCACTCTCCCGACACTCAATTTGAGTGGATGTCCCCTGGTTCTAGTATTGTGTGAGAGGGAAAAGAGCTTCCCTCTATCCACTTTATCCATCTCCTGAATAATTTTATACATCTCAATCATGTCCCCCATCAGGCACTTTTTCTCTAGACTAAAGAGCCCCAAACGTTGTAGCCTTTCCTCATAAGGGAGGTGCCCCAGCCCAGTCATCATTTTAGTCTCTCTTCTGCACCTTTTCCAGTTCCACTATGTCTTTTTTGAGGTGCGGTGACCAAAACTGTACGCAATACTCCAGTTGCAGCCTTACCAGCATTTTGTACAATGGCATCATAGTGTTGGCTATTTTCAATCCCCTTTTTAATGATGATATTTACTTTACAGGGTACAAACGCAGGAGTGGGCAATACCATCACAACCCACTAAAGAAGTCATTCAATTCTGCTAGCTTTCCTGGATCAGGGCCCACATCATCAGGTTTGCACCGGTGTCTTGTCGTTAGTAGAAAAAGCTAAAGTTCACAGCAGATGGATTTTGCCAGGTGTTTTTCTAGTTAAGGAAATATGCAGGCTGCACTGGAATTGTGATTGCAAAGTTATGGCTGAGGAAGCTGTTGATTGGATATCATACCCCATTTCTTCAAACAAAGCAGCACAGGCGTCATGGATATACCTGACAGCATTATTATAAAAATACAAATGGACCAACTCCATGGGTGGATGCTCTGATGTCCTGGGAAGAAGGGCAATGTCTGTGTATGTTTATAAAAAGTCCTGCCACCTTAGATGTATAAACAACTCACTCATCTTGCCTAGGCCTTTTGTTTTAAGCGCGTCCCACGAGTTGCAGTTTGGCCGAGGACCCCGAGTACGGCTCCAATAAGGTGGACGCACGTGTATGAGGTTGTTGTTTTTTTCCCCGCTCCCTCCTCTTCTGCCCCCGAGGTAACTGCCGGGAATTAGCAACCGGCCTTTCCCGAAGTAGGTCTATAAATACGCGGCAGGCCGGGCGAAGTTTTGCGCGAGGGGCCTCAAGGACGCGCCCCTTCGAGCCGGACTACATGGCCCACAAGCCCAGCAGTCAGGCGGGGTCCCGCGTCTCTTCCGCCCCTCTTCCTCGCTCCTCCTCTTCTTTTCAACGTACCCCCCCTGAACAGACGAGCCCCCCAGCGGCCCGATCTCTCGAAGGCCGCGCCCGCCTCCATGCCCCGGAGAGGCCCCCTGTTTGCCCAGGCGCCCGCGGTAAGTCAGGGCTGGCGAGCCACCCGAGCAACGCCACGGCGGCGGCGAGGCAAAGAAACCAAGCGGCCGTCGTGCTGTTACCGGCCAAACCTTGGCTCAGGCAAATAAGAGGAACAACGCCTAAGGGTGTCCGGGCCACGGCTTGAATCGGGGCTCATTGGAATGATTTTCATCACCCACTGGTGTGCATTAAGAACAACTTCTCAACTTTAAATATCGCCTTGTAAGCCGCCTTGGGTCCTTTTCAAGGAGAAAGGCGGGGTAAAAATGTTTTTAAATAAATAAAAACAATACCCTTTCAGCGCGTCCCTATGATTTCCTGCACCTCCGCAAACTGGGGAAGGGGTGCCGGACCATTACTGGGACCGCTGGGAGCCGGTTGAGGCCCAATGAGTCTCGCCCATCAGCCGCGGATTTCTCGAAGGGATTTTAGGAGATTATTTGCTTGCTTGCTTAATTCATTTAAATCACTTATAGCCTGTCATATATTACGGGATCGGGTGTCCTTTTTTAAAAAACCCTGATTGATCTATCACCGAGGAGGGGGATTTATTTGAGCGCTGAAAAAGAAATCTACCTGCAACCCCTCCCCCATTGTTTGTTTGTTCTCCCCTCCCCTCCCCTCCCCTCCCCTCCCCTCCCCGCATCTGTAGCTGTCGAAGAAACCCGGGCGAGTCCAGAGGGGGCGTCTCGGCACGTGAAGGACCTCGATGGTTGCCCGGAGGACGGAGGCAGCCACGATCTGCCGCTGACGGAGCGCCGGGTCCGCACTGTCTTCACCTTGGAACAGCTGGAGGTGCTGGAGGAAACCTTCCGACGAAAAAGCTACGTGGGATGGGAGGAAAGAGGTCGCCTGGCTGCTTCTCTGAATCTCACCGAGACCCAAGTGAGTTGGGAGAGACGTTTCCCCTTATCTGAAAGCAGGAAGGCGGAGCGAAGTTGTCATCTTTGCTCTTGAGGCAGTGGTTCAAAGTAGCTGGCTTTGGGTTTTTTTTTAAAAAAAAGAAACTTAGAGTTGATGAGCACTGTGGTTGGGAATGTAATTGAGCAGGGCTGAAGGAGAGAGAGAGAGAGAGACTGACTGAATGTTTTAATTCTGTTTTTATTTTAAATTGGCAAAATTACCTGCCTTTTGTATGTACTGGAATAGCCCTTATAGGAAGGGTGAGAATGATGTAGATTGTGCAGCCAGCGAGCATCTCTTGAGCCTGCACCACTGGTTTTCCAAAACTGGAAAATCAAGCCTCCAAGAATCTGCAAGGCTCTGATTCCCACGCTTAGGGGCCTCAGGTGTTTTTGGACTTCTTAATTAATAATCACATGGTCAGGTTAATTCCGCTTTAGGGTGATCCCTTCCAGAGCTTTCTAGGTATAGAATACGCCAAAAGGATTTTACTGTTCCCTTCTTGGACTACAACTCCCACAAGCCTTAGCCAGTACAACCATTGATCAGGATGTCTAGGAGTTGTAGTCCAAGAAAGAACATCCATGGCCTCAAGTTAGAGAACCACTTCTCCTTGGGATCTGGCTCTCCATTTCATGGCTGTTTAGGGGTATGTGTGGTCCCCACACCTTTGCATGATCCAGAAGAACCTCCCACTCACCAAAATGCTTTGGGGAAAAAAGAGCAGGTATGGTCTGGAAGTGGTGGGAAATGGGACAGCTGGGCCCCTGGACACACAAGTGCCCTCCCCACCTTATAGCAACATACGTGAAAGGCTTCAAGTAAAATTATGGCACTTTCAGAGGTGGACACACGGTCTGTGTTTGGGTGAAGATACAGAGTATGGGACCTGTAGGTCTACCTCCTGCTTCCCTGTGTTTGTTCACAGGAGCTGTAGCTCTTAATTTGACACAACTGAACCTTGCAACATAGCCCTGGAGGTTTTCCTTCCATCCATTGTGTGGCAGTGGATGTGAGTAGCTAACACGGAGGCAGTGGTGATTAGTGGCTTGGAATCCAAGGCAGCTTTTTCTTTCCTCCAACCATTGCTCGTTTGTTTCATGTCTTGCTGCCCTGGAGTCTCAATTGCTTTGGATATAGCTTTTCCTTCTGGAGTCTCATTGACAAGCTAGCCTTTTATGAGATCCTTTCTTTTATCAGGAATCATCATCCTGAATAATAGCCGTGTAATGGTTAGAAAAGCATGCCACTTTGGGATGGAAGATTGGGCTACAAGTTACAGAACTAAATTGTCAAAATTTCATAAATATGTTTTAGAAACCAAATAACCCTGAAATTCACATCCGTATGGTCCCTGTAGTATCCTTGCTGTGTTTTGAGAGTGTAAGTTTCACAGTTTTGATGCTATGGCAGTGGCACCCACACACCCTTTCTTATGTTATTTGCAGCTCATACCTATAATATTTACATTACTATTGTTCAGGTTACATTATATGACTCTTCTTACATTTTAGTTTGGGAAGTCGACGAAGGAATACAGTATATTGGTAGCTTTACAGACTACAGATGTAAAGTTGTTGTGACATAGTGGGAAACGTGAATTTGGATCCATATTCAGTCTTATGTAATGTTAGGCTTGTTGATTATCTCTTGGCTAGCCTACCTTACAGGGTTGTTGTGAAGTTGGATAATATTCTCTATATATTCTGCTTTCAACAGTCTTGAAAAATACAGGGGAAACATGCAGTCTAAGAAACTAACCTGCTCTCTGGGGTGGGGCAAGATAATACAAAGAAGACTGAGAACTTCCATTTTAAAAGCTTACAAGTAAATCTTACTTTGGAATAAACTTGTTTATTTATTTATTACTTAAATTTGTATACCACTCTCCATTAGTGCTGATGCACTACTCTGGGTGGTTTACAATACAAAACAAACCCAAGATAATGCTAAAACTTTAAAGCCAGTATAACAGCTAACTAATAAAAATTGATGGCGCTAGAACAATAAGGCAGAAAAGTGGCGGACAAATAGCAGTCAACTAGGGTAATTGTGGAAAGCTTCCCTGAAAAGCCACGTCTTCGGTTGCTTCCTGAATGTCCACAGGGAGGAGAAGGCCAGGCTTCTGCTGTTACTCCAGATTAGAACTAATGTTCTTATCCTGAATGCCTTGAGCAGAAATACACAGAATGGAAATAGATATAATTTAGATGTACTATATCTGGTGCTGTAGTGGACAAAGTGACAGACTAGGACTCAGAAGACCTGTATTTGAATCCACTCTGGATCATGAAAACTCACAGGGGAGGAGGAAGGGAACTGGTAAAAACAACAACAACAACACTCCTTAAATATTTCACTTACTTTGAAAGCATGGTTAGGGTCTCCCTAAGTTGGTTCTGACTTGATGGCAAGTAACACACACATCTTGTGGCTGTAGCCTCTGGTGCATCTGTTGAAGTTGGCTGTGATTAACAAACACTTCTGCCATATAAAGGTTGTTCATCTTGAAGGCACTTCAGAGCTTTTCATTAACAACAAGTGGTGCTGTGTATTTGCTTCAGCACCTTAACACAGTTACCCCCCTTGAAATTAGTCACCGTAATCGACTAGTCTGTGGGAGCTTCTGTGACTGCTTTCTGTACACTCAAGGCTTGCAGATGTTTTGGACTATAATGCCCAGAATTCCTGATCATTGGCCCTGTTGGCTGGGGCTGATGGCAGTTACGATCCAAAGCATCTGGAACATTTTTTAGGTGAGATTGTGAGTAAGGAAGAGCACTTGTTGGCAGCAGCCAAATAACCTGCTGTGGCTTGAAACTGGAAGAGAAGAGAAACTTTACCACCCTAAGTGCTGACTTTTGCAGATGGAAGGCTGGCACCTATCATATTCCCATTCATTTTGGCATGAAAAACCTGTTTCAAGGCTGATTAGGTACCCATCATGCCTCGCCTCTTGATTTTACTGTTCCAATACGTAATCACATAGACAAATGTCTGAATGCTGGATAGCCTAAGCTTTTAAGTGCAATGTTTGTTCTCTTGTAAAAATAGGTAGGACTACCCACATTTGGAAGTGCAACTGTAGTTTGGCTCAAATATATATATTTCTTTTCTTTGAATAAACCCTATTGCTGACTAGGGAGGAATGTGTTCATTTCAGCAATTTCATTGCCCTTTAGTGCCGTGTTGCATGTCTACAGAGTTTCATAATAACTAATAGTGCAGGATTTAGCACAGGAGTAATGAACATTTGGTCTCTACTGGACAGCAGCTCCCATCAATCTTCACCACTGGCTGTGCTGGCTAGGGTTCATGAGAATGGCAATCTAGCAACATCTGAAGGGCCAGACATCCCCCATCCCCTGCTTAGTGTGGAATTATTTGGAGGCAGCCTCGGTGGGTGCAATGGAAGCTGCTATGGATAGATGACTCCATAATCTGGGAAGAGGCAAGGGAGGGGGTTCAGCCTCTTTGAGATGAACTTATCCTCATTCTGAAATATCATGTTAGTAGCTTGGAAGTAACCATTAACCACCACTCCCCCTTTCTGGTGTATAGAGCAGCCTTGCCCAGTACAGCAGATGTAACCTCTCTTTTGAAGGGATAAACAGGCAACAGGGATTCATACTGTAGTAACATTCTGTTTAGACTGCTGTTATGTAGTACTTATGAAGTTATACCTGAAGACTGTTTCCAAACTGCAGTCGGTTCAAAATAAAGGAGGCCAGGTTTTTGCAGAGAAACTTCACAAGGAACATATTTCCTTAGTGTCACAGGTGATTGCAAGCTGAGTTTGGGAGGCTAGTTGGTGGTGTCCACAGCTTAGGACCTTGTAACTTAAGGCATGCCTTCCCTGTATCACCTCCCACAGGGTGAACTGCATGAGGCCACTGACTCTTCTCTGTGTAGGGCTACCATTAGAGATCAAAAGAGTGGCAACAAAGGAGGGGACTTCCTCATATGATGTCCCACCCCAAGGAATTCTTATCCCAAGGGAGCTCACTCATCGTATTTTAAGCAGCTGAAGGCATTTCTGTTCTTAAACCTTTGAATTGTTAGAATTTTAAGCATTGGAAGGTTGCTCTTTGTAAAAACTGGAAATGATGTTGTACCACACTCCCATTAGTGTCAAGGTGCTACTCTGGGTGGTTACAACACTTATAATAGAAAACAAAAATAAATGTAGAGACATTAAAAGCAGCAACAATAACCCTAAAAACAGATTGCAATGACTAATCATATAAATCCAGAGCGGATGTCTTTAATTGCTTCTTAAATCTCAACAGGGAAGGGGCTAGATGGAGCTCCTCCAGAAGCTGGTTCCATAAAGATGGAAGATGGAGCAACCATGAAGAAGGCTCTACCTCGTGTAGAGGATTAATGGGCCTCCCTCAGGGTGGCCACCTGGAGGAGCCTCGACTGGGATGATCTTGTGGGTTGGGCGGATGATATTAAGGAGAGGCACTCTGACAAGTAACATGGGCCCAAAACGTGGAGGGCTTTGTATGTGAGTGTTAAAACCTTGAACCTGATCCAGGATGCCACAGGCAACCAGTGGAAGTGAGCCAGAGCCAGAGTGATGTGGTTAAATTTACTTCCACCCACCACCAGTCTGGCTGCCACAATCTGGGCCCACTGACTTGTCCGGATCAGGCTCAAGGGAAGCCCCATGTACAGAACACTGTAATAGTTGATCCCGGAGATGATCCAGGGCCTACACCAAAGTCCCGAGGGAGTCCTCGTCTAGGTAGGGGTTAAGTTGGGCGATTAGCCTAAGCTGGTTAAAGGCTGATCTGGACTGCAATCTGGGACTCCCAAGAAAGAGCTGGGCCCAAATTATGCACTTGGTCCCTAAACTGGAGGGGAGTACCATCCAGCCTAGGGACCATTCCCCCTAACCTATCAGAGGTTTTCCCCAGGAACAAAATCTCAGTTTTCTCCGGGTTCAGTTTGAGCCTGTTAGCCCTGATCTATTCCAATACTGAAACCAGGCAATGCTCAAGCATCTGGACGACATCCACTGCAGAGGTGGTAATGGAGAGAGAGAAAGAGTTGCGTATCATCAGCATACTGATGACACCTCACTCCAGATCCCCTGATGACCTCCCTCAACAACTTAACATAGATGTTAAACAACATTGGGAATAATGTCGATTGCTGAGAAACCCCATACCGTAGGGTCCAAGGTGCTGACACCTCCTCCCCTAGCTGAACTCTCTGGACATGGTCCTCAAGGAAGGTTCGGAGCCATGCTAAGCTGTCAATCTCAACCTCAGAGAGCCTGTCCAGGAGGATACCATGGTTGACGGTATCTAAAGCTGCTGAGAGATCTAGGAGTACCAACAGGGTGCATCTGCCCCTGTCAGCCTCCCTTAAAAGGTCATCCTGCAGCACAACCAGTGTTGTCTCAGTTCCCTGTCATGGCCTGAATCCAGACTGGAATGGATCAAGGCAGTCCTGCTCCTCCAGGTATGATTGCAGCTGATTTGCCACCACTCTCTTGATCATCTCTTCCAGGAATCGTATGTTAACAATTGGACGGAAATTGTTAAGGCTGTCCGACATGAACTGGAGGTGTTTGATGATGGGATGGATGATGGTTTCTTTTAAACGGGAGGGAAGCATCCCCTCCCTCAGTGATGAATTAATAACGTTAATGACCCGATCAATCATAGCCTCCTTCATGGCCCTGATCAGCCACGCTGGAAGGGTCAAGCGAAGGGGGGGAGGGGGCTACAGCAAGCGATCACCCTAGGACTATGAACATTTCTTTTTCTTATTAGGTGAAAATCTGGTTCCAGAATCGCAGGACCAAGTTCAAACGACAACTACAAGAACAGTGGGAGAGTGTGAGGCAATGTTCTCCCTTCTCTCTAAAACTTGACCATGAGAGGCAATCCAGACTGTTTGAGTTTGTCATGTATTCTGTCCTACCTCAAGAGACCATTCTGCCTGCAACATGGCCTCCGAGACCAAGTTTGGCCATGCCATCTGATCCTCCTGGTAGTTTTTTTCAAGAGTTTTACCTTCCAACCTACCCACCCTTGGCAATAGGTCAGCCTTATTCTTCTCTGCCCTCTTTCCCAGTGCATCCTGTTGCATGCTATGGACATCTGGACAGTGAACAATCTTCTGCAACACCTGAACGGGAAGAGGGGGATAGTTAAGAGAACGTTTTCTGTAAAGGATTTGATGACAGAATACAACGGTGATTGTGGACAGCATTTAGGGAAATTTTAACAACTGGCATTAAAATGTTTTTAAATCAAACATCAAAACAATGTTGGCTGTGTATTTTTAAAGTTTACTGTTTTGGTCGATGGCTTTGATCTAGTGTTATAGAAAGGCTTGCATCAGAAGTCAAGCTGTGATGTGACTGCTATGTGTATAAAGGTCTAGCAATCCTGAATACACCTATTGTATCTGATTTTTGGAAGCTAAGCCAGCTCAGAGCAATGTGATGCCATCAGACAATACCAGGATCAATGAGTATGTCTAGGAAAGACTCATGTCTGAACTCTTGGACAGCTGTTGCTGCCAAATCTGAGCAGACAATACTAGACTAGAAGGACTAAGGATCCTACTCAATGGCCCAAATACTCTTGCCTAAGTATGCTGGCATAACACAAAAAGCGTAACTTTTGGAGGTGAATTGCCTTAAGAAATCACCATAGACATTATTATTAGTCTTCTTTATCTCCTAAGACACAAAAATATAATTTAGCATTTTTACTTGTTTGCTGGTGATACCCGCCTTCCCCAATCTGGCTCCTTCCAGCTGTCTTGGACTAAAACTCCCATCATACTAAAGAGTGTGGCCATTGCTGGCTGAGATTATGAGAGCTGCAGTCACACACAGCTAGAGGATGCCCGGTTGGGGAAGGCTCATCTTGAGTATTGTGTGAAAGCAACTTGATTTCTTCTTGAAATGTTCTGGAATAATCTGAGTTGTTAGGAGTGACAGACTTACGTTTCAAAGAGAGGTGACTCATTGGAAATGAGTCATAAAGGTGCACAACTCAACATACTTTACATTACAAGTATCCTTGGCTTCAGGTATCTTGCTGTGCAAGTCATATATGAGCAATGAGTAGCTTTTCCTTCTGGAAAAAAAGCTTTTTGTGTCTAGTAAAGAGTAAGCAACAGTAGCTGTCCAGATAGGGTTGGACTGTAGCCCCCATCATGCCCCACCATTGGCAGTGCTGTATAAGTCTGGTGGGTTCAAAACAACTGGAGGGTTGCTGCTTAGCCAAACTATGGTTAAAGTCCTGTTGTGTAGTTGGTGTAATATTTAGACAAGAATTGCCATATGTTGAGAAAACTCCATAGGCATTGTGTGTTGCGTGCCAAGTTGCATGACTCTGTATAGCACAGATAATGTCTATGGAGAAGTCTGAACTTGTAGCAATTTGCTTCCAAAAGTTACGCCATTGGCATAACTGCTCAACAGGATTTCAGCCTATATTTGGCAAGGCAGGACAGGAGTACCTTTGTCCTCTGACTGTTTTGGTCTGTTTTTCTTGTCATTATTAGAATGTTCAATGATAAGGGATTGTGAAATTTTGTCAGCCATCTGGAGGAACAGAGATTTCCCCAACCCAGCAGTAAGAGAGGAGGGACATAACAGAGCTAAGCTAAGTGGGGTTTTTTTGCTCACTAATGACATCGGCTGTACCATTCTATCAATTTAGTTGATAAAAATCAATGAATTACATTAATGAAGAAATGGAAAGAGTTTTCAGCTGTGGAATGTGTTGAATAGAAACATTACATGTAGTCTATGAAGTATTGGAAGGCAGTACTTACCAACTTAAAGAAATTAAAATTGAAAACATCTTAAGATAATCTTTGCTTTCATAAAAACAAGGAAAAGGCCATGTGGTCTTCAAGATTACACAAATATAAGAGTAGGTGATACCTTTCATTGGACCACTAAAAATCAAACAAATTGCAAGCAGTTAACATTGTCTTTAAGTTACATTAATTATTCTACAAATGATATAATAAAAATAATAATCTTAGAATGGCAGAGCTGGAAGGACACATATGGATCATCAACTCCAGCCCTATCAACAAGGTACGGTGTTGAATCAAACTCTATTCCCACTTACATTGCTGTTAATAATTTTTTTTTTTGTATGAGTTTTAGACCTACACTGTAAGACCACCATATTGCTGAATGTATTTTTTTTAGTGTGGGGTTTTATGGGAGTCACGTTTTAAACTGTAAACTACTCAGTGTAGTACTTGCACTAATGGGGGGCAGTATAAATCAATCAGTGTCAGCCAAATAAATTTATTTGATTAAGATTGATTGATTGATTGACTGATTGATATACCGCCTCATCAGTGCAAGCACTACTCTGGGCGGTTCACAGGTTTGTTTGTTTATTTTAGCAGTGTAATTGGGTGCTGGGTAGTCATATTTTTGTTGTTGCTCTTATTAAATAATTGGGAACAAAAATCTGTGCTGATCTATTTAAGATCACTCAGAGATCTGCCAGTAGATCCTGAGCCACTATCTGTGAAGTGGTCACATACATTGTATCTGTGATATAAAGAAGATGGTCAGATTGGATACCAGACGAGGCACCCCCATTGTAAAATGCTGTGAAGAACAGATGACAATTTCCTGCTTTTTTCAGTAGTGCAGCTGTATGGGGTAATATTGTTGAGTTTTGATTCCCTGTGTGAAATAGTTGCTTGGTGGGATTGGGGTTATACACAAAATGGCACTTCATAGAGACAATGTTTGCTTTTAATATATATATATATATACTGTATATACATATATCAAGCCTTTATATTTTGAACAGAGATGTTATTCCATGCAGCTGCAATATTGGCCCAGTGGTTTAACCTTAAGCCACTTCTTCCTGCTTGAATTAATGTAAGAAGAAAGCAAAACCCACTGATATGTGCCACTGCCTCTGAAGGAGACTGTAAAACTTTCAGTTTCCTTGCACCTGGCTTTACTTGGATGTGGCACACTAGGCTTAGCAATTTTTGAGGAAGTAGTCATACTACAATAATGAAAGGCACTGAATTCAGCTGAATGTAATGGAAATGTCTGCTTAAGTGTAGCAAGACTTGGTCACATCACCTATGACCGCAGCCTTACAGTGCAATCCTGTATGTGCTATTAGGTGAAGTGGTTGGAGTGATGGTGTGGGACTTAGGTTCACGCCTCCACCAAGCCATGAAAGTCACTGAATGATCTCAGGCTAGGCATGTTCTCTCTGTGTTTCCTGTTTCACAAGGCTTTTGTGAAGATAAAATGGGGATGAAGAAGGCTGTCTGGGCTTCCTTGAGATCACTGGGAGGAAATGTGAAATGTGAATGTCCCACATGAATGCCTGCTGAAAAGTAGGTTCTATTGTTGTTATGTGCAGTCAAGTCACC
Source organism: Intellagama lesueurii (assembly GCA_037013535.1). NCBI lineage: Eukaryota > Metazoa > Chordata > Lepidosauria > Squamata > Agamidae > Intellagama > Intellagama lesueurii. The sequence continues at coordinate 187,937,462 of JBAJHW010000003.1, read as the reverse complement.
TCTGACTTATAGCAACTCTCTGAACTGGGTCATCAACAGTCCTGCTCAGGTCTTGCGAAATCAAGGCTGTTGCTCCCTTTATTTAGCCAATCCCTCTTATATGTGGTCTTCCTCTTTTCCTGCTGCCTTCAAGTTTTCCCAGCATTATTGGGAACCCTTTCCAGGTCATAGTAGAGGGGAATTGATAGTGCCATTAGTGATGGGGGTGGAGTGACTCCTAAAGGACAACTACCAAGTGACAGTAGTAGTGGAAGGTGACACTGACAGAGGAATGTTGATAGACAACTGGGGGAAGAACTTTCAGTGGCACTGTGGCAGCCAATGGCACTCAAGTTTACTTTGGTTAGCACTGCACAACATTTCTGAACATTTTAATTTGAAAACCCTATGATCCAAAATGGAGTAAATAAAAGATTGGGTTCAATGAGGCAAACTTCTCAATAAGTGGGCATCAGATTGTCCGCCTGAGAGTCATTCCACCGGTGGGACTATTGACTCGGATACGTTCAGCACCACGGACAGCTGCAGCTCCTGGGCGCCGCCGAGACGGGGCGCTTCCCGGCAGCCCTGCTGGGAAATTGATGCTGCCCCAAAGGCTGGCGCGGAGCTCTCGGCGGATCTCCACCCTCCATAGACCTAGCCTTCTGATCAGCGTTAGTGAGGCCCTCCAGGCGGTGTGTGATAGCGATGCCCATCACCCTCGACTCTGCTGGCTAGGGCTGATGGGAGTTGTAGTCAGACTACGCGGAGGGCCACGCATGCCCCAACCCTGCCCTAGATCTTCCACTCCTCCGCCGAAAAGCTAGAAATAGGCTGCTCTCCCCGCCCCGCTCCCCCAGCAACCAATGCTTCTTCAGACGACCCACTTGCTGCGTGACACCAGGCTCCCAAGGTGTGCCCGTCTCTTCTCTGCTGGCGCTTCTCCTCAGCTCGCGCATCTTTTCGGCTTGAAGGACGAGCCTTTTGATCAGTTTCAAAAAGCCGAAAGAAGCGCCCGGATCAGGGCCGCGTGGAGAGAACTCCCGCTGGTCGGCTTCCACCCTGGGCGGCCGGATGGCTCCTCCTCCCCCCCGCCCCCTTCCTATGCCAAACCCCCACCCCACCCCCAGAGCCGGTGAATTTCAAAGTAAATGTTTTGACAAAGGAGATCAAAGGCGTGCCGCCAAAAAAAAAGAGAAAAGAAATTGCGGGTCGCAGCTCAAGCCATTTGCAAGGGCGGGCGCGGGCTGGAGCTGCGGGGTGGGGTGGGGTTGGATTCGAAGGAAGGTGAGAAAATCGCCTCTCTTCTCGGCAGCCTGAAGTGTGTCAGGGACGGCGGGGCCCAGCAGGGAACGGCAGCCAGCAACGCGTTTGCCCGTCCTGTCACTCCATCGCCACCGCCTTCTGCGCGGAGACAGGCCGGAGATAATGAGAGGGCAGGTTTCGCAGCTGGGATTTGAAGCGAGGCGAGAGTTGCTGCGCCTCGGAACTTCAAAGGGGATTCCTGCAGCTCGGCGATGCTCAGCGCCGGAATTAGAGGGAGATGAGATGAACTCCCCTCCCCTCCCCGCCCCGATCCACACCCACACCCCCCCAGCCCTGCCACGTTTCAAGGCTGAGTTCAAAGAGGCTTCGTCACCACCACCTACTGGACAAAGGCATTCATTGCACTTCGGAACTATCAGGCCAGAGAGGCTCTTGTGATCTTCTCAATGCAGCTGGACTACAATTCTCAGTATCCCTCACCCTTAGCTCTGCCGTTTGGTGCCGAAGGTCTTGCCAGATTTTGCCCACAATTCATACAACCCACTCGGGCTTTCTAAGCCTCCAGGAAACTGGCCAAGCCTTGACCGATTTCTTCCAAACCTTGCAAAATACAGAGCTGTTTTTGGACAACAGCTGCCAGCGGCCGCACTTGTTAGTAGATTCTGGGAGTTGTAATATATAACACCGTAAAATTTCTAAGCGCTGGAAAATACCCTTCAAGGAAAACCAATCTGTGCTGCAGAGTTTCATAAGCCCATCCCATGGTGTATTTAGAAAACCCCCAGGAGATAACAAGGGAGTTGAGGTTGAATGAAGTTGTAGAGGACAAAACGTTTGAAGGATCCAGGAGTCCCCAGTCCTTCCATAGACTAATCCCTTTAGTTAGACCAATCAAAAAAGGCATGAGTAAATCTGGTGGAGCTGGAGGCCAAAGTTTCATTTCCTGGGACATCTCAGGCTGCCACAAGGCCTGGAAATGCTTAGAAAAACAGGAAAGAAAATAAAACTGGAAGTGACCAGAGGTCTCCTTCCAGCTTTGATTTTTGGGGTTCTTTTTGACTGGGCGGGTGCATGTGACCCAGCTACAGTAATGCCAATGCCACTGCTTCTGGACTATATTGGGTTTGGTAACTAGCAATATAGCTTTACTCATAGGGTTCTTTTCTAGTCTCAGTTGGTTTCCCTTCCAAATCTCAGACGACTTCTCATTTCTTGGCTGCAGTCTCCCTTTGGGTGGATGATTGAACTCAGCTGTAGAGAACCTTCAACAATTTCAGTGTCTTCAATATTGAAATTAAAGTTCTGTAATTCTTCTGTAGATGCTGTTTTTGCCTTCTTAGTGTTCAAGTGTAATCCTTTTGCATTTTCTTACTTCATCTTCCATCAATAGTGACTTCACTTCGTTGCTATTTTGTGCCATTAATATGACATGTCTTCCATTATGGGTGTTCCTTCCACTGATTTTCACAGGTCATATATCTGATCTAACTTTCCATGTGAGATGTTTGCATACAGACTGAACAGATGGGGAGATAAAGTACACCCTTAGGGTCTGACACCTCTGCCAATGGGAAACCATTCTGTTCCTCTATATTCTGTCTCAACAGCAACTTTATGCTTTGCCTATCCCCCACCCAAAAGGAGTTTAACACATTTTAAAGTTCATCAAGTCTCTCACTTGGGAGGAAAGATTGCTGAGCAATCTTTCCTCCCAAAAAAATTGCCACCTGATCCACAAGCTATTCATCCTTTATGCAATAAAAGCTACAATCTTGTACTTATTACTTGAGAGAAAGTCTCAGTGAACTAACTTAGTTTACTTCTGAGTAAACACACATAAATCCTTATCTGAAATTTACTTGGAAAATCTTCCTGGATAGGTTCAGTCTTCATGCTGGCGCTTCTCAGACCAAATAAGAGGTGAATTGACTTAATAAAGGAAGCCAAATTGGAAGTGACTTGACTTTGACAGCACATAACAACAATAGTTCACTTCCAAGGGTTGCTAATGTTTTAACCAACCACTGTCTATAAGAGCATTCTGATGTGCAGATATAAACAGGAAGAAAACAAACCATCTACTGATTTCTACATATCAGCTTGCTATTAAAACTTGCAAAAGAAGAAGCTCTCCTGATTATTTTTGGTGGTCGTTGAGCAACCCTACCATCACCTAACTTTTGGAGAGAAGCATTTGCATGTTTATCTTGATCTTCCTCTCATACAGAGAGGCCCTTGTAGTCTGGGATGCAATTATCCTAGATTTTTGCATTCTAGTCTTTTGTGGTTTTAAATTATATTAATACACACGACAATCAGGAAGTGTTCTAGTTCTGTTGTAACTGTTAGCTTCACACTTTTGGTTTTTTTTTTTGTAAAGCATGGCTTATATATGGTGTTGTTGTTGAACTCACTTCTTTACAAGTATTGTACATGGTACAAGTTCCTGTACTTTTGGAGAAAGTTTGTGCACCAAAATAAGCTTTACATGAGTTTCCCTACACAAACCTTTGTAGGAGCAAGGAATAAGATGAACTACAATTACAGCAAGTAAAATATTTTGCCTTCCGTGTAGCTATCCATCCACACACAACACCGTCTGTAATGGCAATGAGAGGCTGTCAGATGATTATAAGCTGAAGTTTAGTTCAACTTCAACTTTATGTAAGGGATGAAAACAAGGGTGTTTGGCAGAGTACGAAGGCCAAAAAGAAAATGTCTGTTAACAGCACGAAAGGAAGACTCAGAGGCTTGGAGTTGACTAGAAATTGAGCCTTCTCAGGTGTGGCATTATCCCTCTGGAATGGGCTTCTAGCTGAGCTATGCCTGGCCCCCACCCTCCAGACCTTTAAAAGATCACTTAAGACCATGCTTTTTACTGAAGTATTCAAGGGCATCATCCTAAGGATTTGCCAAGTTTGTGCTGCCCATCCAATGACTGTCTGATGTTATTTGAATTACTTGTCTTATATTGTCTTATTGCCTTGATTTTATTTTATTACATATGCCTTATTGCTACTCTTTTATATATGTATATAAAAGTATAATTATAATTATATAAGAGTATAATTATACTCTTAGTATAATATATGTTTTGATCTGTCTGTTAACTGCCCAGGGTAGTGCCTTGAACTAATTGGGTGGCCTAAAAGTTTAAAAAATAAACAAATAAACAATGCAATGTCCTCAGTGCAAGAAGTGTTTCCAAATATTATGCCAGGGATACACAACCTTTTGGTCCCCCCTTTTCCACTAGGAATAGGAAAAGTAAGACTTCTAGATGGTATTGGACTACAGTTCCCATTAGCAGTAGGTGCCATACAATAAGGAATGCTGGGAGTTGTAACCTAGCCACAGCTTACCCACTCCTGCTCTACAAGTCTCAGGGGGAAAGGAGAGGAGAGGAGAGGAAAGAAAAGAGAAGAAAGAATAAAGAAAAAAAAATGATAAAGCTTCTTTAGGCTAAAATTCTGAATTCACTCACCTCAGAGTAGGTTTCATTGAAGTCAGCGAGTCTAACTTCTAATTAAACAGGATTTCACTGCAGTATAAGACTGTAATTATATTGTTGTTGTTATGTGCAGTCAAGTTTGAACCAACTTGTTGTTTGTTGTTTAGTCGTTAAGTTGTGTCCGACTCTTCGTGACCCCATGGACCAGAGCATGCCAGGCCCTCCTGTCTTCCACTGCCTCCCGGAGTTGGGTCAAATTCATGTTGGTAGCTTTGGTGACACTGTCCAACCATCTCGTCCTCTGTCGTCCCCTTCTCCTCTTGCCTTCACACTTTCCCAACATCAGGGTCTTTTCCAGGGAGTCTTCTCTTCTCATGAGATGGCCAAAGTACTGGAGTCTCAGCTTCAGGATCTGTCCTTCCAGTGAGCACTCAGGGTTGATTTCCTTCAGAATTGATAGGTTTGTTGTCCTTGCAGTCCAGGGGACTCTCAAGAGTCTCCTCCAGCACCACAGTTCAAAAGCATCAATTCTTCAGCAGTCAGCCTTCTTTATGGTCCAGCTCTCACTTCCATGGAACCAACTTATAGCAGCCCTAATAGGGCTTCCAAGGTAAGTGAGATATTTATGGAGTGGTTTTCCCAGTGCCGCTCCCCCAGTGAGTTTCCATGACTGAGTGAGAATTAGAATCCAGGCCTCCTGAGTGCTAGTCTGTTACTCTGTCCATTACAGCATACTGGGTATCCCATAATTATTAGATAATTATATACCTAACTATAATATATATTTATGCAATGCAGTAACTATAGTGCTTGTTACAATGGTCATTAATTCCCTGTCTTGCTGTAGTATACAATTTAGAAATCTTTGACTCTTCAGATGTTTTGGACTACAACTCCCAGAATCCTTTGCCACAGGAAAATAGCATTGTTGAGAGGTAGGTTCCACTAAAATCTGTCAGTCTGGCTTCTGTTTTGTTTTCCAAATTAAGATGTTTAATTACTGCAGTACAAGTCTATCTATAATCATGAGGAGCTGAAGGCCTTGCTTTACAGGCTTACAATTCAATATTTAACAAGATATTTAATCACAAATAATTACTAAAATATGAAATCAAATGGTGTAATGTTTGAGAACTGAAACGAAATTCAGTCATTTTATCTGTAAATTTTACAGGCTGCGATTAACAGACGAAAATGGGTTTGGTAAAAATAAAAGCCTTTTGCATAAAACTGTGTTTTTCTGAGCAATGGCCAGAGGAAATTCCATTTTTAGCCTGTATTATATGCTGGAAAAATAAAAGTAATGGAATTCACTCCAAGCCTTTCATTCAAATGAATAGCAAGAAATTGGGACACAGCACAGAGAATGTGGTGATTCTGCCTCTCAGCATTTCCCCCTTTTAAGTATAGCTTGTGCTGTACATAAAAGCAGTTTGGAAAGAAGAGCTGCTTTGATTAGATAATGGATGAGTCAGTTCTTGATAATATTATCTGTAGTCCTACAACGTGAGAGCCACTGTTAAAGAAGTGATTATACTGTGTTGCAATTTATTGTCAACAGTGATTTGATAAAACGATGACTGCCTCCTAACTCTATTGTCTGAATAAAACAGTGGAAATCACATTTTGGAAGGGGAAAAAAATTGTAAATAAGAGAAGTGGTATTGTTTTTCCAATATCTAGTCTAGAATTGTTTGGGAAGAGTTCTGAAAGGGGCTCATTCAACTTAATGTAAGAAGGCCGAAGGGCTTTAGAGTGGAACATTTTGCTATCACAGTGGCCAGCCGGTTGGCTATGAGAAGTCCACCAGCAGGCCGTGAATGCAGCAGCGCACTCCATCACCAACAACTTGTACTGAGTGATTTCATTTTTCAAAAAAAAACCCTCTGGTTTATTAATGTGATATATTGTTCTTCTGTTCTCATGATTCAAAACATCAGGAAATGGCCCAGTATTGCTGTACAATATTCTGCCTGTGTTGCCATCAGGAAAAAAAAAAGATGCCAAATTTTACATAGCAAAGAGCAGCCTGAATGTTAACAACATCCATGTCAGCAGTGAAGATGGTCTATAGGATACCCTCTTGAACTCTATCTGCCATTCACAAAGAGACACTAAGCGGAAGAAAATCCCAAAACCTGATCCCGCCTCCTGTTTTTTTTCCAGTCAACCACTTCTTAGCTAAAGGACAAAACGACGATGCCAAAATAAGTGCTGATTGGAAGATCAATTTATAATTTTTTGTTTGGGTTGCCACCATTTTTAGAATTGCTTTGTAGAATGTTGACTTGTTCTGCCAGCACAAGATCCTTGCTGCAGCAATAATGCTATCTCTAGCATTAGAGTGAAACAGCTTGTACTTACCTGGGTTGTAGCTTGCAAAGTTACCAACTAACTCACCTAAAATCCTAATACTCCCCTGCTCTAGTTTCTTCAAAAGTAATCTGATATGGAAAAATAATCTGCTGAAACTTTTTCACGGCATGGAGACAGAACACAGACAGAACACAATCGCTTTCTGAATAGCTGCGAAAGGCATGATCTGGGGCCAGCTGAAAAATTGACCAACCTAGGAATTCAAAACACAGAGAAGTAGATGGCATAAGGTAGCTCTTTCGAAGCGGATGCTCTCCCAGTGTGCTGATCGGAGCAACCATGCTCAATGGGTAGTGAGGGGAGTTGTCAGCCAACACATCTGGAGGGTACCAAGTTCAGGAACATTGGTATAAATTATGTTTTCTGCAGTGCTTTCAACCTGAGCCCAAATGCTTTGACTCTGAAACAGTGGGGAAGAACCATAGTGCGGCAACGTGTTTTGTATGCAGAAAATCAGCGTGTTAATCCTTAGCCAAGGTATAGGCAACTTCAGTGTCTAGGGGAGAGAGGGAATTTTGTCCCCTTAGGACTTGCCATGGGCCACACTCCCTGCTACTGCCAAATTTTGGCAGCAAACCAAGAGGGCGAACATTTAACATTAGCAATTTCAAATGTAGGTGCACTGCAGTTTGATTTATGTCTGGGATAGTTTATTGTTTGTATTATTGTGTAATGTATGTTTAATTTGTTGTATACTTCTCAGAGTAGCAATTTGCTAGATGTTTGCTACATACAGTAAATTGAATAAATAAAATAAATACTGCAGAAGTCTTGCACTAAAGTTCTGTGGCAGACCACAAAAAGTCATTTAAAGCAAACATTTGCTCACTTGAAATGGGGCTTTCCATCTGTTGTGGCTGAATGTCAACAGCAACCTGTAAAACGTGAAATGCTTATTGCAAATGAGGATGTTTTTCCCAGCTGCCAGTTAACACACTTTGCATCCAAAATTTGGTGGCACCTTTTTCAGGGATGCTTTGGCTCCTCCTGCCAGAACTGCCTTGAGGCTGCATGTGGCCCACAGGCTGTATGATGAGCACACTTCCCTTAGCATCTCCTGTCCCCCCCCAAAAAAAAAATCTAAGCCAAGGCTGAAAAATCTAAGCCATCAGCTTCATAGATGCATCAACCTTCAAATTCAAACTCCATCGAAGGTGACCACTGGTAAGAGACTATGGGAACTGTTGCCTAAAACATCTGGATAGCTCAAGGTTCTGCAGTCTTGACCTCAGGCTAGGTAAAGGCCTTTGCTTACCTGACACCTTGGAGATGCGGCCAATGAGATCTGACAGTACTGAGCTAGGCAGGCAAATCAGTTGACTCAATAAGAACCAAGCGTCCTATGTTCCAAAATGAAGCAATTCTGATTTGAACTGATTTGCCTCCTAAATCGTCTGGATTGCCATCTTGATGGGGAAATCCATACTTGGTTAACCTTTTGATATGTGCTTGCTCAGTGTGGGGAGGATCCCCAAGAAGGTTAAGTTATTGCTAGAGTAGGATTGCCAAACAATCAGCAGGCAGAAGAGTGGAGAGGCAGAGTAAAAATTCAGCTTTAATATGGTTTGAAATAGCAAATGATGTTTTGAGAGCATTCTAATGTGGTTTGAATCAGAGAAGGAAATTGTCCGAGGGAGTTTAGGGTGTGGTGTGAGGCTGCAACCAGCTGTGAAAGAGTTCAGGGAAAGTTTAAAGCAGAGAAAAATGGAGCAGTCACTGAAAGTACTATGGGTCTCTAGCTCAGTACAGTTGACCCTCAGGTTCCAGGCTTGTAAACAAAGTGTTCTGTTGTTCTGTTAACTTCTGCTGAAGCCTATTTGGTTTGAGAACTGTGGATTTCGGTCACACTGCTGTCAACACCTGGGAAATACACATTGCTCCTTTCCTCCATGGTATCCCTTTACTGCATGAGCAGCTTGATGAGGGTTTTGGAGCAGGGAATAGATAGAGAAGCAGGAGTCCTGGGAAAGAAGAGGTGACCAGCAAAGTGAGGGGAGGGCTTGCAGTTGTCACCACATAGCCAAAACAGCACCATCCATGTACACAAGAAGTAGGTGTCAGCAAGCTTGGGGTTAGTGAGTAGGTAGGAATTCCCCACGTGCCACAGTGATGACTGAGGGTGCTCAGTGATTGAAGAATGATGGTGGTATTGAAGACCAGGATAAAATGAATCTGTAATACTGAAAGTAAGCACTCCACACTCTTAACATTTTATTGCTACCCGTGACTTTTTCTTTTGAATACCCAATTACCAGGGATGCCCAAAGACATTCTGCTGCATGGGGTTGGGGGATAGCAAATGGTGTTTCCCACCCACCCATTATCAAAAAGTATAGCTCCTTAAGGTAGCTGATCTACTTTGTTACTGGAGACAGGAAAACAACCAGGTACTTCTTTCCATCCTCTCGTACATAAAATACAAGAATAGTAAGTTAATTAGCTAAGGGAACTCCAGATTCTTGTCTCCCCTTAGCCATGAAGCCAACTGGGTGACATTGGGCTGTCATCTGTCTCAGACTGACCTACCCCACAAGGTTGCTGCAAGAATAAAACAAGGAGGAGGAGAGCCATGTAATCTGCCTGGAACCCGTTGTAGGAAAGATGAGGTGCAAATGAATCTAATAAATAATACTCCTAGTTTTCTGTGCCATATGAGGCACCCCACCTTGTGGTCAGGAGACAACAATCAATAGCCAGTCAGCAGAATTATGCAAAGTGAAGTGTGTGTGTGTATCTGTGTCTCCCATCCACTCAAGTCAACGTGTGGATGAAGCCATCTCAGGGGCTATTTTAGCTGCCAAGTCAAGCGCCTCCCTACAAAAGAGCAGATCTTAGGAAAATGGCTTTCTGGACTATAACTCCCATAGTGTCAGGAGGAGCCTGTGAATTTTAGCCCTCCCAAAAGAGAGCAGTTTTTCCAAACTCTGTGCAAGAGTCATCTACTGTGAGTGTTATAGTGATCTGCCTCAGTAGTGTTATATTATTACCCAGAGAGAAATGGTTATAGCACTCAATCAACCCTTTCAGAAAGAGTTCAACAACTCTTTAATGCCTGACTAGAAAATTCTAGGACTTCTAGTTAAAAAACAAAGCAAAAAAACATTTCCAAGCTCTGGAAAATTCAGTAACCACAACTGATATAGATTACTCTTTAAACCAATTATTGAAAAACAATTCTTGTAGTATTGAAAGCCAACTGCTTGAAGAGGAGAAGGCAATAGTTAACACAATCAAATGTCCCTGAACTGGTTATCTTCCTGATACATTTCTCAGGCATCAGTGATGATTGCATTTAAAAAGGCAAAAAGTCTATTGTACATTTGATTATAGCAATCAATTGCATTGTCTTTGTTTGGGTTTTCCATAATCTATAAAAATGCAGACAATGGAGCAAGATGGTTGATGTTGAGCAATCAGTGAAATTGTTCTGGGATAACTCAAATTCCTTATCAAATTAAGCAAGCTGCACACTCTTTTCTCCAGCTGCTAACATATCATGGTTAAATAAACAGTGCAAAAAATGGAAAATTTACCTCAGAAGAAAGCTCACTAAACTAAGTGGGATTTAATTCTAAGTAAATATGCACGCAATCAAGTTGGTGAATACTGTTTTACACAGTGAAATGAGACCCATAGAGTGTCATAAATTTGAATGCATGTTGAAGATTACTTCACTGAGTAGGCCTGACTCCTGATGTTTCTATAACAACAAAGCATCTTAAAGCCTACCAAGTTTTATTTGGCAAAAACTTTCATGGACTGTAGCCCAGTTTTCAAATGTGATAGTCTTTAAAGTATCACTAGATTCTGTCATTGTTTTATCTTCAACAGAATAACACGGCCACCCCTCTGGAAATGCCTCACTTTCACCATGTATGCAAGCATGTCACTTTTTCACTAGTGATCAACTCTTGGAAATATTTCTGGTAACATATTTTAATGTTCATGGACAGAAAATATTAGACCACTATTTTAGGCATATTCAATGAGGAACAATTGGAACACTCCCCTTTAGCCTTATTGGGATTAATGTTTGAGTACACATGAAGTCAAGGTTTCAAGGCACACAGTGGTCCCTCCTGGACATGATACAAAAGCAGGGGGAGGAAATCTTTGGTTCTCCAAATGTTTGACCTGTAGTTACTGTGGTCCCTTCCATGATGGGTGAGGATGATGGCACTCTAAGGCCAAAAAATGTTGGGGGTTCCTTGTTCCTGTACTCACCTACGAGGTAGCATGTCATGCAGAAACAGATGTGAAACTCCAGTCCCCCTTTCTGAGAAGGGAGGTGCAAGACAGTGACCGGGCGCATGCACATCCTGTTTGAAATGGAGCAGAATTCCCATCCAGTCCCAACAGAAGAAATGTGGATTAGTTTATAGCTTAATTCCAAACCTCCCACTTTAGTGCCCTTCAAGTTGTTTGGGATGGCACTTCCCATCATTTCTGACTATTGGCCATGCTGGTTAATAGTTGTAATAGTGGAAACTATTACAATACTTCTTTTCTTCTTTTAAGAAACAGATTTAAGGAAAAGAGTCCTTGTTTTGTTTTGTGTGGCACAACCTGAACCTTTTCTGAGCCGCAGCTGAGCCAGAGCTCAGCCTGCAGTGCCCTCTGCAGGACAACCTGAACACTTAAGAAGTGAGGAGCTGCTTTCAAGGATGGACACAGCCTCTGATTTCTTGAATGTTTGTGCTTTCCAAAATGCACTCTCAGTATCTGCCCAGAGTCTTTGGGCCTTACCGACTTCGTTGTCCTTTCTGATATTCACCGAAGTGCTAAGCCTGCCCAGTCTTTCAGGAACCGTATGAAGCCCATATAAGTTGAGGGGTGCATCATAGCCCCATCTCTGCCGTGGTTGTACCCAAATTTCACATCTGTTTCTATGTGACATCATATGGTGAGTACAGGAACAAGGAACCTTTGGCCCTCCAGCAGTTTTGGACTACAATTTCCTTTATCCCCACCCACCACAGTGGCCAAAAGGGACTTTTGGAATTGTAGGCTGAATGATTTGGAAAGTGAAAGATTTTCTGACCCTGCTTTAGTATAATGTCTAGAAAGGACTACTGTGGGCCTTGGACAGAAGAACCCAACTGTCTAAAGGCAGGACACTGTCCTATCCAGGCAACCTTTACAAGTTAGCCAGAAAGGTACGGTTCAAATGGAAAAGCTATCTGGATACACCAGCTTGGCCCTCTTCAGACATTCTTGTTCTTATATTCAGCGTGGCAACACAGAAGGAGGGGCACATTCCCCTCCACACATGGGCTTCACATACTTCTTTAATGACTAAGTAGGAGACTTGTGGATTGCAGAATACATTGATTCAATCAAACCAACCTGAAAGATACTGGCGAACACTTATATAATGAATTAACATGTTGCATGCTTAGGAAAACAGGAAGGAGCTTCTTTATAACAAGTGAGACCATCAGTCCATCTGTAGTGAAAAAGCACCAAGTGGGTAGAATCTCCACGGTTTCAGGAAGGATTCTTTCCCACCTGGAGATGCCATGGATTCAATCACAAAATAGGAAGACACAAATGGTGATTAGCTCCACACAGAATCTGCTCATGGGGAAATCAATACACATGTAGAATCCAGGAAAAACATAAGCAATTTTAAGTCCCAGTCATTTTGGTAGGGAGACAGTGTGATTAACTGCATTCCTTCAGATCCTAAAGCTGCAGGCAGAGCCTGTTCTAAAATTTTGCATTTCTGTACCTGCCTAGCAACCCATTAGGCACTTTGTAAAGATCAAAGAAGAAGAAACAAAATCTTTTTATTGTAGTATCCAAGAAATTACAGGGAAATTTAAATAAAGATTAGGGATATTGAAAGGTCAACATGCAAATATATTATCTGGTTAGGATAAAATAAAGAGAAAGCAGAAACAATACACTAAAGAACTATACACTGAAGAGCTATGTCAGGGTGATAGATTTCTTCAAAGAAGAATAGTTAGGTGGGAAGCTGCACTTGGAACAATTGGGAAAAATTATGTGCCAGGAGTAGATGAAATACCAATACAGTTACTTCAAACTACAGAGCCAAACCTATCAAAATCCTTACAAGGATATGTCAATAAGTATGGAAATCAAAACCACGGCCCATCGGCTGGAAAAATGCAACACCCATTCCATTCCCAGGGAAAAAAGGAAATGTCAAAGATTGCAGAAACTGTGGGACCATCATATCCTTGTCTGATACCTTTGCCAACTGGAAACCATTCTGTTTCTCCATATTTCGTTCTAACAGAAGTCTCTTATCCAGAGTATACATTACATGTTAAGACAACTCTGAGGCACACTTTTTTTAAAAAAGAATTATCCATAGCATAGAATGTTCTTTCAGGATACTCCTCGTCATGTTTCCCACTCTCTTCAACAGTATCTTTGGTTGTTGGGTTGTTTTGTATCTCCCTTTTTTCAGTCCTCACCCCACCCCAATATTCTTTCAAAATTATCTCTGCCAAACCTTGGGTTTTTCTCTATCCTGATGATGCCTCTTCCTCCTTCTTGTTTGTGGACAGGGCCATTTTGGCTACATAAGGACAGCACTCAGGGAACTCAGCCCCTTGTTAGTATAGAGTTGTAATACAAAAGAACAAGATCCAACTTTGTTACGGCTGATCTGCCCTCTATCAGAAGAAGATAAAATTCTTACTGTGTCTCTGGTACTGAAAACAGTTGGCATGGCAATTATCAAGAGACCTTGAGCAAGCAGGCTGGGAGGCCCCACTGATATTCCAAGCCTGTTAGCTGGGATTGTTAGGAGTTCTCAAGGAAGAAGAGAAACAAATCTTAACACTTGGACAATGACTGAAAATTCATTTCGGGTGTGCCACAAGATGCATTTAGGGTTCCGATCGTAGGAACTTGCCTTAGGTCATACCATTTGCCCATCTAGCAATACAATGCTTAATCCCACCTTCCCCAAATGATGCCTTTCAAAAGCATTGGACTACAACTCCCATTATTCCCAGCCTTCACTCTGGAAGGGGATGGTGAGAGATTTTTAGACTTGGGGAAAGTGACCTATTTGGACTTGCAACCGTTAATTAGGGCAGGGGTGAACAGGGCTGGGCATCCAGACGTTGTGGGACTGTAACTCCCATCATCTCTAAGCACTGTCTAGGAATGATGGGATTACAGAGCCACAACATCTGGTGGGTTCCTCTGCACCCTTCTGTTCTAGGATCGGCTTTAAATAAAATGTTTAGGAAGAATGCTTTGCCCTTAACTTTGTGCCTTTTCTGGATTAATAAATGTATCTGTGAATGCATCCCTCTGTCTTTATTCTCAATGAATGTTCCCTCAGCTGCTGTGTAACCATGTTTTCAAACAATGCTTCTCTAAGAGTGTTTTTCTTTTGATTAAGGAAAGAAATCCTGATGCAGAGTCAATTACCCCTCATTGTTATCAAAACCACGACAGGCATCACAATTTAGATGTTATGAATGCAGCCCAAAGCAATATGGGCTCCTAAGAACTTCTTCTCAGAAGTAAATTCCATGGGGTCAAAGGGGCCTACTTATTGCTATAAAATTGCTTAAGATTTCACTGGCAAAAATCAGTTTTGAAAATAACACAGTTTTGAAATCGAAAGCATGACCCCCCCCCCCCAAGTTGTTGGAGTACAACTTCCATCATCCCCACCATCAGCTGTACTGACTAAGGCTGAAGGACTTAAAGCAGTGATTTCCAACCTTGGGTCACCAGATGTTTTTGGACCACAACTCCCAGAAGCCTTCACCGCTAGCTGTGCTGGCCAGGATTTCTGGGCGTTGTAGCCCAAGAACATGTGGAGATCCAAGGTTAGGAACCATTGGCTTACAGTTTGACAACATCTGGAAGACCACATGTTCTTTCTGGCCATAGGCTCTTAAATGCTATCAAGTTGCATCTGACTTATATAAACTCTAATAGGATTTTCAAGCTGGCTGGATAGCTCAATGGTTTTAGCAGAGGTAAAGGTTGGGAGTTTGATTCCCCACCGTGCCTCCTGTGAGTAGGACCAGCCTGTGTGGTCTTGGGCAAGTTGCAGAGTCTCAGGATGCCCCCAGAAGGTGGGAATGGTGAACCACTTCTGAGTATTCTCTACCTAGAAAACCCTGGAAAGGGTTGTCATAAGTCAGAATTGACTTGACAAAACATGATTATAGAACTGCTGGACAGCGCAGTGGCTGAGGCATCAGGCTGTGGAGCCAGAGGTTGGAAGTTCAATTCCCCACGGTGTCTCCTTGACAGGGATGGGACTCAATGATCCATAGGGTCCCTTCCAGTTCTGCAGTTCTAAGATGATGATGAATAGGATTTTTCAAAGCATGTGAGACGTTGAAGGAACAGTTTTACTATCACCACTGAGTTTCTATGGCTGATCAGGGATTTGAACCCAGGTCTCCTGAGTCCTAGTCTGTCACTCTATCCACACTGGCTGTCATAGGTTGTCATAGGTTGTTAAGAGACAATGTCGATCTGATTTTTTTTAAAAGTCACATTCATCAATAAACCATTAAATCCAATGTATATAGTTCCTATTTTCAACTAACATATTCAATATGCTATTAATCCTATTAAATAACCACTGTAACTGCTTACTAGTTGTACCCCACATCCCTGCAGCAACCATATAAACTGGCAGATTATGTATGTAGTTGTTGTTGTTTAGTCTTTAAGTCGTGTCCGACTCTTCGTGACCCCATGGACCAGAGCATGCCAGGCCCTCCTGTCTTCCACTGCCTCCTGGAGTTGGGTCAAATTCATGTTGGTTGCTTCGATGACACTGTCCAACCATCTCGTCCTCTGTCGTCCCCTTCTCCTCTTGCCTTCACACTTTCCCAGCATCAGGGTCTTTTCCAGGGAGTCTTCTCTTCTCATGAGATGGCCAAAGTATTGGAGCCTCAGTTTCAGGATCTGTCCTTCCAGTGAGCACTCAGGATTGATTTCCTTCAAAATGGATAGGTTTGTTCTCTTTGCAGTCCAGGGGAGTCTCAAGAGTCTCCTCCAGCACCACAATTCAAAAGCATCAATTCTTTGGCAGTCAGCCCTCTTTATGGTCCAGCTCTCACTTCCATACATGTAGGGCGAGGTCCAAATGACATAGTGCATCAACATTTATATAGGGCAATTGTTTCAGTGGATCTTTGCTTGAGAAGGATATTTGGATGTAAATGAATACAGGCAGTAAATGAATTTGCAAATCAGATTGCTGAGCCTGTGTCACTGTGGCAATGCCACTGTTGAATGAGAAAATGGATCACTGTTACCTCCCCCTTCATGGCTTTCTTGGCTCAGAACTATTTTGAATCAAGGACATACCAGCACTCTTATTGTTATTGACAGCACAATATTCAATCTCCTTGTACACATATAGCAGATCACATTAAGGGAGGAAATGGAGAACTGTAGATGAACAATTATACCCCCACACTTAATGCACTTGAGCTTGAATGGGCCGCAGCAAAATAGGGAGTACTTGCCCAAGCAAACCACTCTCAGTGGAAGGAAACAATGACATTCAACAGTGTAATTTACATTATAATCCTAAATCAGATTGACTAGAACTGATTAGCCCACTGATCTCCTGTAGGACTTACTTTCAGACACAAATGCTCCAGATTTCCAGATTAGTAATATAATGTGAAGGTGAAAGAATAATTGGCCAAGCAATTTCATTTGGGCGCTCCTCAGTAGTTTTGGTTTTAGCCAAGTTCTTCAATTATGTGCTGAACTAAAGTAACCGGATTAGAGGAGGACACAGATCCTGTGCAGCTGTCAATAATTCAGAAGCAGGAGTTTTAGCAGAGCCAGCTTGCCATGCAGGGGTCAGAAAATTTGAACTCCTTGAAATCCCCTCCTTCATAAAGTATTAAAGAAGCAGGCACCATTTCTCTCCATAATTCTGCTGAAGCTGATCTGTAGATGTGCCTTTCTCTTTTGGAGTCTGGGTTGTCAGCCATTCGACAATACCCAGCTGTTTGGGAATTATGAATTTGTTATGAACAGCATTTATTCATTTACTTTCCTCAAGAGAGGTTCAAAAGCCTGGCATGAGCTCAAAAGTCCTTGAATCTTCTACTCCCTATTGGTTGCAGTGGTGTGTGCTGATCATGACAGTACTTATAAGCACATCTTCATCAAAAAGACCAAAATTCAGAAAACAGTGGCAACCCCTATCAATAAACCAGTTTCAGCAGTTCTGTTTGCCACCAAGAGCAGGTCTTTTGTATGTTAAATGGATCTTCATTGCTCTTTTGAATCCAGAGCAACATCCATAGGGATATTCATATGCAAGTATTTTTACTTGGGGCTAGTCAAAACGACTAGATGGGCGGGATAAAAATGTAAGAAATAAATAAATAAAATAAATACAGAGTACCAAGGGAGGGAGCAGGGGGTTGTTTCCGTCATGTTATTTCTTTTCTCCAATCAATCTGACTCACCGCAGGATTTTATCAAACCCCAAGAAGCCTACGTCTCTCTCTGTGTACCTGAGTCAAAAGGTCCTCAAACTGACTTATTTTGGAATCCCAACCAGAAACAGGAAACATGTGAGGGAACCCACTCTGGGACCTGCAGTCCAAAACGAATAACTGTTCCTACCTCTGATCCATAGTAATGTATATTTGCCTGGGAAGAAATGCCAGTAAGGAAAATGTTAGCTGGCTGGATAACTCAGTGGTAGAGGCATCTGGCTGTGGAGACAGATATTGGGAGTTCAATTCCTCACTGTCCCTCCTGTGAGCAGAGCCAGCCTGTGCGGCCTTGGGCAAGCAGAAGAAGGGAGCGATCGGTAAACCACTTCTGAGTACTACTCTCCACCTAGAAAATCCTGAAAAGGGTCACCATAAGTCAGACGTGACTCGATGGCGTGCAGTTATTAATATTAAGTAAAATATTAGGGCAGGGGTGGGAGAGGATAGATTTGGAAGCAAATCTATTCCAGTTATTTTCAATTTAGTACCAGCTATCTATTGATTACTTATTTAAAAATATTTTATCCTGCCTTTCTCCTTAACAAGAGCCCAAGGGGGCTTAACATCATTAAAAAGACAATATTTAAAAGTAGGTATACAAATATTTAAAAAGAATTAAACAAATATACATTAAAAACCGTAGTAAAATCAATACTAAAACACAGTTAAAACAACAGAGCACAACAATCCATTAAAAAAACCCCTCTCAGAACACCTGTTAATGGTAGATATTTGCTTTTATTCATCTCTCAGAAAAATGCTTCCAAATTCTAAGACAGAAGGGAATTTATTAATCTATTGTGATAAATTTTCACTGCTACTTGACTTTAGTCTTCTAGCTATTTTTAATTTTAATTTTATTTCTTCCTAAATCACTGACAAATTAGATTGTTTCCTTTGGGGAAATTGCTGTTCCATTCTGCAAACTGAATTGAAGTTTGACTTCAAATCATGGTGTTTCAAACTGTGGGACTCTAGCTACCACCATTGGCTATATAGGTCAGAGCTGATGGGATTTGTGGTTCAGAAGCATCTGGAGGGCTACACTTTTCTAAACCTTGGTCTAGCAGATATGGGGTGCCTGTAGCCTTCAGATGTTGTTAGTCCCAGCCACCATAGCTGGTGATCAGCGATGATGGGGCTTGTAGTCTAGTAATATCAGAAGGCCACATTTTCTACCTGTGTTCTGCACAATGAGCATTTGATGAATCCTGTATCAAAGTAAGTCATATTTACATGATTATGCATATAAGGAATGCAAAGTTCTCCCTGCAACTGTTCTGCAGAGGATCAGACCTAGCAAATATGCACCTTCTTTGCTGAGCTAAGACCCTCTCTGGCTTGCCTTTCCTTCCGTAGTTGTCTTTTGGGTATCTGTTGCAAAGGTGGGTGGAAGATGGATTGGGATCCACTGGTACAATTTTGGGTGACTTTCTAAAGATCAGCAAAGATTACTAGCTCCAAGCAGCTTATCAGTAGTCACAGTACTGTTCTATTCCAAATTATGCAGCTGAACCAGAGAGATGGAGAGAAAACAGCAATAGACAGGTGCTTGAGCAAATGGCTGAGCTGAGCATATTCTTAGAGGCACCTTATTCTTCAATTAGAATTGTGGAATAATGTGCCTCTGAGAACATGCTGCACATGGCACCAGTTGTTGGCTCCAAGGTTCTAGCGGAAAACAAAATCCTGCTGGTCTGAAGTTTGCCTTCCCCTTGTTTATACATCATGGGTGTTTTTTTTAACCATTCATTCAATTATGTGTGTGTGAATAACTGATTTGGAAGGGGCCTATGAGGCCATCAAGTCCAACCCTCCAGATCAAAGTATGTCTGACAGATGGTTGTCCAATTTTCTCTTGAATGCCTCCAGTGTTGGAGCACTCACCACCTCCCAATGTAAAAAGACTGAGCCCCTGTATTATGCTATAGGTGCACCATTACCTTGTTTCTGGCAATGGCAAAGTAAAGCTATATAACCCCAAACCCTCTTTTCTACATAACTCTTAAAACAAGAATGAGGAATCTGAACCCCAATGGGAAGTTATTGGACTCCAGGTCCCATCATCCCCAAATGACCATAAGCGCAAAGGCTGGTGGGAACTGGAGTCTAGAACAGCTGCAGAACGGCAGGTTTTCCAGCCCTGTCTTACAGGTACAGGAGTTCTGTCTACCTTTGAAAGGATTCTCTCAGATGTTTGAAACTGGTAACACACAAGGAAGAATTATTATTGGTCCTGTATGTCTATTTCCCCACAAATATAGTAGTTTCCCTTGAGACCACTTAGGGGCATTTTCCCAAGCCGGCAAGCAAATGATTGCAGCCTGATTCTCCCGAAACGTATTTCTCAAGGAAAGCACTTAAATTATGTTGATTTGGTTCATCCCCTTGACATCAATAAGCATCTTACATTGGCTGTCTTCTTTGAACCCCAATTTACTGATCCTAAGATTTTTTTATTATCATTGTGGGATGCAAAAGATGTTTGTATTCCCTCTTCCCCTCGAAAAGTTGAAACTTTATCCATTTCATTTTATTTCCCTTTAAAAGACATGTGCTTCAGTAGGTACCCCGCAAAGGAATTAAGTTTGGGATTCATGATTCTATACATGGATCCATCCACTTTCTCCAACGGGACAGCCAGCTTGAGCTCTAAGGGGTTGTATGGTATACCTATGAGTTATTATGAGCACATGGCTTAAAAAAAAACCCCCCCAAAAAAACCCTGAACTTATATTACTAATGAGTTTCAGGGAAGTACATAATTTATTAGACACCTTATGGCTTGGCTCCTCTTCCCTGTCATTCCTGACCCCAGCTGTCCCTCATACTACATACCTGTCTTTGAAAGGAGATACATTTTATACAAAATATATTTATATTAAAAATTCCACCTCTATTTTCTTGTTTTTATTACAGGATTGCCATCTTTTATATGGACAGAACTCTTGTGCATCTAACAGTTGTGTAGTACACAATATGGTACTGTCCTACCCCACCCCACTGAAGGGGGAGGTAGAATACAGTGAAAAGCCTCTCCCATTGATGTTTTACTCACAGTGTCAAACACCCAACCCTGCTATTCATATAACACCCACAGGCAAAGCTTTATTCATATTGCATCCTTTTTGTTGAAGAACTTTTTACCTGTTGAGCATTGACCAGTTCTGCAGGTGTTTCAGGCACATTGCCTGGCCAATTAAGAAAAAAAAAGGTAAACCCCCAATTTTATCCCTCCCTTCCTTAGATTGCAGACATTCATTCTGGCTGCAAAGCTGTCCTCCCTTTGCCCAAGTCCTGCTGACCTGATTTGCACGGGACTGAAGTATACCTAAATGGGTGGACAGCTTTTGCCCAGCAGGCAAAGCGTGTTCAGCAGCACACCTGAATGCCACTGATTTCAATGATGTGCAAATGCTGAATAATACACTTAAATCCTCCCGGTTCCCATGGGAATTAGGAGCATCTATCACTATGTGATGGATCCCTGAATTTTAAGAGGAAAATTGATTTTTGTTTAACTACAGTACAGTGAATCTAAAGCACTACTATGCCTGAATATACAGTTACGTGATAAAGTAGCTTGAATAGTATAAACTTTTTTTATCAATTCAGTTTCTTTGGAAATATTTGTTTCTAGGAGCATCTGGGCTCATACACCTAGATTACAATTAAAGTGGTGCAAAACCACCAGCCTTCCTGTGATTTACTGCATTGAAAAACCATATACTCATTGTGCAAGTTAAAGTACACTGTTTTTATTGCTGTCCCTTCCCCCTGCTTTTCACACCAATGTGGAATAAATAAGACATGTAACTTCATAGTACTTTTATTATTCTTAACCTCAAAAAGACAAACAGCAAGACACATGGTTACAGAGCAAACAAAAACCAACAGAACGATGGAAAGAATTATTTTTCACAAATTGCCTTGTTGGCATTATTACAGTATATGTTCACAATGAATATATATTTACGCAAAGTGTCTAAGGAAACATTAACAAGCATGCATGAGACTGGATTGTTATTCATATATAGTGTGTCTTGAAGGCAACAGTCTTAACATCAAGTTATAGTGCAATTCTAAATATGGTTACTCAGAAGTAATGTGTTTAATAGGGCATACTTCTTAGTAGGCATTGCAGGACACCACCTTAAGACACACTTAAGCATGCCTACCAGGTGCTGGATTTTGGCCCCTGTGTTTTGACAATTTTTCTCCTAAGCCTCATAAGGTCACTTGATCCAGAACCACATTGTAATCATCATCATCTATACCCCACATAATGGTGTTAGAATTGCCTTCATCTTTTCCTTAGTTAAAACAAATGAATGAATATGCAAAAGCAATGAAAGAAAAGGTCATATATTTTCTCTTTACCATTGAGAGTTGTGCGAAAACCTGCCTGTGGATTAAAAAAGAGAAGGCATTAAGTTTTTTTGCTTGTTTGCAATATAGGTGTTGGACAAGCAGGAATGAACAGCGACAGTGCTCCCCATCTCATGGCAGGGTGGGGAGAGAGAAGCTGACCCTGTTGAATTTTGCTGGCTGTGCAACTCTTAAAAGGCACAGACTTTTTTAAAAAACAGGGAGTGACATTTGCATAGCATCTTTCTAAAATGCCAAACTTTTTCAAGCAGGTTTGGGAGCCTGTCCAGGATCACCTTTCAACATACAAAAAGCCATGCAAAAAAAATAAAAATAAAAATAAAAGAGCATTCTGTAGTAGGGTCAGGACAAGATCTGGAAAGCTGGAAAGGAACAGTTTGCTGATCCTGTGCAGAGCCCACTTACTTAGCAGGTTTTCAACGTCATGTCACGAATGCCTCCGGAAGGCGCCGTGATGGTGGAAGAAGTTGGTCAGTGGAATACCTCGATTGCCCCATTTTCCCATGCCGTATGCCTCTTTAGATTGAATTCTCAAAGAAGTATATGCATAGGAAAAAGGAACAATGAGTAGAAGAAGCCGACAGACACCCCACCGCTGCAACAGGTGCTGACAGGCATCCTAAAGATAAACAGAAGGGAGAGACAAGAGAGTCACACCGCGCAACGCACACACTGCAAGAGAGGCTGCGATTCTCAATGAAGCAACGTTGTTTTCTCAGCAGCCTCCGTTCACCTTATCTTGCAATGGCATGCAAGATCCAAGGGGGAGAACGAGAAGGCTAAAACAGGAGGACGAAAGAAACCCACAGGCTGAAGAGCGGTTTGACAGCTGGTTGCTACCAAGCTGAGAAATTGTTGGGGAGCAGGAGAGCAAAACCGTTCTCATGAGAAAAAAAAGAGAGGGATTTCATTTATTTAAGAGCGCCAGAGAGCAGGAGGCCTCCTTTGCAGTTCCTGAACTAAACAAACAAACAAACAAAAAAATTAAAAATAATGTTTTGCACGGGTTAGCAGTAAGAGTTGTCTTACTGCTAACCCGTGCAAAACATTATTTAAAAAATAAAATAAAGAAAGGAAAAAATAAAACCAAAGCACCCACCCCCCACCCCCACCCCCCACCCCCACGGGCCAATTCCCTCCTGCTTGGAAGTCTTACCTCCTTTGCTGCCGGGGATCCCAAATACTCCACATTCTCTTTGCTCGGAATTTATGCTTTGCTCAAGACCTTGAAGAAGAATGAAACAAGACAGTGTAGCTGTTTGGGGTTTTGTGCGCCCCCCCCGCCCCCCGACGCAGGGATAACCAGCCTGCCCCTTGCCAAGGCCTCGGGCGCACCTGCACAGATACAAAAGCCGTGCTTCGCAAAAAGGCTGGAAGTTTGGAAAGTATCTCTTTTTTTTTGCAAGCTGGGCGAGGCGGGGGGCGGTCAGGGCGGGAGAGGGGGCCCAGCTGCCAACCGGGCTGATAGGAGGGACGGGGAGGCCTGGCCCAAGACGGCGCACTTATCGCCTGTTTTCCTTTCGCGGACGTCAGCAACTTGGAAAATGCGAGCCTGGGAGAGGAAGGCCGTCAAGTTTGGGAAAATTGGTTCCTCACTTTCTTCTTCTTTTTTTGCAAACAGAGCCGCCAAGGTCACCCTGAAGGCTCTTCCACTGATGAACGGGCAGCTCCAATCCAGTTCTCTGCCAAGGCTGAGAAGGGCCCTCCTTTATATTTATTATTTATTGCTGTTCCAGTGAGCAGGCCTGGAATGTTGTTTTTTTAAAAATCAACGCGTTTGCATTACTCTGTTTTGTGGGATGGGGGAGGTTATATGAACACACTGCTTCAGCTAAAATCTGTTTAAAATTAGAAAAATGCAGCAAAAATAGGAAAAAACTAGGGAACCCCCCCTCCCACTTCCTACTGTGACCCAAATGCCCACCATTTTGAAAGTACTGTAGCTTGTTATTCATGGGTACCCCAAAGTTATTTTGCTAAAGAAATGTTGTTATTCCCTCATTAATCACCAAAGTAATAGTTACATTTATTCCAGATTATTTTGTTGACTTCTTTAAACTGATTATTGACACCCATTTTTGATATTCATTTAACTTTTTCATCAGCTGTCTCTTACATATGCCTATTAAATCGATTAATGAAATCTCAAATTCTAAACCAGTTTACTAAGAGATAAGGTGAGCTGGCTGTGTCTCAGGCTGGGTAGGTTACAAATAAAATAAATTGCATTTTAATCAGTGGGAATTATTTCTGGGTAAATATGTATGGGATGGCCCTTTATAGCTGTACTTTTATATGCAGGTGTTTGAAAACTGAGCATCATGAATGGACTCAGCTACTTGGATGTAATAGTAAAATATGTGTTATTGTTACATGCAAAGTCTCCCACACATGCAGTCCCCCTTGTATTATGTTGGGCTGGATGATGGCGAACAAGCTAAAATTAAATCCTGATGAGACAGAGATGCTGCTGGTCAGTAGAAAGTCAGGCTTGGGAGTGTTCAGTTTGTTCTAGAGGAGGTTGCAGTCCACCCTACAGTTCAGAGTTATAGCTTGGGAGTGTTCCTTGAATTTGTACTGTTCCTGGATTTGCAGGTACCAGTGGTGCCTGTGCGCTCTTAGTGCACTATCTACAAACTTTCCTGAGTTGACCTGGCTTGATAACACTCATCCAGATGTAGTTTCATTGTGTCTGGAGTAGACTACTGTAATGACATTGTGTGGGCCTGTCCTTGAAGACGTCTTGGATCTTCAATTGGTACAATATGCGATACCTAGGTAGTTAACTGGTACACAGTACTGAGATCGTATGACACCCCCCCCCCCCGAAAGGTCTGCACTGGTTGCCAGCCATTTGCTGGGTCCAATTCAAATGGGTTGGGGCCAAGCTATTGAAGGGATCATCTATTTTCCTATGAAGCTGTCTAGGCCAGTGGTTCCCAACCTTGGGTCCCCAAATGTTCTTGGACTACAACTCCCAGAAATCCTGGCCAGCATAGTGGTGAAGGCTTCTGGGAGTTGCAGTCCCAGAACATCTGGGGACCCAAGGTTGGGAACACTGGTCTATACTGTAGGATCTTCAAAAGAGGCCTTCTTGACATTAATAGCAGCTGCAATGCCTGCTTGACAGGCATGTGACAGTGGGTGTTTTCCTGTGTGGCTCCCAGACTGCGGAATGCATTCTTTTCAAAACTGCAGTGTCCACTCTTACCGCCTTTAGGAAGCATTTAACCTAGCTTTATTGTGATGATTTGACCTGCTTGTAGGTTTATTGATTTTTGTTTTTGTTTTAATTTGATTGCAATTATTTTATGGTTGACTGTTTTCACTATTTTGTGTGTGTGTATGCTATAATTGTAAGCCATAAAATGTAAACAACAAGAACATGAATCACAGGTGGTTATTAATAAATCTTCTTTGAAGGAGCTCATCTGATTGATAGGCTTCAGGGTGGCCTTCTGTAACATCACCTCCTCCACACGTTTTGGACAACAAGCTTCTTTTAGTCCCAACCAGCATGCCCAATGGCTCAAGAAATATGAGCTTTATAGTCCAATATGTTGGAGCAGCTTGTTACAGAGTCTCTCAGAAAAATATCATGATAAAAGAAACATGGACAGAAAAGATGAGATTTGTCTTTCTTTTATTTAGGAGAAATCAAGCCCAGCAAAGAGAGAGAGAGAGAGAGAGAGAGAGAGAGAGATTGTGTCTGTGCGTTCTTTTATTGACAAAAGACTTTTAAAACTTGGTGTACCTCTACGGATTACATGGAGCCTGAAGGAGTCCTTGTAAGGAGCAACATTGCTTTCCTAGGCTGATTTCGTTTAGATTATTTGAAGCCATAGAGGCATGAAATGTAGTTGGTAAGAGAAATAGAAATGCCAAAAGCTTTGGCAAGGAGGTGAAAAAATGGAAGCACTAGAATTGCTGGAGGAGAAGGAAACAGGCAAGATACTGTACATCTGAACTAATGTGCCACTGTTAGAAGAACGCAAGATAGATTCTGCGTCCTTCTCATTCCCCTGCCCTGCCCCAACTTGGCCCTGCAATGTACAGATTGTCTGTCCAAGGCAAGAGTGGCAAGATAATAGGAAAGGCAAAACTGGATTGTGCTTTGAAACATTTAAAAGCATATATATCACCCTGACAATGGCTAGTTGATAACAGTGCCTTAGAGCTGCTGCTAGGAAGATCCTGTATTCTGGCTAGGACACTCGGAAGCAAAGGAGAGAAGGCTTGCTGCTCAGCCTTTTTACTGCCTGGTGACTCTTGATTATGGCACCCCTGTGTGGTTATTTTCCCCGTGCATTAGCTGGGACAGTCTTATAAGTGCTTAAATGGCCTGGCTAGTGTGGAGTTCATTAGACCATAAGGTGCGGATGGAATCCTCAAAGGGACCATACAGTTGTATAGCTGCAGTTCTATAACCACTTGCCTGGAAATAAGCCCTGCTGAACTCAGACTGAGCAGCTGGTGGCAGAGGACAGGTGGTGAAGTAAAGCCCTCCAAATGTTGCTATACTGCAGCTTCCATCAGCCCTTGCCTGTGTAGCCAGTGGTGAAAGCTGATAGGACCTGAACTTCAAAACTTCTGGAGGACCATGTATTTTCCTGGCTTGATCTATACTACTACTAATATTGTGGACCAACAAATCAATTCTGACTTACAGCAGCCCTTTTCTAGGTAGAGAGGTGTGGTTTACCATTCCCTTCTTCTGTGGGCATCCTGGGACTTTGCAGCTTGCCCAAGGCCACACAGGCTGGCTCTGGGATGCACAGTGGGGAATTGAACTCCTAACCTCTGGCTCTGCAGCTAGATACCTAATGCATTAAGCTATCCAACTGGCTTGATATATAAATAGTACTGCGCTATTACTTTACATCTGTCACCTAAATCCGATTACTTATCAATTCAGTCAGTGGAGATTATTAAGTCTTGACTTTCTATTCAGCAACTGATTTGAAAGATCTACTCTAATTGACTAGCAATTGTATTTAGTCCCATGAATGGTTGGTTTCTTACAGTGATACCTCTGTTTTCTACTTTAATATAATATGGCTAAATAGACTCTCCATTGTCAGAATATGTATACCTTTCAACACTAAATTTTCAAATGCTAAGGACAAATAATGAAGTTTGGCTTTTGTTTTGACACCCTGCTTTTGAGTGCCTCCTGGTGGGCATATGGCTGGCAATTCTGAAACTGGATGCTTTATTAGATAGACTGTTGGTTTGATCCAGCTGGACCCGGATGGGTTTATTGAGCAGGATCAGGCAAATTTAGCTGAACTTCAGTCCAGTTGTGCCAGCTTACCATTCAATTCATAGAGACTTACTCTTGAGGGGACTAGAGTTGTATTTTCAGTCTGAAGACAATCCATAAGCCTGGAGTGGGAAACTTTTTTGGCTAAAGGGCAGAACTGGTTTTGGGAAATCATATTGGGGGCACAGTGTGAGGGTCCATCTGACTTCTTGTCTGTGGCCACAGTGTGATTAGATAGACATAATTCACATAACTAGAACTGAAGCCAAGCAACCTTTCACCTTTGTATGAAAACAGCAACCAAGAAGGTTACTCTATTTTTCCATGCCCCCCACCCATCTGGATTCATATAGCTTGCATTCAGTTAGTTCTAGAGAGATGGTACTATCGTTACAACTTGGGAAAGTTACTTTTTTGGACTATAGCTCTCTGAATCACCTGGAGGCTTAGCTAAAACAGAATGCAACTGTACACCCTAAGCATTCACATCTTTTTTTTTTTAAATAAAGCTACATCTATAACTCAAGGCAGGGTATCTTTTACTTCTGTGTAAAAACAGTAACCAATAGCTTACTTCATTTTTCCAACTGATTTAAACACATACATACCTATTTGGAATCCTAGGATTTGCCTTCAGTGCCTGAAATCATGTTGCTTAGTGTTATAAGTTGCAGCTAGGGTAGGCCCATTGAACCAATGGAATTTATAGAGAAGTTGACTTACCAAACCTCCACTGATTTCCATGGGCCTACTTTAGTACATGAAGCAACAAGATTTTAGCCAATATGAGTTACATAAACCCTTAGCTTTATTTAAAAAACAAACAAACCACAGTGGAGAACTTGGAAGAAAGACCATGTTGCAAAGCTTCTGTTTAAATCACAATGGTTCTTTCTTAAACTTGTTA
This sequence comes from Intellagama lesueurii, assembly GCA_037013535.1. Taxonomy (NCBI): domain Eukaryota; kingdom Metazoa; phylum Chordata; class Lepidosauria; order Squamata; family Agamidae; genus Intellagama; species Intellagama lesueurii. Next base: position 187,909,347 of record JBAJHW010000003.1, on the reverse strand, counting down.
GAGTTTGAATGTTGTTTTGTCATATTGACCTTTATTTGAAGTGAAATTCTTTATAGGGAAACGGGAGGATTCAACACAAAAAAATCTCAGCGAAGGACCTTGGTGAGAGAGGAAAAATTCAGATAACAACATTTGTTAATGGGTATCAAACAGGCTGAGGGGAGGGGAAATAGCGAGGGACAGAATTGTCTGCTCATCCTCTGCGTGGGAGCAACAGAGACACTAACCTTGGCAAATAGAAAGCATCAGAGTGAAAACTCAGTGATGTTACTGAAGAGTTATGGACACAGCCAAACCAAAATGCCTAGCACTAATGGGGGGGGGGGGGGTTACTTCTTTCGCCTGCTGAATCTGTGTAGCTGATTGTTAAACAACTAGAATCCAAAGGCCGCAGAATTTTCAGTAAAAAAGAATGCCTAGCTAGTGCAGTGAAGTGGTTTAAAGAAGGATTTGGAAAAGTTCCTGGGTTAAATACATGTCTGGCTCTACCATTAGGAAAAGGGAAGCAATCACCAGATGTGTAAGATGCTGGACAGCCTTGGCTGCTGCCTGGGCATTCCTTAATAGCCCCCCGTCTAGCCATTCCCTCTCTCAGACAGTAGAGTTGTGCATACCACACAGTCTGTTCTGCACCCTCCAAACCATGGATGGACAACTGTGGCAGGTTTAGGGGCTACTTCTCTGCCCCTGGAATCCACTGGGGGACACACAAATCATCCAAAATGTGAAAATAGTGGGGGACATGATACAAGCTGTGTCTTTTAGTACATGGATTGGGGCAGTTTCATGGAACCAGAGGCAGTAGTAACAGCTTCAGTGGGCCACATATCTCTTGAGAACCATACTATACCCCTCCTACCCTAAACTAAACCTACTGCCTTAGTGGATGGGGGCAATACTGTTAGAGAATGAAGCAGCTACCTTAGGTGGTTGTGTGTGTGTGTGTGTAATCACTATGGCAGTCACCTTGCCAGTGGCCAAATAGAGGATGTGTATGCCCACATGACATATCCTCATCTTGTAGTCCCCCTAAACAAGCACTCTTTAACTCCCCCACCCCCCACCCCAAGCCAACCATGCTCCTTAACTAGTCTGCTTCCCTTTGAGACAGTGGAGGATACAGTATATTCCTGTCACCACTGTGGGAATAAGATGCATCTGCCAGTCCGGTCAGCTTTCGTACATGGAAGAGGAGGGTGGGTTTCGCATCATTTGCTCCAGGAAGCCCAATGACCCTGTCAGAAGGGATGGGGCCAATAAGTGTGGGTCCCCTTCTCATGATTGTACTTTCTGAGGGGATAACTGTAATTGCTCTTATTACACCTTATTGCAACTTAATGGAAGAGTGGAAAGATTGTAATTGGAATCTGTGAGATTTGCTTCCATTCTCTGCATGAGCGAGATGCAGGATTCTAGTCCTGCTAAGCAGAAAGGAAATATGCCATAAAAAGAAGATTGATTTATTTTTTTGTAATAACTAGAGCCCAAGTCTGATTTTGACAAAACTAAGCATATTGGGTCATTGTGTAAATTAGGTGTAAAATGGCAGGAAACAGAATAATGACAGAAATGAGTCAGGTTAGTTGGCTGTGACAAATGCATTTCAAATCACAATGAGAATGGTCAAACTTGTAAAGGATAGGATCAACCAGATAATGAGGGAAAGAGTGTCATTAGGAAAAAAAACTGATGAGAGTTAAATTGCTTTTTAGCAATGAGTTGCACTTGAAACAATATAATACTCAGTTGCAATTCCCACATGGCAGTCTTTCAACTTTTATCTTGCTGATCATGCACCTCAATGATAATTTGGAATAACTCTCACTCTGTGGACACGATGTAAGATTGAGAATTGGAAACAAAGAATAGCTGTTGCAGCAATAAAACTAGTTATTCTTCTGAGCCCATCAGATTTATAATAACAAATAAAGTTGTGGCTGGGATTTGATGGCCTTTAGATAAACAGGTGAATGGACATGGCAGCTGCTGTTATTGTTATGATTATCCTATTTTTAGAGGAAGTGGGAAACAGCGTTCTTCCTTTCTACGTGTGTTACCTGTACTCAGAGCCAGATTAAATATTACATGTAAACTCATGGTTTTTGACACCAACAATCAGTGCCAGCACAAACTCTCCTACCACCTGAGATAGGAAGAGGAGGGCTGTCCCCTATTGCTCCTGCCCCAATCACAGCCTGGCAGTGCCTTCATGGGAATGAGGAAGAGGAGGAGGAAGGCAGCAGTGGTGATGGAGGCAGTGGCCGCATCTTCTTTCCCCAAATCTCATCTCAGCCATTATTCAAACTGTCAGCTAAGAAACAGCCCATCTCCATAGCACAGCTGTTTCTTAGTTGACAGTTTGAATAATGGCTTGAATAATGACTGCCTCCAAGGGTCCTTGACGGCCTAAGGCATTGTGGGAAGCGTGACTCCATAGAGGCAGTGGGGTAATTCCAAAAAGGAAGGCGTCAGTGGCAATAGTCAGTTAGGAAGTAAAGAGTAGATGATGGTCGTGGTGGTGGTTCAGTCCCTCCCCCAGTGCTCTGCTGCCCGAAATGATTGCCTCACACCAGCTAATAGCCAGCCCAGCCCTGCTGAAAATTGTGTTTACAGAAAAGTGGCTCTAGAGCAGGTTGATTAGAACAAATAACTAGGAGGGCCGGGGCACGGGATGCTGTGTGTGTGGGGGCTGTTTGAAGGGCTGTTGAGCCCAAGGGTAGTTAAAAAAAAGAAAGAACCAGAAAGTGGGAAAATGGGGACCTTGAGGTTGCCCATCCATGGTGAGCAGCAACTGGAGAGCAGACTCTCTAGGCATCTTCCCCACTCAGTTGAGATGTCCTGGAAATCTACTTAAATGATGAACAAAAACCCAAATTTTGCATCTGTGTGTATACATTACACATGACGTTTTATGCAAATCAGTGGTCTTTTCTGTCTTTTTTTTTTTTAAATAGTGGCATCTCCTCCTTTTGGGCCATGTGTAAGTGGCCACCCTAATGCTATTTCTCTCAGCAGCCCTAGGTGTTTGAATCTAATGACCTGTGTAATTTCCCACTGCATGTCACAGATATGTTATATTGGTCCATTGTGGGGAATTAAAATGGTAGTTGGCCTTTCTCAGCTGTGAGTGTTTCCCGCCAGATTTCTGGGTCCTTGACAAGCTACACAAGATGCTGAATGCTGTTGCCAGCTTTGTTCTGAGGTCAGTTCATTGCAGTTAGAGGCTCATATGACTTTGCAGCGAAAATTGCAATTCCTATGTACACTTGTTGTTATGCACTGTCAAGCTGCATCTGCCTTATGGCAACCCTAATAGGGTTTTAAAGGGCTGTGAGATGTTTGAAGAATATTTTTATCAGTGCCACTTCCCAGTGGATTTCTATGGCTGAGGCAGGATATGAACCTGGGTCTCCTTAGGCTAGTATGTCACTCTATCCACTACATCACACCTAGAGGAGTTTAAGTCCCATTGAGCAGAAGGGGAGTAAATTCTGAATAAATATGTATAGGATTGCATTACACATGCTGGTTTCCTGGTATGCAAACAGCTGCTAAGACTCCCAGCTTTCTTGTGAAGTTAATATCAAATAAGGTTAGCAATGTCTAAGGTCTGTGCAGATGACATTTTCCATCACAGTCCTTTCAGAACCTTCAGCAATCACTCCAGCCTTTTTTTTAAAAAAAGAAGAATATGATGAATTGTGGACTTATTTTTTTATGACTTTTCAGTTACTGTTAGCCATCTTGGAAGCCTGTTGGGAGAGATGTACCTAGCTTAAATAATGAAAAAAACAACAACTCCTTGACATGTCTTTCATTGTCCCAAAGCTCCTGTATTGATAGTTCACATTCTGCAAGCAGGAATACGTTTGTTACTGCCAGTGAAAGACTATTTCACATGTATGGAGGGCAGAACCCTCAGGGCCTGCCCTGCTATTAGGCACAATGCAGCCATTTTCTCAGGTGGGCAGCAGGCATTGTGGGGCAGCAGGAACAACATCTGCCTCTTCCTTTTAGATTCCCTGGCTGTGCACTTCTGTTAGAGGGCAAACTGTGTGTAGCCCATACACTTCTTCAGACCCCCCCTCGTGAATTTGCTGCTTCCATCGCATGGCCAGTGTTGATGGAAGATTTAACTGCCAGACAGGCCAGCTTCTGCACATAGAATGGAGTGGTGCATGTGTCTTGTTTTCTGCCTCAGGTAGCAAAGTGGCTCAGGAAAGTCCATGGGAGCACCCAGCCCTCTGTAGTCTGCTACCAATGTGGTTTATTTTGCTTTGACTACAGACTTGGTTGCTGTTTATTTATGAAGTAGAATTCACATCCTGCCTTTCCAAACAAGAAATGTAAAAATGTCCCGTTTTCAGACTTTTACTGCTTATCAAGCTGTCCTGGGCAGTGTCCAAACCAAATCCCAATTTCCTCTTAATACTGACAAGCAACTCAAAAGAGTTTTATTACTCATGAGTGAGTACATGAGCCGAAGTCACCTTTCCACAAATTCACAACATTAATTCTCTCCCTCCTCCCTTGTTTTCTCCTTGTTTGTGCAGTGTTCACATTGTAAGAATTCATAGTGATCCAAGGACACATTCAGCAGACTTTTATTTATATTTATTTGACAGAGCCATCGTTCGCCATCATAAAACCGGAGAAAAGGAATAAATAGCTGTTTTAGGATGAGGTGCATGGATAAGAGTACAACATTGGAGGATAAACTACAGTACATTGATCTGGGATAAGATTATAAATCTGTTTTGCTCCAAAAATGTGAGGTTTTAGTTCATGGTTCATCCTGTAAGGTTCAAGTAGCAAGTTAAGTCCTTGGTTCTGTATCTAGTATCATATGTTTCTAAAAACTCTTCCGTCCACAACCAAATCACGTGCTGTTTTTAACAGACTGTGAGTATATTAATCAGAATGGATAAACCTGCAAGCTTGTATATATTTTTCTACACTTTTCTCAGATTGTTGTGCCTGGCGCTATCTTTACTGGTGCGCCTGCAGTATCTGTTTCCCAACAACTTCTGGAACACTAGCAGCAACATTTCGAGAAAAGAGACAAGACCTTTTGAAAACAACAACAACACCTGCTTGCTTCATCAAACTGGGGCTGATTTTAGAAATGTGTGTATATTATTGGACAACAGTGGCCAATATGGTAAAACTCCAGCTTAACAGAATAATAGTGGTTGTTACAGAGTGCATTCACACCTGAGTACTTAATGTACATCAAGAGAAATCCCAGTGTGGGGGGTTAAGTGCAAATATTCACTGCCACACACAGAGAATTTTAAAAAAGCCCTATGGTCAAAAGAATGTGCACATTTTGTAGGCTTTTACAAAACAGGAAAAGATCACTGCATAAGCGCACACGGATCCTTGCCATTTATGACTCAAAAAAATACATTTGAGGCAACCAAACCATGAACTATGTTTGTGTTTGTTTGTTAATGGTCTAAGCAATGGTTTACTACACCAAGCATGATGAAAAGAATAATTAGAGTGGTGTTGGTGTTGCCCCAGTCTCATGAAACAATTGCATATAACAAATGGGACATTACTAAAAGAATGGGTTTGTGCCACTATTCATTATTTGCTATAATGAGGAATTTAAGTACATTGCAGTTTGGGGGGGATGGGATCTGGCATTAGGATTTTGTCTTGTTTTTCATTAACTCTTGTCTTGTTTTTCATTAACTCTTGTATTTTAAAAAAACCCTGTTCTAAAGTTCTCTCAGTGATGCTAGAAATTAATCAAATGGCATGAGCTAAGGGACAGCTTGAAAGGTGATGTCCTCAAGAGAAGAAAGGTCAAGAATGAAATAATTCTTTGACAATGAATACATCTATTTCTTACAAAATGATAGAAAGGTAGTTTGGCATAATGGGCTAAATCCAGTTGGTAGTCCCAGCTAGAGGAGAGTAAATCAAGTCAACTTGTATGCAAATCCTATTGATTCAATGGGTCTGCTCTAGTTGGGACTAGCAATTGGATTTAGGACTGTAATACTGGAACAACTGCAGAAATTTTGCTCCCATTCCAACATGTTATTTCCAATATATTTTCATTTTTTAATTGTTCATTTTTTATTATTAGTTGGCCAGCGTCCTCTTCAATTGATTGCACATGGAACAGTAATTGCACAAACCTTTTGATTCTCTCTGCTCTCTGGGGTGTCTGTCATGTGCCAAGACATGCACTGGTTGTACATCCGATTGTGTGACATGTTGTGCAACTGGGTATGTGACAGACATTTCAGAAAATGAAGAAATATACTTGTACAAACAGCATTCCATGCCCAGCAAATTGATCAGAACATTGTCCCTTGTTTTCCCTTATCCTTTCTCCAGGAATCATATGGCTTCTCCATGGTCCATTTTATCCCCGGAACCACCCTGTGGGGGAGATTAGGCTGAAAGAGAGTGAATGGCCCAGGGACATCCAGTGAGCCTTATGCCTGAGCAAGGATCTTTAACCTGCATCTCAACAGAACAAAGGCAACAGTCTAACCTAGTGGTTCCCAATCTTGGGTATCCAGATGTTGTTGAACTACAGCTCCCAGAAATCCTGGCCAGCACTGCTAGTGGTGAAGGCTTCTGGGAGGTTTAGTCCAAGAACATCTGGGGACCCAAAGTTGGGAACCATTGGTCTAACTGCTACACAGCTGGGGCACATACAAGGGAAGGTAAGCAGTTCCTACCCTAACATGTTTTGTGATCCTTTGGATTGTTATCCTGCCACAGTGAAGCTGCTGAATATTTGCTGACTTCAAATATCTTAAAGCAACCTCAGCTGAATGTGTTTAGCTCGGAGAAAAGAAGGCTGAGAGGTGATCTGATAGCCATCATCCAATATTTGAAAGGCTAATGAATTCAAATTAGAAGAAAGAAAATTTTGCTTAAACATAAAGAAGAACCTCTGGTTAATAAGAGCTATTTGACTGTGGAATGAACTGCCTTGGAGGGTGGTGTACCACCCTCCATTGGAGGTTTTTAAAGAAAGGTTGAGTGGCTGTCTGCCCAGGATATTTTAGTTGTAGATTTCCTGCTTTGGCAGGGATTTGGACTTGATGACCCTTGGAATCCCCTCCAGCTCTACCATTTTATGATTCTTTTTTGCTTTAGCGTTGAGTCTCCAGTGGGATTATTTCTCCTCATTAACCACAAACTCAGCACAAAGATTCCGTTTTGGAACGGTGCATTCAAGAGGTACTAACATACTGTACAAATAATATATGTCTATAAAATCCTAGTACAGGACCTTTTCAGTTGTGGCACCCATATTGTGAGTCTGTTCTGATGAATTGGTTTATCACATGCCTAATTTGTTATCTTTTATGTGCCATTTGGAAACTTTCCTGTTCGTATAAACTTTGAGTGGCATTTGATTGATTTGTCCCTGTGTTGGGATATGCTGCTTTATTTGCTAAGCCCTGCACTGTAGATTTGTTCCGTTAAGTTTTTATTGTTTAGCAGATACTTGTTTTTAGTGATTGTAAGGCATCTGTAAGAAAAGGAGCTCTTGTAGTGTAATCTCACTGTGTGAACTTTACCATCTCTGAGCCTGCTCTAACTCATAGGGTGTTTTGAGGTCCAGGCTGAAAAGGTAATAGAGTCTCAGAGGCCAACTTGACAGAAAGACAGAAATAATAGAAAAATTTGCAGCACACTGATGCAAAACAAGTGTTTTCTTTTCTGAAAGGAAAAAGAAAGAATTGCCGCTGTTCAAACTGCTATTCACATTTACAAAAGCTTGTCTGCCAGTTCACCTGGAAACAGTTCTTACTTACCATTGGCAGTAAGACAAGTGGCTTTTTAGAAACTGGGTAAAATTGGGAATAATGCTGTATTATTAAATATAATTTCACTTCTCATAAAAACCTGCACAGATGACAGAAAAATATGGGCAATGTTTGTTTCAACCAGTTCTATAGCATTGATGAGTCAGTTCAATGAATCTTTATTACTTACATATGTATCCTACCTCTCCGCCAGATAATTCCAAGCGGCATCCATAGCTTTCCTGCTCCTCCTCCTCATTTTATCCTCACAGTTTGAGCAGGAGGTAACACCAAAAGCAATTTGGACATTTCAAGGAACAAGAATAGCTGGTACGCAGCACATGTATTTCTGGTCAGTGCTGAGACTTGAGCATCTAGCTCTCAGAGATGAATCCAGGAGTGTACTCAAGATGTAAATCAGAATTTTCAGTGGGAATATAACCTCTTCAAATGCTAACTGACTCCCTGTTCTCTGATCTGCCTTTTGGCTGACCAGCAGCACCCTTCTGTTGCTTAAGCTTCAGTTTAGACACTGGTTTAGAATCAAGACAACTTCCTTGGTCTTAGATGGAGAGATAGAGTTGGGTCTCACCAACATGTTGGTGGCACCAAATCCCCAAACTCCAAACAACCTCTTCCAGTGGTTTAATGCATGTGTTAAATAGCATGGTGGATAGAACAGAACCTTGAGGGACTCCACAGGCCAAGGTCATGGCATAGAACCCAAGTAGTCCCCCAATTCTACCTACTGAGTTTGCCTGTCCAGGAAGGATCAGAACCACTATGAGACAGTGTATCCAAATCCTATCCTAGAGAGACCTTCTAGAAGGATACCATAGCTAGTGGTATCAAAAGCTCCTGAGAGGTCCAAGAGGTGCATACTACCCCAGTCCAGTTCTCAGCATATATTGTCCACCAAGGCAGCCACAGATGTCTCTGAACTATAACCAGGCCTAAAGTCAGATTGAACTGGATCTAGAGAATCCAACTCATAGAACACATGTTCTAGCACCTGGCCCAAAATTGGAATATTGGAGACTTGCTCATAGTTATCCAGTTCAAAGAGGGCTTTTGTAGTTAAAGGGCTTTCACCCACCACTTTTAGGCATGGCAGAATTCTGCCTTGATCTAAAGAGACATGCACCATTCCCCTTACCCATTTGACCCAGCTTCCCCTGGCTGTTTTTATAATCCAGGAAGGACAAAGACATGTGGTTTTTCTCACCTCTCCAAGGATCCAGCCCACACCCTCAGGCAACAGAAACAGAAGAGAATCCACTTTCACAGAGCAAGCAAGGACAATTTTTATCCACATGGCCTGTGTCAACTGCAACATACAAGTGAGAGCCGATCCAAGGTATTTTATCTGCAAAGTGTCTTGCATAGTCTTCAAAGCAGGCTTTGGAGTAGTCCACATTCTCCTCTTCTAATAGGCTCTTCACTAGTTGAAACAGTTTCTGCTGGACAACTCTATGCCAACATAATGGCGGCAGAGACGAAGGATTTGTCTGCAATGATTTGGTTTTCCAATGAGCTCTAGCCTGTGTGTGCTTAGACCTGCTCCAAGTTATTCACCTTTATCATTGTATCTCACCCCATTCTTTCATCACTGCCAGCTTCCAAGTAAACCAGGGGGTTCAACCTGGCTCTGCTTCATGGGAACAGATGCTTAGAATCTATTGTCTCCAACACCTGGCTCATTTATCAGTTCCAGAGGTCAACCAGGGCTTTGACAGGATTGCTTACCAGAACATAGAAGAGCTTCAGAGAATCATTCAGGTCCATCAGCCTCCTGGGGAAGACCATCCAATTCCAAACCCTGCTGTGGAGCCTCTGAGTTACAGCAAGTCATGTCATCAGGTGGTGATCTGTGTCTGGTAATGGAATTGCAGAGAGTTCCTCCATTCCCAGTTCACCTTCATCCTTCTCAGGACAGAAAATCAGATCCAGAGTGTGTCCTGCTACATGAGTGAGGCCAGGTATCACTTAGAATAGACTCATGGTCATTATGGAGGGCATGAACTCCTGAGCTTCTCCTGATCAGGTGGTCTTAATATAGACATTGAAGTCCCACAGCATGACAAGCTGAGTGAGCTTAGTTAGCTCAGGAAGGAAGACTTGAGTAGTTGTAGGCAGGCACCCACCTTCAGTTATAGACTCTCAAACCTGAGATGGGGTGTTGGGTATTGGGGATGGAATAATGAGAGCAACTTTACATCCTCACCCCTTTAGTCTTACCTCTTACATCACAGTGAACCTAAGGTGCACAAAATAGAGAGAGACTGAGCTCTCCAACTCATCCAGACAGGTCTATGTTATGTAGGACTGGTCAAGATGCTCATCCAGGGTGAGGTCCCATATGTCTGTTGATTTCTTCTTCACCAGCCTGGCCTTCCGCAACAGAACAAGTATAGTATAAGAAACCACACAGATAATGAATGTTATTCTCCCATGTGTGTGCCAGCAGTTGAAATAATATTCACTTTGTCCTGGTAAAACTTTAAGAATATTTACTATATAACATATATGTAGAATAAACTAAAAGTGCTTAAAAACATTTGTACTTGATACAGATTTGTGTGCTTGACAGACTTGTGACTGTTTCATAACATATTCTTATGAGACATAATAACAGACAAGTTGTCAGACTAACAGTACAAGCAGACTCCTAACAGACAACACCTAACAGACTACACATACTAATTCTAACAGAATAGTACTGCTTTTTCTATCTGTCTGTCAGTTAACCGACTTAACACACAGTGGCTAATACCAAACAGAATCTGATTGGTTACATAAGTTCCAATATGTAAATTATACAACTCAAACATTCTTGTATACACATACATACTTGCTTAGTTGCACATTTATATATTCCAGCACAATGGAAGAGTAGGCATTAATGCTTGCAACATGGAGAGCCCTGTTTCCAGAAGGAATGCCTGCAAGGGAAGAAGTCTTATTCCAGCTATCAAAGGTACTTGGCGTTGCTCAACATGCAAAGGTTGTCTTGATCATGGACTACAGCACTAGATGGCAGTATTAGCTAACAAAAATAGATACCTTTACCTCTGCCCTGTAGTAATAGACAGCAACATAATATTTACTGCATTATTATCTAACAAGTCCAAGATAAGGACTTCGCAAATAAATTTGCTCTGACTTTTTTGGGCTTTTCTCTCCAAACAGTTAAAATATAGCCTTGGTTTAAGGTGCTGCTGACAAAATACTTGATCAACTTAATCAAGATTTAGGGGGGGGGGGGGAAGAGAAAATCTCATATATATGTTTAGACTACATGACACTCAACTTGTGGGATGTTTTATAAGAGTCTAAACTGTCATCTTTATAGTTGGGCTACAGTTTCCATCATCCCCAAGTAGCCTAATTATAGTCCAGCAGATCTACAGAACATCAACTTGAGGAAGGCTGTTCTACAAATATCTATGGGAATGAGGATGCTTCTAGGATGATGTATAGTCATGATCATGTCTTCTGTTTTCCATGAAAGGTGGTGGAGCTAGATAATAAATAATCATTACATTGCTAGATTGAATTGGGGCTATATTAAGCTGCTTTTGGTCCTTTTTAGGAGAAAGGCAGTGTGTAAAGATTTTAAATAAGTAAATAATAAACAGACAAATCCCATTGATGTTCATCCTTCTTTCAGCCAAGCAGGAATGAAGCTAAAGACAAGACACCATGACAATAACACACATGAGATTTGTTTTTCCTTAGATATGGCCAGAGTCTGCTTAAGCTACATTAAACAGAAAAGCAAAAGAACTCTTGATTTTGGTCTATCAATACCAGTTTTTGCACAAAACGTTTGTGGCTAAGAAAAGAATAAGATTGATCCTGAACCGCCATCCCCACACCAGGATACAAGAGAATCTCACCTAGAAAGTAGATAGGAGATGGGAAATTTTTAATCAGTTAGATTTCAGTGTCATCGTCTATTAAAAGAATAGACAAAAGGGCTGGCCGTGGGGCAGAACAGTAGACAAATTGCATTTAGGCCTCCCATATATAAGCTGGCCTAATGCAAAGTCCGGGGCTGTAGTCAATGACCAGAATTCATATGTGTTTCAAGCTGTGAGGACAGGTGGCTTGAGGGTCTGTGAGATAGTGTACAAGGAGCAATGATACAGATAGTTCTCCAGGAAACTCACCATATGGTTCGAGCAGACTTAATCTGTCATGTGGCAACTGCTGAAGATTTGCTCACTCTCTAGCTATCCCTTTCTCCCGGAACCTATCACGGGAGGAAACAGCACTGTTAGGAACAGCAAGATAAGGCTCTTTGTAGGATAGTGTCTGAGAGATAAAATTCGAGCAGATTGCATAGGCTGGCACTTAGTTAATCTCCACTGAATTTGCCCTAGAAATGGCCTGATATCTGATGCTCTTTTACCCCTAATCACATATCTGGTGTTTTACTGAAAGTAAATAAAAATGGGCCTCTCATGCTATTCCATGTAATCGGAATCGTACTGGGGCACTCTTTATTTTTGGGGAGGGGACTTAGAGCCCAGCAAGATGCTTAAAGGAAGCCTCCTGTGTTCGATAGACATACAGAGTTGGGGCATGGAATGAGGCCAGTCTTGCAGAAAATGTTGAGGAAGATAAATAATTTCCTTCCTTTTGGGCGTGGTGCAGGTCCTGCTCTCCCGTCACCTTCACCATCCACCATCTCCCTCCTTCCCTTCCTTCCTTCTGGAGTTCTACTGTAGCTCTACTACAGCAGAAGCAGCTGCTGCTACCCACACCCACGTGAGATCAGTGGCTTCAGTGGAAGTGGGGGGACTGAGGTTGTATGCCGCATGCAGATTTTTAGAGCAAGAGCAGCAGAAGAGCAGGCTCCAGTGGTTCTCCAGATAGGAGAGGCCCCCTAAAGTCCTTTAAAAAATCAAGCCAGGGCAGAGACCTGAACATCTTTCCTGCTGCAGTATGAATGAAAATGGCCAGAATTGAGTGTGGAGTCCTGTGAAGTGGAGCCCCAAGGAAGGTTCTCTTAATTCTTACTTGGCTTCCTGGATGTGGATATTTAGGAGTGGGAAGGGTGATGTGCTTGATCAGGAGCTGTGGATCGGGTTTTGTTGGGAAGATCCATGCACATACACATCAGCCCATACTTTTCCTTTAGGATGATGGATGCTAGCTTCCAAGGAACAAGACTTATTACTGGAGACTCCTTCTGCCCCTCCACTCTTGCCAGCCATGGCACTGAGGGTTCAGAGCCTCTTCGTGCCTCATTAATGGTTTGCTTCCTGGATTACAAAGTATGCACAAGGGCTCCTTATTTACCATATATACCTGGCCCCTTCACCTGCATGTCGACTGCCTGAAGGAATAGTAATTCTTCCCAAAGGACCAGAAACTGCTTCTTCCTTTTACACCACAGATTTACTTTTCTTGTTGCAGCTCAAAATAATTTATAGTGACCTATTTACCTCCCTCCTTTCAATAAAATTGAAAAGACTGAGGTCACCTGCAAAAATTGGAATTCAAAAGGGTCTGTGTTGGCACCATGATCTTTCATCTATATTTTGAAGCAAGTTTTTTTCACTGAGTCTCCCAGCCTTGTTGGTCCATTTTGAATGGAGAGCTCTGCTGTAGCCAGAATGAAATGGTTCACTTGTGAAGCTCTGAATAAAAAGAGTGTTTAAAAAGCTATTTCATTTCAAAAGCATTTTTAAAAGAAGAAAATTGCTATTTTATTAGTTATGTATGGTGTTTGCAGCTGCAGACAGAACAGAATCTGCAGATTTCACACCTGGAAATCCCATTGCCTAAGGCAAGGCTTGAACAAGTTCTTTTTTCAACCGAAGTTTCTAGAATTTCCCTGCCGTCATGGTCACAGGCCATCCTGACTGGTGGATTCTGGTAGATGTAGCTAGGTTTAGTCTGGGAAGAATTTAAGGAGATAAGTTTCTGGTCCTTTGGATGGTCAGTAGGACCTTCTGGAAGCTATCACTGACTTCTTATTGTACCACAAAAAAGACAGTCCTTCATCCTGCATTCATCAATCAATAAAACTTCAAAGAAAGTAGTTCTTTCTAAGTGATTATGTAGATAGCCAAGAGAGGCTGGATGACACCTTTGTACAGGCTCTAGCTAATGACTCCTAAGAATAATCTTTATTCACTTGGTGAGTTGTCCACCAGACTTTCTTTATACTGCTACAGATATCAAACAGACAAAAAAAAAAAAAAAAAAAAAAAAAAAAACTGCAGGGATACTAAGATACCTGGCATCCATGTGTATTCACTGGAGAGCAGATATGCAATTTTAAACAATTTTGCTCAGTGATCTTATAGTATGAGACCAGAAGAAGACAGGAGGCTATTAGTTACCATCTCAAACCCTTAGGGGCATCTCAGGGTTTCTTTCTTTCTGTTTTTTTTTTTTTTTTTTGTCTCAGTCTGAACTAATAACATTTGGAAAAGCAAAGAGGAAGGTCAGCACCTGCCCCCAGCTGCAATATAAAGTGCTCCTTATCAGTGAAAAATGGCCAGGCCTGTACTGCTAGCTATTAACTACTCAGGGTTGCATTTTTTTCCTTAGGACCACTAATGATCTACCCTCTTCAAGTTAAATCTTTAATGTGTTTGATCTCTGTCTTAATGTCAGTTTCATTGGAGGCCACAAGGCCACATTTTTAATCAGTCATTCTCTGTCTGGGAGTGAAAGAGCTGCCTGTCGGGGGTATGAATTATTGGGTTGGTATGAGTCTAGGAGGTAATTAATGTCTCCCGGCGAAAAGGAAGGAGTGGTCCTAGTTGCCTCACAAGCAATTGTGTGTAGGCATCCCTTAAGAAACCTTCTCTACCTCATGAAAATTGTAATTAATAACCACTCTTGGCCACTCACAAATGTTCTCTTGGACAAAATGCCTGTCAATGTCATGGCAACACCAGGCCAGATGGTCTGAGTGAATCACTAGATGCCCTTTAGAAAGAAAAGAAAAAGAGAAAGAAATGTGCGCATTGTCCAGTTTGGTCATTCTGAAAAAAAAAAATGGGCAGACCATTTCCTGAGCATTTGGAAATCCTGACCTATCCACCCACCCTGAGGGTTTCATGCTAGTTGGAAGTTTAAAAACTTTCAACAGACTGTCATTATGGTGCCTTAAAGGCTAACAGGTTTTATTTAGCAGCAGTTTTCTTGAAGAGTAGGCCACCTCAGCTGATGCATGGAGGGTTGCCTTGGCTGGCAGCTTCTTGTTGTTGTTGTTGTTTAGTCGTTAAGTCGTGTCCGACTCTTCATGACCCCATGGGCCAGAGCACGCCAGGCCCTCCTGTCTTCCACTGCCTCCCGGAGTTTAGTCAAATTCATGTTGGTCGCTTCGATGACACTGTCCAACCATCTCGTCCTCTGTCATCCCCTTCTCTTGCCCTCACACTTTCCCAACATCAGGGTCTTTTCCAGGGAGACTTCTCTTCTCATGAGATGGCCAAAGTATTGGAGCCTCAGCTTCAGGATCTGTCCTTCCAATGAGCACTCGGGGTTGATTTCCTTCACAATGGATAGGTTTGTTCTCCTTGCAGTCCAGGGGACTCTCAAGAGTCTCCTCCAGCACCACAATTCAAAAGCATCAATTCTTCGGCGGTCCACCTTCTTTATGGTCCAGCTCTCACTTCCATACATCACTACTGGAAAAACCATAGCTTTGACTATGCGGACCTTTGTCGGCAAGGTGATGTCTCTGCTTTTTAAGATGCTGTGTAGGTTTGTCATCACTTTCCTCCCAAGAAGCAGGCGTCTTTTAATTTCGTGGCTGCTGTCAACATCTGCAGTGATCATGGAGCCCAAGAAAGTAAAATCTGTCACTGCCTCCATATCTTCCCCTTCTGTTTGCCAGGAGGTAATGGGGCCAGTGGCCATGATCTTAGTTTTTTTGATGTTGAGCTTCAGACCATTTTTTGCGCTCACCTCTTTCACCCTCATTAAGAGGTTCTTTAATTCCTCCTCACTTTCTGCCATCAGAGTGGTATCATCTACATATCTGAGGTTGTTGATATTTCTTCCGGCAATCTTAATTCCGGTTTGGGATTCATCCAGTCCTGCCTTTCGCATGATGTATTCTGCATATAAGTTAAATAAACAGGGAGACAATATACAGCCTTGTCGTACTCCTTTCCCAATTTTGAACCAATCAGTTGTTCCATATCCAGTTCTAACTGTTGCTTCCTGTCCCACATATAGATTTCTCAGGAGGTAGATAAGGTGGCCAGGCACTTCCATTTCTTTAAGAACTTGCCATGGTTTGCTGTAGTCCACACAGTCAAAGGCTTTTGCGTAGTCAATGAAGCAGAAGTAGATGTTTTTCTGGAACTCTCTGGCTTTCTCCATAATCCAGCGCATGTTAGCAATTTGGTCTCTAGTTCCTCTGCCCCTTCGAAATCCAGCTTGTACTTCTGGGAGTTCTCGGTCCACATACTGCTGAAGCCTACCTTGTAGGATTTTGAGCATAACCTTGCTAGCGTGTGAAATGAGTGCAGTTGTACTGTAGTTGGAGCATTCTTTGGAACTGCCCATCTTTGGGATTGGGATGTAGACTGATCTTTTCTAATCTTCTGGCCACGTGAGTTTTCCAAACTTGCTGGCATATTGAATGTAGCACCTTAACAGCATCATCTTTTAAGATTTTAAATAGTTCAACTGGAATGCCATCACCTCCACTGGCCTTGCTGTTAGCCATGCTTTCTAAGGCCCACTTGACTTCGCTTTCCAGGATATCTGGCTCAAGGTCAGCAACCACACTATCTGGGTTGTCTGGGACATCCAGATCTTTCTGGTATAATTCCTCTGTGTGTTCTTGCCACCTCTTCTTGATGTCTTCTGCTCCTGTGAGGTCCCTACCATATTTGTCCTTTATCATGTCCATCTTTGCACAAAATGTTCCTTTACAAGGAATATATATCCAATTTTCTTGAACAGATCTCTGGTTTTTCCCTTTCTATTATTTTCCTCTATATCTTTGCACTGTTCATTTAAAAAGGCCCTCTTGTCTCTCCTTGCTATTCTTTGGAAGTCTGAATTCAATTTTCTGTAACTTTCCCTATCTCCCTTGCATTTTGTTTCCTTTCTCTTCTCTGCTATTTGTAAGACCTCGTTGGACAGCCACTTTGCTTTCTTGCATTTCCTTTTCTTTGGGATGGTTTTTGTTGCTGCCTCCTGTACAATGTTACGAGCCTCCATCCATAGTTCTTCAGGCACTCTGTCCACCAAATCTAGTCCCTTAAATCTGTTCTTCACTTCCACTGTGTATTCATAAGGGATTTGGTTTAGATTATACCTGACTAGACAGAAGGGCCTGGCGTGCTTTGGTCCATGGGGTCACGAAGAGTCGGACACGACTTAACGACTAAACAACAACATACCTGACTAACCCAGTGGTTTTTCCTACTTTCTTCAGTTTAAGCTTGAATTTTGCTATAAGAAGCTGATGATCAGAGCCACAATCAGCTCCAGGTCTTGTTTTTGCTGACTCTATAGAGCTTCTCCATCTTTGGCTGCAGAGAATATAATCAATCTGATTTTGGTATTGCCCATCTGGTGATGTCCATGTGTAGAGTCACCTCTTGTGCTGCTGGAAAAGAGTGTTTGTGATGACCAGCTTGTTCTCTTGACAAAACTCTATCAGCCTTTGCCCTGCTTCATTTTGAACTCCAAGGCCAAACTTACCTGTTGTTCCTTTTATCTCTTGACTCCCTACTTTAGCATTTCAATCCCCTATAATGAGAAGAACATCTTTCTTTGGTTTCAGTTCTAGAAGGTGTTGTAAGTCTTCATAGAATTGGTCAATTTCAGCCTCTTCAGCATGGGTGGTTGGTGCATAAACTTGGATTACTGTGATGTTGAAAGGTCTGCCTTGGATTCGTATTGAAATCATTCTATCATTTTTGAGATTGTATCCCAGTACAGCTTTTCCCACTCTTTTGTTGACTATGAGGGCTACTCCATTTCTTCTATGGGATTCTTGCCCACAATAGTAGATATGATAATCGTCTGAATTGAATTCGCCCATTCCCGTCCATTTTAGTTCACTGACACCCAGGATGTCAATGTTTATTCTTGCCATCTCCTGTTTGACCACATCCAACTTACCAAGGTTCATAGATCTTACATTCCAGGTTCCTATGCACTATTTTTCTTTGCAGCATTGGACTTTCCTTTCACTTCCACGCACGTCCGCAGCTGAGCGTCCTTTCGGCTTTGGCCCAACCACTTCATTAGCTCTGGCGCTACTTGTACTTGTCCTCCGCTCTTCCTCAGTAGCATGTTGGACACCTTCCGACCTGAGGGGCTCATCTTCCAGCGTCATATCTTTTAGCCTTTTGTTTCTGTCCGTGGAGTTTTCTTGGCAAAGATACTGGAGTGGCTTGCCAGTTCCTGCTCCAGGTGGATCACGTTTAGTCAGAACTTTCCACTATGACCTGTCCGTCTTGGGTGTCCCTGCATGGCATAGCCCATAGCTTCTCTGAATTACTCAAGCCCCTTCGCCACGACAAGGCAGCAATCCGTGAAGGGGGGCAGCTTCCTAGGCACATGCATGGGTGGGTAGATGGGGCATGAAGTCGGAGTGAGAGGGCACTGAAGTGGAAAAGTGGAAATAGTGATAACTGCCTTACCAGTGGCAGTTGGGTAAATAGTAGTTGGCTGATTACATGGACATCCTTGCAGTGATGAGCTATTTAGCACATATGGGGAGATAAAACACATTTGCTTCTGTTCAAAGGACAGGCAATAGAGCTGGCTAGATAGCTCAGTGAGCTGGGTATCTGGAATTTGATTCTCCACTGTGCCTCTGGGGAGAAGAGCCATACTGCATAGTCCCAGAATGGGGTGCCCCCAGAAGAAGGGAAGTGTTAACTACCTAGAAAACCCTGGAAAAGGTCGCCACAAGTCAGAAATTATTTGACAGCACATTGTTAATTATGGGTTTCAGGAGATTTAACCTCAAGTTTAACATCTTGATGAATTCTTGTTCAGCTTTCCCCCCCTTGGATTCTGTCTTTGCCATTTTTTTCTTCAAGGATGGCTTCTCTGAAGTCAGAGGCAGAATGCCTTGGAAACTCAAGCTATTTCCCCACTTGTTTTTGAATTTTGCTATTTTTGATGACAGATAAATCTGTATTTAAGGCAATAAGGGCTACAAGCTTGCAGACCACCTTGCTTTCCTTTTTATCTCTCTGTCTTGTGGTGTGTGTGCATGTGTGCAAAAAGAACAACCCTATGTGGAGATTATCAAGAGGTGATAAATCCTTTGTCAAATATATTCCCTAGACATGGGTGGCTTATACAGGGCTTTGACTTATTTTTGGTCTGATAGGTCTAATTACCAGAATACAACTACATCATTTTTTTTTTTTTAAAAAAAGAACACCCGTATTTTATAATGGTCATCAAAGAAGCATATCAAGGTTTGAACTTGCATTCCCACTGCACCACAAAGTGCTTCAGGAATGAACATGAGGGAATAAATCCCTTTTGTGCAGTGGTGTCTGACATGGAGCCAGTTGACGGATTTGTTTTAATTGTATAAATATGGAATTGTCTGTAAAAATTTAATTCTTTGTCATCACCCTGCCTTTAATTTGGCTTAGAAGAAAAGCTTCCAGTGAACTGGCCTCTTTTTTCCATTGTTGCCTTTCAAACCTATACTTTCAACTAATGCCATGCTGTCTGAAGTTCTGCTTTTAAATAAGTGCCATCAGAAAATGCATTTAATCTGTTCATTCTTTTTGAAAGAGGGTTGTGTGAGAAATTATTTTATAGATCTCTTAAACCAATTCTATTGTGCTTTTGGGAGTTGGAGGATCTCAAAAATCAGCCTTCTTCTGGATGGCACCATCTGGATGCAATGTGCAACAAATTCCACCATCCCCAGCCAACTACCCTGCTGACTGGGGATGATGGGAGATGTAGTCCAAAACATCTGGAGTGCAGCAGAGAAGCGTTGCTTTGATGCCAACAAGATGACGCAAAGAAAAGTGAAAGTGCAACAAAGGAAATGTTGGAGAGGCAATTTTATCTTTTTTTTTTAAAAAAAGGACATCCTGCCAAGTTTAGATAAGAAAGCTATAAGCTGACAAGATGTTCTCCTTCCCCCTAACATTTTCCCCAGTTCTTCCAGCCTAGAGAAAAGCAGCTAGTAATTACGTTGCTGAACTTAGCAGCGGGAAGCTAACATTTCCCAGATTTACCAACTGCAACTTGAGTATCTCTTCAGTGCTAAAATTAAAACTGTGAGAGCTCAGGATAAATTGCCTGCTTAGCAAATTCTAATTTTTTTGTTTGCTTATTTAAAAATAATAAGAAGAAAGAAAGCGAAGAGACAAGGAAAGAAAATCATAGTGTGTTAAGGCAAGACCAAAGACAAAATCTAATTAAGAACATGAAAGTAGACAATACTCAAGGCCATCTTGGGCTCTGCCATTGTAGGAGGGCAGAGGGCAGGGATGAGAAGATAAACAATTGTCTTATTAGGCCTGATCAAAGCACTGTGTGTTCCTTTGCCCTAATAGATCTTATTGCCCACAAACGAGATATGACCCTGGAATAAGTATGAAGAATAGAAGCCCTTCTATGTCATAGAAATAGGGGCTATTGCACAGAAAGCTTAGCTTCCTGACACTTGTTCTCTGGCTCATTCACCTTGCAGTCCCTCTCAGGTTCCCTGTTCTCTGGGGCAGAACAGAGAACGGTGTTGTTAGCAGTGCCTTGATAGCTGTTGAGTACATGTACTGAGTAAGAACAGCAGAGATTCTTCTAATACCTTAAAGATGAACAAGTTATGTTTAGTATACATGCAGTTTCATACTTCTTCAGAGGGGGCCACAGTCCACAAAAAGCTTATGGCAAATAAAACTCAATGGGCTTTAAGGTATCGCAACACTCTTTACTGGTTTTGCTGCTACAGACTAGGATGGTTCACCTCCTGGATATATTCTGGGGAGGATCACCAAACACCCAGTGCTTTCAAGAAGTATGTATCAATCTGACTTTGCCACAGTGAGTTGGGCTACTTTAGAATCTGGTCCATTTGTGCTCATTTAGGAACCATAAAGGAACTCCATCCTAAAGACTATGAGGGCAGTTGTTTCACCTCTGTACTTCATTGACTCGTTGACTCTCTCCTGTTCACTGCTTGATCATTATATGGCTATGTTTGCAAGGTGATTCTAGCAGGTTCAAGGTGTGGGTGGTGCAGCCAAGTCAATTGCCAAGAGAAAATAGCCCCCCCAAAAAAGAGCAAAGGGGGATGGCAATGGTTTAAAATTTGCATTTGCTAATATAAGTCTCTAAATGTTGATTTAGAAATAATTACTATAATTTTACTAAATATTCAGTACTTGTCACCATAGTGGGAAGGATTATAGCTGGGTAACCTGAGGGCTTGCTCCGTCTTAATGGACAACTTTTGAGCCTCTGCTCACCCTTGTTATAAAATCTTTACACTTAAACTAGATATAGCTTGGGCAGTCCATCAAGTAGAACTGAGGTGGGGAATGTTTGGCCCTCCAGATGTTGGTTAACTTATACTCCTGTCACACCTTATCATGGGAGACACGGAAGGAGCCTCTTACACATTCAGGTGGCCCCTGGACAATGGCAGTTTCCTGTCAGCTGATCCTTCGAATGAAGAAGATGGCTTATCAAGGGCTATGCTAGCTTGGGCTGGTAAGAACTGGGTTTCAGCAACATGAAAGTGGGGTGGGGTGGGAACCAAAGTTTCCCCAGGACTGAAACAGAGGATGTCTTTAAATAGAGGACTTCCCCCTGACAGCTTTTTGAGCAGAAGACTGTCCACTATAAACATACGGCCACACAAGCTGCAGATGTGGTGTAGGGTTTGCATGGGAGGAGCTGATTTGCTTGGTAAGGAAACCACATGAGCCACAAGTTTGATGTTATTTTTCCAGACCTCAGAAATGTGATTTATTTAGAGCTCAGAAATGTTTACCTTTTGGGGGCTGAAGTTACTTTTCCGGGGGGGGGGGGGAAGGTAATGTTTCCTATCTCTAGATTTATCCCTCCATCTATCCAATACCTATTTAAAAAATAAACTTAGCTTGGATTTTAGTCTGAACACTCTTTTGTACAAGCACGTTCAGAGATGACAAACTGCATTGTTACCTACTTACATAATACAACATTATATAACCAAGTGAAGCCACGGCCTTGCACTTCCAGTGTACATACGGCTCTCAATGTATAAAAAAATTAATTTATGGATAACAATTCCCAGCAGCCAGAGTGACTGGGGGATTCTGGGAGTTGTAGTCTAAAAAGGTATTTTTTTAAAGTGCTTCTCTCTCCTCTTTTTTCTTTAAACAGGGAGACCCTGCATGCATGAAGCTCCTCTGTTAAATACAACAAAGGAGGAAATCATACTGCACAGAGCAATTGTATGTTTACAGGCTTCAAACAAACCTCCTTCATAGAAGCAATGCTACAAAACAAATCATTCTAGAAATTAACCGTTCAGTCAGAGGAAAAACAACTATCATTTTTCCTCCTTCTTGCAGTCAATTATTCTTAATTCTGGAGTATGCGTGAAGTTAATTTGACATACATGTCAACGTCGGAAAAGTGTCTTTTTCCCCTTCCTCTTGGTTGCTAATTCTGAGAGCAATTTAAAACCCTAGGAAACTGTTCAAAGCTAAATTCATCAGTAATGGAAACTGTGGTGTCAATTAGTCATTGGTTACCATTATCACGACACTGTTGAATTGCTTTCCCTTTCCACTGAACAAGGAAGCTGATTTAAACAGAGATACAGCATTGCTTCTCTGTGGAGATTTTTTTTCCCCTACAGAAAAAAACTGTGGAGTTTCTCTCTGTTTCTCTTTTATTGCCCCATTTTCCTGCTGCACAGCAAATTTCTGTCAACTCTTGGCCAAGCTAGACATGGTGAGCTAACCTTGCACTTAATCTATACATTGAAAAAATACAAAAAGCATTCAGGATGAGAGCTTATCATTACTGGGATACAAAGAGGTGGGGAGTGGAGTATAGCCCTATCTTTTCCTCATGCGATCCTGAGGAAAATCCTCTCCCCCCCCCCCCGCCCTGAAGATGTCAGTTAAGGGGGAGGGGTGCTTTCCTCCTTATGCAAATAGGAGGTTCAAAGGAGCTGTTTGCATCAGCATCACAGCAAAGAAAGAAAGGCTTAAATTCTCAGTTTGGAAAATTTCTGTAAGGCAACTTGAGGACATGCTGGAATCATTTGTTAAGTAAGGTATAATAGAAGCTCCAGGTCCCAGTAATTGTTACAGTCCTTCTTCTTAATGGTAGCTTTCCAAGAGCATATCTATGCTATAAAATGGGGGGGGGGGGGAGAGAGAGACATGCAGCCTGAGAACTACATACAACCTCCAGGGGCCCCAATGCATCTCCAACACCCCTGGACCCTCAGCATCCCACCCCCTGATTTTTAAAAAAACTGGGGGGGGGGGCATAACATCACCTTATACTCTCTAAGGGAAATGGAGGCAACGCTGCATGTTTTGAGGAACTCTTATCATGCCTGGAAGCAGGATGTGGATTTAAACCTCCCAGCTGGGCTTCCCAGTGTGGTACAGTAGACAGAGTGACAGACTAGAACTCTGGAGAATAACATTCGAATCCCCACTTGGCTATGAAAGCTCACTGAGGAATGGAACTGGTAAAAACAGGTAAAACCACTCCTTAAATATTTCAGTTACCTTGAAAGCTCTATTAGAGTCACTATAAGTTGGTTGAGGCTGGATGGCACAGAACACACACATCATCCCTGGAGCTCCCACTCTGCATTTTTTGAAAAAGTGCCATGAGAAGGGTGCAAGGGTTTATTTTTCAGTCTAAAAAAACTGTAAGGAAAAAAATAGGAATGGATTGGGGTTCTGAAAGTGGGCGCAGCCTTCCAGCATGCAGAGAGGAGCATATGCCCCAGCTCTGCTATACAATCTGACAGTTAATGCTACTTTCAGTGCCATGGCTCCACCTTATGGAATCCTGGGACTTGTAGTTTGACGAGCTACCCAGAAGCCTGTGCTGCATGTAGTGCAGGGGAAGGCACTCAAGCTTTGCTGCAAGCTGTTCCGAGTGCCTTACCAAACTCCAGATCCTCAGAGTCTGTAGGGTGGAGTTATGGCCTGCAGAGTGATATCAAACTGTTGTTAAGTGTGTAGTGTGGATACGTTTCAGATTCTAGTTAACTCTCAGCCCCGGATGTGCTGTGATCTTGGTAATTTTGAGTGCTTGCTTATTTCTCATGTTTTGATAGAGAGCATTAGTTCTTTTAAAAAAGAGATTTTCTTTAAGGAACAGAATCTGACAGGAGACGTTTGGGTGACTTTGTACCAAGATTCAGCAGCTAGGACAGGAGAAAATCATTGCAGTGTTCCAGAAGAGGTAGTGAATTAATCTAGAGAGTTTTGCTGGCACCATCAGAGCAGTGACAATAGTTCTTGTTATGGATTCCTATTTTGCAACCCTACAGGCATTTTAGCTTTGGACCCTTCTAAAGACGCAAGAAATTAAACACGGAAAATCTGAACAACAGATTTTGGAGCATGCTTGGTTGCCTCCCTTCTGTCACTAGTAACACTGGGATGACTTAAAGATAGACCTTTGACTGTCTCCAGTCTTTCTTGCTCCCCCTTTTCATGAATGGAAAAGACAGAAGATTGCTGGTGTCCATGTTGTGCTCATTAAGAGTTGAGCCACATTCTATAGGGGAGTTTGACTTATTTAGTAACTGATGTTGCTTTCTGGAGGTGGGCAACTTAAGTTCCACCCCTCTCACTTCTGACGCTGGATGTCTCCCCTAATTGAAATTAATCAGAGTTTTCTTTTCTTTTTCTCTGAGCACTTAACTCTGACTAAAAGATGCTAGTAATATCTATATCTCAATGACCATGAGGCTGAAAATGTAGTGCAATTTCATGTTATGCTGCACAGAAAGAGTTGATTTATTATTTGAGATCTGTTGCTTGACGTGGAGTTGTCATTTCTAATCAAAGTCACAAGAGAAACCCCAAAGCTCTGACGAACCAAGGTGACTGCCTTGTTAGAAAGACCCCTCAAGGAGCCGGACTGATTATCCGCCTTTGAAGGGTACATCGGTTCTCTCAAAATGTTTGAGGGAGTGTCAGCTGGAGGCCAGAAGGCTTTCCCAAGTATCTCTTGGAATTAGCATAGCTGAGCTGTTGTGAGGTTTGTAGCAGATGCACACATACTTCCAAAACTTGATCTGAGCTTGAAATAAAAACATGACAAGATATCTTGGTGGAATCCTTGTCAGACAAAGACAGCTCTGTCTCAAGTGGATATCTGGAGAAGATGTTATCTGACAATTACACAGGATAGAATCTGCTACCAGGGAAGAGCTTGCAAGTAGATTTTATGCAGCACCTCTAGGCTGGTTAACCTTCACTATGTTGATTTAAACTTCCAAGTGAAATGTGGTACACGCCGCGTAGGCTGCACTACCAGAACTGTGTGCAAGTAGGTCATACTTGTTTTGATGGAACGTATCAGGATTTGTATTTGGGCTCAGGGCCGTAAATATCATCAAGGGATGGATGCGGTACATTGGCATGAAAATCTAGGAGAAAGAAAATAATTTGCAGTCTCCAGGACTCCAAATTATTTGAACGTTCCCTGTTGATGTTACTAAGCAAATAGAAGCTGATCTCTAATTGTAAAGAGGAAGGAGCCTTAAACGGCATGATAGCTGTTAAATATTCCAGTATTTTGTGTGACAGTGTTAAGATAAATTAAAGAAACTTTATGAAAACTGCAGTAATCAATGACCTTCCTCAACTGGGCATTGTCCATACGTGTGGGTTTCTGGTACATCATGCAAGTTGTAGCCAAACACATATAAAGAATGCCAGGTTGTGGGGGATGCTTCTGTATACCCTTTGTTTCTAGAATCTGGCATTCCTGTGGCAGCGATAACAAATGATTGTTCCATTTATTCTGTTCAGTGGCTTTGGAACCCTTGAGCTTTTGTCTGCATTATTGGCACTCTGATCCAGCACACACTTTCATGAGTTACTCAGCCAACCATTTAATTGATTTGGCAAAGCCTTCAGTCATAGATCTCTTCCTGCAACAGATAATAATCAGTGCTGGTTCAGGAGGGGGCAACTAAGCCGAATCCAAGCAGTGCCCTCTTTTCCCCTGATGGAAATCAATTTGGAAATTAGGTGGGTGGGTGGCTTTGGCCAGGAAGCAGTATGTGGGTTTAAACCAGTCACCTCCCAGCTAGGAGTTGCCAGGACCCTCAAGGCTCTGGTGTAGACTGTGGAGCTGTGGCCTTATACACAGAGTCATAACTAGCAATGTTGACACCCAAGGCAATTAACACTCTCCTCTACCCACTCCACCCTGAGGCTTGAGCATGAGCCACCCCCCTCCCAAGGAAAGGGAGAAGGGGAAACTGAAAGTTTATGCTTTCAAAAAAGGGAAACTGTATTTCATTGGGAGGCATTGCTATTTATTTTCTCAACACTCACCATTTGGTTCATCCTAGATTTCAGAACCACCTAAATTCTGATGCCCTGGGGCAAATCCCGAGGCCATGCCATGTATGCAACTGTTGTGCACTAGAAAAATGCAAAGGAGCAGAGCTTGGGATTCATTCCACAAGTGCTATGAAGCCCCCGTCATAGGCACAATACATTACTAACTGTAAAAGGTTTGTTTGCCTTTGCCCAGTTGGAATAGCCCGTAGAATCATGGAATCATGAAGCTGGAAGGGGCCTATAAGGCCATCGAGTCCAACCCCCCTGCTCAATGCAAGAATACAGCTGTCAAGGAAAGCTACATGGATGCCAGTATTTGGCAGATGGTTGCTGCTCCAGCAGAGAGAAATCCATGGACCTGCAACCACTAGGATTGCTCATTGCCATGTTATGAAGGATCTGTACCTAGATCCCACAAATACAAGGTCTCCCCACTCCATGCCTCTTACATCAGGCAGAGGGGCAGCCCCATAGATCTACTGATTCTCAGTCAGCTGGTGGATTGCATGTTTGGGCGCTGGTTAGGAAAGTCTGCCATTTAGAGACTCAAGCTGGTACTGCAAACATGGGCACATTTAAATTTATTAAAATTAATGAATGCGTGCTAAAGAGAGAGAGAACTCCCGAAATATGGTGCAAGCCATTAAGGGGTCCTTAGAGTACATGCAGATTCCAGAAGTGTTTTCAAGCTACTGCTCTAACATGCAGACTGGTAAGCAGATAGGCAGACATGAACACACATGCGTACACACACAGTATGTGCCTGCACTTTCATCATCATGGGTGTTCGGAAGCACTTTAAATGAGG
Organism: Intellagama lesueurii; assembly: GCA_037013535.1. Lineage (NCBI taxonomy): Eukaryota > Metazoa > Chordata > Lepidosauria > Squamata > Agamidae > Intellagama > Intellagama lesueurii. Next base: position 187,882,231 of record JBAJHW010000003.1, on the reverse strand, counting down.
AGGCTGTTGGAACCCAGTGTAGTAGAACTGCTTTTGGCCAGGCAATATTCAGGTAGATGGTGACAATATAACTCATTTACTTCAGACTGCCTAGGAGAAGGAGGGAGATGTTGAGGAAGAAGAAAATGTACTGGTAGAAAACTTAGAAATGAAGGAAGATGTGCTTATTATCTGTTGAATGAGATATATATATATGGGCAGAAAAATGTCTGAAAACAAAGGAAGATCTTATTACGAAGCAGAGTAATTGGCCTGAGTTACCACTTGATGTCATCCTGGTGCTACCAAAGACAGCTGAAAGGCCTTTATAAAACTTTGAGTGGTAAAGAAGATACTCTAGACAAGGCTGTGCAGAGAACCAGGCATGTCTCTTGTCTTGACGATTCTCTTCCTCACTTCTGAACAGAACTTTGCTGTCAGTGTCAAAACTTTGCTGGAGACAGCTTAATGGGAATTTAACTCTATTGTTCAGGCAGAGCTTCAGAGGAAAAAAAAAGACCCATTTTTCCTTGTCTACAAGAACGATGTGAGTGAAGATAGTATTCTGCTGATAGATTGTTCCTTTCTCTGAAAGTCAGCTTTAGATATTTGTAGAACTCAGCTACAAATCTGCAGAAAAGAGCGGGAAGTTGATATACTCTGAAAAAGACAATAGCAAGTATGTTTTGATTTGGCAGCACTAAAATATCATTAGGCTGCAATCCTAATTACTTCCAGACTCAGTTATCTGGAAGTAATCCCCACAGAACTTAATGGGGCTGATTTCAGAATTTAGTGTTGCAGTATTTGTGACTGGAAGCTGTTTTGCCTATGCTGGCCACCTTCATGTGCAAGTTAATAATGGGGAAAATTCCATCTGGTTTGTTTGTTTTAATAGGAATGTTTCAAAATTTTTCACATTTATGAATAAGGTAGATCACTGCACCCAAAACAGCATTCTCAGAATTGCTGGATCGCTCGGTGATTTAGGCATGTGCAGAGCCAGAAGATGGGAGTTTAACTCTCCACTCCGCCTCCTTGACAGGGGCTGGACTCAATGATCTATAGGACCCTCCCAGCCATGCAGTTCTAAGATGATGATGACAGACATGTATAATAACTTCTCCATGCTGGAAATAGCTTGGAGATACTGTAAGATACTGCAAATATTCTCTGAATTCTTTATAAATTCAGCAGAAAGAACAGACTAAGTACAAAAAAAATATTCAAATGTGGGGAAAAATGAAACTAACAAAATAATATATCCCTAGTCTAAGTATGGGATACCCAGTGTGTTGTAGTAGATAGAGTGATGGACTAGGACTCAGGGGGCCTGGGTTCAAATCCCCACTAAGCCATGGAAACTCAGGGTGTAGAACAGGTAAAACCACTTCTTAAATATCTCGCTTACCTTGAAAGCCCTGTTAGGGCTGCTGTAAGTCGGTTCCAACTTGACAGGACATAAAAAAGCAAAAAAGTAAAGCATGCTGCTTATATATAACCTCATAGCTCTTAAAACACTCTCTGGGTAGTTTACAATGTAATTATGCAGGCTATACATTGCCTCCCAGTGAGATGGATACTTAATTTACTGACCTAGGAAGGATGGAAGGCTGAGTCAACCTTGAGCGAGCTACTTGAACCTGTTGGGATTGAACTCAGGTTGTGAGCAGAGTCTTGGCTGCAGTACTGAAGTTTAACCATTGTGCCATGATGTTCAGGGATAGATGGATGATTGTCCAAGCAATATATTCTAATCTATCCTGTACTGATCTCATTGTGCTTGGAATATTGTATACAGTTCAAGGTACCATGATTTAAAAAGGACATTGACACACTGTAGCAAGGCTGGGAAAAAAGGAAGCAAGATGGTATGGCTCTGGAAGTTAAGCCCTATAATGAATAGCTGAAAGATTTGGGCATGTTTAGCTTAGTCAGAGGGAAAGTAAGGATCAAACTAGACATTACTGGGAATGTGTGCTCCCCTCCTCCATTAACCTGCTTTCAATCAAGACTTGCAAATTTCAAAGTAAGCCCATGTTTACCTTCAAATGACTTATCACAAAGCAAAGCATGCTAAATGGAAGTTATGGAGGTGAGGAAAATCATGTTCTGTGATAAACTGTTGTCTTCTACCAGTGGAGGCAGCACGTCAACAAATAAACGGGGAAAAAAGGAGTCTAGATAGATTTTAAGGAGAGACACAATAGCAAATATGTGAAGGGTGTCAGACAGAAGATGGAGGGGACTTTCTGTTGCTCTCGAGGGCAATGCAAAAGTGGAAGAACCAGTCCAGAGTGCTGAGGAGAGCTGCAGGTAAGCTGCTCTCAGAGACTCTGTAGCTGGGTCCTCCATTGTATGTCCTTTTGACCCACTGTAGAGGTGGGCATTGCAATCCCCATCAGCCTTTGCCAGTGTAGGAATTGGGAGGAATAATGGAAGTTGCAGTTGAACAACTTCTGGAAGACCTCATGTTTTCCATCACTGCTTTTGGATTTGGACGGCCTCCACAGTCCCGCCAACTCTAGCATTCAACAGATCTGTGCCTCTGTGTAAGATCAGTGCAAGTCTCATTGATCTCTCAGTATTTTTTAATGCATCCTGCTAAAGTATGAGAAGGGAGAAAAGGTGCAGACAGCACTCAGGGAAACTATGTGCAGATAATAGGGAATAAGAAATACCTGGTTTCTCCTAAAGAGACAACATTGGAAGCAGTTAGATTTGGAACTAGGTAAAAGTTAGAGTAGAATGGGCTGGAATGCGGACTTGTTAATAAAAATTAATGCCAAAAGTAGTGGGATGTGACGGATGCATCACAACAATATTTGACAAATCAAGCCTACCGAATACTACTCTTTTAATAACTTAATAATAAAAGATTATTACATAACAATTTAATATTGTCAAACGAGCTGAAACAAACAAAATGGCTCCGAACGGCAACTTCTGAGTAGGGTAAACTGACCAAATTCATGCCACAGATGTGACTGGATGGGGCTTATGCCTAGACAAGAGGGGGCTAAGGCAATAAGCTTCAAAACATCCCCAGGAACCACATTCCAGTTGCCAGTCTGTGCAGAAATTTGATATTCTACAAAATAGCCTGGAATGGCAACTTCCAAGTGGGAAACCCAATGAAATACACCCGTCCCTTCAGGGGTCTGATACAATAAGCGTCCAAAATTCCACAAGCATCAAATTCCAGTACTTGTTATGGGTAGAAAAACCATGTTGCCCAAAACATCCTGGAATGACAACGTCTAAATAGGATAAACAAGATGAGATACCAAAAATGTGAATGTTCTGTGGCTTCTTGAATCACTCCCTTGAGCCTTGTATGACTACTCAATGAGCTGGCTTTTGCTATGTGGAAGTTGCCATTCTATGTTTTCCCCACAATATGGATTTTCAGCCCATAGCCTTTTCTTTAGATGTTTTGCGGCTTTTTTGCATCAGTCCACATGTGACTCGTGAATTTGGTCGGTTTATCCTATTTGGACACTGCTGTGCTGGGTCATTCTTTTCTGTTATGGTTGGTTTAGGGGCATCACAGTGTTAATGAAAGAGCTCTATTGTTCTCTTGTATCTCCATCACATCCCACTAGTTTTGGCATCAGTTTTTCTTAAAGTGGCTGTTTCAGCCCGTTACATTCCATGGCATTCTGGCTTTTTATCTCTTTCAGTTATCATTTCAGTAATGAACAGGAGCAGTTAAGTTATCAAGGAGTAAAGGAGCAGAGTAAAGTCATTCAGCCATGTAGTTAAATGAAAGTAGTGGGTGTGGAGGAAATCAGCTATGCTTCCCATTCTGTTCTGCAAGTAACAGGAACAGGGGATAACATGTCTAAAGCTACGCTTTGGTGCCTCTTGCAGTGCTAAAATCCATGGATGGCCATTATGCTTGTTACTGAGAACTGAGGAAATTTTACTTTCTCTTGTTGATACATTTTAGTAATGGTTTTCATTACACTTCATCTGATTCCTCTTTCTTATTTTCAGCTGTTACACTGAAAATGGGAAAAGATGGGCTTGAGTCACTCTTGCTTGGGAAGAGACACACAGCTTTAAATGAAGTTGTCTACACAAACCTGAATGTCACCAGATGCTGATAGTACCAACATTTCCTGTGCAGACAAGAACAGATCGATCTAGCAATTATTAAACATGCATTAATTTTTTAAGGTTTTCATTTTTTTTAACTATTTCTTTATCACTTTCCCCAACCAATCTGCATCCCAAGTCTTGGAAGAATAGCCATACTAATAGCAAACCACTAGCATTTCAATTGAAATGAATCCACAAACAATATCCACATGGCAATACTGAGATTATAACGATGCACCCATGAAAGGTTCTTTATATCTCCCCCAACCTCCCAGCCATCACCATTCAAAGACAGTACAGTTACAAGCTCAGCTAATTCCAAACATGTCAAACTATACCATTATTGAGATGAATGAGACAAGAGGCATTATTCAGCAAATGTGAGTCACATGTAGAAATGAGTGTCCTCAAAGCTATCTCAAGGCATTTTGCTGCCTGAGGTGAAGAGCAACCATGTTGTTCCCACCCCGACCCCCCCAAACTTCGGGTGCAGAAACAAGTTTGACTGATGGTTAGATCTTAATTCCAGTGCTGGCAATGGCATAGTATCCTCTGCCACTCCTGAAAGGAGCAGACTCTAGAGTCTGTGGTGTATGGACCATTGTTGTTGTTTAGTTGTTAAGTCGTGTCTGACTCTTCGTGACCCCATGGACCAGAGCACGCCAGGCCCTCCTGTCTTCCACTGCCTCCCGGAGTTGGGTCAAATTCATGTTGGTAGCTTCGATGACACTGTCCAACCATCTCGTCCTCTGTCGTCCCCTTCTCCTCTTGCCTTCACACTTTCCCAACATCAGGGTCTTTTCCAGGGAGTCTTCTCTTCTCATGAGATGGCCAAAGTATTGGAGCCTCAGCTTCAGGATCTGTCCTTCCAGTGAGCACTCAGGGTTGATTTCCTTCAAAATGGATAGGTTTGTTCTCTTTGCAGTCCAGGGGACTCTCAAGAGTCTCCTCCAACACCACAATTCAAAAGCATCAATTATTCGGCGGTCAGCCTTCTTTATGGTCCAGCTCTCACTTCCATACATCGCTACTGGAAAAACCATAGCTTTGACTATGCGGACCTTTGTTGGCATGGTGATGTCTCTGCTTTTTAAGATGCTGTCTAGGTTTGTCATCGCTTTCCTCCCAAGAAGCAGGTGTCTTTTAATTTCGTGGCTGTTGTCCCCATCTGCAGTGATCATGGAGCCCAAGAAAGTAAAATCTGTCACTGCCTCCATATCTTCCCCTTCTATTTGTCAGGAGGTGATGGGACCAGTGGCCATGATCTTCGTTTTTTTTTATGTTGAGCTTCAGACCGTTTTTTGCGCTCTCCTCTTTCACCCTCATTAAGTGGTTCTTTAATTCCTCCTCACTTTCTGCCATCAGAGTGGTATCATCTGCATATCTGAGGTTGTTGATATTTCTTCCGGCAATCTTAATTCCGGCTTGGGATTCATCCAGTCCTTCCTTTCGCATGATGTATTCTGCATATAAGTTAAATAAGCAGGGAGACAATATACAGCCTTGTCGTACTCCTTTCCCAATTTTGAACCAATCAGTTGTTCCATATCCAGTTCTAACTGCTGCTTCCTGTCCCACATATAGATTTCTCAGGAGATAGATAAGGTGGTCAGGCACTCCCATTTCTTTAAGAACTTGCCATAGTTTGTTGTGGTCCACACAGTCAAAGGCTTTTGCGTAGTCAATGAAGCAGAAGTAGATGCTTTTCTGGAACTCTCTGGCTTTCTCCATAATCCAGCGCATGTTAGCAATTTGGTCTCTAGTTCCTCTGCCCCTTCGAAATCCAGCTTGTACTTCTGGGAGTTCTCGGTCCACATACTGCTGAAGCCTACCTTGTAGGATTTTGAGCATAACCTTGCTAGCGTGTGAAATGAGTGCAATTGTACGGTAGTTGGAGCATTCTTTGGCACTGCCCTTCTTTGGGATTGGGATGTAGACTGATCTTTTCCAATCCTCTGGACACTGCTGAGTTTTCCAAACTTGCTGGCATATTGAGTGTAGCACCTTAACAGCGTCATCTTTTAAGATTTTAAATAGTTCAACTGGAATGCCATCACCTCCACTGGCCTTGTTGTTAGCCATGCTTTCTAAGGCCCACTTGACTTCACTCTCCAGGATGTCTGGCTCAAGGTCAGCAACCACACTATCTGGGTTGTCCGGGATATCCAGATCTTTCTGGTATAATTCCTCTGTGTATGGACCATTGAGAAGATGGAAAGAGCAATCTTTTCTAGTTATTTTGAAGTTACTTCTGAAGAGCACTGTGATATGTTTTGATTGGAATTTTCCAAGTTTCATGATGTTCTTCTACTTCTGCTCAGTGTCTTCTTTTTTAAAAGTAATGAAATCATAACTGTAATAAGCAAAATAAGGAGCAGTGAAGGGTGCCATCATGGTAACAGCAACGTATTACTTGTGGTGTGTGTAATCATAATGTATTGCATAATGGCTGAAACCCCGTTGCTTAGTGTAGTAAGTTGCAACTAGGGTAGGCCCATTTGAATCAATGTAATTTATGGAAGTGTAAGTTCACAACATCTCTATCAAGTCAATAGGTTTACTCCAGTAGTCCCAATTACAACTCATTGGTTGAAATCCCATTGTTCGGTATAGTGAGTCACACAAGAGTAGGCCCATTGAGTCAGTGGGGATTTTACTGTGTTAAAATAAGGTGCAAATAGGGAAGGCCCATTTGAATCAATGGAATTTATAAAGGAGCTGATTCACTGCATCACCACAGATTCACTGGGTCCACTCTAGTGCAACCCACTACAATAAGCAACAGGATTTCAGCCACTGAACGGCTTTAAGAATGTACTTTCTGAGTTCAGACCTAGATGCAGTCCTGGGTTATGTGGTGGAGTCAGAGTGAACAGATCGCCTTTGAAATTGCAGAAATGAACCTCAAAAACCCCTCCCCAATATATAGGTACAACCTGTTTAATTCATTCCTTCAAGTTAAATCAAGGCTAACATCCCGTTAGAAAAAAAGGAATTCATTTTTCCTTAAATCTCTGGAATGAAGTCAAATGCCTAACTGGGGGCAGTCTTTCTTTTGAGTTAAATCTCAAAGCATTGAGGGTGAGGTTTGTTGAACTCTATTCATGGTGTCAGGCACTGAGCCTCCAACGTCCTAACTAGAGATGGGGACGAATATAAAAACGGATCAGTTTTTCTGACGAATATAGCCGATTCGTCATATATTCGTTGATCCGTATTTGTAAAATTTTAAATCAGGACGAATATGGCTTGATGAATATTTCCTCGGTTTTATTCGTCGATCCGTTCATATTTGTCTATATTCGTTACCCCTTTTGGGGGCCTCTCTGAGCTTGCTGGTGCCAATTCGAAGCTCTGGCCAATCAGGACAGAGATCCTGGATTGGCATGTCCGGCAGCCAATAGCGCTGCTGAAAAGTGTATCTACTTTTACAGACACTTCATATAAGCTTTTCCCGTCCGGCCGTTCCCCACTTCTGTTTGTGCTATCCGGAGTGAGAACAGTTGCTGCTCGCTGGCTTGCTGGTGCTCTTGTGGTTTCGCTTTTGCGGCAGCAAAGCAAAGACTTATATTTTTCTTTTTCATCATCATTCATCAATCATCATCAACTTTACTGGGAATTTGGGGAGGGATTTCAGGTAGCTTAGGCTACTTCTTCGGAAGGGCTTAATTTTATTTCAAATTCAAATCAATCAAACCTTTTTTCCCCCTGGAGGCTTGTGTGTGTGTGTGTATCGTCCGGGGAGGGGGGGAACTGTCGTCGTGTGACTGTGGAATCTCTTTTCCTTTATATTCAGTTGTCAAAAGTTTATTTTAGGAGAATCATTTTTTCCTTTCCCCAAATTGGTTGTGTGTGCATGTGCGTGTCTAGGTGGGAGGATTATTCAGTTTTCAAAAGTTCATTTTAGGGAGGCTTGTGTCTCTAGGGAATTTGGTGGGTGGCTGGATCCATCATTCCTTTTTCTTCTAAAACTTATTTGGGTGTGTGTGTGTGTCTCTGACTGAGACTTAGCTGGCAGGGCTTTTTTTTTGGACTTTTTTGGCTTCTCTGCCACAGTGGGTCGGGGGGGGGGGAAATTTTCCTAATTACATTATACTGGGGGGGGGGGCTTTGTTTAGGCAGGCAGATCACATTTTAGTAAAAGAATTACACCACCATCATTCTAAAAATAAAATTTACACACACTCTCTGACCCTCTATTAGTTTCCTTCCTCAATCTCCATTGCTTTATTTGTTTAGTTGGTTTGTTAGGCAGGCAGTAGAAAATGAAGGGATTTCTTCAGGGGCAATCCAAGGGGAAGAAGGCTGTAAAGCTACGCAGGCTAGGTAGCAGCACCGTCATCACAACCACCACGTGCACAACCACGTCTACGATAACCAGTGCCACTGTCCCTCCTCCGGTGGCCTTGCAGGCAGGCATGGAACCAAAGCTTCCAGAGGTGCCAAAAGAACTGCCGCTCCTCTTCCTAGAGGAATCTGAGGAGTTACTGGTTTCCAAAGTTCCCCAGTCTGATTTGGAACCAGTAACGGCAGGGCAGGCTTCACAGCCCCCCCCCCCCGTCCCCATAGTCATCTGTTCCCTCCTCCCAGACCAGCAGCACCCCTGGGACACAGAGTTCTTCCCAGGCCAGCAGTCAGGGGCAGGCAGTGGGTCCTCGTTTGGGCAAACATGGCAGAGGGGCCATGTGAGATCATTTCACGGTGCTCAGCGATGACCCATGGCTGGCACGCTGCAATACCTGCCTTGGGGTGGTCCGGAGGGGGTCAGACCCCAGGCATCTGTCCTCCACCACCCTCTGCCAACATCTGGAGAGGCACCACCCAAGGCTCCTGTCCAGGGAAGGCACTTCGTCTGCGCCGTCTGGAAGAGGGAAAAGAGCAGCTCCAGGGGAGGCAGAAGGAGGCACCTGCTTTCAAAAGGGCAGCCACAGGGGTTTCTGGGGCCGGGAGCATGAGGCAGGCCACGCTCCACGAAGTGGCACCCATTGGGTCCGCCATGACCCTCAGCCGGCGGTTGAAGGGCAAGGCCCAGCAGCCGTTAGTAGTACCTTCCCAATGAGGTGGAGCAATTCATCTGATGGTGTTATTGTTGCAGCTAATAAGTGTTGCTTGCCTCCTTTTGTTTTCAAAAACAAACAACACACCTCCACGGCCACATTTTGCTAATCCCCAACCAGGCCTGTCCCTGCCCCACCCAAAGCCTGTCCAGGCATCCCCATGCCAAGGGGGCCAGCCTCAGCCCCACCCAAAGCCTGCCCAGGCGTCATCCCATCGCCCCATCGCCCGGCTTCAGACTGCAGAGCTCATCTGGTTTTCAACCCGTGCCAAGGGGGCCGGCCTGTCTAAGCCCCCCCAAACCTCCGAGGGCTATCTTTATCATATCTGGGCGGTCTCAGCAGCCAACTTGCAATCCCCAGCTTTCTAGTTCTAAACGAGCATCTTTGTTTCTTTGAAGGTTGTCAGCAAGTCTAGTTAGACGTTGGTGGACAGGTGAATCTCCTAGGTCAGGCTCTGCCCCACCCAAAGCCTGTCCGGGTGTCCCCTGTGCCAAAAAGGGCCTGTCTCAGCCCCACCCAAAGCCTGTCCAGGCGTCATCCCATCGCCCCATCGCCCGGCTTCAGACTGCAGAGCTCGTCTGGTTTTCAACCCGTGCCAAGGGGGCCGGCCTGTCTAAGCCCCCCCAAACCTCCGAGGGCTATCTTTATCATATCCGGGCAGTCTCAGCAGTCAAGTTGCAGTCCCCAGCTTTCTAGGTCTAAATGAGCATCTTTGTCGCCCCATTGCCCAGCTTCAGATTGCAGAGCTGATATGTTTCCGACAGCCCCGCGGCCCCGTGGATTAACCGCTGTTAGTAGCACCGACTCTGTTCATCTGATGGTGCTGGTGGTGCTGTTGGAAGTTGCAAGCAACCTCAGTTACCTTCTGGGGGCAAAAACCTTTCCTTTGCAGGCAAATCTGATGTTGCTGAAGAAGACCAGAGTCTGCTCTGCTGCCTTTTGCCTCAGTGCCCCGATGGGGCAAGACATGCCACTTTGCTGCTGGCAACTACCTCAGTGCCCAATGCAGCCAAAAAAGCCTGTTTTCCTGCTGCCAACTTCCTCAGTGCCTGATGGAGCCAAAAAGCCTGCTGTGCTGCCAAATACCTCCTTGCCTCCAGTCCTCCTGAGGGCAAACTCTACTTCACTGGCAAATGTAATGTTGTGCTGAGCTGAAGACAAACTCAATGCCTCATGCATGCCTCTGCCAAAGGGACCTCTCATTTTGCTGGGGCTAAATATAACTCCCTCAATGCCATGGGCTTCTGTGCCGTGTGGTAAACTCTCCTGGGGGGACCCAATTTGTGGGTGAATAACTCGGAGTTCTGATATCCAATCTTCACCAAACTTGGCAGGCGTGTTGGGGAAAGACATAGGAAGCTCTGTTATGTTTCTGGATTCTCTAAGTACCTGGGGGAGCTTTCCTGGGGGGTCCTCTTTGTGACTATATAACTTGGGGGTCCATGAGCCAATGTTCACCAAACTTTCAGGAGTTGTAGCAAAGCATCTTAGGAAGCTTCCCTGCAAATTTGGTGTCTCTAGGTCGTCAGGAGCCAGTGTTATAGCCATTTAAATGGCAGATGAATCAATGGGTTGATTTGTCGAAGAATATTCGTATATTCGTATTCATTGATCCGTTAACCTTGACGAATAACGGATCAAAATGAATTGCCATTTTTTTTTATTCGTCCCCATCTCTAGTCCTAACCTTTTACTCCAGGGGAAGTCACCTTTTTCTAAGACATACACACGCACACAATGGGGAAATGTTTCAGTACATTATATGCTTACTGTGTCCTCAATCTTGTAATTTCCTGCGACAGCAGTGGGGGGCAGGGGTGAAGTATTGTAAATTGTAGAATGGATGAATTAAAATAGTACCAGAATAATAAACCTCTTGATTAAGGGCCAAGCGATTTGTTATTTTATCTGGTTCATGGTATTTTAATCCTGACTTTCCACTTCAAACATTGTGGATTTGCAATATTTACAAACAATGTACTCAGATTGTAATGGTCAGTACAACAAATTGTTCTGGAACCAATTCCTTCCTAAATAAAGCATAATAAAAATAATTTGCAGGTGGAAACAACACTAACAACTCATAAGGCTAAGGTGAATCTTTGGGGAATTCTCTAATCTTGGCACTATCACAGAAGGGCTGGGCTAAAAGAGTAAGATGATACTCCTAGTTCTGGTAGATAATCTTATTTTGATACTGGTGATAGCACAGCATTCTATGACATTACAGTGTCAGAGTAACAGCCAGGTTTAGGGGGCAAAAGGCAGGTTACAAAACTTGCACAATTCTGCCTCAGCATCACTCTCTACTTCCCAGTATATGCTGTCTGAGGTGGCTGCTCTCCTCTTCCTACTAGTCATGCTGACCTTGTATCTCAGAGAAGGCTTTCCCCCCTTTTTCTATCAACTGCTCCTCAGACACTAGTAAGATATAGAAGAGGTCTCTGCAGAGAAGCCCTAGTGACAGGCAAGACCATGTGGAGGCATTGCCTCCTTAAGATTATCTTGTTTCTAAATTTAGGATTCCAATTTTCCATTTCTCTAGAACTGGGCCCCCTATTTTCCACATTATACCAGTTGGGTAGCCGTATTTCCACAGTAGGAAACTGCCACCCCCATGGAAAGAAACCTTATCTTTCCTGCACCATTCAGTCTATGACCTGGCTTTGTTATTTTCATTTCCTGATTTGTGGGAATGGGGTCTTCATGGACAATTTTTTTAATCTGCTGTCAAGTTGGTGATAATTTATGGAGATCCTTTCCAGGGTTTTCTAGGTATGGAGGATTCAGAAGTGGCTTACCATTCCTTTCTTTCGGGGGACACTTTGGGACTGTGCAGCTTGCCCACAGCCACATAGGCTGATACTTTTAAGTAGCACAGTGAGGAATCAAACTCCCAACTTCTGACTCCATAGCCAGATACTCCAACTCACTGAGCTACCCAGCCAGCTTCATGGATAACTAAAAGTGCACATATATTGTCAACGTTTGAGTTGTATGTGCATTTGATTCAGACTCGGAACAAATTGGGAGGCTTCCACACATCCCTAACATAAATGAAGAAATGATGATATTTCACCACACATGGAGGCTTCAGTGATGTTCTCATGTGATGCCTGTTGTTTTTTTGCTACTGCTGTCTCCACCATCTGTAGCCCCTTATTGCTCAGGAAACATAAGTGTTCAATACCAGCAAACTCTGGGAGGCCACATATTCTCCATCCATGATCTATGACAACAGATTGTGATGAGATAAGATGAGCCCTTTTTTGGTTTTCAAATTTTGATCATGTGGTGATCAAATTTGACCTCTACCAATGAAACTTACTCAGTTCTGTTCCTAGATTACATCTTCATCATCCTCAGCCATACATGCTCATGGCTGTAGTCCAACATACCTGAAGGGTGCCAAGTTGGAGAAAAGATTGTGCTGCACAGACTACTGTAGCTGATCTATGAAAATGGCCCGCATTTCATCTCCTATGGTTGTGTAAATCTTTACTAGTGAATTGTGTTGCATTTCCAAACAATGTGCCAAGTCCAGTTGCTTTGTTGTTAGCAAGCTTCCACAGATGTAGAGTTGCATAAAAATCTGTGATGGGCTGAATGCTGGGTGAGTGTCTAAGTTAATATGAGAACATACTGGCTTTTGTTGAAATGGTTTATGGCGTGACTGAGTGAGTGTGCCGTTTCACATGTGTGGTCGGGAGCCTACAGCGAGCTGCTGTCACTCACATTGCTGTCTTTATGAGCAATTTTGTCAAGCATATATGATTCCAATGAGTTTTTAACAGCTGCAGAAGACAGATAGAGAAAACGGTGAAAGCCTCCAGGAAGGGTTTGTTGGGGGTGGGGAAGAAAAGGAAAATGGATAGAAATATGACTGCATTACCATAAGAAAAATGAAGAGACACACAAGTCCAGGAAAATTGAGTGCAAAGGGGAAAAAGCAGGGCTTGATTGAGGTGAACAATATTGGGAAGAACTGATTAGCTTTTAACTTCATGCCTCAGTGCAAGAGGAAGTGAAGGAAAACAGAAGGATTTTGCATGTTGGCAAGTGACTGGAATTCGATGGATCTCTGCTGGAAACAAGCTTCCTGTTGAAAGTGTGACCAAATTCTGAGTGAAAAAGCATAAGATTATGCACTAAGAGATTTAGACATGAACCCAACCACAGCACCTTTGCATCTGCCAGAACTCTTTCTGCCAAGTTTGAGCACAGTGGTGCAGACGAGTAAACACCGACTCTGGACTGAATGGTCTTGCTTTGTGCATTCCCACTTCACTGAGAATGTACCTCTGTTCACTTGATAAGCCAGACCTGCTTTATGGGGGTGCCTTCTTGCTCATTCTCATGAGTGGGGCCCTGGACATCTGCTCCCAAACCCTACCTCCAACTGCATCAGTGCTTAAAAGTAATGTTAGAGGATGGGACAGTCTCAACACCAGCTGCTCAACTGAAGGCTGCCTTTGGCCATGTTTCTCAGGGGAGAGAGAAAAAGGAAGGCCCTTTCCCTGAGTTGGTTCATGGTACTTCTTTGTGATGAATTGCCAGTTGGAGGCAGTTCAGTTTAGTGGAACATTGAAAGAAGCCATAAGAAGATAACTGGATTTAGATTTCTTTGGACTCTCGAGCTGGCCTTTTAGGAAAACTTCAGTCTTTCCACTCCAGTCTGGGAAAGGTTAAGATGCCGAGTCAGTGTGATGTCATGATTAGAATAGCAATCTGGGTTCTAGACCTCACAGAGCCATGAAACTCATTGGGTGACCTTGGACCGGTCACTCTTCCTAGCCTGCCTCATAGGGTTGTTGTGAGAATCAAATGGGAAGATAGAGGGCCAGGTATACCATGTTTAGCTTATTGATAGCAGAATGCAAATATAACTATTAAATAATCAAGGTGGGGTAAGGGTCATGCTTTGAATTGATTGTCTTTTGTATTTGTTTTAAGATAGGAATCACTACTAAGAGACTGCTATTTTGCAAGCCTTTTTAGGGCTGCTATGATATCATACCAGGATCCTCACTCAGATAATTAATCAAGTTCATGTCAGTTCTTTATACCAGTCTAGCCTCCTTCACATGTGCATCATGAGAAGAGGAATCACATCTGGGATGAGGCCAGATCTATCCCTCCCTCCCTCCCTTTCTTAAAGCCCTGAGCTGCATGGCGATGGGTGGAATTTCTATTCTGAGTGCAAGTGGGAAAGGAAAAAAAACAAGGTTCCTAAACAAAATACGATAGCAAGTCCCTACATACCCGAGGTTGGAAATGTTAAGATTTTTTGGATGTCATTCCCCAGAATTCACTGACCCATGGTTTATGGCGTGACTATGTTGTGGTCCAGAAAAGGAATTTTTCCAAGTGGTGTTGTTACCCTGTACCTGCAAATAAGTGAATGGATGAATAAACAAACCTCAAAGATGCAGCTCTGGACTGTGCAGTAAGCCTACTGTGCTGTAAATGTGTCATATACCCTTCAGGAGTACTAATTCTTAGTGTTTGTTTATGATTTGTACAGCCCAGAACTGTGCTCTCTGTGCTATTCCTCCAATTTCCCTCCATCACCTTATGGAAACAGATGAACCTCAACTTTATTCAACATAACCTTCTCCAATCTTTTCCCCTCCAGAGATGCTGGACTTGAACTCACATCTAAGTGAGTAATGGGGTGGGTTTTGCAGTCCAGGTGATCTGCAGGGCTGATGGAGTTTAAGGAAGGCTGATCTATGGACTGGAATGAAACAGCCATAGTTAAGATTCATGCAGAGATACTCATTAATACATATTTGAAATAATTTCTAATATTCTAAAAAGGGAACAGGAGTACAAGAATGACAAATTGATATATGAGGAACAATATATGTGACATGGCTGATAAATTTTCTTCTGATATGTTAATGAGTTTGAGTTTGAGAGTTGGCAAGAGAAGATTTATTAAGATTTTAATAAAAAAAATTGAAATGAAATGGCATGAATGAATGAACCCCTCTGTACTGGGAGAAGCAGATGGATAACATTTAAATGGAAGTTTATATCTTCTAATTCTCTATACCCAGGAAAAAGTAATGCTCCTATAATTTTGCAAGCCTTTCAAATATGTATACATACTTACTTCATTTGACTAATTAAATGTTTTAAAGTTGTTATTAGCATAAATTTATAACAAATATAATGAGAACCAAGATCTGGATGATTTAAAAGCTACATGTTTGATTAATTCTGTATAGTAAAACAATTAAAATACACATAGATTTTCAGATTGGAGCCAAACGGAATCCATGATAAAGATCCTCCTATATATTTTCACTGATTAAACAGTTTTACATCCAAACTTGTATATTTAAAAAAAAATCCTGTCTGAAGTTTTCATGAGCCTTTATTACTGAAGTGAAGCCAAACAGGATAATGCTCAATATAAAACAATAGATGAACTAAATATACCCAGGTGAGTATTCCTGTTTCATCTGGGAGTGATCCTAAACTCTTACAGAGGGTGGCTGAAAGGCTGTGGGTAGGTCCAGAAGGTCCAGATCCAAGGTTGGGAACCACAAATTCACAGCCATAGAAGCAGAAGGCATGAGAAGAGAGTGAAACAAGCACGGTGGATGAACCCTGAGAAATCCCTATACTTCAAAAAGCTTACAGATCCCTGCCTCTAGAGATGGGTTGGTAAGTTTTGTTTTCTTCCACATTTCAGTTTTTGAAATCTCAAGCTCTTTCCATCAAATGTGTGAAGACTGTTTTGTGTGTGAAGTTCTTAAGGATCACAAATCAAATGAAATCTTCAGTTGTCTGCACTGGTCAAATTCAGTAGGTGCAGTTACTCCCGGGATGGGGGGAATCTTTTGTACCTGCTTATCATGTTGTTGGTAAAAAAAGAGAAAACTCTCTCTCTCTCTCTCTCTCTCTCTCTCTCTCTCTCTCTCTCACACACACACACACACACACACACACACACACACACACATGGCTGAAGCTGTAACCACCAACTGGTTGAACACATAATGGGTTCAGTGACAAGACTTCTACGTAAGAGCCAAGTGCTCAAATGCCTCTCTGTGTGTCTGTCAGATTTACCTTTTGCTGCATTTATTAAAACAGAAACAGAAGAGAGAAAAAAACAGAAAAAACCCTCAACTCCCCTCAAAACAAAAAACAAAACTCAACTTTTTCTCTCTCAGTTTATGAAGGAATTTGTCACTCACCAAAAAAAAAAAAAAAAAAAAAGGGGGGGGAGGGAAAGAAGCCAGTGAAATTCTCACCAACTTCAGCTTTCCGTCACTTGTACCATATAATGACCTTCTACCTAGGTGATTAACCAAGAATGGCCAGACAAAAGATAGCTGTTGGTTCCAGATACCAGCTTCCCGATTTTTTTTTTTAAATTAACATCACATTCTAAAGAACTAGAGAGCTCTGGCTAACATGTGAGAGGTGGCTCTCTCAAATGTTAAGTGCTAAAGTTAACTTAAAATTTCCAGCGATTGTATTTAATGCATATATTTGAGATACTGTCATAAAAATTCAGAAATATTTTATTAAACATATCAAGTTTTAATAAAAATACTGGGAAGTATGTGAAATATCATATTCAAATATGTTTTCCAATTTAAAAAAAAATACAATGCATGAATTCAATTGTCTACCAGTGATTCTGGAACAATTTTCAGTTCCAGCTGACCTTTCTTCAACTATCAGTTTTCCTAATCTCAGCACTGGCCTAGTATTCAGATAGGTTTTGTGACATCACAGCAAGTCAGCTAGTGACAAGCCAGGATTCTACAGCTGACAAATTATATGATTTGCTCTTATATTTTGCCATCAGAAAAGTCCACTGGAAAGGCATACTAGATCAATAGGAGCTCTTTTTGTCAATACTGCATTTGTCTTTTCTCTATTTTACCTGTAATAACACTAAATCTTACTAAGAATACTAAATTATAATGATATTAGAATGCTAGGCATAGACACATGGGATTGAGTCAATCTCAAGGTGAGCTGTACTATCACTGGACACTTAATTGTATTGCAGCACAAAGCACAATCCAGCAAAAGTTAGATACTTAGAGCTTACTTGTATGCAGGCATACTTGTAGGTATGTCCTATTGTGATATGTGGGACCTGCTCCCACTTAAGTTTTAGGACAACAAAATCCCATTTAGAGTATATCACAGAAGTGAGTACACCCCCTCACATTTCATAAATATTTTAGCATATCTTTTCATGTGACAACACTGAAGAAATGACACTTGGCTATGATGTAAAGCAGTGAGTATGCAGCTTGTAAAACAGTGTCAATGTGCTGTCCCCTCAAAATAACGCAACACACAGCCATTAATGTCTAAACCGCTGGCAACAAAAGTGAGTACACTCCTAAGTGACAATGTCCAAACTGGGCACAAAGTGTCAATATTTTGTGTGGCCACCATTATTTCCCAGCACTGCCTTAGCCCTCTTGGGCATAGAGTTCACCAGAGCTTCACAGGTTGCCACTGCAGTCCTCTTCCACTCCTCCATGACGACATCACAGAGCTGGTGGATGTTAGAGACCTTGCACACCTCCACCTTCCGTTTCAGGATGCCCCACAGATGCTCAATAGGATTTAGGTCTGGAGACATGCTTGGACAGTCCATCACCTTTACCCTCAGCTTCTTTAGCAAGGCAGTGGACGTTTTAGAGGTGTGTTTGGGGTCGTTATCATGTTGGAATACTGCCCTGCGGCCCAGTCTCTGAAGGGAGGGGATCATGCTCTGCTTCAGTATGTCACAGTACATGTTGGCATTCATGGTTCCCTCAGTGAACTGTAGCTCCCCAGTGCCGGCAGCACTCATGCAGCCCCAGACCATGACACTCCCACCACCATGCTTGACTGTAGGCACGACACACTTGTCTTTGTACTCCCCACCTGGTTGCCGCCACACACGCTTGATACCATCTGAACCAAATAAGTTTATCTTGGTCTCACCGGACCACAGGACATGGTTCCATGTCTTTAGTCTGCTTGTCTGCAGCAAACTGTATGTGGGCTTTCTTGTGCATCATCTTTAGAAGAGGCTTCCTTCTGGGATGACAGCCCTGGAGACCAATTTGATGCAGTGTGCAACGTATGGTCTGAGCACTGACAGGCTGACCCCCCACCCCTTCAACCTCTGCAGCAATGCTGGCAGCACTCATACGTCTATTTCCCAAAGCCAACCTCTGGATATGACGCTGAGCACGGGCACTCAACTTCTTTGGTCAACCATGGCAACGCCTGTTCTGAGTGGAACCTGTCCTGTTAAACTGCTGTATGGTCTTGGCCACCATGCTGCAGCTCAGTTTCAGGGTTTTGACAATCTTCTTATAGCCTAGGCCATCTTTATGTAGAGCAACAATTTGTTTTTTCATATCCTCAGATAGTTCATTACCATGAGGTGCCATGTGGAACTTCCAGTGACCAGTCAGAGAGAGTGAGAGCGATAACACCTGCTCCCCCTTCGCACCTGAGACTTGTGACACTAACTTGTGACACTAATTTCCCTCCCTCATGACACAAGGGAGGGAAATCAGCTACTTGGGCCCAATTTGGACATGGTCACTTAGGGGTGTACTCACTTTTGTTGTCAGTGGTTTAGACATTAATGGCTGTGTGTTGTGTTATTTTGAGGGGACAGCACATTTACATTGTTATACAAGCTGTATACTCACTGCTTTACATTGTAGCCAAGTGTCAGTTCTTCAGTGTTGTCACATGAAAAGATGTACTAAAATATTTTTGAAATGTGAGGGGGTGTACTCACTTCTGTGATATACTGTATGTTATTGGGGAAGACAAGAACATGTGTTTAACTTACTCATTAAAATCAACAGATTTTGAAAACAACTTGGGCTGCAGAATGGCCAGCCATTGCAAAGAAACACAGCAGTGATTCCTAAAATACTGAAGGTGTGCACAAAGGGACTGGGGGTAGGAAGACCTCTAAAAATATTTATTTTAATTTAATTCTTCTCTTCCCCCTGCTTTTCAACCAGCTGGCTCCCAAAGAAGTTTGCGATAATCAAATCCGAATGCAGAGTAAAACAATTAAAATCACATTTAAAATCCACTGGTGACAAACAGTCTGGAACAACAGAGAGAACATTGGGAGGTTTTTATTGATTTCAAGGCAGGAGTTGTTTTATTTATTTCTTTATTTTTTTTTTCAGTATCCACCTGCAAATGTGATACCTCCCTCCCCTGAACCTAGCTTGGTTCAGTGCTCCACCATCTTATTCAAGATTAAGATGGAGCATATACAGCCAGATGATCTCCCTCATTTTCTGTGGTTTGGCCCTTGAGAATTCACTGGATTTGCTGGGACTCACATCCTAACTATCTGCCCTCAGATGGGAATGCAAAGGAAAACAGAACCCTTGCCTTAAGGGAGTCAGTCTTGATTACCAGTCAATGGGCTTCCTGAAGATGTTTCAGTGCATTCATCTCCCTGGCCACCTGGTCATACAGCAAGGAGCAATGAGGCAATGTTTTTTTTTTTAAGCTGGAGAAGCAGCTTAGGAACTGCCCCCTTAGAGCCCATGGAACTCCCTCTGTCTGCTTCATGCTGTGGTCAGGTTTCCTAACTAACATGGGAAAAGCCATGTTTAAACAAGTTGGTGTGAGTGAAGAGAAAAGCAGTAAAGGCCAAAGGCAGTGCCTTTGGAGCTAAAAAGTGGGAGAAACCTTCTAGTTAGTCCAGCTGCCTGGCATATGGACTATAAGAGGCCACAGTTCAAGCCAGGGCTTTGCTGGCTGATGCAAAGGCTTTGTGGACACTTATGCGTTCACACTGATGCTAAGAAGTGCTGTAGCACTAAGCTCATCCTCTGGTCCAAAGTGGTACAAAAAGTAAATCAAAGGGTTTTGAAGGAACAAAAAGTTGCAGAAACCCATTTAAAAACTGTATAAATGTAAGATAAGAGGAATATCTTCTGGATATGGGGAAATCTCCACTATGTTGAGTACAAAACTGGATAGTCAGAAGGAAACAAATGCTCCATCTGGATGAGCCCTAGACAGAGTAAGAAATTAAAATTTGGCTTTGCCCCATTTTCTCCAAAGAAGGTTCCTTGTAGGATAAAGGCAGAGGATGTTTTTCTGTTTCTCATCTTAGAAGCTGCATCCAGGGACCAGATGAATGGCCATGTGTGCATCACACCTCATAGAACAGGCCAAAACAAAACAAAAAACAACAACCAAAAACAAAAAACTGATTTACATAAAATATTCATCTGTTAATTTGATGTATAACTGCACATTTACTAGACCGTATGTGAAAATATAATATGTTTCTCTATAGTTAGGAAGTCTGTGACCAGGTGATGTGTGAGTGGGCCTGCTGTCCAATTGGTAACCATGGATGGGCAGCTTCAAGGCCCTCATTATCTGCCTTATGGTTCTTTATCTTTAAAATGGACTTGGAGAATCCATATTCAAAAAGGGGACCATCCTTGGTATAGAGGAACAGATGGCCACCCTTGGAGTAGAGGAGAGAGGCATCACGGGGCATTGTATCTTTCCTTTCAAATCCTGGTCCACAGGAGCTAAAACGAATGTCCCTACAGTATTCATAGGGCCAGCACAAGTCTAAGTGGCCTTTCATTCACCCTTTTTATGTTTATGACTCACCTCAGGCATGGATGGGGAATCTTTCCAGCCATATATGCTAGGATGTGGCTGCAGATGCATGACAACAGCAGGTCAGGCCATCCGACTGCTGGCACGTAGTCCCTGATATGATTGCCCCGTCCCCCTTTACAAATCCATGCACTCTCCTGCCTTTATTTCTCTCACACACATGTATGTGCACTATGTGACCATGCATGCCTTTGGCAGGCACATTTCCTTCACGTATGGCCCCACTTATTTTGTCTCTCGGAAACGTTGCAGACTTTTAAAAGGAATAAAGGAACCCCATCAAAGGAGGGGATTGTGTGCATTGTTGGGCTTATAGGTAGAGGGCTGGATGCCACTGCATTACTTTGCCCACATAGACTCAGGCAGTGGTTAAAATAAAACAGACCATTCCACTTACAAGGCTGTAATAAAACATATTATGCTGATGGTTAGCATTCAGTTCTTTTCTTATATTTGTGTCTTCTTTTATCTTTCCCTGAACTCTGCATCCACTTGCTCATTCTATATAACACCACACTGCAATCTCTCCTTCTCAGAACTAAAAACCCCACTCCCATACTCCACATTATTTATTTATTTATTTATTTATTTATTACATTTATACCCCGTCCATCTAGTCAATCGACTACTCTGGGCGGCTTTCTCTCTTTCTCTCTTCTACTTTCTCATAGGTCCAGCCAACTCATTCTAACTAACTCTCCCCCTTAAGCCATCTTCACAGGATGCTGAAGGCTGCGATGGGATGAGCCAAACAGAAGACAGACCCCAGTGCCATCCATCACACATTGCAATCCTTGTCTGAAAATTCCCTCCTGCAATTTGAAAAATCTCCACTGGCACAAATGAGTTGCAATTGGTATGTGTATGTATGACATTTTCATAGAATCATAGAATAATATAGTTGGAAGGGGCCCATAAAGCCATTGAGTCAAATCCCTGCTCAATGGAGGAATCCAAATCAAAGTATATCTGACAGATGGTTGTCTAATTTTCACTTGAATGCCTCCAGCATTGGAGCGCTTGCCACCTCCTGAGCTAATTGGTTCCATTGTTGTACTGCTCTAACAATTAGGAAAGGTTTTTTTTTTTTAATATTCAACCAACATCTGGCTTCCTGTAACTTGAACACATTATTACATGTTCTTCACTCTGGGATGATCAAGAACAGATCATGCTCCTCTCTTTGACAATCTTTCAAGTATTTGAAAAGTGCTATCCTACCTCTGCTCAGTCTTGTTTTGCCAAGAATAAACATGCCCAGTTCTTTTAGTTTTTCCTCATAGGGCTTGCTTTCCAATCTGTTGATCATTCTTGTTGCCCTCGTCTGAACTTGTTCTAGTTTGTTGGCATCCTTCTTAAAATGTGGTGCCCAGAACTGGACACAGTATTCAAGGTGAGGCCTAGCCAGTGCTGAATAGAGAGGGACTAGTACTTCATGGGATTTGGAGACTGTACTTCTGTTAATGCAGTCTAAAATAGTACTGTTGTGTGTGTGTTTTTTTTGCAGCCACATCACACTGTTGGCTCATATTTAGCTTGTGATCTACAACAATTCCAAGATCCTTCTCACTCACAATGTTACTGAGCCAAGTATCCTGCAGCTTGTAACTGTTCATTCATCTCACCACCCACCCACTCCCACCCCCAATGTAGAACTTTGCACTTATCCCTGTTAAATTTCATTCTATTATTTTCAGTCCAGCACTCAAGCCTATTGAGATCTTGTTGAATTTTGGTTCTGTCTTCCAGGGTATTAGCTTTTACACCCAATTTTATGTCATTCACAAATTTGATAAGCATCCCCTGCATCCCCATACCGAAGTCATTAATAAAAATGTTGAAGAGCACTGGGCACAGGACTGTGCCTTGTGGTACCCCACTTGTTACCTCATCTCAGTTTGAGAAGGAGTCATTGATTAACACTCTCTGAGTACGATTCTGTAACCATCCGTGTATCCACCTGATGGTAATTCTATCCAGTCCATACATAGTTAGCTTGCTAATCAGAATATCATGGGGCACTTTGTTAATGGGGGGAAGGTTTACCTCTTCCATCTCCAGTAGACTGTCACTCCGCCAGCTAATATTTTTCAAAGCCTATATTAAAATCACTGGATGCATTTAGAAGCCTGGCTGTAAAGGAAAGTGGTTTTTCAAGGGAAGGGTTGCAGTAGTTACTCCTTCTTTCCCCAGCAGTGACACTCCCCTGCTAAGAATGCTTTCTGTGCTGCAGTCAGTCACTGAGAATAATATTTGACGCTCCTTTGGACAGACTGACCCTGAATTTTCTTTTCCTGTTTGCTCTGCATCAATGCAGTGACATGTTAAAAATGTGCTTTCATGTAAGACGTTCTCTCCTCTATAAATGAATGCTAATTTTTCATCCTTTTATTAATTGTGCAAATCTTCCATGGTAGTCATTAGCTGAGAAATGTTGGAAGAACTTCAGTGGATGTTTATATAACTGTACAAAAAGCACGGTTGGAAGGGTGTGTGAGAAGACATTGTTCAAATCCTCCCCCGCCCCTGTGATCTTTGTACAGTTTTCCCTTTCACTTCAGCAGATCTTTGAATGCTAGCACAAACGGATAGATGGCACCCACTCTTAGCAACACGGAGGCAGTCTGTTTCACACAAACAAAAAGTGCACTCTTCTAATAAGGCTTAATTGTTATGTATTGTTCTCCATAATTGTTATGTATTCAAGTTCAGCAGAGGTCAAAGAATGCTTGATATTGAAGTCACATGAATTAGCAGCATGCATGCTATTTTGGAATTCCTTTCCACTCCTGGAAGAATAGCATCTGGTCCTGGCGATTCGCTCCTATTTTGGCTGAGAGTGTGTGGCATCTTCTCTGTTTGTCACATTGCGTTGGACAGCAGGAGCAACCCCTGAAGGCTTTCTGAGGACAAACGAAAGCGAAGCTGCAGAGGCTTCAAGAACTCAGTGCCCTCCTTTCAAATAAGAAGTGTCAGATGTTTGAAAATAATGACTCGTAACACCCTCTGTTAGAGACATCTGCAGCTTGTCTGGAGTTTGGGTTCCTTGTCTCTCACTCAGTTAATGTGGAAACAGCTGAAGTTGGGATGAAGAGCAAGTTTAGCTCAGGCTCTGAGCAGATTAGCCTGGATCTCAGCAATGCCTCCCCTTACCCCAGAATCATTCAAGGTGCATAAAAAGGAATACAAAAGGATCATCATTTCTGTAGAGACAGGCCTTCTAAGAAGTTGGCCACATTTTCCCATCGCATCACTTGTCAACACAACACTCTGTGCCAGTTATTAGCAATGAGCTGGGTAGGTATGTGCCCTCCTTCACACGAGGACAGTCTTCTGTTAGAAAGTAGCTTCTGTTTAAAAGGCTGTCCATCCAAACCTGAGAAAGAGCCCTGCGGAGCACTGTTTGAACTGATTTGATTCTATCTGCATGATTTTCATCATTTTAATCTCTGTTTGTTTTTATCTACTGCTAACCACCAAGAATAGTGCATTGCCCTAATGGGGTGGTATATAAATTGATCAAGCAAGCAAGCAAAAAAAGCAAGCCTCTGCTCACGACCTGAATTTGATCCTGACAGATTCAGGTAGCCAGCTCAAAGTCGACTCAGCCTTCCAGCCTTGAGAGGTCAGTAAAACAAATTCCCAGCTCGTTGAGGCGAGGCAGTTGTGTGTTTGTTTTTTGCATAATTATGTTGTAAACTCTGTTACCCTTGTCAAAGATAATGATATATGAAATTGTCAATGTTATATAAAAAAAGTGTTGCCAGAAAATGCTGTATATATTCCTAAAATTGTTTTTTTTAATCCTTCAATTCAAATAGATTATGGTGCCTCTTCTCTAAAGCTTGAATGCAATAGTGTTCTGTAAAAAATGTTGTCAAATTTCCCAGGATTTTCTGTTATACTATGTAGGCTTCTGTCACAATGGAAGAGAAACATATGTGTATGTACATTGCACAGGCATGCAGGAAATGCACAGGTGGGTTGCAGCAGTGCCTCACATGTGCACATTTTAATCAAAAAACACTGTTGATGAATTGTAAATGCCCATGTACAGAAAGGAGCCAGAGAATGGGGCCACTCACCATCAGACCAATATTTTTATAACAATATGGCAGCTGTGAAGGTAAAACAATGCCTAATTCTACAGTAGCAATCACATGGGGAGAAAACCTGTGACTCCAAAGGAATATGAGGCAGTAAGGGACAGTGAAATGCTAAGATGGTCGTAATGTTTTCATGGATGTGTCAACCTCTAGGCACTTCCTAACCTTCTGGTTCTTCTTGGCATGTGGAATTCCTTGGCCACCGAGCTGCTCAGTGTTCCCCTGTTGCACCCTTCAAAACACATACAAGATTAGGATTAGGCATCCTTCAGTCTCGAGAGACTGTGGTAACGTGCTCTGTATGGAGGACTTGGAATAGCGTCTAGTGTGGTTGAGAAGGCCAATTCGAGAGTGACAATCCCTTCCACACTGAAGACAAATACAATCTGTCCCCTGTCCAGCTCCCTGGTTTTGCTGGTTTCGGGACTGCCTCTTTGCCTCGGCCTGCTGGACAAGTGTCTCTTCAAAATGGGAGAGGCCATGATGCACCGCCTCCAGGCTGAACACTCAGATGTCAAGTTTTCCCATCTGTTGAGGTCCATTTCCAAGGCCTTCAGATCCCGCTTGCAGATATCCTTGTATTGCAGCTGTGGTCTCCCTCTGGGGCGATTTCCCTGCACTAATTCTCCATACAGGAGATCTTTTGGAATCCGACCATCAGCCATTCTCACGACATGCCCAAGCCAACGTAGACATCGCTGTTTCAGTAATGTATACATGCTAAAAATTCCAGCTTGTTCTAGGACTACTCTATTTGGAACTTTATCCTGCCAGGTGATACCAAAAATGCGTCGGAGACAACGCATATGGAATGTGTTCAGCTTCCTCTCCTGCCATGCACAAAGGGTCCAGGACTCACTGCAGTACAGGAGTGTGCTCAGGACACAGGCTCTATAGACCTGGATCTTGGTATATGCCGTCAGCTTCTTATTAAGCCATACTCTATTTGTGAGTCTAGAGAACATGGTAGCTGCTTTGCCAATGCGTTTATCCAGCTCAACATCTATGGAGAGAGTGTCAGAGATCGTTGAGCCCAGGTACACAAAGTAATGAACAACCTCTAATTCTTGTGTGGAGATGGTAATAGAGGGAGGTGAGTCCACATCCTGACCCATGACTTGTGTTTTCTTCAGGCTGATTTTTAATCCAAAGTCTTGGCAGGCCTTGCTAAAATGATTCATGAGTTGTTGGAGGTCTTCAGCAGAGTGGGCAACAACAGCTGCATCATCGGTGAAGAGGAAGTCCCGCATGCATTTCAGTTGGACTTTGGTCTTCGCTCTCAATCTAGAGAGATTAAAGAGCTTTCCATCTGATCTAGTCCAGAGATAGACACCCTCTGTTGCAGTTCCAAAGGCATGCTTCAGCATGACAGCAAAAAAGATCCCAAACAGGGTCGGCGCGAGGACACAGCCCTGTTTCACTCCGCTTCAGATGTCAAAGGGATCTGATGTTGAGCCATCAAAATTACAGTGCCCTTCATTTCCTCATGAAAGGACCTGATGATGTTAAGGAGTCGAGGTGGAGATCCAATCTTGGGAAGGATTTTAAAAAGGCTGTCCCTGCTAACCAAATCAAAGGCCTTTGTGAGATCTATGAAGGCCACAAAGCCTGGCTGTTGTTGTTCCCTACATTTCTCCTGCAGCTGTCTGAGGGAGAATACCATGTCAGTGGTGGATCTATTAGCTCGAAATCCACACTGTGATTCTGGCTAGACTCTGTCTGCAAGCACCTGGAGTCTCTTCAGTACAACACGGGCAAGCAGCTTCGCTGCAACGCTGAGAAGAGAGATGCCACAGTAGTTATTGCAGTCGCCCCTGTCTCCTTTGTTCTTATACAATGTGACGATGTTTGCATCCTTCATGTCCTGTGGTATTCCACCTTCCCTCCAGCAAAGACAAAAGATTTCATACAGCTCGGTGGTGATGATCTCTTTACAGCACTTCAGCAGGGATGTTATCCTTTCCAGGTGCCTTGCCGGAGGCGAGGGAATCCAGGGCTGCTTTTATTTCTGCTAAAGTTGGTTCGCTGTCCAACTCTTCCAAGACAGGCAGGCACTCGATGTTATTTAGTGCCTCTTCGGTTACTACATTCTCTCTGGAATATAGCTCAGAATAGTGCTGCACTCAGTGTTCCATCTGCTGTGCTCGGTCCTGGATGATCACGCCTGTAGCAGACTTCAAGGGAGCAGATTTCTTTTGTATTGGACCTAAAGCCTGCTTGATACTGTCATACATTCCCTTGATGTTACCTGTGTCCGCTGCTATCTGTATCTGAGAGCAGAGCTGAAGCCAATAATCGTTGGAACATCTCCTGGCAGCCTGTTGGACTTTGCTATGAGCAAGTCGAAGAGCCTGCAAGTTGTACTCACTAGGACAGGCTTTGTATGCTGCTAGAGCTCTCCTCTTATCCTCGATGGATGGCATCAACTCCTCCGAATGGGCTTCGAACCAGTCTGCCGTCTTTTTGGTCTTCTTGCCAAATGTGGACAAGGCGGTGTTATAAACAGCGTTCTTGAAATGTTCCCATCGTTCAGGTGCATTTGCTTCAGCCGGGCCTGGAAGGGTTTCCTCAAGCACTTGGGCAAATTCCTCCACTTTTCTTTGATCGTGAGTCTTGCTGATGTCAATACGTGGTCTTCCTTCCTTTTTCATGTGATACACTCTCTTTGTTCGCAGTTTTACTCTACTACACACCAGGGAGTGATCAGTATCGCAATCAGCACTCTGGTTACTGCGTGTGATCGTAATACTAGGAAGGCTAGAACATCTAGTGAGGATCAAATCAAGCTGATGCCAATGCTTGGATCTTGGATGTGTGCAGGAAACTCTGTGTTGAAGCTTCGTGTTAAAGAACGTGTTGCTGACACAGAGACCATAATAACAGCAAAACTCCAGCAAGCGTTGGCCATTTTCGTTCATCTTCCCAATGCCAAAACGGCCTAGACAAGTGGGCCAAGAATTGTGATCAGCACCAACTCTAGCATTAAAGTCTCCAAGAATGAACAGTGGCTCTCTCTCAGGGACTTTTTTGATAGTAGCTGCCAGATCATCATAGAATTTGTCTTTGACTTCTGTTGTGGACAACAGTGTTGGTGCATATGCACTAATGAGGGTGACCGGTCCTGCTGATGAGTGGAGCTGCAGAGACAGGATTCTTTCACTCCCCGCAGTAGGTGGAACAATGGATCTCAGCAGAGTATTTCTGACTTCAAAGCCAACACCATGTTCCCTGGTCTCATTCAATGGTTTTCCCTGCCAGAAGAATGAGAAGTTTTTTTCTTTGACAGATCCCATGTCTAGCAATCTCGTCTCTTGCAGGGCAACAATGTCCATCTGCAGTTTACTCAGTTCCATGTCGATGACAGCTGTCTTGCGCACGTCGTCTATTTCCTGCAGGTCGTCAGAAAAGCCAGGGGTCATTGTCTGAACATTCCAGGTGCCCAACTTTAGGGCAGAAGTTTTCTTATGATTGTTGCATGGTGCAGGGTTATCGATCTGCTTGTCGGCTTTCACCCTAAACCCCACGCACCCCGTGAGGTTAACAGACAGTGGCGGGGTAGCACCTTACTGGCTGGGGACTGCCCAGCTTAAGGTGGGAGGTAGCTACCTAGTGAGGTGCAATGACCTCTCCCACCATCGGAAGTCGCCCCTGGCATCATGCTCTACGCCAATCGAGCAAAGACTTATAACTGGTAACTGCTACTTCCTGTGTTGTTTCGACACTGTATGCGAAGCTGTAGTGTCTTCTCCAGAGCACGAAGCCTGGGTAAAATAATATGGAGGATAGGCTGTTACCCAGATGGCAAATCCCCCCTCTCCACGTCGCTGAAATAGTCCAATGGAAAGGCAAGAGCCAGTACAGCTGGTTCCAGCGACGTTGCAGGAGTTGGCAGAATGACACGAACTGCCTCCGGGACTCCGGCTCTGGATTTTGCCTCGAGGTTAACTCCTGAAGCCTTTTCCATCGGTGGATATAGCCACAAGGCAGTGGAGGTTTGAAATCGGAGTTTTCCTTCTCCTACATACAAGAGGGCTGTGCTGTATCCAAGGGATGGACATAACCCATACTACATTTTTTAGCTATTCCAGAAGCAATTGAAAGCTAGTGAAAAATGATCAATTTCTCTTAAATTTTTTTCTCTAGAGACCTCTTGAAGTAGTTGTTTTACTTCGCACCTGCTTCTGTTTTAACTGATAAGCAGATCATTTCTGACCTGAAATATTTATGTATGGATATTACATAAGTTACAACATAATATGCAAATGACTGTCCTTCACCTACTTGGAAAGCTTCTTTAGAGCAGTGTGTGTTATAAAAAAGATTGCCATTCAACATAGCCTATAACCATCCTATCACATCCTATCAGTTCCTACTGTTCCTACCCAGCTACAATCAGGGCTAGCCCTCTTATTAGGCAGGGTGAGGACAATGCCTTGGACTGCAGAGCAGGAAGGGAGGCAGAAGAAGTGGCGATCCTTCAGCTGTTCCTCCCAAACCTTCTGCTCATTTCCCTTTCTTAGAGAACAAAACAATGCACATCCTGTGCCTGCCCCCTAATTAGCCTGTTGCCTTTGACTGTCTCATTGCCAGTGTTGACATAAGATTCACTTCCCAGCCTGGTTGGCTTCTGAGCATGAAATGGAGGGTGTAAGCCATTCTGTCCTTTCCTTTAGACAACAAAATAATCTGGGCTGTCCATCATCACAGCCTTTCTAGTCTCACCTTCCATTTCTTGGATTGCCCTCGGACTTATACAACATCTGGCCTTGAGCTCATACAAAATGAGATGTACAGTATATGTTATGAGCTCATTCCACACAGACCTACCTGTCTTACCACCATGCAAGACCTCAGAATTGATCATCCTGTGTTTGTGGACAGCAAGGCTTGTATTCGTAACTTGGGAGTTTCATCATGAAAGGAGTACCAGAAGTGTTTAGTTTTTGTAACAAATAAGAATGTGGTGGCCAGAAGATTTGGGAGCAATGCTGGGTGGGAAAAAAGGCTTTGTGACTTTCCTTTTTCTAATCACTGAGCCACACCATCAAGATTCTAGTGCCCCCTTGAGACTGTAAAATGCAGGCCTGGATTAAAACATTCTGTTGCCTGAGGCAAAAGACAAAATGGCTCTGAGACCTTAACTTTGAAAAATCTGGCTTTAAATTTCCATGACCTAGTATCGTGTTGGGGGCAAATGTGTTGTAGAACAGGTTGTTCCGTGTGTGGTTCCTCCATCCTAGCAACTCATACAAGGGCAAATCTTTTACACAAGTGGAAAACCCTGTTGTCATCAATGGATCCATTTCTGGCTTTTGTGACAAGCTGGATCACTGGGGCGAATGCTCCACCCATGGAACCCTTTTCTTTCCAGCAGGATGGTAGTCTATGTACTTGTCCATGGTGGCTGTACTGAATTAGGATTACCATTTATCTTCCTTCCTTCCTTCCTTCCTTCCTTCCTTCCTTCCTTCCTTCCTTCCTTCCTTCCTTCCTTCCTTCCTTCCTTCCTTCCTTCCTTCCTTCCTTCCTTCCTTCAGTTGGACAGGCTCTTTGTTCTTTTGGGCTAGGTTCCTGATATACTAGAGCAGACAGACACAGTGTGATCTGGTCCATGCTGGGAACAGCTGTACTGCTTAAATTTGAACAATGATGTTGGTCATACTGATTGGGGATTGTGGGATTTGTTGTTCAACACATTTGAAGGCCATAAGTTCTCTACTGTGAAACTGTGTGCATTCATCTGTGCCACTGTGACCCCAAATTGTCATCTTCATATTTAAGAAATGGTTTAAAAATGATCTGCACTGGACAACTGAAAAGGAATTGTTAACGGCAAGCTTGTGAGCCCACAGGTGCAATCAATTCTTTTAACAGATCAAGATTTTAAGACACAACAGTAAAAAACCAGCTGTTTAAATGATTTTGGTTTCTGCCAACTGTGAAGAGCTTTTGTATTTCTGTATAAGTTGGCGGATAAGTTGCTTTGCGAGGGAATGGAAGGCTTTAGGCAATTAGCAGAAAGATTTTCGTATTCTAATTTTTGAAAGGACAATTTCAAGATTGTGATAAATCTTTTTTTATATTAAAAACAAAACAAAATCCTTTATTTGGATCAAATTAAATTTAATATATTTTCTACATACGATCATGATCATCATCTTGTTGTTGTTGTTGTTATTGTTGTTGCTGTTAACAGACAGCAGGAAATGGAATCCAGATGTAGCCAGAATGTATTGCTGTGTGTATCCAACAATCTGTGTGAGATGTTGACCGAAGAAGGACAGGGTTGTAAAGAACAAGAATTTTTCCTTCCTTGCAGTAAATGTAGTCATTTATATTTATTTTTTCCATTTTTTATTTTAAAAAATACTGCATCTAGCTTATTATTTGCTAACTTACTGAACTCTGATTCCTGCTGAAGATTGAATTGGTGGAGAAATGGGAGTTATGCATTCTTATGGTCATTACTATCAAATGTTTAATTCATACAGTAATGCAAAAGAATGCTCATTATGCAAAAGTGAACCAGCCCTATCAAATTATCTATTGCAAATAATCATGGATTGTAATGGGTTAAATTTCTCTTCAACATGGTACTTCATGTTGGAGAAGTACTTCAGGAGGGAGAAGTTCAAAGTGTTACCCAGCAGAAATGAGCAGGAAACTTCAAAACACAACAGCAGGGCTGGCTTACCATACTTTGAAATACATAAAGTCATGTGAATTGCCATTTAAAGAACATACTCATAAGACAGCGGTTCCCAACTTTGGGTTCCCAGATGTTCTTGGACTGCAACTCCCAGAAATCCTGGTCAGCAAGTGGTGAAGGCTTCTGTAAGTTTTAGTCCAAGAACAGCTGAGGACCCAAGACTGGAAACCAGTGCCATAAGACCATTAAGTTCAGAGACTCTACATTCCTAATTGCACCACTGCATTCCAAGGAAACTCTTTCAGGGTGGGGCCAACTTTAGGTGAACATAGATAACAATTTGTCATATGCAATGTGGAGTGATGTACTTATAGTTGTTTTCTAATCAGGTTGTCTGTGGATTATTTCTTATACTGTACCGCCTTTTTCAGAGATTGGAAGTAACTGGTTACAAATAACAATGGATTTGTAATTAATTCCCTTGTGCAGCAACTAAGGCATGCTTAAGGGCTCTTCCAGACAGAACATGTGTTCTCTCAAATATACCTAATTGCTTCCTGGTGTAAGGCTCGCGTGGTAGCTCCAGTGACAAAATTTGTGATTTCGTTTACTTTTTTGTCTCCCCCTAAAGGTTTCACATTTTTTTTCTCCAGAGGGCCAGAGTACAGTGCTATGACACTTTCCCTTTAAGTTTGATTTCTGCACTTAGGGCTTCCTGGTTGAAAGCTTTCAATTTCCATTCAGTTAGTGTAGAATGATTTCCCACCCCCCTCTAGAATAGAAACTCCAGTGGAAAAAATGAATTTCCTGCACATTTATTAAATATTTGAAGGATTTCCGACAGACAAGTGATTTCCTGGGAAGTGGCTCCTGTTGGTGAAGTTTGGATATGAATCCTGGGAATCTTGTGGCCCCTTCACAATAGCCAGAGGTGGCAGAACCCTAAGTTACACCCAATATTGTGCCAGAACAAGGGAAAAACCTCCTGCCTGTTGTGGTGTGAGCGTAAAAGTTGTAGATATAGAGTTGGGATTTAATGATCTTATGGAAGAAGGCTTGTTGGGAAGAAGAACTGGGCCCTGGAATAACAGCTGCCTAGCAGAGCCTGTTTGTAGTGCCTTCTCTTTCTTCTGCAGGTATATCCAGCATGATATTGCTGTAATTTAACATGTGCATGAAACTGAGAGAAGGTGTCTGAGGTTATGGCGCCACCAGTATGCGGATGACACTCAGCTCTATTTCAACCTTCTGTTTAACTTAAAGAAAGCAATTTCAGCTCAGAATAAGTATCTGGTGTCACTGATGGATTGCATGAGAATTATCAGATGGAAGCTTAAAAGACAGAAATGCTCTCAATCAGTTGAAAGGCAAGTCAGGCAAACCCAGTCCTAGGTTTGCAGCTTGGCTAGACATATTGATTCAGCCTTGAGCCTAGAAGTTCAGTCTTCAGCAAGTCCAAGATGCTGCACCCACTGGCTGCTATTGCCAAGCGGAATTCAAAGTCCTGGTTTTTGGCCTATACATGCCTAACTGCACTTTCCTATATGCACTCCTCAGGTTTTAAGATATTTGGGAGAACCCTTTCTTTTATTCCCGTCCCCTCACAATTGGCAACTGGTGAGGAAACAGAGGACAGGGCCTTCTTTGTGGCTGCTCCCATGCTATGGAACTCCATCCCAAGGGAGGCCAGGCTGTGCCCTCATTGTCCTTCTGCTCACAGGCAAACTGCTTTCTGTTCAGCAGAGTTGACCCGAGTCCTCTCACCACGGTCTCTGCCCATTTCTCCCAACCTCAGGACTGCCTTTTGCTTTTTCCTCCTTTCCACCTTGCTGCAGTCCCCCTGCTACCCGGTCGTTCCTTCCTACCTCTCAGCATATGCTCCCTCAATTTCTTATCTGTTCACCCTCATAAAGAAACTTACAGCTTTATTCCATGTCTCAGAGACTTTGAGATTGTACCTTCCTTCCTGTTGCTTCCTTTGATAGCCGCCTTTCCTCTATCCTCCATTTTCTGATCCCCCATAATAGATTGATGGAGATGTTAATCCACACTATGCATATTAAAGAAAAGAGCCATGAACTGGAAGGAAATGTGTTTTGTTTACTTTGGCCAAGAAGCATTCCAACTGATCATGTTTCCTTTTCCAAGGGAAGGAGTGAGCCTGGGGCACGCTCACTCTTCTCCATGCTTTGCTCTGTATCAAAAAAACAAATAACCAATTTCCACATCTCTAGAACATGATGGTGGTGGTGGTGGCTGCAGTGAAGGGAAAAGGAAGAAGCAAGGAACTGGGCTGTTTCTTTAGGAGGAAGAGGGCAGGGAAACAGTGGCAAGGCAGGCAGCCGTGGTGGCCACTGCTACTGGGGTAAGATGAAGCAAACAAGGGAGATGGCAGATGTAACAAAAAAGAAGAAAGGGGATAATAGCCACAACCATTTTGGACACGCAAGAGGGAAGTGATGTGGCACTGCCCTTTGCCATTTCTACTACCCTGTTGCCTCACTCAGTTGAATGCAGAGTTGAGTGGTGCCATGCAGGTCAGCTTTTGGCAGCTTCCTGGCAGCTTGGGAAAGGGTTTTAATGGAGGATTATGCACTTATGATTGTTTTAAATAGTTTTAATTTTCTTAAATTAAGTGGTTGTCTAAATATGATAATATACTCAATTGCTTTTAAAATATTGTTATTTCTGCTTCCTTTGTCTTTTCATTTTTTTAAAGCCCCATTATTGGGAGAAAGGTGAGTTATAAATGACATGAATGAAAGTATGAAAATGAATTCATGGGTTTGTGTGCCATGCTAAAAATGTGTATCAGTTAAGTCAGAATGAGGCGTTCTACTCCTTCTGCTGGGTGAGGCCCTGGAAATCTGGTCCAAAGTCTTATAAAGAAAAACACCAGGGTTTAAACCTGACTTCCCAGGTGCAACTTCACAATGGTTTCATTCACATTTTTCTTGCTGTGTAATTGCACCTTGAATTACTGTGATGCTAGTATCCCATACATGATGCTGCTTTGCTGCTAGCAAGCAATCCAAATCATGTGTGAATCCATCTGATGCTACTGTCCCAAAGAGACAGATTGATTTCTCTGTTGTGTCCTGTTTTTGCCTTGTAGAGGAAATAAGTTCCCCATTCTGTTTCAGAGTTTACTGTGAAGAGGACTGGTTTCTATTGAAAAAGGGCACAAAGGCACACAATAAGCAGTCTCAACAAGTTGGGGAATGACAGGCAGATGGATAGCCCCAGGCATGTTTTTTCTTTTGTCCTTTCCAGATCTACATGAAGATTGCCATTCTGCCTTTTTATTTGCTCCTTCTATGAGTGAACTTAGGGGATGGGTGTAACTGGAAATTGAGCCAATGCTGTGGCAGTGGGGAAAAAAGAGGAAGTTACCAGCATATTCAAAAGAATCATGAGGTTTGCAGAAGTACTGCTTCCCCTGCAAAGATGTTAACAAAAAGGAGGAGAAATTTAACACACCATCTTTCTCCAAACAGCCCGGTGACGACTGTACTCATGGAGTAGGCATGGAATGTTGAAAGTAAGTTGGCAAGGAAAAACAGAGAAAAGGAGATTTAGGCCCAAATTGATGGTAGGGATAACATGTTGTTAGAAGTGGAGCTCCCTTAATCATTTTTAAATGATTTTAAAAATCTGATTGTTCCAGCATGACATTGTCTCATCCCACGTTGTGCAAATTGGCTAAGTTTTCCTTTGTGATTGCAATGGTCATTAAGAAGGAAACAGGGACTCCGTTTGTGAGTCTGAAGGAAGTATGTGCCTGGAGGGAAAATATTACAACAACAGGAAACATGCATTCCTCTTAAGGTGTGATTTAGCCCTGGGTAGAGTGTCATACAGGAGGGCATGGCTAAGCCAAAACCTGGACAGAAATGCTTCTGTGAGAAAATAAGGCTGAAACACTTGGTTTCATTAGTATTTCTTTAAGGCGCTACTTCTGCAGTTCTTTAAAGTGTAAGTGCAAACACCTGGTAATACAATGTAGGTATAAAAACTTTCAATTACAAGAGATACTGGTAACAGGGTTTGTTGTTGTTTTTATTCTCTCAGCTTTGGGAGAAGCATTTTAAGGTCAAATCTCTTCATTTCATGAATTAGTAAAGTCAGAATTAATTCAAAATTTCAAAAAGACTCTGTAAAGGGAAACAAATCAAAGCCAGGCACTGAGTGACAGTGAGGATGTGTTTATGTAAAATAAACACCTCGGGCTTCAGTATTAAAGCTGAGGAACGGAATCTTGCTTCCTTTGATCACAATGCACAGAAGGGTTACCAGATCAAAATTTCAAAAATATGGAGCCACCTTCGAGCAGAGGTGTCTGTTCTGCACAGCTGGATTCTGAATAATGGAATCCATTATGGGCTAGCAGTACTGAGGATTCCAAGAGGGACTTTAAAAGAGGGTTTCCAAACATTGTCACAAGCATGCCTGGAGCCAGAATTTCTTTGGGGAAGAGGAAGTCCTACTGGAGGTGATAGGGAAGGAGTACAATAATGGGGAATCATTATAGAAGAACTGGAATACAAACAACAAGCTGTTAAATATGTTTAAAGCCATTTTAAGTGCATTTCCTCCCTTCAATTGCATAGAATGCAATTTGCAAGATTTTGCTTTCATCTCTTTCAAATTAAAGTGCTAGGGAATGATGTTTAAAAATGACATTTAAAAATGTAGGGACCAGTAGAGAATATTCTGAGGTCTTCTGAGACATGACTGAGGTCTTCATTGTGCACCAGTTGGGTGGTTTGAAGCATGATTAGGAATCCAAGCAGGGGTTCATTATTTCTTGGCAATTTGCTGGTGTGAGTTATACCATTTCCCTTCCATAGACACGACTGGGCAACAGGATTTCAGCCACTGACAATTTGTAGCCATTTTCTTTATTTAGCATGTGGGAAACTGAGGGGACTCAACACGATAAGGAGAGGAAAAGATTGATAGTAGAGTGTGGGCCCAGTATCCTAGCTGGCTTGACCAACTGCCAGGGGGAACACTTCTCTTATAACTATGGAACAAGATTAAATGGTAGACAATACTGACAATTGTGTTTTTATGATACTCGTTGTACTAACAATGAACATTCCTGCTGATTAGAAAAGTCTACCTATGCACAAAGCTGGCAGCTATGTATATATTCTACTGAGGGCAACACCAAAAATTCTAGGCTGTGGCAGGAAATTGTGACAGAAAGGCAGTTTTGATGAAATGGCCAGGGGAAAATGCTACCTCTATACAAATTCAATGTACATGTCTATAGTTTCAAAATGTTACTTTGCTCAGCCACAACTACCAGGATTTGCCAGCTGGCAAAATCCTAGCCTGTGCTGGGTAGATATTCTGGGAGCCATAGTCCAAGGAATATAACATTCAGACTCTGATATAACTATAAAGATCTATATGTGAATGTTGCAGTGGGTTTTCTCCCTACGTCTCTGACACTTTTATGTTTCTGCTTCAATCACTGAGAGTGATATAATTGCTCCAGTTGGGCAGAGCGATTCAGTGAAGGCCAGCTAGAAGGAAGTAAAGGTTAGTTCATAGATTTTTTTCACTGCCCACTAGCAGGAGGAGGAGTGGGCTCAGAGAAACATAGGAAACTGCTTCATACTAAGTCTACCCATTGGTCCATCTAACCCAGTATTGCCAACAGTGACAAGCAACTGCTTCCCAGGGTTGCAGGTAGGATTCTTGAAACTGCAAGCCTCTGCACACAAAGCACTTGCACATTTGACTGCTCAGCTATGGACGCTTCCAATGTCTACAGTTGTGGAAGTCATCTAATGTATGTGGAAGGTTGCAGCATCTTCGGCTGAAGCTGGAACATATAGTTGTCTGAAACCTGCAGAGACAGTGCAAGTCAAGCAAGACCAGAAGTGTGGCCTCCAGGTGGTGCTGGACTTCATCTCCTGTTGGCCCCAAACAGCATGGCCAAAGGAGCAGGATGAGGGGAGCTGCAATCCAGCAAAACTGGAAGGAGACCCTCGGTGTAGACAAAGCGCAGCTAAATGGACCTGTGATCTGGTCTGGCTAAAAGGGAGGTTCCTGTGTTGCAGTTCTTCTGTGGCAGAAGGTTTTATTTCAGAACTAGAGGGCAGGCAGAGCACTACCTATTTACCTTCTGTAAGCTTAACAGATATTGAAATGTTGAGGGTGTGGCTGAGAGAGGAATATGGTCTGAAAGCAAAAGCAAAGCAAAGTATGCTGCTTATATACCACCCCATGGCACTTAATGCACTCTCTGGGCAGTTTTGCAATTTAATTATGCAAACTACACATTGCCGTCCCCCGTAAGCTGGATACTCAATTTACTGACCTCGGAAGGATGGAAGACTGAGTGAACCTTGACCTGACTACCTGGTATCAATGTTCCCTTTAATTTTCAGTCCCACTGGGCAGGGCTCAGCCCCTTGCAACTCCACCCCCCCCCCCCCCATGCAAGGTTGTGTCATGACTGGAACCCAAGGGACTGAAAATGATTGCTGTAGGTGCACGGATGAGGAGGAGTCCTGCACGGGGGGGGGGGGGGGGCGCAGAGATGCATATGCACACACAGGCACACACCTTAGAGGGAACCTTGCCTGGGATTGAACCTGGGTTGTGAGCAGAGTTTTGGCTGCAGTACTGCAGTTTAACCATTGCTCCATGAGACTCCTCTAAGTGCTTTTGCTGTGGTTTATACTCAACAGTTTCGTAAAAACAGGTTGATGTATGAAATAATATCCACCCAAAGCCCTGAAATGAGCAGTTCAGTGCTGATCATTCTGATATTGCAGGTTTTCCTTTTTTTAATGGGCCAAAATTTGAGATTGGATTCTAGAAATATAATAAAGAAAATGAAGTCCATTATACTACTTTCAAATAAATGGAAGTGAAATTGCTTGGGCATTTATTCAGATGCTGGCTACTAGCCACAAGCAGTAATTTATTTAATGGAGTACTTATGGATATTAATTCACAAGTGAATGCATTTTACCTGATACAAATAAAATCATAAGGAAACTGAAAGATAAAAGCCAGTCACCAAAGATGGGGGAGGGAATCATCAACCTGGGAGTCTATAAATTAGCTGCAAAAATCTAAAGAATGTACTTTTTTTCAAGATAAATTTAGATCTTCTCAAGTGATGCTTTTGGTGTGGGAGTTGCTGTAAAATTGCTGACCTCATTCTGGAGTCCTTACACAGGTAAACTGGGATAGAACTGGTTGGCACAGGAGGAGGTGAACTCTTCACATCAGTGACACAGGAAAAGCACTATAATAATACCCATGCCCTGCTGCTCATAACATGAGATGTGGGCATGTAGATCAAGGGACTCATTCAATTCTCCTTCTCCTTCTTCTTCTTTAAACACTCTAGTTTATGAATATGGAATATTGTACTTCTCTATCCATGATTCGAAACACCAAGAAATGGCCCTATATTACTGCATAATATTGTGCCCATGTTGCCAGCAGGGACAAGGATGCCAAGCTTTACACAACACCAATGCCAGCAGCCAAGATGGTCTACAGGATACCCTCTTGTGCTCATTACCATTCACAAAGCGACACCAAACAAGGGAAAATCCCAGAAGCTGGCTCCTTTTTTAATCAGTTAACCATTTCTCACCCAAACAGAAAACAATTGTCAGACTGTTTTTCAAGAAATGTGAATGGTAAATTCATAAAGTGGAGGGTTTTTTTTGAAGAACTGAATTTCCTAGATTTTTAAAACAGAAGTTTACATATACATACACTACACACACATGTCAACAAAAACTTCCTTCATGTAGGGAGGAACATATTCATATTCAATGCTAGAGGATTCCAGGGGATGAGCACATTATCTGTACTGTGGTTGCTGGCAAAGAACAGAAGGAAGAACAACTGGGATGTGGCTGTAGTCCCTCTGTATCAAAATATTTTGAAGGGCTGTTATTGGACTTAGCAAAAGTGTTAGTAAGTGCAACACATACAATGGAGAAGCATACACACCCTTTAACCTTTCAGGTAAACTAATGTTGCCATGCCCGCTTCGCAGAATGCAGACTAGAAATCTATGTTCCAATTCCCTAACCCTTTCCTTGGGATAGGCAACCAGAGGAAGAAAAGCTATATTAGGCCAGAAGTTGTACGAACACATTGTGTACATGTTTTCCAAAAGATCTCACCTCGTCTTTTGAAATAAAAAGAAGGGAGAGTTGGGAGTTAGCAAAGATCGCAACTGGAAACCAAGGTCAAAATCATCCTTACTGTGTGGAGACAGTGAAGTACGGCAGGGACAAAGTTCAGCTCATTTGGAATGTGGTGTTGGAGGAGAAATGGCCAGAAAGGCAGAAAGATGGGTGCTCAGCTGAGTCACACATGAACTCTCACTACAGCTGAAATGAGTATGCCAAGACTATCCCACTATGCACATATAATGAAATACAGAACTGACCAGAAAATACGATATTGCTGGGGAAAGGGAAGAGAGGAAGACCTAACATGAGATGGGTTGACTGAACAAAGTAATCCATGAATGTGAGTTGCAAGACCTGAGCAGAACTTATTGGAAAAGACAATATTGCTAGGAAGGGGGGGTGGCAGTAAGACGAGAGAACAACCTGACTTAAGATGTTGTTGGTTTGCAAGATCTGAGCACAACTGTTGATGAGAGGATATTTTGGAGATCATTAATTCATATAGTCACCACACATCAGAAATGACTTGATGGCACATAACATCTTTGGAGGGTTTTTCCCCTTAATTACCAGACAATGGTATAGTGAAATTGATCATGCTGGCAGACCTGATGGGAATTGTACTTCAAATCATCTGGAAGGTACTGTTCTGCCCCTCAACTACCTATTTCCTATTACTCTAAAGGCAGCATTGGTTACAGCTGGTTCTACTATTAGCATAGATGCTAATCTATGATGGTTGGACAGTGTCATCGAAGCGACCAACATGAATTTGACCAAACTCCGGGAGGCAGTGGAAGACAGGAGGGCCTGGCGTGCTCTGGTCCATGGGGTCACGAAGAGTCGGACACGACTAAACGACTAAACAACAACAACAACTATTAGCATTACTATGTAAACTCAAAAGGAGTTTTGCAGGGTAATCTTAGACACATCTGAAGTTTCATTGGGTAGAATATTGTTTACTCCTTTTGCTTGCACAGAGGGTT
Source organism: Intellagama lesueurii (assembly GCA_037013535.1). Taxonomy (NCBI): domain Eukaryota; kingdom Metazoa; phylum Chordata; class Lepidosauria; order Squamata; family Agamidae; genus Intellagama; species Intellagama lesueurii. The sequence continues at coordinate 187,841,503 of JBAJHW010000003.1, read as the reverse complement.
GGACAGTTGCTGAGCTCACATAGAAAAAGTATTATTGGATGCTGCCTTGTGCAAACTCAGTAATTATACAACTGCTCAAGCAGCATTAACACACACACAGACACACACAGACACACACAGACAGACAGAGCCAAATGCTGAAGAGGGCTGACTAGTCAAGGCAACTGTGTTCAAAGGGAAAATCCACAGGGGGAAAAGGAGAGTGAAGTGAACGAGAGCAACTTGAAGTTGTGCAGATGGTCTCCTAAGTGTTAAATTAGGCTACAGTGTTAAAGTCTGTGTCTGGGTAAATGGGCAAGAGAGAAGAGATCATTTTATCATCACCACGGCTAGTTTTCTGCAAATGGAGTGAAAAAGGCAAGCCGCATCTTGATGACTGTATCTTAGCAACAGGAAAGGGGATCAAATTAATTTTTAATAAGCAACAGCTTAAATTTTCAGAGTGCCAGAGAGTTCTTGAAGGCATAAGCTCAGTGGTTTTTTTTAACATTTTATATATATATAGGAGTCCAAGCCAAAAGGGAGCCCAAGGGTCATAAGGTGCAAATGGATATCCTGAACAGAAAAACCTACACCTGCATCTGGACAGGTGTCTCAACCTTTCCTTACTCCTCTCCAAGGTAGAAGACGCCATGCACTCTCCAGATAGCTAATTACATGGCTGATTTATTCTCATTTGTTCACAATACAGTACTGCGTTTTACAGTCTTCAGTCTTAAAGTATTCCATTGTGTTCTAGGCAAATATAGCAAACAATACCTTCTCAGTGTCCTCCATACTTTAAATGCCACCACATCTTCACTTGACTGATCCAAATATTCTGTTCTCTAAGGCAGCCTTTCCAAATGAGTGCTCCTGCCTCCCAAAGTTCAGGACTATGCTTCCATTATCTCCAATGATTTGCCATGATGGCTGGGAATGATAGATGTAATAGTCCAAAACAATCAGATGGTACTGCATTGCAAAAGCTGTTCTAAAAGACAGTATGCCATTTCAGCAATATTTAATATTTGATGTCTTTTTGAACTGCACTGCTTAAAGACTGCAGTTAGGGCAACCATGGCTAATAACCTGTTGCTTAAATGTGGAGGGGAAAGGAAACTGCAAGCTCTTTGACAAGCTCTTTGTTGCATGGCCAGTTGTGTGACTGACCTTGCAACTGGTGTGAGAACCGGCATGCAAAGGGGAGCCTGCCTGAACAGGGGTGGGTGGGGGGGGAAGCTACAGGATTTCCCTTTCAGTCTGTGTTCAGTCAATAGGATGCTAGCCCTTGTCTTTAAAATGTTTCCAGAAGTAAGATATTCTTTTCTATCTGTAAAGTTTTCAGATGAAGCATTATTATTATTTTTTTGTATTACAGCAGAGGCAGGCAGTCTGGACCTTGGAGGCTCATCCCTGTTTGATTAAAAAGAAAAGCCCCTTGGTGCCTTTCTAGAGAAGTGCTGGAGGCAATTTTGTTATGCTTTGGTTCCCCAATCAATCTACTTGGTCCACAAGTCACTTCCAGTTTTGAATCTTCTCCATCCTTTATGCAGCCTTTAATATTTAGTGCTAGAAATACCAAATCAGAAGCTTTCAGGGGTGCTGGTGCTGGTTGCAATTTACTTTCTGCATGCATTTTCACCTACATATAGCCCTTTTTGTTCCAGAAATTGCTTTTTTTTTCACAAAAAGGAAGTGATTAGGCAGTCACTTCCACTTTCTGAGAGTGTAATCTCAACAAATTTAATTTAAAGGGTAAATCTTATCTGTCAGATGTTTCTGGGAATGAGATTTACCATTTGAACAATATATTTGTGTGCCATCAAGTCAATTCCAACTTATAATGACCTTTTCCTGTGTTTTCTAGGTTTACTATTCCCTTCTTCTGGGAGCATCCTGGGGCTGTGCAGCTTGCCCATGGCTACACAGACAGGCTCTTGTTACAGGAGGCACCGTGGGAAACTGAACTCTCAACCTCTGGCTAGATACCTAAACCACTGAGCTATCCAGCTAGCCATTTTGAAGAATTTGGCTTTTTCAGGATGTGGAGGAATTGAGGGAGGGCAAAATACACACAGAGACCATGAGCCACTGAATACACATACATGGAACTAGATTTCTGCCAATGAAACTTACTTCTAGGTAAGCATGTATAACACCTTTTATAAGTAAGATTGTATGCAGATTTCCTCCATGTCTTTCTTCACAGGATTATCTCAATAGGTTATGCACTCAGCAAGAAGTGTTACTTTGGGAACATTACTATGTTATAACTCAGAAGTTAAATCTGCCTCCCTGGAAATGGACTTAAAATCCAATCTAAGGAATTTAGATACATATATATTTCTTAAGGTGCCAGTATAGTTTGTTCTAAGCAGAATAGAGTCCCCTCTGATATTTGCCAGTTGTTTAAATGAGTTCATTTTCTTAAGTTTCCCCAGAACTGCTAAGCAAATAATGAATGAAGGCTCTGCTGACAAGGCAGGTAGATTTATGCATCAATAATCCATCCAGTTCAGCATTCCTTGAAATGTAAATTTTAAACATGTCACACAAGTAACTTTTTCACAGAGGCACACAAGCTTTTTGCCAACTAGCTGAGTGAAGGTGGCCGTAGCTGAGCTGGGCCTTAAAGCAGCTTAATGAGATCCTTTTCAAATGGGCTTTTCAAAGATTTTGGCTGACTGGTTATGAAGATAGCTTTAATGCTTTTGTTGACTAACTGGTTTTTAATTTGCTTTCATTCTGTGTTTACTCCATTTCCGTGACATTTGTTAGCCATCTTCAGTACAAAAGTGGGGAAAATGTAATCAATGAATAATAATAAACTATTTGAGATCCCATGATCTCCTTGCTGCGCAGAGAATAATAAGCAAAACCTCTAAGGATGAGAATTAATGGAAGAATGAGATGAGGTTTAAGAAAAATGCTATAAACATGAAATGGAAAAGGTTTCTACTTCAAATGTCAGTGGGTGACAACTCCTTTGCACCACTTCTCCCACAAAAGAACTGTGTTGAACTTGGTAAAAACAGATTTAACTGATGAAGGAAGAGGATCACAACCCAATAAAAGTAAAGAGGTGGTATGGGGGCATCTAGCCAGCCTAAATGAATTCTAGTCTTATGGATGAGATTAAGTGCATCCTGGGACATTGGCCAGATGAAGTGAATTCTAAGGCACTAAAAGAAGGGAATGGAAAACCATTTCTGAGTACTTTATACCTAAAAATGCTGGAAAGGGCCACTATACATTGGAATCATTATGACACCATGTAATTATTATTATTTAAAGGAACTTGCAAATGTAGTCTCAAAGTCTCTGTCTACAGGTTTTGGAAGTTCCTATAGAACATGTGATTGACATGACCTCATCCTCAAAGAAGTAGAAAAAACAGGATCCAGGCAGCTACTACTGAGCCATCCATCCACATGACACTGTAAAAGATCTAGAACAGTGAATTAACCAATTAGCCTAAGAGTGCTTGGAAAAGAACACTGTTAATAAACTGCCATTACAGGTTTCTCAAGAACAACTTGTTAGGGGGCTCATTCAGATGGGCATTTGTCCTGCTATCTGGTGTGTGATAGGGGCAGATTGGTTCACTCTTTTTTCCAGCAACCACATGACAGAATTGCTAGATACAACCAATTTGATTGGTTCTTCTACTTTTTTGGCATGGGTCACTTTTCTTAGCCATTAACTGCTGCAATACGACCAGGACAAATCCTGTTGTAGGGTGCCATTTCTTGGCTCATTATGAAGGAACCTGGTAAGAAGAAGATCTCATGCTGCTTGAGGGTGACCTTACAATAATTTGGTTTCAACTTTTCCATTTTGTTGTAAGTCTCAGATGGACCAGATATTCTAAAGTATCTTTTTAATTATTTGCTTTATGTGGCTATAATAATGACATAAAAAAAAAGCCAAGAACATAAACAGTCCTGTATTTTATGTGCATAGCAGACAACCATACACACACATATATGGTCCATAAAGGAGACATCAGCAGAATGACACCTGTCCATTTATGTTCCTCAGCAACATGTCTATGGAAGTGTACTGCTTTTCACTATAGAGGTGTACTGTTAATATTATACGTATTAGATATTACAGACCCAGCTATTGCTGTTTTGATATTTTGTATTGCTTTAAAATACTTCTAAAAAGTAATTGGCTACAGTTATAATCCCAAAGTGCTCTAAACATTTAATTCCTGATATAATTACAGGTTTAAAAAGCAAGCATTTCTCTCGTCTAAATTTTAAATTATAGTTAGTTAAAACCTCTGAATGTTGCAAACTGCTAGCCTGTGGTGTAAACCACTTTCTCCTCCCACTCATCTCACTGTTGCCTCAGGACCCACAACAGATCATGAGGCAATGGCATGCACATATCAGAAGCAAGCAGTTGAAATGTGTAATGCTTCTCCTCCATCATTTTAAGAAGAGAGTCTCTTGCACCTCTAGAAGTAACTAAAAATCATGTTTAAGTTACCACGATGTGTGGTGTTACTGCTCACTAACTTACAATCATAATTATAGTTGTATTTCAATTATTGGGGAAAAGAAATTCATTACAAGTAACCAGTTATTTTGCAACTAGTCACTCCCAAGCTCTGGACAGGATCCAACACAGGTCATCTGTTGTTGGAATAGCAGAATCCAGTGGACGTGGGAGCAAACAATCTTCCCTTTCGGCCCATTTATCATAAAACCATGGTCTGGAGGTCTGGGAAACCTGACAGAGCTGTTTTTTGGGGCAGCTTGAAGAGCTGACTGAGAATAAGGAAGTGGAGGGACATTCCATTGTGAAAGCACAATGGAGTATCTTTTTGTTGGAGTTGGCTCTTTGTAAATGATATGTGTGGTTCCTGTATTTAAACTGTTTATTTTGTGGACTGCTTGAGCACAACATAATAGGACATGCGGTATATAAATAAACTGACTCTGAAAATTATTGACTGTATGACTAATATATGATTATAAGTACATTGACAGATAACACAAAAGAGCAGGGTGTGGTAGGAAAGCTATTACATTAGAAGACTCAAACAGGATACACTTTGATTTTAACTGGATGGGAAACTGGGCCAAACATAACAAAATGAATTTTAACAGAGATACATATAAAACTCTTCTTGTTGGTAGGAAAGATTAGCTCCAAAAGTGTGAGTGATATATGACTTGACGGTAGTACATATGAAAAGGACCTGGTGGTTTTTGTAGACCGCAAGATATTTATGAGTCAGGGACTAAACTGGAAGATGCACAGAGGAAAATGGCAAAGACAGTGAACTGCATGTAGGCCATGACTGAGAGGAAAGGTTGCGAGAGTTACATATGTTTAGGCTGGGGAAGAGATAATTAAGAGGCAGTAACGATGGCTGTCTTGAAATAAATCTTTTTTTGTGTGTGTGCCAAAGTGTAGAATGAACCATTGAGTTCATATTTATTTATATCTCTGGGGTTCAACCAGATGTACAGATCTTCCTAGGTGTTTCACAGTGGAACTGACAAGCATCTCAGATGCAAATAGGCTGCCCTTTGTTAGAGTATTTTTTAAGCAGATTTTGGATTGCTACCTATCGGGGATGTTGTAGTAGTGGACTTCCAGAATCATTAACAGAGTTGACTAGATGATCTTCAAGGTCACTTCCAGCTTAATGATTTTATGTTCATCATTTATAGTCCCAAAGAATAGAAAATAAATGTGATGACAGCCCAACAAGTGATTACACAAAGTGTTTACAGGCCTATCCAGGAATGAGAATTAGATCCTAATTAAACATAAAGGCCAGTGTGTACACATATTTTGCAATATTTTCAAATTTTGCAAAAAGAACGCATATAGAAGTATGCACACAGAGAGGGAAAATCAATAACTTTCTATGAATTCTCTATGAAAAAGTAATGTTTGAAAACAGATAAGGCCAATACATTGGCAGGTAAAAATAAACAAATCCTAATGCATCCATGTAGATTTATAGTTTCATAAATAAATCAGAAACCCATACTTGATATTTTGAATATTGTGTGTATAGTATACAATATCACATGAAGTTACTTTGCACTCTGAGTACATCTTATGATTTGCAAGTAGATATTACAAAAGTTACTCCACACATTGGAGAGCAGGCAATTAATTTTTGTCTTTGTTTTTGCAATAAATGTTGTGCCAAATTAGTAATATAAACTATTGGAACAAATGTTTACAAAATACAAACAAGACCAATAATTATGTATTGATGAAGGGTATATTTTTAAAGAAGTGAATCAAAATTGATTAAACAGATAATTCCTGATATCTATTGTATAAAATGGGATTGTTTTTAGGATCCTCATTTGTTTGTACTGGGAATACTGAAAGCTTAACATTTCCTCAAACAGGTTAAGTGGTTCGATACCCAAGTGGGCAATATATGTGTTCCTTAATATGTAGACCCTATATAGAGAATAAAAATTTAGCGATTCAAAATTATACTTGGCCTTGAGGCTCATTTAGGTGGGATATACTATACAATCTTCCTATCACAAAAAGATTGAAAACTCTGCTATGGAGCCAGTCCAAACCTTCCTTTCATATAACATATACTTATCTGACTTTATGAAAAGGTCTATAAATCAATCCTACTTTCATGGAGTTGGATAGAAAAATAAAAGCAGTCAACAAAACCTGAAAGCTAGAATAATACAATTTCAGGTACATATCTGTTTAAACATTGTTAAGGAATGGTTTCCTGTGGAACCCCATTTGTTCATACATTTGAATAAAAAGAGAAAAATGAGTCAGTTCAGCTATACAAGTGTAATTCTGAAATAACTCCATTGAAGTCAGTGGCCTTGGACTGGTGCAATCATGTTCATTATAGTAGTTACAAGCCAATATTAAGCTGTACACTAAAGAGTGCTTGTCATTTAACACAATAGGCTTCCAGTGTTATACCCCAGGGAAGAAAACTCTGGTCTTCACATCAAGACAAATAGAACCCAGAGTTTATCAGGAAGTGCTTGAAAATAAATTACTGCAGGGTGATTTTTTTCAAAAGAAAAAAAGTTTTTCCTTCAAAACAAAAATTACTAATGCCAATCAAAAGAATGATTAATCATTCTATAAAATTTTGCATTGTGCTCTCTGAAGTAGGAGTAAAGTTGCTCTAAAACAGTACTGTTGACAACAGGATGTGGGCGCCCTTTCGATTCATGTAAACATCTCTCTCTTCCATCACTCCTAATGCAATAGAAACCCTTGGTCTGGTTAAAATAAAAATTTGAAGACATGATTCTGGAAGGCAGGTTCAGAAATCTTTCCACTTTTTGCAATTCAGGAAGAGGGTCTTTGATCAAAGTATTTCCATCAACTATGTGAATCTGATCCAGGTGGAAATGTTTAAGCCACCTCTCCATATGGATATCATACAGACTTCTCTGGATAGCCTTGTATTTGGTATTAAGTGCTCCATTTTTAATAACAATGTCTTCAAAGAGCTGAACAGGCTTGTGGCTTTCCAGTCTATTGTAATAGACTTGGGTATAATCAGAGATAACTCTCTCTGTGGGGTCTCTTAGAATAAGCAGCAGTTTAATAGAGCTATTCATATCATGAATCCTTTCGGGAGCCTGTGGTGAGGTAAAATAGCCTGGTGTTTTCTCAATAGTTATTTGATTTTCATATGAAAACGGCATCAGGCTCCTATACCAGTCTATTCCTTTCATGTAATTCTCATCCCAGTCAAAAAAGTGAACTTCTGTAGCAGCCACCACAATGTTTGGGTGAACATCCAACATTTCTAGTAAAGCCCTGGTCCCTCCTTTACGAACTCCAATGATGATTGTCTGAGGTATCCGCCTGCTGGTTCCAGGTGGTCTTACTTGTGCTGAATAGTGTTCGCTTTTATTGCTGAACAATACAACTTGGGATTTCAGTGTCTCCATGAGAGCCCCATTCTCAACTGGAGCACCATGGGCACGAGTCAGCAAAAGGTATGCTGACACCAGTAGAAAGGCCATGTGGAGATGGAGGGACAATCAGTGCAAAATGCTGTTGTGCTTGGGTGATAAAAAGTTGAGCTCGTTTCCTCTTGGCAAGGCAGATGATGGACGTAGGGGCACAGCAGTAATGGATGTCTCAAACATCTGTGAATTGAGGGGAAAAAAGAGGTAAGTCAGTAACTAAGATCCTGTTGCATGTAGATGATAGATAAAGACTCACGCGTGGAGTCTGATATCTTTATAAACAATAAAATAGGGAAGAAGTAAAACACTTAGTTCACTGCTAGGTTTTGGAGGCAAGTGAGAATTTTAATTAGTGCACTGAAAATGAACACTGGCTCAAACACTGCAGTCTATCCTAGTGGAACCTCTCTCACACATAAAGGCAACCCCCACAAGAAGTATAACAAAAGAATAGACACAATCAATTTTAAATTGTGACATCACACATCCTAAACATGTGAAGGTGGAGTTGTTCCAACATATGCAACAGCAACTGGCTTGTATAGCTACCTATGCTGACATCCCTCTATATAAACCCTATGCATGATGAAGTCAAACTAGGGCAACACTTGATTTCCCAATATGTGCTTTTCTCAACAACTTTATCCCCTCCCTCTGATCATACATGTGCACATAGGCACTGGTATTTTAAAAATCCATCAAAATTGTGAATGATTATTTGTCTCTTAATTCTACCGTTTCCCCAAAAATAAGACCTAACGTGAAAATAAGCCCTAGTATGATTTTTCAGGATGCTTGTAATATAAGCCCTACCCCAAAAATAAGCCCCAGTTAAGTGAAACCCCGCCCTCCACCATTGTGCCACATTGTGCAGCAACCAGAAGAAGATGACATGACTGTAAAATAAACATTTTTGGGAGCAAAAATTAATATAAGACCCTATCTTATTTTTGGGGAAACACGGTATTCCTAAACATTTTTAGCCACCTTCCATTTTTTCAAACATTCTTTGAATTTTCATTTATTTGTACTGTTTGTACAGTGCTTGATATTCTGAGATCTCCAATTGGCTTACATTAGATATAAGTACAAAACATTATGCAACAAATATAAAACATAAATATAAAATATAAATATATAAATATTTTGGACAGCAGGAACACCATGATCTTTCTCCCTAGTGGCTCTGAAGTATTTTAAATTTTTTAAAAAACATACTACGTACTGAGTTTAGTGCTAGATCACCTTTTCACTGCATTGATATATTAGTTTAGCGCTAGATCACCTCTGTACAGGCAAAAAAGAGATAAAAATCTACATGAAATAGAAACAGCTCCAACGAACTACATCAGACTAGTATGTTTCTGTGGTATTTATGTATGTTTGTACATTATGGAGTACTTTGGAAAACTGTCCCTTTTCCCTAGCACCATGCAACATTTTAAACAGCCCACCAGCTATACAGGAAGCATAAAAGGAGAGCCAGGGATCAACAGAAGGAAGATCAAAGGAAGGGGGCTGCAGGCTGTGGCACAGATTAAACCAAATCCGATTGAGGGACCAGTGTGGACACTGGCACCCAAACAATACAGTCTCCATGTAGTCACCTACTCCGAACAGAAGTACAAAATAGGCTACAATTCAGGCTGCAGCTAAGCCAGGTTGCTCAATTTCAGCTTCCTATTGTAGTTGCAGTTCCTCTCTCTCTCAATCTCTCTCTTTCTCTCTCTCTCTCACAAGCACACACACACACACACACACACACACACACACACACACCATGGCAGCAACAAACTGCACTAAGGAAAGCGACTCCTTTCCTGTGCCACAGAATTGCAACTTACACATAGTGCTTGAGCAAGTTCATTTTGAGACTTTGGCACCTAGAATCCTGACCTAGCACAACCAGTGGCCATGACAGTTGTTACTCCAAGAAGTAACATTTCACAGCTCTAACTACAGGTGACATGTGCAGTAAAGTTCATTCTTATATTTGCAGAAACCCAACATAGTGCATACATGTATATTACATTTTTATGGCTGATATAAGTACAAAATATTATACAACAAATATAAAACACTTTAAATAAATAATAAATAAATAATGCAAATTATCATCATAATCTTAGAACTGCAGAGCTGGAAGGGACTCTGTGTGTGTATCATCAAGTCCAGCCCCTGTCAAGGAGGCACAGTGGGGAATTGAACTCCCAACCTCTGGCTCTGCAGCCAGAGACCTATACCACTGAGCTATTCAGCATGTTTAGTGATCAAATATTAAAATATTCAACAACCAACATTGAAACAAACAAACAAGTAAGCATGGAATGTTTAGCTGGACAAATATGTTTTCAGAATCTGAAGGTAAGACATCAGAGGGCAACACACAGTGCAACTAGTGTACTGGTAGAAAAGCACAAGACAATACCAGTGTAATCCTTTCCCTTTTGAAAGGTCAGCCATGCTTGCTTTACATCCTGCAACAGTATCAGGGCCAAGATCCTGCAGCAGCATACCTATGTTTAACAAGATGAGGGTGTACTTATTTCCAAAACCTCAAGAGCCTTTGGAACTTGACATTTTACTTGGTGTACTGTCATTCCCTTTCAGCTTCTTCCAAGTATACAAAGCCTTGTTCAAGCAAGCACCACTCAAGATAATGGAAAACTACTCCACAGTAGTGGAAAATATACAAGTTGGTGCAAAATGGTTGGTCCCACTGTCATTCATACTGGTAATGCAGAAGGATGGGTATCAGGGTCTCTAGAGACTCAAGGGCTGCTGAAACATTAAGCTTGAGATGTCTAGATACGTATTAGACATCTAATTACATTATGTTGTATACCATCTATTCACATCTGACATATAGCAGGTTTAATACAGTTTTCAAGGTATGTATGATATTTAAGGGTTGGTTTTATCAGTGCCGTCTCTACCACCCCACCTCCCAGCAAATATCCATGGCCAAGTGGGAATTGGAACCCATGTCTCTTAGGTTCTCGTCCATCTATCTAGTACACTCTATCTAGTACTGGCTCAGTAAGTTGGGTACCTTGCTCCAGAAGCAAAGAGTTCAATTCCCCAATGTGCCTCCCAGGAGAAAAGCCAGCCTCTTGTAGCCTTGGGCAAGTTGCACAGTCCCAGAGCATTCTGAATACTCTATAACTGGAAGGGGTCATCGTAAGTCTGAATCAACTTGTCAACATGTAATTACTAATTAAATTAGACATCAAATGCATCCAAGAATAATGTTCTACTCTCTCTTTACAAAGGCTCATTCCACAGCAATGCTACCATGAGGTGTACTTGTTGATTCAAAACGTGGTTGTTGATCAAGAATAAATTACAAAAATACTGTGATTTCAAACTGTTAAAAATATGACTCTACCTTGTTTATTTTACAGCATGACCGGAAGAACCAACCTGAGTATTGGGCACTTGTACTTTTCACACTACAAGACGGTTAAATTAAGGGAGAAGCCAAGCAGTGAAAAGGATAAGAAAATGACCAAAGAGGAGAAGAAATAATCAGTCTGAGAAGACAATGCTATAGCATTGAATAAACACCAGCATTTGTGAAATCCTGATGTTATGTACATATAGGCTTCCTGTGTCCAGGAGGAGGAAGGGGGAAAACAATCCATGTACTGTGGGGTAGAATATGGGAACTAAGGTTACATATCCAGTGATTAAAAGGATTCTTCCAGGCAAATGGTGATTGTGAGCTGACATATGTGAACTACAGTGAAGACTCTCAACCTTTTGTATCTTATGTTCCTTAAGTCATTCTACCAAAGGATCCGAGTTCCACTTTTCCTCAAGAAGGACTTTATATATTTACAGGCAGTCTGTTATTACGTTTATTTTTTCTGATAAGTTGGTGGGCATGGTGAGTTGGAGAGGGAGGAGAAACATGGAGTGTCTAAAGTTTTTAGCTTTTAATATCCATTTTAATGATGTTGGGCAACTTTCCCTCTAATTTTCCCGCTCGGTGGGGCTCTGCCCCTCATGCACATGATTCCATCCCCCTACAGGCATTCCATCATGACTGGAACCAAAGGGGCTGGAAATGCTCATTGTGGGTGTGCGGAGCAGGGTGGAGTCACGTGTGCTCACACAGCTGTGCATCTTAGAGGGAACTTTGATGTTGGGTCCTTTTTTTAAGAGAAAGGAGGGGTAAAATGTTTTAAATAAATAGAAAAGTTAAGTAAGTAAGTAAATATTTGCATGGCAAAACGTTAATTTGTGACAGGAATAGTCATAGGAGGTGCAGGAGGATATGGGATTGAGCAAGAATCAGCTTTTAATGATTGTTATGAAAATTCTGCATCCCACATCGATGACATCTGGGTTCTAACAGGGGTATATGCACCACAGGCAGAGAACCACTCAACTAAAGTCAACCATGGGTATCTCTACACAGAACGTTCCAGACCAAAAGGATCTTATTTTCTAGGACTGCCATTACAATTTGAGATATTCAGGAATTTTTTCCATTCAAGCGAGCTACACATTTCTTAAATTTTGCAAAATGGATGATATGGGGAGCATTTTCATATTATACGTATAGTTTCCAAAGACTTCATGTGCTCCAAAGAGCCCAGGCATAACGGGGATTCTGACCCTTTCCAACAAAGAACCTCTATGCCACATCACAACTTGCTTCTGATAGTCTCCTTAGTTTTAAAAAAAGCATTTGCTGTGTGGCATGAGGAGAAGGAGGCTCATGCTCAGATCTCTGCTGGAAAAAAAAATCTAGTTGTGCTTTTCTTTGGATCCCACTCAGAGTTTGCAATTACAGTAATTATACAGTTTATCATCCAGTCTGATTTCAAGCATCTGTGCCCTTTCACAGATCTATTTGTTCCCTTCAAAACATACTAAATGGTACATTGTAAACATATTTGCTTGTGCTTTATGGTTTTGTGCAGTTAAACTGTTCACGAGTTTTTCATTATCTACCATTCTGGAGTCTCAGAGGAATTTTTTCTCCACCCATGGTTTTGAGATTTTTTTACTTTCAATGCAAGAACAAAGTTATGAGCACCTTGAACCACCAAGACAACACTCTTTAGGAGAGTTAGCTCTGTTCCATTGTTCATTTCTCTTATTATTTTCAACCTCTATGATCATTAGAGTTAACACTGCAAGTGTAGTTCAATGGATCTAGACCCCCTCAGGAGGGTATAACTGTCTTTAGTATTGCACGTTGGTAATTTTTAGAAGTTTCTCCATGTAGTAGGTCACAGGCACTGAGAATAAGACCCACACAAAATGTCAACACCAAGAATCCCTCATCCTTTATTTTAGGAAGGTTACATTTTCAATTTCAGTAGGTCAGGTGGATACTGTAGCTCTGTTGAAGGTGTGAAGCCAATGATAAAATAGAAATAGGTAAAAGCTAACTTGGTTTCAGCCACATGAACAATAGTCTACAGATAATGCCAGCCTGTCAAGCAGCCCATCTTTTGCTTCTACAGCTTGAAATTTGTATAAATATGCAAGAACTCACGCCACGTCTTTGAAATGGAAATAGCTGCTGTGTGTGTGTATTTTAAATGACAATTTTCCAAAGGAAGATGGAAATGCTACTGAAAACTGTGTTCAGCCATTGATTTTAAATGTAAACAAGATTTGATCTCAGATTGATTTACAATGTTCTAATTAAGACAATGGGAAAACAAATCATTACACATGGGGAAACAACTCCCTTTCAATATCTGAGGGAGAAAAATCATTCTTATTCCTAGCAAGTATTCTCACTGCAATAAAGAATATTTTACTTCCACTCCACAGGTTTTAACATGAATTTCAGAAACATTCATTTATTATTTACTTAACACCATCATGAATGTTAACCTAAAATGTTGACTCACCATCAAATGACTGTTAATACAAAATGTTGACTTACAAGTGCATTGCATTTTGAAATTGTCATAAGGCTTACCTGGGGAAACCCCTTATGTACACTCACAGCATTCTGAATGTCCCTTCCTCATTATGCCATGATATTGTACAACAAATACTGAACTTTGTAAAAGGAAAGGACAGGTTGTATACACATTTGGACACCTCACTGAAAATGCTCAGTCTCTATGAGATTTTTCCTTCCTGTACAACACCAAAAAGACCAGCGTATGTTTCGTTATCAGCAACATGAACTACTCAAATAAAATAAAACAAAATAGAGTTTTGCACAAAAACAGTCTGTTTTGCATTAAAAAAATTCATTAAAAGAATACTGGTCTTAAATGGAATATATGTTTGTTTTTGGTGCCAAAACCCCCCCATAACAAAACCCTACTTCTGTAATTTTGGGGGGGGAAAGGGCTAAAATGTGAAAACGAAGCACAAGCAGTTGTAATTCCACCCCAAAGGGAAGAATCTTGGTATCTGTCATTCTCAGCTGCAAGAATGAAATAAACATCTCTACAGTAGTATGTCATCAAGTATAGTATCTGGATGAATATTAGTGATGGGGTTAGTTAAGAATATCTTTCTCCCTCAATTTGTTTCCCCTTCTTCTTCACATTAAAGAACAGACCTGGCAGACTTTGGAACTTTTACTCTAGAAAAGTAACTTTTCAATCTCTGGAACAGATGGGCAAACTTTCTCTCTTGATGACAATGACTACATGGTCTAATACTGTGAGATTTGCTGCAGGTGTAAAACAGATGAATTTGTATTTTTTTTTACTGATCACATGACACAAAGTCCAATTTGAATCCATCTGGACCATTTTGCTTCCAACACAGAATTTTTCTCTCTGCCGCTGAGAGATTCTCCTTTTTTTTTTCAAGCCAAAACTATTTGAACAGACTTTTCACTGGATGATCAATTGTTTCATTTTCCAAAAGATGAAGGGCATGATTGTGGGTGGCATTCTGATTATGTACTATGCTGGCTGTAATATTTTGGACAGCAGGAACACCATGATCTTTCTCCCTAGTGGCTCTGAAGTATTTTTTATTTTTTTTAAAAAACATGCTACTGAGTTTAGTGCTAGATCACCTTTTCACTGCATTGATATATTAGTTTAGCGCTAGATCACCTCTGTACAGGCAAAAAAGAGATAAAAATCTACATGAAATAGAAACAGCTCCAACGAACTACAGCAGACTAGTATGTTTCTGTGGTATTTATGTATGTTTGTACATTATGGAGTACTTTGGAAAACTGTCCCTTTTCCCTAGCACCATGCAACATTTTAAACAGCCCACCAGCTATACAGGAAGCATAAAAGGAGAGCCAGGGATCAACAGAAGGAAGATCAAAGGAAGGGGGCTGCAGGCTGTGGCACAGATTAAACCAAATCCGATTGAGGGACCAGTGTGGACACTGGCACCCAAACAATACAGTCTCCATGTAGTCACCTACTCCAAACAGAAGTACAAAATAGGCTACAATTCAGGCTGCAGCTAAGCCAGGTTGCTCAATTTCAGCTTCCTATTGTAGTTGCAGTTCCTCACTCTCAATCGCTCTCTCTCTCTCTCACAAGCACACACATACTCTCTCTCTCTCTCTCTCACACACACACACAAACACACACACACACACACACACACCATGGCAGCAACAAACGGCACTAAGGAAAGCGACTCCTTTCCTGTGCCACAAAATTGCAACTTACACATAGTGCTTGAGCAAGTTAATTTTGAGACTTTGGCACCTAGAATCCTGACCTAGCACAACCAGTGGCCATGACAGTTGTTACTCCAAGAAGTAACATTTCATAGCTCTAACTACAGGTGACATGGGCAGTAAGGTTCATTCTTATATTTGCAGAAACCCAACATAGTGCATACATGTATATTACATTTTTATGGCTGATTATGATTTTCAATACATGCACGTACGTCTTTCATTTTGGCCTGCCATTCTATAAGTCAGAGAATTTAAACAAATACACAATTTCCCCCTGTAAATGGTGCTATTAGGGATGGGCACGAACCGTTGTTTGGCGATTTGGCTGCACACTTGTTTTCCCGCTTCCCTTGCCCCACCTCCTCCAGTGGGCACCCACTCAGACAGGGCTGGGAAGCTGTGCCACTGCCTCTGAGTGGGGCAAGGGAAGCCAGGGCACCTGCAGAACAGCTGTGCAGCCAAACCACCAAACCATGCTGAACTGGGGTTTGTGCCTGTGAGCGGCCCCAGCCGCTGTATCCATGATGAGGCAGCAGGTACTGGTGATCAGTTAAGCTTTATTGGACTCAGCATACAAGAAAAGAAAAGAAAAACAGTGTCTCTGTAGTCTTTTGCAGGATGGGGCTTCTAGCCCCAAGCAGCAGGGATGGAATCGGTAGCTTTCTATCCTTCCAGTCGTTCCAGGGCTGAGAGAATATTCTGTCCCAGCCCCCAGCTCCGAGGGAGTTACTCCAGTCCCGTGGCAGCTCGTCTTGGCTGAAAGGTCCAGGCTGTTAAACAGTCTTTGCCAGCTGAGTCCCCCAGCACGGCGTCCAGCAAGCAAAGGAGGCTGTGCAGCACCGGCTGACCATGGGAGCTTCTATCTTTCAGCTTTCAACTTGCCTTCAGATAAGCCAGCCATCCTCCGGAGATGCAGGCCTCTTAGAAGCTCCTTTCAGCGTCTCCCCCGGCAGACTATTTTCTCTTTTCTCCGAAGGTGACGGAAACTCCCAGGCATCCTCCCCCTCTCCTTGTTCACTCACCCCTATATCTACCTCAGCTACAGCTACAGCTGTTTCTCTGGGGGTGGGTTTAGGGCCTCCACCCTCATCTGCCTCAGGTGTTTCCTTCAAGGCCAACAACCCTTCTGCCATTGCTGAGGGGGCCTGCCCACGCTGGCACTTAGCTCCTTCCCCCCCCCCCCCCCCCCGCTGGCTGTAGATGGCTCACAGTGCCCATTTCAATTTGCTATCAACAGATCCCATCCTTTGCTCTACCACACTTCTTTGCGGACTCTGTCATGCATCCTAATACTGGCATTGCCATTAAGAGTGCTGCATGCATACTCTCCTCTACCCTGCAACAGTTACTTCTGACTTTGCCACTGCTATGCTCTGTGATTGGCCACCCTGGCCCATGTGCTCACCTGTATACTTGCAGCACTAAATTCTTCAGTGCAAGCCCCAGTTAAGTGAATGGGAGAAGCTCAAAAGCAAATCTCTCTTCTACTCGCTTTCTACAGATTTAGAACCAGGCATTTCAAAACACATATTCTTACAAATTCAAGAGACAAACTGGAATCTTAAGTCCATATGTAAACTGACTAATTAAGGCCAAATATGCTCCTATTCAAGCCACCTTGAGTACACTCTCAACTTGTTAGGATCTAGCATCGATGTAAATACTGTTAAATACCAAGCAGACACAGCACATACACTTCCACAGCAACAGCAAATATGAACAATAGAACTAGCAGTATTTCAAATCATTATTTTCAAAACGTTATTTTCTTCCCACTTTGTCTGCTCAATATCTCCTTCTAAGTTTTCAGCTGTCTACATTTTTTAAAAAAAGAATGTCATCTCCTTCCATAGTTACAAGGAAATTGCACTATACGGCCACAGACTGGAAAGTTACAAGTGAAAAAAAATTAGTTCTACTCTAAGTCCTCAATATTTGTTAGTAACCATTTTAAGTTAAAATCTAAAAGTAATGCTTTCTTTTTTTCTAATTATCACAAGTAACTAAATGTTGATTTTTACTTCCTTTTAAAAACATCAAAGTACTATAAGCTGCTGGCTGTGGTACAAACCATTCTCCTCCAGTCAATTTCACTGTCACCTCAATGCCCACAAGAAAGCATGAAACAGCATCATGAAGCTCAGCAAGAGACAACATTTAAGCATGTCATATACTTCCTTCATCGTTTAGTAAGACTACACCCCTGTAACTATAAAAATAACTGGACTACAAAAGGAGTGAGTAACAAAAACAACAGCAAATCTCTATAAGTCTTTAAGGTGCCACAGTACCTTTGTTTTTATTTTTGTTTTGTATTTGTTACACATAAAATACAAAAAAAGAGTGAAGTTATTAACTTGCAACCTTGGTGCAATATAATTGTAAATTGTTACCAGAAAAAAGAAGTAATTCTAAGCCAATAGTTGATTGTAACTAGTTGCTTCCAAGCACTGTTTAGTCCTCACATGCTCTTTTTTTAATGACAAAAGAGGCCAAATTTGTTCCACCTTAAGGACTGAGTTGTGCAGACCTTGTCAGAATTTTCCTAATATCTAGATGATGTTCCTTTTATCTTACTTTATCCCAGGTTTTCGCTGCCCCCTTCTCCCATTCCTACGCTATTTTATCCCTCCTGAAACCCTTGGTTTATTTCTTGTGGCAGTTTGTCCTGTGATGGAGGGGTGGAATTTAACACTATGGCACTTTCCTGATCATTTTAGTGCTAATGTACCATGAGAATCAGAAACTAAACAGTAAGAACAGATTCTTACAGTTCCTGACACAAACACCCATTTTCCCCATCTCATGATTGGTGCAACATTTCTGTTTCCCTTTCTCACTCTCTTGCACAACTGCATGTCTTTCTTTCTTTCTTTCTTTCTTTCTTTCTTTCTTTCTTTCTTTCTTTCTTTCTTTCTTTCTTTCTTTCTTTCTTTCTTTCTTTAAGCAAGCCTCAGTGCCAGATGTAGGTATGCCACTAGAGATAAGACGACAAAATTGATGTAGAGAGATTTGGAAAGAAAAAGTACACAGGAGGAGAGAGATATCTGAAATTTACCAGCAATCTATTTTCACAGCAGAAAATAGTTGAATAGCTTTATCTGCTGGCTGCTGAAACACCTCTAACTGTTAGGACCTGAGTCCTGCCTGTTACAACCCATGGTCTCCTGTAACAAAGCGACAAAACTGGAGGTGAAACAAGAGGGGGGGAAAATCTTGCAAGAGCTTTTAGCTGAAAGTGAAAAGAAGGTATGCACACCTGTATATTACATATTTAATTCTGTCGGCAGTTCAGCCCTAAATTCTCCAGCATATTCTGTCCTTCCCCAGACTAACTACAGAAATACACATAAGCCTTACTAGCAAGTTTGTATAGTCATTCATTATTTTATATGGCAGAAATTTCCACCAAAATAAAACATTACCCAGGAATACATTGTGAGGAATAATCAGATTCAGAATATATGATAGAGCTGGAGCTGAAATGTATCAAAATTGCCTTGGGGAGCAATTTCATCCAAATAATACTTCAGATTTAGCCTAAGAGAATTGACTGATTTTGATGATGCTTGGGGATGTTAGTTCCTATGGCTATGCTATAATTGGTACATAAATCTGAAGAGAGTTTAAACTTGATGTAGAGTGGGTAATTGGGATAAGGTATCAAAAAAAACCCTGCATGTTGCCATCTTCGTGGAATTATATGCCGAGTTTTATAAGAGATTAAGAAGGCCTTTGTATAATGAAAACAATGGGTTTGAGACGACCACAGTGCACTTTCCTTCTCTCACATAACATCTCGGCCAGCTTCTTGGCACATAATTAAAAAAATTAGTTCTGCCTCTTCCTCCCCCCGCCGCCCAATACTCCCCAATATGGCACCAAAATTATAACACCTCATTGAAGATTATGGTTTTCTATTATTTAGTAATGTAGTTGCTTGGTAACAAAATGATATGCTATGCATAGACAACAAGAAAGAAAAAAATGCTTATTAGGAAACAGAGGCTCTTGAATGAAGAATTAAATACTTATAGAACAGCGGGGGGGGGGGGGAAAGTGAGTCACAACGCATAGAAGCAGGAGACCTGAGAAGGAACCTCATGTCATTTAATATCATTGACAAGAAGAGCTTGTGTGTTTAAACCTGTCTTCTAGAAGCAATTGCTTTGGAAGATCTTATAAATTATATTTATAAGAAAGTGTGAAGGCAAGAGGAGAAGGGGACGACAGAGGACGAGATGGTTGGACAGTGTCATCGAAGCTACCAACATGAATTTGACCCAACTCCAGGAGGTAGTGGAAGACAGGAGGGCCTGGTGTGCTCTGGTCCATGGGGTCACGAAGAGTCGGACACGACTTAACGACTAAACAACAACAAATAAATTATATTGTCCCAGGTCAAAGTATATGGCCCTCTAGTAAAAAGTTCTATGCTGACACATTTTTTGCACTGACAGAGCCTGCTTTCCATGGTCTCATGAGATAAATGCATATTCAAAAAGGAGAACAAACAACTTAGCAGAGGCTGTGCAAATAATGGAAGAAAGATGGGAAGTTAAGGTGCCTGGCTAGGTATAATCAGCTTGCTTTATTTTCATTGAGTAAGAGTGGAGAAATGAATGCAGGGGATTACATTTTGTGCTAGGAAGTAATGTACAGCAGCAGTTTGTAGGCTTTGCCAACCTGCACCTTTCTTCCAAACCAGTATTATTCCAAAATACTAAGACAGCAATTTAACTATCTGAAAGTATCCCCATATACTGTATATATTTAAACAAAAGCATCTGAGAATGAAAAGGAGAGAGGACAGAAAACAGTAAAGAGTATGATGCAAGTGTAGATCATGGGACATGCAGTCATCATGCTGAACTCCCCTAACAGAAAAAGGGGTTAGGAGAACCATACTAAATATGACCTGCAATTATCCAGATAGACAATGTAATATATTCAATGTTTTTTTATTTTAAAAAAACAAACGGAGAATGGAGCCATGAACTATCTCTTCCATTACTGAGCTTATCATATTATTTAAATAAGGCTTTTTTGTAGTTTGTATTTGAGATTTGTTTTACTGTTTCTTTTCTGCATGCCCTTGTTATCTTTTTCATCATATTTCTGCATAGGTAGTTAAGGCTCAATGCATGTTTTCCAGCACTGGATTTATTCCTCTCCCTTGCCACATCCCTTCCTTCCTTATCTGATAGGGAAGGAAAGAATGCTGGCATTCAAATCAGTTGCATCAACTTCTGTTTCTTCCAAACATGCAATTGCTACTCTTACATAGGAAGACTGGAAGCTACCTTTTGCTGAGTTAAACCATTGATCTGTGCAGCCCAGTAATGTACTGACTGGCAAACTGTCAGTGGTTCAGAGAGGTCTTTCTGTCAGGATTTGTTCCTAACAAGTGAACAATGGGTTAAATTTAATATTGTTGGGTGAATGGAAAATGGATGACAAATGCAAAGTCATGCCTGTGAGAGTCAATGTAAAATGGATGACTGATGACATGCAGCTGGAACAAGCTTAGGTAGTGCTGGTTAACTATGTTCAGCTGCTTTGTGTATAGTGATAGGCTGCTCTTACTATATAAGCAAAAGAGTAAGAACAGCACATTGCCACACAGTAGTGAGTCTGGTGGACTTTACTTCTTTAAATGTCTATGTTGCTCTAAGAGATTTACGCACAAGCTATGTATATAATGCCATGTATATATGTCTGATCTACGCTGACAAATAATATATGAAGTCTGAATATATTATGTCATAAGTTTTTATCAAACTCTCTCGGTGTTTTTCCTAAACCCTCCGCGTCTTCACTCCGCTTATTGGAAGGGAGGATTTGAAGCTGCCTGATAAGGGACTCTGTCTAACCTGTTATCTTGACCCCAAGGTTTGTCTTCATCAACAGAGTGCTCTTGGAGTTTCAATATCCAAACACTGACTCCAAGCTTCTGGAGAGGCAAACGCCACATCTGTTTTTGGAGTTGGCACCCAACCAACACTTTCCTAGTCCTTCCTAAAGATGCCAAGAATTGGGATCCTCTTCATGCATAGCATACACTCTGCCACTGAGCTCTGGCCCTTCCTCATGTCTTTTTAGATACAGAGTATACAGAAGTAGTTTACCAGTGCCTTCTTCTGGGATCGTGGAGTTTGCCCAAGACCACACAGACATGCTTTTCTCTTACAAGGCACAGCGGAGAACTGAACTCGTGACATCAGCCAGATGCTCCAGTTCATTAAGCTATCAAGCCAGCACACATCTACATATTGTTTGGCACTGTTGTGCAAAATCCATACTGAAACCCATACCATTAATGGCAGATTACGAGTTATTTTAAAATCTAAAATGAGTAAGATGTTGACTTTTTGGTGAAAGATGATTTGTATTCCTGCACTGAACAGGGGGTTGGACTCGATGGCCTTATAGGCCCCTTCTATGATTTTATGATTGATTGATTGATTTAATACCCTGCCCATCTGAAGTCTACTATGGGTGGCTAACAACACATTCATAAAAACAGTAACAATATAAAATAAAACAACAACATAATATGAGACCAAATTGAAAATATTTTTGCTTTCCATGTACATTTCACTCAACAACATTCAATACTGTAATTCCATATGACATCATCACAATATCTGTCATGCAAGATATAAATCTCAACCCAACTGCAGCTGCAAATTAGAATGTAACATGGCGATGGTGATCCAGGTCTCTAGATCTCCTCTGCAGTAAAGGCAAAATGGATTTCAAAAGATTATTTGTATTGTGTCTGTTTTTCTATTACTCAGCACAGAACAGGTATTGGAAGGGACTATTCCACATAGGACCAGCTCTGCATGTAACTAGTTGATAAAATAGTGAATGTAGAGGAAAAGGATAATTTCTTCAGGCATGAAAAATATGCCTTCTAACTTGTTTTCAGACAGCTGCTTTTGGAAGCCATCCTACACATAGCTAGATATAGAAATGTTATATCTGAATGGTTCTTCATGACCTTGACTTCATAAATATATAAAGTAAGCTGCTTACTTATTTTTGGCATAACTCTTCTCAATCAGCTTTTCCCAACTGGTGCCATTCAGATATTTTTGCCTTTAAAAAGTCTCCCATCACTCCAGCCACTACTGACAATGGCCAGGAATTTGGGGAGTTGTAGTTTAAAACATCTGGAGTCCAAAAAGTCAGGTGAAGCCTGTTTTAAATGTACATTCTCAGCATATACATTAATTACTATGTTCTAATCTGTTCAAAGGCAAAGACACATTGCCTGCTAGTTTTCAGTCTGGATTCTGGGAGTTTATCGCTAGATCAGGGATAATGGATGACCACCCGAAGGAAACATATTAATGGTTAAGTACTCTTAAAATACACGGATGTATTTTAACCGTTTTGCTGGTGAGAAAAACTAGTGCTAACTGAATAATCTTGTACTTATACTTTGGGATAATGCAGGGCAAAATAAATACGATCACAAAGAAACTGAAGTGTAAACTCAAGCACCCAATGTCTGTAGTGTACTTATTTGCCTGATGCTTGTGTTAATGAGGCAAGGTTTCCAATTCAACTAAGAGTTCACAATCACGAACCTTAAGGAACAAAAAGAAAAGAAAAAGCCAGCTACTTGGTGGCTACAGATATGAGTTCCAAAGCAATTGCTATTAGCCCCAGGCATCTTTCTTACTAGGTACACAGACTAGAATAGATTTAAAAGTAATGTTATGGAAGGTTAGCATAAACTATAAGTACATTAAACGGCTGGCAGGTGATGTTTCTAGATAGGCATTTGGAAAAAGATTTATTTTCCTAAGGCTAGAATTACTTTTTCTAATTCCAGTTTCTGATAACTTTAGGTAGAAAATTTCCTGATGAAAGTATGGCTTTGAGGAACTGCTCCTCATTTCCTTCGACACTCCTCCCATGCAATATACACCCACAAAGTTGTGTACTAAACTTCTAAGAGCTAGGCCAGAAGCTGGTACATCAATCAATCTTTCAATCTATATCTATGGTTTCTAAGTAAATTACAAAAACAAATAAAAGCAACATCTCCCATGCACAGGTCATAATCTTTTCAAGCTAATTGGCTTAATGAGAGTAATTACTCTAAATGATCTCCATTCTGAAACATTTCTTTGTTGTTCCTAATTGAGTGAAAATATATCTGGCTGTTAGGGCCATAGTACAGTATAAGTTGCTTATTGCAACTTTTTGAGAGGTTTCATAATTAAAGGGATTTGAGGAAGCCTGCAATAGATTATATAAAGCAAAAAGCACTATTTCCCCCCTATTTTTAGTTTTAAGAATAAAAGGATATGCAAAGCTTCACTTCTTGTTGTTACACCAATAGTCCAATCCACATGTCACTATATTACACCAGCAAGTTGTAATGCTAGAGCTGGCACTGTTCCAGGTTACACAATACGCAATGCAACTTAAATGCCACTAAACTCATCTTGTTTTATCTTCTTTTACTGCTATCCTTTCACCAGCGCAAATTTGGGAAATCAGTATAATACAAAGCTAGTACCCAAAAGCTGCTGATTATTACTGAACTCCTTGAATGTATTTGCAGTTCTCTCTCTCTCTCCCTCTCCCCCGCCTCCCTCCCTCCCTCTCTAGCAGTTTCTCATATATAGAGTGAACTGTGGATCTAGCAGAGCTTGAAGATGCTGTCACCTAACCGAGGGATTCTGAGAGATTAGTCCAAATAAGGAACTTTTCTAGTCTTCAGGGTCTTCTATAGCCTTTCTCAGCTTATATATAATTCCCATCACCCATGGCCACATAGTCAATGGAAGACATAATGGGAGTTGTAGCCAACAACTTCCAGAGGAGTTGAGACTGAGGAAAAGGTGATCTAGCACCTTTTTCTCCAGAGAAAAATGTGCTTTTCTGACTATTCATCATGTTGTTTTGTACACTTGGTTGTTAAGACGTGGGCAATTGAATGCAGTCCTGAAAAGAAACTTATTGATTTCTTAGGATTTTCAACTTTCATACTGCTGAATATTGTCATTACTTTTAAACGTAAAGATACAAGTTCTCTCATTCAATAAGTGATGCAGGTTTTTGTTTATTGAAGGAAGCAAACTACTTATTTTGAGTCTGTAAAGATGAAATGAAGACAAGACTAATAACAAAGAAGGTAGAATATATAAAACAAAAGAAAGCATTCCTATCTGATTTAACAGTATCAGTCAATTTACTGGCATTAATCCTTTAGTTTATCTTACAGCAAGGGGGTTATAGTGGCTTCTCATAAAACACTGTGACAGAGTTTGTTTCAGGCTGGAGATTCCAGGAGTAGGTATATGCACATTCTATTTTTCTGACTCCCATCAGATTTCTGCTGCGAATAGGAATGAACACAAGTCCAAATGTGCATTAATCATGAGAAAGTTATGTTGACTACTGCCAAGATACAAAAATGTCTAAGGGTGGCACAGGTTATAATGGTCATGCATAAGGTACAGGGTATTAGTGACATCTGTTTACCACTCCAGTTTTGGATGTACTACATTGATTTCATTTTCTATAACCTGAAGAAAATGATTATGCAGCCCTTTCCAACTCTGTACATGTCAGGTGCTGCAGATGCCCAGCAGGCTCTACTGAGTGGTGGATGATATTATGCAAGTGGAAATCTTTCCAATATAAGGACAAAAGATCTCTAGAGAACTTTTTTGCTGCTAGCAAATAACACCTGTAGGTTTGCCTAACTTTGCTTCTTTATTCTTTATTCATATTTTCCCCCATTGCATTTACAAAGGAATTAACAATATTGCCTGGCTTGCATCTCTGTTGGCAGGTATGAATTTATCCAATATATAGTCCCATTCTCACAAACTGCAATGTGGTTTAGCAAGATTTTTTCATCTTGAATTTTTACTTCACTAGTCTTCAGTGCTCTGGTATGTTCCTTTTCAACAAGCCTCCTAGTTCTTTGAACTCGAAAGCTTAAGCTAGTGTAATGCTCTTGTCTTGAACCATCATAAGCATATGGTCACTGAGAGATACCTCAGTTCTTTCTCTAACCAGGTCCATGGACTATTGGCAAACCTTTATATTTGTGCTCTATAAAATTGCTGAAGAATAACATTTGGCTCCTAAAGTAGACTTGATGCCTCCACAAAGGCTCTGCTGATTAGATTTTTCTCTGAACAGGGTCCTTGCCTATCAGTCAACTGTCAGCTTTAACAGACTATGATTAAGTAGCTGCTGACACATACCATGTAAGAGAGCAAGTGGATGGACAAGAGAATACAGAGGAACTTAAAAATCAATGTCTCTAGCACAGTGTTACTATCTCAGAAGTCCCTCTGTTGTAGGAAACAAGAAGGGTTAATAGAGGCTGGAAACATTCATTTTTGGAGCACAATTGCGAGAACAACTCCTGCAGCCATGCTTGCTAGAAGATTCTGGGAGTTGTAGTCCAGAAAAGTAACATTTCTACACTCCAAAGAGAAGCAAGAGTCCTTTGCAGAGTATCTTCAGATATGCACATTGCTCATTATTTGGATTGCTTTTGGTGCTGTTTCGTTCAAATAAAAATATGGCGTCCATGTGTATTTTGACTTAGAGCTGCCCATCCTGTCCCTATTTAGAGCTGCCCTGCTACTTTTTGGCACCGCACTAGGAATGTTGGGTTTTTCGGCATGATTTGGAACACTCCAAATCATCTCATTCTGTAGCCCGTGCGAACAGTTAGTTTGCATGCAAATAGCGTTGTGGTGGTATTATCTGGGGTGACAATCCTGTGGTGTATTTGGTGGGCTTTGGTATTGAAAGTGATGACAGAGAACCTCTCTCCTCTATTTTCATCTACTTTACCATTTAAATGTGTTTTTATATATTTTCCTATTGATGCAGCAGTATTCTAGATAAACGAGATGCATTGGTGGTATTATATGTATCATGCTAGGCAGGTGCATTGCTGTTGTGCTACATCATTTACATTATGTAACAAAAAAATAAACTTACTGGGCCCATTTATTTATTTATTTATTTATCTATCCTAAACATACATACATACATACATACATACCCCACCTTCATCCTTAAAAAGCACCCAAGGCAATATACAAGGCATTATTTAACACTAACAATGGTGAGTATACAAATACAAAATAATCAAACAAATACCATACAAAAAAAATATTAGCAACAGCAAAACACACTGAAAAGCAGTAAGGTACAACAATCCATTTAAAAACATAAGCAACTCCAAAACACAGGAACGTTAACTCTGCATGCTCATGGCAAAATCACTGCAGATTAAAGGCTTCCATTGGCAATTTCAGGGTGCATGTGACTTCACCTCATTGTGTACAAGTCAAGTCTACCCCAAATAGCCTTTAGTCAGTACTAGTTTGTCTTTAAATAGTGGAGATCGATGACGTCATCTCCACTGCACACACAGAGCTGTGCAACAGGATTTCAGCTAATATGTTTCTTGTTTGAAAAAGAAGAATCACATCGGAAACTGAAATCGTATTTAATTCTCAAGCCAGTAGCTACAAGTCTAGAGGAATTCTGGTACTTGCACTCAGCTACATATTTCAGTTCCACTGCCTTTAGTTGGCCTTGAAGCTGCTGACAATCTGAACTTTATTCTATTCCTGACTAAACAGTCTTAAATCTTAGGACCTCCTTTCTAGTATGTTGTGCTGGGCAGGATAATGATAAATGCCCATTTTGCCACATCTAATAGTTACTGTAGGACTAGGTCTGAAAGATAGTTACAAAGGCCCTGTTCTAATATTTACAACCGTTACACCAGAAGGCAGTTTAAATCTACTTTAAGAAATGATGAGTAAAATCCTGTTCCATAACTTTGTAGCCAGCACAACTCAGATTGGTTGCCAGAAATATTTAATTTACAGTAATTTTAAATTTCCTATTCCCTCCTTTCCCTCATTTTACAATGCTCCCTTGGGCTCCCTGCTGCCTTGGGCTCCCTGCTGCCCTTGGGAAGCCTTCGAAAGCCTCATGATGGGGATTAGTAGTGGTGGGAGAGCCTTTAAAAGTAAAAAAAAAAATCTTCCCTGGATCACCACCGCTGGGATTAGGACTGCCACCGCTGATCCCGCAGTGATTTTTTTTTAAGTTTTAAAGGCTCCCCCCCCCCTCCAGTCCTGAGGCTCTCAAAGGCCTCCTCAAAACAGAACCCAAGGGAGCCCTGGAATATAAAATGGGGGATACGAAGCTTTTAATTAGTGTAAGGGCATGTTTATCCTATTGAAATAAATTAGGTGATAGATCGGGATTTTTGAATGTGGTTTAAAGTCATGTGGTAGTCACATGGTTTTTGGGTTAATGTGTGTGTCTCCTCTTGGGAAAACATTTAATCTGTTTTTAAACTGTGTTGTATATTGATTGATGGCTACATGAGCTTTTAGAATCATTGCGGCTTTGTCCTGTGACCCCCTGTCCTCCTCCTGACTGACTTTCACAGCCACTAGCCGCTGCTGTGGTGTTTGCAATCTGGCATAGCTGTAGAACAGAATGACAGAGAGAGAAAAAATAACAGCAGTTCCATGCAACAGGACACACACATGAAGGGAGACAGACACATACAGAGGGGGTGGAGAAGAGAAGGAGCAACAGAGCTGGGGCTTGAACTCACAAGAGACTAGGCTTGCAAAGAAGGGAGACATGGAGTGGGCTGAAATTGATGAGAGACATTGACTAGGCTTTGAAGGAGGGAGACACACATGGGTGCACACTCTCTCACACAGAGATAGACAGAGAGAGAGAGAGAGAGAGAGAGAGAAGGGGCTGAAACTGACTAGAAATATTTTGACTCCATTGACACTTCTAGACATGTGAAGGAGGGACACACAGGATGCCAAAGGAGAGGGAGCAGGGAAGGCACATCTGTGAGGGGGGGGGAACCCCACAGACACAATTTATGCTGAAAGAAGTGTTCATGTATTCCAAAATGATTCAAAATAAAACTAAAAACATGCTTCTCAAAGAAAAAAAATCTGTGCTTCCATGTGCATTGTGTAATCACCTTAAAAAATGATTCCAAAATGCTAAACCCGATTCAAATACATTTTTCCCGCATGTAACCGCGTTCTAAGCTAAATGTTTCTGGCACCCAATCCAAATTGTGCCAGATGCAAAGGTACACAACAGAATTTTGCCCACTATGGTAATTTAACTTAAGTGTTCGTTACTAACACCTGTACAATGTGGTTCTTTCCCTCCCCCCCAAGTGTTCTCTTATACAAAAATATAATGTTTCTTATAAATAAGATGGAGAAGAACCAGATAACACTTATTTGGGAGAAAAATTGTAAGATTGCAACTGAGAACTTAAATGTAAGAATAAAACCATATGCATTCCTTGAAAGAGTTTTCTCTCATTTCACATTTGCCAGTCAAACTACTTTATATGCTGAATTTATGTTCAATTTGAATTAATCTCCCAGAATTTTAAAACATCCAGAAACTGAGGTTATACAGTGACAAGAAAGACCTCCAGCTGTATGAACTCCATGGGGTGCCATATAATTAGAGTTTGGGAAACTTTTAGATAATGGCAAATAATTCTGCTGACACTGATACATATTAACACTGAGGTGGAAAAAACTGGAGTGAAATTGTGAGTTGGCCAGGCAGCATTAACACTTTTTCAACTGACGGTGTAGTCTCCTGGAAGCGTAGGACATGGCCTTATTCTAAGTTAGAACAAGTCATTCAGCACTCTTGACATTAACGGAGTAGTAATCTTTGGTTTCAAGGCAGGAGTCTTTCGTGGCAACACCAAGGACTGAACTAGGACCTTTTGTCCGCAAGACCTGCATTCTACCACTGAAGTACACTGCTGAATAGGAAACTGTGCACAATATAATGTTAATAACAACAAAACAGGCTACCTGAAGTATTTATTTAATGTCCAGTTTGATATCCTGGCACTAAGTGGTACAGCTCACCCTGTAGAAGCCTTATGTCATAGACCAGTAGCTCCCAATTTCGGGTCCCCAGACATTTTTGGACTGCAGCTTCCAGAAGCCCTTGCCAGCACAGCTAATGGTAAAGATGTCTGGGAGCTGCAATCCAAGAATATCTGGAGATCCAAGGTTGGGAACCACTGTCATAGACTATTGGGGGTGGCAGGAAGGATAGTGGGATTCACTGCCATTACAGGAAGGCAGGAAATAATATGAAATGCTCTAATTGTGCACTATGTTTTTGCCCTAAAATTAGAATAAACTACTTGTAGTAGAAGGCAAGGCAGAAAGATCTGTCATTAATCTCCTTCAGAGATGTGTTAGCTGTGGATTTCCTGCTTCAGCAGAGGGTTGGACTTGATAATGCCGGGGTCCCTTCCAGCTTTGATTGCAACTTTTCAAATGAATCTATTATATTGGTTTACTATCATGTTAAGGGGGAAAGCAAACAATCCAAGATAATCAAAACTTGCAAAGCTTCCCTTATAGCTTGGAAATAGCTCTTATTTGCCACAAAAAATCCGTCAGTAGCTGTTAACAACCACCTACAGTTCCAGCAAGTCCTTGCTTCCCAGGAAGTTATTTCTGCCTATTTCAGGACAATAAACAGCTGGAAGATCAACACATTGCTGTCTCCTCCTCCACTAACTCCCACTCTCCTACCTTTAAAGCCAATACATAGGAACAAGCAACCACATAGAGCCTGCTTTAACTTGTTCCCTAGACTGGCTGCCTGCCTGTTGAGTACTGTTTTACCTACAGTGACTCACCCAGCAGTCAAGTCTTCTTTCACTCAGCTGATTCAAAATCACATTTAGTACCTGTGGTTAGGGACTTTCAGGACACAAAAGGGGGCTTTAGTAACATTATCTCATTCGTGGTCACAATATGCTGGCATCGTTTAAAAGAGTTGCAAAGCCATTGTCTTTGTCTCTCACTGACATTCTAGAAAAAGGAAAGCTATAAGTTTATCTGCCATGCCTCCTCCTACAGAGTAAGGGAATATGTCATGAGAAATAGGATATTTCTGCTCGATTGCCTAGAAATTCTTCAGTGTGACATTTCAGTTAAGGACATAGATTAGTGCTCCTTTCTACTATGAATATAGAAGTGCTACAATAGTTGTTATCCATTTGGATGTGATTATCCTATTTGTATTTAAATGTTTGAGTTTCCTGGACATACTTGGCCCAAAACTTCCTTTTGGAGTTAATGCCTTCTTGGAGTAATTTAGAAGTAAGGCAGATCTGTCTTGAGAGATCTGGGACTATAAAAGCAAAGCATGCATCTGATCCTGAACAAGTTACACCTTTTGAAAGTATCTACCATTATTTTCTATTGTGAATTTGCATATTGAGTTCATGCTGGGTTGGAGCCAGTCTACATCATAATTAGAACAGAGCTATGAAATCCCCTTCATGGATTGCTGCCTTGTCGTGGTGAAGGGGCTTGAGTAATTCAGAAAAGCTATGGGCTATGCCGTGCAGGGACACCCAAGACGGACAGGTCATAGTGGAGAGTTCTGACTAAACGCAATCCACCTGGAGCAGGAACTGGCAAGCCACTCCAGTATCTTTGCCAAGAAAACCCCACGAACAGAAACAAAAGGCTAAAAGATATGACGCTGGAAGATGAGCCCCTCAGGTCGGAAGGCATCCAACATGCTACTGAGGAAGAGCGGAGGACAAATACAAGTAGCTCCAGAGCTAATGAAGTGGTTGGGCCAAAGCCGAAAGGACGCTCAGTTGCGGACGCGCCTGGAAGTGAAAGGAAAGTCCGATGCTGCAAAGAAAAATACTGCATAGGAACCTGGAATGTAAGATCTATTAACCTTGGGAAGTTGGATGTGGTCAAACAAGAGATGGCAAGAATAAACATTGACATCCTGGGCGTCAGTGAACTAAAATGGACGGGAATGGGCAAATTCAATTCAGACGATTATCATATCTACTATTGTGGGCAAGAATCCCATAGAAGAAATGGAGTAGCCCTCATAGTCAACAAAAGAGTGGGAAAAGCTGTACTGGGATATAATCTCAAAAATGATAGAATGATTTCAATACGAATCCAAGGCAGACGTTTCAACATCACAGTAATCCAAGTTTATGCACCAACCACCGATGCTGAAGACGCTGAAACTGACCAATTCTATGAAGACTTACAACACCTTCTAGAACTGACACCAAAGAAAGATGTTCTTGTCATTATAGGGGACTGGAATGCTAAAGTAGGGAGTCAAGAGATAAAAGGAACAACAGGTAAGTTTGGCCTTGGAGTTCAAAACGAAGCAGGGCAAAGGCTAATAGAGTTTGGCAAGAGAACAAGCTGGTCATCACAAACACTCTTTTCCAGCAACACAAGAGGCGACTCTACACATGGACATCACCAGATGGGCAATACCAAAATCAGATTGATTATATTCTCTGCAGCCAAAGATGGAGAAGCTCTATACAGTCAGCAAAAACAAGACCTGGAGCTGATTGTGGCTCTGATCATCAGCTTCTTATAGCAAAACTCAAGCTTAAACTGAAGAAAGTAGGAAAAACCACTGGGCTAGTCAGGTATAATCTAAACCAAATCCCTTATGAATACACAGTGGAAGTGAAGAACAGATTTAAGGAACTCGATTTGGTGGACAGAGTGCCTGAAGAACTATGGATGGAGGCTCGTAACATTGTACAGGAGGCAGCAACAAAAACCATCCCAAAGAAAAGAAAATGCAAGAAAGCAAAGTGGCTATCCAACGAGGCCTTACAAATAGCAGAGAAGAGAAGGGAAACAAAATGCAAGGGAGATAGGGAAAGTTACAGAAAATGGAATGCAGACTTCCAAAGAATAGCAAGGAGAGACAAGAGGGCCTTCTTAAACGAACAGTGCAAAGAAATAGAGGAAAATAATAGAAAGGGAAAAACCGGAGATCTGTTCAAGAAAATTGGAGATATTAAAGGAACCTTTTGTTCAAAGATGGACACGATAAAGGACAAAAATGGCAGGGACCTCACAGAAGCAGAAGACATCAAGAAGAGGTGGCAAGAATACACAGAGGAATTATACCAGAAAGATCTGGATGTCCCGGACAACCCAGATAGTGTGGTTGCTGACCTTGAGCCAGACATCCTGGAGAGTGAAGTCAAGTGGGCCTTAGAAAGCATGGCTAACAACAAGGCCAGTGGAGGTGATGGCATTCCAGTTGAACTATTTAAAATCTTAAAAGATGAGGCTGTTAAGGTGCTACACTCAATATGCCAGCAAGTTTGGAAAACTCACCAGTGGCCAGAGGATTGGAAAAGATCAGTCTACATCCCAATCCCAAAGAAGGGCAGTGCCAAAGAATGCTCCAACTACCGTACAATTGCACTCATTTCACACCCTAGCAAGGTTATGCTCAAAATCCTACAAGGTAGGCTTCAGCAGTATGTGGACCGAGAACTCCCAGAAGTACAAGCTGGATTTCGAAGGGGCAGAGGAACTAGAGACCAAATTGCTAACATGCGCTGGATTATGGAGAAAGTCAGAGAGTTCCAGAAAAACATCTACTTCTGCTTCATTGACTACGCAAAAGCCTTTGACTGTGTGGACCACAGCAAACTATGGGAAGTTCTTAAAGAAATGGGAGTGCCTGACCACCTTATCTATCTCCTGAGAAATCTATATGTACGACAGGAAGCAACAGTTAGAACTGGACATGGAACAACTGATTGGTTCAAAATTGGGAAAGGAGCATGACAAGGCTGTATATTGTCCCCCTGCTTATTTAACTTATATGCAGAATACATCGTGCGAAAGGCTGGACTGGAGGAATCCCAAGACGGAATTAATATTGCCAGAAGAAATATCAACAACCTCAGATATGCAGATGATACCACTCTGATGGCAGAAAGTGAGGAGGAATTAAAGAACCTCTTAATGGGGGTGAAAGAGGAGAGTGCAAAAAATGGTCTGAAGCTCAACATCAAAAAAACTAAGATCATGGCCACTGGTCCCATCACCTCCTGGCAAATAGAAGGGGAAGATATGGAGGCAGTGACAGATTTTACTTTCTTGGGCTCCATGATCACTGCAGATGGGGACAGCAGCCACGAAATTAAAAGACGCCTGCTTCTTGGGAGGAAAGCGATGACAAACCTAGACAACATCTTAAAAAGCAGAGACATCACCTTGCTGACAAAGGTCTGCATAGTCAAAGCTATGGTTTTTCCAGTAGCGATGTATGGAAGTGAGAGCTGGACCATAAAGAAGGCTGACTGCCGAAGAATTGATGCTTTTGAATTGTGGTGCTGGAGGAGACTCTTGAGAGTCCCCTGGACTGCAAAGAGAACAAACCTATCCATTTTGAAAGAAATCAACCCTGAGTGCTCACTGGAAGGATAGATCCTGAAGCTGAGGCTCCAATCCTTTGGCCATCTCATGAGAAGAGAAGACTCCCTGGAAAAGACCCTGATGTTGGGAAAATGTGAAGGCAAGAGGAGAAGGGGACGACAGAGGACGAGATGGTTGGACAGTGTCACTGAAGCTACCAAAATGAATTTGACCCAACTCCGGGAGGCAGTGAAAGACAGGAGGGCCTGGCGTGCTCTGGTCCATGGGGTCATGAAGAGTCGGACACGATTTAATGACTAAACAACAACATGAAATCAACAAAATTAAGTCCCAGTTATTTCTGTGAGTATACTTTGAGAATAACTAAACCTGAATGTTGCTTTATCTGTGCTAAATATTCAGCCATATAAATATATAAATTATACACCCTCCCACCACTACCATGGTTATTGTAGTAATTTTAGAAAAACCTCAGCAAAACTGGATCCCAACCTCATGTTTGCTTCTCAAAGTACATGAAGAACAGGGGGAATTTTCAAGAAGCAACAGGCCTTAGGAGAACACAGAAAGCTGTGTTGCAATTAGACATATCCTTAGTCCATCTAGCTCAGTAAGGTCTACACTAGAGGTGGAGAATCCTCTTACCATGGCTGACTGCATTCCATTGGACTGCCATATCAGGAATCACATGCTGGTTGTAAAGAGGAGCAGTTGCTCCCTGCCAAACATTTGCACCCATTTACATAAGATTACTATATTTTCCTATCAAGAATCTCCTTTTCTCTTTGTGCCACCCCATTTTCTCCTTCACTCCCTGCTGCTACTTCAAGGTGGGGGAGCTGCTGAAAGCTTTGAGGTAGGGGCAGCCAGGAGGCATGACAGACGAAGAACAGAGTGAATCCAAGCAGCAGCTGTGGGTCACACTGGACTACATCAGGTGATCTCTGGCTTGTCGGTTGGCAGTTTCCAGCTACACTGCACAGACAGCAGCCTTCAATGGCTTCAGGCAGAGGCCATAGGCTGAATCTCAGATATTTTGCATGCAAAACACAGAGCTACAGCCCTTCTTTTTCACACTGCTTTCTTATTTTCTTGTCCATTTCCCCCTTATTTGATTTCCAAGTGAAAATAAACTCTGTGAAAGAAAAGCTCTCTTACCACTGCTAGTGATAAATGTCACCATGCATCCCTATTATTCCACATCCATGGCTTTGAGGATGTGGCCTGATAGAGGTAACTAGTTTTGTATTCCTTTAGTTCACTGGAGGTTATCTGTCCTTCTGCCTATAGTAATCTGTTCAGTGTTAAATTCCCAGCTCTATCATATTAATTTCGCATAGCCAATGTCATGAGATTGAAGGAGAACGGGACTTGTAGTCAGAGATTAAAGGAAAATGGGAATTGTAGTCAATAAAGGAGAGAGAAAATGGAGTCTGTTAGGTTTTAAAAGTGAAAGGAAGACATGGGAATGTGAGAAAGGCAGAGAGGTTGTTTTTCTTAATTTACAGCCAGCCTGGTACAGCGTGAATCCTGATAAGCGGACAAGGACGGGAGGTGCAGAGAGCACAGACCCAACAAATTCTTTTCTAATTGGAATGGATATAAACCACCTGCATCTTCATGAGAATTGTGGGTGGAACGGACAGTTACGCCTCTTTCAGTTGATTGGTTTATGGTCAAGAAGAAGGAGGTTTGAGTAAAGTAGAAAATGGATGATGGGTTATGTAGGAGAGACTCTTGTGAACTTCTTGGGAAGTTCTTGTTCTATTCGCGATCCATGATGATGGATTGATGGTTTGAATATGTGGCTTGAAGGAGAAAGAGAATGTAAGGGAAAGAAGGAGGTGGGGCTAGCCCACCTTAGCCCAGTTTAGTGTTTATTATTTTAATGGGAATTAGTTGTTGTATTTAACTGTGTATTCTTTTGAACATGTTCTTTATGCTATGCTTGCGCAAAAACAAACTGTTTCTGTGAAACTATATATTTTCTTAATAAAAATTAATCATAAAAATCTTCAACAAGGATGGTCTCTTGGATCAGCAGGGTTTGGCTAAATCCAGAGGAGTGGTAATGGCCATTGACTAGCTACCAGAGAAGTCCTAATTAACTGAGCTGTTGTGAGTTCTTAGGAACTACAAAGCCCATGTGTCTGTACTTGCAAAGTACTGAGCAAAAGTAAAGTGTTCTTTTAAGGTCAGGGTTATTCTAGGCGCAAAGGCTATGCACTGCTGGAGGTTGAGGACTTGCCCCAGTGTAAAGGTGGTAGATTTGTGGCTGAGGAATTCCCTGACTGAAGGATCCATGCTCCTTAGGGAGATTTGGTTCCTGACAGCCAAATTGTACTTATTTTGGTTTTATGGCATATATAATATATATACAGTAACCTATTCATTTACTACACTTATATCACTGCAAGATCTTTAAATGGCACAATAACATATCCTGCCATTCCAGGAGAGGTGCACATACTTCACTGGACCCTGAAATATACATTTGTGGAATACATACTAAAAAAGGAACCCTACTTATGCTTAAGATGGCTTCTGCAACAGACAAAAGCAAAAGAGTAGTTCAGGTTTTGAAATTAATTATTTCAAACCAATTAATCAGCTAAAGTGGTGATACCCACTTTTTCTTATAAAATACCTCTTATTTCAGCCTTCTGGTCAGAATGCTGGAAAGCAAACCGTGTTTGGAATGACACTTAATTTCATTTATTTTAAGTAATACACCAAGAGAGACACTGTTTCTACTGTCGTCCACTTTAACAAACACACACTTAGAATTTTTGCTAAAGAAAGTAATAAATTGGTGAGAGACTTTAAGCTAGAAACTTTAAGCTAGAAAGGTGACAAGTGGATGAGAAGCAGCCAGGTCAGACAAAAACATGTCACAGATGCCAGTAATACAAATTGACTACTGCATTTCTGGAAAGATAAGGCAAGACGGAAGTTAATGCTGACAGGCTCAGATCAGAAAGACACAATTTTTGAAAGAATGGGGGAAAAAATCAGGACTAGCTACTCAAGGCAAAATTTAGAGTCTGCACACACACCTGAACGTAGAAAATACAGTGTAATCAAAAATGTGGGACTTTCACTACTTTACTGATCCCTTGATAAAATTCTTAATCAAACCACTTGTGAGACAAGAGCTGCTGCATGATCAATCATATGGACAATTCTACTGCACAAAGACACAATCGTATCAACACCTAGTATATACTGGGAGGTACCCGTGACTGGTTGGTAACCATCTTTGTGCTTATGGCTGTTCTTCCATGTCAGCTGGCATCCTACATAAATATCTGTTCATACTAGCTTTTCCCCATAATTGTATGTGGAATTATATAGATCAAAGTGTGGATTACTGATTGTGCAGAGACAGAAGATTTATTTGGTTATTTCCTCAAGGCAGATGCCACAGAGAACCACTTCAGGGGTCTCCACTTAGCTGCCTACTCATCAAGCCTTTATTCAGTAAAATGAGCCCAGCAGATGAAGGAATGGGGGCAATCCTTGAGCATAAGAGACTGTAAATCAAAATGACTTTAAAACATGATGTTGTCATGTGCAGCTCAACAGTAAAACCAAGATGAGTCATTGTTCTGGGGAAACCATACCTTAAATGCTTTTAAGAACACACAAAACTGGCATATTACTATGGTGGTCCATTAGGGAAAAAAAACCCAAATGTACTGTGATACCTTTATCAAGGACAGCTAAAGACACCTTCATTGTTCAGGCACTGAACAAGCTTTTAAGTTAAAAAAGAATTACGAGGGTGAAGGTAAAAAAAAATAAAAATGGGGCATTGGTAGAGGTGGTGGTAATTCCGCTATTGCATACTTTTGGTTGCTACTGATAACCTAGCCAGATTTTGCATTTTGCTGTTTTTGTTTTTTTGATTAATTATTATCAGAGCATGCTGCTCATATACTGCCCCACAGCGCTTAAAGCATTATCTGGGTGGTTTACAACACAACTGGCAGGCGACACATTGTCCCCCCTCCCCCAGTGAGCTGGGTACTCAGTTTATTGACCTCAGAAGGATGGAAGATTGAGTCAACCTCAAGTCGGCTGGCTACCTGGGACTGAATCTGGGTTGTGAACAGTTTTGGCTGCAGTACTGCAGTTCAACCACTGCACCATGAGGCTCATCATCATCTTAGAACTACAGAGCTGGAAGGGACCCTATGGACTACTGAGTCCAGCCCCTCAAGGAGGCACAGTGGGGAACTGAACTCCCAATCTCTGGCTCCACAGCCAGATACCTAAAGCACTGAGCTATCCACCAGTTCATAAGAGGCACTTGCATTCTTCTTGGTGCTCAAACCTGACCCAAATACATTTTAGGATTTTGTTTTTAATGGGAAAAACTGTTGCTTTTCATTCTCTCAGACGAGAACCTAAAAATTAATTAATGTTGCAGTTCTATAAACATTTGTATTTCTATAAACACAGGTCCCACTGAACTCATTTTTCTGAGCAGCCCTGCATAGATTTCTAACATGATCTGCAAAATAGTCTGTGCTCCATTTTAAGACTGGGCATGTTTAGCCTTGAGAAAAGAAGACATAGGGGTGATATGATAACACTTTTCAAATACTTGAAAGGCTGTCATACAGAGGAGCAGCAGGATCTGTTCTCGATCATCCCAGAGTGCAGGACACACAGCAATGGGCTCAAGTTACAGGAAGCCAGATTTCAACTGAATATCAGGAAAAACTTCCTAACTGTTAGAGCAGTATAGCAATGGAACCAATTACTTTGAGAGGTGGTGAGTGCTCCAACACTGGAGGCATTCAAGAGAAACTTAGACAACCACCTGGCAGATATCCTTTGATTTGTATTCCTGCATTCAGCAGGGTGTTGGACTTGATGGCTTTATAGGCCCCTTCCAATTTCACTATTCTATGATTCTATGATTGTCAGAAGCTACAGACTTAAGGGTGTTATAACGCCCGCCTTCTACATCCTCTCTGTCCATTTACTGTTCTGTTTAATAACAAAACCAAAAAAAAGCAAAGAATTCTGGTGAACTGTTTGCTACTCTGTACTCTGGTTCCAGCCAAAGTATTACGCTGCCTTTGGACATTTTTAAAGAATACTGACGGAAACATAACTATCAGTGTTTGCTGCTGGGGATTCTCTGCCCCATTGGTTAAACTTAGGAGATTGGTACATACAGGGAAAGAACAAAGGAATGGGGAGGAATATTTGGTTCATGCTTCCTTCCACCAGGGAGGAGCAGCTGGAGGTGGTACATGTGCTTGGGGTGGGCAGATTCACATCATGCCAGGAACAAAAATTTTCACCCTCTAAATTTCAGTGCTCTGAGTCAAAGGCTCAGATACCCTGCCTCAGAACTCTCAACTGTTAAGGCAGCACATAATTTGAGAGGTGTGTCCCAAAAAACCATGAAATATTACAAACTTATAACAGACCAACCTTCTCAGATTGCAGATGTCTACCTGTTCTAAAAACTACATCCTGGCATCCTCTACAACTGCTCAAAGGACCTTGGGTTGTATTTTTCAAATCACACAACTGTTTTGCTGAAGATCTACTTATTGTGTTTTATAAGGCACAACCTTTTATGTTAAACAATATATAATTTTCAGCAATCATTAATAGTAAGTATTACTAAATAACATAACTTTGTATTGTTAATGTGGCTAAGTGGTAACAGCCAATAATAATATATGGGAGGGAAACTCTAAAGACACATACAATAGATTAGAACAACAATGGTCCATAGTGAAATAAAAATGGCTCTAAGGGAAACAAAAACATGTTTTCCTGTTCAATTCTTAAAAACTTAGGAAAAAGAGAAAATGACTTGCACTTAACTGATAGAAACAACTTGGAATTAGGCAGTGACCTTCATGGAGTCTCAGCTGTGTCAGATAACTAGGGCTTGCTAGAAGGAGTAAGTCTATGATAGCAATGACAGAAATATGGCGCTATGAACATTTTTGGTCTTTTGCA
The DNA here is from genome assembly GCA_037013535.1 of Intellagama lesueurii. NCBI lineage: Eukaryota > Metazoa > Chordata > Lepidosauria > Squamata > Agamidae > Intellagama > Intellagama lesueurii. Next base: position 187,801,640 of record JBAJHW010000003.1, on the reverse strand, counting down.
GCATTTTATAAGCTCAGATATCCTTTGACCTCACAGATTGTCTTCTCCAGAATCCATAGTTTATTTAATTATTTAAAATTATTTATCACTTTTGTCATCACTCTCACATTAGACAGGTTAAAACTTCTAGAAACAGATACAATAAAAACTGATTATACATGTTTTAGAAAAGCAGATTTAAGATTTTCTCTAAAAGCCTATTTGAAAGCCATTCTTTAAGACTAAATGCATTTAGGAATAATGCAGTTTTGGCTGCCCACTGGAAGCTCAACATGGATGGAGCTAGACTGACTGACTTGGCAGTGTATTCCACAACTGAGGTGTTGCTGCTAAGAAAGGTCCATCTCATATTGCCACCAATGCAGCCTCTTGGTGTGGTGGGACACAGTGAAGATTTCAAATTCCAGGCAGGCACATATAGCAGCAGCCAATCTTGGAGGTATCCTGCCCCCAAGCTGTATAAAGCTTTGTAGAATATAACAGGTTCATTGGTTCCAGCAGCTGCTGAAGACCTCAGTATATTTTGTCCCTGGCCTTGCCTAATCCCACTGTAATCCCACATAATTCCTTTCGCTAACAAAATTCTGCTTCCACACTGCCTTTTCTCCTAATCGTGAATGGTGAGTACAGACTCAGTCTAAGGGCATGTCCAAAATGGCATATAGATTGCTATATGGATCACCGTTAGTATGATTTGGTTTGACTTATGTGGAGTCCCTTCTCACAGGAAAATAAACATTTCCAGTGTGAAAAGAAGGATCGCACAAGTGAGAGAGAAAATAGATTGCACAGAAGAAGAAAAAACCCTTTTAAGAGTGAACCAGACCACTCCAAATTCCCCTGGTTGGACAGGCTTCGAGAGTTCCACAGAATTCAAATGACAGAACATATGTACCTCTTAGTCAACCACCAATCTATGCATCCCAGTCTCTGTTCTTTATTAAATCCTGTTGAGTAAACTGGTCATCTCTATACAAGTCAATTATCTGACATATGAAGCCAAAAGGTTTCATTAAGTGCCCTTATCCTCTTTCAAGATGGTAACACATTTTCCAATTTCTCTTAAGAAGCCATAGTGATGCTCCTTTTAATCCTACACGTTCTAAATTGATTTAGTCTTGATTTATTTACCTTACTATTTCTTCCAAATCTTCTTTGAGCATGCCTTTCTGGGCTAAAATTGCTTTTTTGTGCCTCTTTTCTTAGATTTAAAAATGTGAGGATTAAAGGCTTAGCAGATATAGTTTCAAATACTGCAATGTTCCATAGGGTGTTCATATCCTTTTTGGATCAAAAGGCTAAGGTTACAATCATTAAACATCAAACATACTAATGTGAAAACTAATTTGTAAAAAAAAAATGCTTAGAAATCATCGTTCATGCTATCAGGTATCATTTACTTTTACAGTTTTTATTCTCGCCCCCACTCCCATGACAGGTAAAAAATGTTATATACCTAGCAAGCTATCTTGCCAACTGTATAATTATTCACTTCAAACGATGCATTGACTTTTATGATCAAAACTCTCTCTCTTAGAACTGTTGTTTGTAAAATATACAGTTCTCACACCTTGATAACGTATCTGCAGAGGACAATAAATCAAGATTTGAAATTTAAGTGTAAGTTATAAAAAAAAAGGAAATACTTATTTCTGTTTATAGCTCACTAAGAAAGAAACAGAATTGAAGAATACAGTTATTTAATGATCACAGCTTTTTCGTGGGGGGGGGAATCTACTTCTCAGAAATATGATAAAGTTTTTTTTTCCTTTTCCTTATAAAACTGTATTATCATTAGTCCTGTTGTGATATTGAATTTAGAGTAAATACACAAGCAGGGGGCATGTTCTCTTCCCATCCCCTCTGTCTCACATTAAAGTTGCCCTTGGTGCATGAAGGGCAATAAGTCCAAAGAGGGTACACCTCCACTCCCATGGGGGATAGGTTTGATGGGGGATTGCAGGCTCACACAGAGCCAACAACAGCATGGCCTCTCCTTCCACCATCTCAACATCCTCTACAGTGGTGCCTCGACTTACGAACTTAATTGGTTCCAGACCTCCAGTCGTAACTCGAAATGGTCGTAAGTCGAAGCACCATTTCCCATAGGAATACATTGAAATGCAATTAATCCGTTCCGGCCGAAGGAAAAAAAATCACAACCCCCCCCCCCCCCAAAAAAACCCATAACACTGCAAGACCCATCGGAAACACGATTAATCTGTTTCGGCCGAAGGGGGGGGGGGGAGAAAAGCAAACAAACTGTGCAAGACCCTTCGGAAATGCAAAAAAAGCAAAGCAAAAAGCAAACAGACACTGCAAGACCCTTCGGAAATGCAAAAAAAGCAAAGCAAAAAGCAAACAGACACTGCAAGACCCTTCGGAAATGCAAAAAAAGCAAAGCAAATAGAATTACTCCTGAGCTCATTTTCTCCAGTATTTCCCTTACTGCCGAAATAACCGAAGAGTGCAAACCTGCATCTTCCACAGGGCCTTGCCACTGGCACATTAGGATGGGTAATAGTGAGGCCCCAGCAATTTAATGCCATCTTTACCACACCAACCCAATGGCTTATTGCAGACTCAGAAGCAGCTTGGCTAGACAGAGTAGAAAATAAAATGAATAGTTGGAAGATAGTGGCAGACAATGAGAGCAATATGGGACAAGTGTCATTTAATAGATATGGTTATCAACAGTTAACTGTTCATGAGTTAATCTTTCTGGCTGCCCAGCCTCACGTTTGTGTGACGCCTTCCAGTGTCTGTTTGCTTTTTGGCCCAGTGGGTCTAAGCTGGGGAAACAGATCAAATTGGAAGTTCTCTATGGAGTCTCAGTAACCATATACTTATATTCCGCAACAGCCTATGTATTCTGAGTCCTTGCAGAGAAAGACAAAGAGTTGAAATTTCAAGAGAACTATTTTTAGATCACCACAGAATTAAAGGCAACTTTGTCTTGTGTTTCTATTAAGATGACTTAATACTAAGACTGCATCAGTAACCGTAATTATAGGACTTTCATAAGAATAATTATGCCAATTATAGTTGAGTATTATATAGTCATGTATGGGTTTCAGAACAAATCTTCATCTGACTGTGTAGGCAGCAAACATCCATATACAATGTATTAAATAATTAATCAGAATTCCCCAAATATTAGTTAGAAGCAGACTACAGGCATGTTGAACCTACATTTAGGGGCCAAGGAAGGGAAACAAAACATTCTTTAGGGTGAATAAATTATATTATGAACCATTCCATAAAGTGAAAAAGCTGCCTTATAAAGTGCGCTTAGGTGCATTAGAGTTCTCAACAAAGACAAGGGCTGTAACCATAGAGAGCTATTTATATGCATACATGGATTTATTTGCCCCTTCTGAACTTTCTTTGTCCTATTCGCCAGTACAGATCAAGCAGTCAGGAAAAAAGGCAAGCCAAGACATTTTAAAACTAATCTCTTGCTTTGACTATAGATACCATTTCACTGTGAACTACAGAGAATGTTCTTGCTGTGTAAGTATGCAGCCTTTCCTCTGGCTTCTGTGTTTCACAGCCTAAGGGCTACTTTTTCATGATATTAAGCTGCTTATTTTAGTATATACATAGGACGCAAACTAAGTGTATTAAAAAAATATTTAAAAATTACTCATTTCACTGTAACAGACAAGTACATTTTATGTCTGTATTTGTAGCCCCAAATCATCCACCTTATTATTAGAATCCTACAGGAAGCATTACTAGGTACAAAGCTGTGTTATTTTCCTATTCCATTCCTATTTTATTCCAAATATACATAACCTACAATTTCCTAAACCAAATTTCATCTTTCCAATAAACCGTGCCTACCCAATTCAGTCTTTTAAGAGCAGCTCATCTTTACTTCAATTTTATTAAAATATAATGTAAATATGAGCTGCTAACCTTTTGCACACCATTACCTTTCACAGATTCTCTCTCTCTCTTCATGCACGCACACTCACACGCACACATTGTGACACGGTAATCAGAAGGACTGGTTTGGCCAATAGCTTATCCTGGCTTTTGCTGAAGACACCAAGATCTACATCTCTCATCATAAACACCTGCCATAGTCATTTGGTAGGAACAAGCCCGGGGAATCCACGGCCGGATTCTTTCTTGGTATATAAATGGTGTAAACCATATTTTAAAAGGCAACTAGCAGCATTTATGACTTTTCCAGTTTCATCAAATCACCAATGTAACAGCCAGTGACATAAACAGGATTAATTCTTTGGCGAGTATATAGTGTGCTGTTTTGTCTATTACATTAATCAGACACAGAGCAGACTTGATAACTATGGCTGCCAATAACATTAATATTTTGGTTCAGTATCAAACTTAAATTGTGCATATTTGCTTAAATAGCCACTTCTTGGAAAAACCAAATGAAACAACTACCCCTCAAAACTGCCTTAATTGATGCTTTATCCTTTTTGTTTGCCAACAAAATATTTTGTATTCAAGTGGGTATAATTTAGAATAGACACAAGGCATTACATATTATAATTTAGAATCCAAATCAGGGAACAAAATGTTGAATTCAGGAGGCTCCAAAATTTTCAATATATAATTCAAAGTATAGTCAATTTATATATTTAGTATTCATGACCAGGCTTGACAGTTAGATCAAACTGAGTTTCAGAATATACAAACATGTAACTGTGTCAATAAATTGAGTGTGGATGTCTCTTAATTTTTACAAAATGGAACGGTGTAGGAATTATCAAACCTATTTAACTGAATATTCCTGTCCTTTTGCACATATGTCACAGAGTGTTTTTTCCTTCCCACTGCAGTGGCGGAACTGGTTTTGACTTTTACTATCTCTTTTGGGCTAACTTACTGTGGGGAATCAGAACAGATACTCTTTCTGAAAATCCTGAATAAGATACACATTCAGTTTTAATTGATACATTGATTAGGCTAAAGTCCTGTTAGAAATTTCTGAGTCTAAAATGCTGTGGGTGAAACACCCTGCACATTTGCAAGGGGGAACTGAATAGTCCCTTGTGTGAATTATGGCAAACCATAATAGCTCATATAACCATTCCTGAAATAAAGAGGATTCTGCCCTTAGTATTTTATTTTATTGCAATCACGATCAGTAAAGTAGAAAACAACGACAGGGTTGTTATATGTCCCACGACCTAGAGATGCTAGAATGGTAGATACTCAGGATAGGACCTTTTGGACAGAAGTACCATGAATATGGAACTCAGTCCCAAGTGAGGTTGCCTTTAGCTCAAGACTCTTCTGTTCCATCAGGCTGCTAAATGTTGTTTTCCACACTTCAATCCGGATACTATTTCTCAAATTTTACCGTATGTGTTTTTAAAAATCTTGCTGGATTTCTTTTGTTTGTTTTATGAAAAATTAAAAGCCTTTTTGCTGTATGTTTTCCAAGGTGTCCAGCAGGTGAAGAGGACATTTTATTACATACTGGCAATAGGTAAGGTGTACATCCATTATCCATGCTGGATAACAGTGTGTGAAACAGCTGATGGGGTTGAAAATGTTTATTTTCCTTCCAAGTAGTTATAAATGTTTGAAGAACACAGACCAACAATAGTTGATAATTACTGGAAGCAAGTCATTACCATGTTTCATGCCTTATTGTCACTGAGCACCATTGTTTCATTTAAGTTATACCATAATATTTATTTATATGAACATTTTATATATGTTATTTATTTATACCAAAAGTGGTTTGCAATTCAAGATAATAATAGCAGTATAAAGTAAAATATTAAGATGTCAACCGTGATATAGAATCCAAGTGACATTGGAACATTATCCAAATAGAACAATCAGTAAAAATTGTTCAGAAGTGAAAGACAAAGACCACCACACTTTGAAACACATAAGTATCATCATTAGTGTACATAACCTTAAAGTTCCTGAAGCCATTGCATTATTTCTGACACCAGTGTATCAACACAAAATATGAGATACAATCTATCTTCTCATGTAAAATTTCTGAGTGTCGGGAAGAACACGAACGCTCAATATATTTAAAAGAACCCAAATGATGTCGGACCTCTCCTGGGGATCCTGTTACTGAGACAGACACATAACAACACTTCTGGTGACAGCAGATCATTGGTGATCTTATCATTCTGCTTAGTTAGGCAGAGACTCCCTCTGTGCCTCATTAGAAACGTTACTATCATTAAAAAGTATGAGTAGCTCACAACAAACTAGGTGAGTTGGTTTTACTTTAGGACAGCAACAGCATAGATCCTGTCCATACTGGCATATAGTTATGGTATATGGAACCCTGATGGCATTGTTTAGCACAGAGAGAAAAAAACTTGTCTGCTTGTGTTTGTACTAAGTATGATCCATTCTTCCCCTTTAAGAGCTGTCCCACACCTTTCTGACCCTTGCCTAGGGCATGCATTCTATTCAGCAAAATTTGGAGCTTTGCAGGCTCAGGGGGCAGGCAGACAAAATCAGACCTGGAAGCAAACTAAGACCAGGCTTGCCTCTGCACTGTGCAGTGCCCTGAAGGCTGGCATTGGCTCTGCCACTGCAGCTCCAGATAACACCTCAGCAGAGGAAAAGTCACCACAGCCTCCTGAATGAGGTCTGAGAGAAAAGGCAGGAAAGGAAGCTATGTTGACCCCTTGGGCTCTACCCACACAAAGCAGCTCAGCCCCAGCAGAGCCCTGGCTGAGAAGAAAGCGGGGAAGGGGGGGGGGTTCATCCCATCTGTCTCCCCAACCTTCACTTCAACATTCGTCCCTCATGCTGCAGCTGTCCTTGGCTGTTGTTGTTGCTGTCTCCTTACTCACGGGTAAACTTATTCATGCACAAACTAGGTAAACCTGCTTTGAATGGATCTGTCTCTTTTCCTGACTCTTCACAGAGGATCAGGGAAAGTGGGAATTGATAGCTGATCAGACTACAAGGAGTCGTTTGCTGTGGGGTAGGAGAAGCACACCAAATGGCACATCCCTCTCCCCACCTCAACAGACTTTTTGTCCCCTGATCCACCCCACACCCAAAATGGCCAGTCTGGACAGACCCACAGTCAGCCCAAGAAACCCGTGTGACTTCCCTCCTGCAAATAAAGAATAGATGCATCATACCATTGTTTTTCAATCTGTTTCTCTGGTTCTCAGTTATATTTAAATATTTTATTACTTATTACAATAATGATACCTATCATAATGAATTATGTTTCTTTTGTAGCTCAGTGACTGTGTAGTAGTCTATGATTACTAAATTTAAATTTCCCTTTTTGCAATGCAGTTTATAGAAAAGTATACAGGTTTACACTAAAAAATACCTCAGCTTCACAGTCACTGTGCAAAATGGAGAGAAGATCTTACTTGGTTCAGTAAGTGGCTTCTATTGATGGTAGGCAAAACCAGAGAGTATTGGGCCAAAATCCTACTAGTGTAAAATCACTGGCAGATCTTTCAGTAGTGAATCATGGCAGGTGAAAAAACTGGCATAGGCATGTTGTATCACATATCAGTCACATGACTGTGTACAATAGGAAACGCCTATACTAACTTCTTAACTTATGACAATTTGCCATGGAAAGTTATACCAATGACATTATACTGCTGGGCAGGTGAGAGAGGATTTTATTTCAATACCTTGGCAACTGTACAGAAAATTTATCAAGTAGCTCTTTCTTAAATTGTCAAAGTTTATCATTGCAAAATATGCCAGGAACTTATTAACGTTCTTTACAATATACATGGCATGTGTGTGATACTCAACCTTTGGTCACTTTTTAATTAACATATGGAGGATCTTTTTAATACATTTATCTACCCCAGAGAATTCTTACCTGCCAAGGAACAGCACTGAAAAAAGTGGAGTTAATTAACTGAGATTTAATTCTGAAGTTAAATTATTGTTGTATGATATAGCTCATAATTGAAAACTAGGAAACAATGAAGAAATCAGAGATGGGCACGGACCACAGTTCGGAGATCCAGCCCAATTCATTGCTGTGCTCACACAGATGTTGTGTGAGTACAGCGCCCTCCCCTGTCCTGCCTCCCCTGCATGCTCGCCCATTCCTCCAGCAACCTCTTCTGCCTCCTCCATCAGCCACCCACTCAGATGAAGAGGTGGAGCTGTGATTCCTGTAGCATTACCTTTGAGTGGGTGGCTGATGGAGAAGGCGGAAGAGAGAAGAGTGTGCTGCAAAAGGTGAGTGGGTAGTTGCACTGGGGAGGCAGGGAGGGAAGTGTGCATTGCCTGAAGAATGAGTGAGCGTGCAGGGGAGAAGGACAGTGGGTGATGAATTGGGCCACACCTCCAAACCGAGGTTCATGCCCATCTCTAGAAGAAATCTGTATCACTGTGTGAATGCTACATTCAACTACCTGCATTTTTATAAAGAAAATTGGTAGGAACCAACTAGAAAATAGAGCCATAGTCAGAGGAATCAAAATATGCTCTGGAGATACACCTACCAGAACAGAGAATGTAGAGCACTAACTTACAAAAAGGTAACACTTTACAACAGCTAAACATTTTGCACAATCAAACTAGACGTTACAAACAAACAAAACCTGTAAGAACTTATGTAACAAAATGGAAGTGTTGCAAAATAAGCAAACAAAAAAGGAATCACTAGAATTTGACAGAAACATTTAATACGTTCATTTCAACATTAGTTGAATCCAGTGTAATACACTCCCTTTTGGCCTAGTGCTGTAGCAACAACTTGATGGAACTTCTATTCCCTGGTCCCTTTGTAGCTGCTGTAGCTGCCTGAATGCTGACTTAGAAGGGTTTTGCAGCCTACAGAGCATGTTCTTGGGTTGCACAGGGAGGGGGCTGCAGTGGGAAGAGGACAATGGCTCCTCCCACGTCTGCTGCATTCTGCTGTCCCCATACCCCAACAAAGGTCCAGTGCTAGGTGGTACCCCTGGTATATTGATCATGTAATGAAGAACCAAACAGATGTTACAATATATTGTCAAAATCCTACTGGTGTTTGCATAATGTTTGTGCAAGCTGTCATTGGTAACTGCAGCTCATTGACACAATGCCAGGCTGCACTATGGTTTCATGCCGGGTCACACACACACAACTGTGCAACTGAGATGTGCCCTGATGCCTCATCAATGAGCAGCAATTCACTGCAGCTAGTTGCACAACGCATACATAAATATCAAGATAATGTTGGCCTTATCTTTTTCTTAGCTCCAAAGAGAGGTTATTTCCTCATGGAGATTCAACTTCATATCCTAGAGACTGATCTTCCAGATGTGGGATGCCATAAGAATTTACTGAAAACAAGTCCTCACATACTTGCTCTTTGTGAGAAATTATTCTTATCCTATTAAATATAGTCAGTGTCCTAGGAATGTTTCAGTTTTCTTCTTTTGAATGAATCATCATCACCATCAGTACCATCATCATCAGTTTCCAAGACAGAAGTAGCCGATACATATATATATCTATTTTCTTAATCCTTACAGGCTAGATTTCTTGAACCAGTGTCTCAACATCTGATTTTAAGAAGCACTCTCTAATGTAAGAAGATTCATCTCAAAGCATGAGATTGCAAAACAAGACACAAAGTGAAATCTCAACTTTGATTATTATTTCGAACATACATAAGAAATGTAATCTGATCTTCCCTAATTAAATTGCTATTCCATGACAGCGACATCTGGTTGCATAACACTGAAATATGCTTTTGGCTAAGTATGTACAGATCAAGTTGTTTTAATTGCAAATATTTTTTAAAAACAAATTTCTATTTCAGTTTTAATGAATATACTACTACTGAAGCATGTTTATGTACGCTTTAAATTTACAAGTAATGGGAAGGATTTATTTAAAGAAAATAAATCAGTCGAAGATGCAAAGTATACTTTATTTATACTAATAAAGTTAAATTGATATAGAAAAATGAAGACTCCACAGTAGATATTACATGTACTCTTTGCTTAAACTTACATCATAATAGCAAGATACATCCTGGGATAAATGCAGAACAAGAAGCGTATTGCTAATGGATGCCTCTACAATACGGTAGGACCCCAGTATCCATGGGATTGCTATCTGTAGTTTCAGTTATGCAGAGGTTACCTACATGCAACATACATACAACATACAATGGGGTGGGCTTTTTGGCCTTTGCTTCAACCCCTTCTGGCCTTTGTCCTTGTATACTGTATATAGAGTTTGCTACTATCCACGGTTTCAGGAATTCACAGTATATGGTGGAAAAAATCCCCCATGGATAAGGGGGTCATACTGTATTGTTCCTGATATTTATTTATGCAGCTATTAAAACAAATCATTTGTAGAAAGAAGAAGAAAAAATATAAAGCTAAAAAGAAAGAAGTTTGGGACACGTGTACAAATTATTAATAATTTATTTTAAAGTAAGCCTAGCAAGTCTCACGTAACAGTTTCAAGTAAATACAATTTTAATATATAATAAACTGGCCTCATTGCATTTAGATGAATGTTGCTTGTCTTGATCTTTCTGTGTTAAGGAATAAGCCGCACTGAACTCAAAATTAAGTCGCATTGAGTTCAGTGGGGCTTACTACTCCATGTAGGTGACAAGATTGCAGCCTAAAACAAGTCAATTCCTACAGTAGCATGGCATTCCGTTCTTTTTGTTTTATCAAATTCCATTATCTATAGCTAAGCATTTTTTTTCCAGTTCAGCCACTGATATTCTAACTTTTAACAGGTTTGATTCTGAGAGAATATCTATGTATTTCTTTGTATAAGCTATTCTATCATAAATCTGAAATCTGTACCCATATGTATACTCCATTTGTTTTAAACATCTTATGCATTTTTAACATCTAATTTCTCAGACTGTTATTTATAAGTACTTCCAAGAATTTATCTCTCTTGTACATATTAGACCATGACATTCTTCTTCAGTTAAAATATTTTTGTAAATGTAGAAAAATGCAAACATTCTCTAATCGGACAACTTCCAGACCAGAAGGTAGTAATACATAGTTTACGTGTTGTATAAAATCAATAAATACTGACATTGTTTTTCATCTGGAAATCAAACTTTCCACACCTTTGTAACATTTAAAATGCCTTACTGCAAATAACCATGAGCTTTGAAGATCTGGCTTGTGCAAAAAAAAAAAAAAAATAAAAAAAAAAAATCACTGTGTGTGACAATGGATTTACTTTTTATCCATTTTCTTAATGTTTTTTCCTTAACTCTTGGGACTTCATTAAAAGAAAAGTGCAGGAAAGATAGCTATTTGGCTCAAAGCTACACTTACCTGGATTTATAGATTAGCTGTTGTTAGGAATATTGGAAATACTGGACAATGACTCCAGCAACTGTATAGTGACAGAAGGGGTTCAGGGCATCATCCCACAGAGTGACGTTTCTTTTTGTATGAAATAAAACCTGTAAATACAAACAATACATGCATTTCTTTAAGAGATATGCATACATACACAAAAACTCACATACAAACATACCCAGCAAACCCTCGTCCAGTGGATGCTATGTTCATACAAATTCTGGCTGAGAGTACATGTTAAGATTCTGCCAAGTGAGGCATTTAGATAGTATGTGAACATCACAGTCAACATTTCCTATTGCAGAAATTACCATGGCTTGTCCTAATGTGTAAAGTCTTCTGATTGAGCAAGAGCATGCTCAAAGATGCCTTCAGATATGAACACACAGTAAGATTCAAATGTTAAATGTTTCTCTGTGCAGACTTCCAAAAATGTAGTTTTACTGAACACAAATTCTGTAGGAGTTTATTTTACATCCTCACATGCTGTCTGTTTGGGTGACTGGGAGGGACTTCTCTGGGCTTGGGTGATTATCCCTCTATCTAGCACTAACCAATCATTCCTTCCAGCTTTTGAAATTCTAATGAGAGCCTTGCCTCTCTGCTGAGTGTTCTATCCCTCTCTTTCACTGTTTGTTTCTTGCTATTGGCAGTTGTTTGTTGCTGTTGATCTATTTGGTTGATTGCTAGTATGAGTGCAGTAAAGAAAGCAGTATACACAAGCTTGTAATTTCAAGCAACTGTGAGTAAAGAAACATTTTTATTCTTTGTACTACAAATGTCTCAGAGTGAGTTATTCAGACTTTAATTGCTAGTTAATGGGGAAGGGGTGGAGTCTGTGGAACATTTAGCTATTCTTCTCTGTTGACTTCTGTACTTCGACTGCATAGAAAAAGTAATTTTACCAGAAACTCAAAACTCTGCAGCAAATTCAGATGGGAGGAGGACTCCCAACCCTTGGTGTTTATATATATGTAGGTCACATTTCATTTCAGTGGCCAATCTGCACTAAGGATCACAAAAATATATACTGAAAAAGTGTTTTCACTCTCTGCTCTGAGAATATTCTAGTAGGCCAATTAAAAATTCAACAGAGGTAAGCAAGAAGGCACCTTGCTGCTGTGGGAAAGTGATGGCTTCAAAGGTATGACTGTGATGCATGAAAAATAGTCTGCACATCAGCAAGATTGCATAAACACTTTACTTTCTTGAATTCTTCAATTAGCATTTCTTTTTTACACATCTCAGAGGGTTCTTTTTTTAAAAAAAAAACCACACTAGCCATTTTGAAGTACAGACAAAATAGGATGTTTTTATAAAACAGCTGGAAAATTAGTGACAGACTGCTGAAATCTCCTAAATGGCATCTTCAGAAAAAGATGCAGTCTAATATACAAAGCGTAATATACCCCTCCACACCGATGCTGAAAAGAACATGCTTTTCTGCTGCTTTAAGCACACCAGCAGTCATCTGTAGAGTTTACATGGCTTTCTTGTCAATACCTGCTGATCACAGTAGGTGGAGAAGCAGATTCTCTTATGATGTGCTTGTTAATTAAGCACTGCAATAGCCAGTCAGGATAAAAATTCCAGTACTGCTTTTCATATGAAAAAGGGGGGAAAAAACAACCACCACCCACCCAAATGTATCAGGAAAAAAAAATTCATACAGCATTAGAAAATCCTACTCTTTTGAGTGAACGTCTGTCTGCTCTCCATTTTTACTGGGGTAAAACACTTAAAAGAAAACATTTGAGAGCATAACTCACAAAATACATTACATTGTTACTAAAATGGAACATGGCTGGGTTTTTTCTAGGTGACCAAAAGTTCACAGAATCTGAAGCAGTTCAATGTTGCAATCCAAGATATCCTTTTCACCCTAAGTTTGCATGACAACATTTGCACTATTATTTGGTGACTTCCACATGGAATGTTACTTCCAAGATTTTAGAAGCCAACGTATTTAGCTGGTTAGATGCAAAGTATTACTAAATAAAACTTTCCAAAATCACTTCATGTACAATTAAGCAAAGGAAACTGAACTAGCCTTAAGAATGCTTCACATGCTTCTTTGAAACATATTTATTTGATATGGTTTCTTCCTGAATGTTTTCAAACAGTGATCCCCAGTATCGGCACCTGTCTAATCCAGTCTTCTTTATTATAGTATGGCTTGAATATCAGTTGGTGCACTTAAATACCAACGAATACAGTCAATGTTCCCTCTAAGGTGCGCGCGGGTGTGGGCGTGGGCACAGAGAGCTCCAATGGTGCCACGCAGTGGCAGCCAGGGTTGATGCCTGTTTACTTCTAGGTTTCGGATGAACCCCCCGCCCCCCGCCACATGCAGATGGGAGAAGCTCCCACGCAACAGGGATTAAAATTAAAGAGAACGTTGAATAGTGTTTGTGATCTTTTCCAGACAAAGACCACAATCAAGACAACTACGAGAATAGTTATATAACCCAAGAGGATCTTTTACTTATCCATCCCATTCACACAACATGTCAAATGTTTCACCACTCCCTGAATCTACAGCAAAGCTTGCAATCTAGAGTTGAGGTTTACTATACAGTAAGGGGAAAAATCAGTAGTCCAACAGAATGTGTACTTTTTGGAGCACCTCTAGGACTTCCTTAGGCCTTTTAAAAGAACCATCAGAGTCAGCTTCAAAACATTAAGAAAACTGTCGACTTTCCCTAGGAGTTCTCCATGGTTCCAGAGACCCTGCCTAATCCTAACTGCCATACCAATCCTGTACAAGGATGCAACCACATAGTGAGGGAAATGCAAAGTTAGTTGCATTCACTTGCTATGAAGCTGCAGCGTGGAATTTAGGCCTGTTTGAGTTAAGTGACTACACAGGGAGACAACAGAAAGCTTTTTTAATGCCTTGTTTGGAGTTCTACTTATAGCCCAGCAGGTTGTGCAGTTACAAAGAACTGCATTAACAAGGGGCTTCCCTTCTTAATTTCCTCATTTTGTTATTTTTTTTAACATGGGAGAGAAGCTCCCTTATAAAGGTGTAAAACAAACAAACAGAGTGTTGCCCACAGAGGAGAGAGACTTTGCTTGCTATGAGTGTGTGCTGGCAATGCTTTGTGTGTGTTTGTTTGTGTGTGTGTTGGAGGTGGCAATGTCCTCCCTCATGAGTCAAGAGGAAGATGCTTCTACAAAGCACTGCTTTGTGTGTGTATGTGCAGCTCATCCTCCTTTCTCCATTGATTCAAGCAATCACACACCTAAACCGATGCAAAAGGATTCATTTCTAAAAAAAAGTAGAAGCCCCAGCAGCAGAGGAGAAAAATACAGATATGGGGTTGGGGGTCTCCAAGCTGATTCTTATTTCCCTTTGCATCATGTGATCAACAGAAAAATGCAAACCAGCCCACCCCAGATTTAAGTATCTCCTTTCAAGGTAAGCAGAAGGTGTCATCTAACACCTGAGTCTAAAAAGACACAATGAGAAGCCAAATTCTTAAAATATGTGCTCTTTCAATATGTCCTATGAAGACACTAGCCATCATGTACCTTAGAGGCTAAAAGGATTATAATTCTTAGGATCATATGAGATGCCTTTTGAAAACATTGTCCAACTAACCTAGATAACAATTCAGCAGGAAAACCCTGATGAACTATCAAGAGTAACCCACTCAGCCAGAGTTGAAACCCACAAATTAGCATCAGGATATTGACTTCAGGGGGATGATGTCAGTTTATCAATCTGAAAAGATGGTGTCAATCCCTTAATTTCTAATTGGGAGTTCCTTAACATGCAATAGATACATTTACTGAATCAGTGAGGATTTAGTGAGTCATCTCCTCTGTAAGTTCCATTGCTTCAAATGGGCCCAATCTAGTTGCTAAAATGCTATGTTAGAGTAAATTTCAACTAAAATAACCCTACTTGAATCAATAGAGTTTACAGAGGAATTGACTAACTAAAACTCATTCATTCAGTGGGCCTACTCTGTTGCAACTTACTACACTAAGCAACAGGATTTCACCCATCATATGTAAATCTTCCATATAGAAGATTGATTGATTGATCGATTGAATACATTACCTAATAGTGCGATATACACTTCCTGGGCAGTAATCAACCAACACATATAGGCTACAGGTAATACAATACCAATTATAAACACTGACAAACAATAAAAAATAAAATAAAACCATGTAGCTCTCTGAATCTGACATAAACAAGCACATTTAAACCACAGTTGGGCATCACATGGCACACATTAATAAAAGGCGGCTTTCAACAATTCTGTTTTAAATAACTTCTTTGAAACTGGGAGGAAGGGTGCAATTATGAACTTTTACTAGTAATTTATTCCAAAAATACATTGTTTTCATGCATGAGGGAGAGAGAACGCTAGGATACAAAGTGTTCCCAAAACATATTGTTGTTTCTTGCTGCCCCTTCTATCTGCTATGTAAATCTGCTGATTGTTTAGTTTGGCTCTTAAATTGCCCAGCAAATTATTTAGCCCTATTGTTCAATGTAGCAGGAAGACTTAGTTCTGCTGCTCCTGATGATTTAAGAAATTGCAGTGTAGGCGACAGAAACAGACGTTAAATTAGGACAGCCAATACATTAATCCCAGCCTTGGAGTAACTCAAAACACAAGAGAACTAGAATACTCAAGCTACGATTCATGCCATTGCTTGAACTCACAGAATAAAAACTGTCTTTTAGCCTCCCTCCTGTTGGTAGTGTGAAGAATGAATGCTAATGAAGGACAGTGTATAAACCTTTCCATTCTCAGCACATAGCTTTCAAACTTCCCAATTAACCACTATAGTCTATTATCTCAAGTTTTTAACCAGGTGACAGGTGGCTTATATGAGCTTAAGTGCCAGAATGTGAATCCTTGAAATAAATTCAATAAAGATTAAGTTTGTTGACAGGGGATGGAGGGAAACCAGATCCAGAGATTACATATGTGTGTACACACAATCTCTGAATCTGGTTTTCCTCCACCCCCTGTCCAACAAACTTAATTGCTATTGAATTTAGTGAAAACACAAAATGCCTAAGTGTCTAATTGCTACCCTTGCTATATCAGTGACGTGGCATAGCATTTTTTTTCCTGTAAGCTTACTTCTGTGAGTTTTCTACAAATATTTTTTTTCATTGCTTGAAATGCAGCATTTCATCATATACTAATTTCATGTTTAAATACAACATAAACCTAAAATTGAAGTTGCAATTAATACTTTCCATAAGATTTTCCTTACAAAAACACATATATTTATATACACAACTTGTCAAACATGTTAAAATTAGTAGCTGAAATCCTGTTCTCTAACTTACATCTGCAGAAGGGTATTGATGTCATGGGCAGATGCCGATTTTCTGTAATTAAATGTTTCCTACTGTCCCATGGCTTTCCAGCTACTGAGTAATCCCTTTTATTGTGCTGAAGCTGTGGGAGCCATAGAACAGAAGGAAGAAGCCTTCAATTGCCAAGAATTGCTGCCAGATGATACTACCAGCAAGAGCAGATTTTCAGTAATTAAAGACTTCCCTCCTTCTGTTCTGTGGTTTTCACAGTTTCCAAGCAATGAAACATAGATTTCAGAAAAATCATGGGACAGAAGAAGGAAGTTTTAAATTAGCAAAAATTGTCCCCTGCCCATGATGTCATCATACTTTCACAGATGCAAGTTGTTGAAAAATAATTAAATGACTAGTTTGAAAAGTACTGTATTACAGGAAAAGCAGGCTGTACATGTAATAAATAAAGCAAAAAAATAAATACAAGTAGCCTCTGTTCATGACATTATCATCTTTCCACAGACATAAGTTACAGCGCAGGGCTTCAGCCAGCATGCTATTTGTTTTCTGTGTTTTCTTTTTAAAAAAATCTAAATAATGAAAGGGAATGTATGTTATTAAGTTGACACAATATATTTATAAATAAATTTGCATCTGAAGATTTGATTTTGTTTGAACATTAAAGTCACACCAGCTGCATATATTAGTGGAATTTTTTTCCTAGATGTTTATATAGCATGCAAAATTCAGTTTGATTTAATAAATACAAGTCAAATGTGCTGCATTACATCTCTGTTGATTTGGAATGAAAGGATATATGTAGAAAACTCCTTAAAAATGCTTGATTCAAAAATTTCCACAAAACCTATGTTGTTCCTATATGGAAATTGCTTTTGGCTAAGGAAAATTAAAATACTCCTATACAGAAAACTTTTTGTTTCTCTACAGTGGGTGAAAAGTGGCACTTTTTAAAAAAAGAGAATACAATCCATATTTGCAATAAATGGAAAAGGATAAAATAATGAGAAATAATTTTTATTCTGGTATGAAATGCTTTCTACAACAAAGCTAGTAGACATGGAATACTGTAAGCATATCATGTTGTGTGTGAACTGTGGCGAGTTGATTAATTTATTTCAGTATGATTAATACAGAGTAACTGTCAAGAGAATGTTTATATATGTCCTTCGATAACTGAAATGTATTTTATTAATAGGCAGCACCACTTAATTGATAAAAGAAATATTTCTTGATTACCATTAATTTTTGCAAAATCTGTCCCAGAAAATGAATAAAAATGAACAAAAATGCTGTATTCCTATCTCCATGAACATTAAAAGAACAATTAGAGCAAACTTGCATGACACAGAGGATGAGGAATATTGAAATTTAAATTATAGCACTTGTCTGTACAGTCCTTGAAAAGTTTGCATCTGAATGTATGAACCTCCCTCTCTTTCCTTTAGACTAGTGTATCATGTAGAGCAGTGGTTCCCGACCTTGGGTTATCCAGATGTTCTTGGGTTCCCAGTTCCCAGAAGCCTTCACCACCAGCTGTGATGGCTGGGGTTTCTGGGAGTTGTAGTCCAAGAACACCTGGGTTGCCCAAGGCTGGGAACCACTGATGTAGAGGAAAAAAACCTATGTTCATTTCCATTTAATCTCAGACACTGAATTTGCTAGGGTCCATTTGTCTGGAGAAGCCTAGACTTACCCTACTAAATGTCCTATACCTGGGAAGCATCCCATCAGGCTATGCCATGACTTCAGTTGCATATTCAACCTTCCTATTTAATACAAATTCAAGATTTCTCCTAAAAGTCTTTACATAAAGCTTAGCAGGAACTACTCCTGTTGGATTCTGCTCTGTATTTTCAGTCAAGAAATTAAGGTGTAGCTAAAAAAGATAATTGCTTTTGGCTATAGATATTTGTATAGTTGTACAAAATTCACATAATTCACCTGCTTCTCATTTAAGCAGGAATATAGGTCTAGAATCCTTATCTGACATACGTAATAAAATAGAAATTACATATATTTAGAAAATATAAATCAACAAAAATATCCTATCTTATTCTGTGTCATAGAAGCTGCACTGCAACATTACCTGGAGGGCCATAAAGTCCCACTTCAGCCCAAATGTGCTCTGTTGCTTTTAAATGTGTTTTTAGTATTGATTTTATTTACCATTTTTAATATGATACTTATTTAATTATTTTAAAATATTTGTATACTTATTGTTTTTAGCTTTTAAATTTTGTCCTTTTAATGATGTAAGCTGCCTTGGGTCCTTTTAAGGAGAAAGGTGGGGTAAAATATTTTAAACAAATAAATAAATAAATCTTAAATTTCTCCTTAGGAGGGCATGTCTGTGTTGGATTATATCTTCCACTCCCTGGTTGTCAGTTTCTAAACTCAGTAAGCTGGTAACAAGGGTTTCATCAAGTTGGGTGGTCAACCGGCAGCACCTCTTCATCTCTTAACCCATATCACATTTGCTGAAGGAATACCAAGCAAGGTTCATTAACCAGAGGTGTCACCTAGGTAGCAATGTAAGCATCACAATAAGGGGGATTGTTGTCCTGGATCATGACATGTTTTTGACCTATTTTGGCAGCTGAGTTCCTTTCGGGTCCCTTTTCCTCCTCCCTTGTCTTGGTCAAGTTGGATGCAGTGGGGGTATAACAGCAGGGCCAGCTGGAACAGTAGCTCCTCCTCTCTCAGCTCTGTTGTTAACACTGTGTCTGAAGGAAAAGAAAGAGGCAGACAAGGGGAACGGGAGGCACTGGCTCCACTTGAATGGTCTTAATACCATATTCAGTTCTTTTTTTAAAAAAAAAAACCTGCAATTTATGAATGTAGGATATTGTGCTCACACTGGAAGGACAGATCCTGAAGCTGAGGCTCCAATACTTTGGCCATCTCATGAGAAGAGAAGACTCCCTGGAAAAGACCCTGATGTTGGGAAAGTGTGAGGGCAAGAGGAGAAGGGGACGACAGAGGACGAGATGGTTGGACAGTGTCATCGAAGCTACCAACATGAATTTGACCAAACTCTGGGAGGCAGTGGAAGACAGGAGGGCCTGGCGTGCTCTGGTCCATGGGGTCACGAAGAGTCGGACACGACTTAACGACTAAACAACAACAGGATATTGTGCTTCTGTACTCACGATTCAAAAAGCCAGGAAATGGACCGTCACTGCTGCACAATATTTTGTCTGTGTTGCCAAGCAGGAAAAAGGATGCTGAATGTTGACGCCACCAATGACACCAGTCAAGATTATCTACAGCAGGGGTCTCCAAACTTTCTACAGTGAGGGCCACACCAGATATTTTCAGTTTTTGAGGGCCGAAGGAACAGGAATGTGTGTGCGCAAGCGTATGTGTGGCCGCATGCATGCACACCCGCAGACACCCCCCCCGCCCCGCCTGTACGCACACCCGCATGCACACACCTGCCCACCCCCCCACCTGCCCACAGGGAACATGGGCATGATATTGTGCAGCGATACAGGGCCATTTCCTGGCTTTTTGAATTATGGATACTGAAGCATGATATCTCACATTCATAAACCAGAGGGTTTTTTGTTTTTTGCTTTTCTAAGAACTGAATTTCCTGGCTTTTTAAAATAGAAGTTTACATATACATATACTACACACAAATTTCCACAAAAGCTTCCCTCATATAAAATTACCCAGTACTAGAGGATCGCAGAAGATGAGCATATGATCTGTACTATGGTTACTGGGAGAAGACAGAAGCGAGAACTGCTTAGATGTGGCTGTAGTCCCTTTGATCCAAACTATTTTGAAATGGTGAAGCAAAGGTATAACACATACAATGTCAAAACATACACACCCTTTAGCCTCTTATTAGTTAAGCTAATATTGCCATGCCTGCTCAGCAAATTGCAAACTAGAAAGCTATGTTCCAATTTCCAAACCCTTTCCTTGAGTTAGACAAGCTGAGGAAGAAACGTTATATCAGACTAAAAGTTCTATGAACATATTGTGTGCATGTTTCCCAAAATAGGTTTCTAGTGACAATCATTGCTAACTCCAAACTTTGCCTTTTTAAATTAAAAAAAAAGAAGATAAAAAAAGGGGGGGGAAGGTCAGAGTTAGCAAAGATTGTCACTGGAAACTAAATTCAAAATCATACATACTATGCGAAAGAAAGACAGTGAAGAAAGACAGGGACAAAAATCAATTCATTTGAAATGTGATATTGGAGAAGAGCGGTATTTATATGAAAAATGGCCAGAGAAGCAGGAAAGTAGGTACTCAAGTAAGTCAGGCATGAACTCTCACTAGAACAAAAATGGGTAAACTGAGCCTATCCTTCCATGCACATATAATGGAAATGCAGAAGTGACCAAATTAGACTATATTGCTGGGAAAAGTAGGGTGGAACAGTAGAAAAAGAAGAAGACCTAACATGAGATGGGTTAACTCAACAGAGGAAGCCACAGCTATTAATTTGCAAGATCTGAGCAGGATTTACGGGAAAAGAAGACATTGCTAGGATGGGGGTGCAGTAGGAAAATACCATGAGATGTTGGTTTGCAGGATTTGAACAGAACTTACTGAAAAAGACAATATTGCTAGGAAGGGGGAAACTAGGAAGAGAAAACCTAACATGAGATGCTGTTGGTTTGCAAGAGATCAGCAGAGCTGTTAATGGTAGGCTAACTCGTATAGTCACCACACATTAGAAGTGACTTGATGGCACATAGCACCTGTAGTTTTTTTTTCCTTAATTGTCAAACAATGCTATATACGTATAGTGACAAGATGGGTAGAATAGGCACCAAAGTTCTCTAAGCACAAAGCAAAAACCAGTAATTTCACAGCTTAAATGAGTGAGCTTCTGAATATTTATTCTCTATTTTTAAAAATAGATTTTAAAATATTTTTGCACCAGAAATAGAAACTCTTTGTAATGTCTGTCTGGCCAGTAAGAAATTAAAAAGTTCTTCTCCTAAGAGGCATTTAAGTTGGTCTTGATTGGCAGGGTTCAGATCTCCCTTCCCTGCTCACAAGCCTGCGAGAAGCCTGCAACAATGTTTATAAGAAAGCCAGAAAGTCAGAGGTTTTCCCGCTTTGAAATGGCTTTTTTTTCAAAGTCAGTATTACTGTCTCTGACACCTGGATTCCTTCCACATGAAAAAAAGTGGTTGGGACTAACCATTATCTTTCAAGATAAGCAAGTTTGGTCATTTCAATGTATTTGACCTGTTTTAAATCTGCAGACAGAAAAGGTCACCGAGGTCTGCATGCCAGGTTGGGGGGGGGGGGGGGGGGTAAAACAGTTTTACTTTTAAAAAATTGTTAACAAGAAAACTGTTTGCCCAATCATCCCCAAATTTGGCACAAAGCAAGAGCAGTGTCTGCTACATCTTTGCCAAATTTGGTGCTGATACCAGGTCCAATTTCAAAGGTATAAATTTTTGTTTGGGGTGCCCCAATTTTTAGAATTGCCTTATGGAATGCTGATTTGTTGTGTTGCACAATATCTATAGTTACATTCTCATGCAGCAATAATATGGAGCCAGTCTTTCTTGTTGTCTCCTAAAGCAGCGGTCCCCCAACCTTTTTGGGACCGTGGACCCGGCTGAGCCTCTGAGGGAGGCGGGGCACCCCCCCTCGCACTCGTGCTCTCTCGGGTGCATGCATGAAGCGGTGGGGGAGCGCGCACGCACCCGCCAGCGCCGGCGTGAGCGCTCCCCCACCCCTTCACGCATGCGCAGGAGCGTCTGCACGCCCGCCCGTGTGCCCGCCCACCCTTTCGCACGGGCGCATGCGTGAAGGGGTGGGGGAGCACTCACGCTGGCGCTGGCACACACGTGTGTGCACTAAGCAGCTGTGGGGAGGGGAGTGCATGCGGGGGGGGGGGAGCGGGAGGTCTGTCTTCGCAGCCCAGTCCGGCTGAGGCCACGGACCGGCACGGGCCGCGGACTGGGGGTTGACGACCTTTGTCCTAAAGGAACTGGCTCCTCCTTTCTATGAAGTGGAAGCCACATCAGCAGGCAAAATTTAATTGTCCTTCCTTCTGGCCAGCAGCCTGATTTTAAAAGCTCTGCCCAAGGCACAATTAACTCTCTCCTGCCTAGTTTGGCTGGAAGGAGCTCTGGACTCAATTTTGCTGAGGGAATTTGAGACTCCTTTTGACGAGGGGAGCTAGAACGCTTTGAGAATGCTAACTGGGGGTGGAAGCAGTGGATATGTTTGCCTGAGGTCTGAGTACAGGGTCTGGTTTTAAAAGGTGGAAACATTCAAGGTGTAGCAAAAACGTTGCCAGTGCCATTTGCTTATCTTGAGCAGTTAAAGGTTTTGTCATCACTTCAGGTTATTTTGTTTTGTGTGTTTAGCAGGGTGATTTAGCGCTCTCTTTCTCTCCCCCCCATGTGTTTAAAAAAACCCACACAACTCTATATTCCAACAATCACTGGTGCAAGATTTTCATCGCTGGATTTCCCCTTTTAAAATGAGGTGTTTTGATTTTATAGGTTTTTTTTCCACACAATTTTAAAAAAACTGCATTTGTAATTTGTATTTCGATTGTTCTCAGATTTCTTAACAGCCCCCCCCCCCTTTCTTCTTACCCTAAGCTTTAGATGTAGAGGGAGGGTAACTTTCATATGTGGCTTTGATGAATTCTTCCTACCTCCAAGGAAGTTCAACAATAGCTTACAAAACCTGCCAGTGAAGTAGCTGGAAGAGCCTACTACCTGTGGTCATGTACAAGAATTATGTTCTCTGTCTGCTAAGCTTCCAGTCTGGGAGCTTTTGCAGGGCCACAAAGTACACAGTATATGTCAAGTGGAAAAAGTATACATGTTTGGTTACTACTCCAACAGGCTTCTGCAGGAGAAGGACAAAGACTCTGCTGTCCTGATTAAAGGAACTCAGTAGCACTAAATGGTCTTCGTACTTCAAAACTGGATGCAATCTAGGCCTGGGAAGAGCTGGGAGAAGCTATGCCAAGTAATATGCTTCTTTTTCCAGTTTAAAATTCTATCCTGTACTACTGTTTCAGCTGAAGAAACTATTCTCAGTAAAACAGTTGCTAGTTTAATTGGTTATCTCACCTTTCCAGCAAATGGTACTAAAAGTTGGCCTGAAAATGGGCATATGCTAAGATTCTACTTGTCAATGTTCATGAAGCTCAAAGCTGGATACTCTGGATATTTCAGAAGAGGTTATGGTGAAATGTCGGCTTTTTGTTTTGTTTTGTTTTACACAGCACTCAAAACAAAGCAGTAACAAAGGCTTTGTCAAAATAAACGCAGCAGTCTGAGAGTCACAAAGCCTCAGAATAGGTACAGTGAGTGACTCGTGCTCTCTAAGTTAAAAAAAAAATGCCTGGAGCTGGAAGAGCACTTTGGCTATATTCTGTTAAAATGAAAATGAAATATATAGAGAGGAGAGAGAACTATTCACTATTGCACTCCTATGTCTATAATAGATATTCCAAAATCTTCACAATTTTGAAGCTATTTATTTATTTAGTAATAAATGCATTTCTGTACTACTTTCCAGGACTAACCAAGGACCCTCAAGTGCTTTTACGACATATGCTCAGAGAAAAGAATGTGCACATCTGTGGTATACCAGAAATGGCCTGCAATGAGTATTCGCATTAACAAGCTGCTGCCAAGGGCAAATTCCCTCCACACAAGAAGTTAAAACAAGAAGGTACGATCTACACTGTTATGAAGCCATATCCTTTATAAGAAGGATATACCAGGCTATCTACCATTAGCCACCATAGCTAAAGGAAAAAGTTCTGTATTTAAAGGCTGTGTGTCTCTGAATGACAAAGACTCAGGACAAATAACAGAACAGAGCTGCCTACTTGCGATCTTCCCCCAGGCATCTGAGAAGTCATAGCGGAAAAACAGAATGGAGATGAACTTGGGTCTAATTTCAGCAGGGCTTTCAAGTTCTGCCTCTAAAATAGGGTTCAATACTTCTGAAAGGCAACCATTTTGTCTTAAAAAGAGAGAGAAGAAAACCTAAGGCAACTAACACAATTCTGCAAAACTACAACCATAAATTAAAATACATTTGTAATTGCCAAATCAGCCAGAAAATAAATTATGACTCTGCAGCCCCTTCTCGAGCCATGAAGAGTCATCCCTTTATAGAATGGTATGTTTTTGGACTATATCCGTCAGAATCCTTTAGCCAGCTTAGTTGTGGCTGGGGAAATATAGAAGCCATAGTTCAAGATGGTGAAAAGCTACCAGTGACAGAACTAAATAAATAAATAAATAAATAAATAAATAAATAAATAAATAAAGAGTTCCTTCAGAAGGAAGTTCATGTGGGTACACAGGGCTCTGCATGTATCCTGGCTGCAGATCACCTAAACATTAACGTGGGAGTATATCTTGGAGCTCACCGGGACTTATTTCTACGTAGATATGCCTAAAAATGGGTTATTAATACAAGAGCCAACCCTGAAAAAAAAGGGGGGCATCAGAAAAACAGGAAGCAAGGACAAAAAGGAAGGGAAACTACGTTTGGCCGCAAATCAGATTTTCTCCTTTTTTTGTTGTTTCAAATTTCATACTGCAGTGGAATGGTGTAAGTGAAGGGTTTGGAAACAAAACAGAACAAATCCCAGCCAGGAAAAATGAAAACAAAAAACAGAAGGAACTTTGTTCGCAAAATAGAAACTAAAGCTGGGAAACAAGACATGGCCACCTTTGGGGATAAGACAACCTTGTGTTCTTGGGAACTGAACTTTACACTTTTCTTTCTTCTTGCTGTTCAGCCCAACAGAAAAAAAGAAAGAGAGGAGGCATTGTATGAAAGGTGGGCTGCTTTTAAGCAATGTACAAACTGGATCAGTGAATTTTTTCTGCCCTCTTTCAACCACTACTGTCTTTGCCTCCCCCCCCCCCCCATGTCTATGCCACTTCATTTGTAAATCTGTAAATTACGCAAGGAACAAGCGGAGAGAAAATAGCAGGGATGGAGGTTGGCAGTGTTCAGGAAAGTGGAGGTGGCAGCTTCCCCTGCTGAGCACCCGGGTGGGAAAGGCTAGAACTCCCTTTTCAGCCTTCTGTAACAGTGCATGCATTTGCAGCCAGGCTTGCCTTTCTGTTATCATAATACCATATGCATATTGAGGCTTTCCCTTCTCTTGCCAGCAACCTGTCTACACCAGCCAGAGGCTGCAAGTACAGCCACCCAGAAGCAACTGGCCAAAGAGCTTTTTGCTCTACAGCCCCTCCTGTCACAGTGTGCTTGACAGACAGACAAAAACAAGGATGACCTTGTCTAAATCCCTGTGCAAATGACAACATGAGGACCCATCAATTGTCTGTCTTCGGAAGGGCATGGAGCAATGTGGATGGTAGTGCTAGACCAGCAAACAAGTAGCAGGAAGTTACAAAGCCAAACGTCCCCTGGATAATGTGTTATGGGCTGCAAGTTCCCTGTGTCCCATGGTTAATTTGACTCTGCCCCCCCCCCATTTCAAATGCATGTTTAGTAATGCAACTTTGGAAGCATAGAGGTTGAAGTAGCTTAAACAAACACTTGGAGTAGAGAAGAAGAAAACAAGGAAATGATTAAGCAGTGTCAAGAATAGGAATATACACACTTTTAAAAAGTTTTCTGGCAGTCACACTTATTTTGCTTTTTATTCATTGTTACCTATTAACTTTTAAAATTCCTTGTTCATTTTGTTTTACAGTGGAAACCCAATTTGTCTTAAGATGCCCATAATGTCAATATTTTCCATTCAATGACACAAAATTTTCCTGCGCTGTACTGTTTCTCAAAGGTATTAGACCTGCCAATTTTTCAGAGAAACTGGGAAAAATGAGTCTCATTTTATAATTCCTTTAAAAACGGATGATATTTTTTAAGGTCCCCATTGCATTACAGTTCAGAATGGATATTTATCATGTCTCCTCACAAAAGGATCCCGAGATCCCCTCTCCCCAAAAACTTGCTGCTGGCTGAAGTAATACTGTATAAGCAATCCAACATAAAGCCCAAAATTCTGTTGCTAGTGTAGTAAATTACACTAGAGTAGTCCCACTGAATCAATGGGGGGGTTTAGTGAGTCAACTCTAACTATGACTTTTTATTTTAAAGTGAGCTGTAGTTAGAGTAGGCCAGTTTGAATCAACGGGTGTCACAGAGGAATTGATTCACTAAATCCCCATTGCTTCAATATGTCTACTCTAGTGCAATTTACTTTGCTGAACAACAGGATTTTGGCCAATGTCTCTTGTTTATTTCAAAGAATTCTTCCTATGAGAAAAGAGTAAAAAAAGTAAGCAAAATAAGTTTTTTTGTGTTTAAAAACAGTTGGCAGTGTATTTTTCCATTTAAAAATTAGACCAAATGTACACATCCATCCAGGTCCAGATTAATGAGGGCCTTTGGGCAAGATGTGCTCAGCAGCCCCAACTCTTTCATCCTTAGATCTGCAGGCTTCTCCCTAGGGATCCAATGTTTACTGCTGAACAGAAGAAAAGAAAAGGAGTAGCACTTGTTGCTTCTCTCGGCTTTTGTCATTGCTTGTTTGTTTGGGGTGAAAAAGCAAAGGGGCCCTGACAAGATAACCTGGGAGCTCCACATATTGGCAGTGACATGCTGCAAGGGCAAGGATCTGAACAGCTGCTCAACAACCTCTGACACTAGTTCTATGATTGAGCACCTTTTGTGTCCCCCCCCCGCACAAACACCCCCATACACAATTACACACTGTCACCTTCAAAAGTAGCACTTCTACCAAAACTCTGCTTCCCCACCTCCCTCACACATTCGCATCAGGCCCTCAACTCCAGCTTGCAATCAAGGAAAATGTCAGGTTGGGATACACAGAATATGCTTTGGCTTTTATTGAGCCTTAGGGCAAACTTTGACACATGGAGGAATTCAGCCGCAAGGGACTGCATAAGAATGAAAAAGTGTGGGGGTGGGTGGGAGGGGAGGAATTCAGAGTTTTGCTTTTAGAATCATCATAAGCAGGAGTTGGCCAGAGTCCAGTAATCTGTGCAAAGGTCCTTCCTAATTATTTAATACGGTTTGGTTAGTTCTACAGTAGCATTTAGTACATTTCTTCCTCTACAATTTTATTTCGGTACCATCCTGAAAATGCTTAGTTCTTGGAGCTTTTGCTATTTCCATCTTAGAAGGCACCATTCTAACATTTCTCATTTTCAATCATTTGTCTTGGTGAAAAAGGAAGCAGCTCTGTGCAGCCAATTTCAATCTAAGTTACATTGTTCAACATTTTGTATCTATGGAAAAGAATAAGAGTATATATCAGACATCTGAGGACCCCACTGGCTATTTCTTGCAAAATAGGTACCCATGATACTTCCATGTATCAAAAAAATAAAAAATAGAATATCCCATAATGTACCAGGAACAAAGACGTGGGTGAAGGTTCCACTTCATAATGAACTCTCTCTGGAAAAATATAAAACAGCACAGCCAAAAAACACATCTTACCAAACAGCTAGCTAACAGAGTGTACCTGCCCCCATCTAGAGTTTGAGACACCCTTTACCGGTTCCCTTCACCTCCAATTTTATTTTTAATGATGCATTTGGATCTTACATGACATTTTGAGAATGTCTCCAGGTCCCATTCTTTGAAATGAAGATTGAAAGGAACTGTTTTGCTTAGCAGTATGCCAGTCTTCCAGTTAATTTTTAAAAAAATTAAAGATAAAAAGAAACATAAAACACACATCAGCAAGGGGATGTAGCCTGGGTGGTGCCAAATAAGGTGTCTTGCAAGCACAACGAAGACCATAGGCACCACACTGGAGTCCACAGATTCAATGGATGTATTTTAATATCCATTTGATGTCACCCTCCTTTTGAAAAAAAAAATGCAATAAATCTAGCAATGTTTTTATACTATTATGTGAACAAACATTCTATTCTAGTCTTTGATGCTTGTTTTTCCCCCCATTTCTTTTTAAAGTAAGATATTTCAAAAACAATTGTTACTATTAGCTTCCTTCAGAGATCAAAGTTAAACGAAAATGTAAAACCCGCACAGGTTGCTCTGACTGCATTTAAACACTTTAATGCATTATTCATATAATTGCATGGATATTAAAATCCAACAAAAGTTATTAAATTAAAATTGCATATGTTTTGGTTTGAAGGTACGGCACAACTCTAAATTTTATTGTATATTAACAAATTTAATGCATCATTTTGTAAGCACAGATGTGCTACTTGCTTCTACAGAATCTTGCTCCTCACTTTGTGGATGCGGTTGGGATGTGAAAGAGTAAGTCTGATACTTCAGTCTCTCTCCTAAATCTCTTTCCTAATCTTAATTCTCAAACCAGTGGCTGTCAAATGTTCCACCCCTGTATTTTCTTCTTCTTCTTCTTTTTTGCTTTACTTTGTCCCATACCTCTGCTAGTAGACAGACTTCACATTAAGGAAGAGAAGTAAGCATGTCCTATTTTTAGATCTTTACTAAAAATAACCATCTGCTGTATCAAATTATAAGATTTTTTTGGGGGGGAGGGGGAACGGGTTAAAGAAGATTCTTAATTTTGGCTTCAGCTTTTTATCTGCTATGGAGGATTCCTAATTTTGGTAACCAAGGCTGACCCAAGTACTTCTGGCAGATGAAGCAGCCAACTGTCATGGTCAGCTACATTTAGGCTTAGTAGTGCATAAATGTGTGGCCACCCCCTCCTAATACTGTTGCCATTTGTCTTACTTCTGAAAGTAAAACTGAGGGCACAAGAGTGGGAAGAAAACAGCAACTGCATTGTGCACCAGTGCAGTGGTGTACGAACAGCTTTCCAGGATTCTCCACCTAATTTATGGGCAGAGAGATTGAGGGTAGCCTTTCTCTGAAGTTCTCCAAGGGAAAAAGAAATTCTCCAAGAATGAGGCTCACCATCAGTGATGACAGTGGCATAGTTTTTCTTCTTTTTCCCCAAATAATTTTTCATTTGCTTTTTTTCACAGCCACTGCAAATGGCAACTTCAGCAAACAGGTCAGCAGTCTATCCAACCAATTAAGTTCTGCAATGCCCTCAGCCTAGTTTCACTTATGTAGGAATTTGTGGTAATTATATTAGCAGATTGCAGTAAACTAGTAAGCATAGCTATGAATCAGGAGTAAAAACTCAAGATGCTTCTGGTAAGGGTAACATTTATTCCTCAAGAATAAAACCTAGACTTGTGGACAGAAACTCCAAGAGCTAGCTTCCATGTATGCAAGTATGTTGATGGTAATCAAGGAGAAAAAAACCTCATGGCCTGGCTGTTCTTTACAGAGGAAGAACTAACACAGCTTCCTTGAAGAAGGAGAAAATGATCAAAAAGCAACAGGTAATTTCTTCCAAGAAGCCAAAAGAAAAATCACACCTGACTATCACTCCATCCTCAGCCAAATACAGTATTTATTTTATAACTCTAGGGCAGCATGAGGGAGGAGCAGAGGGGGAGTAGCCACTTTTTTAAAAAAGGAGAAAATTAGGAAATAATTTTGCAAAGCAAAGTTATATTTCTAAAGGAGCGAGAAAAATGATTTCAGAATTTTTCTCAAAAAAATATCTCCTAAGACATTTTGGCTCAGTATTTGGCTGTCATTTCTCAAAGCATGTCCTCTTCCCAAATGTTACATGTTTAAAGGGATCTCTTTTGCTTCTACTGAAAACAATTATAATGCAAATTCTTCCCTCTATGCCCTGTAGGAGGCATGAGGGATGGCAGTGCTGCATCCACTGTGAGGAAAAAATGACGCTAGTACTGTGCCCTCCAACTTCACAAAAGTCATTTTGTCAAGAAAGAGATTTTCATTTCCTCCTCTCAGACTGTGGTCACACCAGCAAAGTGTCCCCCTCTGGTAGCAAGACTTTTCATTTCTTGTTGTGCTTCGTGGTCACGTGGCATATATACCTGATCATTAAAAGGCCCAATGTCTTTTAATATTACTGGTTCATTTCCTTCCATTTGAATCGTTATGGCTAGTTACACCATAGTACTGATTTATTTTCTCTCTTGTATTATGGGGCACCAAAGCCCTTTCAACTTTATTTTTTTAAAAAACAATAAATCAATATGTCAGGTAGTGTTTCCTGATGGGTAGCGTTCCCTCTGTTGCACAGGCACCTCTGGAGGCGATGTATTGCACTCTATGGACCCGGCAGCCCCCACCAGTGCTGTGCCACTTGCCAGACAGTAGATGGAGAGCTTGTTAATGGCAGCCACCTTCGTTGGTGAATTTGCTTCGAAAAAGTATTGATGGGATCACACACACATGCCATACCCCTAAGGAATATATTGAAATGCAACTAGAATAAAGAAACAGAAGCCTCCTGGTCTTGTGACCAGAAATTTATGCTCTAATGTAATTGGGGGATAACTGGAGAACATTTGGCTGGTGTGACTGTGGCCTCAGTCTAAGGGCCTTTAGAATTTATGTTGGTTATATTCTGACTTCTGGTAGCCAATGACACTGCACTGTTTTGTTTTTTTAACTTTCTATTACACACATCTCTTCATCACTCCATAGCTTCCTAAGCTGCCCACACTTCCTGATTTTGGGGGGGAAAACCCACCACTGTTGGAGGATTTACATTTTGATGTATTTCTCAAGCTTTAACTGAAGTAGGGGAAGGGATGCTACTGGCTGCCACAGAGATGACTGCACAGTGTAAGACAAGATACACACACTGTCTTTAGCCATCTAATTTCCTCCTCCTCCTCTGAATTTTTTTTAAAAAAGGAATTTGTTTCACAATATTAACAGTTTTCAGCATAAAGTTACTGTCCACAGAGCTGGCTATTTGCCAAATGTTGGCCTCTGAGGCCGTCTCTGAACCAGGCATTGCTGGTGTCTTGCCCTCTAAGCACTGAATCTGGAAAATAACTAGGTCTAGAAAAACACTCAAAGCAGTAGACTCTCTGGAGTGGCAAGGGCCCTTTCAAAACAGGATGGGAGGAAAAGAGAGACTGAAAGATTCACTCCTTCCAGTGGTCTACAACCTGAAATGGGTGCTTCACTTTGCCTAATGCAGTGTAGTTCCCAACCTTGGGTAACCCAGGTGTTCTTGGACTCGAAATCCCAGAACCCCCCACTAAATAGCTGGTTGTGAAGCTTCTGGTAACTGCAACTATCTGTATTTTACATCACTTCTGCCAGCATTATTGTTACAGGAATACTACACCTGACTGCTTCTGTTTCTGCAGCAGAGAGGCAAAATTAGTAAGTGAAGCCTATGGTAAAATTTTCAGCAATGAAGTGAGGAATTTGGACAGATCCACTAGGTCTTCATACATGTCAAACTGATCTATAACTTGTGGCTCCTAAGCAATGTTCCCTCTAAGCTGTGCTCACACATGCTCACTCAGAGCTCTGTTGAGGTTACACATGCACAGCCGGCAGCCGGTTTGTTTACTTTCCATTTCAAATGAAGCCCCACCTCCCACACGCACACGGAGTGAGGCTCTAAAGGGAACATTACTTCTAAGCATACTTGTTTTGGTCTGATCTGCTACTCTCCATCACTGGATGATGCACTTATTATCCTTGGATTTAATCTAAACCAAACCAGTACAGTCTGCATACATGTAGTACAAATTAAATGTGTAAAATAGGGACCTTTTCCCAGCCTGTCTTGTAATACAAGCTTAAAAAAATTACTCATTTTATTTTTTAACTTATACTACATTTCTACAGACACACCTGTTCTGTAAGCATATATAATACACATAATGTATTTTGCTCTGTATTCTGTGGATGAGACCAGGTACTTTTGTTTCTGGCTTGGTGTACATTTCTAGTTCTTGTTTTGTTTTTACAGCATAGCACCCTAGTCCTGGTTTTGGCAGACTTCATATGATTTCATATGGTGGTTTCGTATCATCAGTAGGGCTCAGTCCAGGTAAAACCTCCCTTCTTCTTGAGTTAGAACTCCATCCCTTCAAGCATGTCTCACCCTCTGTCACACCTTGGAGAAATTCCTGCAGATGCCTACGTTATTACTGTTTCATACTTTGTATGGATATGATTCCTTACTACAAGAGACAGAGAGTGGGAAAGGCAGAGTGTATATAGTATCAAATAGAATATGAAGGATCAGATAGAGAAAGAGCTGATCAAAGACAGAGCAATTCTTTGTGTGGAAGAAAGCAAGATTTCTCCTAAGCCTGGGGAGTGGGGAAAATACTCTGTCCTACTACTTCAAACAGCACCATTTAGCATGGCCAATGGCAGGGAACTGTAGTCCAAAACATATGGAAGAACAAAGGTTTTCCATCTCCCTTCAAGAGATCCAAAGACAGAGGAGTAGTTTAATTGGAAAAGAACATTGAAATGCCCAAGAAATGAGGTAGGAATGCTGCCAAAGAGAAATAAGAAGAGTCAAGCATTTAGAAGAGAGATGGAACTCATAGAATTTAGAAAGGAAGTGGAGGTCGCAAGAGCTAGGTTTGTGGGAGAATGGGAGACTTCCAAAAAGAAGATGTGAAGTTTTGGACTTGATAAACATAGAGAGTATTAGAAAAAACAATAGAGAATGGCAGAGAAAGTAAGAAAAGAAAAGTAGCAACAGGAGAGCAAGCAGGTGTCATGATGACAGAAGCAACTAGCAGTAGGCTAAAATTAATACAAATGTCTACAGACAGTAAGCCCCAGAGAGTCAGAAATACATCAAAGAGGAAAGATAGAAATTTTGAGAGCAACAAGAGTCATACAATGCAGTATAGCCAGACAACAAATCTATTATCTAATATCTAGCTAATCTGTATGACGTGCATCCCTCTGTCGACATGCATGTCCATAGATTAAACTAATATCAAATGTTTATTCACCTTTATTGTTGATTTTGCATTTGTGATGCATCTAAAAGAGCCACTGCTTAGGGCACAAACTTAACACATATTTCAGTTTTCTTGCCGACTACGAAAGCCATGAATTCACTTTTCAAAATGAATTATCGGAAGAAAGATGGTTATGCTTCTGACAACCATCCTAAGTTATGACAGTATATGAGTTTTCATTCTCTAGTACATCAAACATGATTTTGGATATACAGAAGAGTGGTGAAGATGAAATTTAACGAGTCTCAGTTATGAGGCATGCACAACATACAGGATGTCAGAAGAACTACATAGTAGCTTCCAGTTTACTTGTGTTCCCCTGCCTTTTTCTATTTGCTTTATGTACATAAACAAGTAACCCTGAGGTTACTTGCTTATGTACATTATTGTAGGATGCTTGGAGTATGGGGCCACAGGACTGTCCTCCATTTTGGCAAGGGGCAGAGTTAATGTTCCCTTTTGTACCTACCATATTTGCAAAGCTTTGGCCAGAATGCAAACATGTACTTCCACTGGACCCCACTGTTTCCTCTACAATCACTGACCCCCTCTTCCTTCTGCAGTCACTTGTGCATCCTAAAATTCTGCTCAGCTTTCTGCCAGACTCTTGATTCTTCACTTAATTCTGGTCCTTTTATCTTCACAGCAAGACTTTGTGCCTATCTTCCTGCCCAGTTTTGACATTATTTTCTGCCCCTTGCCCAGCCTCAACTAAACTCCAGTTTCATCATGTCCTAGGAACAGACCAACGATTGACACCATGTGGAATGGTGAGGAACATTTGCATGTTTGTTAGCCTGCAGAATTAAAGGAGAGAAGCATTAGTAAATGTTCCTGCAATGAGAACCCAGATGTATGGATAGAATCAAAGAACCAAAATAGAAAAAAAGAAATAGCGTAGAATTATTATAGTCTCTCCCTGGTTTCTCCACTAATGGCCTGTTCATGTGTAGGTGAAAATGGCAGTAAAAATAAAGTGGGTAGCATTGGAGCTGACAGTCTCAAGGTCACAATTTTATCCCCAAATAGCTATTCTAAAAAGTGTGTGTGTGTGTGTGTGAGAGAGAGAGAGAGAGAGAGAAAGAGAGAGAGAGAGAGAGAGAGAGAGAGAGAGAGAGAGAGAGAGAGAGAGAGAGAGATGGAGGATCTTTAACATTGCCATCCACTCACTAGAATACTTCTGAAGGATACACATTCTGCCAGCTAGTACCAGAGATAAATCAATTCTGACTAGTTCTTTTTCTTCTGTGATTATTATTTTAGAAAGATTCAATCTCCATAGCAGTGACCTGCAGATACGTACTGAATCTTCTTAATGATGGATGAAGCCTACCTCTCTCATATACCAACCCACACTTCAAGTAAATCTAACTTGGTGTCACGTATGCAGAGCAAGATGCAGACAATTACAGCACACCCTTCAAATTTTCTACTGTTTTACTAATCAACAGTTGTAAAATGCGTAATCAAGCCACAAGGAAATGTGGACTGCTTGTCTTCTTCATGGATGTCAAACTATAACAAGTAATGATAAAGTAAAGCACAATTCGAGATTATGTCCTATTTAAAAAGAAGAAGAAAGGAAAGTAGAGCTGCATGGCCTTTCGAATTTCATTTCAGCTGCAGATCACTTGACTTTCATAAGGGCAGTCCAAACACACTAGTATACCAAACACTTTATATTGGTAAGACATGACAATTTTTATAGCTAGAATCTATAAAAATACTTTAATAAGGATTACTAAGGGCAAAATTTCACCTGTAGTCCTATAAAGATAATTGGCTCAGCAATGCAGTGGATTATTGAGTAGATACTCATTGTCAGTGTGTGTGTGTGTGGATGGTCAAGAAGAACAACAAGAAGGCGGCTGTAGAAAATTTTACAACCAAAATTAAATGGTGGAAATGCAATCAAAGCCATAAACACATAGGCCGTTCCAGTAATTAGATACCCAGCTGGAATAATAGATTGGACCGAAAATGAATTAGAAGAATTGGATCAAAAAACACGGAAATTAATGCATTACATCCAAAAAGTGATGTGGACAGATTATATTTACCACAAAAAATTGGAGGCTGTGGATTACTACAAATACAGCAGGTAGTAAAGGAGTTAAAAAGAAGCCTAAATAGAAACAACAATTTGAAAATGAATTAAACAGCTGGAAAAATAAACTACTACATGGACAACATCTGAGAAATATTGATGGAAAGCATGATCATAATTAAACATGGGCATGGCTAAAACTAGGGGCCATTAAGAAAGAAACCGAAGGCTTGATTTTTGTTACACAAGAACAAGCACTCCAAACCAATGTGGTGAAAGCTAAGATCCAAGGAATTGGTGCTAACAGCAAATGTCGACTCTGCCAAGAAAAAGATGAAACTGTGTCACACCTCATCTGTGAATGTCCAAAGATTGCACAAACAGATTACAAAGTTAGACATGATAGAATGGCAAAATTAGTGCACTGGTCATTATGCAAAAAAAAATATAACTTGCCAGCCTCCAAAACCCCATGGGAACATCAGACAGAAAATGAGGAAGTCAAGATCTTGTGGGATTTCCGGATCCAAACAGACAGACACCTTGAACATAACACACCAAACATAGTAGTAATAGAATGAAGAAAGGTCTGGATCATTGACATTGCAATTCCAGGGGATGCCAGAGTTGAAAATAAAAAAATGGAAAAACTAACAAAATACAGAGACCTGGCAATTGAAACATCAAGCTTGTGGATGAAACACACTTCAGTGGTCACCATAGTCATTGAGGCTTTGGGAACAATATCAAGAAATTTCACACAGTACTATAAGCAGTTGCAGATCTCAAAAATAACACCATCAGAGCTACAAAAAACGGCAAAATTAGGAACAGCATACATACTGCGCTGATATTTAACAGACAAGTTTTTGGTTAAAACTTGTATCTGTTGTATGATACCAGTCAATATTTTTATAATCTTAATTGACTGTGCCTGGTGTATTTTAATAATAATAAGAAGAGGAGGAGGAGGAGGAGGGAACAATTTCAAGAAATTTCAAGTAGTTGCAGATCTCAGAAATAACACCATCAGAGCTACAAAAAACAGCAATATTAAGAACAGCTTACATACTGCACCAATATTTAACAGATAGGTTTTTGGTTAAAACATGCATCTGTTATATTATCAATGCTTTCATAATTTTGATTGACTGTGTCAGGTATTTTTGAATAATAATAATACCGTTTCCCCAAAAATAAAACCTAACCTGAAAATAAGCCCTAGTATGATTTTTCAGGATGCTCGTAATATAAGCCCTACCCCAAAAATAAGCCCTAGTTAAGTGAAACCCCGCCCTCCACCATTGTGCAGCATTATGCAGCAACCAGAAGATGACATGACTGTAAAATAAAACATCCCCTGAAAATAAGCCCTAATGCATTTTTTGGAGCAAAAATTAATATAAGACCCTGTCTTATTTTCGGGGAAACACGGTAATTTTAGATCAAGTCCAGCCCTGGCCATTGCTCTTGAGCCAGATCATACTACCACTATAACCATATGATAATTTCCCCTAAGCACTGATTGTGCCTGCACACATTTTTGCACAGCAAATAAAACCAAACATATGAACAAAGAAGTTGCAACCGAAACATTGCTGGAAAAGGTGCTGTATAATCTTGTTCAGAAACTTTGTTCTTTAACAAAATGTCCTTCTCACTAAATGAAACTGTGGCTGCTATTACTGCTTGGGCCAAAGAGGCATCTTTTTGTAACATGTCAAATTTCATGGTTCTAGTTACCCTAAAGGAAAATGAAAGGTCAAAGCTGACATAATTCTTTATGGTGGCAGTAGATTAACTGTCTGCAACCCTGGTAGCCAACTAATCAAGGATTAGATGCTCCTTTTCTGAAAAGGAATTTTTCTTGGCCTCTCTGATTATATGTCCACTGTCCCTAGAACACTGCTTCAGGCACATTTTCCTGAAAGCAGAGACTCACAATCTGCTTTCAAAATCCTCAGTTTTGGAATGAATCCTTGCCAGCAGACATGCTATCATCACAAAGTCCTGCCAATGCAGTGCTTGCCCAGAGTGTATCTTTTGTACTTTATAAAGTTAATAAAGCCACAGTTAACATGATTATAGCAAGGAGAGTCAATGTTGGGATGCACCCACAATTTCATTTATCACCCCATAAGCCAACGGTAAATTTTTTGAAAAAAGTATTCAGAAACTAACAATATCCATATGCTCTTACTCAGTAGCTCTTCAATATAAGAACTTTTAATTCATATTTGGTAAGGAGTGGCTTGTTCAATGAGGCAACTCTGAAGAATTTTCCTTTGCTCATGAAAGTATAGACAAAATATTCTTGTTATTGACATAAATGTATCAGCCACTGTGTCCTGTGTGTAGGGTATATACAAAGGAGTGACATGGTCGCCCTCTGGGGTGATTACAAGATATATCTGCACAACAATTCACAAGAGATCAGCAACAGGAGCAGTGTAGGTGCAGATGGCAGCATCAGTAGCATTTATGCAGAACCAGGGATAACAAATAAGGGCTCTGATGAAAAGGTAAGTTTTAAAGAGGAACTTTTAAAATAAAGAGTGAAAAAAGGGATATGATTCAAAAACAGAGGCTTGTCGAAAGAAAGCCTCACAGCAGAAGACAGGCAGACAATTTGCTAAATCCATGTTAGTCCTACCTAGATTAGATCTATTGACATCAGGAGCACTAACAAGCTACCATGCCCTAGGTAAGATTAGCATTGGATTTTGCCTAAAAGAACCGAAAAGAAAGTAAAAGAAATCAGAGGGAGAAAATCAGATTTGGCATCACCATTAGGACGGCAGCATCAACCATAGAATGTACGTAATGACATATCCGAGCGCTGTACTCTTTTACAAAAGACATTTCATGAAAGAATTCTGACTGCCTGACTTGCAGTGAGGTAGAGGCTTACAACAACGGTGAACAGATGAAAAAAATATACTGTTAAGAAGCTTATGTTATAATAGCTGTAGCCAGAAAGAATTACATTTTAAAAAGTGATAACCACTTATTCTGAGCTGCAAAAATGTAAGAGAAATCTAGTATAATTCACTATAAGTATACATATGTATAAAAAAGGATACCCTCATTTTAATCCAATCTAGTATTTGTCATCTTAGTAGAAAACTTCAAAGCAAAATCTTTGTGCAAGGAGAGAATGCAAAGCTCTTCTTATATACAAAACCACCATGACATTCTCAAATCGATGTTAAACATTCCTAAGCATGAACCAAAAAAGGTGCAAAGCATACTATCAGAAAATAATATTATTAAAACATGGTGAACTGATTTTGTTTTTGTTTCAAACAACAAAGAGCACAAACCTGCAAGTTTATTTCTAAACTGCTGTTATCTAGTGTACATTTAGCCACCAGCAATCTGCTGTCTAACCCACATCCATTATGCTGTTTCAATTCTTGCTTACAAATGTTTGCTGCTTTGCCATTTTGGTAAGCTGATTCAAAGCAGAAGTATGCCCTTTCCGGATTTAGAGGCAACACAAAGATGCCCAATGTGTACATTACAACCAATGCAAACTGCAGCCTACTGAGCTGGAATTTGGATGAGAAAAAGAATTATCACTGCCCATGAGTTGAAGACCCTCAGGGTCATTTGGGCAAATTTGGTTATTTTGCAGTCAAGATGGCTCAAACACGCCTAAAGCTTTCATATAAAAAGGCTTAGAATCATGCCATGCAAAGGACTGCTACAAGTGACAATTGAAGAGGAAAAGGATGGTCTTACAGAACAAGCTCAACCCGAGGAATATGGTAATATTTATTTATTTATTTAGCTTTAATGAGTAAAAAGGATGGGTGGGAGAAGAGGCATTTAAAGATGCATGGAGTATTTTTTATTTTTATTTCAAATAAAGACAGGAAGTGTACATTATCAGGTAACACTTAGATGAGAAATATGCAATGGAGTAAAGCTTGAGAGGCCAGAGAGAAGAGGAGAGTCATGGGATAAAGAATAATGGAGAGTACAAAAGTGAGAACATTTATTAGATTAATGAATTTATGGGAATTTTTATTGTCTTTCTATACCAAAGAAATCATTCAAATAATTCATCAATGAAGCAAATTTATTTTTGTAATAAATCTCCCTGAATTTGCGTTGGGGGCGGGGTGCTGATAGCTGGGATACTGTTGCGAGAGTAAGTAATAAATTAATACCACATCTCCATGAATTTGTCTGATTTTCCAATTCCTTTTAGCAAACTGATTCTATGATTTAGCCCCTCCATTAACACCACTTCCCATACTCTATTAAGCTATAAGTTTTTGGTGAGCTTTGCTGTCTTCACCGCCCCGCCCCCCCCCATACATTTTTAGTCTGGCAGCACATAGTAATGATGCTATAAAATCTTTATGGATAAGCTTCTCATCACTTACTATGAATAATGATAATAAGACTGCATGGAATACAATAGATTGGTTCATGATGACACTTAAAACAGTGTTAACTTGATGCCAAAAATCTGTAAGTCATACATGTAAAAGTGTAGTTTTTCTTCCATGGCTTCTCCAACATAAAGAGGTTGTATTTTCATTAGTATGGGAGACTTCAACCAAATTTAGATGCCACCAATAATTTTGTTGATTTGACTTAATATTGCTTTGAACCATGGAAAAGTCCAAAGCTTGCACCACTGTGACTCGGTGATGTGTGCATTTTCTTTCAACACTACCAAACCTTACTTGTTTCCCTCAAAACAAGAGGAAGGTATGGTCTTTTCATATGTGGAGATTTCATTGCATGCCAAACAAAATCAATTCAGATAGCCTCAACAAATATAATGAGCTTTGTGGTCATTCCACAGAAACTATTCACTTCAAAATATTGTGAAGAATCAGCCTCTGAGCGCAGAAGAGCAGTATTCATGAA
The DNA here is from genome assembly GCA_037013535.1 of Intellagama lesueurii. Classification (NCBI taxonomy): domain Eukaryota; kingdom Metazoa; phylum Chordata; class Lepidosauria; order Squamata; family Agamidae; genus Intellagama; species Intellagama lesueurii. The sequence continues at coordinate 187,761,287 of JBAJHW010000003.1, read as the reverse complement.
GGAAGCTTCTACATCACCCAAAGAACTAGGAAGTTTTGCATTCCCTTTTTGGACAGGTGTCTGGTTATTTCTCTAGGGCTGGCTGTAAGATCCAGTATTTGATCTGATTATCTCATTCAAAAAACAAACAAAAAACCACCAGACATCTCTCTCTATAAGTCAGTGAATGGGTGTTCAATACTTCTGGAACAATGTCTTTTCCCTCCACTTATGCTAAACTGAAGTTGGTTTATATAGGATAATGTGAGGCTTCTTGAGCGGGGAACTTCATAGTTTAATAGTCCTACACTTTGTTCTGTAATTTTTTATTTCCTCCTTTCTATGGTTTAAATGAATGAATGTCATTTTGTACCACAACCTACTGGCCAACAACAAGCAACTCCTTAAAAAAAAAAAAGGGGGGGGGGTTTAGATACAATACATTAAACAATCAGCACAAATAGTTTACCAGCACAAAATATTTTAAACACCAATTAGAAGCACAAATGTTAAGATACACACATTATTTCTGGGAAACCTTTAGATTTTTTTCAGCTCAGTTGTACTCATAGGCCAAACGGGAACATAATTTTTGATCCAACACAGGGTGGTGTTTCTGGTCTCATTTGCTATTTAGAAAAGCTACTTTGTGGTTTTTTTTGTTTTGTTTTGGATTACAGCTTTCAGAATCTCACTGGCTGGGAGCCTCCAGGCTCCAACTGTAACTTCTCTAAGCTCTGGCCCTAGCCCCATCCCATAACAAAGAATCTACAGCTAGTAGCTTCTTCATTAGAAAGGCAGAACTTCTGATAGGCTCTATTGGCATTCCCCTGAGTGGCAGAAGTGTTTCCTAGGCAACTCTTTCCTTTTCAGTGCTTTGTACACTGCCAAAATGTTCGTAAGAACAAAATAATGATGCTCCTCCCTACCATGTTCTGGCTACATTTCTTGCCATTAAAGTACTACTACTCTAATCCCAGATCTGCCCTCTTTGTGTTGTAGAGGGAGTATGCTGTGGAGGGAGTACATTGTGTCCCTGCTGTTCAGAGCAGTTGCGCTTATACATTTTATATTCTGGAAAGATGCACACTAGACCTTTTCATCAGCAAGTCCAGAGGTAGCAGCCATTACCCAGGTGTTCTGCAATCCTAAACAACTACTGAAACAAACTTCGATACAACCTTTTTGCTCCAATGTGCTGTGCATACAGCACTATCTAGTTGACATTTCATCAAAAGTATATGATGCATGTTGGACATATGAACAAGTGTTTCTTATACATGTAGGAACCAACATCTCAAGTCTTAATAAAGAACTTCAGTGTGTATGTGTGGATGTCTTCAAGTGTCCTTTAGTTTTTAAAATACAGGATTCTACTGTGTTTGGGCAAAGACCAATATCTGAATTTATAAAGACCAGTCAGCACTGATGTCTGCAATACTGACTTTTATATGCTTTGTGTTTGATTTATTATAGAAAAGGCATTTTCACTGCAACTATTGAAGTGAACCAGTCAGACAGATTCAGTCTACCTGAAATATTAGCATGGGCTAATTCAACAATCATTATTGTATGATGTCAGGGTGGTGCTTGTATTAGGACCTTTAGCAGCTAGTCTGGGGCATCTATAAGACCTTACAGATGAAGGTCTGCAGTACTAGCCTTGAAAATTAGTTTACAGCCCCCTCCCCCATTCTATACGTCAAACTGACTCAGAACACATCAAAAACTATAAATCCTTTGGTGCCATGCCAGTGTGGCAGTTTGATTGCCACTCCTACCAATCTAAATTCCCTTTTTCCTCTCCTCATCCTTAAATGCTGGCTGGTCTTCAGTTGTGTTTCTGCATCTAGTCCTTCTGTTTCATATTTTCCTGCTATGGATCTTGAAGCAGAAATACTCAGGAAATTCTTTGTTCTTATCAGTTTAGGCTGTCTTGACACAATAGCACTTCTCAATAAGAAATATTTGAGGCTTGCTAGATTCTTCACCTCCAACACTTTTTACTTCTATTAAGATTCCTGCACTTTCCTCAAAATACCTCTGCAGCTCTCCATACTAAATTAATGTCCTCTTCTTTTGATAAGCAGAGCACATGTATGGAGAAAGCAACAAAAAGAATGGTTGACTGTTTAAAAGAGGCCAACAACCCACGCAGAAAGGCAGCAGCTGGTGCACTGTTTTGTGCAAATTTTTAAAGTTACCCAGTTTGTGCAAAAATCATTCTTGCCAATGTAAGAACTCTCACTGACAGTAGCAAAATTATATTGCCCTCTTGCAGGTAATGAGAAAAGAAAATGCAACCACAAGCAACTTATATACATATATGATATCCAGTGAGATCATACCTTTAGCAAAACAATGCTTGTGGGTAGGGTGTGTGTGTGTTAATGAAAGAGATAAGATACCAGTTTAGAAGAAAGGTGATACAGAGGTTTGTGACACAGATTCTGAAACTCAGTTGAGGCATTTCACTTACTTCTTAGCCCTAAAGGTATTTCACTAATTTGTGTGGGGAGTAGAAGGGAAGACAAAGTATATATTATGGATTCCTTAACTCCTTCTGTTTGGCATTCTCTACATCTGAAGTTCTACTATGGTAAAACAAGAACATTTCTAATTTGGTTTGATTACTATAATAGAAAAACATTATTTTTTCATTAAATATGTGTTATCTATTTATTTAAGGGCAAAACCTGATAGTTTTGGAAGACAGATAATAGAAGGATTTAGGTTGTTCTTGCATAAGAAGCAGAAGCATTTCAGATCTGTAACGTAGGTGGTATACAAGATATTTTTCTTAAAGCTGCTTGAAGGGTGCTATGATCCTTGTCAGTTTTATTCTATGTGCTGTGCTGTGTGTGTGTGGGTAGATCAAATCACTTCAAAGTGAGCTTTGACATATATCTTGTTGTTCTTCAATTTTATTCTCATTTCTCCTTTCCCCTCTACACCCAAACAATTCTAACACTAATGCATGATCAACCATTATCTTATATAGAAGTTGATTTCTAATGTTTTTCTCTTCCAACGCATTTTAAACCTAGCAAAATACCAAGTTCTTCTATGTAAAAAAAAATCCAGCAGTTCTTAGGGAGGAAGAGGAGTAGAAAACTCATTTTAGAGTGCAATATATTTACAGGAATGATAATCTGTAATGAATGCAAAATTCTTTCTTTCTTTCTTTCTTTCTTTCTTTCTTTCTTTCTTTCGGGTCAACCCCCCACCTCCAATTCCACCTGCCTCAAGAAGTATATACATCTTCCCAGCACACCTATTATGTTACACTGACATTCCCCAGTGGAATCAGTCTAAAAATGTAATGTTTTTAAGGTCTGATAAAACGTCCATTTTACTTAAGCAAGCCCTTAAACTTGTCTGTCTGGGCTTGGTAGGCACACTGAAATGGCAGAGGTTTTCATACAAATTAAAAAGAGCAGGCCTAGCAGAAAATAGCTTACTGTATACAGAATACCTGGAAAAAACGGCTTGCATGATTAGAGCTTAATAACTTCTGGAACCCTCACGATTCTACATTATCACTGCTTGTGGTTGCTGGTGCTTTCCACTCTTTAGCTTGTACAGAATTTTATAAGAGTACTGTGGCTCATTCCTGCCCTACCTTTCAAAGGAAAATGTTTCCTGAAGAAAGACTGCATTTATGTTTTCAGTGCTTATGTAAGAAGGATATATATTATTATGAGAACCCGCTTCACTGATCATGACAGCCTTTTATAGGAACAATTCCTCTGGAGATCTACAGCATTTTAGTAATATCTGCTTAATCTCAAATGTTGAAGTCCAGCAGGTTTGAGAAAGTGGGTGGACATTTAAGACAGATGATGCTAATCTTGAAATAACACCAGTTTCCCAAAAGCAGCAGTACAAGACTGTTTCTTCCTGGAATAAAACTCAGGGTCAGATCATATGATACAGACATCTACCTTGACATTAGAACCACAAATTTCATAAGTGCTAAAATATGTTTAATTATCATAGCCTGTGTCTTGCAAATTAGCTTGCTTTGTTTTATGACTGGTCACCAGAAGGGAAACACAAGCTTCATTTGCAAGTCTGATTGGTCAGACATTAATCTTTGTGGAACTGGGTAACAGATTCTAATGTCATTTGATTTTACCTTGAGTTCATTCTTACCAGAGTTGAAACTGTGTTTTGTCACTGTCTGTTGAAGGTTATAACAACCTGGAATGTTTCAATTAAGAACCTTCAGCTATCAGTCTCTATGAAATTATAAACAAGATAGTATTTTATGCAGTATATACTTATGACATTATGTTTCTTTCAGCATAAAGATTGAATCACAGTAACTTGATCCATTAAGTCAAGGCCAGATTTCTTATTTATTCCGCCTGCATTATGTAGCTTACATTCCACCTCCTTTCCTATTTAATTGGAAAAATGTATATATAAAATGTATATGAAAATATATAAATCAAAAAGCTGGCAAACTTTGGTCTGAATTAAATCCATATATCTAAACTATATAAAACGGCATCACTGCAATAACAAGATCTGGTACCCCTTGGGGAAAAAAAAACTTTAGGAGAATCTCATAAACCACCACAAGTATAGCCTTTGGGATATCCAATAGCCTGGAAGTTGACTCTTTGCCTGAATGAAGGATTTACTACTATGGCACATTCGCTTAATGAATGAAAATAGTAATTTTCACAGTATCAAATGCTTCTAGGAAAGTAGGACTTGGGCAATTCATTCTTAAAAACAATGGCCCGTTAAACCGCAGAAGCCTCTGTGCTGCAAGGTCGGAAGACCAGCCATCGTAAGATCGAATCCACGCGACAGAGTGAGCTCCCGTCGCTTGTCCCAGCTCCTGCCAACCTAGCAGTTCGAAAGCATGTAAAAAATGCGAGTAGATAAATAGGTACCACCACAGTGGGAAGGTAACGGCGTTCCGTGTCTAGTCGCGCTGGCCACGTGACCACGGAAACTGTCTACGGACAAATGCTGGCTCTACGGCTTGGAAACGGGGATGAGCACCGCCCCCTAGAGTCGGACACGATTGGACTAAATGTCAAGGGGAACCTTTACCTTTTTACTAAGATTAGACTGGCGGAAAATACTATTAAAGCATGACCTTAGTGTGTAAGTTGCTCCAACTGGTATGATGGTCCATTTGGAAAAACTCCAAAGGACACAACGGTCCATTTGTATGAACCTCTCCAAAGGACATGATTTGTATGCACCTGTTGACTCCTTCTCCGGGACCTTTCCTTCACTTCTGCCTTTTTGCTGTGCTGACAGTGGATCCATCATGTCACTTGGAACAAAGCAGGGAGTGGAGGACCAGTGTTGCACGTCATATGCCTTCCAGTTGCACAAGCCCTGGTGGCAGTAGCAGTGTAAATAATGGGGAAAAAATCCTTCCAACCCCTGACATCATCAGAGGCCCCCCTGTAACATCACAAGAGACTCACACCTGGTCTCAGGTTTTGGCCTTGCAAGCATAGGGAATGAAATGATGCTGACCTGGCAAACCTGCCTGCAGTGACCAACCAGATGGCAGAACAAGTCAAAAGTCCTCTCCTATGATTGTTTCCTGGCAATAAGTATTCAGAGAAATGCTGCTTTTGATCCAGACCTGAGAAATGTTACTTTCTCTACTACTACTACTACTAATAATAATAATAATCATGTGTCATCAAGTCAATTGACCCTTTTCAGGGTTTTCCAGGTAAAGAATACTCAGGAGTGGTTTACTATTCCCTATGTCTGGGGACATACAGCTTGCCCAGGCCACACAGGCTAACTCTACTCACAGGGGACACAGTAGGGAATTGAACTCCCAATAGCCAGATACCTAAACCACTAAACTATCAGCCCCATAATTCCTCCAGTCACCATGGATTCTAGGGGCTGTTGGCTGAGAAATCAAATTTTTCAATGTTTGCTCTGATTCTGTAGATAGAATATAGTCATGAATAGCTGCCACTGACAGGCTTATCTTCTTGGGATAAATCACCCCTTTTCCTGAACTTAGTGAAATTAGCTCTAAATGGAAAGGACATAAACCATGCACACTGCATATGTGGCAATGCCAACTCATTCATATATATCTTGATCAAGTACTTCACTGTACCACTCTAGCTATTCAGTGAATTGTAACTTACTGGTTGACTTTCCCCCCTCATTGCAATGAAGCTAGATATAATAACTGGAACATACACATTCTGGATGCACTTTACCAAACTCTTCACATCCCTCTTCCGGTTGCTTCTAAAACCTTTAGATACTTCATTTTTAATCTTTGCCCAAAGTGTCATCCATTATATATGAAACTTACCTCTGACAGATATTAGCTGAGATCTAACTACTTTAATGCAGAAAATGACTGTGCTGTGCTTTCTAATTTGCTGTAAGTTGTGAAATGTGGACATCTTCTTTTCGATACCATAAGCCTAAAACCATAAAAGAGATAAATGCCTTCCCTGTGCAACACTTCAGTGGTATCTTCCACTCTGTGTTCCAGAATATATTGATCATTTTCAGCCACTAAGCTCTAGTTTTGATATATAGCTTTTAAAAAATTCTCTGTTGGTTTCTACACTTTGCCCATTAACCTAGATGTCTGTATTTAAAACTCCAAAGCCTCCCAATCCTCCATCTAGATGGCGAAACTTTAAAATAATTTAACTTAAAATTCCTTCAATCCAGAACATAAATTCTTGTCAAGATAAATCAAAAACATCATCTCTCAGCTAGGTCAGATATGTTGGCAAGAGATGATTTCTGCAAGGCACAGCAGTGAGTTACAGCAATCAACAGAAATCATGTCAGAACATAAAAGAGTCAATGCAAGAGGTCATCCTACAGATCGTACAATGGCAGGCAAAATGGGAATACAGAAATGTAAAGGAGAAAAGAGCACCACAATAGCCAGAATGTGGGGAGCAGTAAAATAGAGGCCCAAAAGACTGTCAGAGATCATGAGCCTTAGAAGTACAATTTTATTTATGTCAACAGTGCCCTAAAAAGTGCACAGGATTGAAACTGAGATACAGTCACTGCATGAAAAAAATTAACAAAGGTACAAGAGGAGGTAGAAATAGAGAACAGGGGTGAAGCAAACTGTGGGTTGTAACAAATCCTGAACAAAATGAAAGTACAGCAAACTCCATCTTTGCAATGTGGAAGAGAAGACACCAGAAGGGGCTTTCCCAAAAGAGTAAGAGGGAAGGGAAACTGCAAGAAAGGACTAGAAGTAGGAAAAAGAGGCAGGGTCAAAGGGAGGAGGGAGCATAGGAATGGCTATTCTGGCTGAAGTCTGGGAGGTGCAATCCAAAAATGCACATATGTACACTTCTGTATTTTACTATACTTCCCAAGAATATAACATAGAGTTAATATAAACATCCACCCCAGTGGACAATATAAAACCATGTTATGCATTTTTGTATTCTTGTTTTTATGTGATTAAAGGAAACTATTACAGGAGCAAAGTAGAACAATTATCTCCAGAACTGAAGGACAATCTTCTAAGTGCATTGCTATGCAAGTGTAAGAAAGGTGCAATATCATTTTGTAAATACAGAGTCATCAAAACTGGATTTTACTGATATTTGGGTGAGATTTAGAAGAGTTGGCTTATCTAGAAAAAAATCAGAATGCAGAGGACTCTTTTAAAAAAGCAGTTCTAATAATTTTTTCTCCCTACTTTCCTCACGGCAAGAGTATAAAGCTTTGAAATTTCTTTTCAGTATCATTAAGTCATCTCTACCACAGAAGTACTAAACAGACATGAATATAGCAGGCAATGATTCAAATGGCTATATTAGATTTCTTGAAATATTCGATTCTATTGGATGTGGCACCACCAAAAGGTTATTCAAGTACCTTAGAGTTCTCCTCACTGCACAATGAACTGGTCCTTAGAGCCAAATTTCTAGATTGCACATGATAATGATGCAGTGGAGTAGATATGCAAAAAACCTCCCCATATGTTACACAGATGTCATTTGAAACAGAGTAAAACAGGGGTGGGCAACTTCCTGAGGTCTAGAAGCAATGCAAGCCTCCTTCTGGACTTTGGAGGGCCACGTCCACCCTGCTCCCCTTAATAAATAACAATAACCATGTGCTGTCAAGTCAAGTCTAACTTATGGCTACCCTTTCCAGGGTTTTCTAGGTAGCAAATACTCAGAAGTGGTTTACCATTCCCCTATTTAAGCATGTGCTGGGACTGTGCAGCTTGCCCAAGACTACACAAGCTGGCTCTACTCACAGGAGGCACAGTGGGGAATCCTCCTACATCCTTCAAAAATGTTTTTACTCAAACTTTTCTTCTCTCCTGGGCATAACAGGAATTTCAACAAGTTTCTTTTATCTCTTTTTGAGCAGTGTGAAGAAGTAACTTTCAATCCTGGGGAAAACTGGATGACCTACAAGGCATCTCATCTACACGGAAGTCTAGAATTTTACATCCAATTTGAGCAGTGTAAAGAAAGATGACCACTTCCATCAGCTGGTTTACATCTATGCTCCTCAATGCAGCATCAGTTACTTGCAAGTGTTAAGAATGGGCCACAATAAAAAGCTAAAACCAAACCAATAAGCACAGCTTAAAGAAGTGTTGACTTGGCGCAGTGGTTCAACTGCTGTACTGCAGCCAAAACTGTGCTCACGACCCGGGGTTCAATCCCAGGTAGTCGGCTCAAGGTTGACTCAGCCTTCTATCCTTCCGAGGTCGGTAAAATGAGTACCCAGCTTGCTGGGGGGGGCAATGTGTAGCCTGCATAGTTAACTTGTAAACCGCCCAGAGAGTGCTTGAAGCGCTATGGGGCGGTATATAAGCAGCACGCTTTGCTTTTTGCTTTGCTTTACCACTTTCCCACCATTTACCAGGCCAGATCTAGTCAAGGCTAACAACTAGATTTAACACAATAATTTAGTATATATTTTATTTTATTTATCAATCAACTTATGAACCATTTCTTTGCCTAGCAGACACCTGAAGGAGATGTACAAATCACAGAAAACACCAATAAGACTCAACAACAATAAAATCAATATATTAAAATCAAGAAAAATGCTCAGTGATACCACAATTAAGAACAAGAACATAAGAAGAGCCCTGCTGGATCAGGCCAAGGGTCCATATAGTCCAGCTTCCTGTATCTCACAGTGGCCCCACCAGATGCCTCTGGTAGTACACAAGACAACTAGATACCTGTCTCCTGATACCACTCCCCCTGCATCTGGCATTTTGAGGTACTTGCCTTTTAAGCCTGGAGATTATACATCCCCATCATGGCTTGTAACCTGCGATGGACTTTTCCTCCAGGAATCTGTCCAATCCCCTTTTAAAGGCATCTAGGCCAGATGCCATCACCTCATCCTGTGGCAAGGAGTTCCACAGACTAGCAACATGCTGGGTAAAGAAATATTTTCTTTTGTCTGTTCTCACTCTCCCAACACTCAATTGGAGTGGATGTCCCCTGGTCCTAGTATTGTGTGAGGGGGAAAAGAGCTTCCCTCTATCCACTTTATCCATCCCCTGCATAGTCTTATACGTCTCAATCATGTCCCCCCCCCAAGTGCCTTTTCTCTAGACTAAAGAGCCTCAAACGTTGTAGCCTTTCCTCATGAGGGAGGTGCCCCAGCCCAGTCATCATTTTAGTCACTCTCTTTTGCACCTTTCCCAGTTCCACTATGTCTTTTTTGAGGTGCGGTGACCAGAACTGTACGCAACAATCTAGGTGCAGCCTTACCAGCATTTTGTACAATGGCATTATAATGCTGGCTGTTTTATTTTCAATCCCCTTTTAAATGATACCTAGCACAGAACTGGGCCTTCTTCACTGCCGCCGCACATTGGGCTGACACTTTTATTGAGCTGTCCACCAGCACACCAAGATCTCTTTCCTGATCTGTCACAGACAACTCAGAACCCATTAGCTGATAACTAAAGTTTTGATTTTTCGCCCTAATGTGCATTACTTTACATTTTCTTATATTGAAACACTTTTGCCATTTTGCCGCCTATTCTCCCAGTTTGGAGAGATCCTTCTGGAGCTCTTCACAATCTCTTCTGGTCTTCACCACCCAGAAAAGTTTCGTATCATCTGCAAACTTGGCCACCTCACTGCTTATCCCTGTCTCCAGGTCATTTATGAACAGGTTGAAAAGCATCGGTCCCAGGACAGATCCCTGGGGCACACCGTTCTTCACCTCTCTCCATTCTGAAAATTGCCCATTGACATCTATTCTCTCTTTCCTGGTTCTCAACCAATTCTCAATCCATAAGAGGACCTGCCCTTTTATCCCCTGACTGTGGGGATGTGCCAAATGTTTCTCTCAATTAGAAAGGAACATTTGGCACCACTAAATGCACATGGAAAAGAACTTTCAATCTGAAGCCTAATAAACAGGAAGCTAATTTAACTTCCAAAGGAAGACAGTTCCATTATGTTCCTGATACAGAAGAAACTCTGTCTTGACTCATCACTAGCATAGCTTTTCTAGGTGACAGAATACAGAGCAAAAGCGTTGATTTTTAACTGTAGATTATAGACAGATTCATAACAGGAGGTGACAATCTTTTACACATTCTGGACCCTAACCATTTAAGGTATTATAGGTACAAACTAGCACCCTGAATTCAAAAGCAAACTGGAAGACAGAAAATTGTACAAGACCAGTATCATATATTATATGAAAGGCACATCTGACAAAAGCCTGCGTAACTGCAGTTTCTGAATGTTTTTCAACAATAGCCCCTCATAGGGTGTATTACAATAAATTATATATGAAGGAATTAGGATGTGTATCAACTCAAATGTAATAAACTACCCTGTTTCCCCGAAAATAAGACCTAACCTGAAAATAAGCCCTAGTATGATTTTTCAGGATGCTCGAAATATAAACCCTACCCCCAAAATAAGCCCTAGTTAAGTGAAACCCCGCCCTCCACCATTGTGCAGCAACCAGAAGATGACATGACTGTAAAATAAAACATCCCCTGAAAATAAGCCCTAATGCGTTTTTTGGAGCAAAAATTAATATAAGACCCTGTCTTATTTTCGGGGAAACACGGTATTTGCTAATTATGAAGATATCATAATGAAGCAAGGAATCTGAGTGTGTGAGCCAGCGCCTAGAAGTAAATGCACAGAAAGCAAATTGTCCTGCAGGAAATAAAACATCTCCATGGTGGCAAAGGAAATGTGAACAATATTTCAGTCATGCTGAAACGAAAAAGATGTAACATATATCAATATACAGGCAAAAGCTCTGATTTCAATATTATATATTGAATACAGTATATACAGTAAATTCATAAATAAGGAAAATAGGAGGATACTGCCACATAATTCAAAACAACTGGCTAATCATCCAGAATGGAATGGACAAGCATGTCTCATTGAAATGAATGAGACCATAGCAACTGTGGCGGCAGAGCAGTCTCATCATTCCAGTAAAACTATCATTCCTTACTTCAGTTTTGAAGACAACCAGACATGCTTCAATATAACTAGGCTAATTTAAACACATACTTTAGCTTTAGGCATGAAAGCCAGATACCCGCAAAAGATGCTCCATGACACAAGTATTTTAACAACTGCAAGCTTGCTTAGAAATGAAGGCTGAAAAGAGTCCTGATTGTAAGCCTACAGGATTTCCTTTTTCTTTCATATTTTTATTTTTTTCATCACTTTTTTTATAAACACTGTGAACCTGTTTTCAGTTCCAAACTAGGGAAAGCCAACAGAAGAACGCTAGAGCTCTACAAACAGCCTTACTTAGGGTAAAGATTCATTAGGTTCCCCTTACCGTGTAAGTAAATTATCTGGGAAATTTCTATATCAGCCATGGAAAACTACCTCCAACAACCCCCCTCCCCATATTTTTTCAGGGCTGATAGGAACAGTCACTTGCTAAAACTCACTCCTCTGACCCCCTAATGATTTTTAAACTTTGCTACTCTTGCTGCCAGCTTGAGAGCCTGTTCTTTCCTTCTAAGCCAGAAAAGCCAAATGAAACAACAGCAGTGGAAGGAGGTGGAACGGTTTTGCTACACTGATGCAGCAAAGCCACTCATTCCCTCGATAGAAAGAAAACAATTCACAACAGCAAGCAGAAGCAACAAGAGCAGTTAGTGGCAAAAGCAGCAAGGAGACAATTAGCTCTCTGGGATGAGGGAACCCTGAGGTCAAACAGCTGTTGATATTCCATCCATTAGCAAAGAATAAGAGAATAAGTAGAACTAGACAGGGGATTCAACATTTTGGGCATAAAGACTGAGGAAAGAAGTTGTTTAATTCCATGCACTGGCACTGTCTCTATGGCTGACAGCTTATTCCCAAGCATCAGTATTCAACAAATGCAATGGTAACATGGCACTGCTCTCTGGTGAATGTGGTGACCAGCCAGCTTTTGTCCCAGTATGGAAGCTGGCTGAAAGGTTCCTAGTCCCAAACCTAGGAATCAGGCTTGGAGTTGTTTGGGAGTAGTGTGTTGAAAGGGCTTGAAGCACCTTCACAACACAGGTCCAAACCAGCAACCTCTCCTACCCCATAACCCACCAGGATGTCTTGTTATGGAATATGAAAGGGGCGGAGGGAATACCGGCTGCCACTCTACAAGAAGGCACCCAGGGAGAATTTGAGATATTGGTCTAGATCTAGTTCAGCACTGATATAGGAAAAAGCCTCTTCCACATAGCTACATACAGTAGATTGCAGCTGCTCTTACAGATGTGGCCCAGCTGGTCTCCATCTTAATTAAAGCACCAGGTGCTTCATGTGGCCACGTGCATTTTTTAGGCAGGATGAGCTATTAAAAACCAAACAAAACCACACAACACCAGCTATTTGGAGCAGTAGGGGCATCCACCAAGTCAAGTAGCAACAACATCAAACAGTTGCTAGAGTGAGTGAAGAGGGACCAGGGAAATGAAGCACAGAAAGAAGAAAAGGCTTGCTTGTGCAAGGAATTGTGAAATACTTCCTCATAAAGGGAGGTATCAGATGACTCCTTGCATGAAACTGGAAAAGATACATTACTCACTCAAGTGAGAGCTGTCAAGTAAACCGCCACAACTAGGCTTAGACCATGACACTCAACAATACAAACTTTCCTTGAGCTCCTCCTTCTGTTCTGTTGGAAAATATCAGATGGTAGGAACATTGGGAATTGCTATTCAAAGGTGATTCAAATACTTTCAGGGAGTGGTGCCACCAGTACTGTCTCCCCCACCCATCCTCTCTCACAAGAAAGGCCCATGTGGAGTGGAGACCTGGCAAACTGCAATTCTTCGCTTGGACAAGTAGTGCAGCCCACAACTGTTGACCTCTGTCAAAAGCACAGAAGCCCTCTTACAATCATAAACAACTGCTCCTTTTAAGCACACCCAAATACTTCTGCTTAATAAACAACAGCATTTACTTTTATCAAATGCAGCATTGTCAAGAATGCTTTCATAGGGTTTGAGGAAGATACACTTCTCTAGTGTGGCAAAATAAAGATCAAAGGCTGGCAGTTGCTTTGTTCTATACTAGTAGGGATGTTTCAGTTCAGACTTGATTGCCATTGCTGACAACCTTACAGTCATTTCCCCCAAATTTTGAATGTTTCAACGTTCCAAAGAGATTTGTCTGCTGTAAAGAACAAACACAGCAACAGTCTTTGTTCTCCCCAAAGGACAATCTATGCACCAGTTTCCCGACATTTAAACAAAATGATCTTGATGTGAAGAATCCAATGCCTGCTCCCATTCATGAACAGAATTCACAGATGTGGAAATATGAATCGCAATAACTTTTGGACCAGTATGGGTGTCTATCACTTTATTAAACAAGGTATATAATGAAGAATTAATGACCCAGTTGAAGAAGAAAAAGAATTATCAACATCTGTCTAGTTCTACAATATTTTGGAAGACTACATGTTATCTGTAATTAAATATCTTCTCATTTATAAGAAACTAGTTTGTGACTTGCTTGATCTTAAGCTTGCAGTCCTAAACACCTTATTTGGGTCCATATACCTCTATTAGATTAAGAAAAGATACTAGTCAAAAATGATTACATGCAGTCACTTGGCATATTATAAAGGGAAATGCCCTCTTCCACCTACCTGTCATCTCCATTTCCACAGAAATACCTCACAGCTCCATGTAGTCCCAGAGGCACTCCTGAGAAATGAAGACCAGGAGTGACTAGAGATTAGTATCTCCCTTTGCAACATGCCTCAAAGCCCAGTATCTAAAAAGAAAAGGAAAAACAGACCCACTTCCTGATAGGAAGGATGTTGGAAAGGCAGCTGGGGTGGGGGTGGGGAGTATGGAGGATTGAAAACCAACCTTGGCAAAAGCTGCGCAAAAGGCAGAAAACAGAGGGGATGTGTGATGGATGAGTTAGTGCATGCTCACATGTAAGAGAATGGATTATGGAGTGTGTGGAGTGCATGACTGTGCAAGACAGAGTTTGGCCTGAATTTTCAAAATTACCCATAGGCCTACAGAGCTTCCTGAGCAATGCAAAGAATACAGTCTTTATTCTATGATAAACAAAAATGTTGATCCCTTATTTTCTCTGCTCAAGATATTAAAAGCAATTGTTTTCTACTTGTATACATGCTGTACAGTTTACCAAGTTTTATCCCACTGAAATTATCAATTAGAAAAATCCCTTCAACCAAAGCAACTGAAGGAACGATACTGTTAGTAATTTTAGGTTGGCAGTTTCACCTTCCAAGCAGTCTTACTAGACAGAAAGGCAAACTTTACTTCTCCATAAACATGATTAAGTTGCATTGCATATTAAAATAAACTCAGTGAAAGAAAAATGTTTTCAATTTTTTAAAAAAAAAAAAAGTACACAAGTATTACAGAGGAGCATGTACAGAAAAGTCAGTAAGGAAGAAGGACATAATCCTTACTTCTTTGGGACAGAAAAGAAGTTGATCAGGTTCACATTTTCCCACAGAAACATCTGGTTTGCTGCTTCTGAGAACTAATTGCATTTTCACCTGGAAAACCATGCTTTATTGAGGTTTGTGATGCATTTTAGTGAAAAACTACATGCAAAACCATAGATACATCAATGGAAAATGCATTTGTTGGGGAAAAGTGCATATAGGAATACACATCCATTTCTATGACAGAAGGAAAAGGGTCTGCAAGATGGAGCTGAGATGGAATGAGTGAGTTGGTGGGATTATGAGAAATGCAGCAGGATTGGAAGACTTTTGCATCTCTAGTTGTGCCAATTTAATTACAGTTCAATGAACAGTTCAAAATTACAGAGTAAAAATTTGAAAATATATTTTTGCATCTAAAGGAAAAAAATACCAACAATGTAGCAGTTTGTACCATATAAGGAAGGGAAGCAAATGAAGGACTGTACAAAGGGAGGTGAAAATACGTCATGGTATTTGAAGATAATTCCCTGCTACTTTGCTGGAGTTTATGTCCAAACATGCTTAAAAAATCACAGCCTGAGGAAAACATCACAATAAACAACTAAGAATGGCAAAAAAAAAAACCACAACAACCCACAAACCATTAGATTAAGAAGGAAGATTTGCTAACTAATTTTTTAAACTTTTGCTTACTCCCCATAATGTAAAAGCAACTGATTTCTTTCTTCTTCTTCAACTGGAACATGTGGTAAAAATGCATTAAATTATTTCCATCTATTCTTCTTTGGGGACCTGAAACTGTGAATTATTTGTCACCTTCTCCTTCCAATTCTTATCCATGTGCTTTTGTATTTGTCCATTACTTTTAAAATGTCCTCAAGAAATGGTTGCTCTCTACTTGAAATCCTAATTACTGTTGTTTCCTTGAACAACAAGAAGCAAATTTTCCCACTCTACACACTTCTATCTGAAACAGCCAAACATTTCTGGATTATAAGTAACTCAATTACAAAATTCAATTCAGACCTCAATTTAGAAACTGGGAAATCAGCTCAATGTACCTTGGACCAATAAAATCTCAGTTTAGAAATCCAAACCTTCATGCACCTCATTGTAATCAGAAATAAACAAAAGATGAACTTTTTTCCTCACTGTATGATGATGAATATGATGACAGTAATGACAATGAGTTATTACATTCATACCCGTTTCCACTGCTAGACAATGCTCAGGAAAAATATACAATTTTAAAACACAATTAAACACAACAGTAAGATAGATTCAACCATAAAAACATTCAAATCAGATTAAAAAAACAGTAAATCTGCAAACAGTTAAAATCATCACAATAATTTAAACAAAACCAACCAGTTTCAAGTTAGTAATCTCAAGGGTGCTTCTCCTGAATATGTTAAGAATTGGACAAGTTCATAACAAGACATGTGGTCCCTTTGATAGCCAAAACATTTAGGGTGTTGAAGGTGAAAATGAGTGCCCTGAACTGGGTTGGGTAAACAGTTGGCAACCAGTGCAAGTCTGTTAAGCATTGGGTCACATGATCTCATTACCATGCACAAGTCTAGCTGCCATATATTGTACGAATTGAAGACTCTGGACCCTCCTCAAGGGTAGTCTATTACACAGTATACTGCAGTGGTCAAAATACAACATGAGCCAGGCATGAATGACTGTAGCTAAGATGAGTCAACTCAGGAAAGGATGTAGTTAGCTCACTAAAGAGTTGTGCAAAAGTACCTTTCATCACTGCTGCTACCTGGAAATACAGAGTCAAGGTGTACTCCCAGACTACAACTCTGGCCTGTCGGATGAGCCCAACAGATTGAATCCCAGTCCCCAAGCCTAAGTTTTGAATGACATTTTCTATTGATCAGCAGCACTTTTGTCTTCCCAGGATTTATTTTCAGCTTCTTGACGCCCACCCATTATCAAGTTCAGTAAGCATTCAAGGGTCCTGACTGATCCCTTGGTACCTAATGACAAGGAGCAATAGAACTGTGTGTAATCAACATAGTGGTGGCACCTCACTCCAAAGTTTTGAATGACATTTGTAAAGATGGTTGGCCTTTACAAGGGGATCAAGCCTGCTAAGTTTCATATGAACAGAAGCAGGGAGTTTTTAAGAAGAATGTTTTAAAAAATGAGATACAACATAAATGACCATATGAAACCCACAGCATTTCAGAAGAATAAAAACTGTGATTTATGTCTTCAAATTTTATGGATGAAAAAACATTTTTTCAACCTTTTCCCTCCAACCTTTTTGGGGAGGGATTAGTATAAAAATGCATTTTATGAGCGAGAAATCTGAAAAATTGCAGAAAGATAGGCATAGGGAGGAAAAGAATGAAAAATAGTTCAAGGCACTTATTATTATTATTATTATTATTATTATTATTATTATTATTATTATTATTATTATTATTATTATTATTATTGGCTTTGTTTTCTGCTCTACTGGCACCAAAGTTACAGAAAATACAACAGGATAGGAGTGAAATTCATATGTGGAATATACAGTGGCAGCAGAAGGAGGATTTGGACATCCAGTGTTATTCAAGCAAGCTCCAAATGCTGCACTTTCCCAAGTCCCTTCCACAAAGATTATTTTAACATGCCTGCTCCTGTCTGCATCTGTTACTGCAGAAAATTTCAAAGAACAATTAACAAAAGAAACATGGCTTTTAACAGTAATCACCATATTTTTGTTCTGAGAAGTTCTGGGCACTGAATACTCCAAATTCAAGCAATTTTAACTGTACTGGGTTATGGCCCTTGTCTTCAAACAAGCATTCTAGCTAAACGTCCTATAAATACACGTAAAGTAATACAAAAATCTGTTCATTTCACAGTTGCTCCCCTGCATTTTCAGCAGAGATAACTATGAACTGCATGGTACATGCTGGATATTTGGGCAGAACATTTGAAGTTGATGGGTCAGATATATGGCCCATCTAGTCCACGACTATATTATCTACTTTGACTGGTAGCAATTCTCCAACATATTGGGCAAAGTTATCAAAACTGGACTGATAATCTCAGGTCCTCCGACATGTTCTGGGATTTCCGTGAATTAGATCAGGGCCAGAGTACACACACTAATTTGTCCCCACACTACTTTCCCCACTTTAATACTGCCCCTGCAGAAGCTGCTATCAGCAATGGGGTAGATGATATTAGGGCTTGTCCTCCTCAGGCCATAAGCTTTCCCTTTGCAAATGGACAAGTATTTAGCTGTCATGCAGGACTAAAAAGCCAGACCTCTGGTCTGATCTTCTCAGTGTTTTTTGCAAAACAGAAAACCGTTGGATAGTCAAACAATACATCTCCTATATAATAAATAGTCTAATCTAGGATTGACCCAGATGACAAAAATGTGGTTTACCTTTGAGGTGTGTTCCCTTTCCTTCTGTTCCAAGATAGCTTAAGGACTTTACTTCATTGCAAACTAGAATGTTTAAATTGTATTAGCAATTTAGTATGCAGTCTTGTTCAGGAAATGCATGAATCAAAACATGGGGAGCTGCTTGGTTTAAATGACCCTTTGCTTTTTGGTGATTTTAACTACTTATGGAAATCCATATAACACACTTTTAATTCATATTTCATTTTCATTAAAAGAAACCTTCCAGTTCAGACAATAAATCCAACAATAAAAATATATTAGCACAATTCTCTCCAGACTGCATTACATGATACAAAGTGTATCTTAGAGCTAAACTATATTTCATTCTGATATCACAATTAAAAATAAACATAGTGGAATTCAAGTATAGATATCATCCATTAACGAAAAAGATATTTAAATACAGTGGTGCCTCGCTAGACGATTGCCTCGCAGGACGAGGAAATCGCTAGACGATGCCTTTTTGCGATCGCTACTGCGCTTCGCAAAACGATGGTCTCCTATGGGGAATTTTCGCTAGACGATGAGGTTTCCCCATAGGAATGCGCCGACTAGTGGTCAAAAGCTGTCAGTGCATTCCGACGGGGACCCGCGCTCGCTAGACGATGTTTCCCTATGGGAGATTTTCGCAAGACGACTGAGTTTTCCCTTGGAACGCATTGAAGAGATTTCAATGCATTCCAATGGGAAAACGTGCTTCGCTAGACGATGTTTTCGCAAGACAGCGATCTTCGCGGAACGGATTAACATCGTCTAGCGAGGCACCACTGTATCAGCTTCCCCTACATAAGAGTGTTATTCTATAACAGTGGTTCCCAACCTTGGTAACTCAGATGTTTTGGTGCTGCAACTCCCAGAAACCCTGGCAAGCACAGCTAGTGTTAAAGGCTTCTGGGTTACTCAGGCTGGGAACCACTGTTCTAGAAGGAAGAGTCTCTCCAGAGGCTAGTATCCAATGGCATGGCTCTACTGGATTCCACTGCTTCGGATAATATAATCAGGTCCTTTTTCATCTCCCCTGCTTCTTCCATTGTAGAAACCAGAAAATGTACTCTAGCAGGGTTTTTTTGGGGGGCACACAAGAGACTGCTGGAAGGAGGGTATCCTTCCAATTCTACCAGTGAAAGGAGTGCAATCCATTGTAAGTGTACTGTTGGATTTCTCCCTCTGTAAGAGGGGAATTAAAGAAATATTTCTGGTGACATCTCCAGGCTTTGATTTTTGTAATTATTTCTGTAATGTGCTGATTAACCCATTAATTACCTTATATGGTAGAAGATCACCAGGATATTACATCTCTTTCCTTTCATATGACATAAATGGGCCCATTAAGGAAACTGTAGACTTTTTTTATTGAGAGCAATAAAGACACAAGCTTAAGTATTATCTCTTGAGAACTTTTACCTAACTAAAATAACTCTGTTTTTATTGTATTGACATGTTTTATCTGCCTAGATTTTATTGCTGTATTTTATCTTTCCTATACTATATTTGATTCACATGAGTTTTAATTGTGATCAATTAATCAAAGAAAGGAATTTGTTAAAAAAATTAATCAAGAGTCTAATACTCTACAGTAACTTTTTAATCAAAGAGTGTTAAATCAATCCACCTAAATGAGTAATCTACTAATCACTCTGGCCATACCTGATAAAAAGGTATAAAATATTCAAAAATATACATTGTACAAACAGCATTAGCCCTAAATATATAGTAGCAACGTTTTTCTGTCTAGTGCCCTGCCCTCCAGAATGTTTGGACTACAATCCCTATCATCCCCAGACAGTATTCAAGTGGTCAGGGAGGCTGGAAGCTGTCTTATGTAGTGTATCTGCTATCAGTCAGCAATCAAAGGCAAGTACTTATAATCACTTATTTCCACAGAGTATACAATTTACGTTAGAGCAGTAAAATTAATCTGGGAAAACAAATGAGAGTACTGTTTTCCTGGATGTGTAAAAGAAAGGCTCTCTCAGGGTTGTTCAAAGTTCATACAGCTTTTTTCCTAGAGCTTCAGAATGAGAACCATCTGTGAATATTCTGTTTTACCTGCTGCCATGCAAAAGTCTATCAGAGTAGTAAACCACAGCTTCAGCATCACTCTGCAAAGGCAAGACTGTAAGTAGCTGCAGTAAAGTTCGTATTTAAAAACAACAAAAAGAGAGAACAAGTTAGATACTCCGGTGAGCTCTGGAAACATGCCATAACTAAGAAAACATTTCCATGGAAGTGACAAGACTTACTTTGCTACAGTTGATTCTTTGCATGCATATGTGCTGCAATTGATATTAATCACATCCTATACTACTAAAGAGAGTCCCCTGGACTGCAAGGAGATCAAACCTATCTGTTCTGAAGGAAATCAACCCTGAGTGCTCACTGGAAGGACAGATCCTGAAGCTGAGGCTCCAATACTTTGGCCATCTCATGAGAAGAGAAGACTCCCTGGAAAAGACCCTGATGTTGGGAAAATGTGAAGGCAAGAGGAGAAGGGGACGACAGAGGACGAGATGGTTGGACAGTGTCACCGAAGCTACCAACATGAATTTGACCAAACTCCGGGAGGCAATGGAAGACAGGAGGGTCTGGCGTGCTCTGGTCCATGGGGTCATGAAGAGTCGGACACGACTTAACGACTAAACAACAACATACAGTACTACTAAAAACTGATATAAGAGAAAATTCTCCAAAGCTCAGGTTAACAAACTTCTGCCTTCCTCCCTTGTACCACTTTTTAGTACTGTCACTTAAACAAGTGCCTATTTACACATTGATCAATGGTAACACCATCATCCTGGATCTGAATATGTCATTGTACAACTGGTGACACATTTGTTTATCCAGGATTTGCTGACTTCCCTCTCCATCTTTGTCTCACCACAACTGGTTTCAGAGGGTCAGAGAAGCCTTTCTGAAGCTTGAAAAGTTTCTTCAGGCTCCTGAAGACTGAAGGAGAATCGGTTGAGTTCACTTTGTATAAGTAGAGGTGCTTTCTATTCATACAATGGACAGTCATTTTCATCATTGTCATCTTAGAATGGCAGACCTGGAAGGGTCAGGATGCAATTTATTTTCTCCTTATTTTTATTCTTCTTATTCTTACTGATGTTTTAATCCTGTCTTCTGACTTCCAAATTAGTACTCAAAGATGTTAGTGTCAATAATAAAACCATAAGACAAGAATAATGGAACTACAAAACAATTTAACAAGACATAAGAGCAGCAGCTAATGCCACTAAACATAGGATCAAGCACCAGACAAATCAAAAGATTACTTAAATACAGAATGTCCGCCACTAAAGACATGTAACGGGGGTGGGGGTGGATTCCAAAGACATCTCCCAGGGAAGGGGGTTCTATATTTTGGACAGCCCATCCAGTGAGAAAGCCACACAATATTAGCAAAAAAAAAAAAAAAAAAAAAAGGGATGGGGATGCACAATAACCATTGGTCATAATAGTACAGTGGATGGAAGACAATACAGATGTGGCACCTAAGCCTGGAAAATGGACATACAGACTTAAAAGCTTATTCTTTCTCTTTAAAGCTACCAA
Source organism: Intellagama lesueurii (assembly GCA_037013535.1). NCBI lineage: Eukaryota > Metazoa > Chordata > Lepidosauria > Squamata > Agamidae > Intellagama > Intellagama lesueurii. The sequence continues at coordinate 187,739,431 of JBAJHW010000003.1, read as the reverse complement.
TTTTGCATTACTGGTATTGATTACATTATCATCTTCATCTCCTTCAGTGAATGTAGATATGGGATTCCCCTCTCCACCAATGTACTTAAATCACTCCATGATTGGAACACTCCATGATTGGAACAAGTTCAGAGGAGGGCAACAAGGATGATAAGGGAGCTGGAAACCAAGCCCTATGAGGAAAGACTGAAAGAATTGGGCATGTTTAGCCTTGAGAAGAGAAGACAGAGGGGTGATATGATAACACTTTTCAAATATTTGAAAGGCTATCATACAGAGGAGGGGCAGGATCTGTTCTCAATCATCCCAAAGTGCAGGACATGCAACAATGAGCTCAAGTTACAGGAAGCCAGATTTTGATTGAATATCAGGAAAAACTTCCTAACTGTTAGAGCAGTAAGACAATGGAACCAATTACCTCGAGAGGTGGTGAGTGTTCCGACACTGGAGGCATTCAAGAGAAACTTAGACAACCTTGGCAGATATCCTTTGACTTGTATTCCTGCATCAAGCAGGGGGCTGGAGTTGATGGCCTTATAGGCATGATATGGATAGGAAAAAGAAAAAAAGCAACAGGCTCACTGATACCCCACTGAATGGGGCCTTGAAGTTTCACCTTCTGGATCCAGCACTTTATCTACTACATCCCATGGAGTTGTGACTGAAAGATATTAATAGGCAGTTCTTCTCCATGAATTGGAAGTTGATGGCTTCTTCATGAATGAAAGTATAGTAAAAAGGATTAAGATCACTCAAAGGGGTATAATTCTACTACATCAGCAATTTTCTATTTCTTATGACTTGTGGTTTCTCTTGGAACAAATAATCAATACCATTCCCAGAACTGCCTGATTTCTAAAACTCATTCATTATTATAATTTATCAAACTGTAGGAGAATATAAACTTGTAGGGGACAGGAAAGTTTTCTTATGTTAACTTCTGTAAGCCACATGATCTAAGACTGAATCCCAATTTAGGTGATTCCATTCTCTCTCAGACACTTTAACTTATTCCATTATTGTGCAGCATGTTTCCTCAACCTATAGGATTTTTGGGGGGGGGGGGTTGAGGGGTGCAACAGATAGTTGAATGAGAATTACTTGGAAGCTTTCCTTCTATGAACGTTGTTAAATTAATTTCTACTAGGACCCAAGTCATAGATTTTTCTCCTACTTGATCAGAAATGGCAGATGCCACCTTCAAAATATCAATTTTCCCAAAGATGCTTTCACTAACACATCCAATGTAAAATTACCTGGATAGCTTTGTATACTTGTCTATTCAGTTCACAAATGTTCAGCACAAGTAATGGAAAACCTAAGTTCTACAATGAATTCTACAGGTTTAGAAAATCTGAATATATTTACATATGTTAAATAAATAATTCTGATACTACCATTTATTTAAGGGGTTTTAGCTTAAAAACAGAATAATACAGTGATCACTGCCAAGCAAGTGCAAGCAAGGGCATGAAGGTTGTGCCAACACAAGCAGTCAATGGCAGGAAAAGGTTACCGTGCAGAAGGCGGAAGCCCAACCCAATCCCACATTCACGAGACACTTGACATTTTCAAGCTGGAAGGAAAAAGTCTAAAATAATATTGACTCTTTCAAATCCTTTGATTGCCATGCTGTGTTATACTTTACAAAAGACTAGAGTAATTATCAGTGTGTTTCTATCTTTGTCAAGACACCATACCCTACAGTCAGAAGCTTGGAGGAGCATTTGGCGGAAAGCAATCGGTTGTGGTAGAGTTTTTCCTACTAAATACATGCAAGACATTTTTCATCTTTCCCTGTTGCCTCTCTATAGATGGTGTGTATTAGTGTACCTACACAGCACGTTTTAATTCATTTTCTCCAAAAACCATGTGCAAACTTGCTGGTTGGCAAATGGAACACCCTGTATTATTAATCTATTTACAGACTAAACATATTTTGTAAGCAAACCTTGCTAAAGTGGACACTTTTGTTTTGCATCATGAGTTGAAATGACTGTTCCAACCTAAGAAAGAGTAAATAGCTCAGCTAAGCAAGTCTGGCCTGTCAGATTTGCAGTTTGAAGACAGATGATGCTATCTAGTAAGGTTCTGTGCACACAATTCTTAAAAGATGTACAGATGCATCTGACCTCTGAGAAACATTTCTTTGACATATCAATGTCTAAACATACTAGTGTACTATTTGTGATGTCAAGCACGAGTGAATAATATTCAGCTCAACAAGAAGCTATAGAGAGCATGCTCACATCATCACCAATATGGACCAGTAATCACAAAGTGAATTGTGTCATTGACAGTGTTTTGAGCAATGTTGCAGTCTATTTTGTCTGGCTCAGCTCCCTTTAAACCATGTGTCATCAGGAAACATGTAACACTATACTTCTAAGATGTGTACAGAGACAAAGATTTCAGTCTGTTGCAACAGTTGAAAAACCAGATGGGACTGTTTTTGACGCATGTCATTAAACACTGGGCATACCATCTTATTGATACAAATTGAGCAAGGAGATAAAAGGAATGTATAGAAGACAGTACTTTCTGTCCAGTTATCTCTAACTATCATGGAGAAGAAAGCAGGGAAACCACACAGAGTAAAAAATTCATTTCTGATATGAGAATTCAGAAGGACAACTAGTCATAAGAATGGAAAGACAGAAGTCTTCCCTCCTGCATTAGAAGTCCACTACTTTTCTCTTTCTGCATTAGTAGTGGAACATGTGACAGTTACATTAAACTTAACTCACAAACTTGAGTCTCTCAGAAGGTTCAGCATCTCCAAAGTTCTTAAACTGTGCCAAAGTATGTTTTCCCAAAAAAACAAGAAATGAATTATTTGATCCATTCTCCAACATAATAACAATGGAACAAAGATGGAACAACTGAGCATATTATTCCATATGCAAGGGCAGGGTGATCAGGAAAAAGGGGAAGAACTGTTTTAAGATAAGGTACTTTGTGAAGAAGAAGAAAAAAACCACTGAAGAAAGTGTAAACATAGACTCTGGACTCTTTCCAGTGTGTTCCAGGCACTATTAAAATAATCACAAATGGGAAAACACTAATGGCCAGCCATGTCACAGTTATCAGAATAAAGGGGCAGAAAGAGCAGAGATCTCTCTCTCTCTTTTAATTGTAAGCTATTCATAACATATCAAAGACATGGGGATAAGGGTGTGGGGACAAGAAGAAACTTGAATCTCTGTAGGGTAACCCAATGCATGCTTTAAGAACATTAAAGGTATTGTGCACTATGAGTGAAGTTCTGAATCTGTAAAAAACAAACAAAAAAAACAAACAAACAAAAAACACACACACACACCTAAACACAGTGACACTGACACTGATTTCAGAACATGGAGACTTCCATTAAAAGTAAGAAACCTTTTCTGAGTTCTGCTTTTGTTCGATAGGGCTGCTGAATCACTATTAGTAACAACAAGACCCAAAACCTGTAAGCTGTTGTCCATGAAATCTTAGCATTGCTGAGATGAGGGCAATAACATATAAACCATAACAACCATCTCTGTTCCCAGGGATTCCCCTCACAATTTCTTTCCCTTTTTTGACAGAAAAATTCCATGAACAGCAAATCAGGTGGCAGCATGGCCATCATAACTAAAATAATAATAATATCACTTACATGGATCACAATAATGTTAAATATAGTTTTGTACATCAGACCAAAGCTGCTAGCCAACTGCTAATTATATAAAATTGCTCCCCTATTGTTGTTACTATCTGTACTGCTATACTATGACAAATAAACAAATATATTTTATATCATTTCATGTGAGGAATTTTAAAAATGTATTAGAATAGTGCATGCAGACCAAAAAGGACTAATACTGCTTGCTAAAGGTAATCCTCAAACTTTGTTCAAAAGTTGGAATCAGAGAGGAAACTATATATTTGCTTATTAAACTGAGTCATTATAAAGCAATCTATAGGCTCTAGGGATAACAGTATGGCCCAATTGTAAGATTAAAGCCAATCTATCATCAGACAAACAATGTAACATTCCCCCATGGTGAGTTGGAAGAAGGACACTTCCTTCCTGTGCAAAAACAAGAGGAGGTCCGTCAGGCTGCTCTTGTCAAATGACAACAAGTACTTTAACGTTAACTGGAAACAGGCATTTATTATAATAATTCAAGCCAAGAACAATTAAATAAACAATAGGGTGGTCAGGTGGGAACATAAGTTCTCCCAAGTCCTTTTAAAATTAGAATTAGATGAACACTCAACAACTAATGCAACATACAAGGTCATAGCCCCTGTGATTCCTTTTGAAGACAGCCAAAAAAGAGTTTTTCAAAACAGCACTGACATGGGAGAAGACAGGTGGGGCTCAGCTGTACTGCCATCACTATGGCATCTTACTCCATCATCAACAAATGCCACAGGCAATATGTAGGTGAAACAAACAAAGACCTACATTTTCCGAGGTATGAAATATTGCTCGTACATGGTCTCTGCAAGTGAAGCAAAACTTTGTGAGAGGATTCCAAATTGCATATAATGTATAACAACACATCATTATGATTGTACCATATATGTCTCAGTGTGATCTGATCTGCAGTTATTTAGAAATACAGTCAGTCCACTAAGTACAAGGAATTTTTTTCCAAGAAGGTACAGTTACGGCTTTTCTCTTAATCTAGTAGTGGCCTCCTGAAATTAGGAGAGATTACACAGCCTGACACACCAAATACTTTCATTAATCTTTCCTAGTTCACTTTCAAGAACCAGAAAGGGCCACAGCTGAAAGTGACATATCAGATGGATCATGTTAAAGAAGGTTTTCTTTCTTAATACAACAGGATGGGTTCTGCTGTCACACCAAGGGACCAGCTGTCACGTTTTGTTCTTGGATAAAACTGATTTTCTGACACAAGGGAAGAACTTGCAGTCTCTTTCATCAGTCCTCCACATAAATATGGGTTATTGCAAGCTGCACAAACAGCTTGAACTAACACTGCTTAATTCAGGTTGGTCTGATGCCATTCGTTTGAAAAGGATAAAAATAGTTTAAAGACCATTGATTGTGGGTGGGCATTAAATCTTGAGGAATCTACTTCATTTTTTTATTGTCCACCTCCTGTAGCCAGGTAAAAAATAATAGCTCAGGTGGGTAGAATTAAGCAACAATATAGTTAGTCCTGGAATTTGTGTTCAGCTTCAAAATCAACTCAGAATTCTTTCATGTGAGAATCTACTCCTGGTTTTCTTTCCTCTCAATACCTAATTTAGGGAGGGACTGAGATGTTTGGAGGTTGTTTTCATTAAATTACTGGGATTTATAGACCTTTGCAGAACCATTTCTAGCAAAGCAGCTAGAAATCTACCAGTGCATTCCCACCTATCTTCTCCCCCACTTTGCTTCAGATGTTTTACAAAATGCTATGTGAAATATGTCAGTTTTAAAAATACACATTGAGTAATATCCACTTTTGCTGAAGTCCATTATGCCCTTCCTCTCTATATATAGAGTACCCATTGATTCATTTTTGTTCTATCACAACCCCATACTGTATGATAAAAATACCTAAAGGGGTATGACCTATTAAAATACAACAGGGTGAATTTAACTATGACGTCAAACAGTATGGATATACCACAGCTTCATAAAAGAGTACTCTTCCAGGAATGCCTGCAAGTTCTCAGTCACTTTATGTATCAGACAGTTTGAACATCCCTGACTATATTTTATGTACACAAGTGAAATTCAGGACTCATTTGCTAAATAGGGCAATCATTCTATGTTTCAGGAGTGAAAAAAGATCACAATTTTTAAAGTACCAATTAACACTAACTAATTATGCAAATCAGGGTTTAAATATATCAACGGCTCAACAGGAGAAACTGCTTTCTGCATTCAGCTGTGGAACTGGGGGAGTAACATTAGGCTAGCTTCTGAGAACATGCAGAGTCCCTTTTCCTGTACGACACAATTAACAGTACCCACCTTTACAAAACTGTGAGAAAGGAGCCAAATTTCCAAATCAGTGCATATAGCTACCATGCAGGCTTGAACCCTGGGCAGATGACTTGTAAATGCTATAAATTAAGCAACTAAAGTGAATTATCCACCCTTGGATAAGAGAACCCTCTGAGCCCAGACATGCAATAAGTGATTGCTGCTTAGTCCATACTGAATTATATGTTATGCGCCCTCAAGTCAGAGCCTATAATAGGGCTTTCGAGGTAAGTGAGGTATTTAAGGAGTGGTTTTAGGTAAGTGAGGTATTTAAGGAGTAGCCGCCCCGAGTAGACGCTGTCTAGGGGGGCAGGGTAGAAATCTAATAAATAAATAAATAATTTTTTTTTTTTTTACTAATTCTGACCCCCTCCCTATGAGTTTCCATGGCCAATCGAGGATTTGAACACAGGTCTCCTAAGTCCTGGTCTGTCACTCTGTCCACTACATCACACTGGGGTATCCCATACTGAACTAGGTATCCTGTAATTGGCATCTGCCTTAACTGGCATCAGCTTCTTCCAAGTGGGAAATTTAAACGGAATGCTTTGAAAATGTGTAATACTGGCGACAGCCAGGTAGAAGCAAACCAAAGCCAAACCATCAGTCAAAAATCAATATAAAATGCATTCCCTCTGCTTAGAGGGAATAAAAAATAATCCACAGAGAAGGTACAACTGGGTGATGGGTTCATTTTTTGTTTTATCTGGAACTTCCTAATCTCTCCAAGATACTCTCCATTATGAAAAGGAATCAGCGATCTTTCATTGAGCAAGGAAGAGTAAAAGAAAGTCAACGTTAAGTTTTGCTTAATATTTTATCTCTATTCCGTCCCTCCCCCGCAAGTCTGGGTGAGCTCTTCTTAAAAAATAATAATAATAATAATAACAAAACGTCCCGATGTTCTACTTACAGCATCAGCCATGAGAAGTCGAAGCTCGGTATGTGTTACCGTTTTAGCAGGCGAGAGGGCAGCGTTGAACTATCGCCAAGCTCCGCTGAGGTGTTTTAAGGGGGCAGCACATTCACACATAAGCACGCACGACCCGCTCTACACGTGGACGGATGCTTTCCTGCCTGGCACGACTAAAGGTAACCCAACCTTTCCGAGGAGCGGTGAGCTCTGACACCACCCCATCCCGAGTGCCCTCCTTCTCTTCCCCGTCCCATGTATAACCGTTCCCCTTTTCGCCGCTTTCCTTCAACACGTCAGCTTCTTCCTTTCCCTCACCCGAGAACCGGTTTCGTTACGTGGCAAGAAGAAAAACCCTCAAGAAGAGGAAACATCGCCCGCTCACGCCTCCCCGTCCCGCAAATAACCACCTTCCCCGTCCTTATTACCTCCCCAGGAGGAGCCATGGGCAGAGACGGTTCTTCAGCTCCAGGAGCGCGGTCGGTGCCCGGCTGGCAGCAAAGAGACAGCGGGGTCGCCTTGCAGGTGCTGGGCGCGCAGGCAAAGAGGCGGGGGGAAAATGCACCCGGGAAGGAGCTTCGCCCGTTCTGCCGCTCGCTTCACCCCACCACCGCACTAAGGCAAAGGGAAGGCTGCGATGGAGTCTGCCCCAGATAAATGCATTAACAGCAGCCACCTCATGATTCATTAATCAGTCCCAGTGACCAGCACCGCACGGAAGAGAAGAGAGGGGCGGAGAGGAAACGCCAGCCTGGTGCCCGCTGGAACTCCTGCGCGCGGAGTTCATTAATGGATGCATGACTCTCTCATTCGCCCGCCTCAGCGCCCAGCGGGAGGGAAGCGGCCCTGGCAATGGGGCGGCGGGGGTGGGGTTGGGAAGAGAGAGAGAGAGGGGGGGGAAGAGAGGGAGAGACGCCTGCCCTGGGCTGGCCAGCCGGCGCGCGCAGCCTCTGCCGGGCACCCCGCGCGTGCCAGAAGGCGACTCCGCCGCTCGCCTCTCCTTTGCTCCCGCCGGGCTGGGCTGAGGAAAAGGGAGGAGCCTTGGGGAGCCAGGTGACTTCCTAGACGGCCCTCGCTGGCTCGCTCTCTGGCGCCGGGGCTCCGCTCCCGGCCGCGCGTGCGCGTGCGCGCCCCGTGTGCCGGTGTGCGCTCGGTGAGAGAGCGCGCCTTCTGAAACGGGGGTTTCGCCTCGCACGCGATCCCTCCCCCCCCCCCCCCGGTTGGCACGCGGAGGTGGCGGCCCAAGGTTCGCGCCTCCGCTGCAGAAACTGGGTCGAGAGTGGAGCCCTGAGCAAGGATGAAAGGTTGGCAGCCAAGGGAAAGAAACGCTTCTCAAGGGTCCTGGGGAAGAAAAAGATGAAGAATTCGGAAGATCTGGGCATACTCAGGTCCCTTGGTTCCTATTGGGGAGAAAGGCGGGATAGAAATATTTTAAATAAATAAATAAATAAATTCAATCCCTCACATAACCCGGATTGCATCTAAGTAATAGAAGAGGCTGGGGCCGAAAGACCTTTCCACAAGCGTGGCAAGTGCAACAACACTTACCAGGCCAAATCAGATGAACTTAAGGGCTATAGCACAGTGGTAAATTTGGAAATGAAGGGGTTCATCACAGCTAGCATCAGCAACTCAGGAAGAGTAAAAACAAAAAATAGACAGGCAGCTGGATTGGGCTGTAACAACAAATGAGAAGCACAGCTTTTCTAAGGTTAATGGCTCTTCAAGACCAAATTTCCCTCAGATACTTTGCCTTTCAATAGGGATGCTACTGTGAGGATTGCCACTAAACTCAGAGAAAACAGGGATGCCTGAGGTAGGATAATGGGGACGGATGTTGTAGTCCCTCCTGTTCAGAAGGCAACAGGGCTCTGACCATTTGAACCCAGGCTGCCCTAGACCACAGTAAATCAAGGCGTTCTTCTCTCCTGTCCCCCTAAAGCGGCCATCTCTACTTCATCTGTGAAGCACTGAACTATCATTTATCCCCACATGCTTTATAGTGCTTGATATGTTTGAGTAAAATGAGGGATGGTCAATTCCAAGAAAGAAAACAGCCTCTGAGCCTGTTAAGTTTTTTATATTAAATTCATTAAAATAGATTAGATTAGGTATCCTTCAGTCTCGAGAGACTATGGTAACGTGAGTAGTAGGGAAATGGTAGCATTCATCAAACTCAAATTTGACAGGTGCCCCGTCCCTTTTTGGCACCTGCCAGCGGAAGGGGCGGGACTTCCGGTGTCAAGGCTCGACCCAGGCCCCTTCCGGCGGAAGGGGCGGGTCGAGCGGTGACGTCAGGGGTTGTGGAGGTCCCCGTGGCCCTATAGGGGCTTTTCCTAGAGTCCGGGGGTCCCCCGTGACCAGAGGGCGGCCTGAGGATTGGCCCCCGAGGGGTTGTGCCACCCCCGCGGCCCTGTAGGCCAATGGGGTGCGGTTGGCGGGGTTTGGCTAGAAAAGGGTTGGCTCTAGGACATGTCCCGGCTTGCCCTAGGCCCTGTTGGGTGGGAAACTCCACAGCGTTTGCTGAAACACCACAACCGTGGTTTCGGGGCCCTTCTGCGCGCGCTTGCAGCTCTTTGCAGAGGTCGTGTGGCGTTGGAGACGATGGCGGACAAGGAGAACCAAATTCCTGAGACAAACCAAAAGGCGGAAGGGCAAAAGGACATGGCCTCCAAGACCATTGCCAACCCCAGAAAACGCTACATGAGCACAGATTCTGACAGTGAAAATATGCCTCCAGTAGCATTACAACGTCTTGAAGATCCTGACAGACCATGTCATCATAGGAAAACATCATTTTATACTGAGAAAGCTTCTGAAACGCAGGTTTGTAACCCTTTGTGGGAGGCTGGTGGTAGAGGTTTGCTATAGATGATTACTCTGTGTGTTAAAACACCTCTTTGATTTTTCAGGAGCCAACCCGCTTACAAATAAGGGGCAATTCTCTGAAAAAAGGCAAGGCCATGCGTTCCATTGTAAGGACCTGTCTTTATGGACTTCTGAAGAGCTGTCTGTCTGATCATCTGGTTCACGCCTGCCCGGGATGCAAGCAGGAACTTGGGGGACAACAAGGTCACCCGTGTTTGTACTGGGACGAAAATGACTTTTCAAGGATGTTGAACATGTTATGTGGGAAAATTTGCTTTAAAAAAATATTTTATATTATCACCTTGGTCGCTTATAGAAATAAGGTCCTTTGTCTCACAAACAGGACTTTGGGATACATAAACAAGCTTATTAAAAGCTTAGCAGTTTCTGATAAGGCTTATGATTTTTTAAAAAGACTATTGAGGTCAACAGATGAAAAAATTCTACAGGACGTCCAATTAACACTACAGCATGTACAGTATGGCAGTTTTTATTGTGTTTCAAGCATGCGTGAATGAATAAAAACACTGTGACACGGGTTTACAGAAACAGGGAATAAAGGTTGAATAAACACACTTTTGAAAAGCCACGCTCTGTCTTGTTCTGTCTCCTCAGAGAAGTAAGGAACGCTGAGTATTAAATTTTGAATAAAAAACACTGTAACTTTGGCGTACAGAACCCATCTTATTAAATTTTAGGGATCTCTGAAAAGGCCGGGAGTTTGAATCCCCAACACGTCTCCCAAGAAAAGGGACAGGAAAGATCACACAATTTTACTATATTTTATAAGCAAGACCTACAAAATTTCAGAAAAAGCAGTAAGGAGCCTGACATAAGACTCTTAATATTTATTAATAACTGCTAAAGGGGGGCATTGGCTTGCAGGGGAACCATGCTTAACCTTGCAGGGGGGGGTGGGGGGGGTTGTATACCTAACAACATTTTTCCTTTTAGAAAATTGTTTTAAACCCTATATAGCTAACAACATTTTTCCTTTTAGAAAATGGATATGCTGGGGAAATGGCTCTTTGTTTCAAGAGGGGTGGGGTGGGGGCCCTGCTTGTCCCCCAACAGATACTAGTCATAACTGTTGCTCCAAGAAAAATATGCAGCAGCCTTCTGTCTTGACCCTTGCCAGACTTTAATAGCGGTATAATTCTTTTCTATTATTTTGATTCCCTTCTGTAAAGTTTTATAAGAAGGCAGAAGTATGAAATTTGGTAACCAATCTTTGTCTAGACCTAGGTCATGTAAAAAGTTACCCAGGAGTTAAATTTCCTTTGCTGTATTGTGAGTAGGCAGAAGAAAAGGTAGGATTTTGATATTAGATTCCAATAAAAAGCCAAATTTATATGTCCCTACATTGACCTCAAAACCAGCTGAGACCTAACCCTTTTAAAGTTGATGATCCTGGGATGGCTCTCACAAGACAATTAATAAATGTTAGACTGGCTTAAAGCGTTGGACAATGGCCATTGCCTGGGTATTAGGCACTGATTAAAAGTAAACAACCAGCTGATGGCTATCATAGGAAACACCAGGACCCTTGCTTATCATTGACAGAAAGACAAAGATTGCTGCAAAGGGGGTGGGTCTGGAAAAATCTTTTGCTTCCCTGGTAAAAAGGTATAAAAAAGATTCTTTACAGAGGGTCTAATCATCCGTTCCTGAAGTCCAGAGCTGCAGTTGTTCAGAACTTTGGCAAGTCATGGCACACGTGAGTAAACTTTTCAGATGAATTTTATGAGATTTTAGCACCTTTTAAAATAGTTATTAATTTTATGACCTTCTTTTCTAGACTTTCAGCATTAAAGCCCAGATTCATCGCGCAGAGATGGGTGAGAGATTGTTTATTTTAAAACCTGTTAAATAATGGAAATTGTTCTTTTAAATAAGTGTAGACTTAGCGCAGAGTTTCTAAATATATATTTTATTTTACTGCTAGGCACAGAGAAAGTTTTTTAGGTAATACAAGGCTCATCATCCACTTCCAAAATATGACGATTTTTGATTGTAGTTTCACATCTTGCCTGAGAAATTTGCTCAATCCCTTTTCCTGTAACAGAGAGAAATGACGCGTTTATGTTTTTGCAGTAAGACTGTTTTTACTTTAGATAAGTGGAAAATGCACAGTGTTACATACCCAGCCGCCATTTTGAAGAATCCACTCTGTATGTCGTCTGGTTATAGAGGTCATGAATGATCGTGCTAGATCATTCATGACCTCTATAACCAGACGACATACAGAGTGGATTCTTCAAAATGGCGGCTGGGTATGTAACACTGTGCATTTTCCACTTATCTAAAGTAAAAACAGTCTTACTGCAAAAACATAAACGCGTCATTTCTCTCTGTTACAGGAAAAGGGATTGAGCAAATTTCTCAGGCAAGATGTGAAACTACAATCAAAAATCGTCATATTTTGGAAGTGGATGATGAGCCTTGTATTACCTAAAAAACTTTCTCTGTGCCTAGCAGTAAAATAAAATATATATTTAGAAACTCTGCGCTAAGTCTACACTTATTTAAAAGAACAATTTCCATTATTTAACAGGTTTTAAAATAAACAATCTCTCACCCATCTCTGCGCGATGAATCTGGGCTTTAATGCTGAAAGTCTAGAAAAGAAGGTCATAAAATTAATAACTATTTTAAAAGGTGCTAAAATCTCATAAAATTCATCTGAAAAGTTTACTCACGTGTGCCATGACTTGCCAAAGTTCTGAACAACTGCAGCTCTGGACTTCAGGAACGGATGATTAGACCCTCTGTAAAGAATCTTTTTTATACCTTTTTACCAGGGAAGCAAAAGATTTTTCCAGACCCACCCCCTTTGCAGCAATCTTTGTCTTTCTGTCAATGATAAGCAAGGGTCCTGGTGTTTCCTATGATAGCCATCAGCTGGTTGTTTACTTTTAATCAGTGCCTAATACCCAGGCAATGGCCATTGTCCAACGCTTTAAGCCAGTCTAACATTTATTAATTGTCTTGTGAGAGCCATCCCAGGATCATCAACTTTAAAAGGGTTAGGTCTCAGCTGGTTTTGAGGTCAATGTAGGGACATATAAATTTGGCTTTTTATTGGAATCTAATATCAAAATCCTACCTTTTCTTCTGCCTACTCACAATACAGCAAAGGAAATTTAACTCCTGGGTAACTTTTTACATGACCTAGGTCTAGACAAAGATTGGTTACCAAATTTCATACTTCTGCCTTCTTATAAAACTTTACAGAAGGGAATCAAAATAATAGAAAAGAATTATACCGCTATTAAAGTCTGGCAAGGGTCAAGACAGAAGGCTGCTGCATATTTTTCTTGGAGCAACAGTTATGACTAGTATCTGTTGGGGGACAAGCAGGGCCCCCACCCCGCCCCTCATGACTAGTATCTGTTGGGGACAAGCAGGGCCCCCACCCCGCCCCTCTTGAAACAAAGAGCCATTTCCCCAGCATATCCATTTTCTAAAAGGAAAAATGTTGTTAGCTATATAGGGTTTAAAACAATTTTCTAAAAGGAAAAATGTTGTTAGGTATACAACCCCCCTGCAAGGTTAAGCATGGTTCCCCTGCAAGCCAATACCCCACCTTTAGCAGTTATTAATAAATATTAAGAGTCTTATGTCAGGCTCCTTACTGCTTTTTCTGAAATTTTGTAGGTCTTGCTTATAAAATATAGTAAAATTGTGTGATCTTTCCTGTCCCTTTTCTTGGGAGACGTGTTGGGGATTCAAACTCCCGGCCTTTTCAGAGATCCCTAAAATTTAATAAGATGGGTTCTGTACGCCAAAGTTACAGTGTTTTTAATTCAAACTTTATTCCCTGATTCTCTGGGGAAACAAAATAAGACAGAACACTGCATTTCAAAAGTGCTTTTATTCAAACTTTATTCCCTGATTCTCTGGGGAATCAAAATGTTTTTTTTTTCCAGACCTCTGCATCATCATGTTGGTTATTCTGTCAATGATAAACAAGGGTCCTGGTGTTTCCTATGATAGCCATCAGCGGGTTGTTTACTTTTAATCAGCGCCTAATACCCAGGCAATGGCCATTGTCCAGCGCTTTAAGCCAGTCTAACATTTATTAATTGTCTTGTGAGAGCCATCCCAGGATCATCAACTTTAAAAGGGTTAGGTCTCAGCTGGTTTTGAGGTCAATTTAGGGACATATAAATTTGGCTTTTTATTGAAATCTAATATCAAAATTCATCCTTTGCCGCTGTCTTCTCTTACAGCCAACCTATACACTTAGATAAGAGGGTACACAATTCTAGCCTCAACTAATCTATGAGTCTTGGGGCCAGGAATTCTATCTGTCCCTCTCTCAGCCTGCCCTGCAAGATTGTTGTGACAATAAAAAAGGGGGAAAAGAGGCATCCACACCACTGTTTGAAGGAAAAGTGGAATAGAAATCACATAAAAGACATACATAGCAGTGCAATGACAATATGAGGTTCTCAAGGCCCTGTTTGCAAAATCCAGTTACCACCTGTGACAAGATTGCCTTTTGGAGAAATATGAAGTGTGGAAAATTAGGGTTTCACCTGCATTTGACGCTTTGGACATATGGGAACTGTAAGGACAAACAAAAAGGCCAACTTGGGGGGCTATCATGCCTACTAGAAGCCGTGTCCATGTACTGTCCCTTTCCTCTAGGCCAGGAGGCTCCAGGAATGTCATATATGAAGAAACTTTAAAAAGCATTTCTAAAAGGAAAATGTTATGTATACACCCCCTGCAAGGTTAAGATTGGTTCTGTAGGCCAAAGTTCTGGGAAAAGCAAAGCTTTCTTGCTCCTGACTCTCCACGGAATCAAAATAATGCCAAAATGTTTTTCAAAAGTGTTTTTATTCAAGCTTGAAACACAGAGAAATTTTTATAATTCAGCGATTGAATCGTTAATAGCACAGACCTGCAGAAATCAGGAAGAGCTTTTGGTAACTGCCGAGTGTCAGTCTCTTTGCATAATCGTAATTTGTTTTTCTGTCAATGATAAACAAGAAGCTCAGTCTTTCCTACCCCTACAGTGGAGATTTTTAGTGCTGTGAAAAAAATCTGCATGTCTACCACTAATTATCTGGGTTCACAAACCAGAATCATCAACTTTAAAGGGTTAGGTCTCAGCTGGTTTTGAGGTCAATGTAGGGACATATAAATTTGGCTTTTTATTGGAATCTAATATCAAAATCCTACCTTTTCTTCTGCCTACTCACAATACAGCAAAGGAAATTTAACTCCTGGGTAACTTTTTACATGACCTAGGTCTAGACAAAGATTGGTTACCAAATTTCATACTTCTGCCTTCTTATAAAACTTTACAGAAGGGAATCAAAATAATAGAAAAGAATTATACCGCTATTAAAGTCTGGCAAGGGTCAAGACAGAAGGCTGCTGCATATTTTTCTTGGAGCAACAGTTATGTCTAGTATCTGTTGGGGACAAGCAGGGCCCCCACCCCACCCCTCTTGAAACAAAGAGGCCATTTCCCCAGCATATCCATTTTCTAAAAGGAAAAATGTTGTTAGCTATATAGGGTTTAAAACAATTTTCTAAAAGGAAAAATGTTGTTAGGTATACAACCCCCCCACCCCCCCCCTGCAAGGTTAAGCATGGTTCCCCTGCAAGCCAATGCCCCCCTTTAGCAGTTATTAATAAATATTAAGAGTCTTATGTCAGGCTCCTTACTGCTTTTCTGAAATTTTTGTAGGTCTTGCTTATAAAATATAGTAAAATTGTGTGATCTTTCCTGTCCTTTTCTTGGGAGGGACGTGTTGGGGATTCAAACTCCCGGCCTTTTCAGAGATCCCTAAAATTTAATAAGATGGGTTCTGTACGCCAAAGTTACAGTGTTTTTTATTCAAAATTTAATACTCAGCGTTCCTTACTTCTCTGAGGAGACAGAACAAGACAGAGCGTGGCTTTTCAAAGTGTGTTTATTCAACCTTTATTCCCTGTTTCTGTAAACCCGTGTCACAGTGTTTTTATTCATTCACGCATGCTTGAAACACAATAAAAACTGCCATACTGTACATGCTGTAGTGTTAATTGGACGTCCTGTAGAATTTTTTCATCTGTTGACCTCAATAGTCTTTTTAAAAAATCATAAGCCTTATCAGAAACTGCTAAGCTTTTAATAAGCTTGTTTATGTATCCCAAAGTCCTGTTTGTGAGACAAAGGACCTTATTTCTATAAGCGACCAAGGTGATAATATAAAATATTTTTTTAAAGCAAATTTTCCCACATAACATGTTCAACATCCTTGAAAAGTCATTTTCGTCCCAGTACAAACACGGGTGACCTTGTTGTCCCCCAAGTTCCTGCTTGCATCCCGGGCAGGCGTGAACCAGATGATCAGACAGACAGCTCTTCAGAAGTCCATAAAGACAGGTCCTTACAATGGAACGCATGGCCTTGCCTTTTTTCAGAGAATTGCCCCTTATTTGTAAGCGGGTTGGCTCCTGAAAAATCAAAGAGGTGTTTTAACACACAGAGTAATCATCTATAGCAAACCTCTACCACCAGCCTCCCACAAAGGGTTACAAACCTGCGTTTCAGAAGCTTTCTCAGTATAAAATGATGTTTTCCTATGATGACATGGTCTGTCAGGATCTTCAAGACGTTGTAATGCTACTGGAGGCATATTTTCACTGTCAGAATCTGTGCTCATGTAGCGTTTTCTGGGGTTGGCAATGGTCTTGGAGGCCATGTCCTTTTGCCCTTCCGCCTTTTGGTTTGTCTCAGGAATTTGGTTCTCCTTGTCCGCCATCGTCTCCAACGCCACACGACCTCTGCAAAGAGCTGCAAGCGCGCGCAGAAGGGCCCCGAAACCACGGTTGTGGTGTTTCAGCAAACGCTGTGGAGTTTCCCACCCAACAGGGCCTAGGGCAAGCCGGGACATGTCCTAGAGCCAACCCTTTTCTAGCCAAACCCCGCCAACCGCACCCCATTGGCCTACAGGGCCGCGGGGGTGGCACAACCCCTCGGGGGCCAATCCTCAGGCCGCCCTCTGGTCACGGGGGACCCCCGGACTCTAGGAAAAGCCCCTATAGGGCCACGGGGACCTCCACAACCCCTGACGTCACCGCTCGACCCGCCCCTTCCGCCGGAAGGGGCCTGGGTCGAGCCTTGACACCGGAAGTCCCGCCCCTTCCGCTGGCAGGTGCCAAAAAGGGACGGGGCACCTGTCAAATTTGAGTTTGATGAATGCTACCATTTCCCTACTACTAACGTGCTCTGTATGGAGGACTTGGAACAGCATCTAGTGTGGCTGAGAAGGCCAATTCGAGAGTGACAATCCCTTCCACACTGAAGACAAATACAATCTGTCCCCTGTCCAGCTCCCTGATTTTGATGGTTTTGGGACTGCCTCTTTGCCTCGGCCTGCTAGACAAGGGTCTCTTCAAATTGGGAGAGGCCATGATGCACCGCCTGCCTCCAGGCTGAACGCTCAGATGTCAAGGTTTCCCATCTGTTGAGGTCCATTCCTAAGGCCTTCAGATCCCGCTTGCAGATATCCTTGTATCGCAGCTGTGGTCTCCCTCTGGGGCGATTTCCCTGCACTAATTCTCCATACAGGAGATCTTTTGGAATCTGACCATCAGCCATTCTCACAACATGCCCAAGCCAACGTAGACATTGCTGTTTCAGTAATGTATACATGCTAAAAATTCCAGCTCGTTCTAGGACTACTCTATTTGGAACTTTGTCCTGCCAAGTTATACCAAAAATGCGTCGGAGACAACGCATATGGAACGTGTTCAGCTTCCTCTCCTGCTGTGCACAAAGGGTCCAGGACTCACTGCAGTACAGGAGTGTGCTCAGGACACAGGCTCTATAGACCTGGATCTTGGTATATGCTGTCAGCTTCTTATTGAGCCATACTCTCTTTGTGAGTCTAGAGAACGTGGTAGCTGCTTTGCCAATGCGTTTATCCAGCTCGACATCTAGGGAGAGAGTGTCAGAGATTGTTGAGCCAAGGTACACAAAGTCATGAACAACCTCCAATTCTTGTGTGGAGATGGTAATAGAGGGAGGTGAGTCCACGCCCTGGTCCATGACTTGTGTTTTCTTCAGGCTGATTGTTAGTCCAAAGTCTTGGCAGGCCTTGCTAAAACGATTCATGAGTTGTTGGAGGTCTTCAGCAGAGTGGGCAACAATGGCTGCATCATCGGAAGAGGAAGTCCCGCATGCATTTCAATTGGACTTTGATCTTCGCTCTCAATCTAGAGAGATTAAAGAGCTTTCCATCTGATCTAGCCCAGAGATAGACACCTTCTGCTGCAGTTCCAAAGGCGTGCTTCAGCATGACAGCAAAAAAGATCCCAAACAGGGTTGGCACGAGGACACAGCCCTGTTTCACTCCGCTTCGGATGTCAAAGGGATCTGATGTTGAGCCATCAAAAACTACAGTGCCCTTCATTTCCTCATGAAAGGATCTGATGATGTTAAGGAGTCGAGGTGGACATCCAATCTTGGGAAGTATTTTAAAAAGGCCATCCCTGCTAACCAAATCAAAGGCCTTTGTGAGATCTGTGAAGGCCACAAAGAGTGGCTGTCGTTGTTCCCTACGTTTCTCCTGCAACTGTCTGAGGGAGAATACCATGTCAGTGGTGGATCTATTAGCTTGAAATCCACACTGTGATTCTGGATAGAGACTGTCTGCAAGCACCTGGAGTCTCTTCAGCACAACACGGGCAAGCAGCTTCCCTACAACGCTGAGAAGAGATTCCACGGTAGTTATTGCAGTCGCCCCTGTCTCCTTTGTTCTTATACAATGTGACAATGTTTGCATCCTTCATGTCCTGTGGTACTCCACCTTCCCTCCAGCAAAGACGAAAGACTTCATACAGTTCGGTGGTGATGATCTCTTTACAGCACTTCAACAGGGATGTTATCCTTCCCAGGTACCTTGCCGGAGGCGAGGGAATCCAAGGCCACTTGGAAAATAAGGACTTTATAATTACAAGAATGAAATGAAACTTACTTCTGCCCTAGGAAGCCAACTCTATTGACTCTGGTACCCCCCCTCTTTTTATTATTTTTTTAAATTTTATTTTTTTTATTTATTTATTTTGCACCAAGACCATCCAAGGCTACACAGACCACCAAAAATGCTCTAGCCTGCAAAAAATGAAACTAGAGGAGCCTCATGGCACAGTGGTTAAACTGTAGTATTGCAGTCAAAACTCTGCTCATGGTCAACGTTCGATCCCAGCGGATTCTGGCAGACGGCTCAAGGTTGACTCAGCTTTCCATCCTTCGGACGTAGGTAAAATACGTACCCAGCTTTTGGGGGGTCAGGCAATGTGTAGCCTGTATAATTAAATTATAATTAAATTGTATACCATCCAGAGAGTGCTTTAAGCAGTATGGGGTGGTAGATAAGCAGCAAACTTTTGCTTTAGATATGGTTTAAAGTCTGCTTCTAGTTCTGAAAAATAAAGATTTTCCTTCCTTCCTTCCTTCCTTCCTTCCTTCCTTCCTTCCTTCCTTTCTTTCTTTCTTTCTTTCTTTCTTTCTTTCTTTCTTTCTTTCTTTCTTTCTTTCTTTCTTTCTTTCTTTCTTTCTTTCTTTCTTTCTTTCTTGGTGTTAAACAGTATGAGTGAAATCAATATATTAATTTCTACCCCTGAATTGGCAAATCACTCAGTTTGCTGATTTTTTTTCACCCACTGTATATATGGGTGGGCGGGCACTGTGGGGAATTAAGGGTAGAGAAAGAGTCTTGGATCTGGCAAACATTGCCCATCCACCCCCCCACAATATCATAACCACCATGCTTTTGAAACAGGTTAGGGATGGGGGGGAAAAGGGACAGTTACCCAGTGAGACAGCATTCTAAGCCTAGCATCTTGATCACCACAACCAGATTTTCACAGTGAGATAATAGGAAGAGATTATGGAAGGTCTTCCTGACCCACAGGTTACTGCTGCCTTAGCCACAAACAGGATTTATAATGTTACACCCTCATTCCCAGTTTGCAGTAGGTTTTGTGGATGGGTCGGCACTCCAAACTGGGAGGCGTTGGAGTATCATGGGTAAAGTGTTGGACTAAGACTCAGGACATCTGGGTTCAAATTCTCATGTGATCATGGAAACTTAGGGTGGTGCAGATAAATCCACTGCCTGAACATCTCACATCTTTGAAAAATCCTATTTGGGTCACCAGAAGTGAGAAACAACCAGACAACACGTAACGAACAACAACAACCCAAGTTAATACCCAGCATTAAATATCGCTCTGGTGGGGGCTGCAGAGCCGTATAAACTTCACTTCCTTTTCCAGATGAATGAAGAAGCTTTGTTTTGAAGATTCCTCCAAATAAAAAACTGGAAGTTGGAAATAAGGAAACAGCTTCACCATTCTACTGCAGGAAGCGGCACCTGTCTCTTGCATGGCACAACCTTTCTTCCCCTTTTGGCTTTTTTTTATAAATCCCTGCAGAGTGGCAAGGAAACTATCATACCTGGTGCACAGTCTCCCTCCATCAGCACTCTTGCTTGCAGTTATGGGGCAAATGTCAGCTTTCCTGATGACGTTGCAGTTTGTGCAACCAAATTATCCATCTGTATCAGCTTATGATATCCTTTTAAAATGGGGCAGAGGAGGAAGGCTATTTACTCAGTGATCTAAAAAAAAAAGCTGGGGAGGGGGGAAAGGACTAATCTGTTGGCAGCTTGTTGGATATAAAAAGGAAGGTGTAGAAAGGAACAAGGAAATGAAATGTGAGATAATATGTTGTAAGAACTGATTACAGTAAGTTTGAACTGACGATGAGGTAGGAGAAAGAAAATCCCTAATACCATAGCAAGTTTATTATTTCTTTTCATTTCAGGAAATGAGGCTAGTGGGAACTAAGGATCTGATTTTTTTCCCTCCTCCATAGCTCAAGTTCTTTAGAATTCACTGCTTAATAAAGTTGCTCTAGTTACCCTTCCTCCCCTCTCCTTAAAAAGGAGCAGCAAGTGTTCCACCCCAGCAACATTGTTTGTTCTGTTGTTCTATGCTTCTAGTGACAGTAATAGAGCTTTCAAGGTAAGTGAGATATTTAAGGAGTGGTTTTACCAATTCCACTCCCCTGAGTTTCCATAGAATCATAGAAAAGTGAAGTTGGCAGGGGCCTACAAGGCCATCAAGTCCAACGCCCTGCTCAGTGCAGGAATAATCAAACAATCAAAGCATATCTGCCAGGTGCTTATCTGAGTTTTTCTTGAATGCCTCCAGTGTTGGAGTTCCATGGCTGAGCAGGGATTTGAACTCAGGCCTCCTGAGTCCTAGTCTGTCACTCTATCCAATACACCACACCGGGTATCAGCCAGCAACATTAGATAAAGTAGTAAAATATTGTTTCTTTGTCCAAGCCTATAGAAGACTCCTTTAGCCCTCGTCCACTGAGATAGGATACTTTAATGCCTCAAGTCCAGTTTTGCTGCAAAATCCAGACAGAATTAGACCTACAAGGTAGGGCTTCTGCACAGTGCCAGTGCAACCTCTTCTGCTGCCATGGTGCCAGCCCTTGCTTCTCTTGCTTGCCAGCACTCATGGAAAGGGAGATGAAGGGTAGCAGTGCTGCCTTCATTTTCCCAGTCATTGTTTGTCCTTCTCTATAACATGGCTGCTTCTCAAGGTCTGTCCAGACTGGCTTTTTTGGTGCAGGCTGGATTGGGTTACAAAGGGTCAGTTGAGGTTGTGGGGTGGGGAAAGCCATGTGCTATGCTCCTCTTGTCTGTATGGCATATGTCCACGTATGGACGCTGGAAAAGAGAGTAGACCTACCTGACTTTGAGCACATCCAACAGTGGGACAAATGCCTGTGTGGACCAAGGTTCCCCCTAAGCCAGGCGTGCATGACTCCACCTCCCTCCACACAGCTCTCTTCCTCCTCCACACAACGATCATTGATCACATTCAACCCGTTTGGCTCCAGTCGTGACGGAACTTGGGGGGGGGGGGTAGAGTCACGCTCACATGCAGGGGTGAAATCACGCAAGAGAGAGGCAGAGCCCCACCCAGTGAGACTGAAAATTAGAAGTTACATTGGTGTGGACAGTTCAGGTACTGCCAGGCTCTGATAGTCCTTAAGGACACAGGAAACAAACAAAAAACAGCCAGCCCAGCCAAGGTGGTGATTTGAAGAAAAAGGTCAGTGACAGCGGTAGCACAAAAAATTCCCCTCCAATTTTTCTCACATTTTAACCTAAATCTCTGCAAAGATTTGAAGGCTCTCCTTGCTCTACCTGCTTTTTGTAACATCTTGTCTGATGATTCACTTTGTGGATTTTGAAAACTTTCAGTTTGGTGACCTTTGCAATCAGCCCATAAAAATATTGTCCTAAGATGGATTTTAGAATTTTTCTTAGAGCCAGCACAGGTACCTCTGGTTTTTATGATAAAAAACCCTATCATCTTAATTAATCATCATGTGCTGTCAACTTGATTCCTACTTATGGCAACCCTCCCAAGATTTTCCAAATAGAAGTGATTTACCAGTCTCTCCTTCTGGTGGTGCTCTGGGACTGTGCTTAGTTTTAAATATTGGTTAAATTCCTCTAGTTGCATAGCAGAAGTGCAGGGATTCACAGAGCAGAATGGCTTCAAATTTCCAGATTAATCTACCCTCACCCCCTTTGTCATCAACTGGCATTTACAGTCTCTATAACTCACTCTGAGACATTAGTGGGAGAAAGAATAAAAGCTAATTTCTTTACTTACAGTTGAATAGATCAAAGAGCGAACTGAGAACAAACATGACTGCTTGCAGCAACAGGCCCCTACAGACTCACTGATTTCAACAGACTAGAGAGGGGGGGGGAAGATATAGAGATGGCTCTCTTTGAACTGAGAGGCAGGGAAGGAATGATTGTCTATTGCTGGACAGATTGACAGCCACCCCAGCTCAGAAAAGGCCCTCCTGTGTTTGTAGGGTAAGAAGTCTGAAGGGGAGACTCAAGGGTAAAAATCTCACTTCTCCAAGTGAGTTCTGACTCACTTGGAGAAGCTCTGTGGACAGAGCAAAACCTCTACTTGAGATCCCTCCCTAACCTCACAGTTTAGGAGGGCAGTGGAACCAGGGACAGAACTGAGACCTTGCCTTGCTTTGCACTGCTGTTTTTTCTGAACTTTTTTTTGGCCCCAACCCTCCCTTCCCTTGGCTTGACTGTGCCTGGTCTGATGGTTCCTGCCGCAGACTGGATTGTTTGGATGACCACTTGACACTCACAGTTGGAAATGGATCTCAACTGAGGCTAAACACATTTCCAGGGCTTGGAAAAAAAGATGTTTCCCCTTCCATTTCTTCAAATCCCCTGCCCGGAAATGGTCCATAGCAATGCTGATTGGGGGATTCTGAGAGTCCCCCCCCCCCAAAGGGTAACTCATATAAGTTGTGTCATTTCTTGCTAGTTAATGACCACAAGAGCTAGTGTTTCTTTGTAAGGATAGGCTTGGGTTGTTTTTTTTCTTTACTTTTCTGGGGGCATGGCTCTAATAGTTGAGTGTGATCTTTTAAACAGTGCTTTTGGGAATGTATTTATTTTAATGCTTTCACTACATTGTACACTGTTTGGGGTGCAATATTTTTGACAAAGATTGCGGCATATAAAATGTTAAATAAATAAATGTTTTTAATGATTGCATACATAATTACTGTAGTAAAAGGGTAAAATGCAATACAAACTGAGATGCAAGTGAAAAACTGTTCTCATGGGATCTTTGGCTGCACAGTATTTATTTATTAGCTTTTTTATAGATTTTCCTCACACACACCCCCACCCCTGCAATGTTATTTTCTTCCTGTATAAGAGTCATTGCTAGAAACCCTAGTATCACGTTTTCACTTTTATTTGTACTATTAAGACAAAAGTTGGAACTCTGCTTTCTTACCTGAATGGTTAAATTTAATCTTGCTTTGAAAAAGATTGTCATACTGAGAACAATCATATTCTCAGAGATGTGGAGAGAATATTTTTAAACAATTTTTTTTTTTTACCTTTTTCATTCTTTTTCCTTAGTTTCCTCTTGACTGTCATAAGCAGTGTTCCAGGACAATTCAAGCCAGTGTACAAGAGAAGACATAGGAGCAATCTAGATATATCCATTAAGCATATATGTAACATACTTTAGCCGTATTCTGACTAGTGCATTAACACAAAAACCTTCATTTCCAGATGTATGCCAATAACATCAATAGAATTTATTTCCAAGAAGGAATCTTTAGAAGTAGCTACAATTACATGAGTATTTTAACTAAGGCATGTTGCTTAACTCCCTACTAACTAAAAGAGGCACAAATCATGTGAGGTACTGGCATTAGGGCTAAAGAAGTCGGGATCTCGGCTTTAGAACACTAGCCACCCGAGAGGTAAAAAGCACTGGGGCAACTGAGGACTGCATCATGAAAAGCTCCTGAAACCCAAACGCATAAAGGGAAAAAAACTATTAATAATCTCTATCGGTCTAATTCTGTCACAGGGAAATAACCAGGATAGATGATCTCCTGATTCTGGGATTATGTTGTAAATTAGGGCTAGGCACTGCATTCAGCTTAATGCTGAAATGGTAACCGAATCTAGACTATTTGTGTATTTCTGTGGCAACCACAGGCATGCAAAGAACCTGATGACCCCAAGAGGCAGAGAAACACCCCCAACTGATTCCTAAGGTTAATTCATTCATTCATTTATTTAAAATATTTTCCCCTGCCTTTCTCCTAAAAAATGACCCAGGGTGGCTTATATCATTAAAAAGACAATATTTGAAAGCTAAAAGCAATATGTTATAAAAATGTTTTAAAAGAATTAAGTGTTGTACTAAAAATATTAAGATAAAAAATATTACTAAAACAGATCTAAAAACAACAAAAATACAAACCATAGTGTGGTCTTCATTCTCTTGTGGGCCAGCATGTAATAGGCCCATGAGCACTCGAAAGAGCTCTGCCAGACAACTCTGCACAGATGCTATGGTGGCTGAGAAGAATGACTTCTTCACTGCCACCACTGCCACGAAGAAAGCCTTCCAATGGGCTCTAGCCCATGTTTGGTTGGATTCACTCCGAGTTTTCTGCCACTCTCACTCTGTTCTCCATCCCACTCATTTCATCACCACCAGCTCCCCAGTAAAACAGAGCCAGTTTGACTTTACTTCATGGGAGGGAACGCTTAGGAGTGATTATGTCAACAGCTCTGGCTATTTCCTCATTCCAGAGATCAGCCAGGGCTTCAACAGAATTGCCTGCCAAGGAAACAGGAAGCTCCCCAAGAGCCATCAGGAAACTATTTGGATCCATCAGCCTGCTGGGGCAGACCATCTTAAGTGGTCATCCACCCCTACAGAGGTTCCGAGTTCCATTGAGTCTAAACCCCACCAGATAATGACCTGCCCGTGACAATGGAACTGCAGAGAGTTCCAACATGCCCAGATCCCCAACATCTGCCCCAGTACAGAAAAACAGGTCTAAAGTGTGCTCTGCAGCATGAGTGGGGTCAGATACCATTTGGGAGAGACCCATGGTCATTATGGAGGACATGAAATCCTAAGCCACTCCTCACAAAGCTGCCTTGGCACGGACATTAAAGTCTCCCAGCACAACAAGCTGAGGGAGCTCCAACACCATCCCCACAGCCAGCTCAGCTAGCTCAGGAAGGCGTTCCTGACATCTGGCATTGTAGACGTCAGGTGTCATTTCTGGCATATCTGGGATCTGGCATTTGTAGGGCTGAAAACATTACAAGAAAAAGGATGCAATATAATTTAAAGTTGGGGAAAGTAAATAATAGTATCAGTTCATTATAATGAACTGATACCAATGGAGAAGGAGAATGACAGCTTTGCCTCTCAGTGGAGCCCAAGACCTCTCCTGTACATTTCAGTCACCAAGGGCCTAAGTGAAGACCTCCGAGTGAGGCCACTAAGGTATATACAATGTACTGTCTATTTCCCTGCAGCTGCTTTCCAGGGCATTTGGCTTCACTGCAGTGCAAAGTGAGAGACTTGTGTTGATGTACTGTATTGCCCTGGGTCTTGTGCTTGTGAATTTTCTTCTGCCGCATTTAACTTCTTATTCCACTATTAGAACAAAATACTTGTTTGTGTGTATGTGTGTGTGAATGCATACTTTCTTGTATGGTTTTAGAGTGGTTACATTGAAAGTTAGGACACCAGGGTCTGTCTGTCTTGCACCCTTTCTTCCCCTTATTAGTGTGGTGCTTGGTGTTCCCCATCCCTTATGGGTATTACAATACCCCTGCTAAAGGGCCAGACTCTTCTGCCTGTCTCTCTCTACCTGTCAATGGGAAGAGAGAGGCACACCTTCAAGTCATTATAGCCCTTTCCATTTCTGCAGTAGAGTTGGATGTTTGGAAACACATAATTTCCAGCACAGACACAGGTCCAATGGCAGTGTCTCCAAAAGGACATGGGGCAACTCCTTTCCTGATCTGTATGCCCTTATTCAAGAACAGATTGGATGGGGGTGGGCAGTGCACAGCCCTATTACACAAATCCTTTGGAAATGAAGAATAACAATGCTTTAGCTGAATAAATAGAATTCCAAAGATGAGAAATGAACCATGCGTTATTAAATCTAGTGCCAGAAGGACAAAGGGAAGGAATTCATCTTTGATGAATCGGAAGCAGGATGGAAATTTATGCTACAATAAATCAGCTAGTCTTAAAGGCATTGCAGGATTCTTTCTTGTCTTTTGGTGCAGTATACAACATTCTGAACCAGCCATCTGAAGTGGAAAGGATGGGGCAAATAAATGAAGCTTAACTCAGGGGAGTATTGTTGATTGGGAATGTGACCTATTTGGGAACAGATTTATAGCCTACATTTGTACAGAGCTTTGCATAACAAATCAAGCATTTGCAAAAAATGAGGTAATGCACAAATGGTTGCTTTTTAGTTTATCTAAAAGTGTCTGGGAGATACCTTGCTGTGTAGTAAAAAATAGAGTTCTGTCTTCCTGAAACATTGCTTCTTTATCTCTCTTTCAGCTGATTGGATAGTGCAGTGAGTTTGAGTACCTGGTTGCAGAGCTACAGGTCAGGAATTTGATTCCCCACTGTACCTTATGTTAGAAGAGCTAGCCCGTGTGGCCTTCGGTGAGCAACACTATCCCACGGTGCCCCTAGAAGGTGGCACTGGTAAACCATTGCTGAGTACACTATACCTACAAAATCCTGGAAAGGATTGCCATAAGTCAAAATTGACTTAATGACATACAATTCTCATTCAATATCTTTTTAAATAGACACACTCAGTCCAACACACCCCATTTTTTATATCCCAAGCTTGGAAAAGTTGGACCTTTTGGACTTCAGTTCTCAGGATCTCCCAGAACATTCTGACCATTGTGAGTGGTCAGAATGGTCTGGCAGTTACAATCCAAAAAGTAACTTGGAAGCTCTACTCATCTCTATGCCATCATGCTGACCATGTTACCAACATGTTCTTTATTTTCAATATAGCCTCTGTAGTTAATACTGTACAATTAGAGTTTGCTAAACTTACATTAGCTGGCTAGATAGCTCAGTAGTTTAGGTACCTGGCTCTGTGGAGCCAAAAGTTGTCAGTTTGATTCCCCACTGTGCCTCTTAGGGGAAGACACCCCCTGAAGAAGGAAATGATAAACCACTTCTGAGTATTCTCTACCCAGAAAACACTGAAAAGCGTTGCCATAAGTCAGAATTGACTTGAAGGGACACAGTGATTATTATTATACTTATAACCAGCTATGATGTTAAATGGCAATAATGGTAACGAAAACTGAAAATAGTAGGAAGAGAGTAAGACTTAAGATGCAAAGGACTGACTGAAGGAAGAAAGGCAGTTTGTATTGTTTGGGGGTTGCTTGTTAGCTTTAGGCCTGTTTCTGGTGCAAGTGGAAACTGCTAGAATTAGTTCGTTGACATTGATCTAGATGGCTGCCTCTATTTTTTGGACTTTCCCTTGGGTAGGATGAGTCTGTGGAGACCATTTGGATTAACACCAGCACTGTAGAATTAAGACTGCTCTGGCCTTTGTTTCCTAAAATATGTCTTGTATATTCATGTTGATACAAAGGCATGCAGATTGTTTAAAGAGCTTTATAGCATTAAAAATGTGCAGGGTTGACATACTTGAGCACATAGTTACACAAAACTAACCTTGGAAAAACTCCAGAAAAAATGTGCTTTGTTTGATGTTTGTTTAGTAATTATACCCTACTATAATCCTTGACCTCTTAATTATAATGCAATAATGTTCTCCACTGAAGACCTTCAGCCAGTTAGAAAATCTTATTAATATTAAAGTGACAGACTGGAATTACTGGGAGCATGCCAGTGCAAATCTAATCCGCGTGATGATCTATGCCTGTCTTGAATGGTTAATGTTAATGATAAATAAGTTGACATTCTTTGTCAAATTAGGATCCATTTCAGAATAGTCACACAATGCTTAAATTGCTCTTCTCAAATTACAACTACTCAAAAACTCCCATTTTTTGCCCTTGAAAGTTCAAGACTGAGTCGCAGAAACAAAGCAATGTAGCGAAAGCCTGGAGAACATGCAGTTTTCCAGTTTTACTTGAACTGCATAACTGCATCCTCCATCAGTCCTGGGTAACAGAGCTCATTCTGGGGAGTGGGGAGAGCTGTAGTCCCAACTAAAATGGCTACTCATTACCATTTAGCAAGAAGCTGGTGAATTCTTAGAGAACTGCTATGCTTCCCTGGGTCTCCATGTGGAGAGATATATCTCAGGGCAATCAGCACTAGAGGAGAAGAAGGGAAGGTATGCGAAGTGGCTTAAATCCTAGGCATGTCCACCCCATTCCCAACTGGCCCCAGGGCTGATGGGCTTGGGGCAAAGATATTTCTACGGATGTTGAACTTGAGCAAGCCATGGTGTGCCAAAAATTCAGGTGTAAGAGGAAGAGGACTGATGGGTGCATTCACTTGAGCCCATTGTGCCATCTGGAGCAAGTCAGACAGTGGAGCACCAGCGTTGTCACTCGTGAACTTTCTTGTTGCACAAGGCTACACAGCCTTAAAGCACGCCTAGAAGGGGGAGACCTCCCAAACCATATGAGCTGGTTAGCAGCATTTTGCCCAGATTCTGGGTCCCATTTATCTGGATTCCTCTCATGCTTCTTTTCACGAGCAGCTAGCTATCCCAGAAGCAAGTCTGATATCCTTGCAACATTTGCTTGCCCTGCCTCTAAGATCACAAGTGTCCCAAATTAGGGCCTGAAATCTCAGAAACGTGAATGTTACTGACCTAGCAACCCTATTCCTCATCCCTGATTGAGTGTGATTTTTAAAGAATGAATTGAGCATGGGTTGTGACTGGCTCATGGACTAGGACAGGAATGCTACCTGACTCCACAGTCTTGGGGGGTCACCCCTGGCCCAGTTATGAGCTGTCATTGCAGCATGCTATATAAATGGGCATATAATTGCTTTTTGGCAACTCAGCCAAGATTTACTGTGTAACCCATAGAATCTAATTTCACATTTTATTCATTTGTTTTGTAAATGTTGGTTGGTTTGATTCGTTGCAAAATCTCATAGCCCGTATCTTCTCTGCCAGTTAGTTCCAGTGCTGTCAGCTCTCACAATTTGAGCTTGCTGTAAAACACAGCAATTAAGAAAAAGAAAATGAGAGGAACACATAGAAAATAGAATAGACAATGCAATCTATGCTTAGCCTTTTCTCAAAAGGGGGAATTTTAACATGGGACTGGCTAAAATCCTGTTTGCGCAACTCCTCCTGTGTAAGGCTAAAGATGTCATCAGCAACAGTGATCCCCCCCCCCCCCCCCGAAATTAAACACCTACTTCCATCCTGTGGTTCCCATGTAATCCCTTTCATTGTTTGGAAGCTGTCAGAACAGTGGGATTGGGGAAGGAACTGGTTATTTAAAATCGCCACAACTGCTAATGTCATGCCGGTGGCAATGATGTTCAGTAATTAAAGACTTCCTGCTTCCATCCCATGACTCCCATGTCTTCCAAGCTATGAAAGCAATTACACTGGAGCCATGAGACAGAAGTAGAAAGTGTTTAATTAAAACAAAATTGCTTTTGTTGATGACATCATCAATCTTACACAGCCACTGTGTTTTTCACACAAGGGTTCCTTAAAAAATCAGTGTGGTTGTGTACTCTAGTGTCCTTTAAAATTCCTTTAAAGTTTGGCTTAAAAACTTGAGTGGATTCACTACCTCACTGATTCCAGAGCTAGAAGCCTACACTGCAAGAATTGAAACCTACAGCTATGAGAGGGGATTCTACTCTTTCAAAAATTTACATTTGTACCATCTCATAGTGGTCCATCCCATAGGCTCTGGACTTTGGCAAGCAAGACTGAAAGTGCCTTGCAACTTCTTCTTCTTCTTCTTTTTTTGCCAAGTTGTGTTCTCTCTCTTCCCCTCGCTTTTTCTTTGTTTGCATTCCTTTCCTTTTGCAATCACTGCATCAAGCTAACTGATTAAACCTCCATAATAAATTAAAATTTGAAGAGATTGGAAAATGCTGAAAGTTCTGCAATATGATTACTGTGCAGCTGTAAGGCATACAATATTAACAAATGAGAATTGTAGCGGCTGCCTGATAAATTGACCACAGCACAATCACAGGCTTTCCGTTTTACCAAGCAGATTCTTCTGTGCTGCTGAATGGATCTGGAAATTAGCCACATAACACGGTTATGTATTACCCTTCTTGCCTTAGAAGGCAGCTCCCACCATCACCTTTGCACTCCCTGCCATGGGGGATTAATGTAGTAACTTTATATCATGATAGTTGCTTTAATAACACCACATGTTTATAGTTAATCCATAAGTCCCCAAAGTACTGTACACATTAACATATAAATAACTATTGTGTAGCTTTTCTGCTGGAAGAATTCAAGAGTTATGTTGCTGTTGAGTGTAAATATGAATGTTCTGCCTTAGCAGCAAAATTAAGTCGAAGGGTTGGCAGAATTACAGGTTAAGGTCTTGTTTAAATGACCAAATGTCACTTGATTTATTGGAGATCACAGGTGATAGTTAGCCATATAAACACTGCAGCGTAGTTGTTAGTGATGCACTGGCATTATTTCCCCCAACTTGGTCATTGGCCATGCTGGCTGGGGAAGAAGGGAGCTGTAGGACAACACTTTTGGATGGTGACATGTCTTGGAGTTTTTACAACCTTGCATGCTGCTTGGAGAAGGTTGCTGGGAGGGACCTTACTAACAAATTGTTCCCTCCTGCCTCTGGATTCAAAGAGAGCCCCACCTCTCTGCTCAGTGCCTTTCCTTTCTCTTTATTCTGTTGAAGTCAGTTGAAGACAGTGTTTGTTAGTTTGCTGTTGATCTGTTCACAATAGTGAGAAATGTAATGTTTTTTATTCTTTCACCTGCAAATGTCTCAGAGTGAATTATTAAGACAATAAGTGCCAGTTAATGAGAAAAGGGGTGGACTACTCTGGGGAACTTGAATTCCTCAATTCTTTGAATCCGTGCACCTCTGCTGCACAGCAAGGAGGAATGTAACCAACAATTCAAAACTCTCCAACAATATGTTGGGAAAGGCTGTTACAGCATCAGTAAAGCTGCATTCAGGCAATGGACCAGAGATGGAAAAAGTTGGGATTTTGTATTACTGTTTGCAGGATAGAAGTGTTGGCAGGGGTATTCTGGGAGCTGTAGTCCAAAAAAGCTAACCTTTCCCATCTTTG
Organism: Intellagama lesueurii; assembly: GCA_037013535.1. Classification (NCBI taxonomy): domain Eukaryota; kingdom Metazoa; phylum Chordata; class Lepidosauria; order Squamata; family Agamidae; genus Intellagama; species Intellagama lesueurii. Next base: position 187,707,962 of record JBAJHW010000003.1, on the reverse strand, counting down.
CCATTGACATGCATAAAAATTCAGTGACATCCCTCTGGACACCAAGTAAGGGTCCTTATATGCAGGGCATAGGCAAGACAGGTGCATTCCTAAACATTGCAGTGTGACTCAGTGACATTTAGCAGCTGGCTTGCTCAGTGAGTTGAAGCACCTGGCTTTCCCACTGTATCTTGCAGGAGAAGAGTCACCCTGTGTAGCCTTGGGCAAGCTGCACAGTCCCAGGGTGCACCCAAAAAAAGGAAACAGTAAATCACTTTTGAGTACCCTATATCTAGAAAATCCTGAAAAGAGTCATCATGACTTAAAATCGTCTTGATGGCACATAAATAATTAACTGACAATAGAATCTCTGTAATATTATTCATTTCTGGTTTCCTGGCCTCTTTCCTGATGCAGATCCTCTCCACACAAATTCCTGGAATCACGTCCGGCAGTGATGGCTGCCTGATCTCTTTCTTCTTGAGATTATGGAAGGAGAATCTACCTCTGGACCTCCAGCACATCCATCTTCCTTTTATCACTCCCACCATCTCTGCCGTACCATGTTTGGGTGCATCAGATTGTTCTCACTTGCTGACAGGTGGAAATAATTGCCACATGCTTTTCTTTGGCTGGCAGCCAGGCAAGTAGAAGAGGTGCCAGGGCAGCATCCTCCATTGCTATGGGGAGAAAGAGCCTTCTTAGCTGGGTGGGAGGTGGGGGACATGGACTTTGCTTTCTTCTTTGGGAAGGGGATGTAGCACTTGGCTTCTTGCTGGTAGAACATCAGCCACTTCTGTTTTGTGTTGCTTGTTCCGGAGATAGGGAAGAACATATGTTTTGACAGATGATGTTGGAATCTTAGTGTTATCAAACTCAGCTCACCTGGTCAATGGTTGGGGATGCTGGGAGGTGTAGTGCAGCAAATGCCAGAGGGACACATATTCCCCACCCCTGGCCGACTCTGAGTCAATGGGAGAGCATCAGCCACCCCTGATTTGTATTGCCAGACATATAGGGAGACCTCTTTGCATTACCTGCTAGGTGTTTGGTTGGGACGTTACAGGTTGAATGTGGAATTTTATGCATGTCCCAGTTCATGGCTGAGCTGAAATTTGAATCAGAAACTTCTCAGTTCAGAGCTCTTGCTCATCGCCAGTGCCTGACATCTGCTAACAAGTTCCAAATCTTCATCTCCACCTCATGCAATGCCCTTGGCCTCTTATCCAATTACCTGGGTGGGCATAACCTTCTTTGCTAGTGAGAGCTGAAAAGATCATAGCCTGAGGTGGTGGGGCTGCTGGGATTTAACATTTATTCACAAATCTTAATTAGAGTTTCTTTTTTGTTGTGTTGCTTGTCTCCTGATAATTAAAAAATAACAAACACAAAACAAAAGAGTAATAGTGAAACTTGACAGCCGGCAAAGTTAAATGCTACGGAAGCAGCAGTGCTGACATTAGCACTTCAAAAGAGAACAGCTATTTGAAAATTTAACTGCCTAGCAAACCTAGCAAAGAGAGAATAAAATAAAGGGCAGCAGAGAGAGGAGGAGGAAGAGGGGAAAAGAAAAGCAAAAGAGGGTAAGAAAGTAAGTTGAGGAACTTGATTTGTTAACAGAGTTGCCAAGTGTGGTATTAAACTGGTCTGCCTGTTTTGCAAAACTGCAATTTAAAGGATAAAAGATCCACTTACTTATGCAAATCAACACACAGGTTTGAACAGGGGCACATATAAATAAACTCCCCTCTGCAAATGAGCCAGGGTTGGATTGTCTCTTCCTTGCAAAAGAAGAAAATGTACCTCCCCACACCCCCACCCCGCCTTTGTTATCTGACTGTTCAACAACCACAAGAAGCTGAGCTGGTCTTTGCCATAGGACATCAGAGGAGATGAATTAGATTCAAAAACCATCCTCCATGGGACAAAGCAGGAGGAAGAATCCTAGCTCTGCCCACCTAATGACTCAAATTCTTGCCAATTATTGTTATCATTCAAAATCCGTGTGGATTTACTTAAGTTTGTGGCTCTGTGGCTTCCCATGTGCTGAGAAGTAAAAAAAGAAAAGAAAGCAACAATGAAGACATTGTAATTTGCTGAAACGAGACACAGCAAGAAGAACGGAATTCCCCACTGGTTAGTCCTTGGGCCAACCCTATTGTTAGGCAAAATGGAGCAACTGCCACAGGTTGATGATGCTGGGCTAGAGCCCAAACCTTCCTCCCATGCCCCCTGGCCGCTCCTCTCTGTTTGAGGTTCTCACAAGCCTTACCCGGAAAAGCCTTAAACGAATCTACTGTATTGGAGTAGGGAAATGATCATAGCATGATGGGGAGATAACTTTCATCCTTTGTCCCTGCTATGATACGGGTTGGAATTCTAATGGTACTAATGGAAGCTTTCCTCCCAATACAAATGACAGGGCATGGGGGGCAGAGGGGAGATACGCCAGTTTCCCATCAGGACCACAGGAAGAACAAATTAACTTAAGCCCTCTCTTGCAAGCCACAGTCCTTGTCTCCCACACACTTATTTGTTTTTTTTGTTGTTGGTGGTTTCTAAATATGTGTGACCACACCAAAGCTGACCACATCTATTTTTGACCATGAATTGAACTGAGAACCTGATAAGAGTTTCGCAAGCAACAACTGCACAGAATTTTGACTGCATACACAAAGACAATAGATTAGGGAGAATTAGGAAACTGGTTTTTCTGTCTACTTTTTTATTCAAGCAGGGCCTTCAGCAACTGTTTGCAAAAGGCAGGGCTTTTCATGGGTAGGCTGTACTTTTTAGATTGTAATCATCATTTTAATTGGGCCGTTTTAAAATTTGTTTTTAACTTACCTATGTTCTGGAACTGTAACTGGTTTAATTACGCTTTAATCCTCATAACTTGCTATGTTTTTTATTTGCACTTATTTAATTATATCATTCATAAGCTGCCTTGGGGTCCCAGTTCTGGGAGGGTGTTGGGGTACAAATCAAATCAGTTAATCAGCCGCTTTCTAGGGAGGTAGAGGAGCAATTGCTGCTTAACGAATAGAAGTTTTTGTCACTGGTGTGGCTGTTTCATAGTTTGTCCCTAGCAGACTGAACAGCAGCTGTGAGATGAACCTCTTGGAGCACTTCACAGAAGTGGCCAACATGTAAAAATTGGTCAGAATGCTCTATCAACATGCAGGTTAGTGAACTGGGGAAAAGGACGTCACTGCAGTGATGATCCATGCAGCATACAAACATTTATATCAGTGTAGACTTTCCCCCTATGCATCGCTTATGGAAGTGCAGTGTGTCTGTGCCAGCATTTTCTGTGTAATGCCTTGCTAGCCTAGCAAGTTTTAATGATGATAACACTGCACATATTTGCTCTGCTTCCTAATACAAGAAACTTTTCCACTGTTTCAGTGTTGCCACCATGGAGAAATTTTGAAAATGTTTTTTGGACCATCACTTTAAGCCTTGAGCAAAAGACTTCCAAGAATGGAAACAGTCTCTGAAACAAAGTTGGCCCATAGATGACCTCTTGCAGATCTCTATCCCGGCTTCCTTTTATTATTATTTTAAACAAATAAACAACAGGAAATAGGAAGTCCAGAGGAGCCAGTATTGCTCCTATCATTCAAAGCCCTTCTTGGGGTGGGGTGGGGGGATGGGGGGGGGGGCTACAGTATTCCGATTTGGGTTTTCTGGGCTGCAATTTCCAGAATTCGGTTAAAAGCTTTGGGAACTGAAATCCAAAAATACAAAACGAGCACATCTCTACTGATGGCTCCAATGTTGGGGGAGGGGTATGAATTCACTCCAGGCTTTAGTTTGAACTTTAATAAACTATAAAAGGTGTTGCGCATGATCCCAAAAATATATCCAGCACCTTGGTTAGTTCCTTTAAAGTTCAGATTAAATCCCAACTGACTGCATTGCTGATATTGGAATCTCAAGCCTTCGCCGTTTGTTGCCCCAAAGAACTTAAAATAAGGCATCTGGCCACAGAGCCAAACATTGGAAGTTTAATTCCCCACTGTGCCTCCTTGACAGAGTCTGGACTCAATGATCCACAGGGTCCCTTCCAGCTCTGCAAGTTCTAAGATTATTATCATTATAAATAAATGACAATAAATATAACTATTCAGAAAAATACAGTAGGAATAAAGACAAAATGACCCATGGCTCAGTGGGTAAATATATAATAAAAATATCAGCCTATACAATGCTGAATAAAATGCAATAAAAATGCATACAAAACCATACAAGTTGATGTGATCCAATAGCTTAAACAAGAAAGAGAATAAAAACCTAACACAAAAAAATAGGACTACACTACACATACAAGGCGAAATAAATCCCTGCTCCAAGGTAACATAGATTTCTCTTCCCCCAGGACATATCTTTAGAAAACCACAATTATATGTATGTGTGTTTTAAATCAGCTTTAAAAAAAAGAATATCTAATGTCTGTGCTAAATTGTTTCTTTATTGCTCTTATCTGGTAGTCCTGGAAAGTAATGAAACAGTATCAGCATTATCTCCATGGCTGCAAGGACTAATTCTCAGGTTACTCAATCTGGAGCTCAATCAGAAAAAGCCAAGCAGAGTAACAAAGCACTGACTTACACCTTAGTTTCCTATCAGCAATATCCATTTAGTTTTCACTGCACACTGATGAAACTATTAGGAGTTTTAATCCTTCCCCCATTTGGTGCTTTTTCAGATAAGATGGACTACATTTTCCCATTACTCCCCAGCAACGTTTCCTGTTTGCCGTTACTGGATGGCGGATTATACAAATTGTATTCTAACGTATCTGGGAAGGGAGTAGTTTTGGGGAAGGCTGGGTGCTTGCATCACTTGTAGCAGCCAGCTATTTCAGCTTAAATATTAGCCAGTTAGTATTTGTACTAGGTCATTCAAGGTAAAATCAATGTGAAAAAGAGGTATGGGAAGGAAAAGAACCTACCTGCTGAATAGCCTTACGGACTGATTTGGATGTAACGTCGCATCATTGCCCTTTCTAAAACAATTTTTTTAGAACTGCCAAGGCAAAAATAACAATGATGATGTCTAACCTCTGGTAGAAAAGGAAGAAGAACAACATTAGATATACAGCCTGGATATGGTGGGAGAAGCATGCACCACTGTAAAAATTACTGTGGTTTGATGGACAGAATTGGCACAAATCAAGGTTGGGTGAGAAACAGATTTCAAACTATTTCCCACTGAAAGGTGGAAGTGTCCACAGGTAGAAATCCCATAAGGGGCAGGTTAAAGACATTAGAGGGAGATTGAGCATCCTGCCCATCCTTGAAATCAGTACAGTGGTGCCTCAACTTTACGAACTTAATTGGTTCCGGAACTCCGGTCGTAACTCAAAATGGTCCTAAATCGAAACACCATTTCCCATAGGAATGCATTGAAATGCAATTAATGCATTCCGGCCGAAGAAAAAAATCACCAAAAAAAACACAAAAACAAACCACTGCAAGACCCCATCGGAAAATGCGATTAATCCGTTCCGGCCGAAGGGGGGAAAAAGAAAAGAAAAGCAAACAAACCGTGCAAGACCCTTCGGAAATGCAAAAAAAGCAAAGCAAAAAGCAAACAAACCGTGCAAGACCCATCGGAAACGCGATTAATCCGTTCTGGCCAAAGGGGGGGGGGGGGGAAGAAAAGCAAACAAACCGTGCAAGACCCTTCGGAAATGCAAAATAAATAAATAAATAAATAAATAAAAAGCAAAAAGCAAACAAACCCTGCAAGACCCATTGGAAATGGGGAAAAAAAACAAATCAAAAAACAAACAAACCCCACAAGACCCATCGGAAATGGTGGGAAAAAAACCCAAAAAACAAACCAACCCTGCAAGACCCATCACAGCATAGAAACATAATCCCACCACCCAGCCAAAAACCACGCTGCAAAACCGACCCAGAACAGTTTTTTTAAAAGTAGAAAGCAGCACCTTACCAGGCAGTCTGAAGCCTCCTCCGATCGCACACTCTCTAACCGCTGGGGCAAAAGAGCTACAAAGAAGCAGCCTCTTCGCCACCAACGGTTAGCAATTTGAATTCACTGCCTTTTTTCCCTGCCTTTTCCTGGTTGTAACTCGAAGCTCCGGTCGCAAGTAGAAGCAAAATTTTTGCGGGCCGGAGCTGGGTCGTAACTCAAAATGGTAGTATGTTGGACGTTTTGTAAGTCGAGGCACCACTGTATCTCCTATTAGGATAAATCCAAAGAAAACAAAACAAAAAGACAAAAACAGACCAAAAAAAAGATAGATTCATCCTGAAGTATTTTTACAACAGGACTGTAAAACAAACATAGGCCCTAATTACTGCATGAAATCAATGAACATTTAGAATGTGAAACCGATATTTCATATATAATTTCATTGCATTTCATTCTGTCTCATAATATCTGATGAAGTGGACATGTCCCACAAAAGCTTATATTAAAATATAATGGTTAGTCCTATCAAGGTGCCACGTGTTTTTGTCTTTTTTTAAAAAAAATGTTTTGTGTCTTTGAATTTTGCCTGATATGCTTGCACAGACTAACACAGCTACTTCTTCCAAAAACTACTCCTATTGAGAGCAAAGCAGTACATGATTTCTGCCTCTCAAAATTCTGTACTTTGGAGGCTGGATTTTTAACAGTGCAGAGGTCAGGACACACACATCCTTAGAAAAGAGAAGTATGTCCCTGCTGGCACAGGGGAAGAAGCACAGTAGTAGCCTCTAAAAAATTTGGGAAGCTGCAAGGAGGGCAACAAGCTTCCGGTAGTCTAACAGGGGGACTAAAAACACATGTGAACTTTGCCCAGAGATTTGCCATGGGAGGTTCTTAGAAAGGTTATCTACTGAGAGAAGCAGGCCTTATTCACGTACCCAGAATATAGTTTATCAAAACTACCAAGTGGCTGGAAAGGAGTTTCTTTCAAATCACATTAAGATACCATTTACTATATCATTATTATGTGTGGCTCATGGGCCATGTTGGAGGAAGTTTCCTCATCCCAATATTTCATGAGCCTCCCTGCCCCATTCACAAGACGCTGATGATGATTATAGCAGCTTTCTCTGCATTTTGGGGGCTCTGACTTGCTCATGTGGTGATTCACGTGTAGCTTTTAAAAATGGTGGCCAGAATTCTATTGGTACTCAGATATGTTTTTGTGTACCATGCTGCGGCTAATTGGCAAGATGCCAGGATGTGTCTTGTCCGTGTGCCTGATCACATTGTCCTATTGCACAATCAAGATGTACTCCAGCACCTGGTCAATTAGCCACTATTAGCCAAAGCAAGTGGCACGGATCATAAGCACACTCCAGAAGGATACTGGCTGATGCCTTCATTTGATAAGCTTCTATTCTTCAAGAGTGCAGGCAAACACCTTTTCTTTTTAAGTATCTGTATGGGCTATTTTGTTGTTGCTGGGGCTGTCACTTCCACCACCGCTGCTGCTGCTGTCTTTTTCCCAATCCCTGTTCCTTATTCTATGCTTTCTGCTAATAATATCTGAGGAGCCATTACTAGCAATTTTCTAACTTTGGCATGAAAAGTTTGGACTCGATTTATCTTTGAAGATTTTGTGATCAACTTTTTCCCATAAGGGCTAATTTCAGTGTAAGCCTGGCTTTATGTATAATTGCACTGAGAAGAAACAATAGTATTCCCTCCCCCTCTCTTATAGTAAAGTTATTCAAGAAAGCTTTTTTTTAAAAAAAAATAAAGTGTATAGATAGTCCTACTGTATTCATCTCAGGGCTGAGAAAATTGGAGTGGGAATTTTATTTATCCAGCCATTGGGGAAATGATCATTATCCTTTTTATCAAGTAAAACATTCATTATGGTTTAACAGATGACAGGGATAGATACAGAAAAGAGAAACGTACAGAACACAGAAAAAAGGCTCGCTAGCCTTACCCCTTTCAAAAGAAGGATGTGAAGCTCCATCAATCAGCATAATGGAACAGAAGTTCAATGATAAATGATTACATTTTTTGAATAGGCTAATATTCTGTACCTTCAACTTATTTGTTCCGTCTTTTTATGTTTCTACTCCTATTTATCTTGGGCTGGGTAGCAGTGTGCCCACATCCAAAAAGCATTTCAATTTCCCATTTTATCTGCATGGTTAGGTTAGTCCATTGTTTAATTAATTTTTTTTTCATGTTGAAAAATGAGGTTTGATTTACATGCTTTGGCCCTGAACTTCTTTGTGGGGAGAGAAAAATATCCTGGCACCAAGATTGGATTAGAAGAAGAGATGTGTGTGTTGAAACGAAATGTCCTAGTGTGTCTCTGTGTGGTTTTTTAAATCCATAAAGCCCCCCCCTCCCACATGTATTGAAGATGCAAATAGTGGCCTACAATAGATAAAAAGCTCTTTGGCTCCATTTCCTGCCTGAGTAGATATAGTCATTTTAATTTAATGGATTGTGAGGAAATGTGAAGTGTTCTAAATACATTATGATGGGAAAAAATTAATGCCAATGAATGGGTTAGTTTTTACTTCCTTGGGTTTGGAATTAGTTTTAGCCCAGTGAATTAGACACTTGGGCTGTTTTTAGCTCTGCTTGAAGAACTGCTTGGTTTTAATGTCGAGAAAAGGACTCATAAGCTAATGTTACATCAGGTAATGGCAGTATGTAGCCTTCCAGATGTTGTCTGTAACTCCCATCATCCCTCATCATTATCAATGCTGGTGAGTGCTCATGGGAATTGTAGTCCCCCTGGAGGGACCACACATTTCCACATCATGAGCAGAATGACACTGGGCTCATCTTTAGAGATACATCATAAACGTGATATAAGGGATGCAAGTAAATATTCACATTTTTAAAATCCTTGACAAAAAAAAGAGTGTCTGAACACACTGATGCAATGAAACCTCATTGAAAACATTGGTGATCGCGCCTATGGTTTTTCCACCACTGACTGAGAGAGAAAAGAGCAAGGCTTTTTTCTGGATCAGCAACAGCATTAGCAAAAAAAAAAAAAAATAGGGGGGGGGGGAAGGATTATTGAATTATTTGCATTAAAAGCCCTTTTAAAGCCCTCTACATTGACTCCAATAGGGCTTGCCCTCCATACCTTCTTACGTGAGCTCCAGAAAAGCTCCACCATGGGACTTAGTGGAGTAATGCACACATAGGACAGGACAAAAGGATTATGCCAAAGGTTTTTACATTGCCTACAAGCTTTTTGTGTGCTTGCAAAGAATGATTCTGCCATTTTTTTTTATCAAAAAAGGTTGCAAAAATGCACAAAAAATCTCACCCAGTGAGAGAGAAAAAACTTTTTATCTGAGAGAATGAAATCAGCAAAGATTTACATTGCTGTCTGATAAGTAAGGGAACCTTTTTTGTCAGGGGACGCTGCTCACACTAACCAATAGCTGTCCAATCCCTACTTTTGAAACCTACTCAATGAAAATGGTCCACGTGCTTTCAACGTGTGGTTTGTAAATTCATCCTCTCCTTGCACACAGGTTGTTCTTACATACAGTATACAAGATGCATTTATGTTTGCATCTGTCCCTACCTTTTAAGAAAACATACAAAGTATGGTAAAATTAAAATCATCCCCTAGCTACCACCTACCAGTTTCAAGCAGCAAACTTCTTAAATGGCTTCGGGAAAATACAAGAAAACGAGATTTCCTTGTTCTAGAAATGTGAAGTGAACACGTTTAGCTTCACTTAGCTAGGCTGAGTTTCCTAGTGCAAAATAAACCATATATTAATACAGATCATGAGGTTCAAAGCTGCCTGCAAGGAAACACATGGGCTGTTTCTTTGAAAGCTGATAATGAGAATGAGTATCTTACAGCTACAATTGCCACATGAAAGGCTTCAGATGTCCTAATTTTGAAAAATATATATGTTGCAATCAGGTTGTTCTTCCCCCGCCCCTCCACCGCCACTCATGATTGGTTTTCTTTTTACCTCAGCAGCAATGGAAGAAAGGAAACTTGCCCATGTTTTAAATAATGTACATTTGCAAACGAATGCTAGCTTTTTTCACACAACAAAATAGTAGGGTTTTTTTTTAAACAAAATGTTGCAAATAAAAATATACTCCTGAGATTAAAAACCTAGATTACTATGGAAGAAATTTTTTATTTTCTTTTTTTCATGTTTATAATCATTATTTAATGACTTCCAAGTTAATAAAAAACAACACAAAGTCTTGCAGCATTTTAAGAACTAAAATGTTAATCTAGAATAAACTCTTATGGACCATTGTGCACTGTTTCAAGTGCAGCTACAGATATGGACTACAGTCCGCAAAAGTTCACGCTAAATTGCTGCAAAGTTAAATTAGTAGCATAGGGATTTTGCTAATGAGATGTACACCAATTGTATTACCACCAGTGGGTATAAAACTAAAAGGTTTTTTGGTCATTCTTTTTAAGTTCTGCACTCTGCACAGGCACCAAAGCACCAGCTTCAATGTTCGATGAGGCTTACTCCCCAAAAAAGCATTTGGAGGACTGCAGTTACTTAATAATACAAACTGATGCAGATTTACTCAGAAACCAGTCCCACTGTGTTCTCACTCCTATGTATAGGTTTATTTATTAGTGACATATTTATAGTCTTTCCTCCAAATATTTTATTTATTTTTCTGTAAATGCATTTGTGTAAAATACATATTTCTGGAAATATTTTGTGTGGATGAGGGAGGTTGTTATTACCCTGCCATCCTACTTCCATACTTGGGATATATATCACAATATGGCAAATCGACAGTGGAAGGAGCCGGACCAAATAGAGGCACTTGAAGTTTGTATGTAATTTGGATTCAAGGATCACACCAATTGACATACCAGACCTCTCTGCAACCTCTAGCGACCCTATTTAGACTGATCTAGTTGAACCCATGTAGACAAGGCCTTACCTAGTCAAAATAAAGTACCACTGAGTTCAGTGAGGCTGACTATAACCCAGAAAATGCAGCAATTCAGTTGAAATGGACAAAACCACAACTGTATATAAATTTGAATTGAAATCTCATACATACACACACACACAGAGAGAGAGAGAAAGTATATTTTGACCTATACCTCAAGATATAAATAAGCCTTACAATTAAAATTGTTTTTTTTTAAGAGCTTCTGCATAATCGGTAATTTATATCCTAACTGTGATTGCAAGTCAAAGAAAGGCACAATGAAATTAAAAATGCAACCTACATGCTCCATTCTTCTGCACATTTTGAAAAGCAAAGGTTTTAGTAATACTAGGCATGGTAGGTACTAGTAGACCAGGAAAAGGAACATTGTTTAGGAGAGAACATGAGATAAGAATTATATCTGCAAAAGTTATGTATCACAGCCTCAGTGAGAGTGACTTGTGAGCATGTCAGGAAGTACCTCTCCCCCTGAAATTTTGGAGATGAAGTACCCCCCCATCCCAGTCCATGAACTGCCTGTCCCTATTATTACTGCCCAGGGAGATGTGGTTGAGAGACGGCACCTCAGATGCTCTCACATTAGACCTGCCTTCCTTGAGGTACAAGATACCTGGTGCAAATGTAGTTAAATATACCATGTAGTAATTCATCCGTAATGATAAAATACCGGGTGGGCTCATATGCGTTCTGCAATTAAACACATCTGAGAGCAGTTAGACAGCAGTTCCCAAAAGTATGTGTGGAGGTTATACCCAGATTCATGCAAACAAGATTTCACTAAAATTCAAAATTACTGTTTAAGGACTTGGGATCTGGCAACTATAAAACTGATTAGTAAATGCCATGAATTTCCCTAAAAGTCGGAAGTACACTTCTCTCCCTGGACCCACAATTTGCAAAGTCCAAGTTGTCATCACCTTCCACAAAATCATCAATACTGGAAATAACTGATGTTTTAAATCACACAAATATTTATTTGACAGTATGAACTGTGAATCTGACCTCAGCGCATTGGCTTAAATTGAACTGTTAGTCCCAGTTGAATAACAGAACTTACATAAGTATTGACTTATCAAGTTCCCATTCACTCAATGGGTCTGTTCTGGCTGGCGCTAAGAATTCCATTTGGGCGTTCAAGCATAAAGACTCAGCATTCAAATAATACTGAAAGCAATTGATGTACATTATCTTGGTGCTCCCCTTACATTGCCCAAATAAAATAGCTCACAAATATTACCCTCTATATCAAATGGAAAGCTGAAGCTGAGAGTGGCTTGAATGGTCAAAATGTTGTAAGTGTATCAAAGCAGAGAAAGTCAGAATACGAATCGCCCGAAGCAGCTTCCTTAACTTGAAAAATGTTATAAGCAACAAAAAGTTAAAATTGGCTTTGAAAACATTGAATGGTGCTATGTATTTCTCGGTTCTACATTGGCATGAAATACACAGGATAAAAAAAAAGCTGGAGGCATTGGGAATGTAGATTTTTTTGTAGAATGCTAGGAATCTCTTGGATCAAGAGGGTAGCCAACAGAGGAAAAAGTCAAATGAAGACCAAGAAATCATAAAACTCAAAAAAATGCAGATAGCCAGAATACACTGGTCATGTAATGAGAAATAAAGAGTACAGGTTGCTACAGCCAGCCATTCAAGATAAGATAAATGGGAGAAGTAGTGCAGGAAAGAAAACTTACTGGCTGAAAAACCAATTAGTGTTGGGGGCGGGGAGACTCCAGGCTGATTCTCATTGACTAGTACACCATGTAGTCAACAGAAAATAATGTGAAACAGACCATCCCAATCCCAGAACATTCCCCACATTATTTGTTAATACAGTTGCACCCTCAGATTGAATTAAGTCCAGTGCCACCTATTTTTACTCAACGGTATAATGCTTTTGTTCACCCAGTTAATATTGCACATTGTTTAGTTGTATATGTTTCCATTTTTTGCTTAGGTGTTTGTTAACTTGACTAGTAGTCTCTAATTCAAATCACCTTCCCACAGCAGCTACCCACTGAACTTCTGTCTCTATATAAATGCCTAAGAGTCCATCAATTAAAACAACAACAACTTGAAAAGAACTTTTAAAAAATCTATGTAATCTTCTGGGCTGTATAGACTTTTTTCTGTTTGTGAATTCCCACTAAATTCAGCGATAGCTTTTTATCTTGCCTTTTGTTCAAAGAAAAATAGAGGATTTACAACTCAGATCTGTAATAAAATGGAAAATAAATGCCTGATTAGTGTTATTTGTATCTAGCTGCAACAGTGTTAGGTAAATACTCTGCAGTCATTTTTTTAATGTACACAGTTGACTCACAGGACTCACCTAATTCTCTGCTGTGGCCAGGTCTGTCTTTTTCCACCTTGGGACAGATTGCATGCCTCCACCTCTATCTCAATGAGAAGTCCCTAACAATACTGGCTCATATGTTGGTAATCTCGAGAATAGACTATTGCAGTGCTCTCTACATGGGGCTGCCCTTGAAGGCAGTTTGGAAGCTGCAGCAAGTGCAGAACACAGCAGCCAGGAACATGAAAATTTGATCACATCTCATCCGTCTTGGCAGGTTTTGCATTGCTGCTGGTTTGCTTCTGGTTAAAGTGCTTAGGCTAATATTCAAAGCCCTAAATGGTTTAGTACCTTGCTACCCATCTGAGCATCTTTCCCTCAGAACAACCTCCCATCACATCCACACCTCTCAATCTGGGACGTGATGGGTGGCTACTCCAAGGGAGGCCTGAAAGTCAACAACATGGAACTGGGCCTTCTCTGTGGTTGCCACCCTCATTGTGGAGCTATCTCCCAGTTGTGGTGCTACAGGCCTCCCCTGGCTTCAAAAAACAAGTGAAAGTATGGCTTTTCACTCAGGCCTTCCACAGCCTTACCCCAGGTTAAATCTGTTGTTTTGATCATTGACATCTCGTTATTTTTGGGCTAATTGTCTCTATCTTGTTGCCATCTTTTGTGTTAATTATTTATATATCTAGTTAGTTTAGATTTGAATTTCTTTTTTGGTTGTTCATTGTTTTAATTATTATTATTATGGAATTTTATGTTGTCATATTGTTAAAAGAGGTAAGGGCCCGCCCAGAGTAGTGGCCTGGCCACTAGATGGGCAGAGGGCAGAGTAATAAATAAATAAATAAATAAATAAATAAATAAATAAATAAATAAATAAATAAAATTATTATTTGCGCATTAAAATTTCTGCAGCCTGGCTTCGAAATTCAGTTACTTTGAAGTAGAACCTTGGAAAGTTATTTTGGACTACAGCTCCCAGAATCCCCTATCTAGCGGTATGGCTTCCAAACTCTGACAAGATTATTCATTTATTTTATTTTATTTTTACAATGGTCTTGTGCACATATGTGTATATTTATGTTCTACTGGTTCCACTAGATGTTCTGTCCAATCAAAGGCTGATTTAAAGTTAAAGAACCAGAAGGAGAGAGAGAGATCAAGGATCTTGAGTTTGCCAATTCACAGTGAACACCTGGACAGCAAACTCAGCAGGTTCACAAGTCACCTGGTTACTGTCTTTCTAACTGTAGCAAGCTCCACTGTAATTCGGTTTAAAGGATTTATAAGTAATTTCAAATTTTATTTCAAAAAATAATGCCTAATTTTATAATTTTTATAATTTTAGAAAATGTATTTTTATGCAAATGAGTGTCATCTTTTGTTCTCCTTTTCAGTGATGTACAAGTGACTACTTTTGGATCAAGGCTCTGAGAAAAGTATCTCTTTTTTTCCTGAAGCCCCTTTCTGTCTGCACTGCAGTCTTAATGAGTCCCTTAATGAGTCATTCCTTTATTACACCAAATGATAAAAGGCATAAACGGTAAAGGGGAAGAGGATTCATTAATAGAGCTTGGAGGTAATTAGTTATATGTAAATAGTTACTTTCAAGCTTTTTAAAATACCCTCCTTCCCATTGCAGTCTATGTCTTCCATATAATTAATGACATGTACTTATTACTCTTTTCCAGAAATGAAAATACGTTATATAATATAACGTTATATTATGGGTATACTGGGGCAGAAACAGACCTTATAGATAAGTCATTATTAGAAGAGGAAAGTCCTGAAGGGCTGAGTGTGTTTAATTGTCACATAAGGTCTTCTCATGGTTTTGCAGACTAGCTTGCTTTGTTTTGTGATTGTTCTTAATGACCCAAGGGTGGCGTTCCTTTAATGTCTGATTTTTCTAACTCCAAAGTCTGCCTGAATTATAGCTCTCCAACACTAACATGATTTCATCTCTGATTACAGGCTTATAACATCTGCTTCTTCCCTTAGCAAGGGATATAAGCCATGTTCTGTTTCTCCTGCCTTTGATGTTTGTGTGTGTGTGTGTGTGTGTGTGTATGTGTGTGTGTGTGTGTGTGTGTGTGAAGAGGTTTTTCTCACCTATTGTATAAAAGACTGCCAGTTGAGAAGGAAAAGAAAAAGACCTTATCTGTGGTTACATTTACATTGTGGATGAAAATATTTGCACATTTTTGTAAATTCTTCAGAAAATGAACTGAATTTATTTTCTTCTATCCTCACTGGTCAAATTCAGTAGCAACTGCCATTCCCAGCCGGAAAAATACCTTCCTGACATCTTGATGCCCTACCAAAAGAGGTAGCAATCCATATTCAGCATCAATATTTAACAGGGTTGAGTAAACAGGGATTCAAGGCTAGATTTTAATAAATTAAGCACTGAAAGCCCTAGGACTGAATGCATCTGTCAGTCACAATTTCCCCCAGATTTGGTATTTTAGGTTTCCAATTGGAATAGAAAGAAAGTTTCAAATTTAGGAAAGTACTTGTAAAAAAAGAAAAAAGAAAAAAAAGAACTGAAATTAAATTCTTAGCCATGCTTAGCTGCCTCTCACTGGAACATCTGTTATTTAAGAAATTATTTTAGCCTTCTAACAGATTGCTTTTAATATTTCTAGCATGAGTCCATGCTAGTGAGCCCCAGGAGAATCAGTAAGAGTAACTTTAAAGGCATTTTCTCCATGAATGTATAGTGGAGTGGGTTGTGTGTGTGAGCTCCTTTAAACTTATGTTTGTGTTTAAATCAGAAATATGTTTTATACCCCTTCCAGCCCTCTTAGAGAGCTCTTCCTTTGGGCTTTATTCCCAGATTTCCACATTAAAGTTTTGGGTTTATCAGATCACAGTGATGCTTGTCTATTCACCAGTTCAAAGTAGCCCGTACCTGTGAATCTTTCAACAACATCAGGAACCTTTTATGTCAACGAGTCTAAATCCACCATCTCTGCCCCCACCCCATTCTCTTGTTCAGCTTTGTGATTATATTATACAGAATAACAAACATATTGAAGCAGCTGCTGAAATCCTGGAAGCAGTCCTTTATGTCACAGAAAAATTGGCTGGATATGTCGCCACCAATTGAGCCAGGATCAAAGATGGCACTCTCTCTTTCTCTCGCTCTCTCTTTCTGTCTGTCTGTCTCTCTCTCTCTGTGTGATCTCTTTTTTTGAATTAAAATCTCCAAAGTATCCTAGCCAGCATGGCCAGTATCCCAAGAGTTGTGATTTTGAATTAGATTATGAGAATGCAAGTGGTTTGTGCTATACAATGTCATAGTGTGGGGTGCTTCCATTCAGGATGCTCCATTCTATAACCCTTTCCTCTTGGTTTTTTTGGTCCCTGAGCATGCTCCACCACCACTACCTCACTACCCACTCTCAGATGACATTCCAATCCCCCTAATGATGTACAGTGCATATCTGAGCTGCTTTGGTTCTCCCATCCATCTCCACAATTCATGTTTTCAGTTTCTTACCAACTTCCTGCCAGTGTTGCTACCTCCCACATAGGTATTTCTGGTGCCAGAATGACCAGGACTCAGAGAACCAAGTTTGCTGTCAGGGTACACCAGCACTCCTTAAAAGGTTTCTTCCACATGTTGTAGACTGTGATCTCCATCACCCATAACCATGTGATGGGTTGAATGGGGATGATTGGATTTACTCCTCAATACCTCCAGAATGTTTGCGAAGGCTGATACAGCTGATGAAAGATGGTTTCCCTCAGTTTTAGAGCTTTGTGTGTACGTACTCTGTTTGTGTCCACAAGCTATATTATATAAGCACTCTTCTTTTTGCTTTTTATCACCAAGGCAATCCACAGCATCACAAGTTCCCTTGCAGCAATTACTTGCTGCTTTATATAGACACAGCACCTTTATAAAGGACATTTCTCTAAATATAATACATTCAGTCACTGTAAGTGCTCTGGGTGAGATGATGATTGTATAGCCTTTCTCCCCCCCCCCCCCCCTTGTTAAAGGTTAATATTTTCATGCAATTGTGAAGTACTGTAGACTAGCTTGCTAGCATGTGGGCTGCTCATTATGAGATAATTGTCTCAAAGATTTGCTGAAAGTGCTTAAATATTAAATATATGCCACTTACAAGCAAACAGTCAGAAGAATTTTCAGCCCAAATGCTCAGAAAATGTAGGTTGACTGATAATGGTGACTGAACACAAGTGCTAACAAGGCTATGAAAAGTGCCTGTAATAGAGGAATGTTGCACAACACATCTTGCTTCGTATTTATTAGTAATTTTTAAATTAGCAATTGAAATAAAAACATTTTTTTTCATCAGTTAAATCCAAGGGGAATCCTCTCACAACATAAACAAAAGTTGCTGCCTGGAGAGGGAAAGGTCCTCTCAAAACCTGAGATGAGGCCTGCAAGGAAGATTATTCCCGGAAAGGTAGTGCAGTATAGTGGTTGGTGTGCTGGATTTGGACTTGAGAGATCCAGGTTCAAGTCTCCACTAAGTGATGAAATGCAGTGGGTGACCCAGGATGTGCTATTCTTTCCAGTATGACTTATCTCACAAGCAGAGTTGCGAAGGTTGCTAGAAAAGGGTTAACAATTTAGTTAATGTTAGTGAGCCCCAACATCTATTTCAATTAAATTGAACTTGGAGGGGGCATATTTTTTACCCACACATACTGAAGGGAGGCTTAAGGCTGGAGTATATATGATTTCCACCTCCTTCTTTGGGACGTGAACTGTATAAGAAGATGGGAACAAGTCTGCCTCAAACATTTGCTTCCCAAATGTTGCCACTTTCAGCAGGAAGATGATGTTGGGTGGGTTGGAGAGGCAGGGGAAACTCTGCAGCTGTCCCTGGACCTTTTCAGTCTTTCTCCTGTGTGATAAGGTAACATAAGTTGGGATACATTTCAGCTCCATACACTTAAGTTCCAACATATTCCTAACAGTTAATGCATCGTTTATGTTTTAATCAAATTTAAATGAGAGTTACCCAACGATTAACTAAGTTTATTTCTAACTGTTTCTGTTGATCTGTGCTCACATGGTTGTTGTGAAAGTAAAATGGAGAAGAGAGATGTGTATATCATATTGAGAGAAAAGAAGAGAAGAGCCCAGTTTGCTCTGAATCAGTGGTTCTCCAAACCATTCAAAAGGTAAGTACAGCCAGAAAGGAATGGGGCGTGGGCTTTCCACAAAGCGATGTGTGCCCAGCCCACCTGAAGAATGCAAACATTAATTCTGCTTGCTCTTCCTGCTCAAGTGTTTGCCTAAGATGAATTACCCTTAATTACATTGGGTCCCATGACCTTCCAGAAAAACAGCTCAAGAATTCCACACATACACACCCCTGCCCTTGTCTGGTATCATTGGGGGTTGGGGGTTGGCCAATTACGTATTTGTCTCCTGTGGTAAACTACTTTTGTAGTGTATCCTGTACCTGTCTGCATGGCATTAAGCTAAGTGATTAATCTTTTTTCAGAACCATAAGTGACCAGAAAGTTACTTCCAGTTACTCAGAATTGCTATTTGAGACCATTTTGAAGTGGGATAAGATGAAGAATTGCATCCTCTGAAGGACTGACTCTCCATTTTTGGCTGCTCAATACTTATTTGCTTGCTTGCTTGCTTGCTTGCTTGCTTGCTTGCTTGCTTGCTTGCTTCCTCATCAGGATTCCCAAAGCGATGTGCTTTCTTCAACAGCCCAGCTGCAACATTTTGGACCTGCTGGAGATTCTTTCCAAAGGCAGCCCCCATCCAAAGTGTTTTAACAGTAAAGCAAGCTGCAGAAATTAAATTTATTAGAAATTGCATTTAGTACCTTCCTATGCTTTGCTGGTATATTTTCAGCTATAGCCTGCTATTTAAGCCTTCTTGAAAACATGTCTTACTCGCCAGTTGTTAAGGTGCATATGTGTTTAGGAGAGATTTTGTCCACAAGGAATTGGTTAGAGAGCCCCTTTATAGTGTTTTAATGTAATAGCTTTACCTGGCAGTGATCACAACCTTTATTCATTTCTTCTCTGGCAACATTAGATCTACCTAGCAAGTAAAATCTCATTTCATAATGTGCACCAAATCAGAAAACCAGGGACACTTTTTTCCCCTTGCAGTTTGGCAGGGTAATACAGGATGTCTGTATACCCATTAACTACCTCGTAAATGATTAGAGTGCATTTCCTCTTGTTCTTATACAAAGAGATCTTAGTTCCTGCCCGGACCATGCCACAGATTTCCTGTCCGACTGCTAAGGATTCAGTCTATGGACTTTTTGTTTCCATTGAAACAGGGTTGGAGAACTAACACCAGGCAGCCGCACCCCTGAGGTCATTTGGTTCCTGGCTGAAGCATTGGGTGAGCTTTTCCATCTGGGACTTCCGCCGGAGCTTGGCTTTGTTCCTTCTTCCCCACTCCCAGAAGGAAGGGAGGGAGAAACAAAGAACTCTCAACCAATACTTTGCCAATCCTGTCTGGGGATAGCTGGCTTCATTTCCCCTTCTCAGTGCAGGGAAGAGGGAGGAGGAACCAACGGAGGAAGGGAATCCCTGCCATTTCTGCTTAGATAATGGAGGTGACAAAAGGTCAGGGTAGACCAGGAAATCGGTGGAGGAGGTGAGCTTGCTTTCAGATATGGGAACACAGGAAGCCACTTCACACTGAATCAGACCATTGCTTCATCTAACCCAGTAACGCCAGCTCTGACAATGCAACCCCAGCAGTGTTTTTTGCCTGAAGACAATGTGGAATCTTTAGTATTATTAATTTTGTGTAATAATGTTATGTGTGCAGTTGTGCAATTCTGCCTAATGTTATTGTTTTATTTTTGACTAGAACGCACTCACTTGTGTTTGTGTGTGCACGCGCATGCGTATGTGCATGCGTATGCCTAGCATGGGACACTGCTAGTATCTTTTGCACTATAGAAGACGTGTCATTTTCCATGTTAGATATGTCATGCACATTGTGGGACAGAGCAATTCAGTGTTCAGGGAGTGACAGTAGCTACAACAAGCTGTGTTTAAGAGTCAAGCACAGCACTGGAAACCGCCATACCACATGGAATTCATCTGGCCTTGCCTGATTTCAGAAGCTAAGCAGCGTTGGCCCAGTGAGTACTTCAAGGGGAGACTGCCCGGGATCTTGAGGTAGGGCTCGGAAAATATGTATTGCTTTATTTAGAATATTAACCTCCTGCCGTATACCATGAGGATTCAGGATGGGGTACAATAAGAACAAGATGCAAATTAAAGTAGATTAAAACAGTTTAAATTATTTTAAAATTTAAATGTAAATATGTAAGACAATTCAAACCATTTAAAACCATAAACATTTTTTTTAAATTCCACACCTTACTGAAGACCATTAAACCCCAAATGCTCTGGTGAACATACATGTATGAACATGGTGTCGAAGTGAAACAAATGTGGGCACCAATTGAGAATGCATATGACACTTGCTGCCATTTTCATTTCTGTCATTTTCAAGAATAGCCCCACATCAGGTGCACTAAAATAGTCAAAGGGGGAAGTTAGCAGTGCATAAAATACAGTTGGTGGAGGCAGGTTATCCCTGTCCAAGAATGGTGATAGTGATACTCACCTCAGGCATCCCAAGACACTGAGTTCAGCTGGGCATCCAGTATCAAAGATGTATCCAGGACCTTTCTCTTCAGGCAGGCTTTTCCTTAATGACTAGTGGTCTGAGAGGGGTTTTAAATGGACTGTTGTGCTCTGTTGTTTTAAATGTGTTTTAATACTGATTTTAGTTACCATTTTAATATAGTACTTGTTTAATTCTTTTTAAATATTTGTATACTTACTGTTTTAGTTTTTAAATGCTGTTTTAGTGATGTAAGCCGCCTTAGGTCCTTTTGGGGAGAAAGGCGGCACAGAAATATTTTACATAAATAAATAATACCAGGGGAGCAGACACCCCTCAAGAACAAGTTGCTTACTCAGCTCTTGGACTTGGGAACCACCAAACAAAACTGTCTATATCTTGCGGGAATTCAGTTTCCTTTTACTGATCCTCATCCAGCTAATTAGAGCATCCAGAAACAGTTGAGTATCTGTGCAGCCCCTGCTGATTCCTATGACAAGGAAGTGGAGTTGAGTTTAACCAGCAAACCAATGGCACCCAATTCCAAAACTCCTCATGGCTTCTCCTAGGGTTCCATTTTATCTCCCACATTCAAAATCTATTTGAAGCTAGTTCTTAAACAGCATGGGGATAGAATGGAGTTTTGTGTAACCCCACAACTTAATCATCATGGGGCTGATCAGTGGTCTCCCCAGGCCCTGGAACTGTTCCTGCAGATAGGAACAGAACTGCTGGAGCACTGTGCCTCCTATTCACATTGTGTGCAGCCAAGATGATATCAAAAGCCACCAAGAGGTCCAAGAAGATAAGCCAAAAGTCAAGCGTACATGAGGTAGAATGGACTGATTCAGGGATCTTGTCCACAACATCAGGCCACAGTGAATGAAAGTAATCCCTAGAAGCCTGACCAGATGGAGCACTGGTCCTCTCCTAAGAAAATGTGATATATGTGGTGGCAGGTTCTAAAAAATACAGGTAGTGCTCTCTTTGAAGTGCCTAGCAAATTTATCACAACAAATATTGGAGGACTCCACACCTGGCCTCTCTGAGCTGACAGCTTCTCTCTTCACCATACCAATTCTGTTGAGTAGCATATTAAAATGATATAGTATAAGCAAACATACCCAGTGTGGTGTAGCGAGTAGACTAATGACTAGGATTCAGGAGACCTGGGTTCAGTTCCCCAGCTCTGCCATGGAAACTCACTGGGTGGTGATGGTGGTGGAACTAGTAAGCTGTTCTTTAAATACCTCCCTCACTTGGAAACCCTATTAGGGTTGCTATAAGTTTTAACTTGATGGCACATAACATAGGCAAAACAAGTCCTTTTTAAAATGTCCTCACTACAACATAATAGGCCCAATGAAGACACTTCACTAGTTTTTAATCATACTCATTTTGTAACCTACATCATTTGGACTTTAGCTGCATTGCACCTTGTTCCTCCTTCTGCAGAAGTTGTGTGAATGCAAGAGAATTTCTGGCTTCACACTGCACTGGAGTGAAAGTAATGATAGCTTTTCTCTATTCTATAGAGAGACCAACACCTCAAATGAGTCACCATCCCTATCAACCAGAAAATCCCCCAGAGCATTCAGGAATCCTTTGGATTCCATAAGTCTCCCAAAGTGGACCATCATAATCAGTCTCCAACACCTTTGTTGCTGACAAACCAAACTTGACAAGGAAATGTTCTGGGATAGTGGAGTTATTAAGACGGTACTCCCACTCCCCAAACAAATCACTCTTCACCCACCCAGTGTCCAGAACCAGGTCCAGGATAAGATCTAGCACATGGATCTGGCCAGTGAAGTACTGAGACAGCTCCATGATTGCCATGGTAACTATGAAGTCCCAAGCAATTCCCATTGATAATTTTGGTGTGGAAGTTGAAATCCCTCTAGAACTATAGGGTTATCCAGTGCCACCTGTGAGACTATCTTGGGCAGCTGAGGCAGGGAGACTATTAAGGCAGTGAAGCACGCCAGCATCAAGACTGTTCTGTCCCTTTGACCCAACATAAGGCCTAAGCAAACCCGCATTTTGCAGGGCACAGGGACTATCTTGTAAGGGAGATCAAGTCCTTATGGATGAGGGCAAATCCTCCCTCTGGCCCTGCAGTCTAGGTTGATGCTGCACCAAGTATTCAGGTGCATGAAGGTGAGATAGGCCTAGCTTGCTCAGCTCATCCACTCAGTTCTCAGCTCAGGCCCTTTGTCCACAATCAAATAATGGATGGAGGTTGTTTTCTGAAAGTATTTTGCCTGAGAACTTGGCATTCAGAGTTGATAGTACTGAGTGAGACAAACTAGTAATCTGAGTCAGTGTAAGGTGGTTTCTTGTATCTCAATACGATTTTGATTTTGCATTTCTGCCCACTCCGGGACATATTGTTTCTTCTTCTAGGTGTTATACATACATACTACAACTGCCATCCTATTTTAGCTAACCCTCTGGAAAATTGATTACATTCATTAGAACTGCCACAAGAGGGCAGTGGGTCATATTACTCACTTATTGGCATGGTGTGCAAATATACCAGAGTCTGAGAAAAGTTACTTTTGGCGCTTCTGGGAGTTGTAGTGCAAAAAGTAACTTCCCCAACCTCTGCAGTACACTGAGATGTGCAAGTCACATAAACTTGCCTGTGGTAGTCAGGGGACTGAGTGGAAGGATGCACTGAAGTCATATCTATTTGTTTTAGAATAGTTGCAAACTAAAGCAGCACAGAAATGTCAGCCTCCGGTGTGACAATATAATATGTGTTGCAGCATTCATTAGCACATAATTAAGAAGGATTCATATGAGTTGGAATACAAACATGGTACACAGGGTGGATTTCCTCCCCATCCCTCCCCAAGCTAATTTGCATTTATATAAAACCACATCAGGAGGCTAGTGTGTTGTTTGTTTTCAGAAAAGGGTATATTTAATGTTTTGGGGAAAGAGCTTTGTGCCCCAAGGTCAGATGCTAATTATAAAGTGAGTAACACTTTGGGAATAATCTGTTTGGTTAAATTTGATTCTTTCTATGTTATTTGCTGCAGTGCCGCAGTTAACTTCTCTGGCGTTTTTCCACATTTCCTCAATGATTCAAAAATTTCAAATAGCAAAGATGTTATCCAGCCAGAACTGTGCAAGGCAATCTCAACATATTGTCTATGACAGCCCTGGTGGAGGTGTGTGGACCAAGAATGATTAAATTAATGAACAAAATAGACCAAGCTTAATGCCAGGAGATAGCATAATATGCTGTGTCACCTTGGTAGGTACCATTTGTTCCAATTCATTGAGAACTCTTGTGCCTTGGGGCTTCTGAGTATCTC
The DNA here is from genome assembly GCA_037013535.1 of Intellagama lesueurii. Classification (NCBI taxonomy): domain Eukaryota; kingdom Metazoa; phylum Chordata; class Lepidosauria; order Squamata; family Agamidae; genus Intellagama; species Intellagama lesueurii. Next base: position 187,683,826 of record JBAJHW010000003.1, on the reverse strand, counting down.
AAGATTCCAGCACAAATTACCCATGTATCCATCTTTGCTTTTTCAATCAACAATGTTTGTTTTTCAGCTTAAACTAGGGATGGGGGTGAACTTTCACTTCAGTTTGGTTTTAATAGGAATTTACCTGAATGCGCAGATTTCCTCATATCTGCAGAGGAGGGGAGGGGAATACATTGAATCTAAAAATGTAAATATGGGGGAGAAAAATAAAGGGACAGATTCGATTTACCAATCCCAGAGCTTTCAGGTCTAAATCCAATTTCAGCTGGAGTACATCTATTAAATCTATGGGATTTCCATTCAACCATTGATTCTGTGAGTGTACTCTGGTTAGGGCTAGCATTTGGGGTTGACATGTGAATCTCCATGTATTCAAACACAGTATCATTAGTTCGAAATCTGACTGCCACCTCTTTTTCTATACACATAGTAGGAGAGACACCGCGGTGCTCGTCTTGCAGAAAACAGCTTTGCCTATTGAATTTGGCTGATGCAAATGTGGAATGATTTCAGTTTGGTTTTGAAGCACATCCTGATCGGTGTATTAGCAGATACAAAAGGATGAATCACAATCAGAATTTTGAATATTCTGTCTGAAATTGTGCAAAACAAACTCATCCCTCGCTTACTACAGTATAGGTCCAATCTGGCCAAATATTGAACTTTTGGTTGGAAATGGCAACAAATGGGTGATACAAAAGACATTGTCTGCTTTGGCAAGAGCAAAATGTCACCCACTCATCTGATCTGCATTATTTGAGTGTAGTTTGAACAGCTGAAAAGCTGTTCTGAGAAGTCTCTTTTTTGGGGGGGAATGGCTTAACAGAGCAACATAACAATAGATCCATAACATTATTGATTTTAGTGTAAAAGTGATCATCATCATCTTAGAACTGCAGAACTGGAAGAGACCCTATGGATCACTGAGTCCCAGTTGAATACCCAGTATGGTGTAGTGGATAGAGTAACAGAACAGGAGTTGGACTCAAGGGACCAGGTTCTAAATCCCCCCCTCAGCTATGGATGCTCATGGGGAATGTGGGGGGAAGCACTGGTGAAACCACTCCTTAAATATCTCACTTACCCTCACTTACAGATCAGTTCTGACTTGATGGCATATAACAATAGCGACATACATGCTGTTATTTTGCATTTCTTTATTATATTCTCATCTTGACTCTTGGCTGGAGCATAATTGAACTGGAATTTAGAAGAAATGGAGGCAGAGATTCCCACCCCAGGGTGCTCACACTGCTTTCTGCACCCTAGAAGAAATGTGTCATTTCCTAAGTCAGGTCAGATGTATATCAGATCCATCTTAGAACACAGCCATTTAGTGAGCAATGAGCAACACTGTGCTTTAGGGTCAAGTCCAGCACTGGAGGCCACCAAGCCATTTAGAACACAGGTGACCTCTTCTAATTCCAGAAGCAAAGCAGGGCTGGGCCTGGTTAGTACTTGAATGGGGGGATTTCCAAGATGGACTAGAAAACAATTTTGCCTGAAATCAACAAAAGTCATTGTCTGTCAGAGCTGACAATATTGGGCAAACCTCTATTAGACTGCTGCAATAGTCTAGCTCAGGGCAAGGTGGTTTTCTATGTTCCTATGATATTACCTGTTCTTAGGTGCACTGAAGCATTGGCTGAAGCTGTTAAGTGCTCCACTCCCAATTCATTCTTCTAGTAAGGTGGGCCTATCTCTTTTCTTTTCTTTTCTTTCCTTTCCTTTTCAGGGAAAGAGTCATAAATCTAAATATATTCTCACCATGGAGGAAAGCTACATGCCTTATTTCCATTTTTATTTCAGTATGAAATAAAGTAAACTTGAAATAGACTTATTGGGTATCCACAAAATCATAAACAAAAGCAGGAGTAGCCACACTGGTACAAAACAAATTCCAAAATCCAAATTGAAGTGATACCTATGTTAACCTAAGGAAAAAAGCATATATATATATTTTTTTTATAAGTCTGCAGTCTTTAATAGGCTCGGCTCTGCTTTTGTTTGTGACTTTGTATACAGGGTACATAATTTAACTGTTTAGCAGTGGAATCTAAACTCTAGGTATTTATACCACTGGGGACTTGCCATTGTCAGGCAAAATAAGTGAAGCTGCCAATTTGGCTACATTTTAAAATGAACTCCAATACTGCAGCATGAAGACTTGCCGGTGGCTCTTCATTGGCCAACGAGCCTGTATGACCAGATAGGATGGATGCAGACTTATATTCATGGCGGAGACTTTTATTGTCCAGGATGGAGGACCAAAAACCTCTAACTTTTCAGCTCCCAATAAGCCTGTGCTCTAGCCCAGGTGAAATCTAACACCACCGTGCCACTTGATGAGACTTATTCCTTTGTCTCTATCACTCTCCATTACAACCTGAGACCACATACAGACAGTGAGGACTTATGAGTCCGCCTTTCCTCTAGACTGATCTTTGTTCACATCAAGTGGTGTTTCTGGAGTGGACAGATCAGCAGAAAGGGTACTGTTGTTACCAAGGGACTCCCAAATGTGTTCACAGTCCTCACATTCTTTGGAGAGGCTCCTTCCATGCGAGACGGTATTTGTGAAAGCTTGCACTCTTTTGTTGTGCCTTTTTGGCTGGCTAAATGCAGGTATAGCTGACTGGATAGCTCAGTGGTTTAAGTATCTGGCTGTGTAGCCAAAGGTTGGGAATTCAATTCCCCACTGTGCCTCCTGCAAGAAGAGCCAGCCTGTGTTGTCATGGGCAAGCTTGACAGTCCCAGGATGCCTCCATAAGGAAGGAATAGTAAACCACTTCTGTGTATTCCCTACCTAGAAAACCTTAAAAAGGGTTTGTCATAAGTCAGAATTGACAGCATGCAGTTATTATTAATGCAGGTATAACCTCAGTATGGGCTTCAGGTGGGATATATATCCATCAACATGACTATATAGCTGTTGTTATCTTTCCCCACAAATCTGTCCAATCCTCTTGTAGGGTCATCCAAGATTGACGCACAGCCATCAATAATTCTCGTGGTAATGAATTTCACAGTTTGACTATTGAGTTCACATATGGTTGCAGTTAACAGTTTGACATGGACCATTGTGCAGGCCACATGCAATAAAGAACCTATCTACCTGAAGTTATATGCATGTTAGTTTTATATGTATGGGTGCTTTCTGTTCAGCTGAAGAGCCCACATGATATTCCAGAGCATGTGTCCAAAGGAGTTTCATTTTTTTAGTAAGCAATATCACAAGACTAATTCTGAATGACTGATACAAAAGTATCAGAGAAATCAGCAGGATATGGCCAAGCATAAGCGGTGTCAGGATTGCATTCTAGAGAACACTCTAAAGGAGATCATTCTTCCCCCCCCCCCCGCTTGCAATGGAGTAATGCTGGTTACAGGCAACTGATATGCATTTCAGATAGTCCCATTGTGTCAATGAAACACCAGCTTGCCTGAATGCCAAATTAAAAACTCTGACATTTAACATGTCATGTCTGTATGACTGCAGCTACTTCATCACCCCACTGACATTAAAGAGCTGTGCATAAATAACACTGTTTGGCATCTTTCATTTACATTGTTGCACACTTGACTGGCACAATCTTTTATCAAAACCCAATTCAAAGTCTTGGGAGGGAAGACCTTGAAGAGATCATATCTCGTTCTTGGTTAAAAACTGTCTGTTACAAACACCAGTAGTTTTCATCCTGCCTATCCAGAAATTGGCACAGAGTGATGTGTTTTAACAGCACTGTGCCTGGGGAATATAAATAAATCATATTGTCTGTTAATGGGTTTCTCCCACACTGCCATGAAATATTACTGATGATACAGGATCTGCAGGCATCATATTATGGAATGACACGTGTGTCAAGAACATTGTGGATTTTATGTAATAAAATTCTATCAGAAGAATTTATACCAAAAGCAAACTTTTTCCAAAAGGGATTCTCTGCAAATTGGGGTTTGTCTCTTCTCCCAAGATCCAATGTGGTGTAGTGGATAGCTTATCAGAGGCCTGAGTTCAAATTCTAGGTTGTTCACAGAAACTCACTGGGGGACGATGATGGTAAACCACTCCTTGAGCATCTCATATACTTCACTGTAAGTCAGAAGTCACTTGACAGCACATAACAACATAACTCTCTCAATAGTAATCTAACATTTGATATTTATATGCAATACCTAATGATATTTAATTCTGACATATGGTATTTAGCTTTGATGATTGGCCATATTTGATAGTCATTGTGAATTAATATTTATTTTCGATAACATTGAAACAGCTATTATAGTTGAAATCCCAAACCATCGAGTATTTGACTGCATTTGATGACTGACAAGATAGTTATTATTTATTATAAAGTAATATTCAATTGGTGGCATGCAATGTTATTTAATATTTGACAATATGTGCTAAGCCAAATGGAGTGGGTGTTGGATATTTGACAGTATTTTACAGTTGCCAATTACTTTATGAAATTGTAGGTTTCACAGCTGCCAAATCAAAACAATCAAGAGATGGCGACACATGAAAGTACTCAGCATTAAAAAAAATCATTTTGAATGAAATTTCCAGTTACAAAATCTGAGATTAGCAAATGTCACACACCGGACACAGTCATAGAGGAAAGACTTGAAAGTACATAACACCTATTAGGCAGATCACTGCAAGGCAACTGTGTGAAGCGATAGATTGCCTCTCCTGGCCTGTCGCCCATGTCAGGCACCTGAGCAGGCATCAAGTTCTGGGCTTTTGGTTTATGTTTCTTAGGAGACGAACATTACTTGCTATACTGTTGCAGTGTTTGGAACTGCTGGTACAATTCTCTTTTTGCTACACAGTAGAAGTAAAGAGATCCAAAGAAGAGAGTAGCTACAAGTTCCCCAGAGTTCATCCTGTTCTCATTAACTGGCACTTAAAGTCTCAATAACTCGCTCTAAGACATTTGTAGGAGAAATATGTTTCTTTATTTACAGTTGCTTGAAATTACAGACTTGTGTACACTGTTGTTTTTTTTTACTGCATACATACTAAGAAACAACTGAACATATCAGCAGCAACGAACAGCTGCCACCAAATGACAAAAAAAAGAGGGAAAGAACACTCGGCAGAGAGCCAAGTCTCTCTTTGAATTTCAGCAGCGGGAAGGAATGATTGGTTAGTGCTGGATAGACAGACAGTCACTCCCGCCCAGAAAAGTCCCACTCAAACTACAGACAGCATACAAGATTGTAAATGAAACTCCAGCATATACAAAGATGAGTGAGATCATGGCTATATGAGTTGAACTGGGCCAAACAAGGCAGAGAAATAATGTAGAATCATAGAATTGTCGTGGGGTTGGAAGGGACCTTGGAGGTCTTCTAGTCCAACTCCCTGCCCAAGGCAGGAGACCTCATACCATCCCGGACAGATGGCTGTCCAATCTTTTCTTGAAAGCCTCCAGCGATGGGGCACCCACAACATCGGGAGGCAAGCTGTTCCACTGCTTAATGGTTCTCACCATTGGGAAATTCCTCCTTATTTCCAGCTTGGATCTCCCTCTGACGAGTTTCTACCCATTGGTTCTTGTCCTACCCTCAGACGCAATGGAGAATAAATCAATGCCCTCTTCCCTGTGGCAACCCTTCAGATATTGGAAGACTGCTATCATGTCTCCCCTCAGTCTTCTCTTCGTTAAGCTAAACATACCTAGTTCTTTTAGTCATTGCACCTCACTAGGTAGCTACCGCCCGCCTTAAGCTGGGCAGTCCCCAGCCAGTAAGGTGCTACCTCGCCACGGTCTGTTAACCTTACAGGGTGCGTGGGGTTTAGGGTGAAAGCCGACAAGCAGATCGATAACCCTGCACCATGCAACAATCATAAGAAAACTTCTGCCCTAAAGTTGGGCACCTGGAATGTTCGGACAATGACCCCTGGCTTTTCTGACGACCTGCAGGAAATAGACGACGTGCACAAGACAGCTGTCATCGACATGGAACTGAGTAGACTGCAGATGGACATTGTTGCCCTGCAAGAGACGAGATTGCCAGACTCGGGATCTGCCAAAGAAAAAAACTTCTCATTCTTCTGGCAGGGAAAACCACTGAATGAGACCAGGGAACATGGTGTTGGCTTTGCGGTCAGAAATACTCTGCTGAGATCCATTGTTCCACCTACTGTGGGGAGTGAAAGAATCCTGTCTCTGCAGCTCCACTCTGCAGCTCCACTCATCACCCCCATTAGTGCATATGCACCAACACTGTCATCCACAACAGAAGCAAATTCTATGATGATCTGGCAGCTACTATCAAAAAAGTCCCTGAAAGAGAGGCACTGTTCATTCTCGGAGACTTTAACGCTAGAGTTGGTGCTGATCACAATTCCTGGCCCACTTGTCTAGGCCGTTTTGGCATTGGGAAGATGAACAAAAATGGCCAACGCTTGCTGGAGTTTTGCTGTTATTATGGTCTTTGTGTCACCAATACATTCTTTAATATGAAGCTTCAACACAGAGTTTCCTGGAGACATCCAAGATCGAAGCATTGGCATCAGCTCGATTTGATCCTCACTAGACGTTCTAGCCTTCCTAGTATTACGATCACACACAGTTACCAGAGTGCTGATTGTGATACTGATCACTCCCTGGTGTGTAGTAGAGTAAAACTGCGAGCAAAGAGATTGTATCACATGAAAAAGGAAGGAAGACCACGTATTGACATCAGCAAGACTCGCGATCAAAGAAAAGTGGAGGAATTTGCCCAAGTGCTTGAGGAAACCCTTCCAGGCCCGGCTGAAGCAAATGCACCTGAACGATGGGAACATTTCAAGAACGCTGTTTATAACACCGCCTTGTCCACATTTGGCAAGAAGACCAAAAAGACGGCAGACTGGTTCGAAGCCCATTCGGAGGAGTTGATGCCAGCCATCGAGGATAAGAGGAGAGCTCTAGCAGCATACAAAGCCTGTCCTAGTGAGTACAACTTGCAGGCTCTTCGAGCTGCTCGTAGCAAAGTCCAACAGGCTGCCAGGAGATGTTCCAACAATTATTGGCTTCAGCTCTGCTCTCAGATACAGATAGCAGCGGACACAGGTAACATCAAGGGAATGTATGATGGTATCAAGCAGGCTTTAGGTCTGATACAGAAAAAAATCTGCTGCCTTGAAGTTTGCTACAGGTGTGATCATCGAGGACCGAGCACAGCAGATGGAATGCTGGGTGCAGCACTACTCTGAGCTATATTCCAGAGAGAATGTAGTAACTGAAGAGGCTCTAAATAACATCGAGTGCCTGCCTATCTTGGAAGAGTTGGACAGGGAACCAACTTTAGCAGAAATAAAAGTGGCCTTGGATTCCCTTGCCTCCAGCAAGGCACCTGGAAAGCATAATGTCCTTGCTGAAGTGCTGTAAAGAGATCATCACCACCGAGCTGTATGAAATCTTTTGTCTTTGCTGGAGGGAAGGTGGAGTACCACAGGACATGAAGGATGCAAACATCGTCACATTGTATAAGAACAAAGGAGACAGGGGCGACTGCAATAACTACCGTGGCATCTCTCTTCTCAGCGTTGTAGGGAAGCTGCTTGCCCGTGTTGTGCTGAAGAGACTCCAGGTGCTTGCAGACAGAGTCTAGCCAGAATCACAGTGTGGATTTCAAGCTAATAGATCCACCACTGACATGGTATTCTCCCTCAGACAGTTGCAGGAGAAATGCAGGGAACAACAACAGCCACTCTTTGTGGCCTTCATAGATCTCACAAAGGCCTTTGATTTGGTTAGCAGGGACGGCCTTTTTAAAATCCTTCCCAAGATTGGATGTCCACCTCGACTCCTTAACATCATCAGGTCCTTTCATGAGGAAATGAAGGGCACTGTAGTTTTTGATGGCTCAACATCAGATCCCTTTGACATCCGAGGCGGAGTGAAACAGGGCTGTGTCCTCGCGCCAACCCTGTTTGGGATCTTTTTTTGCTGTCATGCTGAAGCATGCCTTTGGAACTGCAACAGAAGGTGTCTATCTCCGGACTAGATCAGATGGAAAGCTCTTTAATCTCTCTAGATTGAGAGCGAAGACCAAAGTCCAACTGAAATGCATGCGGGACTTCCTCTTCGCCGATGTTGCAGCTGTTGTTGCCCACTCTGCTGAAGACCTCCAACAACTCATGAATCGCTTTAGCAGGGCCTGCCAAGACTTTGGATTAACAATCAGCCTGAAGAAAACACAAGTCATGGGCCAGGGTGTGGACTCACCTCCCTCTATTCGGTCTAGATGGGCAGGGTATAAATTTAATAAATAAATAAATATTACCATCTCCACACAAGAATTGGAGGTTGTTCATGACTTTGTGTACCTTGGCTCAACGATCTCTGACACTCTCTCCCTAGATGTCGAGCTAGATAAACGCATTGGCTAAGCAGCTACCATGTTCTCTAGACTCACAAAGAGAGTATGGCTTAATAAGAAGCTGACGGCATATACCAAGATCCAGGTCTATAGAGCCTGTGTCCTGAGCACACTCCTGTACTGCAGTGAGTCCTGGACCCTTTGTGCACGGCAGGAGAGGAAGCTGAACACGTTCCATATGCGTTGTCTCTGACGCATTTTTGGTATCACCTGGCAGGATAAAGTTCCAAATAGAGTAGTCCTAGAACGAGCTGGAATTTTTAGCATGTATACATTACTAAAACAGCGATGTCTACGTTGGCTTGGGCATGTCGTGAGAATGGCTGATGGTCAGATTCCAAAAGATCTCCCGTATGGAGAATTAGTGCAGGGAAATTGCCCCAGAGGGAGACCACAGCTGCGATACAAGGATATCTGCAAGCAGGATCTGAAGGCCTTAGGAATGGACCTCAACAGATGGGAAACCTTGACATCTGAGCGTTCAGCCTGGAGGCAGGCGGTGCATCATGGCCTCTCCCATTTTGAAGAGACACTTGTCCAGCAGGCCGAGGCAAAGAGGCAGTCCCGAAACCAGCAAAATCAAGGAGCTGGACAGGGGACAGATTGTATTTGTCTTCAGTGTGGAAGGGATTGTCACTCTCGAATTGGCCTTCTCAGCCACACTAGATGCTGTTCCAAGTCCTCCATACAGAGCACATTACCATAGTCTCTCGAGACTGAAGGATGTCTAATAAAAATCTTCATAGGATTTAGACTCCAGTCCCCTAATCATCTTTGTTGCTCTTCTCTGCACCCCTTCCAGGGCCTCAGTGTCTTTTTTGTATTGTAGTGACCAGAACTGGACACATCACTCCATGTGTGGCCTCACCAGCGCAGTATAGAGTGATACTATCATTTCCTGTGATCTTGATGCTATCCTCCTGTTGATGCAGCCTAGGATTGTGTTGGCTTTCTTGGCAGCTGCAGCACACTGCTGACTCATCCTTAGGCTGTGGTCCACCAGAACACTTAAATCCCTCTCACAGGTACTACTAAAGGAAAACAGGGTAGAAAGACTCCTACAGTTTGCCACCACTGGAAAAAAAAGTGGATCAGGCCGAGAGAAAATGACTGACCCAAAGTAGCTTGTGAGCTTTATGGCTGAGTGTTGACTTGAACTTAGATATTCCAAACTGCAATCCAACACTCTGTCCTCTCAGAGGACAGTTTTAGTTTGCTGCTGGAACAGGATTAGTGCTACAGACACCAGCAATATAAAGCTATGAATAAAATCCATTTTTTGTGTCATCAAGGAAAGCCTACAGAGAATTTCTTGGAGCAAATCCCAATTATTTCTTTTCTGCCAGACAAGTTATGCCAAGCAAATTTATAACCTCCCAATGGAACAGATGGACACCGAAGACCCTCCCACCTTCTGCCTCCCAATAGATCATGACCACTGCTGTACGAAATTAAGACATTTTTCAGCATCCCCTGACATGCACTTTCACTCAGCTTCAGATTTAATCATATACTGAATGCACGGCCTAGTGTTTGGTTTTAAAAATTAAGTGATGTGCTGCTAGAAGGGCTGCTGAAGCCACATGCTCTGAGAAGCTGCTCCAGATATTACCTTTGTCGAAATACATATGGATCACTGCCAGTGTCATTTGAGGATCTGTAAATTTCATCTTACTCCTAACCCTTACAACATACAAAGAGCCCAGACAAAGCAGAGGTATTTATTCACTTCCTGCACTTGAGTCCCTCAACTGGTTCCTTGAACCACTTCCGAAAAGCCCTGAAAGGCTAGGTATAATTTGCAACCAGAATCCACTAGGATCATCCCAAAGAAAGCTTACCATTTTTTTTCACACTACAGCTCCCAGAATCCCCCAGCCAGCATCTTTACAGGATAGATTGGCTAGGGGATTCTGGGAATTGTAGTCCAAAAGAATAACTTTTCAAAATTCTGATCATGGACAGCCCAAAACAGTGAGGCTGGGGATGACGTGCTTCCCCCAATCAGCCTGGACAGAAAGAGATTTCATTTATTAAAAAGAACAGGAGGCGGAAATTAGGAAATTAAATTGTGGCAGATTATAATTGCACAACATGGGTACAACTCTTTAGGCCTGAAGACAATTTTTACTTGAATAAAAGTGGTCCACTGTAGAATAAAAGCAGCCAAAAATAGCAAATGGCAAGATTACTTAGTCAATTTTATCTTCTGCACAGCTTGGTTAAGATATCACACCATCAGGTGCCTATAACATTATATAAACACCTAAAGTCCTTTATTTTGGGCCATATTCAAAGAGCACCTTGGGGATGCATTCCAAAGACATGTGCTCAAGAAGGCACATCAGGAAGGGGGCGGGGGGAGAATTTCCCCAGAACTTGAAAGCCTGGCCTCACCCAAGAAAAAACTGCACAAGATCAGGCAGGCAGGAGATACCTGCTCTACTGCTGAAGTGGGTCAAATCAAAGTACTTTGAAATAGGCATATTGTAGGAGAGACCTCTTCTGCCAAATAACAGAGAGGCAGCATTTCAAATGGGAAGTTCCGTAAGAACAACACAGATGGAATCCACCGAAGGTCTTCCTAGTGTGAGTCAGGCAAGGGTCTCCTATAGATCAGTGGTCCCCAACCTTGGGCCTCCAGATGTTCTTGGACTTCAACTCCCAGAAATCCTGGCCAGCAGAGGTGGCGGCGAAGGCTTCTGGGAGTTGTAGTCCAAGAACATCTGGAGGCCCAAGGTTGGGGACCACTGCTATAGATGTCCGGCAGCATTCCAACAATGCTAGGGGCTTTCAGATTCATCAGTCTTCTTGGGTTGAACATTTAGCACTTCTCTGCAGACTCAGAACTATGGGAACTTGTATCCAGGAAAAGGAACATATTTCATTGGGTTATGTTCACTTTCCCCCATGGACTATGCTACACACCACTCCTCCTTTATTTGTCAACAGACTATTTGTGTCCATTCTCATGTAGCCTGAAAATATCAACTACACTGGATTATCATATCTAGTGTACTGATTTGTCCTTTACCACTGTTAAGCTTCTTGCCCTTAGGAAATTCCACATTGACCTTTGTATTAAATATTTGCATCTCGCCATCTTCCCATGTAAACAATAATATAGTCTAGAACACACCGTGTTCTCTCCTGCACCTGTGCAAAGAAGAGGTTCTTCAGTGGACACACTTCCGCCCTTTCCAGCTGCTTCCTTTGCTATTGCCTGTCAGAAGTTCTTCTGGTGAATTTACAAGGAACTCCAAGTTTCCATAGAATACAATATGAAAATCACTGCTTTGGCTGGCTAATATCCTGCTATCTAAATATGGAGCAGAAGGAAACTGTGTAAGTCCCACCCCCACCCCATCTTGCAACCACTGTGAGACTAGACATTGGACAGAGAGCCTGCCAGAGTGTGGGGGATGCTTACATGATTTCCCTTCTGCTCCACATTTAATAATAATAATAATCATGTACCATCAATTCAATATTGACTCATGGTGGCCCTGTGCAGGAGCCACAGTGGACAATAGGAATCCCAACATCTGGCTCCACAGAGCAAGCTACCTAAACCACCGAGCTATCCAGCCAGTTCTGAAAATCATGTGCCATCAAGTAAATTCTGACATGGTGATCCCTTTTTCAGGGTTTTCCAGGTAGAAAATACAAAGAAGTGGTTTACCATTCCAACCTTCTGGGGTGCCCTGGGACTGTGCAGCTTGCCCAAAGTCACATAGGCTAGCTTTATTTGCAGGAGGCACAGTGCAGAATTGCACTCCCAACCTCTGGCTCCACAGCCAGCTGTCTAACTCACTGAGCTATCCAGCCAGCTTAGGCATTCATATCTTCCAAGAAGTCTGTTCTCCAGTTTCCTCTTTCCATTCAAATGACTGCGCTAGAGGATTATGAAAGGGATCTGACAGTGAGATGTGTCTGAGTTCCAAGTAGATGTTCCCCTAACTGCCTGTCTGCCTATCATCTGTCCATGAGCCAACCAGCCAGCCAGTTTTTCTATCTGTCTGTCTAATAACTGAGACTACATTGGGTAGGTTTCCACAATTAAAACTGGTCATAACACACTATGCAATTACGTACAATCTAACATGATTACAGAGCCTCAGTGTGATAAAAAATCAAATCAAATCACAGAGTGAGCACAATAAGCATAATCAGATAGACACAGCAAATACCTGCTTGAACCAGAAAACCTTTGCCAAGCAGAGGAATGCTGTTAATCCTGCCCGCTGAGGCAAGGAATTCTAAAACATCAGTAGTGCGGCCACTACGTCTGCCTTGTTAGGGAGAGTGAGGTTGTCACAACAGGCAGCAGATGCTGGGTGGGATGGAAGGACAGCCATCAGAGCCCCAGCCATTGCTGTGTGTAGGAAGCCAAAGCTCTGTGTGCTGCATGTAGCCGTGTAGCTCCTAAGCTACCTTACTGCTCGCTCATGTACTGAAGGATGCTGTCCACCAGCTGGCTCCTATTGGTGGAATGATGATGGTGTGTGTGTGTGTGTGTGTAGCATTATGTTTTTTGCCTTGAGTGTCTTGAGCTGGCCCTGAATTAGAAACAAGACATGATCCTACACACTGGGTGAGCTTTGAGTTCTGTTGTCCTGGTGCAGACAAGAGCCAACTTTACCAACGGAGTAGAATGGATGCCTTTCCAATATCTTTAAAAGCTTTGACAATCCTTGGGAGAATCCATTATAGCTCTGTACTCAGTGAAAGAAGATACGAATCAGCATTATGCATATTCCTAGGTCATGCGTCATGCTGAGATGCACCAATTATGCATCAGCGTGGTCAAAGGCTTGAATGCATAAAAGTGAATTACTTAGAGGTGTGCCAGGTAGTTTCAAAGCTCCTGACTAGTAGAAAATGCATTAAAGGCTCAAATATGTATTAGTGTCTTTTTCCATGTGTAGAAATAGATTTTTTACTGTGGGAAACTAAACATCCAATACAGCAAACATTGGAAGAGGAATGTCTTTATTATTAGAAAATTTGAGTGACAATGTGGAGAAGAATGCTTATAATCTGGTTTCCAGGAACTCTGTGTTATCCATGCATCTATTCTGTTTTTAAATTAAGCAATGATGAGAACCTTTTCTCTCCTCCGTCATACTATTAAGGCTGGAAAGTGGTACAAGCTATGGCTGACTGTTCAGTTAAGTATAGTGAAGCGGATACAGTGTTGGCCATTGTTTAATTATTCAAGTGGGCAGAAGAGTGGTGTATGCTCAGTTCATTTTGTAAACGTCTCTCAATAATAGCTTCAATCTTAAACACACTTAGTAGGGACCACGGCCCATTGAGCACAAAGGAACAAATTTGCATAGGATGGGGCTGTATGTGTGTTGAGTGGTGCTTCAGCAACCTTTTCTACTTATTTCTAAAACTTTTTTTAAAAAATTCTATTTATTTTGCCACCTTTTTAAACAAATGCCAAATGTTTTTTTTAATTGACTGATCAGTATAGGAATACATAAACAAACTAGATTTATGTTTAAAATAATTGATCTTCTTTTAATTTATGCTAATTTTTGAACTTCAGTTCCCAGTGTACTCCAGTGTCATCTTCTGTATTATGGCATCTTCAGAATTTAGCAGTAAATGGCTATTTATATTACATTGTGGTTTTAATTTAAGGATTCCTAATGATGGTGGAGAAAAATTGCATGGTTCAGGTGCTGGCTTGTGCTGTGCCTTTTGCTCTGGCCATGAGTGCAGAGATAAAAATGAGGTGGTTGCTGCTGTTGTTGTCATGTGCCTTCAAGTCACCTCCCTAGGTGACCCCATGAATGAATCTCCAAAAGGTCCTGTCCTCAACATCCCTGTTCCGCTGTGGTAAATTCAAATGTGTGGGTTCCTTTAGGGAGCCAATCCATCTCATATTTGGTCTTCCTCTTTTCCTGCTGCTTTCTACCATTCCCAGCATTATTGTCTTTTCCAGAGAATCCTGCCTTCTCATGATGTGCCCAAAGTGTGACAGCCTTAACTTCATCATTTTTACCTCCAGAGATAGTTCAGGCTTGATTTCATCTAGGATCCACTTGTTCATCTTTCTGTCAGTCCAGGGTATCTGCAAAGTTCTCCTTCAGCACCACATGTCAAACAAATCATTGTTTCCCCTGTCAGCTTTCTTTAGCGTCCAGCTTTAGTTCACACCCATACATGGTGATTGGAAATACTAGAGTATGGATGATCTTGGTCTTGTTCTCCAGCGACCCATCCTTACACTTAATTATCTTTTCTAATTCCTTCATTGCTGCTTTTCCTAGTCTCGGTCTTCTTCTCCTTTCTTGGCTGCAGTCTCCATTTGGATTCATGATTGAACCACGGTGTATAAAATCTCTATTTCAGGTTCTTCACTGTCAGTGCTAAAGCTGTGTAGTTTTTCTGTAGCCATAATTTTTGTCTTCTTAACATTCAGCTGCAGTCTTGCTTTGGCACTTTCTTCTTTCACTTTCCCTAACATTTGTTTCAAGTCATTACTGCTTTCTGTCAGTAAGATGGTGTCATCTACGTATCTTAAATTAGTGATGTTTCTTTCACCAATTCACTCCTCCTTCATCTGAATCTAGTCTGGCATTCTGTATGATATATTCTGTAGATGACAGAAAAATGTGTAACACAGCCTTGTGTCTTGTAGCGTAGATATATTTTCTTCAAAGCACCCCAAAATAACTTTTTCAATGACTTCTCAGAAATGGGAGAGTAAGCAGATTTTAAAAAATGTAAGTGTGATGGTCACTAACTTTTTTTACTTTGTTGTATCTGAGAGCCAGAGTAGTGTAGTGCAAAGCAGTTTAGACTAGGATTCTGGAGGTCTGGGTTCCAATCCCTGGTAGACCATGGAAGCTTACTGGGAGACAGCAAAGCTAAACCACTCATTGAACATCTCATCTCCAAAATTCTATTAAGGTCCCTAGAAATAAAGAAACACCTTGCTGGTCATGGAGGATGCATGCATGTGTAACCTGATCTACACTTGTCTCTAGTGATTTAGTGATGTCGCTTGTTGACTGAGCAAAATTTTGAAATGTGGGGATACTCCAGTACTGAACCTTCTGAGGGTACCTTCTTCATGAACCTCTGCTTAGCCACGGTTGGAAACAAAACAGAGATTCAGAAGTGGCAGTGTAGCTGAGCTTATTGGTAATGCACTACAATTCTCACTATTTCATTTCTACCTTTATATGCTGCTTTCCCTCCAATTTGCCCTAAGGGGTGCTGTATACATAGCATACCACTCTTCCCCATGTTATCTTCATAACAACCATGTGAGGCAGGCCAGCCTGAGAGTGTGACTGCCCCCACCCCCGTTGCATTTCATGACTAAGCAGGAATTTGAATCTGCACTTGAACCAACACTTGAACTGCTGCCTAACTGGCTCGCCTGGTGTAGTGCTCTCCTAGTGCTCTCTTTCCCTCAATAGTGTGATAGCCATGATAGATACAGCATCATGGAGCTTGCTGCTTCTCTTAGTGCTACAATTCCAAGGATGCTCCATTTCTCTCCATCTGGTGCTTCTTCTGGCCTGTTTTTCTGCTCCAAGCCCTGGAGTGTCCCCACAATTCAGTACCTCAGGTTATGTGAGTATCAGCTCTATTTAAGTTTGTGCAAAGGTATTTTGGTCCACTCCCTTTCTGGGCTTTTGAGTGTGTAATCAAGTGATAAGTTCACACATTGGGCTGTGACTCTCTGCCTGTTGAGTAATCCAGTAATGAGGCATCGTGCGATGAACATACAAGCATGAATCACCAGAAAGTCATTTTAATGAAGGCTTCATAACTTAATGGCTTGTTGCAGCATTACAACTGCAGCAGCCACTGCTATGCCTTTACCAGCCACACCTTCTTGTCATTGTTTTGCCAGGATGAGATACCAAACTCTAACCTTCCACGTCAGTGCAATCTTTCTGTTGAATGAGGTTTGTCAGCTTTATTAATATGACATGCTGTTTAGTTTGCTTTTTTGATTAGCACTCTTGCTATGATCTCAGTTTTCTTCCTTATTCCTCCCTCACTCCCTCACTCCCTTCATTCCTTCCTTCTCTCTCTCTCTCTCTCTCTTTCTTGGATCATTCACAAAAAACTAAATTAGAATTCTCTTCCTTCCCCTCCCAAGATTTAATAACAATCACGCCATAAACAGAAAAGGGAGATGTGACAAGCTTGATGGCAAGCTTAGGGAGATGTGTTTTTGACCATGTTGAGAAATGACAGCAGTGGTTGGGAATGTAAATAAATAAATAAATAAAAGGAGTCCTGGGGCTTTGATTTAAATTGCCAAGGTGGGGGAAATGAAGCTTTGCCAAATGAGACGTTTCACCACCACAATATTTTCAGGGATGTGAACAGACCTGGAAAACAAAACAAAACAAATAAGCCAACAACAACAAAAAGAACAGAGGACTGGATTCTCACCCTCCAGGAACCGATCATGAACATTTCTCAGTGAGGGAGATAAAATTGGTAGTAAAGCATGGGTAAGGAGGAGTCACATGATTCCTGTTTCTTTTTATGGCAAGAGCCTACGCTTGAAAGAAGTAGGAGGATTTTTGGCCACCAAATCCCAGAAACCCTGAATACAAATACCCCTGCACAGGTGGACATAACAAGGGTCCAGCCCACTGGGGCCGGACTCTCCGCTCAGCTTTCCACTGCTGCCACAGGCTCTGCACTCCCTTCCTATTGCTCTGGAGCTTGCAGTTGACTAGCCACTCTTGGCAGGAGGCGGGACGACGAGCCTCACTGCCAGGTCAAAGAGCGGCTAGTCAACTGCGAGCTCCAGAGCGATAGGAAGGGAGCGTGCAGCCCACGGCAGCGGCGGGTGAGTGGATAGTCCGGCCCCAGGGGGCCAGACCCTCGTTATGTCCACCTGTGTGGGGTATTTGTATGCCCCCATCTCTAATTTTAACTCATGTCGTACCTGAGATGCAGAGAAGCTTGTTTGCAGAAGGTATGGGACTGACTCTGAAGATTGTTGAACAACAACAAAGCAAGCCCACTTGGACAGGGGGAGTAATTGAAAACAATAAGATACTTCTCCCCACACTAAAGTAGGGTGCTCAATTGCAGGAAAAATGAAGAACAGACTTTTGTGCAAGAGAATTCTGTTCTGGTTCTGAAAAAGACATTTGAAAGGCAGGCTGTTTCTCAATTTTCTGAGTGAATGATCTCCCCTCTACTTATTTTGCTCCTGACTTTGTTGACCTTGAGAGTCAAAGAGCAAACATGTAAATCCTGAAACCTTCAAGCCAGCACACCTCCATCTCTGGTACAACATGAGTTAGAGTACCTTGTCATTAACTTTGTGTGAAGATAATCTTTTCTGGGAAATATGAAAATGGCAGATAGTATCGTTTCAGGCAACTCTTTGTGAGCTGGTCCTCTGGCAGAATCACAGAATTTTGTGTGTGCTTCTTTTGTTTTTTTTTTTTTTGGGGGGGGGGGGGTTGCCTCTTTCATTTGCTTTCATTTTTGTTTTTCCATATACTACTCCTTTTGTTTTATATGAAAGGCAAATGCTTATTTTGGATCACTCTTTTCATGTTTCTCCGTTTGTGTTTTCTGGCACTCCAAAAGCCCCAAAGAACCCTTTAAACCTATTCCAAAAAAGCAAGGCAAGGTAACAGAGAATCAATCAACATCAACAGTATATGGGAAAGAAATAACATCCTGTGCAGGCACTAGTTGTCACATACAAAACAACAGTATGAGCTCCACCTACCCAGCCCAACAGATCCAGCAAAGAAACAGCCAGCCAGGTGCAAGAAGACACCCAGTCACCAAAGCAATCAGCAACAACACAACACCAAGAAGAACAAGAGGGAAATGCCCCAATCTGCGCCCAACTGGCAACAACCCAGTGGCATAATATTATAGTCACACAGTCCACTATCAGGCACACATGTCCAACCCCCACAGATGCAAACAAAACAGTCCCAAAAACCCATACTGGAACATACACAATAAATTAGCTAAATAAATGTTTTTTAAAAAATCAGTCAAACAATGAAAGCACACTCTCTCACACACGGGGGGGGGGGGGGGGAGAAGCAAAATAAAAAAATACATATACAGTCCTTCTACCAAAAAATCAAATAAAGCAAGCAAGAAGCCGATAAAGGCGAACAATACAATCAAAGCCCCTCCACATATCGAAACTACTAGAATATTGGTAATATTATAACAATTTTGTGCTGTCAAGTTAGTTCTGAGTTATGGTGACCCTTTTCAGGATTCTTTAGATAGAGAGTACTTAAAAGTGGTTCACCATTCCCTTCAGAACCAGAAATGTGACTCATCTGAGAAAAAGGACTCTACTAGAAGGCTTTGAGGCTAACCTAGGCCTAGCTCCATCCAACCTTCCTGTTCCTGCTATCTGGTGGCTTTCTTTCTGAGCAGGAAGAGCTAAGGCTACCTCAGCCTCAAAGACTTCCAGTCTAGGCCTTTCTCTCAGGTGAGCCACATTTGCGTTCCTGTAAGGTATCTGTCAGGTAAAACAGAATGGAGAATTGTGGGATTCAAAGTCCCCATCCTTATCAATCAATCAATCAATCAATCAATCAATCAATCACTTTGTTTGGCACTGAGCAATAAGAACTAAGAACTATGTTGAAAAAGTAAGCTTTCCCTTTTTTCTAGACTGCCACTTATTTCATATTCTTTCTATCCATAATTAATATTGAAACCAAATAAGGATGCAGCAGACCCAGGTTCCTATAGACACATATCATTAATAAAAGAGGATGCAAAGATATTTACAGCAATCTTGTCAAGAAAAATGAATACATTTATAGCTAAATATGTGAAAAATGATTAGTGTGGCTTAATAGGTGGTCGACAAATGTCAGATCTGGTTAGGAGAGCTATGAATATAAATTATTATATGGTGGGGTTTGGAGTCAATTGAGCTAGATCTAAATTTTGAGAATATTATTTTTAAACCATATAATAAAAATAGAGGTAAAATAATTAGTAATCCTTTCCTGAAAAATATGTTATTAATTTGGAATAAGTACAAGAATATGCTCAGTCCACTAATATCACCATTATGTCCAGTGACTGAACTGGAAATCTTTCCTAGGAATCTGAAAAATCTGGAGAGTGTGTTAAGAAGACAGCAGGTAATTAGATTAAAGGATTGGGTAGAAAGGATGGGGAGTAAAGAGCAAATAAAAAACATATTAGGACGGGAGAAATTGTTGTGGTTCAGTGTGTTGCAATTAGAGAGTTGGACAAAAGATTGGTTGAGGAAAAATGCTAAATATAGGGAAGTTACAAAATTTGAGGAAATGTTATTACAAAAGAAAATCTAGCAGAAAATAAAGCATTGAAAGGTATAGTAAGTAAAATTTACAAAATCTTTATTGAAGCAGAGGATCAACAGGATCCTCTGGGAGTTTTATGGGAACATGATATGAGGGAAGTGATAAACACTGAGAGATGGAAGAAAATATGGGATGTAAGAACAGTGAAATCCATGTCTATAAGAATTAAAGAGAATTTTTATAAGATTGTACCAGAATGTACAATGATATCTCCAATATGTCTTAACTAATTGGCTACATAATAATTCTTTAAATTAGGAAGTATCATCCCTCCTATCTTCTGAGCCTTATACCATCTCTTCTTGTTAATTCTTGCCTTTTTATCTCCATTACAGAACTTATTAAACATAAATTGCAAATCTTTTATCTCTTCTTCAGGTAATTCTATTGGTAGCATCCTAAATAAAAAATTAATCTAATGGTACCTAACTCCAGTGAAACTAAACTAAAATTACTCTATGTTGTGCTGGAGGGGATGCCAGAAAACCGGCACATATTTTCATATGTGGTGGGAATGCGACAGTGTGATGAAATTTTGGCAAATGGTATTTGGAGAAATAACCAAACAAAATGTAGAGGTATGTCCTAAAATAGCATTTCTATCAATATTTGATAAAATGGAATATAATTGGGCAACTATAGAATTAATTTCTAATTTAGTCACAGCTGCTAGATTAACTATAGCCAAGTATTGGAAAATAAAACATAATTATCAATTAAGTGAATGGTATACAGAGGTATGGAATATAGCTATTAATGACAAATTAACATGCAATATTAAAGTAAAAAAAGGAGTGCTTAAAAGGCATACTTTTGCAGAAATTTGGGGAGATTTTATTGATTATGTATTAATAAAGGGGAAGGGAAGAGCACCATTGCAAGAAACATTACAATTTTGGAAGGGGAAGGGGAATCCTTGAAATAAAGGAAAAGGTCTAGTCCTCTATTGGTCCCGGTGGGGGGGAGCACTCTGTTTCAATTTTGTTTGTGTATAATTATTGTATTTTATTTGTTTATTTGTTTGTTGTTCTGTTTGTTGTTCTTTTGTTTCTTACAATATATTTTCATTTAATAAAATAAAGATTCAGAGAAAAAAACAAGAAGAAAATTGTGAGGTGAATAATATAAAAAAAGAAATGGTAACAAACCTGATAACAGCGGCTCAATTGCTTATAGCGAAAAACTGGAGGCATAATTAGAATTTTCAGTTGCGAAAATGAGGTAACAAAATATGGAATATAGCAATTAATAATAAATTGACTTCAGAAATTAAGTTTAAAAAAGGAGAGAGAAAGAAAAATAGATTTAATGAATTATGGGAAGAATTTATAAAAGCTGTATTGTGCGAAGGGAAAGGGAAAAAACGGGTAATGAATATATGTATTTTTTGAAGGATTTTGGGGGTGGATAAAGGAGGTGGAAGATTACAAGTAAAGGTATGTAAGATATAATGGTCCCTAGGGTGAGAGGGTGCACCAGTATTTTGTTTTCATGTATTAAGCAAGTATATGTGTTAATAGTACATGTATTTTGTCTTGTATTGTCTTGTAATAAATTAATGGGAGAAAAAGAAAAAAATTCTCTCTACCCAAAATATACCAAGGAGTTGGAGTGAGAAACAAGGTGTCTAAAGCAGCATTCCAGTTTTGAAATGTGAGATCTTGTGCACATTTAGTCAAGGGTAAGTCTCTCTGAACTCTCTGAATGAATTCAAAACTAATGCATTTATATAAACTATAAAAGATTTAAATGCAAATGTCTGATATTCAGTGAACACTGACATTGTTCAATTGACAGGTGAATGTTAGCAATCCAGACAATTCTGTTAATGTCAGAATTGTCTGTGGACTCATCTGATATACTCTGGTGAGTACAAATAATCTCATCTGGGTGATTTAACATTGACTGATGTTGTCATTTATCAATTTTTGGACATTTACTTTATTGCATCATATACGTAATAAATTGAGATCTTTATTCCTTGTCTATTCCCACCCACTCAGAGACCCAGATGCTTTCTCTTGATATAACACATCTAGAAAATGTTCAGAGTCAGCCTTTCATGAACTACAAGGGAAAAGGATTCCCAGTCTGGGTTGCCACAGGAAAAATTGTTTGGAATGACTGGGAGAATCTGAACTCCTACACTAGGACATTGCAGATGGGGGCACTGCCAGGCAAACAAATAGCTGAGGTCTAAACGTGAAGTTATAACTTGGGTGTAGTATAAACAATGGGAAGCAATTTATTCTGTGAAGGTTTATAAAAGCACATTTCTGAAATCATCGTCAAGAGACCTTTCTGTAGCTGTAAGCAGACTGTTACACAACCGAGTTATGGACTCATGCTGAAATGAATTTGCTGTTTATACATAGAAACAGTGGAATTTCACATGCATAGGATGAAAAGTTGTGCAGGGGTGGGGATGAAGTTGTACGTTGTCCAGGAACTGAACAATATGAACCCTTCAGAAACTGCTCTGCTTTCTAGAATTACACTGTGAATTATAATTCTGGCAAATGATGAATAGTTGGATCCCCGCTGGATTGCTGTAACATGCTCTGTGTGGGGCTGCCATTGGAACGTATCAAGAAACTTCAGCAGGTCCAAAACTCAGCAGCCGGATTGCTGACTGAGGCTGGTTAAAAAGTTCACATAACCCCCTTGTTACAGCAGGTCCACTGGCTGCCAATCTGTTTCCAGGCACAATTCAAAGTGCAGGTTTTAACCAATAGAGCCATAAATAGCCTGGGTCCAAGCTATCTCAAAGACCATGTCTCCCATTATGAGCCTGCTCAGGCATTAGGATAATCAGGAGAGGCCTTTCACAGGAACATTTAATGGGGATACAGGAAAGGGCCTTCTCTGTTGCTGCTCCCAGATTTTGGAACTCCCTCCCACAGGAGGCCAGCCTGGCCCCATCTTTGCTGTCCTTCCGCAAGAAGGCAAAGACTTTTCTGTTCAGGCAAGCTTTCCTTCAGTGACTGGCTGCCTGAGTGGGATTTTTAGATGGATTGGTATGTATTATTGCTTTGACCTGGTTTTTAATATTGCTTGTGTTTACCATTTCTCAAAGAGATATTTGTTCTTTTTTAAATATTTGTATATTTATTGTTTTTAGCTTTAATATTGTTTTTTAATTACGTAAGCTGCCTCGGGTCCTTTTAAAGGAGAAAGGCAGGGTAAAAATAAATAAATAAATAAATAAATAAATAAAGAAAGAAAGAAAGAAAGAAAGAAAGAAAGAAAGAAAGAAAGAAAGAAAGAAAGAAAGAAAGATAATAAGAATGGTGTCACCTGATTTACAATAATGGTCATAATACATTGGACAAAATATTAATGGGCACAGCTATCCTATGGTGAGCAGAGGGAAAGAATTAACAGCCTAGTTTACTCTGCGTCCTATGCCCTCTTAGGGCTTGTCTACATGGCTGGGCTGGAGCAGGCTGAATAGGGTCACTTAGGAGCTCCAGTATGCCATTTACTGCAATCTTTGTATCCAAAAGGCATATGGATCTCAAGTGACTCTTTTTGGCCTAAGTGTTTATTTTTCCAGTATCCTGAAGTGCCCTCTTCTTAAGGTACCTCATGATACTGGCAAACTGCCTAATATACAACCTGATACATATGCCTATTACACTTTTATTTTTCAGGTATAGTTGAGAGTCTGTCTGCGGCTGAATCGAGTGATTTCTCTATCAGCCTTTAAGATAAAGCAAAGTTTTCAGAAACAAAATTATAAGTGATGCAGTGCATTTTTGCTGCCTTAAGGGAGTCTAAAAATATTTCATTTCCTCTGCCTCTCTGCTGAGTAGCAGAGGAAGTGTATATCCTGAAGTGCCTCTTTTATTAAGCCATTTCACAATATTGGCAAATATTGAAATAGGCTTACAGTTTATTCCCGGAGATCACACATCCTGGAAACAAAGAAAAAGAGAGCAATCCTACCAACACCCAAAACGTAGATGCCACTGATAGGCACCAGAAAGATACTCTGGGGACGATTTGGTTTGCTCCAGCAAAGATGCCATCTTATCATCCCCATCTTTAGGAGTGAACCAGCCAATCCCTGCAATGACCAAACAGTTGGCTAAACACCTGCATAGTCAGCCTCTGAGTTTGTTGGGGCCTGCATAGAAAATGAGGTGTGAGCTTTCCCTTTGACCTTAATGGTGGGGAAATCACTTACTCCAGCTCCAAAGCTGGCATGATGTCTGGACTGCTTCAAGGGTATATTAAGAAAGCTGGGGAGCTAGAAATCCTATGGATCCAAAATCTCCCTTTATCTGCTCCTGGTTAGAGATGTCCCCACAGGTGGACATAATGAGCGTCCGGCCCCCTGGGCTGGACTGTCCACTCACCCTTCCGCTGCTGCTGTGGGCTCTGTGCTCCCTTCCTATCGCTCTGGAGCTCACGGTCGACTAGCCACTCTGCGACCTGGCAGGGATGCTCATCGTCCCACCTCCTGCCAGGAGTGGCTAGCCGACCGCAAACTCTGGAGCGATAGGAAGAGAGTGCAGAGCCTGCGGCAGCAGCAGAAGGGTAGGTGGACAGTTATGTCCACCTGTGCGGGGGTATTCGTATACAAATACAAATACCCCCATTCGTATACAAATACGAATAACAACCTTCTTCTTTGCCTACAGGCTTTCCTCTCTATCTGAAAGAGGTTTACAATATCCTAAGGCCACTTTCCTAGTCCATAGGTTTTCCCTTTAAAATATAATATTGTTAAATTCAAGAAAAATGGGGAAAAGTGATATATTTCTGGAAATTCCAATTTTTAAAAGACTAACTATAGTTGAATGCTAGAAAAGGAATAAATAATTGCTTGCCACAACCATTAGGGGTATGACAAACACCATAATTGTGAAAATCAGAAATAGAGTCTCAATTTTCACAGTGCAAGCTGCTATTAGAATGGCAGCTAAATTTACAAGTAAAATTTCAAAATTCACTTGTAGTTTATAGCTCAGAAGACAAGTCAGCAGAATTTTGAGGGAAGTGTTCAAAAACTTAGCAAAATTTTCTTACTGGAATGGCACACACATAAAGGAATATTATTAGTAGGTCAGGATTTTCTGTGTAACACTGTATCTGAAGAGGGTAACAGAACTAACAGCAAAAATCATACAGCAGATTTCAAACATCTAAAATGCAGATTGGCATCCTCATACGTAACAAGAAATTGTGTAAGTCCCTTTTTTTTCTGCCCTTGGAGTACAGAAAATTGATTCTGTATGACAGGTGTGGGCATCCTGTCCCCCTGTAAATGTTATTGGACTAAATGCACCATAATTCATTACAATTAGGCATGGGAATGCCAGAATTCCAGAGTCTTTAACCAAGAAATTGAAGTTGTTACAGGAATTTTCAGTTGCACACAGATGGGAAATGATGGCTCCGTTGGCCATTATTTTCCATAGAAAAAGACAGAGGAAATGGGTGGGAGTGGCTAAATTTCATGGGAATTACAAAGGATTAGAGGACTGGTAGTCTGTCTGCCCACTAGGCTCCTTATAGGGTGTGTCTCAAAAAAGGTATCAGTCCCCTAATCCCTTGTGGTTGTCCTACCTATTTCCTGTTTCTTCCTCACTGAAAGTTGGAGCCTTAATTCCCCTCTGTGAGTAACTGAAAACTTGCATGAGGACATTGATTTCTTTTCTAAAACCCCAAGGATTATGGCTGAGGGAATTCCTGGTAAATTCTGGGAGCTAAAGTCCAAGAAATACAAAAGCCCCATGTGTACTGACAATTGACTATACTTCCTGTGGCTGGAAGGAATTCCCCAATTGTTCTGTACAGATAAAAGAGTCAGAGCTCTAAAACATCTTGCAATCACATTTCCACGGGGTTTGGACACTATCTGAAACAACATGTTACTTGGGGACTGGGAGTCATATCCAGGCATAGAAGAGCAATAACACTGCAAATGCAAGAAACCTCAAACAGAACTTTGCCCTTAAAATGGCACCCTTAACGTTTTTCCAAAACATGTTCTATACCTGAGAAGTGAGCATAATTTGAGGAGGGCCAGTGTCTCATTTGATTTAAATGACCAACCTCCACTGCTGGCTTGTAGGAATTTCTTCTTACAGAGGAGAGTGGTAGTTCTCTAGATCAAGTGAAAATATGCTGGTTTATCTGAAAATCTATAAAGCCAGGATTGTCTACTGTTTGTGGTGGCGTACTTTATCTCAGTGTTAGGAACATTAACTTCTCCCACACTGCACTCCTACATTCAGTTTTAGGAAACCTAGAATGACAAAATGGTGATTGAGTGGTGAGCAGCTCTTTTTGTTATCTATGCCGCTGTATTTATGTTGCATGTGTCTAAAGGATATCAGACAGTCTTTGCTAATCAGCAAAGTGTATCACCAAAGGTTCTGTGTTGGGCTGTGATGGTGATAAATCTGTGGTGTGCAAAAGCCAAGTAAGACCTAAGCAATGGGTTTCAATATACAAGTCAAAAGGATGTAGGAAGAGGAGGTTTGATTGGAAGTGTTGTACCTAGCCACATGTCAAAGCATGCCCAAATCCCCAACACTGCATCTTTTAAAAAGTAGATATACGGAGAGTGGCAAAACACCCAGAGAGGACAGCTGTGCAGTTTTCTAGTGTATGAGTGTGCATCCACTGTTCATTTCTGAATGTCCCTGGAAACCTAACCTTCGTGGTAGAGTACTTTTTTGGTATGCAAAGTACCCCAGATTCTACCCTCACCAGCTCCAGTCAGAGAATCTCGGGTAGTGGAAGTGAAAGGATTATGTGTCCCTTGTTGGGTCCCTTTGGGTCCCTTGTTGGGAGAAATGCGGCATATAAATACAACTAATAAATAATAATAACAATGAATAAATGTGTCTGAGACCCAGCCTAAGAGCTGCTGTCAGCTAGAAAGAGGACAATACTGAATAAGAAAGAAGGAGGGTCTGAATGAATACCAGGGTGGTGGTGGTGATGATGATGATGATGATGATGATGATGATCTTAGAATTATAGAACTGGAAAGGATGCTATGGATCATTGAGTCCAGTCTCTATCAGGAAGGCATAGTGAGGAATCAAACTCCCAGCTTCTGGATCTGTAGCCAGATACCTAAACCATTAAGCAGTTCTATCTATGGTTATCTATCCATTAATTATAATTCTCATCTGGATTACTTCAGCACACTCTGCATGGGACTACCTGTGGGTTCAAATTACTGCAGCCCAGACTGCTGGGTGATGCTGGTTACAACAAACATATAACTCCCGTATTACAACAGTTTCACTGGCTGCCAGTTTGTTTCTGGGCCCAATTCAAAGTCTTGGTAATTACCTATACAGCTTTGGTCCAGGCTATCTGAAGGATCATATCTGCCTACATGAGCCTTCTCGGGTCTTAAGATCTTCAGAGTAGGTCGTTTTCTCAGTTCCTTCACTGGCACATCTGGTGGGAACATGAGAAAGGTCCCTTTCAGTGGTTGCTCTCAAACTGTGGAATACATTCCCCTGGAAATTCTGTTTGGCCCCTTCATCTTATACTTCAGGCCAGCTTTTAAGCAATAATGAGGGTTTTAGAAATGCTCCATCTATTTATTTTTTTAAATGTTTTTAGAATATTTTTAATCGTGTGTTTTTAATTGTGTTGCATACTTTTTTTAGTGTGTTCCCCATTGGGTTTTTAATAAAGATTATTGTGTGATTTTAGTTGACTGTGAACTGCCTTGAGAGAAAGGCAGTATATAAAATAAATTAAATGCTTCCAAAAAAACCCCTCTGATTTATGAATCTGGGATATTGTGCTTCTATATCCTTAATTCAAATGTCTGCAAAATATCTTGCCCGTGTTGCCAGGAGGAAAAAGGATGCCAAACTTTACATAGCAAACAGCAACCTGAATGTTGATGACACCCATGTCAGTACTCAAGGTGGTCTACAGCAGTGGTCCCCAACCTTGGGCCTCCAGATGTTTTTGGACTACAACTCCCAGAAGCCTTCACCACCACCTCTGCTGGCCAGGATTTCTGGGAGTTGAAGTCCAAGAACATCTGGAGACCCAAGGTTGGGGACCACTGGTCTACAGGATGCTCACTACCATTCACAAAGAGGGACTAAGCAAGGGAAAAATCCCAGAACCTGACTACTCTTTCATTGGGCCATAAAGGACTCCACAGTAGTCACGTCTACATCCACAATGTAAATGTAACCACAGATAAGGTATTTTTCTTTTCCTTCTCAACTGACAGTCTTTTATACAATAGGTGGGAAAAACCTCTTCACTAGATATTCTGGTGTGGGCAACCTGCTGGATGTGGATCCAAGGCAGTTAGAGCTTTCAAAGTAATAATCACCAGCCATTGTGCTTGGAAACATCTCTGTTTCCTCTTCACATTTTATTTATTTTTAGCATCAGACAATGCAAATCTCTGTTCCCAGCTACACTGAAAACCAGTTCAAGTGCTCTGTGCATGAGTGGCTGAAATAATATACCTTATTTATTTACTTTGCACTTTGATTTCAAATATAGTCAAGGGAAGCAAGTACAAAATTAGCATAGATACAGCAAAATACATTTGGGGTGGAACAATTCACAAAATACAGATAACAATGTGCAGATAAAGCATAGCCTTTGTCTTTCAGTGTGATAGGCTATAACAATATGAAGATTGACTATTAAGTCTCAGAGAGATATTATAACATATGCAAATGATAACTAGAGAGTAGTAACATATTAGAAGAATAATGCAACCTATATTTTATATTATAATTTTAAAGACTATAAGATGGAAGTAATGCGTATGAGAATTTTGCCTTCAGCTCCTACATTAAGTTAATTAGAATCCGTGGTTTGTACTGCAGGGTGAGAACAAAATACAATTTTAACTTCCATTTTTATTACTGCTGCACTAAAGATTTTACTAATATCTATAAAACACACACATTCTCTGGGATTTCTTTGACCCTAGGCTCTTAACGCTTAAAACACCTCCTTTGGAGGAACAAAGCAAAACCCGAGGAAGAGCCCTAATCTTTTGTCAGCCTTTAGGCAGTCTTCATTTGAGAAACACAGCGCAGTGGAAGGAAAATCAAATCAAGACAGCAGAATCACAGTTTATTGGCACATTACTATAATGTTCTTCCTGGATGCAAGTCTATATTTCATAGTTTACTTCACAGCGCATAACTGAGTCTCAGGAAAGAAAACAGTCTGCTAGGTATTTTTAACTAAGCAGCTGACATGGGTGGTTAAAAGCACCAAGTTCCTTTCACTGCAGATTTCAGGATACTGCAGGGTAAAGTGTTTTTTAGACTGAACATTTTCAAGCTTTTTTTTTTAGCATGGCCCACTAATAAAACCATGGGGACCCTCTGCTTATCCATTATTTCAGGCTTTCGTTTGGGAAAAGGGAATGCTTTTCATAAAGACCACATTCAGTGAATGATCAAAGCCCTGCTCTTAGATATTTCCATGATCTAGTGGCCAAAAGGTGCCTGTCAAGATTATTTGGTGGGCTCACAATAAGGAGAAATACAGGTGATCCTGTAGAATACTCCCCCGTGTCCCCATCTTCTTCCAACTCCTTTAAACTGGATTGGCATTCTTTTGAAAAAAAAATCAAGCTTAATAGGTGTCAGAAGAATAAGGAAGCCTACTAGAAAACCAATCTATTAAGGACTACGAATAAAGAAAGACAGCTGGAGAAAGCAATTATTGCAAAGCCAGAGGAGTAGGGAGACTAAATTTGCTACATTACTCATTGCAAAGATACAGAAATCTTAAATCTCTAGCAAAAGGATCCAGTTATCTTATACTGTCTGCACTAGTGGATTTGCTGCTTGTAATGATGCAAAGTCTAGGCTGGGATTTACTCGGCCATTGAAAACTCCTGGCTTTAGTCTGGCTTCTCATTCTAAAATTAAATTTTTCATGCGAAAACTGTTATCCATGGTGTTAAATATGTGTACCATTTAAAGCACTTATTGTTCATCAAACAGCAGCTGGAGGCAGTAGGACGGAGGCCTGGGTGCAGGATATCAGCCCATTCCCTCAAACAAAGCAAAGCAAATTAGAACAACACCCCTCCTGGTTGTTAATTAATGCACAGAACAAAAGCCATGCCTTCTAAATGCTTGCACACATCATACCTACTTGGGTCTCCAGGCAGAGACTAGCTAGCAGAATTTGGAGTGAGAGGGAAGGAGGAAAATCCCTCCTGTGATTTAATGTCATACCCCAGAGCCTACAGGCAAAATGGATCAACTGTGTGCCTAGGCGGGGGGTGGGGAACTTTGGCCTTCCAGGTATTTTAGGCGACAACTCCCAAAAGATGATGATGGATTGTAGGTGTTGGCCAATGGGGTGGAACTGTCAGATTTGTAGAGCAAAATGTCTGGATAGCCCAGGGCTTAGGAAGACAATATCCAAACTCTAGTGTGGAATACTTGGAAAGAGATAGTGCTCTCAGTGGGGAAGAATGAATGTGGAATTCCTAAGAAGGACTGACTCCTGAAACTGGCAGACATTTCCCACCAGGAAATGGGTGTTAAGAAAGACTGCATCATCAAAATGTGACCCTAAGTTTCTGAGAAGTTGTTAACATTATGGACTTTTCTTCCCCCAACAGCCTTTCCCTTTCTCACTTCCTTCTCTGGTTGGCTGACTTCATGAGCGAGTGTGAGAGGTTTTGTTCTGGGTTTTTCTGAAGGCCAATGCTGGAGTAATATCACAATTCCACAGATCGTTAAGTACCCAGCAGTGATCTGCATACATATAGCAAAGATGAGAGCATTATATGGGCTACTTCGCTGAAGAGAAAGGTTGGGAGAAACAGAAGCTAGAATTGGTGGAATAATCCAAGATGCCCGAAGAATACTGATCCAGAATGAAACACAACAATTTTTACCTTTTCGAAATGTAGTGTTAAGACATATAACAGACACATAAGCTAGTATCCCCACAGGGGAGGCAGCTTCTTTTACTCTAATGGAAAAGTTATTTTCCTTTGCACGTTATCAGAGGGAAGGATTGTATACGTGTGTAGTCATCTCTGAGTATGAAATATTTAATCAGCCTCCTGGGTGAACTGCGGGATGCAGTAGCTTCTTGGCAGATGGGAATTGAAGTAGGTGTATTGGGTATCACAACTTGACAAACACTTCCTTCCAGAGCACTACACTTTGTCTGAAGTGGCCTAGGAAAACAGTGGTTCATGCAGCAATGGTCACCTGAGCTTTGTTGTGGAATGCTGACTGGTCTATGATCCACAGCTGGAGTGACAAGCAAAACTGGTGTCAAAGCGGCAGGTCTAGTAGGAGCTAAGCTAGAGGTGAGAAGATAGAGCAAGGAGCTGGGCATAATGACCAGTATGCTACCAAGCTTTAGGAAGTCCCACACGCATGCTGACACAGGATCTCACCACTTGTGTAAGCACTGCCATTTTCCTGTTGCACAAGCAGAGGGACTGGCATGTCTGCAATAGCAATGCTTGTGCATGTGGTGCAGCTCCATGTCACTATGCTGGTGAAGATTCTGCTCAGCGGAACATCAATAGGATTCTGGAGAAGGAGACTGAAAAGCCTCTGAAGGGATTCACTTCACATCTAGAGCAAACATAGAGAAGGGGCGTTGATTGCCTTTTTGTTTAAGCTTGAGACATGGGAAGGAACGAATGCCTGCATCTGATAATGTGAGTAGTATTCAAATTCCTTACAAGATGAGCCAGCCTGATTTATGTTTGCTTCTGCCTGGAAGCAGGAGAGGCACCCAGGGTTGACATGTCTGTGCACTTCCAGCAGCAAAATTTTGTACCCTCTAAATTTTGGTTTCTTGGACCCCATTTGCTCCACCCTAGGTACAGCTCCGTACCTTCCTATGCATGAAAGGTGGCAGTCTGATAATGAAGGCTCTTCATGTCCGTTGGAACCCTGTCTTTCCAGGGCAGCCTCACCTAAAGAGCCTCCATGGATAGTGGAAGCTGTCTGATTCAGATGGCTGCTCTCCACGCCTAGCAGGTAATGCAAGTGGAAACAGAGGGGGAAGGGCATGGTTCCTCTCCTTGCATGTCTCATCTACATGAAGCAAATGCTGGCAAGAGGACTCAAGGGAGTATTCATCCACTCACTGTTGAATCAGTTAGCTCTCCACATTGCACTACTAAGTTTTACACATTTTAAACAGCATGGTTATTATTGATCCCATGCCTTGTTTGCAATTGTATTATTTTGTGGAAAGGGGGAGTTCTCCGTGGTGCTGCTGCTTTTATTTTTATTTTGATGTCATGCTGAATACCATCCCCAAGGTGTTTCATGTTTATGGCTTTCTCAGGGTACAGTTGACCCCTCAAACCAGACCAATACAGTAGTCTTTTTTTTTGTTATTAACAACCCATAAATTTGAAACATGAAGGGTTTAAAGAGCCATTGTGAGGATGAACATGATATGGATTGTAAAACACTTGACATATGAAAAGGGCTGTATAAAAGATAAATCATAATAAAATTATCTGCTGTAAAGAAAAAGCAAGAACTGGAGAGGCAGTAGAAACATGAATGAAATGTACCAGGGAACCAAGGAAGCAAGCAAGCAAGAAAGGGATTTATTACTTTACTATTAAGCTAAGATTAGGAAAGGGTAGTCATAAATTCACAGAATCCTGAAGTCATGGATTCATCTTTACATATATTCAAGGGTACGACCAAAACACATTAAGGCCCCTTGCAATTTCTTGTCAATAGAAGGCTTACAGCTGTATTTATATCTTCACCTGGCAAGGAGTCTACCACCCTGTACAAAGATTTCAACCGATTCAAATGGCAGTCACTGCAGAATAGACTTGCCAGTTTATTAAAGCAGGGAGCAAATAAGTAGCCTTTTCTGCCTACATTGCTGATTTG
Source organism: Intellagama lesueurii (assembly GCA_037013535.1). Lineage (NCBI taxonomy): Eukaryota > Metazoa > Chordata > Lepidosauria > Squamata > Agamidae > Intellagama > Intellagama lesueurii. Next base: position 187,651,230 of record JBAJHW010000003.1, on the reverse strand, counting down.
CACTGCAGTCCTCATCAGTGAAGGGACTCAATTAGATTTCTCTCCAGGGATACTATTAAGCAGCAACGATACTTGAGACAGACTCCCTTCTTTCAAGACTGCTCAGAGGATCTTCTCTGCAAGGGTCCCATCGGCTGCCTATTAATTTATCCTCCCACCTGTGTTGTCTGTTTTGAATCTTGACTACTGATCGAGGCCTTCCATTAGCATATGAGAACACAACAGGCTTAATAGCTGGACTACGTGCAGCTCCTCAGAGGGTCTCTAAAACACAGACCTGCAGCAGGGCTCCTGCAGGCTGGGAAAGGAGTGAATAGTTGTTAGGTGTCAGGGTGGCATCTAACATCTCAGAGATTTGTTCTGCTTCTCCAGGTCTCTAGGAAGGGAGATGAATCTCAGGGTGAGTAGTATTGTAGGAAGAAATAATTTGATTTTCCTACGTGAGATGGCTTTAAAGCCTGGGCATCTATCTCCAACTATTCCCGGCTGATGCCAAGCCTTATTGGTTAGGGAACGACTACATTGACAATTAATACAGGAATTGCTCTAGGATTGGGATGATCAGATTAGTATTATTTTCTGTTGATTTTACAAAATGCAGTTCAATGTGAATCGGCCCAGAGCTTTCCCTCCCCATCCATATTTTTTCCTCTGTTGCTGGGGCTTCTACTTCCCCCCCATCAAATGATTTTGCATTGGTTCAGACAGTGTAATTGCTTGTGCTGATGCAGAAATGTGCAGGGATGCTGGTAGTTGATGGGATGAGGAGAGAGGAAGCAAAGGGGCATTCATGTGGGTGTCAGTGCCCCTCAACCAAGCACCCCTTGTCTTCAAACATTTTCTTTCTTTTAAAAAAAGTCTTGGCACCAGTGCTGAATGTTGCACTAGAGCACCTAAGAAACAAGAAACACACAGAGAGAATGAAACAGAAGAAGAAGAAATTGTTTATCGGTCCTTATTTGCAGCTTATTCAGACAGTTTCTGTTGTACCTGTGCCTCCTGCAAATCTGGATGGCTTCATCAGAAGCAGCCTTAACAACCTGCAAACAATGACTGATTGACAATTTCCACTTCTCTCTGCTGACTCATATATGGTGGACTAAGCCAAATTCAATTCTTCAAAAATCTATGAATTATGAATGTGGGATTTTGTGCTCCTTTTGAATCCATGATTCAAAATGCTAGGCAATGGCTTGATATTGCTGAACATTATCTCACATTCATGAAGCATAGGTTGTTTGAAGAATTGAATTCACAGTGGATCAATGCTCATTTTTTTCTGCTGTGTGGCCACACCTTTAGTATGAAAGTAGTTGTATGTGTATTTCTCTGTAATTCATGATGGACTCACTACTGCATCCACCAGCTCGGGTTAAACCGCAGAAGCCTCTGTGCTGCAAGGTCAGAAGAACAGCAGTCGTAAGATCGAATCCACGCAACGGAGTGAGCTCCCGTCGCTTGTCCCAGCTCCTGCCAACCTAGCAGTTCTAAAGCATGTAAAAATGCAAGTAGATAAATAGGTACCACCTCGGTGGGAAGGAAACGGCGTTCCGTGTCTAGTCGCGCTGGCCACGTGACCACGGAAACTTGTCTACGGACAAACGCTGGCTCTACGGCTTGGAGACGGGGATGAGCACCGTGCCCTAGAGTCGGACACGACTGGACTAAATGTCAAGGGGAACCTTCTACTCCTGGCTTTGTGGCATCTTGGCACTGGGCCTGCAATACCATTAGAGCAATGCAGACAGCAGAACACCAGCATCAAAACTCACCAGCCTTCTTGTTGCACAGCCCCTGGAAATAACACTGCAAAGCCTGAAGAAACAACTTTCCCTCTCAACCCTTGCTTGCTCTCCCTATGACATCACAAGGGTCAGCGTTTTGATATCTGATTTCAGCCCTGACACCTCCAGGAATGGAATGCTACTGTCTTGACAATCCTAGAACCAAGAGAGAATAACATCTGGAGAATGCAGGTTGTGTACTTTACTATGGCTAAATACAACATATCTGCACACTCACCCAAATGTACCTTTGCTTTTGAACAAAAAGGTGGTTTCCTCAGCATTCCGGGGTGGGTGGGCAGGCGAAATATCACCTCTAAGTGGAAGAGGTGCAGGGTATAGAATGGTGGTGTCGTAAAACAATCGTAGCCTTAAGCAATCAACTAGTGAATAGAGTTTCACTGTCACTGTGTAACTCTCTCACTTTGGAACATGTACCTTGATGGATAAATGATAAGTTGCATTGGATCAGCAAGCCAAGCTGCAATATATGAACATAGATTTGTAGGACAACTTGGAAAGTTTCTTTATAAAAGTACTAAGTTACAGTTTCAGGGCCTCAGTGGTAGATAATCATTGTTATACTTGCCATTTTGAAGGAACTCTTTTTATTCTCATTTCTCAAAAATTACTAATTTAATTACTTTTAGTTACTTAAAAAAAAATCTGAGCACAGCAACAATTGTGGGCCAGCAATTGGACTAGATTATATTGCAGTCTTATGGCTCTGATGTCAGTGAGGCAATGAATCCCAGCCTTGACAGCACAGTGCCCTTAGGTGTCTTCTCAGAAGCACATCACATTCAGTTCAGTGGGACATACTTGTAGTAATGTTTGTATATCTGGTATGGATTACTTCCATGTATCAAAGCAAGAAGTGAATTGGGAGGCAGCCCCACAGGTCAGAGTCCAAAAATGTAGCAAAATTGTCCCCCATGCCCCCTAGAGACTACGGGGGAAGAAATCCATTTTTCAAAAAAGAAAGAAAAGTGAGGTAGGGTACTAGAGGATAGTGAGGGCCTATTTGGAGCCCCTGAGTAGTCAGCTGTGGTCCATAGCCCCCCCTTTGCCCGCCCCTTTGTATAAATTTGCAGCTGTAATCTCCAGCAGGAATTCCCAGAATTTCTGTAGAATTCAGGAGCAGCAATTTTCTTAGCGAGGGAAAAATGTGCAGTGCTTTTAACCCTCCTGGCTCAGAAAATAAATCTCAAGGACAATAGCAATATATGCTGATGCCTCCAAAGCCGAGCTTTCAAGTCTGCTTAGGGGAAGGAGGGGGAGCAGAACCACAAGGGTTTCCCTCTCTACAACCCTCAAACTGTTCATTTTGTTTTTAGCTCAAGAGTTTTAGATGTGTTAGACTCCTAGATTTTCCTGTATGCTGATGTCAAAAACAGAAGTGATGTTGCAGTATAAATGTATGTGACTATACAGTATATGTATGTGAAAATCCTAGCTGTGAAAAGTTGACTTCAAAAACAAACCCTCTCAGAATCCCCCAGCCGTCAGGGCCATAACCATGTGTGCACGCACACAAGTGCACACACTTAAGTTTATGGCTTTTGATGTAAAAGGTAATCATTCCCTGAAGTCTGAGCTGTAAGAGTTGTGACTGAGAACATTTCCAGACAAGATGAAATTTCCATTTCTCTTTGTGCTGATCTTCATCGTGAAGAAGCTTGGGGCTTACCAAGACCCTTATCCAAACGTCACTTTCAAAAGCCAGAAAAAAAGAGCTTCTTTTCAGGAAATCCTAGAACTCCTTTAATAAGAAAACCATTTTGCTGTAGGAGCTTCTCTTTTAGAGGGTGTTTATTTTTTTGTGTGGTCCCCTATATGTGTCTTTGTGTACTAACCGAATGCAAATTGAAAGCTTCTAACCCGGAAACTCTGACTATGGAAATGAACCTCACATGAAACTCCATAGTACTATGTAGTACTCCATATTCTGCTTCCTGGAACAAACTGATACACACTGGAACCACGCCTTGCAAGAGGGATAAAAAAGGACAGAAAGGGCCTGTCCACACTGGCATATAGATATGATATTCACTGATGGCATGCTTGGGATTGGGGGAAAAAAGACCTTGCCCACAAGTGTTTCTTCTTAGAACATGTGACGTTTACGTCGTGGCCCCGGCTTGTTTCACCAAACCCAGAGCTCACGAAGGTATCCCAACACGCCTCTTGACACGCTGCCACCAGTTGATCTCTTTATCAACTTATATTTCTTATGAAGTTTCTTATTTCCACTCAGTACTGACTTTTTAACAGAAACAGGTTTATTGATTACATGTAGTTTCAGGAATAATTCTTAAGCACATTCTTAAAGTTCCACAAAGCTTCAATATTTTACTTTAATCTCTTCTATATTAATTAATACAGGTCACACTCTGACTAATCACTCCTTCAACACTCTCTCTCTGCCTCAAACCCCCAAACTATCCTCTTCTCTAGCTCTCTCTGACTGAACACCTCCTCTCCCAGGCTCCGCCTCTCAGCACCTCTCTTGGCCCCGCCTCACAACCACATTAACATATAACTTATGAATAATACATAACTTAGGGTGGATGCCACAGAACAACCCATCCTTCCTCTTTAACATCTGTTGCACATCCTTCTGGGCCAGCAGTAGGACATGCATTCTTTTTGGCATGCTTGTTGTTTTGCCTGGGGATAGCAGCCTCCAGCAGCCTCCACCATCATGGCTGCAGATTCTTAGGGAGGAGCAAGAAAGTGGGGGGGAGAATGAGGGAAGGGACACCGGAAGGGAGAAAATGGAACACCACTGACGAAGGGAAAGAGGAGCAATGTTAAAAAACAATAATTTCACTTCCCCGACCCTCCATGGAGGATCAGGGGAAGCACTTAATTCACAGCTGATCAGGGTACAAGGGGTCATTTGCTGTTTGGACGGGAGGAGCATGGCAAATAGCACATTGTCCCTCTTCCCTGACCTCAGCAGATCCTTTGTGCCCTGATCCACCCCACATCGAAAATGGCCAGTATGGACAGGCTGAAGTCATTCTTAGTGTCACTGTACCAGTGGAGATAAGGGGAACTTATAAGGGTTTGGGGAGAATACTGATATAATGAGTGACAAATCAAATACCTTGTGGAAAACAAATGCACCATTTAAAAGGGTTGTTTACAAATCCAAAAGTAAGAGGACTATATCATCTAGCTTCAAGGAAACCAACACAGAAAATAATACATAATGGAAAGGAAACCTTAGGTAGAGCCTGATGAGGACTGAGTGCCTTCAGAATGCTGCTTAACCATGGAGTGAAACCTCCTCCCCTCCCCCCAAAAAAACAGGGAGTAGGAGGCTGGAATATTGAACAGGAAATGCAGCAGTTTATTGCAATTTCCAATTACAACACAAGCGAAGACGGCACTTCAGACCCTGGGGCCAACTCCTCAAGTTTGAATCTGTTTTTTTGAGTTTTCCTAGAGATGGACGAAACCCATTTTGGTGTGGCATTTTCCCAGCTTTTGTATTTCCCCCCTCATTCTAAAAGGCTGTAACGCCTCCTCCTGGGGCTTAGTTACTGGAAGTAAGAGGGTTATGGTAAAATATGCTAGTGTTTTTGGCCTTAACTTTTATCTTTGGCCCTTCCCACCATGACAGTGCAGCCCCTGAGAACCTGTGCGAAATAGATCTGGCTCTCAGGCTGAAAGAGGGTCCCTAGCCACGCCTTACAGAGACAATGATGGCAGCCGTAATAACTTAGTATTTATATTTTCACACAGATTCTCAGGGGCTGCACTGTCATGGTGGGAAGGGCCAAAGATAAAAGTTAAGGCCAAAAACATTTATCTTTGGCCCTTCCCACCATGATGCTTCATTTATGTTTGTCATTGAAGCTACCAACATGAATTTGACCCAACTCCAGGAGGCAGTGGAAGACAGGAGGGCCTGGCGTGCTCTGGTCCATGGGGTCACGAAGAGTCGGACACGACTTAACGACTAAACAACAAAATCATTTATGTTATTCTCTTATGATCCTTTCAAATGTTTTGTAAGGTTGGCCAGAATTATTATTCCCCTTCCTGCAGATGTGGGGGGGAGGGCATGGAGAGAAGCTGAATGTCAGTGGCTTATTTAAGGCTATCTTACTGGTTTGTGATAACAGTGACAGCTGAATCTTGACTCCACCATAACTTAGCCTCTTAGCCATTCCAAGACTCTGAATTAGTTTGAAAGCACTGTGAAGAAAGACAGGCACGTATAGATCAGGGGGGAGTTATTAATTTATTTATTTACTGTATTTTTCCGTGTATAAGACGATACTTTTGTCTAAAATCTTTAGATTAAAAATTGAGGGTTGTTTTATACACGGAAGTAAGGAGGGGGGAAGGGATCAAAGCACTTTTCCCCCCTCCACTTTTGCAAGAACGTGGAGGGGGAAAACACGAATCAAAGCACTTTGATGATTCCTGCTTTCCCTCTCCACTTTCTTTTTCTTTTTTTAATTTTCTTTTTATAAACTACAACATAAAATACATAAACCAAAATACAAATCAACTGTGTTCCCCACCACCCTAGTTGGGACCTCTTGCAGTAATCTTCTTCTTCCATTGTGTTTATTCTTCTTCTTCATTTATTGTCCTCTTCTCCAGAACTGCATTGATTCCTGATTTGGAACTTTCCCTTTTCCTCTTGTTAGCACATATTCAATAACTCTGCCCCATATATCATAAAAATTATTAATTTTTATCTCTCCTTTCTTAACCTTTAAATTACAAGTTAATTTATCATTTATAGCAATTTTCCATATTTCATTATACCATTCTTCCATTTGAAATTCAAGTTTTGATTTTCAATTCCCGGCTATTATTAATCTGGCTGCTGTTAATAAATTGGTAATCAACTCTCTAGTCATCATATCATATTCCACATTTACGAATATTGATAACAAAGCTATCTCAGGATTAAATTCTATATCTCTTTCACATATATCAGTTAATTCTTTAAAGATTAGTTTCCAAAATCTTTGTACTTTTTCACATTCCCACCACATATGAAAGTATGTACCAATTTCCTTCTCACATTTCCAACAGACATTCAGATAATTAGAGTTAATTTTATTGGTATCAAATACCATCTTAAACCTAGTTTTAAAAATTTTTAATTAAAAAAAGCACTTTGATCCCTGCCTTCCCCCTCCACTTGCTAAGCCCTGCTTAGATTTCTTAATTTTGGGTTAGAAAAGGGGGGGGGATCTTATACATGGGGGCACCTTATACATGGAAAAATACGGTATTTGTTTGTTTATTGCCATCTTTCTGCCACATGCTGTTATTCGAGACCGTTCCCAAGTAAATAAAAAGCCATTAAAGTAACAACAGTACATAAACAGCAACAGCCGCGGTGGCAGATAAAAACAATCCCATATCTCAAAGCAGCAGTAATCCAAGCCGCACCAGCAATTCACAGGCCATAACAGACAACTATCACCTCCACAAACAACGCTTAATAAGTCATTAATAACGATACCTACTAATTATACAACATAGGCTACTGACAAAAAAGTACTGGCAACAGGAGAACCGTCACCTGGTGTGCAAAAAGGATAGTCAAGTTACTGAATGCTCACATATTATCAAGGCACATGCACGCCAGTGGACATGCATGCATGCACACACCCTCCCCACATGCACAATGCCCGCCTGCATCTTTTGTGTGCATATGCTGACATCATGTTGGTCTTGGCATATAGACCTGCTGCAAAACCCTTCTTAGCTGGTGGTGCTTGTAAGTTATTGTCAAGGATGCCTTCAGCTGAATCTAGGCCTTCTTCAGTCTTTTTCTATTAGCAGAAATAAATAAATAACCACATAGAGGCACACAAGCTGTGTGCCTCAGTGAGTCTCCAGAGACTCCTCTCCAGTTTTTCTGTATGAAATGTGTGCTTTGGTAAATCGTAACTCACCATCATGTTGCTTCTGTTATGTTTACTTGCCTTCTGCAATAATATGTTAATATAGTTCACTGGGGGGTTTACGAGAGTTCTATAAAAAAAACAATGCAATTGATTCAGCATCAGTGGTGGCCACTGTAGTATGTGGATTATAGAAAAGGTCATCATCCTCCAGGATTAGCATGTGAAGGTCTCCTTACCTTTTATGATGGTATACAGAGGCAGGAAGGGAGGAAATTCTAAACAGAGACAAAGGAAATGCCGATTAGTCTCTTTAGGCCAGTTTACCAGTGGATTTGTAGAGAAAGAGTTCTAGCCTAAAGGATTAAACTCTCATCTGTTTGTGTGCTGACTGAAGCAGGCAGAATGATCCCAGAGCCTGCCCTTCTTCCTACTTAAATAATCTGGAAAGTTTCCATATTGGTAATACAAGAGGCATACAATGCTTTGTAAACAGTAGGATTGACGTATACACAATGATCTTTATGATAATCGAATAGGGAAGTACACAGAATTCCTTAAGGCTTACATGGCCTTGGCTTCACTTTACCATCTATTTATTCTCCAGTAGCCCAGTGAAAGTCAATGAAACTTCTTTGGAATGAGCAAGGTATGGATTATGAGCTTTGAAGGCATGAGAATTTACTTTGGGCTGAAGGAAGAAACTAAATGAATTCCACATATGAGATATATTAAGTTTTTAATTTAATCCATTAAATTTCATTTTAATATATTTAATTGCCAATTGCATCTTTAAATTTTTAAGAAAATCAGTTCCACAGAATCCTAGTTTATTTGTTTGCTTGCTGTAAAAGATCTCCAAAATTGCAAGAGCTAGAAACACAGATAGTGCTGATTTCCAAGCTTAAACAGCTGGGTAACTTACTGTAAGTTACCCAGTAAAGCTGTGAAGGCAAGAGGAGAAGGGGACGACAGAGGACGAGATGGTTGGACAGTGTCAGCGAAGCGACCAACATGAATTTGACCAAACTCCGGGAGGCAGTGGAAGACAGGAGGGCCTGGCGTGCTCTGGTCCATGGGGTCATGAAGAGTCGGACACGACTTAATGACTAAACAACAACAACCCAGTAAAGAAAGGGGGGGGGAATTCATTTGAAATATCATGCTGGAGGAGAGCTTTGTGGATACCCTAGACTGCGAGAAAGACAAACAAGTGGGTTCTAGATCAAATCAAGCCTGAACTATCTCTGGAGGCAAAAATGATGGAACTATAATGTCATAATTTGGGCACATAATTAGAAGGCAAGATTTTTTTGGAAAGGACAATAATACTGGAAAAGATTGAAGGCATCAGGAAAAGTGGATGGCCAAATAGGAGATGGACTGACTCCCTAAAGGAAGTCACAGGTTTGAGTTTACAATTGCAGAGTAGGGCTGTTGAGGACAAGACATTTTGGAGGTCTCTCATTCATAGGGTTGCCATGTCAGAGGTGATTTGACAGCCTGTAACAACTGTTTGTGTTTCAAAAGTGAATGGCAGACATGCAAAAGAGGAAGGAAGCAGCAGGCCCAGAAGGAAGCCCTAGCATCATCCCTAGCTAACTCAATACATGTACTCAATACATGTACCTCAGAACTTGAGGAAATGCCTCAGCAATTTATAGTTATTGTAAGAAATACTATGTAATACTATCTGTGTAGTTGCAACAACACAATAGTTATGTAAAATGTCAACTGGCTTCCATGCTTAGGGAGTAATGCTTTTGTGAAAGTCATTATGCTGTATGTGTGGGGTTTTTTATAATGTCAAATTTTAAATATTATACAACCCGTGAAAAGCCTTGGTGGGTAGAAATAAATAAATAAACATGCATGCATCTTTTATACAGAGGAGGTTGTCATTTCGATCTGGTATCTTGAGGTATGTGCAAAAAACATTTGAGGTAATTACAACTGATGGGAAAGAACCACAGTAGAGTAATTTTTGGACTACACTTGTAGAAACTCTGAGATACCACTTCTGCATTCAAATGGTGACTTGGCTTGTGTTTTGACCTAGACTGATGTGCTTTATGTGGATTCCAGGGGATTCTGGGAGTTGTCATCCAAAAAGGGAATGTTCCTACCTTTTGGAAAGAACATTTCCTGAGATCCTGGAGAGCTCCTTCCAGACACAGAGGGAATCCAGACAGCTGTCCTTCACTATGCTGTTATTGTTTGTCAATTCTTCCCTAGTCTTCTGAACTTCCTGCTTCACGCTGCTTCTTTGGATAACTGATATCCAAACAGAAAAGCATCAATTCCTCCAAAGACAAAATTCAAAAACAAAGGGAACGTGGAAATGGGACCATTACAACATGAAGGCACACAACATTCCCTCCCCTGATCAGGTCAATAAGTCACTTCCATTATAATACATCACTGCAAAAGACAACCGGACATTAAAGAAATGCAATCAGCCTTACCTGTTAAATTATGAATCTCTCTACTTTTCTTCCAGCATGGACCCTCCTCTTTTTTCTGGAACTTTATAGAAGTTGTATTGCATTAAATGTACATAATCTAGATTATCAAAAGGCTAGCTATATCTCATTACGTTAGCTGGGTACATCTGGTCTTCCACACAGTGGACAATACTGAATTAAGTTGATCAGCATTCTGACCATATAGGATCAGCTCTACATGTTGACCCATTTTATTGGAATCACTAAACAATCCTTTCATCTGCTTCCAGTGTGGCCATTCTGATTTAAATCCCATTGCTGATCCCAATTAGAGTTCATCTATTGAATCAATGGGATTTATTAAGTCAACACTTGTGTAAACCCCAGTGATTTAGTGGGTCAATTCTAGTTGGGTCGATTCTAGCTGGGACTAACAAGAATGTAAATCGTACCATAGCACAGATGGTATATTATCATTATTACACTATGGCATCAACAACCTCTTTCATCGAAGAGTAAAATGACTAAAAGGTCATATCAGTGGAAATTAGTGTATCTTTTCAGCTCTCATAATGGAATTTTCTTTCAACACAGTTTTAATATAGGTCAAGCAAATGAGCTGGAGAAGATAATTAAATGGCATGATAGTTTACTTAAGTGTGTGTGTGTGTGTGTGTGTGTGTGTGTGTGTGTGTGTGTGTGTGTGTGTGTGTGTGTGTGTGTGAAATACCAGGAAAAAAAGAGAAGAAGATTAGAATTCATCCCGCCTGTGGTTTTGAAGATGGGTTTTTCATAATGATTGCCTATCTTTGGGGGCAGAAACCCATGGGTATCGCCACAGTGCTGCAGAGTTAAGCCTAGAGCAATAAGCAAAAAGGAAAAAAAAGGGAACTAGGAATAGACGGCAGCTAATAAATATTTGATCAGATACACAAATTCACAGAGTTTGATCGTGCCTAGAGGAATTTGCCATCATTTATTAACTTGTGGGATGTAAATGTACAGTGCTATGTTTCTGAAGAAACAGAACACAGATAAAAGTCATTACCTCCCCCTTCCCTCCCTACCCATTCTTTTAGGGTTTTTCCAAATGTTAGAAGCACATTTAAAACACTGCCAGGCTTTACACATGAAGCAAGGAAGTTGAATAGAAAGGAACCACATGGTCTCTGGCTAAAACAAAGCCGTCATATTTTCCCAGCAGCCGGAATGCAGCAGTGGGAGCACACTGTACATAATGCATTTCCTACACCTGAAAGTAAGAGGGACCACTTATATTGGCCAGAATTTGGAAACATTGCCTTTTGGGGTGATAAAACCCAGGATATTTGAACCAGCATGGCCATGGTCCCACCGGGTGGGGAGTTCTGGGATCTGTAGTCCAAAAAGCATAATGGAGTCTTATGTTTTTTGAAGACTACCAAATTTGGGGAAGTTACTTTGTGGGGGGCATTCTTGGAGATGTAGCTCAAGTAAATTTTCCATGCACTGGCAAAGACGGTGTGCAAATACATTTTTTGAGTAAACACTTGTTGTCCACAGCTTGGCCAAGCTTCCTGTACATATTCACAGGTCTATGTGCATAACTTTTCCTACACCTGTGTACTCATGGGGAACATCCTGAGTGATCTCAGAGGTGGCTTTTACTGTGCAGTTGCCTTACTGTAAGACTGGAACTGTATGCTTTCATGGGAATGAACATGACATTGTGGTTAAAGCTTGAACTGTGAATAGCGAGGTCCAGGCTCAAAGCCCCATACGGTCATGATGCTCACTCAATGGCCTTGGATCAGTCTTTATTTTTGCACCTTGTCTGCCTCACAAGGATGCTGTGAACATGAATATGGGGTGGAGGACCTCCCACAAGCTCCTGGGAGGAACAGTGGCATGTGAGTGCAACAAACAAATAAAGTAAAATACAAGAGGAAGGGAGTTATGTACAAACCGTCAGTAACTACCACAAGCCGTTCTGAGCATGTAGTAAATAAGAGGTGAGCATGAGCCCAGCCACCGTTGGGCTGAGGACAAAAAAAGCTTTGAGGAAACTAACAGGCAAGCAAAGAAGGAAGGTGAGGGAGTGCATAAGCAGGCAGGTAGGCCTGTGTGTTGTGTTGGCATCAGCAACAGCAGGAGAAGGGAAGGGGGGAGGTGGCAGTGGCGGCAGCAGCAACCAGTACTCAAGATGGTGGATTCAGCTTTTTAACCTGACCTTTAACAAAAGTCAAAGAAAAGAAAAAATCCCCTTCTTTCCCCTCTCCTGTTTTTGGGAGGAAAGATTGATTTTTATTTTTTAAAGAAATCTTTAAAAGGTACAGTGCATTACAACTGCACTGTTTTGTTGTTGTTGTTGTTGTTGATGATGATGATGTTGTTGCTTCTTCCCTTGGCTCCATGGAGGAGCAAAGGAGAATAAGTTTTTAATTTCCCAGTTTCCCCATATCATTAAGTGGTGAGCTGTCTAAGTCATTGATGATATGAAGAGTTGGAAACCAGCTGGGAAATTAAAGCAGGAAGCTCACTTTGGCTTGATCCCAGTGATCTCACATAAGGGAAACTCACCAAAATGGAGTGACCTTACCCACACATAAAAAAAAGTAGCCCCTGACAGAGGCCCAGAAAGGTGTGAGCAGGAATGCTCTGAAGGAGGGCTGGTTTGCTTTAGCAAATATATAATCTTATCTCCAAAAAAAGGAGTGAACTATCCTGTCCACATAGGGAACCAAACAGCTGGCTAAATGCCCATATTGTCACCCTCTCAGTTCATTTTCAGTAAGGTAAAAGGTAAAGGTTAAGGTTCCCCTTGACATTTAGTCCAGTCGTGTCCGACTCTAGGGGGCGGTGCTCATCCCCGTCTCCAAGCCATCGAGCCAGCGTTTGTCCGAAGACAGTTTCCGTGGGCACGTGGCCAGCACGACTAGACACGGAACGCCGTTTCCTTCCCACCGTGGTGGTACCTATTTATCTACTTGCATTTGCATGCTTTCGAACTGCTAGGTTGGCGGGAGCTGGGACAAGCAACGGGAGCTCACTCCATCACGTGGATTCGATCTTACGAATGCTGGTCTTCTGACCCTGCAGCACAGAGGCTTCTGCGGTTTAACCCACAGCGCCACCACGTCCCTCTTGAGGTTTAAATATAATATATAATTAATATAAATTAATTTATATAAATTAATAAGAAATTGATACAATTCCCCATCCCCAGCATGGACGAAAAGAGAATGGACAGCATGGCAATACTGGCTAGAGTTGGTGATCATCCGTCACTCCACCAAAACTTTGTAAAATTGATACCGTTATCTGAGGAGAGCGTGTTTTCTTAATTAGTCCCTTCCCCACAACTTTGATATGCTGATTCATTCAGCTGACTCTTCTTCTTTTCATTGTCTTTGCTCGAACACGCAGAGAATTTGCATTGTTACTCTTTAACACACTCACATACTCACTCTACTGGGTACTTTTAAAGCGTAGGCATAATTTCAAAAATAACATCTTTGGTTTATTTGTAATATGTTATTATTCTGCCTTCTAACTGAAAAGTGAGGAAGTAAAGCAATCTATTTTGGGATCAACATTTTGAGATAATTTCAAGCAAATTATAGGTAATGTGATGTTATCAGGTTCTATGTTTCCTGCTTCCCTGCATGGTGGAAACTGAGAGGATCAGTGCCCACCCACTCCCAAAGAGATGGATGTGGAGCCTGGCCTTTTAAAATGAATTTAGGATGCCCTTCTTTCATTCCCTCAAAACAACAAGCATAGGTCAGTCTTGAAGAGGTGACCTTCCACGAGAGGAGACCTCGGCGCCTTTCTTATTTTCCTGCTTTCATCAATTAAGGATGCTCACTCACTGACAGATTCCGAAGCCCTTCTCACTTAATCTTCCAGGAAGGGACAGGGAGTATCATGAAGAGAAAAGAAGCATTTAAAAGGAGCCTGGAGAGATTAAGAAACCAAGAGGTTAGAGAAGAGAACTCAGTTCAACGAGACTTACTTCCCAGGTCATTGAATATATAGGGTTGTTGCCTAACATTTCAAAAAGTCCTATTCATGTGTCATCGTATGTTTTCCAAGAGGTAAGTACTAGTGAGTATAATTAAACATAGGGGCTGCCCTGGATTGCACCATATCGTGGCACTACTGTATATACCAGTGGTGACACATGATCAATCATGGCAAAGATTCTACACAGGGCTTTAAAAACTGTTCCAGAAAAGGAGTGCAAGATAACTTGGGGTGGGTATTATATCTGTGCACACGACACCTGGGCTCAGAGACAGAAGTTCCCTTGTGAGACTACAGCTGTCAGACTTCCATATCCACTCACGCTGGCTGTAGGATTCTGTCAGTCTTAGTGCCTAAACTGATCCCATCTGTGTCTTCCCTTTGTAAGCCGCACTGTCTCCCTGTCCATTTCTGGACCCAATTTGAAGTGCCATTTTTAACCTTTAAAGCTCTATATGGTGATCTTTGTAGACTGCCAGTCTACTTGAATGACTTCATTCTCCTATATGTCTCACCAAAACATTAAGATCTTCAGAGGCTTTGTGCCTGATGCCTCTTTCTGAATGAAATGAGGCAGGTAAGCACAAACCCTCACCATCTTAGAAACTGAACAGTTTGCACTCTCCACAGGGAGCCTCTTGGTGCATTGGTTACACTGCAGTACTGTGGTCAAAGATTCTGCTCACAACCTGTGTTTGATCCCAATGGGCTCAGGTAGCCGGCTCAGGGATGATTCAGCCTTCCAACCTTCTGAGCTTGGTAAATTGAGTACCGCTGATTGGGTGGGAGAGCAATGTATAGCCTGCATATTTAAATTGCAAGCTGTCCAGAGAGTGCCTTAAGTGCTATGGGAGCAGTATAGAAGCATCACATTTTGCTTTGCTTTTTTCTGTAAAACACTGTCCCTAGAGAGGCTTGCCTGGTGCCATCTCTGTGGCCTTTTGTGCCATCTGTTTCAATTGTGGAGAGCGGCACACAAGACTAACAGACACGCAATGCAGGAAGGCAGACAAGACTGGAGGCAGGCATCAGAGGAGATGTTGGCTTTGTCAGAAGGCATCCCAAAATTGATGAACAGTCTTTGGTCTGGAAATACGGTGGTGTATGCATGGATCACAACACCGAGTAGTGGGGAAAATATGCAAGCAGGAAGAGACAGTGAGAAGTTCTAGGAGAGGTGAAGAGAGACGTGTGTGATGTATATGATATCTGTGTGGCATGATATCTAGGAAAGCAGGGTTTTCTAAATCTGAAGTGACCACTGAAGTGCTGCATCTAAGAACTATGGCAGTGCGAAATCCAAATATTTGTGAGGAGCATGAGATGCCCCCAATTAGTTTTTCTCTCCAAGTACTCTCATTCTCTCACCAGTGTCTGCTTGTTTGTCTTCTACCTCTGAGCTCAAGCTGAATGACCACCAAACCCAATGAATGAAAGAACAACTCAAAGAAGACAAGGGGGAAATAAATTGTGCGAGCTAGCAGTGGTAGGGCTCCCTATCTGGATGTGGATCTCAACAGGTGCCCCTTCCATATAATTATGGTATAAGAAAGAAAAACATAAAAAGGTGATCCTGAGCACCGGTCATGTGTTAAAATGAGACATCTCATTTTAATCCCTACTGAATAGTATATGCAACTAGCTGTCCTTGGTTGACTCACTAACTAGGTACTGCTTGAGAAAACATGGAAGTTTACTACTAGAAAAAGAAAAGAGAAGCCGGTATTAGAATGTCAAATATTGTTTCAACAACAACAAAAAAAGAAACAAAACAAAAGATTGAATTTTCAAACTTTTGCTTTTAAAGCTAAAGTGCTTGCACAGTGTTTTCTTGAAGTAATCATACCACTCCTGTCCCTGAGGAAAAGGAAGCCTTTCAAAGACAGTTTCACACATTCCTATCAACCAGTGGGCCAAGGATTATTTGCAGTACACGGGCTAATGAATAAATTTCACTGCCTTCCTGCGCCTCCAAAGGAGGTATGAGAGGGCTGTGAAGGCAACAGCAGTGCACTGAGGTGCCGACATTGATCATGTGTCTCCTAAAGGTGGCATTCAGTAAAGACAAGCGTTAGCAAGCAAATGATATAGCCACAGGAGCGGAGGAGTCATGAAAAATGAATTAACCTTTTCTCTGCTGGAATCTCAGCGACATCATTTTCAACTCAAATGGGTGTTTCGCTGTCATCGATGGAGTTTGAAAGCCTGACAGGTACACCTGCCAAACATCTGTCGGATGTTCCTAGGAGGTGCAAAGTGGCTCGAGCAGCTGCCGCAAATGCCGTCATGTGGGGGGGGGGGGGAAATGTTGTGCATTACAAAAGAGTTAGACAGAAAGAAACTTTTATACAATATGTACATTTCTAAAAGGTCGGTGCAGGCTTCTTTTGAAATATCACTGCACATATATGCATCAGTGAATTACTTTCTCTGTGTGTATTTTAAATGTAAATCTTCTGCTCTGTCTCAGCGGCCTAAAAAAAATAATAATCAGGAAATCACTATATTGAGAGGTTAACAGAGACGTACTAACTGTCTGCTGAAGACATCAGATTCATTTATCTTCCTTACATTAGAAAATCTTAAAGTATCCTTGACTGCCAACCTAAACATCACAGGAGGCATTATGAACCCTTGCAATGAAGAAGCCAAGATGACAGTGGCATGGCAAAGGCTATGTAGTGAGTTTGTGGCAGAGGGAAAAGCTCATGAAGCATTTAGACTCCAGCAAAACTGGGCCACAAACTTTGTGGACTTGCAGGGTGTCAATTTTCAAGCTCTGTTTCTTTGACACTTTCCAGAGGGGCAGCAAATCTGCACATTGTGCTGTGTAATCACCACTCCCTTCACTTTCACCTTAATTTGTCTTCTACAGTTGGTGGCCATGCTGTTCACTGCTGCCTCGCCCCCCCCCCCCCCGCAACTCTGGAAGACAGATGAACTTCTCTTGCTGCTAAGGTCGTCAGAAGATGCTTCGTCAGCCTTGCCAGACTGGTGCACAAGCTAAGTAATTGATCTCTCAGGGCCCTATATTATGAGGCACCTCTACGTTTTTTTTTAAAAAAAACAGGCTGAAATCCTGTTGCTTAGTGCAATATGTCACACCAGAGAAAGCTCACTGAATCAGTGGGGATTTGTTGAGTCAACTTCTTCCTAAGTTGTGTTGATTCAAATGGGCCTACTCTAGTTGCAGCTTACTATGCTAAAGTAAGTTGCAACTACAGTATACCTATTTGAATCAATGGAATGTATGTAGGAGCTGTCTCATCAAATCCATACTGCTGCAGTGGGCCTACTCTAGTGCAACATACTGTGTTAAACAACAGGATTTAATCCAGTATATTGTTGCTTAAAAATCCGTCCTTACTGTTGAAACTGGTACAACACCCTCATTACAACCTCATCCTGTTATTCCAAAGGGCTTGCTCTTTCACTCAGTGACTCCTCGCTCCATTAAAAACTGCAACAGAGGCATAGCTTGCTGTATAAGGTAGCTGAAATTGTTATCAAAATAATGTATTTTGAACATTCTAATTATTATTCATCATTCTAAGAATGGTGGCAGTGCAAAATCCAGGTATTTGTGAGGAGCATGAGAGGCCCCCCAAGGAGTTTTCCTCTCCAGGTGCACCCATTCTCTCACCAGTGTCTGCTTGTTTGCCTTCTACCTCTGAGATCAAGCTGAACGACCACCAAACCCACTAAATGAAGGAATAACTCAAAGAAGACAAGGGGCAGAGAAATTGTGGGAACTAGCAGTGGCAGGGCTCCCTCTCAGGATGTGGATCTCAACAGGTGTCCAATAATGCTAATCCAGGACAAAAACTCCGCATGAGATGTTTCTTCTCTTCCAGCTTGTATTCCTAGCCTCATATTCCTAAAGTCCTCATCTAGTGGACTTTGCCTCATCTAGTGTCATTAACACAGTTAGGGGGAGTGGCTGGCCCTATTCCCTCCATCAGTGCTTTCTCCACACAAGCAGGGATGAAGAGGAGAGGTTCCTGCTCACATGTAAGCTCTACACAGGTGCTTGAACCCAGATTTTCCTATGTTCTTGCTTCTGTGCAGAGCTGTTCCCTCTTTGAACTCATCCTCACTCTGAGAAACTGATAACACAGTTAGGCAGGGCTAGCCACTCTTCTTTGATTGTATTGAGGCAGCAGGATTATAGAACCACCGAAGAGGGCTTTAAATCACCCGAGTGTTCACAGCTCATGTTTCCATAAAGGGCACCTTCTCTGGGGAAGGTGGGGTCCTGGCATGGTGAGTAGTGCCATGTACAGAGCAAGAGTATTTCATTGATATCTGCAGGGGGCAAGCAATCAAAGAGCTATGTGGTGGCCAGTTTGAAAGCAGCTCTGCTGTAGCTTAAAAGACAACTGATTAGCCCTTAAGCTGTAGCCCTGTTGGGAAGAAAGACACAACCAGAGCTTGGAAATGTGGTTGCCAAAGTGAACATGTCGATGTTAACTTTAATCTGAAAATTAATTCATCAGCATCAAGAGTTTTAATGAGCATTATAAATATTGCATATGTAACAATATTATCTAATGAATTCATTAGATTCGTGAGACTTTATTTTTAGATTTTAAAAATAAATTGAAATTATTAAAACTGGCAATCCCCCGTTACCTTCGAAAATTAACTAATTAAAATAAAACATTTTGAAAAACGTTAAGTCTTCAACCATTATTACTGATGTGAAAAGATTAAAATGATAGCTTTTTTAAATCATTGTTTAAAGTTGTAATAGAATATGGATAATTATTACCTTTAATAAATTAATTCCTAATTTGGAAAGCGACACTCTCCTGTTGCTTTCACTAATCTTAAAATTCTTGGACATTAAACAAACAAAGAAAGAAATGTTTCCACATTTCTTTACTAGGACCATGTTGTGTTTGTCTGAGATTAGAATCTTTAGTATTTTTCTGTTTTTCATGAAACCCTTTCCTATGTAGAAGTAAGAGCAATCGAGTCAACCTTCAGCAAACCTTCTGCCATAAGCACAGGGAAATTCACCCTGTGCTTTGCATATCAGGTGTTGCAGGGGAAAGTAAAGGAGGAAAAATAATTGTCCTTATAATTTGAAGAAAAAACACCCCAAAACAGCTCTCAGGGCATAGCTGTGTTTAGAGATATTCTGTTATTGTTCATTAAGAAATACTTAAAACCTATTGCCAATCTAAGCGTGTTATTTTAGCATTCAAATCCAAGTCAATCTAAATGGGAAAATAATTGCTTGAAATTCTCAGAGGTGAAAGTTTTAGAAGTGTCTCATTGAAGGTGAAGCCTCAAACCTGCTCAAAAACAGTGATATATCTGCTGAGCCTTAATTAACACCAGACTAATGCCTGCTCTGTGTTGGACAGTCTTCCCCAGCCTCATGACTGAAGTGCCTCTGGAAGAAACCAGACTTAGAAGTTGGTGTGGCATAGATGCCTATACATGTCTGCTCCAAGATATTTGCTATCAGTGGTAGAACAACAAAGGCACCTGAAAATGCGTATGTTTTCTTCAATGTTTTCTTCAATTCCTGGTGTGCCTTCACAGAACATGGCAAAGCTAAGGATCCAGTGGTTCCAAGCCTACAGACTTGATTCTCCTTACACATAAAAGCCATTCTCTCTCACCCACTCACTCCCTTTTAATTCCGATGAAGAAAGGAGAATTCCTTTCTTCCACCTTTAATTTAATTCCACCTTGGTCAAAGCTGGAGCATCAAAATCTTACTTGTTTGGATGACTGTTCCCTGAATTCTTATTTAGCGTAGCCACTGGATTCTGGGAGCTTAAATCCAGATAATAATCTCCCCAAGAGTTGATCACAGCTCCAATATCAAAAAGGCAAGGGTCACAAACACTTTTGCCTTACCTGGGAGGGGGTCTGCAAAGATGGCTGTCAGAATTCTCCTTTCTTCATCTGAAGTGGAGGGCTGAAACTTCCTTCCCACAACCATAGGCCTGTTTCCTTAGACACAAATCTCAATATCTCCATGTATATTTATGTTTAATCCTTTATATCAGTGGTTCCCAACCTTGGGTCCTCAGATGCTCTTGGACTCAGATTTCCAGAAGCCTTCACCACTAGCTGTGCTGGCCAGGATTTCTGGGAGTTGTATTATTATTAGTTTAAAAAATGCCACTCTATATGTGGGTCACGTAGGAACCTTCTTTAGTTTACCATCAACAGCATTCCCATGACCACAAATAGATATATTACGCCAAAGAGTATTCTTTCTGCACTTGATTCCCTTGAACAATTAGAAAAGCTAATATACAGTTGGAAATAGATGTTAATTAGATGATATCAGGAATTATGGGATGTCAGTTGAAGAAGATGCGAAAATGGCTAAAATATCTCCTGGCATTACATGAAGGAATTATCATTTAATTAAAAGGCTTTTTTTTTTTGCTCCCCAAATCATTCTCCTTCGAGACCAATGCTGTTGAGAAATGAAGAAAAAAGACATACAGATATTTTGTGTAGAATTGCATACAGTTTATCTAATTTGAGAAAGGTGCGTTTTAAACCAAACTAAACTGAAATCTTGGTATTAACATGTAATCCTTTTAAAAATGATTCCATGTGGGTTAACCATGGATTGGAGTCTTTTTTTGATTAAGTCACAGTCAACTTAGGTTGACTATGAACAGAAATTCTTTTTAGATTCCTTCACTCTGGGTTTCTAGTGATATTTCACATATACAGTTTTTCTCATTCATGAATGTGGGCTGAGGGGCAATTTTGCTTGACATTTTAAAGTGGATTATATACACCTCCCAATTTTGGTTCATGGATCCAAACTAGATTTAAAATGTTTATACTGGGAACATTTATATACAGACACATGTACTTCAGGAAGAACTGAACACAAAAATGAATGTGCTGGGAGAAAGTGCATGCAAAATCATATATCAGGAGGACAATGCAGAAGAAAGTAAAGGTGATTTTGTGAGTTTTTCCCCCCTTTCAAAAAGGCAGACTGATGCTGAATTTGGATGCAACCAATTTATGACTAAATATGTGTGAAACCAACTAATCTGTCCATCCATGCATTAGATATGGTAAGGGTTGTTCATGGATTCCCCAATTTGGCTCGAATGCCAATTTAGTACTTCAGGATGGATCCCAGTTTCTGCCAAAGTGATTTAAGCTCCATACAATCCAGATCTGAATCAATCTATACATTTGTAGCTCCAGCCTCCCATGGACTTGCTAAAGTCTTTCTGGAAACACAACAGACTTAAAAAGAGGCGTACACCTGCTAAATTTCACATGGGCAACCTTAGGGATTTACATATCAGGCTCCTTAAAATTTGCTCTTTTACAAAAAACAAATATATATGTCTAAAAGGCAAAGCGTGCTGCTTATATAGAGCCCCATAGTGCTTGAAGCACTCTCTGAGTACATTGCCCTCGGCTCCCAGTAGCTGAGTACTCAATTTACCAACCTTGGAAGGGTAAAGGCTGAGTGAACCTCAAGCTGGCTATCTGGGATTGAACCTGGTTGTGAGCAGAGTTTTGACTGCAGTACTGCATTTTAGCCACTGTGCCACAAGATTCTTAGGGCATGTGCAGTCTAGTAAGTACGCAGTTTTCCCATTCAAGCTGTTTTTGTTTTCTCACTGTTTTCCTAGTATTGACAGCACCTTCTGAAAGCCCTTAGAAAACCCTTCATTTACAGCTGAAGAACTGCACCAAAGAAGAGCCAATCTGTTTGTTGGGGTTTTTTTTAAAAAAAAAATTAGGAGGATACATTAAAATACTATATTGAAAGACAGCACAGTAGGCACTGGGTGGGCAAGCAACTGTGTTTGGCAGAAATGGTCAGACAGAGACAGAAGCAGAATCAAAGAGTATTTCCAGGTAGACAAAGTCTATTTGCTGTTAGCACCATGCTTGTGCCCTAAAGAACATCTCTACAGCACAGACATCGGGGCTGCGTTGAATACTGTAACAATGGCCAAATGTCACAGTTATTCTGTGTCACTGAAAGACTGAGAAAGAGAGAGTGTAATGGCGTTGGTGGTAGTGATGGTGAAGGTGATGACTACTCGTATTTGCCATATCCTGTGGAAGTAGATTCCACAGTTTAACTATGCACACTGTTGAAAAGTACTTCATTTTATGAATCTTTCACCACTAAGCTTTAGTGGATGACTTATCTGAGTTCTAGTACTGAGAGGGTAAGAGAGTGAGAGAGAATTATCTTTTGATTCAATTTCTCCACACTATGCATCATTTTACAATTCTCTTATTATGTCTTCCCTTACTCACAATTTCTTTGGAATTTATAGGCATCAGACATAACAACCATTCCTTTCAGGGTAGTTGCTGCAGTGATGTAATCATACTTCTTTGTTGATCTATGAAAGAAAAAGAAAGAAAGAAAGAAAGAAAGAAAGAAAGAAAGAAAGAAAGAATTGTGTGTGCATGTCACACACACACACACACACACACACACACACACACACACACACTCATGGACAGATAGACTGAATGGAGAGAGCAAACAGGGAGGCAGAGAAAGAACAAACCATTTTTTAAAGCTTTTGTGAGCTGCTAATGGGGATGGGAAGCTGGAGATGGAAACTTACAGGCTGCTCTTGTTCTCTGGGGATCTGCTTCATAGACGTACCTGTTTGTCTCTACATATGCTTGTATATTTGCAAGTGAAGCCTATACAACATGCTATGATCCTCCTGTGTTCCTTCACCCAGTGGAAACTAAGAGAGCGGTGCTTTGAAGAAGGAGCTTGCTGGAAGGAGATCTCCAGGACTGGAGGCTTCGGTTTGTGCAAAGTCCCGCTGGGGTTATTTCTGGCAGGATGGAAGCTATGAGGGAGCCATTTTTGTTTTGCTTTGCTTTTGCTTTTGCCTCCAGGGCTATCTGGTGTCTTTTACAATTAGAGAAATCTTGGACAGTGCTTGAAATGGAGAGAATTCATTTAGACCAGCTGTGGTGCTGGTCAAACTCTGCTCCCATGTTGGGGCCATGGGTGGGAGCCAGCTGGAGAAGGCTGCACATCTAGCAGATCCAGGTCCTCTCCCTCTCTTCTCTTCTTCTACTACCACATTACACTTAACATGTTTTCCTTCCTTCTGTGAGGTTGGACTTCTGGTTTCTATAAATGGCTACTCCATGACTGAAACTGGCCCGGGGGTCCTGAAGTACCCTTTCAATGACAAATCTTTCCACACCTGACATTTTGAGGAGCATGATTTGCAGTATTTTCCCCCCAGTGAAGTGTGTGTTGAGGTTGCATGTGGCCCACGCTTTGCCCACTCCCTGCCATAGAGGGAGCCACTGCATAAACCTTCTTAATGATTTGAACTGGTCAGTGCAGAGACTTGGAGATCAGACCCGCCCCTACGGAGGACAGAAGCCAGGCTCAGAGCTGAGAGGGTGGATCCTGCTTCTTCCTAGAGCCTGTGGGACTCTCCTCTCAGGACTATAAACCCAATAGTACTGTTTTTCTCACTATCTGAAACATGCAGAGTGTAGAAAATTGATGTACATTCACTGCATCACAGGGAAACTGGATTGAAAAGGCACTTAACCGCTTTTAGAGCAAAATTTCAACAAATTGAGATGGAGGAGGGACCATTTTTGTTGATAATGAACTCTGTAGCCAAGGAAACACTGTTGACATGCTTGAACTGCATGCTTAATAGAATTTTTAAACGGAATAATGCTTGGCCAGAGAACCAACACTGATTAGCACATATGTCCAAAACAATGTTTAATAGCTAATAACAGCACCATTAACCTCTGTCACCACAGTCTCGTGGACAATTCGTGTTAAATGGAAAGAATCTATTTGAATGCCAGAAACTAAATGCTAAATTGCATAGGGCGAAATGCAAAGTAAACACAAGTAAATGTACTCACAGCAGCAGATGCATCAAAAACAATGAAGAATCATATGGCATCTTGAAGATAAGAAGTTTTATGTATCATAAGCTTTCATGGCCTGCAGCCGATTTCTTCAGAGAAATTTATGTGGAAAAGTGGACTGCAGTCCATAAAAACTTATACCAAATAAAATGTGTGGTTTTAAAAGGTGCAACTAAGACTTTCTCATTTCTTCCCCAACTGTGTACAAACTAACATGGCTACTCCTCTGGAAATAACAAAATACTTTTGTAAGAAGTGTTCTTTCTTACATCAACTACCCGACTGCTCTAAACGGAAGGAGACCACTCTTCAAGGTGCTTCATGGTATGTTATATGTATGAGCTAACTACATGTGACGGAAGATAACATAGTGGGAATGGAGAGCTAACATTTAGTAATGCAGGAGTCCTCTGGAGAGTTAGCACTAGATAGGAACCATGGCAATTACTGTACGAATGAGCTGATAAATGAGATGTTCATAATGGTTTGTGCTGTAAATGGCACATTATTCAATAGTGGAAATTCATTATTCACTGAAATATCAGTGACAATCTTTTAGCAATTCATTTGTTCTCCTGGGATGACTCAGACCAAATCTTTCAAAAAGCCAGCATCTTATGTCCCTTAATTTGAAACAACTTGCTTATTTCCAGCAGAGTCCACATCTTTCAGACACCACAGAGCATAAGAGATACTATTTATTTCGAAACACCTAGGTTTTCAAAGCTCAACAGACATTATGGCTCCAAAGTATCCTATGTTTTGAAATGCTTGTCTGTGAACCATATCCAGAAGCCTATGCACCAGAGTATTTGCGAACGTCAAGAGCACCTGAAAACACCCTTTAAAATCACACTAATTCATGTGAAATTTAATCCAGTGCTGAGCAATTTGGGGCCCTCCAGATCTTGTTGGACTGCAACTCTCGTCTCCTCTAGCTGGTACAACCAAAGGTAAGATCATGGAGGTCATGGTCTAGTAGCTCCAGGAGGGCCATCAACTGCCTACCTTGGCTTTCCCCTAGGCTGAGTTCACAGAAATGTGTGGTCCTTCTATTCTTCATTCAATTATATTTCAAATGCCTTAATGCATACAAAGGGAACATACAGAAAGAACAAGGAATATAAAATAGGACCTTTTACAAGAAGAGATATTTCTATAGTCATGGATGCAATTGTAAGCAGCCAATTCAAGCTTTTTAAAAAATTAAAAATCTACACACTTAAAAAGAATGGAGATCCTTAAGGATTAACCTATTTTATCATAACACAAGTTTTCATCAGCTATAGTCCACTTCCACTGATATATTACTCTTAAAAAGAATAGAACCTTCAAGATTAACATATTTTTTATAACATAAGCTTTCATGAACTATAGTTCACTTCCTCTGATATATTACTCTTGGTTGGCAGGTGTGTACTGAAAAATGAATGTAAACAGAGAGGTGAAATAGCAATGCAGTGATAGTTTCATTATAACCATTTATGCCAACAGGAGATTGGCAGTAATTATTGCTGGACAATAGTGCATAGTTGTTGGATAAGAGTGCATCAATGACCTTGTGTGGCAGAGCAAATCAATGTTCTACAAGGCAATTCTAAAACCGGGGCAGCCCAAACAAAAAATTATAATTTAAATTGGGCTTCTGATCAGTACCAAATTCAACACAATTATAGCAAACAGTCTTCTCTTGCTCTGTGCCCAATTTAGAGAAGTTTGGATAAACTTCCATAGTCTGGGGGCAGCTGCCTTTTCAGCAGCTGCCCCCAGACTATGGAACACCATCCCAATTGAGATTCGTCTGGCGCCGACGCTGATGACATTTCGGGGCCAGGTCAAAACCTTTCTGTTCCAGAAGGCTTTTAATTGAAATAATATCAACTGTGGGTCCTGATGGCAAGTTTTAGAGTATATATTTTAATTGTATTTTAATTGTTTTATCTGTTTTTACTGTATTTTAATTGTTGTAAGCCGCCCAGAGACCTTTGGGTAGTGTGGGTGGCATATAAGTTAAATAAATAAATAAAAAATAAATAAATAAAGGGAGTTTGAATTATGGTTTTTGTTTTTTAAGCAAAACTGTTTCCCACATTCAGAAATAGGCAATCCTAAACCTCCCCAGATTCAAAGTAGCTCACATAAATTGAAAGGACTCTTGTTTATCACGAGAGATAATTGCTGGCCACACCATCTCTTTTTATTTGGAAAGAATCTAGGCTGTAGGATCTGAAATATTGGTCCTCAAAAAGACTTTCAAATGGGAGAAACAGTGATTCTGTTACATTACACTGAGGATGATTGGTACAGAATTGCCAGCAAGGACTTCACCGATAGATACAATGTATGATACATTGCCACAAAAATGTGGCATATGTTTTGAGGGAATTCAAAGTTCAAGGTTCATAATTGACATAGCTCATAATTCGGGATTTTTGACTGCATGGAACAGTGGTAACTCGTCCATCAGGGCAAGGGGAGTGATGCCCTATCTTTGTCTTAGGCTATGTCAGCTATACTGCTCTTCCTGGTTCCTAATCAGAGTCAGAAGGTCTTTTTTATTTGTGTATGTGTCAATGCTTGCTTGTCTATCAGCACACATAGCTGCTTCTGTATGTGCTTCCGAGCAACTGGCAAAAGGTGTGAACCGGGCACCTATCATCTTAACATTGCTAAATTAGAAAGCTGTCTTCTATCAAGTCAGATCATTTGGTCCATGTATTCAGTTACCAAGTGGATTTTACCTGATTGGCCATAGCTTCTTAGGGTTTTAGACCTATGTAAGGCCCCCTGCCCTAGCCCTCTGGCAGAACTGGTGGCCTAGGGGTCTCTTGCCAATAATTCCCTTGCCTCCAGGTTGCTGGTTCTTGTGCTTTTTTTGGGCTCAGTGTCTTTGACAGGGGTTCCTTGTCACCTCCCTCCCAGAGTTTCTGCCACTAGTCCCTGGACAACTGTCAGTTTGGTACTGGCCTCAGTTCCCATCACTGAGGCCAGTGAAGTCTTAGTGGCCAGTGCATCCTGTCTGGGACTGAGCTTGGAGCCTCTCAATGAGTGCTGGTAGAGGCAGCTGGCAGTGAGTGTCAGCTGCTTTCTTGCTCCTCATGCAGCCTTCTCCTTTTCACCTGCTGGTGTTTGCCTTGCCAGCACCTCAGCCGCATAGGGGTCAGCACTGCTGGACCCATCAGGTGTCTCAAGTGCCACAGACTTGCTGGTGTAGAAATTCTCTCTGGGGCTGGAGTGGGTACAATCCCTCTTCCCCAGCCTCTGCCCTTCGACCCTGAGAAACTGTTTGGTGACTCTTGCTAGGGTCTTCCTTCTGCTCCCAAGTCAGCTCAGCCACTGTGCAAAGGATGTGCTCCATCCTTTCCAATGCCAAGTCCCAGGTCTCCTTTCTCCGCGTACCTTCCACTGGGTGTCTTCAACCAAGAAAACTCCAAACCTTTCTCCTGGCCCTCCTTTAATCCCATCCCGCATCTTCCTCCCACTTTCCCAGGTGCTGTTTGTCACCCCCCTCTCCAGAGACACTTGTGCTTCTCTCCTCCCTGCCATTTGGGGAACCCATAGCATCTGTTCCACCCAAACTCTCACATGGTGGTGGGACTAGTTCAGACAGCCCATCCAGGATAACTGGCAGTGACCCCCTTACAATCTGATCATTTCCTATTCTTCCCAGGAGAAGCCATGGACTGAACTTAGAACATTTAGCATGTGTTATACCATTGATTTATGGAAGAAAACAAGTCAATGAGCTATGGAAAACATTAATTAAGTCACAGGAGGACAGGAAACCATTCTTTTTAGTCATCCTAATAGTACAAATGATCCATGGCAACATGGCTTGTTCATTGGAGTCTGCAGACATGAACATTTGGCAGATGTTCTACATTTGTGAATTACTTGTGTTTTAGGGAAGCCCAAGCTTCACAATCATCTCTGGGCTGTGTCAGGTTTAGTTGAGATGTGCATAATCACCACCACAATTGTAACTACAACTCTAACCTTTAAGTCAACCAGCAATCTCCCTACTGACAGAGAGAACAGCAGTTCCTTGTTATAAGGCTTCACTGACCTTGTTTCCAAGATCAGTCCAAACTGCTGGTTATGGTAGCTTGAGTCCAGACTATCTGAAGGATCTGTCTTTAGTTTTATGATCTTTGGTGAAAACCCTTCAAGGTCTTGCCATCAGGTTTGTTTGAGGAGGACACGGAAGAAGGCCTTTT
Organism: Intellagama lesueurii; assembly: GCA_037013535.1. Lineage (NCBI taxonomy): Eukaryota > Metazoa > Chordata > Lepidosauria > Squamata > Agamidae > Intellagama > Intellagama lesueurii. The sequence continues at coordinate 187,622,995 of JBAJHW010000003.1, read as the reverse complement.
TGGTGACTGTTCTCAAGCTTTAGAACTTCTCTTCCCTTTCATATTACTCCCTTCAAGCAGGCAAAGATCTTTTCAGGCAGACTTTGGCTGCGTGCAAGAAGCTTTTAATGCTAAAAGCTATACTTTTTTACTTTTTCTCTTTTTTAATGATATACTTTTAAATCCTTGTAAAATATTTGCATTCAGTGGTTGTTTTAATGCAATCGTACATTTAACTGAGTGTTACTCTTATAATTTATTGTGTCATTAGCCACATCTGTTTTTTCCAACTTGTTTGGAGGCCATCTTGTGTCCTTGTGTCAGGAGAAAATCAGGAGATTATGTGTGGAACAGCCATCACAGATCACAGCCAAAGGTGTTCTAACTTCTTTCATCATCTCCAACACAGAGGCCTAATGTGAGAACATCTGGGCATCCCCAGAGTAATGACAGCACCTTGCTGGCTGATCCTTCCATTCCAGAAGCACCACTAGATTGCTTCTGATAGGAACAAAGCATAAGAAGATCTCAAACACATCTGGATACCCACCTAGTTGTCTGAGGTTTATTCAGGACTAGAGATGGGCATGAACCATGATTTGGTCATTCAGCTCAGTTTGGCGCAGCACCCACACAGATGTTCCATGGGTGTCACACACTTCCCCCCCACCTCCTCTGGATGATCGCCCACTCACCAGCAGTGGTGCACTTCCACCCTCCGTCTCCTCTAATGGTCGTCCATTCAAATGAGGCGGCAGGGCAGGAAAACCCATGGAACTGTATTTGACTGGGTGATCGCCCAAGGAGGTGGAGGAGGGAAGCGTGCTGCTGGTGCTGCATGGATGATCACCTGGAGGAGGCAGGGAAAGGAAGCACCTGGTGTCCATGGAACATGTGCAGGCACCACACTGAATTGGACCAAACTGTGGTCCATGCCCATCTCTATTCAGGACAAACATATAATAGAAAGGAGCCATTGCTCAGAAGTAAGTGTAACCCATATATTTAGCATACAAAAGTCAAAGATCAGACCCCATAAAAATAATCTCATAACTGGACTAGAAAAGACCTTTGTCTGAGACTGTGTAAGGTTCTTGGCCATGCTGGTTGGGGAGAAAATCCTGGGAGCTACAGTCCAAAAGGAAAAAAAAAAAGAAGGAACTTCCCATAGACTGCACTAGATGCACCCATGGACTAGAGTTACTAATGCACTTTATGAGCTAAAAGCCTGCCTTTTCTTTATTTTCCTTTCCTTCTCCATCTTGCATCTATACACGATGCCTCTCACTGAGCTCAGTTTTCCCCATTTCTGAAAGTCATGCTGCGGCTTAGATTTCTGTGATATGACAATATTTCACTGTTGTCCTCTTGATGGGGCATAATTTATTATTTTTGATGATCTGTCACAAGTAGCCCTAGTGAAGAAAATCTTTGTTGGGAGACCAATTTTGCACTCCCTTTACAATTAATTGAAAAGTAGGTCAACAACTACTTCACACTGATCATATTAAATGGGGTGGGGAAGCTGCACAGCAATAACCATTACATGTGTCTTATGTTTACACACGCACACACAACAATACTCTTTCAAATCCGACAGCTGATTTGTGTGCTTAAAGGGGGATTTTTGATACGTACAAACATCCTATTTCAAGAGAGCCACACAATGAAAGCATCGTCTTTCTTTTGGAGTCCCAGTAATTGCTGTGTGATAAACACACAGGCACGGGTACAGATAATGAGTGGACTTAAATATAGAAACCAGTAATTAAATTGTGCTTTCTTACCACTCTAATTGGTATTTAATTTATGCACCTGATTTTTTCAGGTGCTTGTATGCACTCATTAAACATGACCTCTAAGAAAGTTAGAGATACTGGGGAAGAAGGAGAAGGCAGAATGACAGGACTGCTGAAATGAAGGTTAGCCTTTTTCTCTAGTGCAGGGAAAAATGCTTCCCTAAGTACTGCAATTACGCAGGAGAGAAACAGTAGGACAGCTTCAGGAACTTTTCACATTAGGCAACATTACTGCAGTGCCTACTTGGTACTTCCCTTGCCATTAAAGAGCCGTCAGCATTTCTTTTCTAAATCTTTGTTTATAACTTGGTTTCAAAAATGCACTCCAGGCACAAATCGGTATTAGCTGGCGAGAAACTGTGTTTTCTTTTTCTTTTTTAAATTTTTCTTTTCCTCTTTTCTTTTGTGTCTGTTGGTTCCCAGTCAGCAATTCGTTTCACAGAGAGCCATTTTGAGGAGTTTGCTGGGGGTCACGGGCCAAGCTCTTCCAACATCTTGATAACCCACCAGTTAAGTTACATTGCCTTAAATCATGGCTCCTAGGACAGTCCTCTTATTGCTTCAGGGTGGGTAATTTGGAAGCCGTATGGCTGTCTTCAGGGAGCCAGATTTGGCCAAATACTTTCAGTTGCTGACCTCTATATTGTCAGCACCTGGGAGAAAATAATTGAATGGAATCTGTGGATATTTGGAGCATGTCGGCAAAGGAATTGTTTTCATCTGTGAATGCACTGAGGTTGAGAGTGGGCTAAAGACCTCAGAACTCAAAATGCATACTACTATATTTTAAACCAGTTATATCCTACACAAAACATTTCTAGAAAAAACCCAAGGCTTCAACCTCAAATCGTTTGGATAGTGTCAATCATCTCCCAGTTCATTCAATACACTAGGTAAATGATGTGCTATTAGGAAAAAGTGTTTAATTCACAAACATACCTTAAATATAACATGCTTGCAAATTACACAGACCAAAGCTGTCACCACAGTACGGCCAAAGGAGCATAATTCCCAAGGGGGGAAACTGTTGTTTCACAAATAAGTTGTGTACATAGGGTTCCACATGTCCTCCAAACATCCATGTGATTAATGATTAAATATCTTTGCTTTAGGGACCCAGGAAGCAAATGCCTTAGAACTCTCTTTGTTTCCTTTCCAAGTTATGGCAAAGATAACTGAAATGACGAGCATGTTCTCAGAAAAAGTACTCAGGAGAGAGTACCCCCAAATTAAACCAGCTTTGTGAGGGAAGTTCATCTGGACTTTGAATAATATTGCACTTGAAAGTGGGTACCTTCCATTCTCCCACTGACTCTTCTCATCTGGAAGGGAATTACATGGCTCCCTTAGGAATGCCTCTGTGATGGTGCCATTTTATGATGAGATATGTGATGCTTGTGCACTTTAGTATACTATAGTCTAAAAAATGTTTTATGAATAAACAATTTCTGGCCTACAGGGAGAATGCAAGAGACCACACAAATCCAAAGGGGTGGGGTGGGGAAAATATCTTGCCCATAAATGATCAATTACTTGATGATCTTAGGCAATATCCTTACAAAATGGAGGGTGGGTCATACAGTAGGATCCCTGTATTAGTGGAAGATTGGTTGCAAACCCCTCCCTGCAGATGCTGAAAAACACAGATTATAGTGAACACTATTCATAACATGGTCTCTGGCTTTCTCTAGTGTCCAGTTCTGCTAACTTCATATTTAGAGATATATATTTCTAGGATTTTAATTTTAATATTTTTAATATTTTCAGACCATGGATAAGTGAATTAGGGGAGATGTGTAAAAGGAACGTCTTTATCTGCTGTAAGTCAGATCACTTTTTCCTATGCTGTGTGTTGCTTCATGTCATGTTATGCTGCCAGAGGAATGTCTATTCTCTATGTATATATGTAAATAGACTAATAAGACTTCTTCTTCTTCTTCTTCACCTCCTCCTCCTTCTTCATTTCGCACTGCAACTGAAACAACAGTATGTGAATCAAAACCAGTTGTTTATAATATATTTAATGGCTCTGATAAATGAGACTCTTATGTGTTATTTCTTTGGGTGTGCCAAAGGTGATATGTATTTACAAAAGTAAACTCAAACTAGATGACACAATAAGGGCACCTAGAAGCAGAGCTCCTTTCAAAGATGAAAGGCAAATGGGTTGTATTAGGACACATTTAGAAGCTTGCCTCATTCTGCAAGGTCAAAGTAGCTTCCTTTTTGTTTCATGACTGGTCCTCTGGTGGCAGACACTGGCTTTATTTGTGCATTTGTTTGCTTATGCATGGAGCTTTAAAGGAATTATGTGCTTTGAAGGGAAATATTGTAATAGCAGGAAATCTGCATTTTTCCTTGGTGTGTGATTTGACCTTCCGCTCAGTCAAGGGGCATCTACCATGCTCATATTCTGTATGGTGAGTTGTTCCACATTCCACAGGAGCTTCTCATAAGTACTAGTGTACACACATATGCTGGAGATAGACATAATTTTCTAAACAATGAAAGCAACAGATTTCTAGTTTGCAAGTCAGTGGGCAACACTGGTGAATTATAAATCAGTGAGTAAATGTTAAAGGAAACCATGCTGATGTGACGTACAATGAATGCTCTCATTTACCAAATTTGCCCAGTCTGTACTTCCCAGATTGCATCCAGCTCATGGACAATTTGGCATCCAGAATCACACACTGATGGATGTGGTACAGTTGTGTTTGAGAAGGATTTACATTTGAAAATAGTATGTGGGAAAATATATCCAAAACACTGCTTAAACATGTTTTCAGTTAATTAGGGGGATGTGTTATGTTTAATACACTGGGGAAAATAACAAAAAGGGGAGGTTTCTGTCCCATTATAATTTTAAAAATACAAAAGTTTTCGATGATGTTCTTCCCTCTCAGTGTTGCTCTGAAAAGTGGTACCTCTAGCTTTGATCCTACAAAGATGCTGAACAAGCTATAAAAGTGAGCCAGATCCCTCTGTGAAGTCTCTGTTGTAGCATCAGTTGCATTTTCTGTACTAACAGCTTTTATTACAATTGCGATATTAATGAGTTTAGCAGCCGCAGTTATTCTTCTTCCCACACTCTTCATGGGAACAATTTGCCTTTAGAACAGATTTGGGATTTCATTTCTAGACGAAGTTACATGCAGCAGCGAGGCAGTGGTAATACGTTATGACTCAGGTTTGAACAGTTTGTAAAAACTCCCGTTTTGCTTCATTTGCAAAATAAAATATTCATGGTTTAATTAAGGAAATCACCATTCTCTAATTAGGACAGAAGAATGAAGCACAGGCATGCTTAGGATGAAGGCGTTTCAGGAGCTAATGCAGACCCCTTTGGATTGTGTGTAGGACTTAAAATGTATCACAGAATTTAGTAACAGTTTACGATCAAAGAAGGCATTTTGCCAAGTACTGCGGGGGAAAGAAACTATGGTGGGCGGTGTCAAAGCAATGGTCCACCCCACCCTTACCCATCCCGTCTCTCTTTCTCGTACTCCGACTGAAGGTGGTCTTCTGGTAAGAAAAGCTCTGGAACCTCCCTCCAGAAGAGGGGAGCCCAAGACAGAACTATCCGGAAAGGCCCAGGGGAAGAAGGCATTCAAAGCTTTGATAGAAGAGGCCTTCAGAAGAGGCCTTTCTTCCGAACTGCATCTGCAAGAGGCGATGTCCCATCCACAGCTTTATCAGAACACTGCCAGCCCAACAGCAGTTGCTGATGCGAAACCAGCATTAGCCTGGCCTATTTCCAGCTCCTTGCATTCTTCTGTAAGACTGACTGCCTGGCAACCTGACCTTGGCTTGCTCAAATGACAACCCTTCTGGTTTCTCCTCTGATTTACAACCAGGTAGGAATCTGCTCTGTTATTAAACTTTGAATTTCTTCTTGACCTTCCCTGTCATCTGCTCATTAAACAGCCTTGTTACTTGATTCCCCCCAGTATCAATCCTCTCCTGGTTTTCTGGGCATCCTACCATAGCACCCCCATGGGACTGCACACCTAAACTGGATTATTCCAAGACTGCTTGGTATTTATAGCCTGAAACCTTCCTCTTTTGTGAGCTCTTTCCCTCTCTGACACAAAAGCATGTATGCTTTTTTAAAAGTTTCCTCTTGATATTCACACGCATCCCAAACAATGATTAAAATAAAATAAAGTCTCCATTGGTGTCAATAGGCAAGTCAGTATAGGAAGTGGGATGGGAGGAGGAGGGTGTAAGCACCCCTTTCTTGTGTGCAGTGATTCTAATCTGTCTTGTGGCTCCATGTGCTTATGTGTGAGCAAATTAAAAAGGCAACTGCACTCTGGCCTTGATCCAACTGTGGCACATTTGCACAACCTTGTGTGTTTAAAGCACTCATACATTTTCTACATGCACACTAGGCAGCATCCCATACCTCCATGCCAACTTGACACTTCATCCTGCCATTTCTGGTACAAAAAGGACACAATTACATTCACAGGGGCTTTTTGTTCTGCTGTGGTTACACTGGATTTCAGCCTATGTTCTTAACTTAATTAGTCATTTGGCCTTCTGTTCACCATCCTCTCTTGTCTCCTCCACTTCCTTCTCCTCTGTACCTCATGGGCTTCCAGAGAGGAACAAATTACTCCTGTAAGAGGCCTAAACTAATGACTCACCAAGGGCTTCTGAAATTCAGCCTGCCACCCTGGCAAAATGAGGTGACCATCTCAGGCACTTCCTAAGGGTTTCTGGAAGTTACAAATAATGCATGTAAGAAGGACACGAAGACACTCTGCAGTGCAGAGTATTTTCAAGTCTGGTCTTAGATATTTTTCTGTCTGACTTGAAACAGAAAATTGTGCCATGACCCCACTCACTCCAAAGTCAAGAAGCATCTCTGGGACCAAAACTAGAAATGGGATTGTTTGTGGTTTTCTGTTTTGTTTTGGGGGTTTTTTTGGACTAAAGTACCCAGCTAAGTTATTTTGGCCCCTGAGGTAGAAAATGCTACAAACACCTTATATCCTTTCTGGAGTGATTGTAAAAATAAAAGCAAAAGCAAAGCAAAAACAAAGTCTGCTGATTATACACTGCCCCATAGCTCTGAAAGCACTCTTTGGATGGTTTACAATTTAATTATGCAGGTTACACATTGCCTCACCCAACCCACAGCAAGTTGGGTACTCCATTTACTGAATTTGGAAGGGTGAAAGGCTGAGTCAACCCCAAGCTGGCAACCTGAGCTTATCAGGATTGAATTTAGCTCATGAGCAGATTCTTGACTGCAGTACTGCAGTTTAACCACTGCACCACGAGGCTTAAAAAACCATGGATAGTAAGTAGTGAACCCATTAAAAGAGCAAGAGGCAGGGGAAGGACAACAGGAGGAGGGAAGTGTGTGTGCACACTGCAGGTTGGGTTGCAGCAGTTGCGATCACATACTGCTGAAACCATGGATACTGCTTCTGTGGATATGGTGGTCTTACTCTACATTCTTTGAACAAGAATTCAGAACACAGTCTTGTTTTCACTATTTGAATGCAACCTTACCAAACCTAGTATTCTCCAGATGTCCTAGGTGCAGCTGCAAGTGTCCTCTGCAACACAGCCATTGCTACTTTATGCAAATAATAGCTTTACCTGGAATAAGTTTGAAACAAGGGGCCTATTGTAGTGTCATATATTTCACCATTATTTTATACCTAATTGTTCTGCAGAACTATAATTAGCTGTTGCAGTTTGGACTGAGCCTGTTTCATGAAAGTTCCCATAAAGTACTCCGTGCCAAAGAGAGGAGGTGCACAATCACAATGCCAGCCTTTCCCCCATTATTGTGCATTGCTATTATGATGTACAAAATGCCAGGGAAGGACAGATCCCCCACATGTTTCCCTCCCTCTGTTAGGAACCACTGTAAAAGTAGTGTAAAACTATGCAAAGAAAAATATGAAGATGGGATAATTGTAAGCCAGAGCTTTGAAAAATGACTTCATTGAGTGATAGCCCCCAAACTCTTCCATGGCAAAACTGATTGGAGGACTTGTAGTCTGAAAGTTACTTTTCCAGGTTCTGTTGCACACAGTAGGTAGAACATGGAGTCCAGAGGGATGTTTTATAGCAGAATGACCAACTTTTCTAAACTCTGTTGCACACAATGGGTAAAACATTAAATCCAGAGGAAACTAGAATGACACATGTTCCAATGAGGTCTTAAAGTCTCTTCAGGAGGTTGGGTTTTTCCCATGGGGACAAAATACAACGCAAGACTTTCCAGTCGCCAGGCCTAGAATGGCAATCTTTTCGTTCTCAGATGTTTTCAGCTTTAAGTCCCATCACCCCTGTGCAATTTTCTTCGCTCATGCTTTAGGCAATACAATGGAACTGGACAAGTGACTTTGTTCCTAGTGCATTTTTAAAATTGGTATCTGCAGATGTGACATGCCTATTTTTCTTTATCCTGCCTTTGAAGACTTCTGATGATCCACTGGACAGAGAATGCTAAAGTGTATGGGTATGTTTTGCCTTCTAGTATCTTTGTAATCTCGTTGATGCTTTGCTTCAAAGAAGTTATAACCTGACATGTTCAGCAGATACAGTTGGTAATCCAATTAGTGCAGAAACCATTCACACTTGCCATGCATGTTTTTAAGATGGTTGTGTGTCCTGAAAGGCCATATTTAAGAATTTGGACCAATTGCTGACCAGGGAGAAGGCATTCCTTCACTTGGTGCTCAGTAATAGTGGCAGGATCTTGCCACACTTCGATGCATGCCCCAGATCCCAGTGATGAGATATTGCAGCAGTTCCAAGCACTTCCTCTTGTCTTCTGCTTCCTTAGTGTGTGGCACTAGGGTTCATACATAGGCATTCATTACTGTAGTTCTCTCTAGCCTTCCCCCAGCCCCCTATTATTGGCAAAAATGATGGATTGCAGCTCCTGGAATCCTCTGGCAATGATAATTCACCTTTGAAGTTGGTCATGGCCTCCTGTGCATCAGTTGACATCTCAAAATACCCACTTATCAATATTGAAAGTGGACCACTAGCCACTTCCAATTCATTTTGCGCACCTTTTTTTGTCCATCCCACCTTAGAACCAGGTCATTAGAGACTTAATCGTATTTCTGAGATACTGTATAAGGTTTCTTATTTCACACACACACATACACAGGGGTGGGTGGGTGAGGCGTGAGAGCAAGAATGAGTTTAAGACCCTCCATTAATACTCCAACAGATCCTGCTGTCAGTCAGACATCTGTTGGAACCCTTGTGATTTCCTACAGAGAAGACAATTATCTTCTTCCAGTTTCATTTCCAGCACTGATCACTCCAAACTACAGACTTAGCTTGCTTCTAGCATTCTGACAGTAGACTTCAAATTAATAAATTCCTCAGGGAAGGAGTGGAATAGAAACAGTCCAGTCAGCAGGAGGAGAAAAAAGTCATCTTCATCCATCTCATATGCCTATACTAGCTATCATTGAAAAACATAATCTGAATTTTCCACTAACTTCTGTGGGAACTTTCTGTCTATTACAGCTTTACTCCAGGGTGAGCCTACCCAAGATGCTCAGCTGACATGTAGAAACTTATTATATTTTAGCCCTCCAGTGATATTGGTTTGACTGGTCAGGCATAGAGTCTCCGCAGAGCTCTGTGCCTGACCAATCAGAATTGCAAATGAAGTCCATGCTTACCTACCAGTGACCTGTGCTTACCTATTTATTTTATTTAAAATATTTTTACCCCACCTTTCTCCTTAAAAGGACACAAGGCAGTTTACATCATTAAAAAGACAATATTTAAAAGACAATCACAAAACAAAGCAAGCTAATTTGAAAAAAAGGGGGTGGAGGTAAGACAAGCTCACGGTTGTATGAATAGATATATTTTGCAACTTAAGAGAAGCCCACTTACAAAGACTTTTCGCTCCCAAAGATGGTGGCCTGCGACTGCCATAACATCCTCATAACATTCAGCCAACAAGATTTATGGTTCTGCTAAAAAATGCTATCACACATCCCACTCCAATGCTTAAATTTCACAAGACCTAATATCCTTGATCAGAATCTCTTAAGTCCCTGTCCTGTATTGTAACTGGTGTCACTTACTGGTGCTTTGTGGGGAAAGCCATGCTTATTTATTCATGTATTTACCACATTTAAGTATGTTCAGAAAAGAAGAAACAAAGCAAAAAGTTATGGTTGGTGTGATGCACCGGACCCCCTAAAGGGCCGCTGGCATTCGGTCAGAGAGTTCGACAGGCCACTTATCTACCACCTTTGCACTGGGGCAAGTCCCAGGACCTCAGCAGTGCGTAGCATAAGCCCTTTGAACAAGTCTGACCTTAAAAGAACACTTTACACTTACTCAGTACTTTGCAAGTACAGGCACATGGGCTTTGTGATTCCTTAGAACTCACTAAAGCTCAGTTAGGTAGGATTCTTAAAAGATAGCTAGTTTGTGGCCCTCTCCACCTCCTGGATTTAGCCAGACCCTGCTGTTCAAGAGACCAGTCCTTTTGTAGAATTTTTATAATTAATTTTTATTAGAAAAATAGAGTTTCATTAGAAATCAGTTTATATTGCACAAGCTTTAGCATCAAGAACATATTCAAAGATCATTGCAATTAAATAAAATAACTATTTCCCATTAAAATAATAAACACTAATAAGCTAACTAAGGTGGGCTACAGTGGGCTAGCCCCACCTCCTTCTTTCTCCTTACTTACATCCTCTCGAATCCAGATCAGAACAACACACGAACCATCAGAATCACATACTGTTACTTTCAGTAGAATTGAATTATTTTCCACATAACTCATCGTCCATTTTCTACTTTCCCCAACTCCTCCCTTCTTCTTGGCCTTTCTGGCTGTTAACCAATTAGCCTTAAGAGGCTGTACCACCTCTCTCTTTCCCTTATTCCCATGAGAGTCCAGGTGTTGTTTATCTCTTCTCCAACTAGCTAGGAATGTTGAGTCTTCCACGGGCTTTCAATTTGGCCTTCATCACTATCTCGAACCAGGCTGTAATGGTCCTCAGGAAAATACTCTCATGGCACTTAGAAAACACATTCCAATGTCTCTCAAATCATCTTCACACAGAACCCGTCGGATTCCATTTTACATTTCTCTGACTACATATCCCACCATCATGACAGTTGGAACTTACCGCCAAAGCAAGAAAACCGAGAATAGAGATCATCCACCCTCTATCTTCACTCAAAAATGGGGCTGTTTTTCCATCCTTTTTTGTACCTTAACTTCCACTCCAAGTACATATTTAAAAATGTGTACATGAGAGTAAATTCTATAGCACTGTAGCATGATTCCCCACACCTTGTATAATGCATAACCAGTGGTATGGAATAGCTGAAGTAAAACCTAATTTTTTTTTACAGTCAGCATCTACAGTTAGCAAATCTGCCAAGCAGCCCTGTCCATAGTTACATAATCCTTATTAGTCCAGTCTAATTCAACTATATTCAGGGGAAGACTTTCATTTAATGGTATTTGATGGTCTTATTTCGACATTAAACTGCAGAACTGTGCTAAGATCTCCAGGTCCAATCTGGTAATCAAGATTTGGGTCTGATTTTGTTCAAACTGATTGGGACCTCTTCTGATCCAACTGTGACGCAAATGAAAATCAAAATTCAAAAATCCAAACCTCCACACCTCCCACTGGGAAATTGAAGTGGCTGCAACTTTTTTGCTTTTTCATAGAAGCACATGAAATTCAGGGATATGACATCTGCCTCAGAGCAGATTATTATTGCTCAGTTTGAGACAAATAAATCTAGAGGTTTTCATGCTAGCTACCTCTAAAGTTTTGCTTAAACCAGCCTTTTTGTTTCTTCACATATTGTAAGTACATGAAATTTGGGGCCATTGTAGCCACTTCTCAGTTAACGATACCTGAAAAAAATTCATACTGATACCTATGGGTGGCTATGGTGGTTATGATGTACTGTCTATCTTTAAACTTTGGTTTAATACGCTTACAGTTTGTTAATATGTGTGCTGCTTTTCTGCACTATAGTAGGACCCAATTCCAACTTGGATCAGTCTGATCCATTTCAGAGTTCATTCAAAGTCTGATCACAGTCAGAATTCAGTTGAATTTGTTGCAAAATCCTAGTAACCCTATCCCTTTAAGGAATTAAACATCGGAGCTCACCACTTGTGTTTGTGCAACAGTTTCAGATAAGAGAACAGAGTCACTGTATAAATGAGTAAAGCAACAGTCAACATACCTTGGACTCAACACACAAAGCAGACCAACTGATCCCAAGCAGTTCTAGCTGGATGTCTAAGGAAACCACATCTACCCACAATGGATAAGAAATTGCCACAAGACCATATTAATCTGACCCCAAAGGGTGTTGTTAATAACTCAAAGTTTCTCCCAGAGAAACATATTCCAGGAGCAGATGTGGTCCATCAAAAGCCAAGCTAGAAAACCACAATTTTCATCCGATCCTTGCCGCTCAAAACTGTTGACTTGGGTAAAAGCAAAAGTAAAGGCTTCAGTTGTTCAGAGGTTGATAGGATTGAGAGGTAGATCTGAAGGAAGACTAAGTAACAGCTATAATATATAGAAAGAAAAGCCCAGCCCAGCATTTGTTTCTGTGAGGAAGAAAACATGGAAACCTCTTGCCAACCACAAACATACAGTGGCTACATATACTGCATAATACAGGCAGAGATCAGAATTTGGCATTCAGAATACATTTTCTGCTCACACATTGTGGTTTTGTGAATTTTTTCCCGACAGTCTGCTCATTGCTGGGGAAGAAAGGATTTGAGATGACAAAGCATGGGGAGAAAAGGTGCGGCCGAAGGAGTGACCCACGTTTCTCATCTATATTGTCTCCTCTTCTGTTATTTTTATGAAATAATGGGCACACAAACAACCCATATTGCTTTCCTATGCCATCTAGTTTTATCCATAAATGTTATTGGGCATGGAACCTACTTCTGGAAAACAGATTAGCATGCATCTTTTGTGACTAAGTTGCAGTGATGGTCATTTGGTATGCTGTAATGGATTGGACTGTTCAAATACATCCTGTATGTGTGATTTCTCACATGTACATATCATTATGTTGATAAGGAGGTTATAGAGCTAGTGTGGTGTAGTGGATACAGTGTTGGAGTATGACTCAAGAGGTCTGTGTTTAAATCCTCACCCACCCATGGAAACCCATGGGGGGGCGGAAATGAGGACTGGTAAAAACACTGCTTAAATATCTCACATACCTCAAAAACCCTACTAGAGTTGCCATAATTCGGAATTGACTTGACAGCTCGTAAATTAGCATAGCTGTACTGATGCAATGCTAAGCTTGGAGAGGTGGTCAGGATCCTGCACTTCACCACCCTCCCATATCTTCAGAAGGAATCTTGAACAAAAGCTACGCATGAACATGCCATAAACACTGTGTGCATAATCTCTGCTGAATGTTCTAAGATTCAGTCCAAGGGGAAAACTCCCGCCATACCTCCCCCATTGTATGAGTTATTCCATCTCAGTAGGATTCTAAACACAACTCCTTTTTTCCTTCACTTTATAAAGACATTCTTGTCCTCTAAAAACAGCAGCACACACTTATAATTAACTTAATGTACTTTCAGAAAATCTGACCCTCGTGCATGACAGCATTCATCTCAAATTTAAGAGCCACATCCAATTTCAAAGAAAATGCCAATTAATCTTTCATTTCAGAGACTTTGAAACCATTATTTATTTAGCTGCTTACTTCTCAACAGCTTAGTGTTCATTTCCAAGCAGTACTATATGTCACATAAAGGAACAAAATATTTGTGCATTAATGTTGCCTGCCTGATAACCAACATTGGAACAATCACAGCATTAGCCCTGAAAATGTATGAGTCTGGCCATGTGAAATGTGTAGTTCAGGGACTCAGTGATGCCCTTTTGCATCTAGATCTTGATTTAAAAGGCTAAAAGCTTAGGAGAGTGTATGTCTGCTGTCACTGCACATTAAAAGGTTGAGCTGAAATGAATTCAGGGTGAAAAGCCTTTCTCCTTTCAGTGCAGAATTGGTTAGGAACTCAAGTTAAATGTAAAGCTCAGGGTTTAACTCTCCAAAGAACAAATTAGAATCTAAATCACTTTCACACAGAAGTTTTTAAAAAAGAAAAGAACCTGGTTTATTTCTTACATTTTTATCTTGCCAAATAGAATTCCTCCATGAGACTGTGTGCCTAGAGATGGAAAGGTTAGGGTGCGATTAGACAGGGAAGCAATGTCGGGATGAATCAGGCTCAGTTGAGGTGGCAGAGCCATTTGCATAGCCTTTACAGTGATACTTCCATTCACATGGAAATATTCACTTTGTCTGGTTGGTTTCGACACAAGAGACCACATGCACCCAAAATGGCTGCAGCTCTCACCTTCCTCTATCATTTGCACCATCTTCTTCCCTGCCTCTTCCTTGCCCTTCCTTTCATCGTCTTGACACTTCCTTACTAGTGACACAGCACTGAATCCCTTCTATATTTTGTAAAGTGCAAGCACTTATCTTAACAGAGACTGCAACTAGACGGGGAGGCTATTCAGGGTTATCTGACACAGCACATCTGACACAGTCCTGCATCTGATAAAGCTGTTTAAAAATGTTCAGAGCAAAGGCAACAGAAGAGGAAGGAGTGTTTCTGCTATACCACTGCCAGAGGAGGCTGGATGACCAACGATCCTGGGTTGGGAACAGTCTGGAACAATGACTAATCTGCCTGGACTGGAAAAGAGAAAGGGGAAACCATCTGAACTGTTATGGACTTGCAGTAGAGCACTTCTTAAGAAGTGCCACCTGCTCCACCCAACCATCCTATCTGAATGCCACAGCCAGCACAGTATGTCACCAAGAGTGTTACCATAGGACACACCTGACACTGCTGAGTTGGAACGCTATAGGAAAGCACACATGCCAGAAATGAATATGAGACTATGAGATCCCAATCACTTCAAGGAAAACTGTAGCTCCTGTCAGTGAACCCCAAAGGGCCAAATGGGCATGGTAGATGGCTGGGCTGGTTTGAGATTGGCTGTCTGTTGTGTAGTTGCCAGAAAACACACTAAACTTAACTGTGCCAGCAGCAGGACAAATTGCAGTATAGTCACACCTTTAGGGTTTGTTTGTTTGAAGGGTGGTCGTAACTGTTTAGTTAACTCTTAATAAGCCCCGTAATCTGATTCAGCAAGTTAATGTTGGAGGATAATTTTTTAAAAAAAAATTATTGTTAAGGTGACGTTGAATTGCCATTTCAGTTTCAATTAAGTGACTACAATATGTAAGATGAGAAACCATGTCCTTTTCACTTGTGCAACTCAGCTTAGAACTATTAGTTACCAAAAAAATAGAGGTAGCCAGCACCTTAAGCTCATGATACTCACCCAAGGACTGTCTTAGAGGTACTTGCTGAGTCTTCCCTGCCCATGTCATGAAGACGAGTTTAAATCCACCCCTCAGTCTGAGCTCTGAAATTGAAAGTAATCCCACCTGAAACGTGACAACATCTGACCTCTTTCTAAGTTACTGTACACTTTAGATAGAAAATCTGGCAGGAGTTGTCATACAGTGAACATGTGGAAGATCTCTGACACTTTATCTCCTTCCTCTAAAAGGATAATCAGTGGGGAAAACTATTTTGCATTCATTTTCTGCTATGGCTAAGGAGGCTGACTGGCCTGTAAACATGGTAAATCTGGGAATTATTTTGCTTAATGTCCTTGTATGATTATAGTGCTTCAGCTACAGTGCTTATACAGGGATATAATTTTAGACAGGTCAATAAAAAAAAGATAAATGGAATGTATGAACCCCTTAGGCAAAGTAGCAGTTAATACAGCAGGTTGATGCTATTACAGTGGACACAGAGACATGTGTAGAGGACAAATGGAAGAGGCTAAAAGGAAGGGCTAAGCAAACATGTCAAAGGAAAGCATTTATATTGTAGAAGCATTATCAGGATCTCTGTAAGGGAAAGCCTCTAACCATTTAAATCCATAGTTTCCCTTCCTAGAAGCTAAAACAACAAAAGACCTCTTTATTATGTTTTGGAAAAATATTTCACAAGACACTGGAACAAATGAGGTTGTTGGGTTTTATGAGCAATAATGTAATTTCTATTATAGCTCTGTTCTACTACCCATATTCTTTCAGGTTGGGTTTCACTGCTGAAGAATTACAAAATTCATTGGACAGAGGTATGGTACTGTGAGTGAAATCAGAATCCGAATGAGATTCTCTCTTGCAAATTCTGCATCATTGGATCATTGGATCTGGCTGACTTGTTATGCAAACGGCCCTGCATAAAACAACGACAATTATGAAAGGTTTCGGGTGATTCTTTCATTGATTTCAATGAGAAAAGGCAGAGGTCCTTTGAGAAAGCTCTGTTTGAGATCAATGTTGCTCTAAACCTTTCTATAATTCACCAACTCATGAGTTGAATTTCAAGATGTAACACAGAAAGTTAACACGGAAATTGTCTGTACTCAAAATATGAGCCTTTATATAATTAACTGTTCGATAATACTTAGAATTCTAACCAGACATTTCAACTTCAAAGGGTTTCGCAAATGCCATCTAATTAATCCTCACAACTATCCAAAGAAACAGGTTATTTTGCATTTATTATCCCCTTCTCTAGAGATAATAAATGCACACTATCACATCTATGAGAACACATAGTTTTCTTCAGACATTCTTTGTAAAAGTTGAGAAATGATTTATTTTCTGTTCTTTCTCTTAATGGTCAGGAAATCATGGTATCCCCGCAGCCCTTTTAATGCACACAACAGTGCTAGGAAATCCTAGTAGCTAGCCCAAGGTCAGCACCTTAATATGATATATAAAAATGCAAATTAGGTGGGGTATTCCATTTGAATAATTTGTTTCCTGGTGTGAAGCAGAATTGAAGTCTTTCTTTGTGTTATTTATCAGTTCTGAGTGAAAGATCAGTTCCTTCCTCCACCCAAAGTTCATTAACGTGTCATTTTGGCTGAGGGATTTCCAAGCTCGGCTTCTGCCCATTGGCTTCCCCTCTGCCTTTGCAATTAAGGTGGGTTCTGGAATAAGGGGCATTTAATGTGAGTGAGTGCTGCCCCTAATTGATGTGTTTTTGTTTTTCATGTTTTCTCATATTGTAATGAATCTGTTTTATCTTTTAAGGTATGCTTGATTTATTAAATTTTATTGTTAACTATTTCCATTTCCCTTATTATATGTATGTGTTGGTGGAAGAAAAACAGGGAAAAAATAAAACAAAAAAAATTGAACAAATACATTTCCTTGTCAATCTGGAATAAACAAATGGCATTGCCAAAAAGAAGTCCTTTTCCCATTATCATTACAATGATTGCTATCATTACAAATGGTTTATTTGACAAAGGACAAACTGTGGTACACTGCCAGGGAATGAAAGATAAAATGCCACCACAAATCACATATCAGCAGAACATCTCTGATGCATTGTCAAAACAGTCAAAATGATGTACAGTCAAGGGTGGGACACGACCCACACCAGTTACCATAAAGGAAATAATTGCTTCTACAAAGATGATCACCCTGCCGATGTTACAAGAGAATACTGTTTTGAGTTTATTGTGATAATTTTCATTGACCAGGATCTATTGTGCAACTCTGCCCATGTAAAAGCTGATGGTGTTATCAGTTGCAGACTTTAATCCTTAATTTGAATTTTCCTATTCTGTTCCTTCCCCCAGTGATCCCTTTTGACTTGGGGAAACCTTTTGGATCTTGAAAGGTTGTACATGTTTATTGTGTCTTTTTGGGTTGACCTACTGAAGGTGTCACCCTTGTATGAATCTTGGAATTTGTTTTGTGCCACTATGACTACTCCTGGTTCAATCTATTACATTCTGATTATGTGAATCTCTGTAACCACATTCATTCACACATGTGTTCCCTTTAGATATTTTCAGTAAAGGAAAGAACGCTGCATGAATGGGTGGGGAGGGAAAGAAAGCACAACACACAGCTCTATTCTCCTCTATAGAAACAATTACCTGACTGCTTTATAACTGTTACGTACAATGGTTATAACATTTTATGTTTCTAGATCTTCTTTCAGATTTGAGAGAAAGCATCCAAGTCTATGGTACATTACTCTCTCAAGTACCACTAATTTAAGAATATCTTATTGCTGCTCACTTTGTGACTTCTAAGCCGTCAATACTCCACGTATAGCTGCCATCAAATCCCTAAAAAGCAGACAAATAAAATCTTAAGGCAGTCTTTTCAAGTTTGGAGCCCCAGCTGTTGCTAAGACTGCAGACTCAATCAGTTCTGATCACTGACCACACATGCTGAGGATGAACGTGGTAAATTGGGAAAATTTGCATTAAAGACAATTGTAGTAGGTAATAAATCATGAACAGATACTGGTCATCAAGTGTAAGAATGTGTCACTGGAGATGAAGGCCAAGATCAGCAACACTATAATATTTCCAATCACCATGTGTGGGTGTGAAAGCTGGACTGTAGTAAGCTGCACTTCTGCTTAAATTATACAAGCCCTCTTCTGATTTTTGTGTCTGTACATATAAATTTGCATATGCAGTTTTATGCCAACCACTGCCCTCATATGCCTTCCTTTTTGGTGATTCATTTCCCCATCTTTTTTTAAAAAGCATTACTTTACTTTACTTTATTTTACTTTACTTTACTTTTCTATCCACATCTATGGTACATTACTCTCTCAAGTACCACTAATTTAAGAATATCTTATTACTGCTCACTTGGTGACTTCTAAGCCGTCAATACAGCTCTGGGAGTTTGATTCCCCACTGTGCCTCCTTGACAGGGGCTGGACTTGATGATCCACAGGATCCCTTCCGGCTCTGCAGTTCTAAGATGATTACTTTACTTTATTTTATTTGGTGACATGTAAATTGCTACCCTAACAGCAATGCTAACTTATGGTGCACAAAGGATGGTGGACAAATGAATGTCTTCTTCTAGTTATATACTGTAGGACTTGTGTAAACATAAATTCTAAAAGCCACTAGTTTATGAATGTGGGATATTGTGCTTCTGTATGTCTAATTTGAAACACCAGGAAATGACCATATATTGCTGCACAATATTGTGCCCGTGTTGCCAGCAGAAAAAAGAATGCCAAATTTTACATAGCAAAAGGGAGTCTCAGTGTTGATGACACCTACAGTATGTCAGTAGTTAAGATGGTCTACAAGATACTCTCTTGTGCTCATTACCATTTCTTCCAAGCATTTTGAATACTTTGTGGCTCCAAGCAATGGATATCTGGAAAATTTGTTGAAAAACAACCTACCAATTACTGTGTAGTCAACTGATGAAAAGGAGTTTGTAAGAAGTGGTTAACTGATGGGGGGGGGGGAAGGAGTCAGTTTCTCCTGCTTGGTGTCTCTTTGTGAATGGCAGTGGCCATCTTGACTGCTGACATGGGCCTTCTGACTCTGGTTAAGAGGCAGGAAGAGTGGTACTGCTGGAGGTAGCCTAAGGTGGAAGTAGGGCAGCACTCCACCTGCACTAGTGGGTGAGCCACCGCTGTTCCATGCAGTCAGGAACCCCGAATTATAGGCTTTGCCAATTATGAACCTTGTCAGTTAAGAACCTTCAACTTCATATTCCCTTGAAACCTATGCCACATTTTTTGTGGTATTGTATCTACTTTGCAAAGCTCCTGTTGACAAACCTGTACCACATATGCTCAGTGTGATGCAACAAAATCACTGTTTCTTCCATTTGGAAGACCTTTTTTGAGGACAAATATTTAAGTCCCTACAGCCTAGATTCCTTCCAAATAAAAAAAGCAGGTGGGGCCAACAATTCTCTTTTAAGGTAAACAAGATTGGTCCTTTCAATTTATGTAATCTGCTTTAAATATGGAGTAGTTTGGTTCACCTATTTCTGAATGGGGGGGGGGGTGAAACAGTTTTACTTTTTAAAAATCATAATTTGAAAGCCCTTTGCCCAAACGTTGCCAAATTTGGCACACAGCAAGAGCAGACAACTGTTCCAAATGTAGTGCTGATCTGAAGTTGAATTTAAAAGCTATAATTTCTTATTTAGCTGCCCCCATTTTTAGAACTGTCTTGTAGCAAGCTCTACCAGCACAAGATCATTGCCCCACTCTCGTGGAGTAGTAAAGGATCATGATTTGATTCACAATCAAAGATATACTGTCTGTCTTTGTGAACCAGGCCAGATGGTTACTGGTTTCTCATTGCTACACTCCCAGGATCCACAGAAGTGCCATCTTTGATTACCCATTACCTTAAAAGTAATGGGTAATGGGTTTAAAAGTAATTTCTTGTAATGGGTTTATAAAACCTACACTTGTTGAAATTTGTAAAAGTAAAACAGAGTTGCATAAACTTGGCAGAAGCTTTCTGGACGATGAGGAGAATAATTCCACATGGGACGTGAATATTAAATCTTGCTTCAGTTGGCTTCTCCATGAAAAATTTATTGGATTCCTTCTGATTCAACATGTAGGTAGGAAGCCACTTCTGGGGACACTCCACAGCAGAAGAAATATTCAAAATTCAGGGATTTTTTACTCAATTGGATGACTACGAAAGAGATAGGAGTTATTCCCAAAGAAAGGTGTTTCTATTAATACATAGAATTGGAAGTTGGGGGAATCTCTCTGGAAGAGAAAAATATAACAGAAAATGTTTGTCACAAGAAAAATCAATACAGGGGGGAAAAAGAAGTGCAGTAGTTAACCTCAGGGAAAATATAATGAGTCAGCCTATGATTAAGCTACCAAATAGTGAAAAAAAAATACGGAGATAAATGGGGGTGTTGTTACGCCTTCTCCATATTACCTCCCCCCATAAGAAGCAATATCAGAATAAATACTGTGCTCAAACAATTGATGACAGAAGGAAAATGTATTAAAAAATTATAAGCAGGTAATTCCAGTTGTCTAATCAACAAGAACTTCTGAGATGCTGAGAAAGATAAGAGTGAAAGACAAAAATGAATATGTAGCATTTAATTCATTGGAATTAATTACAGATTCAAAGACTTGTTACTAAAGACGCTATATCGGGCCATACGAAGATATAAACACTTTAAAATGTTGAAAGGCAAAGCTGCAACAATTAAAATCTAATTGTCCAGTTTGATGGAGCCAGGCTAAGTGGAACCCAAACAATTTGAAAACAAATGTCTCTAGAGCAAGCTGAGCCAGTCCAAATGGTCCTATCCTGCGTAGACCACTATAGAGCTTTATACAGCAGCCACATCATTAAGGCTGGCCAGATACATTGTGGTGTCTGAAGCAAAGCACAAAAAAGGCACCACCCATCCCTCCTTTTCATGTACAAAAGCTGAGTGGACAAGGCAGTAAATCGTACTTGAACACTGGTGGGAGAGAACATATCTGCCACTGCATTTGAAAGGAGCATACTAGCTTAGGGGGACACAGGGCCATTTACATGAGGAACAAAGCTCTTTCCTCTCAACATCCTGGTACAGGCTCCTGACTCCCAGTGTCTGCTATCTGAGGCTACTACCTCATTCTTCTCTTAGTGCTACAAGAGTCTGAGAAATAATAGGAACATTGCAGGATGTGCTTAACCGACCTACATCTCCTTTATTTATTTTTTCCTGGTAGCATCTAGTGCAACATGATTTAGTCATTAAGGTGGCCATTTGAGCATAATCAAAACAAGAGAACATGCATAATCAAAAGAGAGAACCAAGAGCAGCCCCCCAATTTGCATAGAATTCCATAGGCCAATTTTTGTCTACATTTGCAAAATTAGAAAGGATTTTAATAATTTAAGCAACATTACAGTAATCTCACCCAAATGTGCCAGGTGACTGTTCAGATGGACAACTTCATTATAGCTTATTAGCAACTTCCAGGTCCATAATCTCCTTTATTGTGGTCCTTTTTCTTTAAAGCTGACTTGGACTTGAAGCCCTTCAAATAGAGGACACCATAAAAAAGAGGACTGTCCTCTGCCATCTTTCAGATTGGAAACTATCCCCTGTAAAATGGGTCACATGGCTACCTTCACACACTTGCAACACAGTTCTATGGTAGGTGAGCACTGTAGAGGACATCTACAGTTATTTCTATAAGCAGATTCCTATTTTAACACAGCATTCATTATAAAATATTACAGAGTATTGATGCTGGCTGAAACTGGTATTGCATAAACAGCATTCATACAACAGACTAGTTTATGGATATTCCATTTGTTTCTTTTGGTGGCCTTTCATAGCTCACTTGTAGTTCTGCTTTGCTCCATCACTCCTGAATTATGAAGTCATCTATAACTCCTAGAAATAAATGATGTGCCACAGGTTATTGCTCTGCACAATATTACATTAACGTGTGTTACTCATATCATTTAGATTTTCACATAAATTTGTTCACAATGAGCCAGTCTATTTCTATCTAGCAGGTTACACAGATGCAACGAGGCAGTTGACTATTTTCTTAGCATGAACCTATATGGATGTAACAAGAGATATTTGCACACTAAACTGAAAAATAAATTCAATTCTTCAAACCCCCCTCCCTGTTTTGTGAATGCGGGATATTGTGCTTCTGTATCCACACTTCAAAAACCCAGGAAATGTCCAAATATTGCTAGACTAATATGTGAATTTAGCTTCATAGTTGCTATTTTTAAATAAACAGCCATAGGGTTATAATGCATGTTGCATTCCTGCATTACATTAGCTGCTGTTATGTGCTGCCAAGTACTTCTTAGTTATGGAGTCCCTAATCAGGTTTTCGAGGTACATGACATGTTCAAGTAGTTTATGATTGCCACACCCCAATGAGTTTTCCATGACCAAGCAGAGACTTGACCCCAAGTCACCTAATCCAACACGTGTTGGACTATACTCATAGTCTGCAAGCCTTGAAGTATAGAAATAAAAATGATTAGTTTAAAGTAAATATATTCACTTTGTAGGTGTAGTGGACAGAGTGATGGAATAGGACTGATGAGCCATGGGTTCAAATCCCCTCTCCACCATGGAAGCTCACAGGGGATGTAGAACTGGTCAAACATCTCTTTACGTTTGGTCGCTATAGCTCAGTTCCAACTTGATGGCAACAAAAATCTGTTTAAGGTCAAGATAAAAACACATTGTTGCAGAGCCATTCAGTATACATGAAAAAATGTCCAATTCAGGTGAAAGCAGGAGGGGCCATGTGTTCTACCTAGCAAAAGATGGTGCTGCCCTTGAACACACCTTCCATCTGATGTGCTGTCCTGCCTACGTAGGACTGTGAGGGGGTGCAGGCACACACCCCTAGTGAGCCCTCTGGCCCCAGCACACAAGTATCAGGTAGCCTGGAGGAGAGATTTGATCAAGGATCAAGCTGATGCAGCTGAAGGAGATACAGTTCCCTGATTAGAAGAAACAGCTGGAGGCGGCGGCAGGGTCAAGGAGAATAAAAGAACAGAACTGGGAAGGCACAGGGTCTTTGCTTCTCTCTAAAGATGAGGACATGTGGGAGGATGCAAGAGGGGACAATGCTAGAAGTCTACTCTCATCTGGTTTGCTTACTAGTTTCCTTGCTTGCAACAGGAGTCAGACACCAGAAGCTCCAGTCATGTATTTGGACAAGGCTACATTGGCTTGGCCTCTGACACAGCCCTGGAGAGGCAAGCAACAGGCATGTTGAGGGAGGGATGGGTAGGCACAAACTGCAGAACCTGACTTATTTTGCTCTTCTGTCCAAATCTTCCTTAAAAGGAGTGTGCTCTGGATCTGAGCTCTCCTTTCCTTCCTGCTTTCCAGAAACTGATCTTCTGGAAACTCCAGTGAAGTTAACTGGGACCCCAAGTTGGCAAGTGGTGCCCAAGAGTTTGGAGATTATAATTCAGCCCTATGAGACTGGGAAGGGGATGGAGACAGGGGGAAGAGGCACTGTACCACTAAAAAAAGCTGTTCTGAGCCAAAAAGCTGAGCTGGTGCCCATGGAGTTATTGCTGGGGGAATCCTGATCCTGCTGCCAGTGCAGGAGCGTGTGTGTGTGTGCCATCAGACTGCACAAGGACTTGAAGTGAAAGCTGGCAGCTTGAAGTAGCAAATCTATACTCTGTTGTCCTCTTTCTGTGATGTGCTCTCTATCTTTTTTTGGTGATGCCACTCCATCTGAAAACAATGTTTGCCCTAAATTCAGATGGTTGTTATTCTGAGATGTAACTTGTCTTATAATAATGCTATTATAGTACTGTATTGTTTAGTACTCTCCAGCAAGATTCCTGATTTAAGGCCTTCTAATCATGCAGCCTGATCATATCAATGCTTCCTCTCAAGTAAGTTCTATTGATTTCAAAAGGACTGCCATCTAGGATCCTAACTACATTGGGCAAAGTTTTTCAAAAATAAAATATCAGGTGCATAGCAGGGGAACATAGTCATGGGCAGTGTAGTGCAAGAGGAAGGAAATGTAATTCCCTCTAAACTCAACAAAAACCCTACCACTGTGTGTTAATGAGCATTAAAACAAAGAAGAAAAATCCCACTTTCCTGAAGCCTCTCAGTACTACTGTTATTAATTTAATTTTTTCTCTTTTTCTAACTTGCCTGAGTGTTGTTGTTGATGAGCTAATATACTGTCCAAGGATCCTTTGTAAATGAAGGAGGGCTAGGAAATGTTTTAATAAAATGCACTGATTGCTAGATCTCTTCCCTGGTTAGTCTGCTAATTCAGACTCTTGTTTACCATATAGCCTTTTTATTTTTATTACACACCCAATTAAACCACTTTGCACTTATGCACAATGAATCTCTTGGGTGACTATTTTAATATATGAATATAAATAAAATTCGTTTGCTATTTTGGTATCCATTCAGCCAGCCCAAATAAGTTATTTTTGAGCTTTTCACAGTCTGTGAACATTCATTATCGAACATAATTTGGTGTCATCCATAATTTTGTTTATCTTACTACATACTCATGACTTTGAATCATTTACGGACAACTTAATAACATTTATGAATGCTGTTCCAACATACTTTCAACCTAAGGCCTTTTTTCAAACTACCTTTTCTTGATATTAACATGCCTCCAGCCTTGTTTGCTCCTTCAGATAGAAGGTTGGAAGTGATGGTTTACTTTCACAGTGGCCACATAGGAAGGGGTATGGCAAGATGCTGAAGATTCTTACAGAATATGATCAAGTATTTCTCTATTAAATCTTTTATCTCCTACAGTATATTCTATCTTACATGGTAATTGATAAGTGGTAAATATGTTGTATCAAAATATTTTACACAAGTCATTCGTTGCATTATGTGCTGTCAAATCACCTCCAAGTTACAGCAATCCTATGAATGAGTGATCTCCAAAATGTCCTGTCCTCAGCAACCTTGCTCAGCTCTTTTAAACTCAAGCCTTTGGCTTCATCGATGAAGTCAATCCATCTTATATTTGGACTTCCTCCTTTCCTGATACCTTCAACTTTTGCTAGCATTATTGTCTTTTCCAGAGAATCTTGTTGTCTTATAATATATCTAAAGTAGAACAGTCTGTTCCATCATTTTGCTCTAGGACTTGCTTGTTTGTCTTTCTAGCAGTCCAAGGTATCCACAAAGCTCTCCTCCAGCACCATATTTTACATGAATCTCTTTTTTTCTTGGCAGCTTTCTTCACTGTTCTACTTTCCTGCCTGCCTGCCTGCCTGCCTACCTACCTATCCATCCATCCATCCATCCATCCATCCATCCATCCATCCATCCATCCATCCATTCATTCATTCATTCATTCAGAGCAGAAATACAAGAGTGTGGATTATCTTAGTTTTGGTCTCCAGTGACACATTCTTACATTTGATGTTCTTTTCTAGTTCCTTCATTGCTGTCCTTCTCAGTCTTCTGATTTCTTGGCTGCACCCTCTATTTGGATTAATAGCTAAATCAAGGTATGCAAAACCTCTAACTATCTCAGTTTCTTCACTGTCAACATAAAAAATGTGATTTTTGTCATCTTAATGTGCAACTGCGGTCCTGGTTTGGCACTTCCTTCTTTCACTTTTACCAGAAATTGTTCAAGTCATAGCTGCTTTCTGCTGGTAATATCTGTGTTTGCCCCACCCCCAAGGCTTGGGACTTGGGACTCAGACTCAAAGACTTGGACTGTGCATGTGCTGCCCAGCTGACAGACCGGTGCATGTGCAGAAACAGTGTGTCACCCGCCACCACTGCCTGCAACTACAACTTCAGAGGCAGCAGGCCTGGCTTCCCTTCCATGTACAGGCCCACTGCTTCTGTCCATACATGTACCGGTCAGCTGATAGGCTGGAGTATGTGCAGAGACAGTGGGCTGACTCTGGGAAGGGAAGGGAAATCAGACCACTGTCTTTGCACATTTCCTGGCCTATCAGCTGGCTGGCACATGCATGGACAGAGGCAGAGGGCTGGCTCCTGGAAGGGGAGGTTGGGTCTGCTGCCTCTGAAGATGGTGGCGGTGGGCAGTGGCAGTGGTAGACTGATGGCGGTGGTAGGCGGCTGCAGCACGTAGGCCCATAGGGATTCAGCAACACAACTTGGACAAATGGGTCCAAGTCACAAATCAAGTCATGAGTCCCCCCCGAAACCCCCAAGTTGAGTCCAAATCAAGTTACTGGTGGACTTGACAGAGTTGTGACTCGTGAGTCCCCATCCCTGCCCACTCCTGTTGCATTGCTATGTACGTGTACATTCCAATGGAGACACAAAATGGTTTTGACATTTGGAAAGGTGTACTTATGTATGGTACCTGGGTGCTCTAGAGCAACCTTCTACAACACAGTACTCTGAATTTTTGGAAAATGAGTCCCAGGGTTCCTGACCATGGAGCTTGCTGTTTGAGGCTGGTGGGAGCTGAAGTCCAAAACATTCAGATTGCTTCCTGCTGGAACATTTGATCTGAGACTCAAGTGGCAACTAGGAAGGAATTATGTGCGAGTGGAAGCACTCAGAGCAATGAGGAGGCATATGCTCATCATCAAGTATTCCAAACAACAATAATCCTTTTAGGGAATATTCTTCAAATCACTGCTAGCTGCTTCTCTTTTTCGCAAACACTGTGCATTCACGAGGCATTTTAATTTTTTTACAAAGATGCTAAAGACAAAAGGCACCATAGAGAAAAGTCTTCATTTTGTGTCTTCCCCCCACCCAAATAAAATGATACATCCCAGTGATTCCAAATATTTGGGTCAGATGTCACTTACAAGTTTCCAGGTAATTAGGAATGAGAAATAGCAAGAGAGGGATGAGTAGCAGATATTTTTTGAACACATAGTTCTCTGGAGAATAGGAATAATTGAAGAAAAGATAACGGGCGTGTTACAGAATTTCAAGTTTTCTCCCATTCTTTCTTTCTAGATAATTTGGGAGGAGGATGTTAAGTTCTTAATGGCAGCTGGCATTACTTATTCATATTTTTAAGAAATCCTTTGAAGAAGTTCCTAATGACAAATGTCTTGTATGCCTTAATGAGGAAAAATCTAAGAGTCAGACAAGAATAAGAACGAAAAACATTTGAAAAATGAATAAGAATCTTGGCAAAACTGGGCTTTAAAAAAAACTTTTAATCTTTATTGCATTTAAAAAAGAAATTATAAAAATAAGTAAATATTTATCACAATATTAGCACATAACCAAAATAACTTTCTATTATCTTTCGCAAAACAGTAAGTCTTTAACATTTTTACTTCCTTATTTTCCACCAGACATTTATTTTCTTTGCAATCTTAATAATACCTTTCTTAATTCTTATTTTATATCCATATTAACAATCTGCTTTACTTTATTTTTACTTCTGTTGAGAGCAGTTCTGCATCTAATTTAAACCTAAATCACTTGGTACAGGTTTGGAATCTTTCTTCCATTTCTCTCTAAGATAAATCTTTACTTTCCCCCATTGAGATTCATGCTCCATTCTACTCTTTCCTTTCAATGAGTCTGTTAGTTTGTCCATTAATATTAGTTCCTGTAATTTTATTAAACAATCCTCCACCAAAGGAGGAGCAAAACTGGGCTTTTGTTTTAGGTGGCTGCCCTTAAAGTGTTTCCGAAGAGGTAGCTGTGCTAGCATCTTTGGCTTGATATTTTAAAATGTTGTTATTCACATTTATATGAATTCCTGCTTACAATCTGTTGCCATGAACTTGGGTCATCTGAATCTCCAGCCACATGAAAAGCAACAAAGGACGAATACATGCATGCCACAGTGGGAATATTCTCATGTGACATCTATAGTATCTCAGTTTTCAGAATGGTAGCGTTTGTCTGATACACCATAATGAAAAATAAAATATAGAGGGACACACTTCTATTCTTTCTTTTATTTTGAATTTGATAATTTTCTCAACAGGAGTTATTTTCAGGTGGGAGTTAGACGTTACTTCACATACGGTAAATTCCCTGTATGAGGTTTCTACCACTATGCACAGATGAACTGGCATTCCAGGTTATATATACTGAGGAATGTGCATTCATTTTTACATGAATGGGAAAATGAACACGTTAGCCCTTCCCTCCCTCCCTCTAAGCACAATAAATGACAATTTGAACCAATGACAAGGGAATGAATTTTTAGAAGCTTTGGCACCCAAGTTTTGCATTAAGTACTCTGCATGCAATCCATAGAAATATATCACAAGGGACATTAGGCAACTGATATGCAGTATAAATAGAAACTGTGCTGTTCTAGTGTGCTGTTTCAATTGCCACTAAAGTTGGATCCCATAGAATAATGGAGTTGGAAGGGGTCTGTAAGGTGATCGAGTCCTACCCCCTGCTCAATGCAGGAATCCAAAACAAAGCAGATCTAACAGATGGTTGTCCAATTTTCTCTTGAATGCCCCCAGCACTGGAGTGCTCACCACCTCCCAAAGTAGCTGGTTCCATTGTCATACTTCTGTAACAGAAAGTTTTTCCTGATAGTCAACCGAAATTTGACTTGCTGTAACTTGAACCCATTATTATGTGTCCTGCACTCTGGGATGATCAAGAGTAGATTCCTCTGTATGACTAACTTTCAAATATTTGACAAGTGCTATCATATATCCCCTCAATCTTCTTTTCTCAAGGCTAAACATGCCCAGTTCTTTCAGTCTTTCCTTATAGGGATTGGTTTCCAGATTATTCCTGTTCGCCTTCTCCGAACTTGTTCCAGTTTGTCAGCATCCCTCTTAAAGTGTGGCATCTGGAACTGGACACAGTACTCAAGATTCGACCTCTGTCTAAAATTTGCCAGGCTTGCTGTCCAAGAGGGCAGGGGACTCAGGGCCAGTTCTCCCACTGGGCAAAGTGAAGTGGCCATCCCAGGCAGCAGACTGCCAGGAGCACTAAATTTGCAGTGGCAGCCATCCACAGGTCCCTCCCAATCTGGAGAGTTGCCACTGTGTTGTGCAGCTAGAGCTGGCTGTTTTCTAAAGATGAGGCTCTGAAGACCTTTCAGACCTAGACATCCCGGGTGGGTTATTCAGGAAAGCACCTGTGCTGTAGGATTCTGACAGCTGCACTCCAAAAACGTAACTTTTCCATTTGGATACACTTTCAGTCACAGCCCTGTTTAGTTATTCCTCTTTTTGGGAACAGTAGTACAGATGATCCTCTGTAGGTGGAGTGGGGAGGAAGCCAAATAAGGAGAATAAATGATAGAGTGTCATGAGCCGTCTTGCTAATAAATTAATGCATAGCATTATTTAATTTATAGACAAACATTTCCTTGCTCAAACTTTAATTTGTATACTCATCAGCCTTCCAACTCTATCAAATATGAATTCACTTATTTTAATACACCATTCACTGACCCATTATTTCTGATTTCACTGTCCTCCTTTCCCCTCTCACTCCTATACATTCCTCTTTTATCTCCTAGATAAACTCAGAAGGTGTAACTAACTTCATGCCTATATACATCTACCTCCCCCCATCTTTTTTCCATCAACAGCTTACATAATGTAAGTTTTCTAATGTGAATAGAATAATCCAATTAATATTGGTCCATAATTTCATGACCCAGCTGTGTTCTTTGAAACTATGGTGGATTCACTCAAATTCTCATGTGTACTTGTGTGTATTTTAGCCCTACCCCCTCTGTTGTCACTTCCATTGTCTTCCTACCCATGGACGAAAATGACTCTTAAGAAGGTGAACTTCTACTTCCATTGGGGGCTTCCCCTCATGAGCTGAGACCTTGGAAAATCATGGCCTCCATCCACAAGTAGAGCCACAAGCAGTGGCTCTGTCTAGCCTCCTAACCTACCACAGATTGGAGGCTGATGAAACTGAGGATGAAGGAATAGGTCTACATTCTTCTTTATGTGTTGGTGTTCACCATGGTTTGAAGCAGCTGAAGTATAAATCAGGAGGAGTGCAGAACTGCACTCTTATCTAACATATTTGTGATGCAGGTTCCTTGCAGATGGAACAGATCAATTTAACATGGCTGAAACTGCAAGTTCAAACAGAAATTACACCAAGAAACTATACTTTAATTGATTTCTCCATTTCCAGTGTCTGTAACTTGAATGCAGCACATATATTGGCTTTTCAGACCAGAATCCCTCTTTGAGTCCTACATTCCACACCCCTTCTTTTAACATTTTTCTTATTAGCATCCCTATTCTTCTGCTTTAGTTGCTCTACCTATTAAATATGACAGTAAAAAGGCTATCTTATGCCTGTTTTGTCAGGAGTCAATCCTACTCTGTTCAGTGGGCCTTATTCTTGGACAGGTGTATAAAAGATTTACTCGGTTTCAACCTGTGACGTCCGTAGAGGTGGACAAGGTGCTTGATCGCTGTCGTGCCACCACTTCCTCTCTTGATCCTTGCCCGGCCTGGCTAATCAAAGCAACCAGGTCTGTGACAACTGAATGGGCTACTGCAATAATTAATGGGTTTCTTCAGGAGGGCACGGTCCCTTTTGCCCTCAAGGAGACACTCATTAGGCCCATAAAGAAGAAACCGAATAGTATTGGCAATTATAGGCCCATTGCCAATGTTTCTTTTCTTAGCAGGGTAGTAGAGAGGGTGGTAGCTGACTAGCTTCAGGCCCTATTGGATGAAACCAATGCTCTGGATCCGTTTCAGTCGGGCTTCAGGCCATGGCACGGAAATGGCATTGGTCACCCTGCTGGATGACCTATTGAGGGAGGCTGATGGTGGCAAAATGTCTTTGTTGGTCCTCCTCAACATCTCAGCCACCTTTGATACCGTTGACCATGGTATCCTCCTGGGGAGGCTCTCCGAGTTGGGGATTGGTAGTCTTGCTTTTGCTTGGCTCCGGACATTCTTGGAGGGTTGTCCCCAGAGAGTACAGCTTGGGGAGAATGTATCGGCCCCGTTGTTCCTCAATTGTGGGGTCCCGCAGGGTTCGATCATCTCCCCAATGTTGTTTAATATCTATATGAGGCCGCTGGGAGGGGTCATCCGAGGGTGTGGAGTGTTGTGTCACCAGTATGCTGACGACACTCAGCTCTACATCTCCTTTTTTCCATCTGCAGTGGATGCCGTTACATCTCTTGAGCACTGCCTGGGGGCCGTTCTGCAATGGATGCAGTTGAATGGACTGAGGTTGGATCCGGACAAGACAGAGGTCTTGAGGGTGGGTGCCCCTGGCATCAGTGGTCTGGGAAACTCCCTCTCTTTTGGGGGGGTGACTCTCACCACAAAGAGTGTGGTTCGCAGTCTGGGGTTTCTCCTTGACACGGAGCTTACCATGGAGACCCAGGTAGTGTCTGTGGTCCGCTCCGCCCATTTACATCTACGGCGGATTGCCCAGCTGCGTTCCTATCTTGATGGTAGGTCGCTCACCACACTTGTCCATGTGCTTGTAGTCTCGAGATTAGACTACTGTAATGCTCTCAACGTGGGGCTTCCTTTGAGATTGATGTGGAAGCTGCAAATGGTCCAGAATACGGCGGCCAGATTACTAACTGGGGTGAAAAGATTCCACCATATTTTCCCCACTCTGGCCACCTTACTCTGGTTACCTATCTGCTTCTGCATTGACTTCAAGGTTCTTACAATTGCATATAAAGCCCTAAACGGTTTAGGACCTCGATACCTGGTAGAGCGCCTCCTCCCACCTAGATCTACCCGTATCACCCATTCTAGCCAGGCTGAGGGGCCTAACCCCGAGAGGCCCGGAACAAAAAAACTAAAAATCAGGCCTTCTTGGCACTGGCCTTTCGAACACACTGCCCACGGAGATTCACCTGGCCCCCTTGCTGGGAGCTTTCAAGAGTAAATTGAAGACCTGGTTCTTTTGTCAGGCCTTCCCACCAGCTAGTACTTAGCTCTTACTCTCGTCTTTACCATCTTGGATTTTCATATGTTATTTTTTGTTTGTTTTACTTTTATTGTTTGTTTTAATCCTATCTGTGTTTGATTCTAAACCGCCCAGAGTGGATTTCTCCAGATGGGCGGTATAAAAATCAAATAAATTAAAAAAAAAAGACTGCAACAACAAAACATGAAAGAAAATAGTGGTTGCACCTCACTGAAATTCATTTCATTTCATGTCCAAGCGAATTCTAAGTCCTGGCCACACAATTGAACACATGGGTTAGAATAAACAACAAATTATTTTATTTTCTACCCGAATTTTTGAAATGAATTTGAATATTTCACTTTTCTCCTTGGGTGAGAATGATTATAAACTGAACAATCTCTATTGCCCCTCCTTTTTTCCCACTAGAAAGGGTTACATGGCAGGAGTATCTTCTACTTCCTTTAATATTCATTTTATGATTAAAGCCAATAGTGGTATGTGCTGTAAGCTAAAATTCAGCAATTTCAAGATTTGTACATGGAAAATTCATATATAATTTATATATATTTATTTATATGCTGATGATCTTCCATTTTCATCACCGAACCTGAATCTTCTATACCAGAGATGGGGAAATTAATTGATCGTTTGAGGGCTCTGTCTGGATATACAATTAAATGAGCTAAATCTGTGATCATGGCTGTGGGGCTATTACCTCACCTAGATAGCTTGCCAAATGGCAATTTTGATGGTGTCTAGAATCCTTCAGGTATTTAGCCATATTGATTCTTCAGGACACCACTCAAATCATTAAGATGAATCTGTCTATATTATTGGCTGGTACAACTCTTGATCTGGACAAATGTCCATCACTTAAATTCAATATCAGAAGTAAGAGAAATATACAGTACATCAGTATATTGCCATGGATCTTGTATGTTCTCCATGCCATCATGCTTTATATTTCTCAAAGTTAATTTCAGAAACTCAGTGCTGCATTTAGGATTTTTTTTATGCCAGGCTTCATCTTCTCATATTTTCACTCAAGAAAATGCAACTGCTATTTTCAGAAGGTGGATTCAATTATCCAGGTCTCAGTGTGTATCATAAGGCATGCTTTTGGGCATATACAAACAATTGGCGAACACACACTGATTCAATCAACCCTTCATGGGCAATTATGGAATCAACCTGTTTGACACCACTTTTTGTCTGGACTACTTTAGGTTCTATCCATCTGGCGGTAAAAACCATTTATTTTCCTACAGTTTTAGTGGCCAGGCTAGACTGGCATATGATTTCTGATTAATTGGAATTCAACCCATGCACACATGCCAGATTAATTTTGTGGGGTAATTTGAATCTGAAAATTGTGAGACAGCCCCCTTATAATGGAAAGAATAGACTGATTGTGGGATACACACAGTAAAACATTTTTACTGATGATTTTTATCATTTTCAACACTTCAATCCACATATTATCTACATTCTGGAGCAGTATGGCAGTATGGAAAGGACTTTTCCAATCTTTGGTCAGGCTTGAATGCCACACATGTTATGAATTATGTTTATTTTACCTGAAGAATGGTCCTTTAAAAGCAAAGTTTGGATATTTGCTTTCAAAATGAATGACACATTGAAGCCATCCTTTACTCAACAGCAGTATGATTATGTTCTGGAACCCACTTCAGCCATGGATGCGATCACATTCTTCTTAAAAATAACTTTCCAAGCACTGCTTTAAAGTCAATCCAGTGTATGTTCCCTGTGTATGATGTGCCTTGATTTCGTGGTGGTAGAGTGCAGTCCACTCTTTATTAAATATGTCATCATAATATATTGTTATATGCATTAGTGTGCATTTTACTGATACTAATTCTCATCATAAACTTATAAGTGGACAACTGAAGGCATTTAAACCAGAGTGTTCCTTTTTGTCACCCTGCACGCTTTGAATGGAAGCATAATATTCATCCCTCCATTTTCGCTGTTGTGCTGCTTTGAGGTCCTTTATGGTTGCCACTGAAAGGTCACAGGCTGAGGAGAAATTCAGCATTGGCCTTGTTGCCAGCACATCCGGTCCCTGTGAAAGTACAATTAAATCTGCTCCCCATTCAGGCTCTCAGTACAAATAGGAACAAGGATCCTGGTGCCACCTTAGAAACATTTGACATAGTGGAACTGTGGACTTTAGCCCACTTCTTAAGATGCAGATAGGCCCACAAAACTTACGTAAAATGAAACCTGTTCAGAGTGGAATCACAGGAAGGAACACAGCAGCAGGGTCTCCCTGGAGGAACTGCTTCAGTCATCTTTAAGACACGATGATTTGGAAGACACGATGGCTTTGAAGTCTGGCAAAAATACAGCTTTCCTGATCATTGTTGCCATTATTTCTCAGTATTCAGCATGAGAAACTGGGGGTAGAGGAGACAGGTGGAAAAGTTTCAGAAAATAAGATTGCCAGTGTCAGATGTGGCATTTGTGTCTTGGCTTAAAATAATATCAGAAATGGACCCTTTTGTACAGAATTACAGAAACAGAAGACTGAGTACTCAGCCTTGTTAAATAGCCTGATTGCTAGATGATGAAGGTTAAACAAGACATGTGTTGGTTTTCCACATGAATTCTTTGTTCATGTACAAATTGGAACATGCAGGTCTGTTTTTTCCTCAAATGAGTAAATTCAGTCCAACAATCAGTGGTATACACTGATGAAGGGAAAGAATCCTTTCTTCCTCCACTACCTTCCTTTGCATTCTCTGTTACTACTTGTAGTCATCCTCACACACTGACATGGAAGCATCACTTCTTGAAGAGGAAGAGCAGAAACAACTATGGCTAGCTAACGCGGTGTGGATCGGATACTAGTCAGTCACATGGCTTGTTACAAGCCCAGCCACCCATCTCAGCACCTCATAACTTACTCATAGCAGCTCTCACAGTTTCTCTTCCACGTCTGATAAAAAAAAACGTAACAAGATTCTGGCCGTAACTGTTTAAACACTGTAACTATAACGGGAGCTCCTTTTTGGAATTGTATAACTTGTTCCATATTTCTTGTCTCCAGTGATTCTTAGTGATTCCAGTCTGACCCGGGTAACCTATTACAATACTCTGTTGTTTGGTCTACCAATCAGGCCTATTTCTAAATTACTAAGCTGTCATATATTCTTTTGCAATCCTCATTCATCATATCAGGTATATTTTAAAAGCTTTATAAATATAAATTCACATCCAAAAACACAGTCTTTTTTTATAGCCAGTATTTCAGCTACAGCATTGCCCTCTTCCCTTTCAATATTCAAAATGCAAAATAAATGTTATATATTTCTGGCTTCTACCATTTCATTTTACAACAAAAGGCTAGTTTAAAATAAGAGGGCTGCTTGGAATTTCGAACTAGGCCATTCATCATTTTATTGGAAACAATGTAGGGATTGTCTTGTTCCCTCATAGCTAGTACAAAAAATATTGCCTTTTACATAATTTTTTATATGGAAATTATGCATCAAGATTGAATCAGTTAAAATAAAAGTTTTGAACTCTGTGATAGAACCAATTCTCTCACTTCATATGACTAAAAACAAGTGGTTAGAAAGAGCTTTACCACGCATAGTTTAAAGATATATATGCCCTAATCAAGCCCTTGTGTGTGTTTCATGGTAACCATTTATCATTCAGTTTCCCATTATCAGAATGGAGAGTGTATCTTTGTCTTCTTTTTAGTAATTTTTCTTTATATAAAAGAGGCTGGTACTCTATGCACACTTATTGGAAGTTCATGATCCCATACGCCTCTGCTGCTTGGACCACAGGCACTGTGGAGAATATGCTCCTTGAACTCAATGGGGCAATGGGAACAAATGGTGGAAAAATAAAACACTAGGTGTAGGAAAAGATCTTCATTTTCCTCTGGCTTTCATATTTTAAGTCTTGAAGATCTTTTCATCTCATATATGAAGAAATGGCGGGTAGAGAGAGTTGATTTGTTCTGGCAAATTCTTCAAAAGTGAATTGAAGCAATATGCTCAGCCATTTGGACTGAGAAAATTTGGTAGAAACTGCATAACTATTCCCAGCATTGTGCCTACCTCCCATGTTGGTGTTAGAAATGAGGAGCATCACAGAAAGAAAGAGGTGACAACTGTCATTTAGCATATGATTGCTGAATATACAGGGGTTCAAATTGCCCAGACTGTACAGAGTTAAGCATTCATAATGCCCAGCCTAGATGAAAAGACAATAAGTTAAGGCCAAGTAAGGCTCTCAGATGAAATCATTCTCAGACTGAGACAATACCATCAGAAGGACCTCTCTCTGATAGTCACCAGCAGGGTGCCAGATCTCGAAGTTCCAGATGATGTCTTGGGGGAGGGGGTATTGCTATACTTCTTCAGTTTTTCAGGTAGGAAGATGAACCTCAAGGTGGAGGAGAAATGTGGGTTTTTTTTTCCCTGTGAGTTGTTCTTAAAACCTGAACACTCATTTCCATCTATTCCTATCTGGAACTTACTAGAAGTTGCTGAATAGGAGCAAAGAATTTTGCAGTATGGTGCTTGTTTCCCTCTTAAATATTGTATGTCCTACTTCAGTAACATCACAAGGACATCACAAAACCTGCCTTGGGTTTTGACCCTGAAATGTCAGGGAAGGGTACATGGTGCTGACCTGGCAACCTTGATCACCAGCTGCCCCTTACATTGTGTGAATACTCTTTTATTGATTGATTGATTTAAAATATGTTTTACCCCGCCTTTCTCCTTGAAAAGGACCCAAGGCAGCTTACAACAGTGAAAGGCAATATTTAAAGTAGAAAAGAATGAGTATACAACTGTGGTTTACATCATTAAAAGACAATATTTTTCCTCCACAGAATGATCTTAGTATATTGGTACTGGGCTTCAAAATGCTGGCTAAATGATTGTGGCAGTTGTAAAAAAAGTAAAAGTAAAAAGCAGCTTCTTTAAGTTCTGTGACATAAATCGAGGATCTCAACAACATGGTGCAGTGACTTGTCTGCTCTCAGACAGTGACTCGTCTGCTCCCATACACCGTTTCTGAGCATGAAGCTCTTGAGGAAGCATTCAAAGTCTAAAGTCATAGGCATATGATGCAGAAGCCTTGCTAAAACCAAGCAAATCAGGATCTATTCAGTGCTAGCACAAAAACCAACCAGAGAACCCCACACACTTCCTCCTGAGTTCCATAACAGGAGAATAGAAATAGAGATATATGGTCATTATTAGCAGAATTGAAATAACAAAATATGGGTCCTTTTCAAAAACAAAACTTCAGCCAATCTTTCAAAGCATTCGACTGAATGGTCCCCCCCCCCCCATTTTGGACCATTCCCATTAATGTGTTTCCTTGAACATCAGAATGTTTAGCCTAGACGAAAGAAGATGATCTTCACTCTGCTCCATACCAAAAGAATAACAATCCTTTCAGCCTTGACTCAAATTAGAATTAAAATGGGAAAAATCAATAAAAATGGTGGGGGGGGGGGGCAAGGAAGGCATACCTATATTTTTGGAAAAGAAAAGTGGGGATAAAAACCCACATTTCAGAACAAAAACACCCAGCAGATATGCGAAGCAGGTTCACAAAAGCATAACATATCTTTGATGTACAATGCAATGTACAATTGCCACAGTTTTCTTCTCAGCAAAAGGTGTGAACCATCAATAGCAATATGACAAGCAGTTGACACAAAAACAAAAAACAAAACAGAGACGATGGTATTATCACGGGAGCAGGGGTGAAATGAAGGACATGGGTGCACAAGGGGCAAAGTGAATGCCAAAAGTGGAAAATGACAATTTTGAAATGCTCAAAAACAAGTGCCTTTCTTTAAGATGGTGCAAATGTATGAATGGTATGAAAAGATTTCCGGTGTTTTCACACTCAGCAGTGGCTTTCTTCAGAATATTGTGGCTGCTATTTTGTTAGATCGCTCCAGCTTCCTGCAGCTTATTAAGCACAGGCAGAGTGTGTGTGTGTTTTTTTCCCTGCAGTTCTTTGGTCCATCTACCAAACGGATTGGGAAATTAAAGTGGAGTGGATTGCCGAGAGAATGACAGCAGCTGATGCTGAAGTTTTGAAATCAATCCATCTATCTTGATTTCTAAAGAAAAGAGGACAGGACATCAAAAACATGATACAAAAGACAAATGGCTTCCATAGTTGATCATAGCTGCACAAACTTCAGTTAGACATATATTTAGACAGATCTTTGCCAGTCAAAGAAAACACAGGCAAGAGAGAGAGAAAGGCAGAAGAAAAGGAATTACATGAGAAAGTATAGCACATTCATAAAAAAATACTTTATGATGACCCCAGCTCGCCTTGCCATTGATCTTCACCTCCTTTTCCTGTATACTGCTGTCATATATCAAATTAGTCTGCATTCTTTCTGAGGATTGTTTGCTGGTTTTGATGGGATAATAGCAATCTTTCATGCACTAACACTGTGCACCAGTGGGACAGGGCTTTGCAGACTAATGTGATTATTCTTTGCCACTAACTTAACTGGCAAAGTTCTTTTCCTGCCTCTGGCCCACACCCCCTCTTCCTGTTTGTTTTTGCTCCCAATGGTTTGTTGGTAGCCCTCTTCGTCTTCTGACCATCCTCCAAGCAGCAAGCATGCAGGGGACTCCAATCCCCCCCCTTTTTTTTTCCTCCTGGCTGTAACTACAGATGGTAACTGTAAGTCAAGATATCTTTTCAACTTTAGATTCTTCTAGAGTGATTTTTTACAATACAAAGTGCTAGTTTGTGTGCAAACCAGGGACAGTGTTGTTTGATGAGACTGGGCTGATCTCTCCATGTTTCTGTCCTTTTTTCAGGAGCCTTGTGACACAGTGGTTAATCTGCAGTACTGCAGCCAAAACTCTGCTCACAACCTGGGTTCAATTCCAGGTAGCCATTTTGACGTTGACTCAGACTTCCAGCTTTCCAAGGTCAGTAACCTGAGTCCCAGTTTGCTGGGGAGCGCAAAGTGTAGCCTGCATAATTAAATTGTAAACTACCCAGAGAATTATTTAAGCAGTACACTTCGCTTTTTCTGTCTTATACTCTGCTGAGTATTCAGCAGTATCAAATTCCCAGAAACCCTTTTTTTACCAATTTCCCCAATAGTTTTAATACAGCAGCAGCACAAGGTGATGGTAGTAGGGAAAGGAGAAGTCACGACACCACCAATCTGAGGAACTCAAATTGTCTCTAGCAAGGCTTCCTTGGAGATGTTGCTGTGGGGGCTGTCATGATGCTGAGCTGTCACATCTGACATGGCAACCTTGACAGGGTTTTCAAGGTATGTGAGATATTTGAGGAACAATTAACTATTCCTACCCCCTCTCTGAGTTTCCATGGCCAAGAGGGAACTTGAACCCGTGTGATCTGAGTCACAGTCTGTCACTCTGTTCAGTACATGGCACTAGCTCAGTGAGCACCTAAACTTCAAAACTCACGACTGTTCCTAAATCCTGATTTCCTTCCTCATGACCATCTCCTTGGTGCAGGCATTCACCAAGCTGAATATATACTCTACCAACAGCAATATATGACAAGCATCAAGATAGTGACTGAAATCCTTGCTTAGCATAGTAAGTCACAACTAGAGTAAGCACATTTGAACCAAACCAGGCCTGAGGTGAAGATTTAAATAGAACTGGACTTATCTGAGAATCCCTGGAGTTGAAGGCCATCACACATTCCAGAACCTTGCCTAAAATGGAACATAGGAGATTGGCTGGTAATTATCCAGTATGATGAGATTCAGGGAGGGATTCTTAAAATACAGGTCTTATCACCATGTCCCTTAAACAACTGGAATCTTACATCACTCTAGAGAAGCATTCGCCACTACTTTTATCTTCTTGGCCAGTCCCCAACCCCCCTGCTTTCATGAGCCAGGAAGAACAAAGATCCAGCCCACATATGGTAGCTCTCACTTCTTTAAGGGTCCTATCTGTAATCTCAGGCTTCAGAGACTGAACCAAATCAATTGTCACAAGACAACCATAGGCTAAAATTGTATCCACCAGACTTGTGCCAATTACATCCTAGTCAGAGCATATCCAGGTGATTTAATCTGCAAAGTGTAATGGAGGTTCCTCACAGTGGGCTGCTGAGTAGCTTGCACTCTCCTCTTGTGGGCCAGAACATAATAGAGCTTTGGCCACTTGAGAATGCTCTGCTGAACATTTCTGTGCCATGGTTGCAGAACAAAATGGTTTCTTGACTGTCACCACCATGGCCTTCCAATGGATTCTAACCAATGTTCAATCAGACTTCATCTAAGTTTTCCACCATCATTGCTCTAGCATCCACCTTCCCCCATTCTACAGAAGGGGATACTTAGGCACAATTGTGTCCACTACCCACTCCACTTCTTCATTTCAGATATCAACCCCAGGGCTTCAACATGATTGCGTGCCAAGGTGACAGGAAAACTTTAAAAAGTTGTTAGAAAGTCACCGGGTCCCTCAGCCTCCTGAGGTGGACTGTCTTCATTGCCCTTCCCCAACTTGGCAGAGGTGGTGAATTTCAATGAGTCTAAACTTCACCAGGTAGTGATCTGTTCATTACTACAGGGAGTTCCTCCAAACCCAGATCACCACCATCTCACCCAGCAGGGAATGCCAGGTCCAGAGTGTATCCTGCAATATGAGTGGGTTGCAAACTTGGGACAAACCTGTGGTCTTCATCGATGACATTGAGTCCTAAAATACTCATGACAGAGCATTCACCACTTGGATACTAGTACCCTAGGGCAACTGCATTTCCCCTGATACCAGCTCAACTAGCTTTGGAATGGAAACTGTTGATCAATGACACAGTAATCCAACAGGGTCCATATTCTGTATTGCGGCTCCCACTTTCAGATTAGGTTAGGCATCCTTCAGTCTCAAGAGACTATGATAACATGCTCTGTATGGAGGACTTGGAACAGCGTCTAGTGTGGCTGAGAAGGCCAATTCGAGAGTGACAATCCCTGCCACACTGAAGACAAATACAATCTGTCCCCTGTCCAGCTCCCTGATTTTGCTGGTTTCAGGACTGCCTCTTTGCCCCAGCCTGCTGGACAAGGGTCTCTTCAAAATGGGAGAGGCCATGATGCACCGCCTGCCTCCAGGCTGAATGCTCAGATGTCAATGTTTCCCATCTGTTAAGGTCCATTCCTAAGGCCTTCAGATCCTGATTTCAGATGTCCTTGTATCGCAGCTGTGATCTCCCTCTGGGGCGATTTCCCTGCACTAATTCTCCATACAGGATATCTTTTGGAATCCGACCATCAGCCATTCTCACGACATGCCCAAGCCAACGTAGACATCACTGTTTCAGTAATCTATACATGCTAAAAATTCCAGCTCGTTCTAGGACTACTGTATTTGGAACTTCGTCCTGCCAGGTGATACCAAAAATGCATCAGAGACAACGCATATGGAACATGTTCAGCTTCCTCTCCTGCCATGCACGAAGGGTCCAGGACTCACTGCAGTACAGGAGTGTGTTCAGGACACAGGCTCTATAGACCTGGATCTTGGTATATGCTGTCAACTTCTTATTAAGCCATACTCTCTTTGTGAGTCTAGAGAACGTGGTAGCTGCTTTGCCAATGCGTTTATCCAGCTCGACATCTAGGGAGAGAGTGTCAGAGATCGTTGAGCCAAGGTACACAAAGTCATGAACAACCTCCAATTCTTGTGTGGAGATGGTAATAGAGGGAGGTGAGTCCACGCTCTGGCCCATGACTTGTGTTTTCTTCAGGCTGATTGTTAATCCAAAGTCTTGGCAGGCCTTGCTAAAGCAATTCATGAGTTGTTGGATGTCTTCAGCAGAGTGGGCAACAACAGCTGCATCATCGGCGAAGAGGAAGTCCCACATGCATTTCAGCTGGACTTTGGTTTTCGCTCTCAATCTAGAGAGATTAAAGAGCTTTCCATCTGATCTAGTCCCGAGATAGACACCTTCTGTTGCAGTTGCAAAGGCGTGCTTCAGCATGACAGCAAAAAAAGATCCCAAACAGGGTCAGCGTGAGGACACAGCCCTGTTTCACTCCGCTTCGGTTGTCAAAGGGATCTGCTGTTGAGCCATCAAAAACTACAGTGCCCTTCATTTCCTCATGAAAGGACCTGAAGATGTTAAGGAGTCGAGGTGGACATCCAATCTTGGGAAGTATTTTAAAAAGGCTGTCCCTGCTAACCAAATCAAAGGCTTTGCGGTTCCCTGGTCTCATTCAATGGTTTTCCATGCCAGAAGAATGAGACGTTTTTTTCTTTGACAGATCCCATGTCTAGCACTCTCGTCTCTTGCAGGGCAACAATGTCCATCTGCAGCCTACTCAGTTCCATGTTGATGACAGCTGTCTTGCTCACGTCCTCTATTTCCTGCAGGTCGTCAGAAAAGCCAGGGGTCATTGTCCGAACATTCCAGGTGCCAAACTTTAGGGCAGAAGTTTTCTTATGATTGTTGCATGGTGCAGGGTTATCGATCTGCTTGTCGGCTTTCACCCTAAACCCCACGCACCCCGTGAGGTTAACAGACCATGGCGAGGTAGCACCTTACTGGCTGGGGACTGCCCAGCTTAAGGCGGGTGGTAGCTACCTAGTGAGGTGCAATGACCTCTCCCACCGTCGGAAGTAGCCCCTGGTGTCATGCTCTACGCCAATCGAGCAAAGACTTATAACCGGTAACTGCTGCTTCCCGTGTTGTTTCGACACTGTATGTGAAGCTGGAGTGTCCTCTCCAGAGCACGAAGCCTGGGTAAAATAATATGGAGGATAGGCTGTTACCCAAGCAGCAAATCCCCCCTCCATGTCATTGAAATAGTCCAATGGAAAGGCAATAGCCAGTACAACTGGTTCCAGCGACGTCGCAGGAGTTGCCAGAACGACACGAACTGCCTCTGGGGCTCCAGCTCCGGATTTTGCCTCGAGGTTAATTCCTGAAGCCTTTTCCATCAGTGGATATAGCCACAAGGCAGTGGAGGTTTGAAATCAGAGTTTTCCTTCTCCTAGATGGGCTGCCTTCCAAGGCTGACGAGCCCCACCTACCCGGCCTGCTCCCTAAGAGTGCGGAGATTAGAACACAGGCCTCCAGCTGCCGGACCTTGT
Organism: Intellagama lesueurii; assembly: GCA_037013535.1. Classification (NCBI taxonomy): domain Eukaryota; kingdom Metazoa; phylum Chordata; class Lepidosauria; order Squamata; family Agamidae; genus Intellagama; species Intellagama lesueurii. Next base: position 187,579,830 of record JBAJHW010000003.1, on the reverse strand, counting down.
CTTCCAAGAGGACCACCAACTAACACTTAGAACATTTCTACCCAGGCACCTCATTGGCAAGAAAACAAACATGTCACAGGTGTTACAAGTGCAACAGATCCTGCACTCTCCATCTCGACTGATTGGTCAGTGAATTAAAAAGGGGAAGAAGTCTGATCCTACCCCTAAAACTTTTCTGCCCCCCAGGTGTATGCAATGCTATTTGGCTTTCCTATTTACCAGATTAGAGTAAAAAATAGAACCAGAGAAATCTGCTCGCACTCATTTAAAGCTAAAACCCCGCCCCCTCAGACCATGCGGTCAGGGAGAACAAAGGTCAGCCTAGAAGAAAATACCTCACCAAAAAAAAGTCCTCCCAAACACAGCTCACCTCCTGCCTCAGCTCCTCTTCAGGAAAAAGGGCTTAGTGCTTCTGCCAGCCCACATTTAAAGCCCAAACCCCGCCCCCTCAGACCTTGTGGTCAGGGAGAACAAAGGTCAGCCTAGAAGAAAATACCTCACCAAATAAAATGTCCAATCAAACTAATGAACTGTGAGACAGGAGGTCTGTTGGGAGAGTGGAATCATGGTAGATCACCACAACTCCACCTTGGCCCTCCATTTTTCAGCTGCTGCTGCACAGAAAACACAGGCAGATATTAACCTCTTTCAATTTCATCCAGTCAGGTCTTTGTAATACAGCCAGCTCAATGCTCATCCAGGATCATATCCTAGATGGTGGTTGTTCTTCCATTCAGCAGCACCATTTTCAACTGGGGGTGGGTGGGTGGGAAGGGGCTGTCACTAAGGCTATTCTAACTATTTGAAATGGATGCTGTTGGGGCGGGGGGGATAACCTGCAGCCCGTGGCTGCACCATTTCTTCACAATGATACTTATGCTATTGTGAAGATCCAGGGAAGAGCAAAAATGGTCAGTGGACCCTCAGAATTTGCCCACTCGTCCTTTTTGTGGTGTAAGACAGGTTAGGTGTACACATCTCTGACCTCCAAGAAAGAGAAATGGACAGAGCCTTCAGGGCTTGGGGATTTCCAACATTGTCCCTAACATCTAGCATCTGAAGCAGTTGCCTCACTTTGCCCAACAGCGGGATGAGCCCTGAAAGTAGCTCTCTTTCTGCTCCCACAATGTTGCCTGGCAGTGCCAAAACGTTTAGCATACTTTCCTGCAATCACACAGGATCATGGCCCTTGAGAAACAAGTCTTGCTATCTGCCTTGAAGCCTGAAACTGGAATTTGTAAATAAGTAAACAAATCAGTTGGATCCACACATGCTAGTACAGGGCTGATAATTTTTTTATATATGGTTCAATGCAACAGAAAAGTGCAATTGCAAGCAAAAGCTCAACCCAAGATTCCATATACAGCTCTTGGTGAGGGACTAAGTCTCACAGAACTCAACAGACCTTACTTCTGAGTAGGCATATATAGGACTATGCTGCAGAGTTTCCAGAAATAAGCCTTTTCTTCTGTTTTCCAAGGGAGAGCCTTTTGTCATTATCTACATTTCAAAACAGTCAGCCCCTCTTTCCTTTCTAGTTATGTGTAGAAAAAAATAAATAAATTATTCCCTGTCCTCCTGGATTTTAGAATCAGCCATCATGATTTGTCATAGATGGTAAGTTCACATATTTGCAACCCACAGGTTTGATTATTTCAATTATCTGGCTCCAGACTGCTGACGTGTGCAGTGCTACAATTGTTTCTCACCACGACTCGCTCTGCTGACTCTCTGTGGAATATCACTTCAGATTCAAAAACTCATTCCTCATCCTTAAACTGTTCCATCAGATGGGCCCATATTATCTGAAGGACCAACTCGCCTGTACCATGACAATAATTCACGACAGCTCCAGCCCACTGCCAGACTCAAACCTGAATTTGGTACTTGTGTAGACATCAAACATTTGGTTTGTAGTTTGTCCTGGCGATCAGAACCTGAGTCCCTGAAGATCCAAAGATGGAGAGAGACTTATCTTTGTTTTATTGTGTGCTGTCTTTAGTCATTGTTTTATTATTTCTTTTGTACACTGTCCAAGTAGTCTCGGTTATTTATCGGGCAGTCTAAACATGCAATACATACAGAATAATACACTCTTCACATGATGCAAACTGTGACAATGAGTTTTTATCTCAAAGTAAATTTTGGGTAAATTTCACTACGATTGCGATGTACAATTTTATTGACCCTGCAGAATATATCTGGAGTACACTGGCAGATGAGTAGTGGACTTGCATATACATATATGTGCATACATAGGCAGGCAAATATGAACATTTCTCTGATTTTGCCACTTTTCCTCTCTATGCAAGTGAATACGGTTGTTGGCCAAAGGTTTGTAACAGCTCTGAACTAAGAACTGCCAGTCCCCCTCCCCCCAAAAAGCCTCTTAACAGGCTCTTTGAAATTAATATATTTTGGCAAGTTTAATGCTGTGCCAGTACGTAGCCACACAGGCCAAGCGTTTCTTAGAAGCATACATTCTGGTTTTCAACTAAAAATGACTCACGAGAGTTGTTAATGTTAAAGCGAAAAAAACGGAAGTTCTGTCAGTTCTTTCTGGTAGCCTCACTTCCTCTTAGGTTCTATAGAGGGTGCCTCCTGATGTACTATAACCAGGTGTTCAGCAATCTCTTAAATATCTCTTTAAAGTTAAACATAGAAGGGGGAACAACTTGTTTGCTCACACCAATTCACAGTGAAGACAGAATAATAACAACAATAATCTTAGAGCTGTTGAGCTGGAAGAGACCCTATGGAAAGGGACTCTTTGGAGTCCAGCCCTTGTGAAGGAGGCACAATGAGGAATCAAACTCCCAACCTCTGGCTCTGCAACCAGATACCTAAACTGCCGAGCTATCCAGCAATTTTATAACTTTTCCAGGGTTCTCTTTACTCCGAGAGGGTGGATCAAGAAAAGATTTACATCCCTATTTGAAATTTTACTTCTGATTTCTGAACAGAACATACTATTTATGTTGCGCCTCAAAACCTATGGATATAGCATTGTAGTTGTAGTTATTTTTAGAAACACAGCAACTTCTTGGCACTGGAAAAAAAAGAATTATGAATAGCTCCTGGGCACTGTGGGTAAAGCACAAATATAACAGATAAAATATTTCTCGTACAGCATTTGAAATAATATTTAAAACTACTTTGACTCAATTTGTGACTGCAGAGTGTATCTTGGATGAATGTAGAATAATCTTGTGATAAATGTGGGGGCAGAATGGGAGGAATCACAATTCTGCACAATATAACTAAGTTCATGTCTGAGTAGCGTTCCCCTATAACACCTGACAGCTGCAATAAAATATGGAAAACCAAATTTATAAGCATGCTGTTCTTCTTGACTTGATGTAGCATCAGGATGGGCAAAGGAGGACAGCTATTGTGCTTGCAATGGGTAACATATGGAATTAAAAGAGAAGCCTAGAAAGAAACACCGGGGCACTAATGAGTAAGCTCTCTTTTTAGCTGTGAGCAACTGGATGTTACAGGGCTAAGATTTGGCCCACTATGACCCTACTAGAGAGTTAAAAGTGTTCTGAGACCTGCAAAGAGGTGTGCAAGTGGCCAAGGAGATGGTCCGCACTCGCTTTTGGTTTGCTACATCTTCCACTTCTAAGGCTGTCCCTTCTGTAAAACTAGTTCTCAGAATCTTAAGGGCTATCATGTGTGTGTGTGTGTTCTGTGTCATCAAGTCGAAACCAACTTATAGCAACCCTAATAGGGTTTTCAAGGTAACTGAGGTATTTAAGGAGTGGTTTTACCAGTTCCACTCCCCCAGTGAGTCTCCATGGCTGAGCAGGGATTTGAACTCTGTCCTCCAGAGTCCTAGTCTGTCGCTCTATCCACTACATCACACTGGGAACACTAAAAGCTAATATAGTGGTGGGCAAAGTGACCACTGTGGCCCAAACTCCCCAAACAAACAAACAAACAAACAAACAAACAAACAAACAAACAAACAAACAAACAAATGAAATGATTATCTTATGATTGTCTTAAATGGTTTTCTGCTAAAAATCAAATAGCTTAGCCTCTATGGCCTTTTTTTCATTATGATAACAAAATTCTGAATGTTCTCTTTCCATGAGTTGGTCTTCTCTGTCTCCAGAAAGATATATAAGAACTAGAGACAGGCAGATATTCATTTATCCAGGGGTTTGCTCTGTCTTTTGTTTTTGTCTTGTGCTCCACTCATGCACTCCACACGTCCTACATTTTGTTTTAAGCAGAGAGACGTTTGTAAATGAATTGTAGCTGGTACAACATATGCTAGGGCTGTGCCATTTGTATCTTTGGACTCCAACTCTTAAGATTCTCCAAGAATTCCGCAGGCAGAATTCTGGGAGCTCCAGCCCACATACCCACACCTATATAATATAGGTTTGGCTCACTGGAGCAGAGCCTGTCTTGGAGCCTCCATCCCATTTTAGCCATTCAGTTCTTGTCGTTAATGGAAGAAGAAGAAGAAGAGGAGGAGGAGGAGGAGGAGGAGGAGGAGGAGGAGGAGGAGGAGAAGAAGAAGAAGAAGAAGGGAAGCTGCTGCAGTTCTTTCTGGGAGTTGTAGCCTTGCGTTCCATAGAGGGTGTCTTCTGAAGAACTACAATGCCCAGAAAACACAGTGGCAACTTCCTTTTTTTTTTTACATTAACAACAGGGACTGAAGGCTCAAAACAGGCATAGAGGCTCCAAGATAGCTGCAATAAATTCTGGCCTGTAACTTTCTTTTTGGCTATCAGGGGTCTCCAGAATGATTATTCATATTCAGTACTCACAAATGTAGCAGTAGGCCACTGCACGTATCCAGTAAAATATCAAGGCCAGAAATGTCTTGGGATCATGGAGCATGGAAAGACAAACATGCATGTGGTGTGCAAAAATTCTGCAGGTTGCCTGTCATGTGCCGTGTTGTGCCATGATAGTACAATTGATTCTACTATGCAACCAGTCATGTAAAAGATATCCGACAAAACAAAACAAAAATTGCATTTGTGACTCTCCTTTCACACATGGTAAACTGCAACAGGATTTTGGCTTAAATAATTACAACACATGGGTGCATTAGCAACCAGTATTTGGAAGGGTAGTGGGGATAATAAGATGGATGTGAATGCACTAAAGCAGGCTTTCTCACCCTGGTGCCCTCCAGATAGCCTGGAATACAATTTTTTAAATCGCAGCCAGCCTGGTCAGGTTAGAAAACACTCAAAAGTTTAGAATAATTGAAAACAAGGAGTGGTTCTTACACCACAACCTATGTAGTTTCAAAACATATATTTGAAAAAAAAAAGCTTTTCCTTAATCTGTCATGCACTGAAAAGAGATAAGAATGAACATCCATGTCCAAATTCTTTCAAGATATTTGTATTTCATGCCTGTAAATTGATACATCTGCAGGCAAAAACAACAACAACAACTCCAACAAAGCAATTTTGGAAGAGTCCCTTTCTCTCACGTTAATGTCAAGAGATTGGAGGGACGGGTGGGTGTCACAGCTGCTGCCATGTCAGCTTGAAAGGGACTAAATGAATTTTCACAAGCAATTAGTTTCTGGAGATACCTGTGAAGGCAGGTATATACTTTCAAGGTGCCGAAGTAATTTAGAGTGGCAGGTGCTGTGTGGAGATCACGAACCATGCTGCTAAAAACACAAGAAACATATACAAACCAGTGATGAATGGAAACAAAATTAGAGTCAGAAAGAAATGACAGGCTCCATAGTTTGTGTGTTTTATGCTTAACCACGAAGCAAACAGCTACAGAAAACGGAGTTGCCCGAAATGCTTGGCAGAAAGCCACATGAAACCATGGCAGAGTGCCCTGTGCAATACTTCTGAAATGATTAATGGGAAAGTACAGTAATCCAGCAAGATGAGAGAATAGTTCAGGGGACACACACACAAACACACACAGACACACAAAACCAGCCTTCCCTGCAAAGAGTCCAAAATGTAGGCTCATTTTCAAAACAGCACTGGGAATACCTTAACTATTCATTTAGGAAATGTCTGCCTACAGTGTATTCAAATATGTGAACATTAATCACACACCTTTCTTTGGTTTAGGACACGGGTTGACAATCTCAGCAGGGCCAAGGCCATTTTTCAGATTTGCTGACACCCTCAGGCCCGTAGTCTGAGAGAGAGAGAGGGAATGAAGGGAAGGCTATGGACAAAGAAGCTAATTTGAATATATGTGTATTTTTTTTATTCTTAAAGTTTGTTTGAATGCAATTATGTACTTTAAAGGCTGCTGCAGTGAAGTCTTGGTAGCTGAAAGATGGTTTTAACTTTTTTTTAAATGTCTTTTTCTTAAAGAGGGGGAAAAACCCTCATGCCCTAGTGACCAATTTTAAAAAGAAAAACAACAGCAATCAAATACTTTAGCGCACTTGGGGCCTCCAAATCAGTCATTTGTTATTAGTTCCATTTTTTAAAAAAAGTAATTCATCACTTCCTCATTTTTGTTATTATTATGTGTTGTCAATATGCTTCTGAATTATAATGACTCTAATAGGTTTATATAGAGAAATGTGGGATAGAAGTCAAGTAAGTAAGTAAGTAAGTAAGTAAGTAAGTAAGTAAGTAAGTAAGTAAAGTATGTGAGGTGTTCAAAGAATAATTTACCAAGCCATATACCCACCTGTGAGCTTGCATACCTGAGCAGGAACGTGAACCCATATATCCTGAGTTCTTGTCCAATATTCTATCCACTACACCACACTAGCTCTTTCCCACTTCTTTAGTTCCTAAATAGTGGTCTTTCAGTTCTTTCTTTGAACATCTGAGTGCTACAAGCCACTGGTGTGAAGTAAAAACACCCTGCCCTTCCATTTCTCTTGGTGCCACCTCAGCTCCCACAGCAAAACATGAGGCAGCAGAACAAGGAAAATGACAAACACACCATTGAATCACGGAGCCATCCAGGCCATCAGTTGCCAAAAGCCTGCTTAAATGTTCCTGACAGTGGAAAGATGACACAGAGTGGGACAAGGATGGGGACTTGAGTCATGGGACTCAATGTCAAGTTGGACTTAAGTCACGCTGGTGACTTGACTCAGTTTTTCCCCCCAATGACTCAGACTCAACTCGCATCTTGGAACACACCCACTCCCTCCTTTTTTTTTTCCTGGGGAAAAAAGCTTGTTTTCAATAGGAACTTGGACTTGGAGCTTGGGACTCAGTACTTGGCACTAAAGACTTGGACTTGGACTTGGGAGTTGGTACCAAAGACTTGGGACTCAGACCCAAGGAGTTGCCAACATCTCTGTCTGCTGGTTAGTGACCGTAATAAAGCTCATTCATTCATTCAACATCCCTGGAGAGGGGCATTCTAACCTGCCTTAGGAAAGAGTTCCCAGGTCTGGGAGTGGCTACAAAGAAGGACCTATCTTGAGTCCTCACAAACAAGCCTTGGATGGTGCTGGGATGGAGAGAAAGGCCACTCTGGCAGATCTCAAAGCCTGGACATGCTTCCATGGGAAAATGCAGGCTTCCAAGTAGCCTGGTCCCAAGTCATACAGGGCTTTTATAGGACATGACTAACAGTTTGAATAGCGAATGGCCATGAGCCAGTAATCGGTGAAATTGTGATACAAAGGAGTGATATGTTCCTGGTCAGCATTCTGGCTGCAGTGTTTTAGACCAGCTGCAGTTTCTGAGCAACTTTCAAAGGCAGCCCCTCATTGAGCCTATGACAATAATGCAAGATTATGAATGGATTAATTAAATGCATAAATTTTGCTACCTGAGGAGAAGGACTTTTATCAGTCTTTCACTCCAAAAGAAGAGCCAGTTCATGTCTTAAACCATATGTTTCGTTATCATGTCTTATATGTCCTCACTGGGTATAGTAACATTTAAATGCCTAATTTCATATGGAAAGGTCCCTCTTATATACTGCAGTTATTTTATTTTCATCATAGTTAAGGCTGCTGGGCCTCTGCTATGTGATGATTTTTTTATTGATTGATTTACTGATATATTTCAGGCTTTTTTAATATCATATTTTCAGAGTAGTTTGCCAGAAAAGAAGAAAAAGCCTGTTCAAAGCCTAAATATAGACAATATATCACAGAACTGTAGAATTATGTTGGATTACAAGATTGCAGAAGTATCATGAACAAGATAGTGTGATAAAAACTGCAGCTGTATGGAGTCCTTCTCTCTCTGTTCCAGTCCCCATGGGTACAGTGGAATGCTCTAGCTCAGTGGTTCCTAACCTTGGGTGCCCAGATGTTTTTGGACTACAACTCACAGAAGCCTTCATCACCAGCTGTGCCAGCCAGGAATTCTGGGAGTTGTAGTCCAAGAACATCTGGACACCCAAGGTTGGGAAACACTGCTTTAGCACCACCCCACTGTTTCCAGTGTCATCATTCTCTTATGTGTGGAGACTGAGTAGTTTGAAGACAATGGCTTCTGCTATCTGGGGTGGAGTCACTCTCCCCCTGAATTGGGACCCTGATTTTCTCCAGTTCTGACTGTCAGGGAGAACCCTCATGTATAGCGGAGCCTTACTTTTTCAGACTTTGATAAACAGAGAAAAAGCACCTGGGGTAGAGCTTGCATCTTAACATTTTTGATAAATAAATAAAAAAATGTTTGCCAAGAGTTGAAAAGACAATAAACTGTTGATGAATCTTCTGAAAGAAATCTTTCCAGAACGATGGTGACGCACCTCATCTGATAGCCTCACCTCGCCTCAAATGGAGGTAGGGACAAAAAAACCCCAAAAACTAGCACCTAGAACTGGCCTTTAAACAGAATTGGACCGAGTACAATTGGCATTGCATAAGAGCAATATTATCACAGTAGCCAGGCCCAAGTGGTCAATACTTTAGCAACCCCCTGCTATATATGAACTGGCTTTGACATGTGTGTGAACTGCCTGCCATAACATAGTTGTCCACATGCTGTGCATTAAAACAGCCTGACCTGAAGATTACTACAACCTGGGTAACCAAAGTCAGAGCATGCTTGATTTTTGTTTTCACACCAAGATGGGTAAGTTACAAAGAGGAAGTAGTACTTTGGAAGGCTAACAAATCTCTTTTTTCTGAAGTACAGTGGTGCCTCGCAAGACGATTGCCTCGCCGGACGAAAAACTTGCTAGACGAATGGGTCCGGCGAGGTTTTTGGTGCCTCACAAGACGATTGTTCCTATGGCGGTTTTCCGCAAGACGAATGTTGCCATTCAGAGGCTACCCGAGCACCATTTTTGAAGATCCTGCCCCTTTCCCCTGCCTTCAGCAAGCCTCCGAATGGAAAAAGGAAAAAGAAAAGAAAGCCTTTTAACGTTCGGAGCCTTACCGAAGGCAGGGGGAAAGGGCCCGATCTTCAAAAATCGTGCTGGGCTAGCCTCTGCAAGCGCCCATCACCGCGTAGAGGGACCCCCGCGAGTCCCCGGATGGTGCAGGGAAAGCCTCTGAAGGGCTCCGAAGCCGGCGCGCGCAGTTGCGGGGGACCCCCGCCAGTGCTCTAATGGCTTCCCCTGCACCATCAGAGCACTGGCGGAGGTCCCCCGCAACCGCGCGCCGCCGGCTTCGGAGCCCTTCGGAGGCTTTCCCTGCACCATCCGAGGACTCGCGGGGGTCCCTCCACGCGGCGATGGGCGCTTGCAGAGGCTTGCCAAGCACCATTTTTGAAGTTCCCGCCCTTTTCCCCTGCCTTCGGCAAGCCTCGGAACGTAAAAAGGCTTTTTTTTTTTCCTTTTTCCGTTCCGAGGCTTGAGGAAGGCAGGGGGAAAGGGCGCGATCTTCAAAAATGGTGCTTGGCAAGCCTCTGCAAGCGCCCATCGCCGCGTGGAGGGACCCCCGCGAGTCCTCTGATGGTGCAAGGGAAGCCCCGGGGGACCCCCAAAGCCGGCGATCGCGGCGAGGGGGGGGGCCCCCACGAGTCTTCTGATGGTGCAGGGGAAGCCTCCGAAGGACTCTGAAGCCGGCGATCACGGTTGCGGAGGGCCCCCGCGAGTCCTGGGATGGTGCAAGGGAAGCCCCGGGGGACCCCCAAAGCCAGCAATCGTGGCAAGGGGACCCCCCCCGCCAGTCCTCCGATGGTCCTTCCCCAGCTCCCTACCTGGTAAGTGACTTTTTTTAAAAAAAAATTCCCCATAGGAACGCATTAATTAAATTTCAATGCATTCCTATGGGAAAACGCATTTCGCAAGACGAATTTTTCGCAAGACGGCATTGACCGCGGAACGAATTAAAGTCGTCTTGCGAGGCACCACTGTACTTCATAACAAATCCATCCTGTTTTACTGACTCATCTCCAAAGCTTCATTAGAACCCTTTTCACACCACACCACAAATTTTCAGCACCCATGCAAGGAGTATGGGGGGGGGGGGGTGCTGTCCTTATTGATGATTTCTGTCCAGGTGTTCCAGCTCTTAAACTGCTGTTATTATAATAATCACAAATTTAAAAAAATAATTCATAGAATTAAATGCACACTGAGCACATATGAAGAGAAAGGTGGAATTCCACTTTTCATCATTTTTTACTATCTCTGCCTGTGTGAAGAAATGCATAACAGAATATTAAAACACGCAATGCATATCACATGTGGTGCCTCTGCCCCTTTCCTTGAAATATTTTTTTCTATATATAAATGTTAAGACAAGAAACTAAAATGAGCATCTACAGTTCAAGAGTAGTTGAAGTCCTCTTGCAACTGATGTTTAAGTACTTGGGAAATACACTTGCGTCTGTGTGTTGACTATGGGAAAACATTGATTTTTCTGTATCGACCTCTGTCACTAAGACACTCCAACATAATTCCACAGAGAAATTCTAGCGAAGCATATATTCATCAAAGCCTGACACATGCTGGTAATATTTGTCAAATCACTGGTGACAAATGTTAAAATATTTCTTTTAATCCATTTTCAAGACAAATTAGCTTTCTGTTACTCTCTCATCTGACAGGGCTAAATACAATGAAGTATGTAGTTGGTGAATTCATATAAGTTGCACTGAGAGACAGAAAAACACTGGAGAATCAGAACTGTAGAGCTGGAAGGGACCCCACGGGTCACTGAGTCTAACCTCCTGCCAAAGCAGTAAAGCCATAGCTAAAGCAACAGTGACAAGTAGTCATCTTACCTCTGTTTTTTAAAAAAACCTCCAATGAAGGAGAGTCCACCAGCCTCTGAGGCAGTCCATTCCTCTGTTGAAGAGGTCTTACTGTCAAGATGTTCTCCCTAATGTTCAGGTGAAATTATCTTTTAATTTGAAACCATTAATGTGGGTCCTACTCTCTGGAGTTGCAGAAAACAAGCTTGTTCCACCTTCCACATGGTGGCGCTTGAAATATTTGAAGTCTGCCATATTGCCTCTTCATCTTCTCCAGGTTAAACATACCCAGCTTCTTCAACCATTCCTCATAAGGCTTGGATTTTGGAACTTTTATCATCCTTGTTACTCTCTTCTGGACATGTTCCAGCTTGTCCATATCTTTCTTAAACTATTGTGCCCCAAGGTGGACACAGCATTCCAGCACAGGTCTGATCAAAACAGAATCGAGTCGAACTTTTATATCCCTTAATGCTACCAAATATTGCATTCACTTTTTTTTTTTGCCAGTCTCGTTAAGTGGCTTACGCGGTTTACTTAATGGGAAATTGAAAGCACTAATTGAAAACTTTCTTGGCTCCTTCACAGAGGGAGAGGGAAGCAAAAGTTGTAGGGCAGTGCTAATGCACTACATCTTTTAGAGAGAGAGAAAAATAGTAGAAAGCTTCCTCCTGGAAGGAAGAAAAAGCAAGAGGGGACAAGAAGGGGTATCTGCTTTTTTTTTCCTTTCCCCCCCCCTTTGCCTCTAAAAGCAAGTGGGCCAAATAAAGTCACTTGAGGTGCAACATGGTCCCCTGACCCCAAAGCACCTGATCCTAGCATATGGATGCAAAGATTGCATCATATGTGTCTATATAACCTTAAGTGACCCTATTTAGCCTGATCCAGTCCATTCCAGTTTGGCCATCTAGCTAAGCCCTACATCTCTCCTGTTTGAATGGTTGGTAGTCTGATCTCAGTGGGCATTATCTAGATCCTTAGTCTAGTTAGGAGGTCTGTAGTAGACTCCTTGCAGTCACTATTGTTTCTCTCTCCTTTGATTTTTAACCTAATGCTCTGCAATAGTTTTCCATGCTGCAGCTCACAGAGCTGCTCACAGTTGCACACATCCTTCTCAGACAGTGCTACTCCTCTTCGCTTCCTGTTTCATCTGTTTCTTTTGTATAAATTATACCCCTCTCAAGCACTACATTTCAGGCATGGGTTTCATCTCACCAAGTGTCAAAGATGCCTCTTATATTATATCTGCCTTCTTGTATTTAGAGGTCAAGTTCATCTTGTCTGTTTTCCATGCTCTGTGGAGACATTTGAAACCATGATTCATTCTGTTCAGTTGGCTTGTTGTTGTCTTTTCCCATTCATTGGTGGGTCCCTGTATCATCAGCTCCTGTCCCCAGTATTTGGGTCCCTGTCCTCTGGAATATCATCAAATCCATCCCCTGGAAGAATTCAATTTAAAGCCCTCCTGACCAGGTTTTTAGAACTTGAACCAGATGATTTTAAAATTACACTAGGACCCCACCACCACCACAGGATCAGTATCTGCTGATTCACTTTTCCGCTGCCTGAAACTACTAATTAAAAAAAACCAAAATGCAGATTTATACATATTTCTAGGGAGTATTTACCAGAACTGGCCACTACAAGGAGCCAGAGGCCATGCAATGTATAGTGTTTGATACTTCTTCATTTTTGGGCATCCATGAGGGGGGACTTGGAACCGTTCCCCTGTGGATACCGTGGTCCTACTATAATTAGTTAAATGTTGGAAATCGGGAGATTAATTCATTGCCATTAAAGTCTGAAACTGACAATATTTAACTCATTAAATTAATTGTATTTAGGGATGGGTCTGTTGTGTTACCATGAATGGAAAAAAAAAACATGAAACAGGTACTTCATTCATGGTTTGTGTTTCTTTCATTGCTTTCCAGAAAAAAAGCTTCTAAACTGTGCTAACAGAAGAGAAATACACAGAAGCTTTGTAGTCTTCCATGTTTCCTTCTTTGTAACTTTTGCTTCACCCTGTTGTGTGTAAAATTGGCGGAGGAATCTTTTATTGAATAGCATCAAAGGGCCTGGCTTGGTTGTTTTTTTGGAATTGGTGTGGTTGTTACTTCTCTGTATCCACTGTTGCCAGCCACAGAGCAGCAGGTCTGCCTTAGCACAGCCAACTCACTGGTCCATGCCTCTTGACTGCTGCTTTCAATGTGTAAGAAGGAGACAGAGGAGGGGGAGAAGGAGGAGCCAAAGGGTCAGTTGTCCCATGGCAGGAAACATCAACAGCCAGGCAGGTAGTGCAGAAACGGAGACAGCAGATCTCCATTTCTGCATTACATGGCAGATGTAGGGGGGCAGTGACACTTTTTCTCTGGCTAGCATTCTTCTCCCTCTTTTGAGGGACACAGATATGTGTGCCACACAACCTGCCCTTGGATCTCTAAACATGGCTGTTTTCCTCAGGTGCAGTGGAGATTATTTGACCGCCTAGCTGCGAAGTAAATATCAACTCCCAGTCCAATCAGCTTCTTTACATTGAACAAGAAAGTGTGACATTTTTTTCTTTGTCCTAGGCAGCAAGTTGTTTTGGGATGGCCCTGCCTGAATCAAACATGAGCTCAACAGCTATTTTCTAGTGTTAGAACTGAAATGAGATATCTGTTTATGAGTATTTTCCACCAGGAAATGTATCCTGTAGTTCTGGAGAGAGAGAGAGAGAGAGAGAGAGAGAGAGAGAGATTTAATTTCTTCTGCATTTCTTTCTAGGTCACTAAGATTTCAGTGCCATCTATCAGCACCGATCACAGTTTATTTCAGTTTGCGTAAATATTCTTTCCCAGAAATGGATCTTACCCAAATGAGAATTATGCCTATGTTTCCTTTGTATAGTGAAGGCTAATTTTGGTAAAAGCAGGGATTTAAAAAAAAATATTTCTATGTTTATGCGAACTAACAGCATCAGTAGTAGAAGGCAGGACATAATTTGCTGACACTGGAGAAAAATCAAACAGGAGAAGCCAGAGTGCTGAATATTAAGGGTAGAGGGTTGGTACTGTAACAAAGTTGACCCCTTAAGGAGAAACTCTGAAAGGAAGTGAAACGATTCTATCAGATTTTACTACTTGTAAAATATGGCACATTTTATTCTTTAAGACATTTTTGTTGAGTAAGTTCCCCTGCCACGCTGTTTTAGAATGTTAGTGTATCACCTCGGAAAAATTATTTAAAGCGCCATTTAAATGTGTTTACAGAGAAACACATTCCATGAAATTAAACAGGACAGAGGTATGAAAATTTAGATTGCCACTTTAAAGTCTTATTACAATTTCATATTAAATCCTAGAAGCCGATTTATCTTTGGGTAGACAAGGAATGGAAGGTCCAAGGAAAGCTGAGAGCTCCAACTGAAAGTAGCTGTGTGGATCCACATCAGCAAACCAATCCTGGAGGCTTTCATTTCCTCTAAGGTCAGGTCATCTGCAGAACCAATGGGTTTTAGTTAGACCTTTGAGTAAAATAATTATGTTAGCTAATTAGGCTAATCTATTTGCCTGTAGGGACGTGGTGGCGCTGCGGGTTAAACCGCAGAAGCCTCTGTGCTGCAGGGTCAGAAGACCAGCAGTCGTAAGATCGAATCCACGCGACGGAGTGAGCTCCCGTCGCTTGTCCCAGCTCCTGCCAACCTAGCAGTTTGAAAGCATGCAAGTGCAAGTAGATAAATAGGTACCACCTCGGTGGGAAGGTAACGGCGTTCCGTGTCTAGTCGCGCTGGCCACGTGACCATGGAAACTGTCTTCGGACAAACGCTGGCTCTATGGCTTGGAAACAGGGATGAGCACCGCCCCCTAGAGTCGGACACGACTGGACTAAATGTCAAGGGGAACCTTTACCTTTACCTTTATTTGCCTGTAACATTACTTGGGCCAAGCTCTGTTTACCTGTTTTCCAAGAACTGGGACCGGTCCTGAAGGCATGGAAAGGGTGTGAGCCATAGCAAGGGGAAGAAGGGAAGATAATCATGGCAACTATAGCAGCAGGAAAGGGGGTCTTGTTTCAAGATCCCTGTCCGCCGCATGGAACTGCCACTTCTCCATGAAGTAGCCAGAAAGAGCACAGGCAGTACAGAGTGCAAGGTAAGGTGTGAGAGACAGAAAGGGCATTGATGCACCAGAGAGAATCAGAATACAATTATGAGCTTCAGTCAGAAAAATGAGAGGGGGAGGTGGATTTGAAGCAGTTACCAGTCAGCTTTTATAAGCAAAACAATTCTGATGGAAAAGGATGGAGACCTTTCTCTCTTGATTTTAAGTGTGTGGAGAGGCAGAGGATGCAGCTATTCAGTAGGGCAAGAAGGTTTTGTACAAGCTGCAAAGCACTCAAAATATTTCTGATTAAGAATTTTTTACTCTTCATTTACCGGCTAGTCTTTGTAGACAATTGCCGCTGCACTTCATTAATTGAAATCAACATATCATTCCTTATTCAACTCTTTCAATCTAGATAAACTATCCATAACATTTGAATTGGAATATTCCAGGGGAAAGGCAACGTAGACATTAAATTAATTAATTAATTAATTAAGGGAGGAGGAGAAGGGAAAAGAGCTGTGGATCATTGACAAAGCATAACTGATCTATGCTTTACAGAAGTTCAATCCATGTTTTATCAGAGCATTTTACCAACCTGGTGCTTTCCTGGCGCCATAGAATACATATCTACCATTACCATTAAGCAAAACAAAAAACAAAAAAACTGTGGGATTTATAGGGCATGGCACTTGGAAAGTGCCAGTGTGGGAAAGACATCTGATTCTAAGACATTTGACATCCCATTCTTGAGAGAAAGATGGGTTATGAATTGGATAAATCAGTGAATCAATCAATTAATATCTGAGTAGTATTCATATGAATGAGCAGAGCTGCACCCAAATATTCACAAAAATATGAGTTATATGCTATTTTTTTCACAGTGCAGCTTCTAGAAGTGTAGGCTTCTTTGGAAAGTGATCTCAGCTGTTCAGTTATCTTGTAGGCATATCTTGCAGTCGATCAGATTTGACTATCAGTCAAATGTGCAATATGCTTACTGTCGTGTTCCCCCAGTGTCCCCTGTTTGTTTTCCCTCAACCACAGGTCCACCTTCGGACACGATGTACTATTTTCTCCCTTTACACACTGCCACCAGTGGATCTTTATCCACACTGTACCAAATAAGTTTCTTAGACTCGGGCTGCCAAATATAACAGGTTTATTTATTGTTTGATTAGTAAATCACAGAAGTAAAGTCATAGATGTTCTTTTATTGTTCAATCATTAAACTTGGATAGGATTACACGTTTGCTTGTTTCTATTCATTCACATTCACCACGGTAACAATATCTAAGGACTGTCTATCTATTTTATTTTACTTTTATCTCTTATCTATTCTCTAACACACACCAACTTTCCAATCTCTGTCTTAACACTTCAACCCTTCTCCCTAACTGTCTCTAACTGTATTATTCCCTTTTTTAAACTCTCACTAACTTCCCTCAGTCTCTCTAACTGTTCTCTTGACTCCACCCCTCCTGTCCTTCCATAGGCTCCTGCCCTAGAGCTCCATATGACGGACAGGCGTGACTTGGGCATTCCGCCACACTTACCATTTGCTATTTTATCTTATCTTTATTTAATTTTTGCTTTAGGAATTGTACACTTATTTTCATTTCAATAACTTGATTTCAGTTTTTATTGGTTTTTGTTTTGTTTGAGAGATTATATATTTATTTTCATTTAGGTCACTTAAAATCCACTCTTTTTTTTACAGAGTTGCCTCCCCAACAGTTGAAAGACATCTGATTTCCTCACTCATATATCTTGCATTTAACCTGCTTCGCTTTGTGGTTGGTCATCAGCAGTAAATGTGAGATTAGTTTGCAGGCCTGATTACTGAAACCCCTATCTCTGAAAAAATCTTGCAGCAGGACAAATTGGTTAATCATGGAAAATACACACTCCGGACAATGTCTAGTTTGCTCATGAGGGGCAGTGCCACAAAGCCAAATAGGAATGTGGGTAATGCTTCTTGCCATCACTCTGAAAGGGGGAAAAAAATACAGTCCTTACCGACAATAACAGAAACACTGGAAAATGCATGGGGGTGGGGGATATTTTCCTCCAATTCTGTCTCAGGAAAAATGCAATCATACTATCTTGCTTGTTCTTAAGCCACTTAAGACAAGTTTTTTTTTTTTGCAGTAGTTGCTAAGAACTATAATTTTCAAACAGCATTGTGAATAATATACCTTTTAATGAGCGGCAAAGAGATGAATCAATAGAACAATGTACGAGAGGAATGAGTTCATTGCAATAAACAGCACACCATTGTTTAATGGGAACATTAAGGATATGGGATATGTTTATGTGGCACAATTAATCCATTTGTAGGTACTGGTAAGAGCCATCTTAGGTCACTACAAAAGAGATTTGTAGCATCTCTTGAATGTTAACAAAGCTGGTGCTGCTGCTTTGCTTTCAGAATGAAGTGCAATGTTGACTTACCTCAATGGACTAAATTAAAATATGGACAGTGAGATTTATCATATTTCATTTTTCAAATGCCAAGGATTTCTCTTACTGATGAAAAACATGTTTTCTAAAGCATCTGCTTTTACTGTGATTTATAATTGTGCAATAACAACATCTCATCTAATACATTCAGTGGATTTACTCCAGGAATACATGAGATATTATGTGCTAATGCAAGTGAGACTTATTCTAGTGAATAATTTGTTTGACCAGGATTGAGTGAGGCATACGATATCTGTATAGATTGTTTTAAAAAAGTATTCTGGATGCGTTCCCCATTTGCATCTGTTCTTTTCCCCCATCCCTCATGTGTTTTTATGTCTGTTTCTATCTTTCCTGCATTATTTAACATAGGAATCAGCCCCAAACTGAGTCAGACTATCGGTCCACCTAGCTCAATACTGTCTACGTTGACCAGCAGACAGGAGCCATTCCAGGAGGGAGCTGAACCCAGGACTCTCTGTCTACAAAGCATACTTTATGCTGTACCACTGAATTACCGCCTCTCTGCTAAATATATATACATATATATACATATATATACATATATACATATATATATATACATATATATACATATACACACACACACACACACACACACACACACACACATATTTAGAAGTGAAGTATAGTTTCTTGGCTCAGCACTTCTCCAAATGGGCAGCAGCACTCAAGGACTGAAGGTAGTCCCAGTCCAACACGGTGAGCTCAAGGATTAAACCTGGCACACTTGTGCATGTAAAAGATGTCCTCTATCGCTCCGCTGCATCTCTTAATTTGTGGGTTGCGATTTAACCATTTTTCATGACAAAGCTTTCTTACTCATTATAGACATCAAATCTTTTATTTATTGTGCTTTCCTACTCTGTCTTTTACCTGTTTTTTTTTTTTAATATATGTGAAACCAATCAGCTCTTTGAACATGAATTCTTGCCTGTGGAAGCATAGACTGCATCTAATTCTGAGCACTAGTTTTCTTACTCTGTGTAATTATCAAAACCTAGCTTAGAGACTTTTACCTCACTCCATTTCATGTCTTGCCCTCCCTTCTGTCTCTGTTCACCAGGAGAATACTAAGAGCATCCAGTGTTCAATTTAAAAAGTGAGCTAGCCCATTGATGGGCAAGTTAAGTCCTCTCTGCCCACCCCACCTTGCTTTTTCTCCTGGTTTTGTCTCTACATTGCATTGGGATTCCCAGAAACTTCCTTTGTATGAAATATGATGCTGTCAAGTTGGAAATAAGGGCAAAAATAGAAATACGACAACCAGTTCTTTTAAAATAATAACAATACTAAAAAAACCACACACCCTGAAATGGATAATTCATAAAGTTGAGTTGCAGCCTTTGAATAAATAACCTTTTGGGGGAGCAGGGGTTAAGGGCATTTCAAAGCAGAAGTGCATTATCCAATTTTGCTATACAGCTGAAGTGTAGATGTCAGTGTTGATAAGAGCCTTCCATAAAGAATCCTTTATACCAATGGCAGACTGTCTTGCTTGGAAGAGCAAGTCTGCACAATGAGTAATATACTGCATTTTATTCAGGTCTCACTTCATTACATGGATCAGATTGCTAGCTCCTGATCCCATCAAACACACTGTCGTCTACCATCCAAATCACAGGTCTTTTAGTAATGTGAAAATGCAAGTCAGTTTCAAACTCTCCTTGGAATCAACAGAAAGACTAATGATGCACAGAAAAATAATTGATGGTGGTAATTCTCATCTCGCATATCTTTTACTATAGATTCTTCTCTTTTTAATAGATGAAACACAAACTGGGCAATCACTTACATCGTCTTCCTTTTTAATCATTCCATGCCTAAATGCTGGAATCATTAAAGTTTCATTCTATTTTTTTTTAAAGCTGGAGAAAGATCCTAATATTATTTCTATGTACCTGGTGGGAAATGAAGAGGAAAATGTTGGATATAAGCAAAATTTAATATTATGGAATGGACTTATTTTGCATCTGCTTCTAATAAGCAATACATTCTATTGTTCCCTAAATTATTTGGAATACAGATTTGGCCTGAAGTCATGAATGCGTGAGAATGTGGTATTTTGCAATGTTTTATGTTTGATTTCTGGCAGTGGGTAGCACAATGTAAGTCCAATATCGCTGCAGCACAAAACTTTTGGTCTGCCCAGACTCTGATAATTATAGCTCTAAATGATAAACTGTTCAAGCTGCACTTTCTTTTAAGTTTAAGTTGGGGCACTTCCTATCATCCATCTCCCCTCTCTCTCTTAAAGCAGTTTCTTTCACTCATGTTTCACCCAACTCCCCGTGTTAAAAAAGCAGAAGATATAGTTTGCTTGAATATATTACCTTGTCTAGAACCAAAATGAAAGACAAAAAGCAAAAAACAAAAATGAACACAAACAAAACAGAAAATGGCAAATGGCAAAAATCAATATATATTGAGTGTTGCATTATGTTCTGTTTTTGTTTTTGTGTGGGGCAGAATTTCACTTTTAAATAGGAAACCATAAATGGGCAATGGCTGAGATGTAGGGTCACTCTTTAGTGCAGTACTGGTGATAACCTCCTAGAATGTCTACATTGCGGGTCTACTTCTATGCGGGTTGTGCAAATAAAAAATTACAATTCTGGGACAAGGAAAGCTGATGTGGGATGAGGATGCAACACACATGTGCATACATGCTCCAAAGCTGATAGGGGGAGAATTGAAGAGCAAAACGAACATTATTTGTGATTTTGAAGGCATCTTGCTTTGGCAGAGAGAAACTGTGAGTACGACCACATGGGGAAATAGATTGTAATTTGGACCATTTGTCAAGCAATCCAGTGTGATCTACATACACAACGTATGGAGAAATGTGCTCCAGCCTGACCCTGATCCATGCCCAAGCTGAAACTTTTTTGGTACACCTATGGGGCTATGACTTTTTAGGGCTGAGCTGCAGTGATTCCTTGACCAACAGAAGGATCACTTTAAGGGAGATCACTCCCGTTAAATCAATCCTTTCTGGTGCAATGAGGCATTCGCCTTTGCAGCTGCCTGATCACACTTTCTGTCTGCCTGAACAAGATCAGGAGCAGATTGTAATAATGACCATAAATTATTAATATCAAATGCTGGAGTAAAGCTGAAGAAAAACACCAGAAGAATCATAGTGCCAAAATACAATTTAAATAACATTTCTGATGGATTTAAAGTCCATATAAAATACATTTGCATTACTAAACTTAACTAACTGTGAACCAGAAGAACTGTGAAGTGAAGCCAGAGATATTATCAGAGGAGAATGCAAAAAGACAATTCACACACACACAAAAAGTGTAGATGGATTACTGACAAAACTGTTAGCATTGTTAAAGACAGATGAGAAGCAAAAGTAAGAGGTGACATAAAATCCAAGAAATCAAAGAAAATTTTAAACCTAGAAAGGCATGTTGAATTATCAACATTTTATCTGACAAGAATAAAATAAAGAGAATATGGAAATAATATACTGAAGAGCCATGTACAAAAGATACAAGGATGACAGATTCATTTGAAGAAGAATCCTGCATTTTTGGAAAATTATGTGAAGGCTGCCCTCAGAGCACTTGGAAGAAATAAATCATTAGGCATAGACAGGATACCAACAGAACTATTCCAAGCAAGAGAAATTGAATCTACCAACATCCCAATAAGAATTTATCAACAAACATAGAAAACAAAACAATGGTCCACAGACGAGAAACGTTCAATAGATGTCTTTAAATTTCCTATTTTATCTGTTGTAAGCCGCCTTGTGTCCCCTATGGGGGGAAAGGCAGCATATAAATAATTTAAATAAATAATAATAAATAAATAAATCAGCTTTGCCTTTGGAATCCTTCTTACACACACATTCTCTTTCTGCTGTGGCCCAATCCTTCCCCCCTCCCCCCACCACACAAGTAATGAGTAACAGCCATATACCCTGTTCTTGTTCCACTGAAAAGGAGGGTATTACAGAGATAGCTATCACAGACAGAATGTAACTTCATTCCAACTTATTATTGCAAAGTGGAACTAGTTACCAAAGCAAGTCATTAGGAAAACACTTCTGATTCTACCATAGAATCCAACAGCATGTGCCAGGTGGCTGGGGGAGCCTGACATTCACAGCAGTAGACCTGTTTTCTGACTCTCAAGCTCAAGAGAAGTACTTCCAAGATCCTTGCATCTTTTCTGAAACTGGAAACTTGGAAAAATTCTCTGCAGGCATGCCCTAAGGGCCTTAGGTAATGCATGCAATTAAAGCAGAGTTTTCCTCCAGCATTTCCTCAGCAACTCTTAACGGTTTAAAATATGGTAGCAAACAGCCTTGTTTTGGGGGGGGGGGGGGAGAATTGAATAGGCAGCAAATTATGTAATAGACTAACCCAATTGATAGAATTATTATATCACCTGAATCCTACTTACATTCTGGAAATCTTTATCAAAGGTAATAATGTCTTATAGATAGACAGATCACAAATTAAACCAGAAAGTACAAAGGGAAGCAACTTGAGATCCTTTTTCTTGGATCACTTCTTGACTGAAGTGAGTATCGCAGAAGGCTATGAATTAATTACAAACAACTCCACCCCAGGATTTATGATAAACTGGTAGGAGACAAGACTTCTGGAAAAGTGAGCTGAAGAATGCTTTTCTGTATGCAGGGTGGAAACCAAGATATTAAAATTTTTGTTTCGACTTGCTAAACAACAAGCTTTATTTCCAAGACGAGGAAGTAGATGGGGTGGTTATGCGTTGCCAGCAATGTGGACCCAAGAGAACAGAGATTTGCATAAAATGTGGATGTGTTAATTGAGATCTATAGATACAAATTTGGAAATAATGACTAGACCTAATTAGAAAGTCAATATATCTCACCATAGAGAGGGAAGCTATGACCACATAACCTGTGTGCCTGCTTACTGTTAAGTGCCAACTTCATAGCCTCCACTTTCTCTACTGGTATCTCCATACCAGATTTGACAGCTACATGCCTTTCAACAGACCATGCATTCAAACAGAACAGTGTCCTGACAGCTCTTTAAATAGTGGACTATCCTGTGTGAAGTTGGGCACATTGCCATCCAAACAGCAGTCTAAAATGCAAAAACTGTTTGCATCACTATTGTTTTAAAAGAAACAATCCGGCATACTTCTCAGCAGTACCCTTGAATCACCAAAGAAAATTATTTGGTGGATTTGGCATAATTTAGCAATTTCTCCACTCTGTTTTTTGACTCATCTGCCAGCTGATCTCTGCCAGTTCGGCAATGGTGCTGACTAGAGATGGGGACGAATATAAAAATGGATCGGCTTTTTCGACGAAAATAGCCGATTCGTTAAATATTCGTTGATCCGTATTCATCAAATTTTAAGTCCCGATGAATACGGATTGATGAATATTTCCCGTTTTTATTCGTCCTTTGTAAAAAAAAATTAAAAAAACCCATTCTGCCTACCGGCCGCCAATCAACTGGTCGGCAGGCCAATAGGGAGCCACCCGCCCCCACAGCCTACCCCCACCCCCTTCCAATCCAGGCTGCCCTTTGCAAAGATGGCAGCTGCAGCTTCCCTACCCTAAATGAAGCTGCAGCTGCCATCTTTGCAAAGGGTAGCCACTCTCCCTTTTTACACACCGTGGCTGCGGAGGCCAGATGGAGACCTCGGCGGCGGCGATTAGGGTAAGGGGGGTGTCAGCGAGGGTGGGTGGTGGAGGGGGGCTGTGGTGGCGGGGCGGTGGGGGGTGGCAGCGGGGGTGGCGGTGGCAGCAGGGTGGTGGTGGCAGTGGGGGGCGGGGCAGGGGTGTGTTTTTTAAAATAACCCCCCCACAAATCGACAAATAACTCCGTTATTTGTCGCTTCATGGGGGCAACTTCGTGCTTCATGAGTCGCCAACTTTTGACGACTAACGAAGTGGGGCGACTCACCAAAATGGCGAGTTGTCCCCATCTCTAGTGCTGACAGATCCGATTGTGCTAGGAGATCTGAAATCCACCAACACAAGACGATTGTGCTAGATGAATGACAGTTGCTCTAGGACAAAGGATTCTGTCCATTCTAAACCCACTATATCTTTTTGTTCGGTTGTGCAATAAGCTTGCAGTGAAAAAACACTTACCTGAGAGTACGTTACATGTACCATGCATATAGGATTGTGCAGCATATCAGGGGATGGGGGTGGCGAACTTGTAGCCCTTCAGATATTGTTAGGATGCAACTCCCATCATCCTTAGCCAGCATAGCTAACTGGGAGGGATTGTGGGAGTTGTAGTTTAACAATATCCGGAGGACTACAGCTACATCAATGCCTCTTCATCTTTTTTTTTTAACTGCAGTTCTCAAGTTTAAAATAGCATTGCAATTAGACAGTATTTTACAGAGAAGCGTATCGTGGCTGTGTTTCTTTTCCCTCCCATGTTGTGTCTCAGCATTTCTGCTAAGTGGCAAATAGCTTCCCTACATTATACTTTAACATTCAGAGCACATTATAATTAACTTGGAGGGAGCATCCCTTTTGCACTTAAGTATTGGTAGCTCAGAACGTTTTTTGTGGTTTAATTTCAGTTCCTGATGGTAAAAGCAATTTGAGGAACCTTGGAAAATCTCCACTTTGGGTCTTTCACCTCATTACTTGTGAGCAGTATATGCGTATTAACTGGGGGACAACTGCATTTTCATCAGTTCTTTCTTCTTGCTTTCAGCAGCGTAATACACAATTTACCATATGGACACATTTAAACAAATCAGGAAGGTTCCGGTTTCTGCCTTCCAGAAATACTTGTTTGAGTTGTTGGCTACTGTTTGGAAGAAGCATGAAGGATAAAGCTGATATCAGAAGTTTCCATTGTAGAACAGGGATTTCAGCTAGGGCTGAACACATTGAATAATTAGGTGAGTGATCAATCAATAGATCGATCGGTTACAAAATAACTCTAGGTGTTTGACATTGGATTTTAACTGGATCTCTTCCTTTTTTTGCAGGAGGGAATAGGGATTAAATGCTCTAGATGACTTTTCTAATTTGAATTGGTATAAAAATATTTTAAATTAAATTGTTTTTCTGGTTTGATTGCAATTTCTGGCGGGTAGGGTGAGAAGTCTGCTCGAAAGCCCAGTTCAGCTGAGGGTACAAAATAATTGTCTAAGACATGACAGAAAGGCATCTTTACTGTACCTCCCTAACAGAGGACAGAACTCTGGAACAGTAATTCCAGAATGGTAGTTCCGTTACGGAAAAAGTCTCAGACAGATTGGGTGACCCTTTCTGATTCTGATGTTGCATCAAAACAAATAAAACAAAGCTGCACTGAAGAATCTGCAGTCCTCAGTGAAAGGGAACTGCTATGACCATGAAGGGATTCCCAGCTGCTATGTCCCATGTTCAGATTTTCAGTGTCATTGTGAATTCCACACCAAACAATGCTACACATAACAAAAAGCAGGAATGATAATCAGTCTTGGAGGAATCTCATAATTTGCAGATGTGCACATTTTAAAATGAGGTGGGTGGAGAGAGACTAAGGTGAAACACACACAGTCCAAGAGCCCAATGAGAATTGAAAGGCCACTGAATATTGATTATCCTGGCAAGGGGAAAATGGGTAATGGAGTTAGAAGTTTATAACCTATGCATCTTCATTATGCAGTACAACAGTAGGTTGCAGGCCCCACTTGTTCTTTCCTTGATGCGGATGTATGATCTGAACATACCAAGTTCAGCTACATTTCTATTCAACCTTTCCTTCAGTGAGCTCAAGGCCTTGTTTGTGTCTCTTCCCTTCCCTACTTCGTCCTCACAAGAACACTGCAAGATAAATTAGTTGAAAAGTGAGGATTCTGGAGTCATCTAGTGTGTTTCATGATTCAGTAGGGACTTAAACTTGAATCTTCCAAATGGCAGTACCACACTGGCTCTTACATATGAGTGCATGTTGAGATGCAGTCCTTCCCCATAGGCTATATGTTATGGTCTCACCTGGCTTCCATGGGCTGCTTGCGAAGTCAATTCACAGGTCATAGCTCATCATTTCCCCTGCTCTTAGGGAGATGGTTTGTGCCCAAAACCACACTAAGGAGAGTCATGACGTACTGATCTAGGATTATTAGTTTCTCAAGATCTAGTGCTTAAATTGGAGCCACTTTGGAGGAGGAAGTTACCCAGACCACGGGTAATGTTGTCTCACTGTGGCAGAGGCCTGGAAAAGCCAGTTGTCAGGCTGATCCTGGCACCTTCCACAATTATAAATCTGTGGATCCAGTGGTGTAGCGTGGCTTACCAACACCCGAGGCAAGGATTGATCATGTGCTGGATCTGTGGCACAACGTGTGGGGACAGAGTGGGGGTGGGAGAAGCTCCCAGGGTGGTGCCATGAAGCACCTGCAGAGTCTCTCAAGGTCCATGCTGGTGGTAGAAGTGGCAAGCTCAGTGCCCCTGGAGGCTTGGACTCAGACTGCCAGGAGGAGGAAGAGAAGCATGAGAAGTGGCTGTGGAAGTGCACATGCCCCTTAGAATTTTATGCCTGGGGCAACCACCCCTCTAACCCCCCCTTCTATGCTACTGTGTGAATCAATCCCACTGGTCCACCCTACCAATGGCAACTGGCCTGGCAATATATGGAAGAAGAGGTGAGCTTTGACATTTTGATAGAGGTAGACAGTCCCAGACAGAAAGACAGCTTGGGCAGCTGTCTAGAGGGCAAGCCTTCTAGAATGAGTGCAGAGCCAGGTGACTTGGGTAGGGCTGGTTCATGGGATGAGCCCCCAGGGGGTGCAGGCTAACAAAGATCTCCTGACATGGGAGGAGAGAACAGACTGGGGGGGGTATAAAAGGGGCAGCAATTGTAGCAGGAGAGGTGGAAGACGAAGAGGTGACATGGTGGTACTGGACTCAGTGGACTGAAGCCAAGGAATAAAAAAAAAGGAGGAGAGCTGTGCTGACATCCCAGAATTGCCCCAATGGGAGCCACCCAAGTGTCAATGGACAACTGGTCCAAAGATGTCGTGGCCCAGTGCTGTTGTAACATCCTCCCAGCCTCAGTCACCTGGGAGTTCCTGATTCAGACATGGGGAAGATGTGGCAGCTGTCTCAATGACATTGCCTCCAGTGGCTCGAAGCAGAGGTCCAAGCCACCACGGACAATTCTCTTGCCTAAAAGGTCAGGTCAATAGCTCTAAGAAACAATGGCAAGTACTCACACCATAGCAACAGCCTAGGAAAGGTGATATGACCTTGGGCTAGGGTTGGGTGGGCTGCTTGTGAGGGATAAAAGGCCCAAATTGATCTGGTTATAATACTGTTACATAAACATTCTTTGTTGTGTTATACATCAGCTCCATGTCTCATTCTGGACCTTCAACACACTCTGCTGATGGAGGACCAGGAGGTTGCACTGTGGAATCTTCCTTGCATTCAAAATAGAATTTTCATACTTTTCCTACTGAAAACACTATATACTCCATGCATCAAGGAGAGTTTGTGCAACTCCTAAGTGGAATAGATTGGAAAATCCTGTTTTAATATGATTTGCCTTTCTAGTCTTCATTTTCATGTGCAAAACCACTCTTTTACAGCCTTTTGAAAAGTGTGAAAGGAGACCGACAGGATCTCTTTCCTATGTCTCGCCAAATACAGCCTCAGCTTTATCTCCTGTGGCTTGAATAAAGTCAAAGCTTTTTATCACATTACAAATTTTAATCACCTCATCAATACAGGAATGTCTGTGTTAGCATTGTTTGTTACCAATTAACACTGAACGTTTCCATTTCTATTCCCTGCGACTCAGGAATTTCAATTCTCCACACACTCAGCCATCCAAGCATGTGTACAGTAATCTGCTGATTCAGGCAACCCTTCTTGCGTCCGATGAAGTTGGCTGCAGTCCATGAAACCTTATGGCAAATAAACTTTGTTAGACTTAACATGCCACAACACTTTTCTTTGTTTGAGCTGAAATAGACTAAGATGGCTACCCACATTACGATGAGGCATTTTTATCCAGAAATACAATTTCAGATTTTCTCAGACGTTTGAAATTTATTTTATTTATTTTTCCAAAGGAACAGGTTACAAGGGTGATATGATGAATAAATACATAAATAAAAGTTAAAATTATTTTAATTTTTTTTTTCTGAATCTCAAATGTACTACTACTAGCAGCAGTAGTAGTATGGTTACTTTTAAACATATCTGAATTCTACAACCCTCTGGCCTGTAGTACAAAACACATTGATCTTGTTAGCTCAACAGCACCGGACACAACACAAACCAACACTTGAACCAAATGATATTCCTAGGGATGTGGTCTTTCATGTTTTTGGATAGCAATTTCTGGAATTTTCTAAGAATTGTGGGAACTGCAGCCCATAAAACCAAAACAGCACACCTGTAGTTTTTGCCACTATAGAGAAGAACTTTGGGCTTTCTTATCTGCACCATCAACTTCCCAAGTCTTTATTTTATTTTATTTTATTTTATTTTATTTACCCTGCCTTTCTCCTTAAAAAGGACCCAAGGCAGCTTACATCATTAAAAGACAATATTTAAAAGCTAAAAATAGTATATTTTTATACTATTTAAATATTTTTAAAGAATTGAACAAATACACACTAACATTTTAAAAAAATCAACATTAAAAACAAATTCAAAACAATAAGGCATAACACTCCATTTAAAACCTCAGCTAGCTAGTCACTAAGGGAAAGCCTGTCTGAAGGGAAAGGTCTTTGCTTGCAGAAGGACAGCAAAGATGGGGCCAGTATGGCCTCCTGTGGGAGGGAGTTCCAGAGTCTTGGTGCAGCGAGACAGAAGGCCCTCTCCCACACATCTGTGAATGTGGTGGGACTAAAAGAAACACCTCCTCTGATTATCTTAACACCTGAGCAGGCTCATAAAGAGAGATGTGGTCCTTGGACCCAAACCATTTAGGGCTTCATACTATGGAATTTACCACTTGATCTTATTTATATTACTACACACTATCTTAGCCAAAAGGCCCAGAAGCCTTTCATCTATATTAATTCACCTTCAGCCATATAGCCAGTTATAGCTCTCTTCAACTCAATCTGGAGGGTGGGAGCAGAAAACAGACGGGGTTTTTTGCCACAAATAAATGTCAATGCTGAAGTTTATTTATTAGGTCCGTTGATCTAAGTTTATTTATTTTAAGTGCCCTATTTCATCCTCTCTCTGTGTGGTAAGGGGGAAAAATCCTTTTGTGTTCCTACTATTACTTTGTAAACTGGTGTTCTGGTTCACTGATGAACTGCCAAATCACCATGAACGTCTGGGAAAGACTGTCCTTAGACACTTATTTTTATCTAGAACAGATAAATAAACAAACATATATTATTCAATATACTTTCTTCCTGTTTTCTCTCTCTGTTCTATGTCTTGTGTTGTCAAAGTCCATGTTTTATTGTTACAATGGCCACCTGTCAAGGGGTGGGATATATTAGGCAACAAGTGAACAGTCAGTTCTTGAATTTCATGTGTTGGAAGCAGGAAATATGGGCAAGTGAAAAGATCTTCTCTACCTCCTGTTATTGGTTTGTGTAAAAAGAGAGAGACAGGAAGCTGCCCCAGTACTTCCTGGTCATCATAATACTTTGGGAGGTGCTCTCAGTAAAGCTTAATAGGCAGTGGGACTACAACTCCCAGGAAACTTAGAACCCATCTATGTTATATATGTAAACAGATGCATAATATCAGCAGCAGTGTTACAAAGATAGCCCCAATCCTCCTCCAAATGCAGTCAGGCCCTTGAGTAACATGAAACCACCGGCCGTGAAAGCCTTCGAGAATACAACATGAATGGAGTTTGGGTGAGTGCAGAAATTGAACATTCATTAATTAGTTCATTTGAATACTTATGTCCTATCCTGTATCTGAGAATCCTGTATCATGCGTTCTACTCCTTATATCCAATTGCAGGCCAGTGTTCAAGTATTCACATTCTTGGAATACCAACTGTAGAAGCTGCAACAGCAACCTGAAAATGTGCCAGTCATGCATGGTTATATGCATGATTGTGTGACATGCCTGCACCACCATGGGAACTTCTGCAGTTGGAGTTCTATGTATGCAAATACTGATACTGGACACTTGCTAAGACAAGGGAGGGAAGGGTATTTATGTATTATGTATGTGTATTTGGATGTGGTGGGGTCTTCACTGGACCTTAAAGAGAAGTGTATTAACTAACTCCTTTGAGATGAATATGGCAAAGTGTTGGAATAATTATAGACATATACAGTGGACCCTCGACTTACGCACGGCTCCACTTACGGACTTTTCGAGTTATGGACTTCTCCAGCCGCAAAATTTCACTTCGACGTCCAGCCGGAGAATCGACATAAGAACAGAAATAGGCAGGGGAAAAAGGCGGGCAATTCAACTTTCTAACTATAGGTGGCGCCGAGGCTGCTTCTTTGTGCTGTAGGTCTGTCGGCCATTACTGTATATAGGATGTGTCGCAGTTGAGAGAGCTCCTGCTTTCCAAGTGCACTTAAAATTGTAAAGGACAGATGAGAACCTTTGAACCCGAAGGCACGGGTCTACTCACGAGTAAGCGCCACCAAAGGTGCGGATCTACTCGCAAGTAAGCACGGCTTTGCAAGCGCGGGAGGCTTCGGAGGCTTCAGACTGGTAAGGTGCTGCTGTTTTTTCTTTTTAAAAAGTTGTTCTGGGTGGGTTTTGGAGGGTAGATTTGGGCTGGGGGGTATGTTTCTGTGTTGTTTTGTTTTTTGGTGATTTTTTTTTTTTTTTTTTTTTTTTGCAGTCCCAGCGTGGGACTTGCTCCACTGTTGCTGTTATTTTAATTTTTTTGGAGGGGGGGTATTTTTTCCTTCTGCCGGAACGGATTAATAGGTTTTCAATGCATTCCTATGGGAAATGGACCCTCGACCTACAGACTTTTCGACCTGCGGCCACTGTTCCAATACGGATTAATTCCGTAAGTCGAGGGTCCACTGTACGTAGTCCACCTATCTCACCATTATCACAAGTAGTGGAGGTCCAGCTTCTCCAAAACTCTTAAAAATAAACTTAAAATAGTACTAATAGAGAAAGGGTTAAACACAATAAAGAGTTGGATGAAAAAGATAAAAATAGTATAAAGGAAATCTTGAGGGAAGAAGAGGGAGTATCTTGGTTAAATATATTCCAAATAGAAAGTTGGACTAAAGAGTGGATAAGAAAAGAAGGAGAGACTAGAAAATTGACAAAATTTGAGGATATTATCAAACAAGGACAAGGTCAAGAAGTAAGTAAAAGAAAGAGAATAGTTAGTGTAATTTATAAAATTTTACTACATTTAGGATTCGATGAAGCAATGATGAAAAACCAGTAGCAGGAGGATTTTGAGGAAGAGATTAAAGGAGAGGATTGGAATAAGATATGGTCACAAAGAATAATGAAGAATATGTCTATAAGGGTAAAAGAAAAATGTTATAAGGTAGCATGGAGATGGTATTTAACTCCAGTAAGACTGAATATAATAAATAAAAATATACCATCTCAATGTTGGACATGCAAAAAGAAAAAGGGACCTATATGCATATGTGGTGGACGTGTGATATAAGAAAGAAAGAATGGGCACTGGTTTTTAAGGAAATTAGCAAAATTATTGGATATGATATTCAGGTATTGCCAATTATTGCCCTCCTGAACATAATTAAGAATGATCATTTGAAAAAAGATCAGAAAGAGTTAGTTGTTATAATGGTTATGGCAGGAAGATTAATATTTGCAAAGAATTGGAAAAGTGACAATCTTGAAGATTAGTATAAAGAAATGTGGAGTTTAGCAATTAATGATAAGTTAACATGTGAAATGAAAATAAGAAGAGGAATGGCAAAAGTCTAATGATTTCAAAGATGTATGGAATTTATACTTGGAATATGTCTTTTTGAAGGGGAAATGGTCCCTCCGGACCAGCGTGCAGCTTCCGGGATGGGACTTCTTTGCCTGCCCGTCCATAGAGACACAGCAAGGAACGACGGGAGGAAAGCAGGCAGGGCTAAAGGCGAGCCTTTAAGAAGGCTGCCTCTGCCTGCGTAGTCCTCTTTCCTTGCTTCAGCTTGCTGGAGGGAAGATCGTCGTGTCGGAGTCAAGCGGTTTCACTTTCACTGCTCAACCCGACCAGCCTTTGTTTAGGAGGTTGGATCTGGGCTGGTCATTGACACAACCCCAAGGTTTTTTTAGCGAGGAAATTTAGTCAGAGCAGCCTTGGCAGTTTTTAAAACAAAAACGAAAAGAAAAAACAAACAAACAAACAAAACCCACCCAAAAAGTATTTTTAAAAAAAACAACAGAAAAATTGAAAGTAATAAAAAAAATTAATAATTAAATAAATAAATATTAATAATACTGAGTGGGGTAAGGAGGGATAAGGGTGCCCATTAAGGGGGGAAATAATCCCAGAGTCCTGCCCCCCCAACCCCAAGCCTTCTCTGGGTATGTGTTGTGGGGAGAAAAGACTTCTACCCCCCCTTTTTTCTATCAAAAATAAAATAAAATAAAATAAATAAAAGACAGAGAGAAAGGCAGAGGAGTGGAAAGATTGCTTGAAGAGCTCCTACCCCAGCCCCACACCTTCCCTGTATTTACAATAAATTTTAAAAATAAAATAAAATAAAAATAAATAAACAAACAGATAGATAAATAGCATATAGTATTTTGGTTAATTTGATTGGAGGTAGCACAAGTGGGCTGGAACAGGTGGCGTTACTGAGCTATTAGCTACTCGGCAGCTAGCATAGGTGCCATGCCGCCCAAGAAGGGTCGGGGGAGCAGCAAGGGCAAGCAGCCTGCAAAACGCAAAGCACAGGCTCTACCCCCGCCTGCAATTTCATCGTCAGATGATGATGAGTGGCCAGACTACATGGCCATATGGGAGAAGCTGAGCACACTGGAGAGGGAAAGGGCACAGGCCAGGGCGGTCACGGGTCCAACTCAGTTGCGTAGATCGCGCAGAGAATCTACACGATGCAATTCCCTCCACAGGTACCCTTGGGTCAATTAGGTGCAGGGACCCCAGCAGCAGGAAGTTTAGGCACGACACCAATGCCCGGGCTGGCACCTCAGTCGTGTGCGAGAATGAGCTCAGAGAGGACAACCAGCAGACAGATTCCAAACACTGGTTACAATTCAGTGCCTCGTGAGGCGCTCCCTGAGGGTGACCAGTCATTGCCGCTTGGTGACCATCTCCTTCCTGCCACTATAGAAAAAACTTAGAGAGGAAAGTACGTGGATATTTTCGAGTTGCTGAATAGAGAATTGGAGGAAAAGAAGAAAGACAAGGAGGATGATAGGGAAAAGGAGAAGGTGCGCAGGCGCAAGCCAGAAAGGTGCTGGGCCAATTGGTTACCAGGATGCTTTATTTATGCTGGAACCATAGTTAGAGCCCAGCCCGAAAAGGCCTTCTCTCTAATCGAATACATGGACTTGATATATAGGGCGTATGTGGATTTCCCAGGGCATACGTGGCTTTCTTATGATGAATGCTTCCGTATGAGAGCGGCGCTGTGCCCCAACATGCGCTGGGACATGCCGCATGACAGGCTTTGGCTTCGATACATGACCCCTGCATGGCTGATCCTTGGGGAAAGGTTTGATAGTGGACACTTAGTGCAGAAAGGGACTCAGCCCAGCTCTTCCTGCTCTTGGGTGGGACAGGCGGTGCAACCCCGCTTGGTATGTTGGGAATTCAATGCCCGTGGATATTGTAACAGACAGCCCTGCAGGTTTTGCCACCAATGCGCCACATGCGGAGGACCCCACATGGCAGCCACGTGTTTCAAAGGTAGAGCTGGGGGAGCAGGGGCAAGGGAGAGCGGAAGCACCAGGAAGCTGCCTCCGGGTTCTCCAAAAGGGCCCCAGCCCAATTAAGGTTCAGCTTTTACAACGGTGGCTGCAAGGTTACCCAGATAGGGTGGCAGCCAAGTATTTGCTGGAAGGGTTTAAGTGGGGATTTAGAATCCCAGCCATGGGGGATAGAGTGGCCACCTTAACCAAACACTTGAGATCAGTTGTGGGTCAGGACACTATTGTTGGGGAAAAAATCAGTAAAGAAGTGGCAGAAGGCAGAGTGTTGGGTCCGTTTCCTACCCCACCGGTGCCACATCTAAGGGTATCCCTACTTGGGGGTAGTGCCAAAGAAGGTTCCAGGTGAATTTAGACTGATCCACCACCTGTCCTTCCCAGCAGGGGATTCAGTTAATGATAGGATCCCTCAGGAGCTATGCAGTGTTCGTTATACATCGTTTGACACCGGAGTTCGTATGAGACAGGGCACCTCCCAGTGCCGGCGCCTTATGAATGCCTTTCAGGAGCTCACTCAGGAGCTTGGTGTTCCTTTGGCGAAGAAAAAACAGAAGGTCCATGCCTGGTTCTGACTTTTTTGGGGATAGAGTTAGATACTGTTAGGCAGTCCAGCTGACTGCCTGAGAGCAAGATAATAGATTTGACTCAGCACCTTAAGGCCATGCTAGCACAGCACAAGGTTACTTTAAGGGAGCTGCAGGTTCTGGTCGGACACTTGAACTTTGCATGTAAAGTCGTGGCTCCGGGCAGAGCCTTTTTGCGAAGGCTTTGTGATGCTATGAAAGGCCTCAATCAAGCTCATCACAGATGTCGGATTTCGGCAGGCATGAGGCAGGATTTAGTAGTTTGTTTGAGGTTTTTAGAGGGGTTCAATGGTTTCTCATTTTGGAGAAAGGAGCTGAGGTTGGGAGCCGACTTTCAGGTACAAACAGATGCGTCAGGATCTCTGGGGTTTGGCATATATTTCCGAGGTCGGTGGTGTGCAAGGAGTTGGCCACTGAGTTGGCAAGCAGCAGGCATTACAAGGGACCTTACATTTTTAGAGCTTTTCCCAATAGTGGGTGAGGTATGGTTATGGGCTGAGTCTTGGTCTAACTCGGTTGTGACAACCAAGCAGTAGAGCACATAGTTAATTCACTCACATCTAGTTCACAGAGAGTAATGGCCCTTGTTAGAGCACTCACATTACACTATTTACAATTCAATATAGTTTTTCACGCCAAGCATGTCCCTGGGGTTGACAACACTTTGGCTGATGCCCTGTCCTGTCAACAGATCGACTGATTCAGTGTGTTGGCTCCAGGGGCACGATCATAACCGGAGGTCCTACCAGATGAGGTATGGAGTCTTGGAGGGTAGAAGCGAATAGAGCTATGAGCTTGGATGTGGCCCCCGGCACTCGTCGTCATTACGAGGCGGCATGCAAGGAAATTTTCTCATTGAGTCAGGCGGAAGAGCTGGGGCAAGTTTGGCCCGCCCCAGTTGATCATTTGGTGCAATTTTGTGTCCATTTGCACCGGAGAAGCTTGGCTCCCAGATCTATTCAAGGGCGAATGTCTGCATTAGCTTTCTATGCCAAAGCTCAAGGCTACCAGGACACCACCGGAGCATTTCGCATTAGAAAAATGTGGGAAGGTTGGAGCCGAGAAAGAGCGGGTGTCAGAGACACGGGCACACCTATATCGCCAGAAGTCTTACCCGGCTAGGGACTGTTTGGGAGGCGGTGTGCTCTGATCAATTTGAGGTGAGCCTTTTAAAGGCAGCAACACTTATTGCCTTTTTGAGGCTCTTAGGATAAGTGAGCTGGTGGCAGCAGGAAAGAGCGATCCGTCTCTATCCTCTTTGCAGAGGAAGGATGTGGTAATTTCAGATAGGCAAGTCATGATTCATGTTAGGAGATCCAAGACTGATCAGATGGGAAAAGGCAAAATGATAGTGTTGGGACAATGTTCCATGGAGGCAATCTGCCCTGTTAAGGCGGCGATAGAATATGTAGGGCTAAGAAGTGACAAGGAAGGAGGTTTTTTTGAGGCATAAGGACTCATCTTTGCTCACGGAATATCAATTTTGGAAGGTCACATCTCAGGCCTTAAGAAAGGCCGGGATTCTAGGTTGGCGATTTGGCACCCTTTCATTTCGTATAGGCGCAGCAGCGTCTACAGCTGCTGCTATGGGGTATGGTGTCAAGGAAGTTAAGAATGTTGGACGATGGTCCTCCATCAGATACCGAGGTTACATTCGACCGTTGCCACAGTTGTAGGTGCTGGCATTGGGTTTTTGTGTTTTTATTGTTTCAGGTTCAAGGGATTTGTTGACCGGAGTTCAAGTGCGTTTATACGGCCACAGCTACGTGTTCTGGGCAGCGAAGTATGTGGAACGATCCAGTTGGGGTTGCAATCTGGGCCTTGGTGCGTGGGCCACGTTGGAGCAGAGGGGCCGGAGAGTCATGCTCTGGGACGAGTTAGTAGAATCGGCGTCCCAGGGTACTCAGGATGTGCCCCCTGACATCGCGTTAATCCACCTCGGTGGCAATGATTTACCCCAGCATGGGGGCAAGGCATTGATATTGCAGGTCAGCAGACCTGTACACGTTGGCGTTGCACTTTCCTGGAACACGCATAGTGTGGTCAGCGATCATACCTAGGATGGTATGGAGGGCCAAATGTGACCCTAGGTGCATCGATAAGGCCTGGAAATGAGTTAACAGAGAAGTTAGTAGGGCCATTACGGCTCAAGGGGGCTCAGTTATTTGGCATCCCGATATTAGAGTTAGTTGCCCGGAGTTAATAGGGAAGACGGGGTGCACTTATCGGATCTAGGGCTAGATTTGTTTCTTCATGATGTGCAAGGGGGCCTTAGGGCCGAAATTTTCAGCTTGGTGGGGGGCTCGGGGCATACCGAGTAGCCCCATGCCATGGTGGGTAGTGCAAAGCAGGATAGGAGCAGGGGATACACCCAGCGGGGGCTAGACACCCCTCCTCTCAGAACTGCAGTAAGAGAGGTTCTGCTGAGGGGAGGGAAAAAACAGGGGACCCCAGGGGACATGGTTCAATTGGGGTTCCGAGGCTAGGCTTTAGACCGGCCTCCGTTGCGTATGGCTGAGAGGGGGCAGGGCTGGAGAACAGCACCCCCATTTGTGGCAGGATCCCACTGGGGAAAGGTCTGGACTGGTCAAGTAAGCTTGACAATGGTCTCAGACCTGTTTTGCACTATGGCAGCTCCCCCCCTTAAAATTGGGGAAATTAAAGCGTTAATAAGTTAATAAAGTTGTGTCCCTAGTTTAACCCACTTTATTGTGTGTCGTCTCGTTATTCTGGGCTGGGCGGGCAAGGGGTGAAAAGTAGTACAAATTGATATTACTGGTTACCTAGTCCCAAAGATGAAGGTGGCACGGGTGGGAAATGTTTACTGTGTGTAGTTATTACTGAGTTTGTATTTTAGTTTTATTCCTGTTTTTTTGTAATTTTCTTTTATGATCAATTTTAAAAAAAGAGAAGTGTATTCAGTATATGCATACTGAATACACTTCTTTTAAAGATCATTCATAGTACACGTAACTAATACAAAGACACTTTAAAAAAGCCGACCAAATAGGGTTACTTGAGATCCATATGCCATTTAGATGTGAGGATCACACCAAATGGCATACCTGATCTCCTAGTTAGCTCGCTCCAGCCTGCTCCAACCCAGTCATGTAGACAAGCCCTGAGTTGGAAACATCTTATTCCATCTTCTGACTAAAGCGACACAGTGATACAAGTTAAGGATTCTGACAGTGTGTATCTTTTAAGAAGAAATGAAATACATAGCAGTTGGTGCTAGAGCCAGTGAGAAACTGTAGTACCATCACAAATTGATGAAGTGGATGCCATAATTCCAGAACAAATTGTTGTATAAAATGGTGCATGGGCATAAAGTCACACAATAGCTCTTGTCTCACCGATTCATTTCACCAGTTCCTTCAGAATGTTTACTTGGACGTCAACTCCCCTTAGAGAGCCTGATGTTTGACTAAACATTCAGAGGATTTCATAGTGAATGTTTTATTCCCGCTGCCACCACACAAATTTAGCATAAGAGAAGGTGCCACTTAAAACTTCGGATCTGCTTCCAAAATGGTACCTTTGAATTTTGGCAAGACATATTTATTTCACAGAGAAACCAACAAAGAGAAACAATGCCTTTTGATGTGAGTGAAATGGCTTTTGATGTGAATGAAATTGTCATTTGTAGACAGCCCTGCTGGTGCCTTCAGACTTCACAGCTCTCAGACTGATGTAGACAGTCATAAAGTCACATGTCATCTTTCCAGAAATTGCTTCTCTCTCCCCACACCAGCCTCCAACGCAACATATGACTTTCCTAGATTGAATGTGCCTTTTCAAATTAAAATTAACACAACTCTTTTTTATACACAATCACATTTGTAAAAACAAACCAC
Organism: Intellagama lesueurii; assembly: GCA_037013535.1. Lineage (NCBI taxonomy): Eukaryota > Metazoa > Chordata > Lepidosauria > Squamata > Agamidae > Intellagama > Intellagama lesueurii. Next base: position 187,541,919 of record JBAJHW010000003.1, on the reverse strand, counting down.
TAAGACATGAAGTCCTCCAGCCAACTATACAGGCAAGAGGAAAGTAAGTCTTCCAAACTCTAAATTGGATAAGTGCTGTTAACAGACACTTTCCCTACCAATGTCTCCCCCAGTCCTCCAAGTCTTCTTGCCTGTGCAAAGGCATTTGGAGACGGCATAGATTTCTCTTCAGTGTGAATATTTGGGGGAAACATAATGGCTTGTCCACTGGGCTCCACAGCAAGGGCAGTTGCCAGAGTCTTCAGTGGCAGCTGGATTTGTGGGACATTTACAATGTGGAGTACCTTCTGAAACATCTGTCATTTGGAACAATGACCTTAAAAGTTATGTAAAGACATTCACATGTGCTTGAGGGAAGTCAACAACACACAGTGGCAAATAGGATTCTTTTCAAGACGCACTATTAAATATAGAAAGCACCATAACTCTGTAATTAATTTTACCATCAGCATGTGTAATAACTACTCCCAGTTATTTATTATCTTCCAAATTTCTTAGATCTAGCTATCAAAAGCTCTGGTGGGGGAGGAACTAGAGGGGTCAGATTTAATGAGATGCATCTTTGTGCAGATGCTAAATATATGTGTGTATCCTGGAATGAGCCTAAATGAAAAAGGAAAGCAACACCGTAAGCTCCAGATGTTGACCTAGTAGGCTTTTCAATCACTCATTTCCATAGATTTGCAAATAAGCTACGTCTCTGTACCATAGAAAACACATTGTTGGCAATGTCAGATTTCAATGAAATTCATGACACCCAAGCCCTTAGGATGGATTGGGCTATAAATCTAAATATCTTCTGTACAGAGCACTAGAATCGCTTGTTGATGTTATAAATGCAGAAGGAAATGGCAGTTTTGTCTCAGAATAGATATAATTGAGCCATAATTACATCTGACACCATGATTGATAAGAAAGAAGTATCTAGCTAAAGGTCAATAGATTCTTAAGTGAGACTTCTGCACAACTTTCTTGCTGTGAAAAGAACATTGACCATATGAACAGGGCATGAGGCAAGGCCAAGAACCTTTTTGTCTTGCTTTGTCCCTAAATTTGTGTGCGCAGCTTTTTAGATTTTTGCCTCTTTCCTGTGTTAGGTGGAAGGGTCTGTGTAAGTCTGGAGCAGAAGAGGACATCTGCTCTGAACTCCCCACTCCACATTGTTTGCCATCCATAGTCTTAGTGTTACCAAGGCTCTTGAGCAAAACTTAACAGCAACTGTAACAACTTTCTGTGGTGCAAAAAGATTCCACTGTAGGCTGGCTCCAGAAGTGGCTCTAAAGCATCTCTTTAGAAACAAAGAGAAGGCAAAAAAGGCAAGGAACAAGGTTTTCTCTGTGTCATCAAATGTAAGGAGTGCTGCTCTTCTGATATCACCAATGACAGCAAATAGAGAGAAGGATAAAGTCTAAAATGGGGATAGAGCAGGGAAATGAAAGAAGTTCCCACTCCTGGCTTAGAGCATATCAGCTCCATTAAACTCATAGGTAAAAATTCACCCATTGGGATGTATGGTCCTGTCTATTCAACCCACAAGCCCCATTTATTAAATCCATGCTACACCATAGGCCAAATTTGTTTTCAGTTGCAGCAGGGAAAGACGGGGACGGAGAGACCCTGATGTCTTTGCCATACCTTTGGTGCAAATGTGAAGCAAAGGAGGCATTTTAGGACCAAACACCAGTTAAGAGAGGGAAAGAAAAATATTGCAAGGAGACAGGAAAATAATAACTTCTTCCAGGACTGGAGTGAGATTGACGATTCTAGTAGTTTGTAGAACTTCCTATGGAATTTTGCTAGATTTACTGGAATATTTGGGGTCCTTCAGAATTTCTTCCTCAGCCTGGATGCTCCACATTCTATAATGTCCTGGCTTCACGCATTGCTTTACACAAAGCTAGCATGATACCAGAACTTGAAAAACCTACATATTTTTACACCAACTACTAGAATTCTAGCTCACTGGAAGGACAGATCCTGAAGCTGAGGCTCCAATACTTTGGCCATCTCATGAGAAGAGAAGACTCCCTGGAAAAGACCCTGATGTTGGGAAAGTGTGAGGGCAAGAGGAGAAGGGGACAACAGAGGACGAGATGGTTGGACAGTGTCATCGAAGCTACCAACATGACTTTGACCAAACTCCGGGAGGCAGTGGAAGACAGGAGGGCCTGGTGTGCTCTGGTCCATGGGGTCACGAAGAGTCGGACATGACTTAATGACTAAACAACAACAAACTAGAATCTAGACAGCATGGGGCATTCCAGGAGCTGTAATTCAAAACCATAACTTATCCAGGTTTGTCAGGAACTTAGCCTTCATGGTAATTTGTTAATTAAAAATAACACCTGCCAAATAAATTCATTTAAAGATCTGAAATGATCATGTGCAGCTTTTTGGCAAATATAAGTTCTATTTAATTTAGTTGAACAAGCAATGGATTCATAGCCACATGGTAAACATGAGAATAGAGATGGCCTGGAACAGTTTCTGTAAGCTGAAGAATGTAATATCCAAGAAAAAACTTAACATTGACTTTGATAGAAGTATGCAGATTGATGATTCTGGACTAAAAGTTTCAGAATTTCCAAGGCAGCACAGTCATTGACCATAAAATGTGTAGTCCAGAACCACAAATTCGCACACCTCCACTTTAAGAATGTGCATTGTATGGTGCTGTGTGTTCCTGGTTCTGCTATACAACATGGAATTGTGGACTTCAACCCAGGCAATCATTTGTAATATAGACACATTTGAAGTGTGGAATTTTTGAAGGATGCTAATGATTTCTTGGATCAAGGGAATGATTGACAAAGAGGTCCTAAATCAAATGAATGAAGACCAAGAAATCGGAACATACCTCATCTGGAAAAAGGTAAAATATTTCTGTCACCTAATAAGCAACCAATCTTAGAGATGATTACAGTGCAGGAAGGAGAGGTTAGTGGCGGAAGAACTTAAGAAATTGGTTTGGATGCAGAGCAACATCATTTTTGACTGCTGCTGCAACCAAAGTCAATGTAGCCATGATGATATTCAACCACTGGGAGGAGGAGGAGCAGGAGCAGGAGCAGGAGCAGGAGATTCAAACTTTGGTTACAACTGATAAATATTATCTACTTGAGACATTTTTAACAGGCTTATTGTAGTTTCAGTTGCTTTAAAAAAAATCCTTGGAGGTTTCTTCTAGGCTGTAGATTAAAACTTAAATTTTATCTTGAAACTTTGTTTAGGCAAATGTGTTTTGTTTGAAGCACACTTTTTCAAAAAAGCTGTTTCTGGTCTTCAGCAGGCAGGCAGGCAAGCAGATAGACAAGTATTTCACGTTAACACTTCTTCTAATGACTGGGAAGAAAAACATTATTAAAACTAGAGTGTGGATAGGAGACACATTTTGTTTTATCGCACAGTTTTGACATAGCTTCAAGTAATTCCTTGCATTTTAAAGAAATAAAGACAAAATGACTGACAAACTAGAAGACCTGGCATCTTATAGCCAGAGGATGTTTACAAGAAACCTGTTTCCTGAAAGGCCACATCTTATAAAAATTTGAAGGGGTAGCCGTGTTATTGTGTTAATGGCCAGAAATAAAGAGTGCAATGAGAGCTTAAAAACTAGTAAGTTTATTATATCAGACATATTTGTATGCAAGACAGCCTACACCATTAGATGTGAAATAAACATGGTATTCTATGCACAGAGTTCCACTGGGAAATAAAATTGGTTCGACATTACATGATTAAAAACTAAAGAAACTAATCTTCAACGCGGAAATGCCATACATGAATTGATGAACAGAAACTCTTAGTCAAGAAGAGCTAACAAGACACTGTTTGCTTTATCATTTAATTAACTTGTTGAAAGGATTACCCTCATTTGGGTGCGACTACACTTGCACTCGAGCAACAGAAGCTGGTGACTCCAATGTCACAGGAGTAGTCTGTCCACACCAGATGTTACAGGAACTATCCAAAGTTCTGAATCTTTTCTCCAAGACAGATTCCATCCCTTGGATAGCTAACTGAAAGTTCAGACTAAACCCAGAATAGACATAATCTTTGAACTGCAGAGCTGGAAGGGACGCTATGGATCATCGAGTCCTCCTTGTCCAAGAGGCACAGTGGATAATTGAACTCCCAACCTCTGGCTCCACAGCCAGATACCTAAATCTCTCAGCTATCCATGAGTTTGTATTTAGAAGACCCCCCACCCCAGGACATTGGGGTCACTCATCTCTACTGCAGCTCAGACCTCCATTGTTCATGTCATGGATGGCATGCCACACGTTCTTGCATTCCATGCTGTAATCAATGAATCCTTAAGATAAAATAGCTGACTTTGTTGTTTTTAGAAAAAGCTTTTGATGATTAAAATTCATTTTCTATGTGATGTGACATGCTTGAGCATCACTTTATGATCAGTCAACTATCCTGCTTCCCTCACCCCACCCCCAAAAAGGCCTGCACAGATACTTAAAGAAACGCAGGAAGGAATAGTAGAATATATCACTCTCACTTTACTCTGTATATATTTTTTTCAAAATATTAAATGTTAAAACGTTAACGTTTTAAACCAAATAGGAACTGTAAGAATTCCAGTGAATTCTAATGAAAAATGGACAGAAATGTCATTCTCCAATTCACATTGGCCAAACTCAATGGTACAACTATTCCTAGCCATGAGAGGACCATGTTTTACCCATCTTCCAATGAGCTATTAAATGGGCATTGCATAAAAAAGAAAAAGTGGCATCTGTAATTGGAGACTGACATGTTGAATATACCAGGTTTCAAACCCAGACTCTTAACCCTAAGTTGGGCCTGGGAGGAAAAAATTGCCAGCTTTGGATTTCCCTGCACCTCACATTCTTTCTATTCTAAATGTAGAAAAAGTTGTGGGTTCCACTAAATTCTTATCAAAAGTGATCTGAAACAAAAATTTGGCACATCCCTAGATAACGGACAATATATGAGATCTCACCCAGAGAGAGAGAGAGAGAGATGTCAAATGGAACTCCAACTACAAAATAAGATTACAGTTTATTAAAGGAGAAGAGTGGCTTCAGCTTCAGAATACTGAGTAGGCAGCTAAGATGATACATCAACAACCTTTGTAGCACACCAGAAACAAAATTTAAGCAGCATTATGCTGTACTAAGTATCACCTAAGGACTCATCACTGGGATTTATATTGTAAGTTAAACCATTTGAGTGGGAACATTAGGAAAACACACAGCTTTGTAATGTTCAGTGAAGATAGACTAAGCACCTCCTGGCTATCTAATACAATAAACAACAATAGCATCCCCACCCCATCCCACACCCACAACTGGAAGGAACAGTCTTTTATTCAGACTTGGTGATAATTGAATCTGTGCAAGCTCAAACAAGGATAACGTCACCAAGGATTAAGGCAGTGTTATTGTACCTCTGGAGAGCAACCATTGCATATGCTGGAATCTAGATGTGATAATGAGTTTCAAGATCTCATTGCTTTTGTCTGGGGCAAACAACAGCCCATCACATTATTTCCAATGAAACGTTTTAACCATTTGTCTACAATCAAGGACAGAGGGGATGTTGTAAATTGGAAACAATTCTAATGGCTTTGGCAAACACTTACACTTCTTTGGCAAAGTTAGTAAAGTATTTGCTTAATCCGTTTACTGGCATTTTCCTTTCAGAGTGAGCTTTGCAATTCTGCGCACTGTCTCCATCAATCAGGAAAAGTCTCAATTGTCCGAATGTGTTATGTTAAAACATTCCTTAATGAAGCTAACTAGAATATCTGTTGCTGGCCATACACTAATGTTGTCCATAAATAAAAAAAGAGAAGAGGCTATTTTGACTTCCAGCAAGGAAAGTTTCATTAAACTGTATATAGAGTCTACCAACTTGCCATTCACACTCTCTATACTAATTAGCAGCCCTATAAGAAAAGAGAAAAATATCATAGCAGTCTCCATGTTGCAAGGGCTCCAATCCAAGGAAACAGGCAGAAGTCATGCTCACAATGCATTCTGGTGGCCTTCCTCAGCATCAGGTTATCCAAACTAAGCAAATGCATTCAATCTGGGACCACTATATCAGATACAAGATTTGATGTCTGAATTTACCTAATTTCCCTTGCCAGGACAACCCTGAGCTGTTGGATGAATGGCCCACATTGGAGCATCTGCAGTACCTTCTCCCACTTACTTGTCAAGTGGAAGGTTTTGAAGGGTCAGACTCTAGTCCGACGACCAAGGTGTTTCTCCTGACATTTCCTGCAAAAGTGTTGCCAGGTTGAGAAGAGGATCTATTCCTCTGAGGGCATAGGGTTTGAGGGCATGTAGCCTGGAGGGCCTAGCTCACAGGTTCTAGGAGAAACTTAGGCTATGGCTCAGGCCTATTCATAGCGGTGTGGCCTAGGCTGGTTTCTAGTTAGTTTCCCTGGTGCCGGCAGTGCCCACGACAAACCAAGTGCAAGCTCAAGCTGTTACTCAGGTTCTGACAAAATTGACCTGACAAAGGGTTAAATGCCCACTTCACTAATATGTGCCCATCCATGTGGGTGCTTAAAGAGCAGACAGCTTGAAAGGGGCTCTTAAGCCCTGATTATATAATGAATTTAAAAAGCGGGGGGGGAGGGGTATAGATTTATTCACAGAACCTTGCACCTTCTCTTGCAAGCTTGCACCCTTATAGGAAAAATGTATTCAAATTGTGGCCCTCATAACATTGATAATTGGACTCCCAGAGCCTAATTAGGAAAGATAATACTGATGGTGGTCTTTATTTGCACCAATAGAAACTTTTGGGATCAGAGAGGGGTTTCATGAGGAATGTACCTCATGAAACCTGTGTCATTTTAGAAACATTGATTAAACTTTATGATAGCACTTAGAAGGCATTAGCCTTTTGGGTATTCCCTTCACAACTTTTATTTACTGATTTATATCTGCAGTGGCCATGCTTGAGGGATCCAAAATTCATATATAGAGCTCCACAGAGTCAAGGTGGATCTCTCATTCTCCATAAACAAGAGATTCCTTTCCATCACTCAGGAACTGTGATGTTGTGCAAAGCATTCCCTACATAGCCAGAACTTTCAGCACTCACAAGCCTTTGCATTGTACCTGAAGACTCTGGGGAAAAGATTTCCATTTCCTCATGAGGTGTGATCTGCAGTTGTATAAGGACTTCGCTGAATCTGAATACTGTTTCCAAATTATTGCAGTCTTCTCTCCATTTAATAAAGTTTTTCTCCTTTAATCTAACATCTGAGTTCTGGTATATACACATGCACCCCTTACAAAACATGTCATTCTAAGGGATGCTGTGGGGATGATTTATTGTTCTCATACTGTACACTATCAGAGACCAGTTGCTGTGATAATAGATTGTTGTAATATATCATCCAAGTGGCATTATCAAGAACATCCCCAAGAGAAACTTCTTTTACATGTTAATTGGGCTTTAACTTGAGAGTTTAAAAATATGTTATGACGAACACAATTATAGCCACAGGTGCATTCATGCAGATAGTTGTGGTTTTCAAAAAGCTGAAAGATATTGCTAGTGCAAACAAGCCCATGTGTTTTTTATCTGATGGCCACCACACTCACCCTTTCCCTTGAAGCTGTGCTTTTGTCATATTCCCAGGAGACCAAAGTCCAGGAATCAACTGCAGGGGGTAAAAGATAATTAGAAAGAAAGACAAGAGAAAACAGAAGAAATTATGTCTGGAGAAAAATAGAGCAAAGTCTATAGCAGTGGTTCCTAACCATAGATCCAGCAGATGGACTTTTTGGAAAACAGCTCCCAGAATCCCTGATAATTGGCTACACTGCTTGAGGCTCTTAGGAGATGGTCCAAAACATCTGGAGGGCCAAAGGTTGAGACCCACAGGTCTACAAGACTTAAACCACAGATGCAATTACAAGGCTATTATCAGCCTCTGTGCTGTGCAGATGCAGGCACAGCCCATCTTTTTACCTAACAAGTAGTCTCTTATAGCAGTGGTCCCCAACCTTGGGCCTCCAGATGTTCTTTGACTACAACTCCCAGAAGCCTTCATCACACCTCTGCTGGCCAGGATTTCTGGGAGTTGAAGTCCAAGAACATCTGGAGGCCCAAGGTTGGGGACCACTGTTTTATAGGATACTGAGTATAGAGTTATATGAGTTAGGGTGTGATGAGACAACAAGAAAGGATTGTGTCTGATCACAATGAAAAGGGTCCATTTGATGGGATCGATCTCCCTTAAAGCAACCACTCTGTTCATGATGGAATTGCTCCACCGCCACCCATCCCGCCCCCCGAGAGTAGCCCTGCAGCTGAGCAGAAAAGGTCCAGCATGGGCATAGATCAAGGTAACTCTGGTTCACGATCTCACATACATGGTGTGATCGCCAGGAAATAGTTCACACTAGACCAATGTCGCAAGTGGTGTAAAATGGAAGCCATTTTTCCATCCCCTTTTTCAGAGGGGGAAAAAACATCATTGTCATGGCTGCCTGCCCACCTGCCTTGTAAAAGATGGGGTGGATGGTGAAGAGCAAGACACTCAAAAATATCCTGCCCTGGCTCCTGTAAAACTACCGATCAAAGGCTTTGGTAGGGATGGAGTCTACATTCATTCCATGTTGGCTTCACATACCTTCAGACAGAAATTCATTCCATCTAACTTTTACATCATTTTTAAACACACATACTAAAATTTCTATTTAATGTTGTATGCAGAGCCCCTAATGATAAATTTTGCCTAATATACAACTTTTGGTAACATTCTCTTTGAAACAAGAACTGCATTACAAAACTTAGACGCATGCTCATCAAAAATAAATGTTTTCAAATCCACACATTAATCAAGGAATGAGGGCAAATTTCTCTTAAAAATATAAGATCAAACAAAGTTTCCCCCCCAGACCTATCCAGTTCACATACCACATTTTGGTCTATGTGCCCTCCACTGCTGCAGCAGGAGCGCAGCTCACCTATACCTGCAATCCATTACAGAGAAAAATCAGAATTTGGAAATATGATATTCTTATTTTCATTTGAACCTCAGCTCTCCAGCCCCCTGGGATTCTGGGAAGTGTCATCCAAAAAAGCAACTTTTTCAAGGTAACACTTTTTTAAAAAATTCTTTCCAGACTTGATCTTGGGGATAGATGGGTGTGTGTCCATGTGTATGCTACCAAGTGCCTGAGAAAGTTACTTTTTTGAACTCCCAGAATGCACCAGTCAGCATGGCAAGTTACTTCAAAAAAGCTCCTCCAAAAAGTAACTTTTCAAGCTCCACACCTCCCCTTTCTGATGCCAGAGGCACCATGCCCATATGGCTAAATAGATGTTGAGGGGGAAGGAAAATAGGAAGATATGGTGAGCATCCTGACCTAGAGGGCATTGGAGAGATAAGGGGAAGTTTGCCAGATTTAACCATTGTGGCTGACCAGCCTGGAGTAAGGGGATTGGAGGTCAACCCTGCGACCCAAATGATTTTTTTAAACTCCACATTTTCTAGTTCTTTGAAAGTATATCACAAGATATTCAGTGTGATTTCCTCCCATAAAGGGGTATTCAGGCTCTCATACATACTTATAGAATGAAGATGCCTGTAGAACCATTCCCACATTTCTAGATGATGCTTTTTGTATATGCAAGTATTTGCTAACACATGTACAATGTTTCATTGTGATACAATGAATGCTGCCTACGTTCCCATGGGGGATGCCCAAATGAGGAATAAAGAAGAATGAATGTAATAAAAGGAAGATAGGTTATTTAATTTTAGGTGATGCTGATGAGAATGTTCCTCCATGTGTGTGTGTGTGTGTGTGTGTGTGTGTGTGTGTGTGTGTGTGTGTGTGTGTGTGTGTGTGTGTGTGTGTGTGTGTGTGTGTGTGTGTGTGTGTGTGTGTGTGTGTGTGAGAGAGAGAGAGAGAGAGAGAGAGAGAGAGAGAGAGAGAGAGAGAGAGAGAGAGAGAGAGAGAGAGAGAGATCAGTATTATGGATGTGGCAAAATAAGAAACACATTCTAGTCATCTCTCTCAAGAAAAGCTATTCTTATTAATTTAGAGGAGTCCTAATTTAACTCAGCAGTCTCTGATACGGTAATCAAAAACACCATAAAACTTTTCAAAATGAATCTTTCCGGAGGCAGTTTAAAGCAATATATTCAAATAGGACATATTTCACAAAAGTCATCCAAGTAATTCTGATTACAACCTGAAAATGAGAATGAAAAAATATATATTTTGGGCAATCATTTCCCAAGAGTTCCAAAGGCATTTTATTTCATGATATTATGAAAAACGACCTGCTCATACAAAATGTAGTATAGCATGCATAACAATGGCGCTATATTTTCCAAGGACTGGCAACAGCTAGCAAATATCTGGAGAGAAAAGATCACCACAAAACATACAACACTCTAGGCCATCTTTTAAAATTTGTATATATTTCCAGTGTTAGAAACAAATGAACACTGAATTTTATGCATAGTGATCAAAGCTCAGAGCAAACCCCAAGAAATACTTGGGGGGTTGGAATACAAGTAATTACATTGCGGCAAATCTTCAATGTAAAATATTGGTCTATGGTGTTATTTTAATGGTGTACGCAGAGGAAGACCGTGGTTGTGTTGGCCATAAGGAAAAAATCCAAAATACATATCAGGCCAATTACCTAGATTAGGTCAATACAAACATCATTAAAAATGTGCATGTTTTCAAGCTCTCAAGAGCCTTCAGTAAAGCAAGGAACAACTGTGGGGTGGGGAGAAGAAGAGTTGGGGGGAAAGACTGACAATGCTGAGTTCATGAAAGCTCTGGTCAGAATCCAAAAGGACATGGGAAAGGGGGTTATCGATTTTCAAAAGAAGGTCTACCGGGCAATGTGATGGTTTCAGGGTTGCACCCAGTGCTGTCCGTAGACCAGCTAGGAAGAAGAAACGAACAAAGGCAGAAGCCCTGTTTTTGAAAACATAAAATCTAAGTTATTGTCATCTCACATGTGAACTCTAAGCAGCTGCTTGGATTCCATGAAGATTACACACAGACTAAACCCCTGTTCGGGCTTTGTGAATGCTGGAGTACAAAAGACCACATTGTTGGAAGGCTTCCCTAATCAGTGTTTCTGACAATGAGGAACGCTACACTCACCTTCTGCTGAAAGTGTCCAGATCTTCCTTCCAAGACTTCCCAGACAACCTGGGAAGAGAAGGAACAGCCCATGTGCCCCGTTCTTTCTGCACGCTTAAAACTCCCAATACCCAAATTGGGCCTAAATGGACTCTGTACAGGTTAGATGGCTCAGTCCATCCCCTCCACATTTCCATACTTGCAGAGGGTGAATCTATGAGGGGCAGAGGCTTATTCATCCACGGAAGCTCTCCAAGCAATTTGGAACTGTTAGTTCCCACAGTGGAAATGACGATGGAGAGGGTTGGGCTTGAGGCCTCCCCTTCCCCACACAGTTATTCCCTAGGCAATCCAAATGCCTACACAGGGCCTAATAGTCTTCAGTCAAAACCTGCCATTTACCCACAAGGTGAACAGATGTCATCACCACAAACAGAGCTATTTATCTGGTCTTGTACTCATAAATGTCAGTGTCTTCTTCTACAGCAGTTTATATTGGATTCTTTACGGATTTCACAAAACAGACAGGTCCGTGCCCTTGTGGAGCCTACTGTATAAAATAAGTAATGAGGTGACGACAGTAGAGGAGAAGAGAAATTGATTAACATATCTCATACGCTATATTACCTGTTTTACCTTTCAAGCAGACTGGTTGAGGAAATAAGCTACTTAGGCTCACAGACATCAGTAAAGAGCTGAGAGACCTCTTGGATCTAGATTTTCTTTGACACACTGGGAAAATAATTGCCAGCTAGGGTTTTAAAAAACAGCCCGGGTCAATTGGTGGCTATAGGTTCCAATGGCTGAGGGAGGTTTTAATGGGCTTTTGTGCATTAGGAAAGGGTCTGATGAACCAAGGGGAGCCATCGAGGAGAAACATGTTTAAAATCCAAGACTCAAAAGCTAGTTTGTTCAGGCAGGTACTGCACCTGGGACAAAAATACTGTCAGAACTCATGTAATTTTTTAACCTCTCTCAAAATGCAGTCTCCTTGTACAGCCTTCTTTAAGGGATTTTCTATATGCACATGTATGGCCTGGTTTGAGAGAGGATTCAGGGAGGTCATACATGTGTATAAAATACCTCACTCAACAGGGGTGGAGGCCGTAGATACAATCTGTCTCCTATTTATCATGCTGCCCTTTCATCCATCCCAGAAAGATCAGGACCACACACCAGAAAGACCACTTCTAACGACTGTTAATGACCCATGACAATGGGTGGAGAAGGACTGCAGAAGTGGGATTATCCCTCACCCCCCCCAGTCCTTTGTCCATCTAAGGAGCCTATTCAGGCCAGTGGGAAGTGAAACCAACATGGAGGATATATCAGGGGTCTCCTACCAACTCTCCTCAGACAGAAGAAGCTACTTGGATGAGTGGTGAAACGTTTCAACCTAATAAGAAAGAAGTCCAGTTGCCATGACTCAGCTTCCAGACAACCTCACCTGGATGACTGAGAATCTTCACAGATATAATCCTAGATAGGTCTACTAGAAGATGGTGAAACGACTTACTCCCAAGTATGTGAGTATAAAAACGCCACTTCAATGGCTTCAAAATGAGATCTCATTTGCCATGCTGGCTGGCCAGTGTCCATGCTGGCTGGAGATGATGGGGAACTGAACAATTGATTAAAGCGCCTTTGTAATTTTCTTGGATAGACATTTGAAAAACAGACAAAAGAAAGGCTCAAAGCATTTTTAAAGGTATCAAGAAAAACAGATGCTGTGAGGACAAATGTTAGTCTTACTTGCATGGCTAACATAGTTGTTTGGTCATTTGGGGAAAAGGGACACAGATCTTCCCCTTTTGAATAATGTGTTTTGTAGCATCCAGTCTCTAATGGAAAATAGAATAGGCTGTTAACTTTGATTTAAATAAAATTAACTGAGAGACTGCAGGGGGTCTTGAAAGGTGAGAAATAGTTATGCAAAGTTAATAACAGTAATCACCATTTTGTTAGTGGGGAAAACAGTTATTAAAACATTACTAAATTAGCCATTTAAAAGCTAGCCAGATCTTCAACAAGAAACAGAAACAAGGGCCAGAAGCAGTTTAATAATCTCCTGGGAATCCATAGTTCTCATTTGAGAGAGGCAGCTATCAGGTGGTTGTATGAAAGCCATTGAGGTATTTTCCTTTGTGCTGCTCTGTTTGATTAAGCATCATACAAGTTAGGGGGGTATGATCTCCTAAGAACAAGGGAAGCACAACCCAAATTTGAAATGAACTTTCATTCCTCATCTGCTTAACTGATGCCTAGTGACCAAAATCATTCTCCCATTAGTTTGAGGGTGAGCTATTCTCAATTCCTGGCCACGAGATGCCCACAATTCACAGTGAACTTTCTGTGTGACTTATTCCACGTCTTAATTCATGGGAACATCCTGGGAGTGGGGACTACACGGGATCCACCCCAAACCACCAAGATTGTCATCATGAATGAATGTTGGCAGTCACCACCAAGATTCCTACCATTGCTACTGCCATGGAATCCAGGTGACTGCTGTGGAACCTCTTTATGGTGCAGGAGTGCGCCAGAGTGCTCCTTTAGTACCACAGAGTCCTGCATTAACATAGAGCATCTTTTCAGCTTTCTGTGTTGCCTACATTGACAATATTGAGCAGTACTGTTCTATTACTGCTGACAAAATGAGGGCTTCTGCCCATTGTCCACCTCTTCTTTAGATAAAGGATTGATTGATTGATTGATTTTAAATTATTTTTATTCTTAATAATATCAAAAATAAGAATAATATTCAAAAACGCCAGGCACAGTCAATCAAAATTATAAAAACATTGACTGGTATCATATAACAGATACAAGTTTTAACCAAAACCTAAGTATCTGTTAAATCCATTAGGCATCCTTCAGTCTCGAAAGACTATGGTAATGTGCTCTGTATGGAGGACTTGGAACAGCGTCTAGTGTGGCTGAGAAGGCCAATTCGAGAGTGACAATCCCTTCCACACTGAAGACAAATACAATCTGTCCCCTGTCCAGCTCCCTGATTTTGCTGCTTCCGTGACTGCCTCTTTGCCTCGGTCTGCTGGACAAGGGTCTCTTCAAATTGGGAGAGGCCGTGATGCAACGCCTGCCTCCAGGCTGAACGCTCAGATGTCAGGGTTTCCCATCTGTTGAGGTCCATTCCTAAGGCCTTCAGATCCCACTTGCAGATGTCCTTGTATCGCAGCTGTGGTCTCCCTCTGGGGCAATTTCCCTCCACTAATTCTCCATACAGGAGATCTTTTGGAATCCGACCATCAGCCATTCTCACAACATGTCCAAGCCAACGTAGACGTCGCTGTTTCAGTAATGTATACATGCTAAAAATTCCAGCTCGTTCTAAGACTACTCTATTTGGAACTTTGTCCTGCCAGGTGATACCAAAAATGCGTCGGAGGCAACGCATATGGAAGGTGTTCAGCTTCCTCTCCTGCCGTGCACAAAGGTTCCAGGACTCACTGCAGTACAGGAGTGTGCTCAGGACACAGGCTCTATAGACCTGGATCTTGGTATATGTCGTCAGCTTCTTATTGAGCCATACTCTCTTTGTGAGTCTAGAGAACATGGTAGCTGCTTTGCCAATGCGTTTATCCAGCTCGACATCTAGAGAGAGAGTGTCAGAGATCGTTGAGCCAAGGTACACGAAGTCATGAACAACCTCCAATTCTTGTGTGGAGATGGTAATAGAGGGAGGTGAGTCCACGCCCTGGCCCATGACTTGTGTTTTCTTCAGGATGATTGTTAGTCCAAAGTCTTGGTAGGCCTTGCTAAAACGATTCATGAGTTGTTGGAGGTCTTCAGCAGAGTGGGCAACAATGGCTGCATCATCGGCGAAGAGGAAGTCCCGCATGCATTTCAGCTGGACTTTGGTCTTCGCTCTCAATCTAGAGAGATTAAAGAGCTTTCCGTCTGATCTAGTCCGGAGATAGACACCTTCTGTTGCAGTTCCAAAGGCGTGCTTCAGCATGACAGCAAAAAAGATCCCAAACAGGGTTGGCGTGAGGACACAGCCCTGTTTCACTCCGCTTCTGATGTCAAAGGGATCTGATGTTGAACCATCAAAAACTACAGTGCCTTTCATTCCCTCATGGAAGGACCTGATGATGTTAAGGAGTCGAGGTAAACATCCAATCTTGGGAAGTATTTTAAAAAGGCCATCCCTGCTAACCAAATCAAAGGCCTTTGTGAGATCTATGAAGGTGACAAAGAGTGGCTGTTGTTGTTCCCTGCATTTCTCCTGCAACTGTCTGAGGGAGAATACCATGTCAGTGGTGGATCTATTAGCTCGAAATCCACACTGTGATTCTGGATAGACTCTGTCTGCGAGCACCTGGAGCCTCTTCAGCACAACACGGGCAATCTGTTAAATAACAGCGCAGTATGTATGCTGTTCCTAATATTGCCTTTTTTGTAGCTCTGATGGTGTTATTTCTGAGATCTGCAATTGCTTATAGTATTGTGTGAAATTTCTTGATATTGTTCCCAAAGCCCTAATGACTACAGGGACCACTGAAGTGTGTTTCATCCACAAGCAAGATGTTTTGATTGCCAGGTCTCTGTAGTTTGTTAGTTCTTCCAATTCTTTATGTTAGTGACCAAAATCCTCTTGTGTAGCTACACAAAAGCTGTAACTTTGGGTGCACGGAGTAAATTGCCTCAAGTTAAGAAATCAAGTGTAAACATATGTTCAATATGCAATTGCCTCAATTTAAACATCTATGCAGTTATCTTAATTGAGGCATTTTACTTCCAAAATGTTTGCATTACACCAGGGTAACTGATGGTGCAATTACACAGTGGGAAACATAAGAAATTGAGTTTCCCTAGGTGAATTTGCTTCAACTGACCACACTGGAGTCAGCAGAGAGAGGGAAGAGAATTTACAATTCACCTTGTTTCC
The DNA here is from genome assembly GCA_037013535.1 of Intellagama lesueurii. NCBI lineage: Eukaryota > Metazoa > Chordata > Lepidosauria > Squamata > Agamidae > Intellagama > Intellagama lesueurii. Next base: position 187,525,887 of record JBAJHW010000003.1, on the reverse strand, counting down.
AGCTTGTTAAGGTTGTTTTTCTCTGGCTGTCCAGATCTGCAGGTGGCATGGTTAGAGCAGAGCTACCTTAACAAGCTGAAACAAGGCCGACTGGTAACATCCCCCTGTCTCTGCTGATTCCTTGCTCTTTTAATTTTTTTCACTAGCTGCTCAAATGCTAGGGCAGTTGGCCTTTAAAAAGGAGAAAAAGGAATAACAGAATGGGAAAGGAAGAAGAAAACAAACAGACACAAGGTTTGGGGAGCAGAGGATTCAAATGGCAACCAGTTTCTCTGCTGCTCTGCTTCTCTTACTGCTGGGTGGAATAGCTCTACGGCTCAAGGAGCCACACCATCTGAATGCATTCAATTCCTAAAATAGTAAAAGCCTCAGCAGTGGAGGAAAAAACTATGGAAGTGGTGGTGTTGGGGGAGGTCTCCAGGCTGATTCACATTAACTTGTCACAAAGTCAACAGAAAATAATGCAGATCTGACTATCCCAATCCCAGAGCATTTCCTGCATTGTCAGTGTAATCTCCCCTTAAACTAGAGGATTTCAGCAATCATATACATGTCCTCTATTTGTTGCACAAAGGACATCTTAGCTCTAATTGTTTAGTGGGCATGGATATAGGATTCAGGCATGGCTTGGCAAGGTGGAAGAATCTATTGGTTTCATCCCCTTCATCTTGAGTATAGCAGCACCACTGCTATACTCAAGCAGGGTTTCTCTCTGAAACCCTGAGGAGAACACCTCACGGTCAGTGTCAATAGTACTGAGCCAGATGGACCAACCGTCTAACTCAGTGTATGACTGTTTCCTGTGTTATGTATGTGGCTATAAAGCAACTCACAATAATCAGACAGATATAGTAAACTTCATTTTTACCAAACTAAAGCCAGAAACAGATGATAGAGATAGCCTGTAATGAGACCTGAAATAACATTAATGTTGCTGAAAGGTAACTGAGACAGTCTTTTTGGGTGTGTGAAATTAGACTTCAAAGGAATTCCCTGTTTAAATCCTCAAGACCAACCATTAAACAAAGCAAGCTAATCTGCACAATCCCAGAGGTGAGAGGAAGCTCTTGTTGTGACACTCAGATGTTTGCATTAGTTCAGAATTCCCCTCTTCCAATCGCCAGCTGTCTCTAACATCTGTTTCTGTCTGAAGAGTAAAACAGGAAACAGGAAGTAGAATTGTAAATAAACACTACTTGGCCATATGAACCTAGTTTATACTGATGTCGTTTAAATAAATCAGGATGTACTCTGACCCAAGTTCCTTCCCAAATGATTGTATATATGCAAACTTGAATATCCATTAATTTTTAGGCAAAGCAAAGAGTCTTATATTGAAAAATATTTGAACTGTATTTTGAATGAGCCAAGACATGTGCAACCCAAGTATATCAATTTAAAATTCATATTGTATACAACAGATTAGAACCATTAAAACATTTTTTAAAAACTAAAAGACTGGTACGTAGAGAACAGTTTGGGGGTGGGGTGAATCCTTCCCTGAAACTGCTTGATGAATGTTTTGGTAATAATGAACACAATCACATAACGAAATCATGATGAGAGAGCAAAATGATCTGACTTAATTGGATAGCTTTTCCACAACTAATTATTTAATCAGTTTGACTGCTTAGCCTGGTGGGTAGACAACACCTGGAATCACAAACAACAACAAAAAAAGCAAAAGGGCTGTTGAATATTTGAAAGTACAGATCTGGTTAGGTACAATGTGAAACAATAGATGAGCTAACAAATCACATTATGTGTTAAAAATGGCTAATGATGAAGTTTCTCCAGTAAGTTTCCATGCGCAAGTAAGTTTCCAGACTCAGGTCTCCTGAGCCCCAGTTCATTGCTCCATCCACTACACAGAGCGGATCGAGTATCTGCCCCTTTGCTAACTTAGTTTTTTACTTTCCAATTGGAATTAGTGGGGAGGATGGAAAATTGGTATCAGCCAAAAAGAAAATGGATGAAATACTCTACAAACACACACTGCTCCTGGCCAGGCTGCTTCAGTTCTGGCAAAGTTTTGAGTGCAGTCTTAGTTCCCCATTATAAAAGTGCACGATTCCTCTGTTATCTTTCATATTATGCCATTCAGATTTTATCTCCAAATGTAGTAGATTGGAATAAGCACTGATGTATTTTAGTCACTCCAGTAATGTTATTGAGTTGAACCTGGCCGTTAGCTGCACTTAAGTCTCACTGAATTCAGTCTGAGCAATTAGGGCTGGGGCATGAAGGCTAAAAGTAGGGAGAGAAAGGGTGTAGGCCAAACATGTTTGGCTCCAGTCTCTGACCTCATTGTCTGGAGCAGGAAGGTCTGAATGGAGGTTCTGCTTACATTCAGTTGAACATCATCCAGCACTCCCTTCTCAAGGTAGAAAATCTGGGGGATGAAGAGAAGAGCTTGGAAAAGTTACTTTGGGGCTATAGTTCCCAGAATCTCCTAGTCAGCAAATCCAGTAGAATGTTGGAGTCTGCCTTCTAAGAAGTCATGTTATCTAGCTGAAGACTGTCAAAAATGGTGACCAGCAGCTCTCCAGTAGACTCCTTCTTGGCCCTAACTGGAGATGCTAGAATTGAAGCTGTATCACTGCTTCAATGGCCAGGGATACTGGGACAACCTCCTTCCCTCTCCCCACGTGAAGCCTTCATACATTTACAGAACACCCCAATGGGGCTATAGAAGGTTACAAAATTAATCCAAACATAGGAATAGGAAATAATTACAACCATATACAAGGAAGAGCGAATACCAATATAAAGCACGCATCAGGTTTTTTTTTAAGTGACTTGATGTTATTGAAGTATTCAAGCATATAAAAGGGGAGGAGGAGTTGCTTATTGTGTAAAACTGGAAATGCTTATTGCATTTTTAAAGGAACAGTCAATAGACACTTAATGTGGAAATATGAATGGGGTTTTAGAAATGCATTCTTCCCAGCTAGAACACTGTACAAAAGACTATTCTACACATCCACAACAGTTTTCTGGCACCAGTGAATCTTGCAGAAGCATTTGGGGGGGTGGGGGCAGGGAGAGAGAAACAATATAAAAAAATCTTTTTCCAACAAGGGACAAATCCTTCATGACAAACTCAATAAAGCAAGAGAGAAATTTCTCCCTAGTTATACAAAGTATTTGGACAAAATGTCACTCTCTCCCTAGGATGATGAATAGGTTTTTGCTGGCTACAAAGGGAAAAAAAGCGCAGAACCAATAGATGTAGGAGTAACTCAGAAACCTTCCCATGAATTTTTATATAACCACAACAGTGCCCTTTACAGAAGTTTTCAACAACTATGTTACCGAGTTACCTAAACTCAAAACTCTACTCTCTCTGGGCAATTCCTGCCCTTTAGGAAGGGGAAAGAGTGTTCATGCTTAGGTGGTAATTAAATTTCTTAAGCAAAAAACCAGGTAAAAGAACAAATTGAATATAATAGGAATTAGTCATCATAGGCTTACATGGAGCCTGCTTCATTGGAGATATGTAGAATGTCTATTTTAATAAACATAGATTAGTGCAAATTGAGTTCTTCAGTCCAGAATGATCCAAAAAGTGTTGTCTAAATGGCCACTATTAGTAGGATAATTATCACTGCATTTAGTTTCTACATTGTACTTTTCAGTGATCTTACTCTCCATGCACACATGCACACACACCGGCACACGCACACACCATGCACTATAGCACAGATGCATTACCTGTATATAAAACCTGTAACTCAGCATAACCTTTCCTGCATCTGATGACATGGTGACGTCAGTTCTTGAATATTTATCCAGAGGAGAACGTGTGGCCGTCCAGATTGGCCCTGTCATTAGGCATGGTGATGTACTCATCTGAAGCAGCTGATCTGAAGACAACAAGCTTAATCTATTATTACAATTGTATTTTACCTCAACAGATGGGAAACCTTGACATCTGAGCATTCAGCCTGGAGGCAGGCGGTGCATCATGGCCTCTCCCAATTTGAAGAGACCCTTGTCCAGCAGGATGAGGCGAAGAGGCAGTCCCAAAACCAGCAAAATCAGGGAGCTGGACAGGGGACAGATTGTATTTGTCTTCAGTGTGGAAGGGATTGTCACTCTCGAATTGGCCTTCTCAGCCACACTAGACGCCTTTCCAAGTCCTCCATACAGAGCACGTTACCATAGTCTCTTGAGACTGAAGGATGCCTACGACGATTTTTACTATCAAGGTGGAGGGAAGGCACTTGCGATGGTAGTAGTGGCGGCGGTCATCATCATGGTCATTTTGCTTCAGATGTCAAAATAATTAGATTAATCTAAGGTACAAAACACCAGGACTTTGGGTGTATCGTCGTCGTCACCATCATTGTGTTTTCTCAGATGCCAAAATAACTAGATTAATCTAAGTTACAATACACTATGATTTTGGGAGGGAAGGCAGCATTTTCTACTCTTTCTTAGTCAACAAAATGGTTTCAGCTGATCCTGGAGGGATACTGCCTGCTCTTTCGTTCCTGTTGTGTGTTTCTACTATAGGAATTTGAACTTTTATTTTCCATTTACAATGGCATAGCACCATATGAATGTTCCTATAGATGTAGAGAGACTACAAAGTATAGTAGATTTGTATCCAGGGCCAATTAGGATGCTTCAGATGTACTGAAATGTGACTATAGAGAAAATAAACACATGAGGAGCACATGTGTGCTAGCCCCTTCTATCATCACTTCAGTCTCTCTCTCTTCAAATGGACAGCAGTGTTCTGAAGAGGACAGCCACCTTTATCTGTGGAAGCTCTCCAGCCAACCAAGAGCACATTTCCAGGGTTATGGGTTCTAGGCAGACCCTCCAAAGACCGAAGCTCCTCTCTTCTTTGCAAAGTCCACATTTGAAGCAAGATGGAAACAGTGATGTAGGAGATGGGGTGGGTGTATCTCTTCTTTCTTTCTTTCTTTCTTTCTTTCTTTCTTTCTTTCTTTCTTTCTTTCTTTCTTTCTTTCTTGTATTGAAAAGAAGAGGGAAAGTAAGGAGAGAGAGAGAGATGCCACCTTTAGAAAGGGGTTAAGTCCTGATCTTCATGCTTCTTTCAATAATTCAGAGCAACTTCCCAAATCCTCTTATTTACACAATTAATTCCCTTTGACCACCTGAAATGTATGAGTTAATTGTATCCAATATCCTGCTTTATTAAAATCTGTGGAGAATATTTTGAAAGAAACTTGCTAGGCATGCTTCTTAACATCTCAGATAACCAAGTTCAAATTTAGTTCATCAATGGATGCTTCTAATTGTTCTCACTGGGACTGCGAGAGAGTAGTGTTCATTGGCTAATTGCACTGAATGTTATTTTACTCCTTTTACATTCTGGAATTATTTTTCTCTTGATATCGAATATTATGATTTGTCCTGTCCTTCTCAATTACAAATGGTAACTTGGTAGTTATAGAAAAATCCACTTCAAAAAAGGTATACAGTCCATTAGACATAAACTGAGATAAGTCACCTTTATTTGCAAGCTTTTGTCCGTTACCAACTAAACTGCACTTGTATATTGGTCATTTTGATTTAGTGCTTCCATTGATGCAGAAAATTCAGGCTCTTTTACATAAACCACAACCAGCATTCTTTGAAGAATAAAAAGGGCATTTCTTCTCTTTGCATAAACTTTTCTTAATAAGCTTCTGAAAGAAATAAAATAATAGCAACCATCAAACAATGCTCTGGTTAGATGTATGTGTATAGTTTTACCTCCTGCATATTTAAACTAACAAGAACCGTAACAGTGTGGACAATAAATGTTATTTATTGCACAGAGTAATAATACAATCACACATCAAAAAATGCTTACTTAAACGGGAAGCCATTTTCACCGGGATAAATATGAAAGGAGGAAATAGTTCATCATCCCTGAAAAGTCATAAAAAATGACTATAGTGGCATCTAAGACCACAAGCATTAAAAACACTATCTCCTGCTTCCCCCATTACAGCAGAGACTACACTATAATGGCACCACATTTGCAGCATGGTGTTGTAACACAGTTGTGGTCCTGTGCAAAACCGACACGGGGAAGAAGGCAAAACAGTTCCGATGGAAAGAAAGTAACAAGACTGAAAACTGCTCCATAAAACACCATGCAAGATTGCAGCCACCAGCAATCAGCAATGATCTCTGGAGCCAAGTAACGTAGTAACACATCAGCACAACTTGGAAGGAATGATTTTCATCTTCATTCTCAATGCCTCCCACAAGCCATTGCTACATTTTTGAAAAGTACTGTAACTCTTTATAGGTTCATCATTTAATAGTAACTAAAATAGGTATTTTTCATTCCCTTCCCCAAAATTTGGAATGCTCCTAACTACTGAGCAGTGATACCAACCAGCCAAAAAACAATGAAGACATACGCACATACTGCACCTTGTAACAATCATCATCATTGCATTGTCAAGTCAATTCTGACTAATGGCAATAGAAGTACCAAAAGAATTACACAACAAAGCTGTGAGGTTATTCCTTGCTGCATTATAATCACAACATACTTTAGCTATATTTCTGTTGTTTCACAAAGGCAGTAATTATAAGTTATTTGTCATTTAGAAAGAATTACTTCCAAACTGCGCATAGTAACTATGCAGAAAAGGCACCTATCAATGCACAGCATAAGGATGTCACAGGCTTGATGCCACAAATTCAAGGGCACATCTCCTGCCACCAAAGATGCAAACAAGCTCCCGTGAAAAGGTCACAATTCTCCTCCAGAGCTTCCAGTAGGGGAGGAGCAATGAACATTTACTGCTGTGATGTTCAATCTTAGAAGGAGAATCTCCTGGGAGCCCAAGCACCTGGCAAGAATATCAATATCTATAACTTTTCTTCTTTCCAGTAAAGATGGAAGTATGAAACTGGTTTTCATACACCAAAGAGCTTCTGTTATTCCCACTGTAGCTACATTCTTTTTTAAACTCAAGGACTCCAGCTCCTGTATTGCCTTCTAATAATAATCATGTGTTGTCAAGTCAGTTCTGATTTACAGTGACCCCTTTCAGGGTTTTCCACTAGAGAATACTCAGAAGTGGTTTATCATTCCTTTCTTGGGGGGGGGGGGGTGTTCGGGTCCTGGAATTGTACAGCTTGCCCAAGGCCACACCAGCTGGCTCTACTCACAGAATCACAGTACGGAATGGAACTCCCAACCTCTGGCTCCACAGCCAGATACCCAAATCATTAAGCTATCCAGCCAGCTGCCATAGGCTTCTACCCATGGCATATTATTCTATGTGACTGTAATTATTGCATTTATACCTTTCCTTTCCTTGACTGAACTCAAAGGCATACGTGGCTGTCCTCCCCTTTCCCCACATTATCCTTCCAAACAACGAGCTGAGTTTGGAGGGGGCCTAGCAAATTCTGAGTGATTTCATTAATGAGGAGAGACGTTTCTATGATTTTAAAGTTAGAGTTGTCAGTGCTTGCTTAATATCAGCATAAAGGTATTCTATACATTGGGTAGAATTTATCAACATCTTTTCTACCTTGCACGCCTACCTTCAGCCTGGGTACCCAACCATTAACCTTTTTTCACCTCTCCCCGTAGTGATGTTGAGTGGTGCCTTCCAGACATTAGCGATTCCCATCAATTCCAGCCATAATTTCTATGGCTGATGAAAGTTGTGGTAATCAGTGGGAGAGGACTGCATTCAGCAGGGCTGGTCTAGTGAGTCCTGATTTTATGACAGGGCATCACCCCACTGCCAGTTCTCCCATCCCTGCAAGCAGTAGACAAGAATGTAGAGCTGAAGCAAAAAACTCAAAAAACATTACCAGGTGAGATGCTTTCCTTCAGCAGCAGCTACTTGTTCTCTTGACTACCTAATATTGCTCTTAAATCACCTTGCATTTCAAGTCCTTAAGATGAGGTTGCCATTTCAAAAGCAAGGGTAAAATAAAGAGTATTAATGGCACATCCTTTCCTCCTTTGCTTGTTGCATTAACTTACACTTCGTCTTCCTCAATCTGAACCCCAAAGTGCCTCAGTTTTTCCATAGTTTGAGTAGAATATCAGAATACTGGAGTTTAGTGGAGCTCACTGGAGTGGTAAGCCCTGAGATAAGAATGGCCCTCAAACTGCTGAGACTTGGTAATAAATCTCAGCTGCAAAATTAGAAAAGGAAATTTCCACAGTGGTTGACTTGGCATTAAAATCTAGTGGGACTCATAGAGTTCGGCTGTCAGAGCACTTCAGATGGTAGCCAGGTTTTATCCCCAGGAAGGTCATGACTCACTAGATATCTTTCTATGGTGTCACAAAAAGAAGAAAAAGATTGTTTACCAGTACATAGAGCTGTTGTGCTCAACCTGGAACAGGGCTGAATGGAAATTCTTCGTTGGTCTTGCATGTGCTGTGTGATACAAGGAAGGGGGAAAGCTTTACAGCTGAAGGGAAATTTAGCATAGTCTTTGGCTTACTGCCTGTCTAATGTTCATTCTTCCAGAAAAATTATGCAAAAATGAAACAACAACAATGTTGCTATAAGGTCCAGAAGAAGAGGCATCTGAATGAATTAAAGCTTCCCTTAGAAGGGAAACTGAAAAATGTAGGCAAGAGGAAGACAGACAGATGGAAAAATAAGGACTTAGAATTATTTTTTAAAAGAAGCAATTATCTACATTCAGAGTTCCAAAGAGCCTTCTGTTTTGAAAAATATCTCTTTGTTTCTCAAAAGTTATTTTTATTTCCCTTTTCTCAATAGTTATTGTTGTTACTTTTAAAAAAAGCTCTGAATGTTACAAGCCATAGCCTCTCGTATGAAACACACTTTGCTCCTGTCTACTACAATGAATGACCCCTCTTTATTCAGAACACAGCATGGGACACATCACATGATAGCACACTTGCAACACGGGAGATTCCTCCATCCCTATTTACTAACAAGGAAAGTAACTAAAAAGTGACAATTACACTACCGAAGAACTAAGGTTTTCCTTTGTAAAGTTACAATCCTACAAAGACTCTAGTGCTTCCCTAACATCCAATATGACTTGTTTGGCATGCGTTTTTGTGGAATGTAGCCCACTTCAACAGATGGGTGCTTATACTGTGGCTTTTGCTGCAAATAAAGGAACAGGGATCAGGAAAAGCTTGCCTCAAGTACATAAGGAAATAGAAGATGGTGACAACTGACAGTACCTAAGGTAGTCTGTCAGAGACGGCATAGGCGTTGTTGCAGATGTGCGGTCTGGGTGTGGCTGAAACCCACTATATATGATTTCACACTTAACTCTATCAGCTTCACATCAACACTAATAACGACAGCGTTCTTGTCTCAAGCAGCAGGATGCCAGCGCATTTCCCATGCCCCAGTCAACTGATGAACAATAAGGCGCTTTTCAAAGACTAGTAAATAAGCACTGCTTGGTTAAGCAGTTCTCTGGAACTGAAAAAAAAAATGGGGAGGCCACAGTATAATGAGCAGGCAGTGCTTGTTTTTCTTACAACATTCAATCTCTATGTGCTGCATTTTCAGAGGCCCATAGCTCACAACCTGGCTTGTTTTTGGAGACAGGGAGAGAAGAGCCATTCAGTCAACTGTGACCCCCCGCCCCCACAGATCTATGGACCAGCTAGTATTACTAAAGTATCACACTTTTTTCATGCCCTGTATGAAAAGAAAGCTGCATGAAGCCACAAAAGGGTACATATTTGGTTAGGTACAGAAAAGCAATTCTTAGTTTGTTGCCATTCAGTGCATTTTAATTATCTGAAGCCGTGTGTGTGTGTGTGTGTGTGTGTGTGTGTGTGTGTGTGTGTGTGTGTGTGTGTGTGTGTGTGTGTGTGTGTGTGAGAGAGAGAGAGAGAGAGAGAGAGAGAGAGAGAGAGAGAGAGAGAGAGAGAGAGAGAGAGAGAGAGAGTTCACTGGTAGAGTAGGTGCTAGACATTCATGCCATTCAAGGTGTTCAGCTGACATGTATAAGCTGACAGCTACGTACTTGGTCCTGTTGTTATTGTATATATTTCCCTCAGAGCTGTGGGACTTGGTGCTAGGACTTGCAAGTTTACCTCTTGATGATCAGTCACAAAAACAAGCTAATCTGCAAGGTATGGGAGGTGAGAAACGTTTGTGCTATGAGAAAACAAACAGACTTCAGGACTTAAGGAAGCCTCACTTCTAAGAATGTGGGAAGTCTGTTGCTTAGCTTAACCTTTACAGGCAAAAGGTTCCTGGTTCAGCCTCTCCCATCTCCAGGTATGGCTAGAAAGAATCTTGCCAGAAACCTTGGAGATATACTGCCACTCTGTGATGATAACTCTGGCTTGGTGGGTGAATGGTATGACTTTAATATAAAGTAGCAAGTCTCCCAAAATGGAGAGAAAAAAGTCAGTGAGGCCCATAAGAATATCTGTGTAATTCTGATAGAAATAGCAAATATACACACATCATGATCATAGATAGATATGTAGATACATAATTAAATTGCGTTTAATGTTTTAATTTTATGTGCTTTAAACTGTTTAATTTTAAATTGTTTTGTGTAACCCACCCTGAGATCTTGTGATGGGCTATACATATCTACACTGGCTGGATAGCTCAGTGCTTTAAGTATCTGGCTGGAACCAGAAATTGAGAGTTTGATTCTCTGCTGTGCCTCCTGTGAGCAAAGCCAGCCTGTGTGGCCTTGGGCAAACTGCACAATCCCGGAGTACCCCAGAAGAAGGGAATAATGAACCACTTCTGAGTATTTTCTACCTGAAGCTCTGAAAAGGGTTGCCATAAATCAGACTTGAGTTGATGGCGCATGATTATTATTTTGTTGTTGTTTAGTCGTTAAGTCGTGTCCGACTCTTCGTGACCCCATGGACCAGAGCACGTGTTTTAAATAAAATAAAATAATATGAAAGATATATTGGGGTTTGTTTGTTTTGTTTTTGCACTCCTAAACCATCCATTATGTTGGAGGCTTCTGTATTTTTGTGATTTTTACACTGGAGGTATGAATATTCTTCTCGTTAAGATATTGTGGCTAATTCATATTAAATAGTGTGTGTTATGGAAGAGAAATAAAAGGGGCCAAAGGGTTGCTTTTCAATGAGGAAAAAATATTTTGTGCTTAAGTCTGTTTTGATGAAGTATTAAAAAAACAAATAATTTTGAGTTCTCATCTCCATGACAATGACAGTTCTTCCTTTCATATTGGAATTTTAGGCTTACTTTATAATAGTACAGGGTCAACACATGTAGTATGTGGTGGTGCTGTAAACTCAATATCTAGTATCCAGTGGACTCATTCTGTTCAAACTAATCACAGAATCATAGAATGGTGGAGTTGGAAGGGGCTTGTAAGGCCATCACATCCAACCTCCTGCTCAATGCAGGGATCCAAATCAAAGTATAATGATGTGTTCGCAGACACCTACTTCTGGACTGTGTGCAAGGGAAGAATTCAGTGAATTTCCCAGCTGCACATCCAATTATACAAGCAATAGCATGCATAGTAGGCATCACTAGAAAAAATATGCTTAAGGTCAATTTATTAATTTTTCATCCTCATTTTCTATCAATACTTTGGTTCAAATGCTTTTGGCTTTTTTCATGATTCAGAATACAATAGCTTCTCATCTACCTATTAACTATAGTCATTATCACAATAATCTTCATCATTATCATCATCACCATAATTGTCATTGTTGTCGTCATTGTCATCGTCACCGTCATCACCAATAACACAACCACCAGTTTGCATGGCACTTCAGAGAGTACAGGCAGGCAAAATCCTGTTCCAAGGACCCCTGACTCTAAAATCCAACATAGAGGAGAGAGGGAAGTAGGAGACAGGGAATATGTGATTGTTTCTGTTATCTCTCCTTAGGCTGAATTGTGGCAGGGCATTGAGTCTAGGCAGTAGTACGAAGTTTTGAAAAAGAATTTGAACAAGATACAAGAGATAGCAAGGCAAATAAAAACAATGCCAGCTTTTCTTTATTTTACACGCTTACTAATTAGCAACAGTTGATGCTTCCAGTATGGAAGAGCTACCTGTGGCACCCTAGATCACATTGGATTCAAGCTCCCCAATATCACTGGCCATTAATCATGCTAGGTGGGGTGAATGAAAAGTCCAACAACATTTGTAGCTCCAGCAACTTTGGAGATTGACTACTGGGAGCCCAGAATGACCACTAAGTAGTCTTTGCCAGGCCTGGCTTGTAGGCTTCTTGGAAACATCTGATGGTGCACTGTATGAGGCAGAGATGGGTCCTTTCATGTTCTTCTTCTGGGAAGGCAAGTAGATACCCAAAGGATATACAATATGGTATTATTAAGAGTGTTATTGAGCTTTCAGTGGGAAGGGAAGAGACTGAGAATTAAGAATACCATGAGTTTGAACAGCAGCATTCCTCTGCATTCAACACAGTGGCAGCAACTGTGCACATAATCAATCTTCCAATTCAGTGTTTATTAATGGGAAGTTATTTAAATGCGCAAGTGCCATCAGAACGATAATTAGTGGTGCCCCACTGCCTGGTTTCTAGAAAAAGACTGTTGAGTGAAGTTTTAGATTTCACTTTCTTATGTGTGGGACAGAAAAGTTCAAATGAAAAAATAAAATAAAACTGCAAGTGCCACGAGGATCCAGATTTTTAGTACCTACAATCCACATGCTACATGCTATTCTAAGCTTTTTTTTTTTTTAATCTCTGGGGCAAAATACAGTCGGAAGGTTCACACAAGAGATTTCTCTCCTATTCCCACAGTAATTTTTCTGAAAGCTTCGTGAGAGAAGAAATGGTAAAAGACAGAAAACTTTCTTCCAGACTGTGAGTAGACTGCTTTGTCTTAAGGGATTTAACTCCTCTTTGCTGACTGAAAAGGTGTAACAAGGTCATGTAAAGCTTTAAGGGAATACCTATCTTAAGACTAGCCGCCGCGTCCCATGAAGCAGTGCTAAAATCTGAAACACTACAAAAATGCCAGTCTTTGCTCTGAAGCAAATTATCAAGTCAAAAGCCAGTTGTGGGTCAACAGATTTCAAGGCTTGAAACTCAGACTATGCATTATGCATCTGATTTCTTGGGTCTGAACACCAAAGCTGAGAGACACAAGTTGCACACAGCCAGAGAAGGACATAGGAATCTAAGCATCTATGAATAAAGCAGCAGGAAAACACTGATTATTTTCTTCTGGTGAGTAGATGCCGGGAATCTCCCTACTCCCAAATGGGTGAACAATTCTTCCAGAACAGTGGTTCCCAATCCTGTGCTGGCTGAGATTTCTAGGAGTTGTAGTCCAAGAGGACCCAAAGTTGGGAATCATTGTTCTAGAAACCCTGTATCAAGACTGTCTGGGGAAGTGAATTAGACCTTGACAAGATCTAGACAAAAAGTGCCTACACAATCACACCTGCCACATGCTTCTCTGTGATCTCTCGTGCCAGGAGTGGTATGTGGTGGCTTTAGCCACTGTATCATTATGGCTGATGGCTGCTCTGATGGCTGCTTGCCATACTGTCTGCTCCAATGATGGATATTGTTCTCCTTTTTGTTGTTATTTTGTTTGGCTTTTGGAGCAACCTTTAAAAAATTACAGATAGGGATGGGTTTTTCATATTTCTTAGACTGCAATTTCCATAATTATCCATCCTGGGAGCTCTGCTTGAAAAACAGACACCTAAATGTGGCTCACCTGGGGGAAAGACCCTCTTGGAAGGCTTTGAGGCTTCACTAGGCCTAGCTCCACCTAACTTCCTGTTCAGAAAAAAAGCTCCCAATGAGCACTGGGGCAGGAACAAGGCGCCTGGGCAGAGCCAGGCCAGGCTAACCCTCAAAGCCATCCAGTGAAGGCCTTTCCCCCCAGGTGAACCACATTTAGGTTTCACAATTCTCCCACCATGGAGATTTATGGGATTTGTAGTCCAAGAAATCTGAAAATCCAATCCTTGATTCAATATATTATTCACTGATCCTGAAGTTCTACTTCTCAATCTTCCCACTTTATTTAAGTGTGAAACTTTCTTCTTGTGCCCTTTACCCAAATGGAGAATGCACAGTGGCAGTGGCAGAATGAAAATTGTGGTTTTCTAACACACACAAACATTTCTAGTCTGATTTTCTTTGCTTTGAAGCCAGCACCTGCAGCCATAACTTTTGGCCGTAAATCAAATGTTTTTCTTTTCTTTGAAATGAAGTAAAAGTGCATTTGATCACACTCGTGATTCCAGTCTTTCTCCCTCATCCTTTCTGTTTCTCAAGGAAAACTTTATTTCATGCTCTGTACCAAGTAGGCGTTCCTTTCACTCTGCAGTGAGTAAAATGCTTCAAACATTCAGGGCTCTAGAAATGCCAAGCATTGCTCATAAGTATGTGTAATAAATAATGAGGTGGCTTTGTTAGTAATCAGGTGTCTTGTACGACACCCATGAAACCAATTAGGTAATTATCAAGACTGAAGAATCCAGATGCACAATGTTGCTGTTCATCACAAAAATGATTTTTTGCAATCATGATAAAGAAGAAGCTCATGACTAGACATGTACACCAGCCCTCTGACCTGGTATGTGTTGAAGTAAGGGTATACACACTGGGGCCTGGCCTCTTCTGTGTCCTTTTGGAGATAATCCCCATGCAGCCTTTTTCCATGTTCATGCCAATGTTTGTGTGAAAACTGAAACAGCTACTACTTGGGGTGAGGATTACACAGTGCTGTCACAATTATTTCTGGCAGTGTAATTTGCCTATCTCCAGCCAAGAGAACGTAAGAAAAAAGAGAAGCAGGAGATAGCTATTATGAACATTGGCAGTGATGCCAGCGCATCAACCAGAAAGGAGAAACCAAAGTGGCGAAGCAGGCTCTAGTATACTAAAATGAAGTTTTGACCTACCCACTTGAATGTGGGCATTTATCTGCATGCAGCAGATAAATGCCCACATTCAAGTGGGTAGGTCAAAACTTCATTTTAGTATATTAGAGCCTGCTTCGCCACTTTGGTTTTTCCTTTCTGGTGCACACAGTTAGAAACGTACACATTAGACATGGAGACAAATATAAAAACGAATCAGGATATTCAACGAATATCCCTGATTCATCAGATATTCGTTGCTTCGTATTCTTGGGGTCCAGAGAGCCTGATGAATACGAAGCAACAAATATAACCATTTTATATTCTTCCCTTCGTTCCCTATCTGCTTATGCCCCCGCACGGATCAGCTGTTCCTCAGAGGCATAAGCAGAGGCATAATCCCTATTTTCCCTTCGGTGGCTTGCTAAAGCCTGCCAGAAGCGAAACCTACCCTCGGGGCTGGGGGATGGCTTGGAGCGGGCTTTCCCCCTCTTTCTATCCTCAGCAGCATAGGAAGAGGGAGAAAGAGATCAAAGTGATCCAGAGCCAGGGGATCCCTTTGATCCCTTTCTCCCTCTTCCTATGCCGCTGGGGATAAAAAGGGGGGGGAAGGCCCGACCGAAGCCATTACCCAGCCCCACTGGCTTTGCAAAGTAAGCGGAGCCGGGGGATCGCTTTGATCCCTTTCCCCCTCTTCCTATGCCATGCAGCATAGGAAGGCTGTGGGGGCTGGGGCTTTTTTTTTTTTTTTTTTTAGATAGCCCCAGGGGCTGTGTTTTTGTTTTTGTTTTTTTTAAAAGCCCCTATGAACCAATGAATTGATTTGTGGTTCTTCGGGACACTGGGGGGCAATTCGTGTTTCATGAGTTGTCAAGTTTGACGACCCACGAACCAAGACGAAGCACCATTTTGGCACTTCGTCCCCATCTCTAGTGCACATAGTTAAAAACACTCAGTCCTACTGGTATAACTAACAACGTTTTTAAAAAGAAGGAGAAAAGGCAAAGCCCAGGCAATGTGCTAAGCCAGTGGAGGTCCCCCAGTTCACACTGTAGAGGAAACAAAATGGAGAGAAAGGCTGCTACGGCCTGGTGACAGTGTGTGCAGGAAAAGCCTTGGGCATCATTGGGAGGGTGAAGCATGTGGCCCTCCAGATGTTGCTGCACTGCAACTCCCTTCATCCTTCACCATTGGTTATATGCTGGCTTCAGCATTCCAGTGGAAGCTTTGGTGCAACATTTGGATGGCTATACACCCTGCAGCCCTGTCTTTAAGGTAAATCCTAAAGCATTTGCTTTGGCAAGTTCTAAAGCACTTTTCAAAGTATAGTTGAGCACACAATTATTTTACAAAATCAGCAAAAAATGACTTTAAAGGATTGTCTTGTCTTCAGGAAAGAACCTAAACATTACGTTACTTTAAAGGAACTCTAACACTAGAGGACAGTGTCTGGTCTCTTAAGCCGTTTGCTCAACAGTTTCCTTGCTCAACCTCTTTCCTGCAGGAATGCATGTATAGGACACTTTGCCCTGCATCAGGAATACAGGAGAATTTTTGGCTTGCATCCACAACCCAGATTAGGTTCTATTAATCAGTATGCATGACTGTCTCATAGATCTGGCAAGCATACATCTGGCATGCAATTAGGACTGGTCCTGTTATTAGGCAGCAGATGCTGAGAGACACTGTAGGAGCTTCCTTGACTTTTTTCTCACAGACTCTTGAGCTTGGAGGTGGGCACCTTTGGTAAACAGTGGGGCCAAAAGTTGGTCTCCAACACAATTACCAGGGACCCCCAAAAGGGTTTTTAAAAGCTTTAAAACTCCCAGAAGTCTTTGGGTATCTATATTAATTTGAGATTGGTGGGTTTGGAATAGGAGAATTGCCCCTCAACTACCGTTCCTTGAAGCTTCTAGGAGCGAATATATATATATATTCTTGTGCTGCAGGTGAAGGGAGATCCTTTCCCCTCATCTCAGGCCAAGGGGGCCTCCAGGGGGGCTTAAGAATATAAAAATGTTTCCGAGGGTTGCATGAGGCCTGTGAATCACACTTCACTTATCCTTGCGCTAGCTCTTCTCCTGTGTTGAAGAATAGTATATATGTTACTGTACTGAGTCTCCTTTGCTAAGCTGTTGCTTCAGATGTAGCACCCGGGTCTCAGGGTGCCTGCTGGAGTCCCAGAGAATTGCCACAATTCTTCAGGTCCCCACATGGGGATATCATTCTACAGGTGAATATCACTGGAGGACAACAAAGTTTGATTTGTGTGTGTGAATGCAATGTTGCTTTATACCCTGGGTCCCTGCTTCTGCCCATTTTGAGCTGGCACCAGGGCTCACTGGCTGAGTATGAAGTTATTTATATGTGCCTTGCTCCAGACAGCATAATGGTCCCAAGGATATGTACCCCTGTCTCTTTCCTCAGTCCCCTTGTTGCAAACCTTTTGGCATGGCAACCATTTGGAGTAAGGCAGGGAGTGAAGCACCCAAGGGCTCACATCTCCTGAGCTTTTTTGTTTGTTTGTTTTTGTTTTGTTTTGTTTTTGTTATTCAAGCAGCAGTGGCACAAAAGCTGGATGGGGGGAGACTCCCCCAATTCCAACTTTGCCTGCCACTGTAATGTCACAAGTGTCTGCTCCCTGGTCCCAATTTTTAGCCCTGAAATCTCGGGAGTGGGCCATTGCTGACCTGTCAGCTCTACTCAAGTTTGGTGGATGATGCTTTCTCATTCTTAGTCTGGAAGCAAGGTTCAACTGCCCATCCTGTCAGCTTCCATAGATGCCCTTGGTCAAATGCACCAGCTTTTCCTTCACCCTAGCAGCCCTGCTGACTCTCAAATGTTGACTTTCACTGGGAGGTTAGGTGGCATTCTAGTCTGTTCTTAGAACCACAACTTTTCTTACCACCACCACATCCCATCAGATTCAAGCAAATCATAGAGTTGTTTCCAGTATTTTGGCCCTTTATTACTCCCATATCACTGAAGAGAGCAGGTCAAACATGAGGCCAATCGACTCCTGCAGGCATCAGGGCTTCATGATGTATTGCCTTGCTCATTGTTACTCTGACTTAAAAAGAGATTTCTCATGTTAGCAAAGTGTGAAATTACTTTGTCACTGCTACAAAGCACAGCGGGGGGATTACTAATAAGAAAACATAGCTTTGTGCTGCTCTGTTAAGGCCAAATGACTTCTCTGGGATGACTTAACAGTAATTTCAAATCCAGCTCTAAACAATCATAATAATCACAACCCTTCATCTGTTCCTGAAAAAGCAACAAGCAGAGACTGAGGAATATATACAGGATGGCTGAGAATGCCGTCATATTCACACCAGAAACCCGATGCTTAGAAATGTTACCTGCTTGGATGATAGCTCTCTGAATTTCTGAGTCGCCGTGGTCACTGGTTATACTGACTGGGAGATTCCAAGAGTCATTATCCAAAAAGGTAACTTTTCCACACTTTTGCAAAAGCTCCATTGTCCACTCAGGTTGACAATGGACACGTGCTGAGGTTCAGGTCGCGGGCAACGGCGTAGACATGAGCTGTGCCTTTAAGAAACATAGTTGGGAGTTGAAGTCCAAAACCTTTGAAGTGCCAGTGGTTCCTCACTTTTGGATCAGGTTATCTTAGTCTCTGTATTGAGGCCAAACTAGCAAGATGTTCTGTCATTTCTGAACAAAGAAGGTTCTCAATGCTACCCTGACTCCTGCCTTAGGGCAGGCAAGATGGAAGGTGGCCTCACAGTGTGGGTATGCTTCTCCAAACCCATAGTAATAATGGAAGTACCAGTTGAGACCATGTTGACAATCTTAAGAACCTTCTGCCCTCAGTATCTTTTCCTTGTTGTTGCCACCTGTCCAAACACCTTGTCTTCACTCCTTGTCAGATGGTAACTATTGATCCAAGCACCAAACTGCATGGTACGCTTAGGGTGTCATTAGAAATAGAGCACCCTGAAGTGATACAAGATGCCTGACTGCCCTAGTATGAAGTTGATGCATTTTTGCAGGGTTGTTTTGTTTTGTGATTGGTCACCAGGTGGTAAACACAGGATTCAGTTGCAAGTCTGAATACTCAGGCCTGACACTTTGAAGGAACTGCATTCCTGGAGAGAAAATATTGTCCTAGCAGGAAGTACACAGTTCCTTTAACATATGACTGAACTCCCAGAGGAAGACAAATGCAAATAAATGACAACAGTAGTGAGGAAAAAAAGAAGGCAATAGGCTCATGGTGGTGAAGGGTACTGAGAATATCTCTGCCTAAGAACCTTCCATAACCTAGAGCCAGCATTGCTTCCACCATCTGGACCAGTTTTAACGGGAGCTTCTTGTCATTCAGATTCACCTTGAGTTCTGGCATAACTCAATAAGGGCCCACTGGCACAGTGTCTAAATTGTAATAGTGCAGTCAAGCCTCTGCTCACAAGCTGAGTTTGATTCTGATAGGTTCAGGTAGCCAGCTCAAGGTTGACTCAGCCTTCCATCCTTCCAAGGTCCGTAAAATGAGTACTCAGATTGGGGCAAAGTGTTCCTTGCATAATTATGTTGTAAACTGCCCAGAGAGTTCTCTAGCACTATGGGGTGGTATATAAATTGAAACAACAACAACAAGAAGAAGTCTCCTTTTTAAAGGAATGTTTCAATATTTAGAGGAATTGTTTTGTCCAAGACTTTAACTAGCTCCTCATTTCATTTTGAAGCTGCACTAACAAACACAGACCTCCAAGTTAATCCCCTGTTCAGCTAAATTCGTAATTAGCTATTGTAATCTTTATATTTCAGACTTTGATTGACTGACTGACTTATTTATTGCCTCTCTTGTAGAGATACTGAAATGAAGATGATTGTTTACATGTCCTGTCCTCTGGGACCCATCCCTTCCATTGCAATCTAATTAATAAGTAAACTAAAAATGGGACATATATCCTTCCCACGTGCTGACAGACACAAAATGTATCTCAGAATGGCTAAGATTTCCACACAAGCAAAAGCCACAGGCTTTTGTTTTTCATGGAAATTTGGAACACATGCGGAACAAGGGCTTTGACGAGAGAGCCTGAATGGAAAAACCTGGAAGTTATAGGGAGAAAAGATTTCCTCTTGGGAAAAAAGTGAAGAGAAAGTCAAGCTCTTCACCCCGTTCCTGAAATTGGGCAATCCATAGTTTTTCCTTTCTACCACTGGAGCGACTACTTTTTACAAGGGGATGTGTTTGTATTGGTTCAGGTAAGGCAGAAAAGTCCCCTGCCAGCACACCAACTGTCTCTATATTTGTTAACAGCAGAAAAGGGGGTCATGGAGGAGACAAAGAAGCCCCTGCTGTCTCCTCTTCTGAGGAGGACATGTTAATCATCAAGGAAAGAGAACTAGCTGAGGTTGGGGCAAACATCTAGCCCAGACCTGGATCTTTCCATATAATGTTGTTGTTTTGTGCCATCAAGTCACCTCTGACGTATAGTGACTGTATGAATGAGTGATCTCCAAAATGTTCTGTCTTCCTGCTCAGCTCTTGTAAACTCAAGCCAGTGGCTTCCTTGATGGAGTCAATCCATCTCATATTTGGTCTTCCTCTTTTCCTGCTGCCCTCAAAATTTCCTAGCATTATTGTGGTTTCCAGGGAATCTTGCCCTTATTCCCAAAATATGAAAGTTTCATCATTTTTGCCTGCAGAAAGAGTTCAGACTTGATTTGTTCTGGGTCCCATTTGTTTGTCTAAACAAAGATCTCCTCCAGTGTCATATTTCAAACATTTTTTTTTTCCTGTCAGCTTGCTTCACTGCCCAGCTTTCATACCTGCGCATAGTGATTAGGGATAAAATAGTATGGATCATCTTGCTTTGGTCTCCAGTGATACATCTTTACATTTGATGACCTTTTTTAATTCCTTCTTTGCTGCCCTTCCAAGTCCCAGTCTTCTTATGTTTTCTTGTCTGTAGTCTCTATTTGGATTGATGACTGAACCAAGGCACACAAAATCTTTAACAATTTTAGTTTCTTCATTGTCAACATTAAAGTTTTGTTTGTCTTCAGTAGTCGTGATTTTTGTTGTCTTCATGTTCAGCTACAGCGCTGTTTCGGCACTCTCTTCTTTCACTTTCACCAGAAGTCTTTTCAAGTCATTGAGGCTTTCTCCTAGTAATACTTTTTCCACTTTCTCTTTATTTTCTCATGGTCAGATAGTGTGCTTCCCTGTTGGCCATTCAACATACTAATCTAGGCTTAAATATTTTTTTTAGTTTATTAGAAATTCTGGAAGAGATATCTTGTTTTTTCTCTTTTAATTGTTCTATTTCTTTGCACTGGCCATTGTAATAGTTCTCTTTGTCTCCATGTGACAATTGCTGAGAAGCTGCATTCAGGATTCTGACCCTACTTCTGTCACATTTTACATTTGCTTCTTGCTTGTCCTTAACAATTTTAAGCGTTTCTTCCATCCTCCATCTAGGATTTTCTTTTCTTTTCATTACAGGAATTTTCTTTCTGCATTGTTTTCCCAATTATACCACTTTCTTTTAACAGTTTGATGCCAGCTCTGATGCTCTGAGACATCTACATAGGAGAGAGAGAGAGAGAGAGAAGGAAACGAAAAGGATATCAGCATTCTCTCCTTGTTTACAGATTGTTACAGCTTATTAAGTAGCTCTTGTGAAGCTGCACCACCTGCTGGCTACAAGAAAGCTACATTAACAAGTTGCAAGCAAGTCTTTCCTAGGGGACCCAGGGAAACCAAACTTCCTGGTACAATTTCATAGCACATAATGCAAGTAAATTTGCATTTCTCTCACTGCGCAA
Organism: Intellagama lesueurii; assembly: GCA_037013535.1. Lineage (NCBI taxonomy): Eukaryota > Metazoa > Chordata > Lepidosauria > Squamata > Agamidae > Intellagama > Intellagama lesueurii. The sequence goes on along the minus strand of JBAJHW010000003.1, from coordinate 187,504,269 downwards.
TCAGAGTCAGATGCTTCCTAAGCAATACAGGACCAAGACAAAGCGGGACATTTTTGCTTGAACCCAGGCAATACATCTTAGGCTTATAGAAAACATTTGAAACATATTTTTTTAGTTTCAGTGATATTGTGAGACCTGCTATGCTAAAGTTTCCTCCTGCACAAGTGAGGTTGCCTAGCTTCACACAAAAACAAGACACTTTGCCTGATTTTCCCCATTTATGTTGCTATCTATTTTTTGCCTGCCCTTTTGCATAAGAAACTGCCAAAGTCTACGCAGCTCAATGCCTTTTCCTGAGAATCTTCCACAGGGAAGATGCCATTTTGCACAGGAGTGATAATAATTCTGCACAGACCAGTGTTTCATCTCGGGAAAAATAACCACAGAGCATCGGAGAAATCTTGTGAGATTTCTCGGGGGGGGGGGGGGGAGAGAGGATTAAAACAAAATCCTGCACAGAAAAGAATCATTGTGAGGAGGAAAGGAAATCCTTCGTTGGTTTCTTACTGACAGTGAGAGGCTGCAAGTTTCACATTCCAACTTGGTCCTTCCCCTCTGGATTTGGCCCTGAAAGACTAAAGCAAAGTAGAAAGTTCTTTGTCTGGAGCCCTAATTGCACACCATCATTTCTGATCACACATCTCCTGTCTTAACATCAGCCTTAGCAACCACATCCCTGGTTTTGTGACCCTGGGCCAACATAGAATAGCTTTAACTGTAATTTTAAACAGCAACTTAAAAAATCTTATACTAGGACTCAAAACAATGGCCAGTATCCTGCTTAATGCTGGTAGGGTGCCGTTCTCTGCAGGTGTCTGTCTGCTTCCTCTCTTTTGCATTTGTGAGAGATTGCAGAGAGTCCCCATCCAAACCAAGAGTGCTTCCACTTGCATAAGAAGGTATTGGATGCCTCATTACACAGGTTTCCCAAATGTTGAACTGTTCACTCAGTGATTCATTGTGCAAGCAGAAAGATGGAAGAGGATTCTGCCCAATGTTTAGTGAGTAGGTTAACTGATCAAATTTTATTTGTTCAACTCATGGGGCAAGTCTTGATGAACTGAACTGAATGTGATGTTAAGTGTGTGTGTGTGTGTGTGTGTGTGTGGCTTTTGTTTTCAATGGAAATCACTGCCACAGGAGGGGCCCATAGAGCTTTGGGATTGTAGCTGGCTGGGAGGAAAAATTTGACAAACACACACCATAATCCCCATGGGAATCACCCCCTGCCTTGCAACTATTTGATTAGGAAAATGGCTCCTTTTTGTACTATTGAGAGATTCCCTCAAATAGCAGTTTGGGGTGGGGGAGAGTTTAATCACGATTGTGGAAGACAATTGAGTTTAGACGCTTTCTCTCAGTCTGCCATGCATGAAATGCTGCTCAGAGCCCCCTCACCCAACCTCCTGGCTATTTCTGTATTCGCAAAGACCATGCACATGAGGTGTGATAATGCATTTGACTTCAGATCTAGTCTGACTCTTCAGGAAAATGAAAGAGATTCTTAAGGGCACAATTTCCTTAAGTATGTTTATTTATGAAATTATAAGTCCTAACATTTTCCTCATGATCTGGAAAAGATGCCCATACTGAGATTTTTGTAATATGCAAATCAGTGTAAATTATTAACGATCAAGCAACCAAAAAACCTTGTAATTAGTTGACAGCCCTAATATATTAGCGACAAGGCCTACATGTATGTAGCAATTCACAGAACTGTTCAGAGACTCTGTCAGCTCAGCAATGTGTTCTACAAAGGAATATAACACCATATAATGAACTCATCAAAATTAAGAACATTCCCCACAGAGCACGTAATAAGTGGATATTATTTCAAAGAGAAACTTGCTTCAGCTATTTTTGGTGAAGAATCTAATGTTATGCAGCTGCCGAAAATAACAGATTTACATGCTTGCAATTAAACAAACCACATTTATGCACAATACATCAGAGATGCCATTCCAGAATGCGGGTGCTTCTCTGCAAAACTTTCACTGCTTTGTTAGCAGCACTATCTATAGAACTTGCCTTTGTACATATGGGAAAACATCAGACACCTAGTAAAAGCTGCTTTTCCATGGAATTTAAACAAATACAGCTAAATTTCAGCAATGAAAAGAATACGCACCTCCAGACAAAATACACCTACCAGTTTGAAGCCAGCCACTCCTTAATATCCCATAAAATGTTTTAAATCAGGGGTGAGGAACTGCAGTCCACCAGATATTTGGGGCTACCAATCCCATGAAGAAGTCTGCTGGCTGGGGCTGATGGGATGCATAGGGCAAGAATACCAGGAGCAACACAGATGCCACCCCTGTTTGAAATGAAATTTTTCGATGAAAGCAGGGGTTTTTCTTCTGACTGAAGATTATACACATGTCTACACACATCTAAATAACATTTCTTTTTGTAACACTTGAACATCCACATTTATTTTCCACTCAGAGTTCATAATAACATACCCAGTCTGTTTTCCATTCAGAGGCGGTATGTTCATAATATGTGACCATAACATGTTCTTGTTCTTCATTGATTGGACTGTCAGAACTGTGAATTGTGGGAGATGTCAAAACCCTACAAGAATCCCAGCTACTCGGAAGCAGACAGGAACATGGATGAGTGGAGCCAACAGATGGGCCATTCATAACATCAACAGAATTGGTTAGAGAGCATATACCTTAAGGAGAACTGACTGGTACAACTATTGGAGACATTTTCAGTGAACTGGGATATAAAGATACGTAGTTCCAAAATGAACTCCATTTATATACCCATTTTCTAGTTTTTTTCACAGGAGGCTTTTTATTGTGCAGTTGTACTGTCTCAGCTCACTTAATTTTATGGGGAGAGGTGTGTATCCAGATGGTGGCATCATCAATTTATAATCCTCCTGTGTTTCCCCATCACTTCTCCCTTTTTGTTCCCACGTAGAAAGATGCAATGAAATAGCTACAGAATAATGTACTGTTAAACCTAGGCCTCTCTCTTTGAGTACCTCTCATGCCAATGCATGACCATCTCAATGCAAATGTGTCACAAGTATCTTCTGCTTACGGAAAGAGCTGTCGCTTCTCCTTTAGGAGGTCAATGAGTATAACAAGGATCCACCTTGCCAAGGACTGTAATCCACAGATTTATGTGCATAAATCATGATTCAATGTGCACAGCCTGCTCAACAGTCATAATGAATGAGTGAAGAGAGTTACTTATACAAGGCAGAGGGGATGACAAGAAATCCCAGGTACTACTTCACCAAATATCATTTAGCATTCATGATGCACTAGATTTGTCCAAAACTACCACCTCATTTGTAACATCTCTTGATGCATTACATCCTTTACAGTGCATCGTGTTAACTTTCGATGGATGACATCAGTGACAAACTATGAGAAACAGAGCCAGGAAAAAATTGAGTGCTTGTTTCAACTTTGACTCAAGAATAGTTGTTATGGCTTTCAGAGAACTGCTTCACAAAATGAATGTGCAAGAAACATACTCAGCTATTTGAATAGTAATGGCTGTTGCTCCTCTGCACCTCAGCTATTAGAAGTTTCAGTACAAATCTACTCTACTTCATTTACTAAATCCCTTCCAAGTTTGTAATTGGCTCCAGAGGGATCATGGATGCTGCTTCACATCAAGTCAGACTCTTGGTATATCTCCTTTTCTATTCTCTATATAGTTATTCCTATGCATCTGTCACCAGTGTCCATACTGGCAGGTAGGGATGGTGACTAGAGTCTAGCAGATGCTGGAGGGCCACCAGTTCCCCACTCCTGATCCACACTGACCAGTAGTGGCTTTATAGGGTTCTCCAATGTATCTGGTGATACTAGGAACTGAATATATATCCCATCCTGTTTCATAAAGATCCAGGACTTCATGAAAAGTTCATCAGCTGGGATAAGAATGGATGTCATTGCATCTATAGTCACAGTCAGGCAATCATATTAGTCCCTGATACTCTGAACTCGAGATGGGGGTATTCGTTTTCGAATACGAAAATGAATATCCCCCCACAGGTGGAAATAACTGTCCACTCACTATTCTGCCGCTGATGCCACCAACGTCTTCCTAACGTGCCGTTGTCCGCAATGGATTAGCCACTCTGCAACCTGGCCAAGACGCTTGTCATCCCACCTCCTGCCAGGAGTGGCTAATCTATTGCGGACAACAGCGTGATAGGAAGGCTCTGTCGAGGTGGCATCAGCAGCAGAATGGTGAGCGGACAGTTATTTCCACCCGTGGGGGGGATATTCGTTTTCGTATTTGAATACCCCCATCTCTACTCTGAACCCTCATATGAGCTTTTGTCCATGCCTTGTATAACTCTGCATTAGAAGACTATTAGAGTTCATTTGCCTACAAAGCATTTGCTCTGTTCCAGGTCATGGTCTTTCCCTTCAAAGTTGTCTTCTGCCACCAAGCGACAGCTTCCTGCAGCAAGTTCCTCACTGCTCAAGACCATTTGCAAGACATTTCTAACTCTATACTGATCTCGTGCTAACAATCTTGTGAAGCATTTGTGCTGTCAGAAAAGTCAGGGTGGAGAACAAGTACGAACTTGAGGGTGCTGTACTATAGGTGATGCTTAGAGGGAGGGTAGGATTGATAAGAGCTGTTGTGTTAGCAATGGCTGCCATAATTGCTGTTGCTCTGTTTAGAACTATTGGTTAGGATCCTGCTGTTTATTTATGCATATGTAAGTTAAATTGCATAACTCACAGCTGCTACGCAATGAGGCATGGTCACATCATGAGGTGTGACCTCAAAATGCCAGATGCAGGGGAGGGGTATCAGGAGACAGGTATCTAGTTGTCTCATGTGCTCCCAGAGGCATCTGGTGGGGCTGCTGTGAGATACAGGAAGCTGTACTAGATGGGCCCTTGGCCTGATCCAGCAGGGCTCTTCTTATGTTCTTATGTGTGCCCAACTGCGCTGTAGACGTGCACCTAATAATGCAACCAGTGTTTCATTAGCTAGCATCACTTATCCATGATGAGTTGTGCCACTTACCTTATACATGTGTAACCAACATGATTCAGAACCCTGGGTAGTTCAATACATAAAGAAAAGAAGACTATGCTGTACAGCCAGAGCTTCAAAATGTTACCTTTTCAAAAACTACAACACCCAGAATCCCCCAGCCAGCATGGTCATCGTGGTGGTTATTGTAACAATAAACTCTGAGAAAGGGGGCCATGTTCACTGCCTTGAGCTCCTTGATACAATGGTGGGATAAAAATGTAACAAATAATTAACAATATTAATATTCAGTTTTAGATTCATTAAAAAGGCAATTTTACTAAATACTAATTGTCTGATTGTACCCAGTGAGATAATTACAAAACCACAATTCAGTTCTTCATATGAAAAGAAACCCAGCAGATCACCCAGTGTGACATGATATTGATTCACATTGTTTTTCCCCACTGATTTACTGCTGTATCTTTTGCAGAGTTTGCAGTGTACTCCTCTTTTTTTTACCACAAGCAAAATTAAGAGACAGTGTGATCTTTTTCCAGGTCGAAATATAATATATGTAATCCCTTCCCAAGTATCATTCAGAGGGGATCCATATATTAGTTGGGACTGTCAATGGCTGAAGTTCTACAGACAGCTGACAATAGACTAAATCCAGTTGTTAGGGTGGGATCGTATCGGAAAATAAATTGCAGTTAGGACCGCTTGCAGAACAGTCCAGTGCGATCTATTCCCCAGTGACCACATGACATACACAGAAATAAGCTTCAGCCTGACCCCAAGCTGTGCCCAAGGTGGACCTTTTCGGTCCAGCGGTAGGGTTGCTACTTTTTCAGGCTGAGTTGTAGTGATCACCTGCCAGATGGAAGGGTCCCTTTAAGAGAGATTGCTCCCATTAAAGGGACCCTTTCAAGTGTGATCACACTCTTAGTCCTGGCTAGGTTAGACCCACTCAATCAAGGGGATATACACAAGGGCTGACTTATTAAGTCCCAGTCATCTGATGATTCCATTCTAGTTGAGGCTAACAAGTGGACTGAGCCCGATGAAGTTTTATCCGCCACTCCTAGCCTATGTAGAGGACGTTTCTGTGATAGGTAAAGGTCTGTCAGAGAAATTTACAGGAGGAGTCTGCCACCTGCACTGAAACATTATCAGCAACAGAAGACCCACTGTGGCACAAAAGATGTCGTCGCTTTTTAAGAATGTTTTATATGGAATCAAATTAGCAGAGCCGTGCTCCAACCATGAGATTCTGTAAGGTTTTTAAACATCTCCGACAGAAATTCGATTAAGATTAATTCAAGCCAAGCAAGCAATTTTAGAGGGGCTAGAAGCAATTTCCCATCACATCATGGTTTCGTGTTGCTGACATGAATGCCTGGGGTGGGGGTGGGGTGGGGGGAGGGAAGTGAAAAACACAGCCCCAAAGTTTCCAAGGTTGAACAGTGAACCATGGCAAGAGAAGTAGCACAATGCCCTGGTAAGCATATTTTAAATAATAAAACGATGCCAGTGGAAGATGTACAGAACGCTCCAGATGCGGCACTGAGAAAATGGACAGTGCAACAGAGGACATTTTGACAATCACAATTGCCTTTTCCAGACTGTTTAGTGGAATCGGCTCGTAAAGGTGAGACTTTTTAAAGGAATTTGCTGGAAGAGTAAGATTTAATCTAGTGCCATTTTAGAAAAATGATAGAAGCGCTCATCAAATTATTAGTGCACTGGCAGAGCATTCAGAATCTAAATCCTTCACCACCTCCATTTATTTTATGATGTTGAAAAGGTTATCCTTCCAAAAAAAAAAAACTGTCAAGCAATTCATATAAAAGATTTACTGTCTTAAGGACAGATAAGAGGAAAACATGTCATTGTATCTGTGAAAGGAGAAGGATTCTAACAACTGGAGAATTATCATTTTTCAAAGGATGGGGGAAATAAACAGAAGACTTCTTCCCCCTTCCTCCTCACCTCTCTGTGGCTACTCAAGGATGATAGGATTATGTGCTAAAAGTAGGTAAGTTAGCAAAACACAGCCTAACAGAACATGAGATTTTTTAAAATCTAAAGTATTCAAGTGTTTGGGCCCCCAACATTGATTTGTTGAGAAGCAAGGAAATTGGCAAAGAATTCAGTGCGAATAAACAAGATGCTGAAAGTGACGTGGCGTGATATGGTATTGATGATTCATAAAATCTAGAAGAGCTGCTAAGGGAGAAAAATGGCCTGTATAGTATCCCATACACACAGAGATGTTAATATTTGTAAAGACTTGCCACATTGAACTCAGCTACTAGAAAGTCTCAAAGCTAAGCAGCTACCAAAATGTACAAAATTACTGTAGAAAATTCTCTACATGATCAGCCAAAATATGAGTTCAGCAGCTTTAGGTAAGACTTGGGAATAAATGGCTCTCTTGACATTGTTAGACTAAGAGTCCCATTAACCCCAGCCATTATGGTCAATGGTGGAGGACAATGGGAGTTGTGTTCCATAAGATCTGAAGAGCTACACATTCCTCAGACCTGCATTACAGTCTTTGTGTGTGTTGAGAAGCATTTCACACAGTTTCCTGTGGAATGGAGCAGAATGTGCAAATCAGCGGAAGATTAACCTCAAGCTATGCTAGTACATTCATGGCCCTAACATTTCAAGTAATTTGAAATCCATGCAAGGATATGACACGTTTATATGTGACCAGGCAAGAGAAGGTTGGAGCAATCGTGGTATCTGAGAAAAAAAAATAGATCGGCCAACATGTATTTTTGAGGGAGCTGGCAAAATAGATGAAGCATCATAAATAAGAATTTATATCATACTGCTAAAGAATGATGCTATTCCTTGTGAAATAACAGTTGTGATATAACTGCAATATGAATTAATTACAAGTAACTTGGTTTATGTAATTAGCTATTTTCAATATATGAGAAGGAAGCTTGGATAACTTAGTGATAGAATATATTGTGCATTAGGATCACAGGAGTTCAATTCTCTTGTGTGCCTCCTAGGAGAACAGCTAGCCTGTGTAGCCTTGGGCAAGTGCAACCCCAGAACATCACTATAAAAAGGGAATGGCAAACTACCTCTAAGTACATTATAAATGATCATCACAAATTAAAATCAACAGCATGTAATTCTTCTCCTTCCCATTCCCCTTCTCTTTCTCCTATTATTATTATTATTATTATTATTATTATTATTATTATTATTATTATTATTATTATTATTATTATTATTATTTTGCCTGATATACTAGCACAGACAACATTTTTATCTTTTTTTTCTATTATTCAAAAATACTCCACACAGTCAATGAAAATTATAAAAACATTGACTGGTGTTGTATAACAGATACAAATTTTAACCAAAAACCTAAGTATCTGTTAAATACCAGCACAGTATGTATGCTGTTCCTAACATTGCCATTTTTTTGTATCTCTTATTGTGTATTTCTGAGATCTGCAGCTGCTTATAGTATTGTGTGAAATTTCTTGATATTGTTCCCAAAGCCCCGATGACTGTGGGGACCACTGAAGTGTGTTTCACCCACAAGCAAGATGTTTCAATTGCCAGATCTTTGTGTTTTGTTACTTTTTCCAATTCTTTCTTTTCAGCTCTGGCATCCCCTGGAATTGCAATGTCAATGATCCAGACATTTCTTCGTTCCAGTACTACTATGTCTGGTGTGTTATGTCCAAGGTGTCTATCCGTTTGGATCTGGAAATCCCACAAGATCTTAACTTCCTCATTTTCTGACACCTTCTCTACCTTATTCCCACAGGTTTTTGGAGGCTGGCAAGTTATATTTTCTTGCATAATGACTAGTGCAGTAATTTTGCCACTCTATCATATCTAATTTTGTAATCTGTTTGTGCAATCTTTGGATATTCACAGATGATGATGATGATGATGATGATGATGACGACGACGTCAAACTTCTTATTTCTCAGCATTGTTGGTGTATGGGTGCAAATCAGAGGGTCAAGTTTAAAAATTAAGAGTCAAGTCCTAAAAACTTACAGGTCGGATGACATGTTTGTAAAGTCACCAATTTCTGAATTTCAGGAAGCAGATTAGCAGCTATTGGCAATTGTTTTAGGTTGGTAACTAGAGATTTTTGAAATGACTCCAGCTGCTGAACTTAGCATGGGGAAAAGGATGGCCTGATCTTCCTTCCAAATTCTTTTATTTCTTGCTGTAATATTTGATACTTGGCAATTTTTGTACTTTCTGTACTTTTGAGGTTGCTTTCTGGTGGAAGTCTGACTTCTCTAAACTGTGTTTTTCTTTGTTGCCAGTACAGAAATATGATATCCAACTTATTTAAATCAACTGTTTTATCTGTGATAACTTGCTTGTCATAATGTAGCACTGCAGTTTTGTTTTCTAATGTTGGAGGTGGCTGGAATCTGTAATAAGGAGAAAAAATATGAGTAATCCATAAGATTTCATCACCTGCTGAAAAATGATCTTTGTGGCTTGGTTATGCCTGCACATATAATCTGTTGATACTAGCCAAGGGCATTTAGCTATGACATCAAGAATTGTTTCCTTAAATTTGTTACATGCCCTACATATATCATTTAACCCTGCTTTATAATTATTTTCTGATTCTTCTCTCTTTAGTTGTACCAGAGTATTGCACAGTTCAAAATTATAGACGTATAAAAATATAAATCACATTCAAACAGATTAAAATATCAAAATCATTAGACTATTTTTGACTAGAAGTAGGCTACTTCAATAGCAATATCTCAGCCATTTACTAGATCTTCTTTTGTACACGTGGTGGGACATAAATTGCATGCATATAAATGTTGCATTGATTTAATTTCTTCACACTCACAGAAAATTTGTCCTGTATCTAAGTAGTTCCATTTTATTTGATTATACTTTGATCTTCCAATTTAACTTCAAAGTCTTTTAAGTAGCATTCAGCAAGTTATGTTGTTTTTGTTCTCCATAGGTTTAGCCTAGCCTCTATTGGTTTAATATTTATGAAAGGCATGCTTTTCCTCAATTGTAGCCATTATCTAGGAAGCTGGTCCTCATGAAGTGGATTGGTTTGGTGTTATATTATCTTATTTAGTTCATTATTTGCTAGCATTTCTCGATATACTTCTAGAGGATCAATGCTAGCCAAATAACTTTTCAGTTAGGTTTCAGACAGCCAATAATCATCCTGCAGGATTCATTCAGGGCTACAAACACTAATTTGCCATGTGCTGATTTATATCATACTATACAGCACTAGCATATTCTGTTGTGGAGTAGCACAGGGACAAAGCAGTTGCTCTTATTGTTTGTGGATGTGAATCCCAAACAAATGTCTTACCCAGCCAATTCCCTAAATATTTCTGGTGGCAACTTTCTGTTTGGTGTTTAGACAGTGTTTTTCATAGGTCAAGGATCGATCCAGAGTGATGCCCAAATTCTTTGGGGCAGGGCAAAGTTCCAAAATCTTGCCTTCCCCACTAACTCAGAGCTTCCTCTCTGTTTCTCTGTTCTTCAAGTGGAAGGCACAGACCTATGTTTTTAAAGGGTTTTTGGTTTCTACTTCACAAGGTTGTTGGGATGATAATGTATACAAGGAAAACCTTGTATGCCACCTTCCACTTTTGAAGGAAAGACTGGACATAAATGTAACTAAATAATCAAGTAAAAACACACACGTATCAATTGAAGCCAGATTGTTCCAGTGTATCCCGCATGTATGTACCCCTGGATGTCCAGTGAGACCAAGCGTGAAGTGAAACCAATGTTTTTTTGTGTTGCACGAGTAGTCCACTGTGATCTACTTCCCAGCAATCACATGACACATGGGAAAATGCTCACGAGCCTGAGGCTGTTTTTCACAATATTTATTTTCTGCTCAGAATAGGCACTAGAATGTTGTTCCTAGGGATGATGTGTGATATGCTGCATCTGTCTCATCTAGTCACACATGTGTCATGAATTTAGTTTGATTATCCTACTTGAAAGTTGCCATTCTGGGCCACTGTGTTCCATTCTGTCAGGTTTTTAGGCAATAAAGGGTTAATGAAAGAGTAATTTTTTTAAAAAAAAAATTAGACTCCTAAAATGTTGTTCTGATGTTTTTCCGTTGCATCCCACTATTTTTGGCATCAATTTGTGTTAAGAAGTCTCCATTCCATTCTATTCTTTTCCAGCTTTTACCTAGCCCCCAGGAGGGAAGAAATCGGAGCTAGATTTTGCCCGTGGACAGCTCTAGCTTCCATTCTAGGACAAGACTCTTTTCAGCATTTGCCGATTAAGGGGCCTGAAGGTGGGGAGCATGGTGTTCTTTTGTTGATTCTTTGATAGCAGAAGGAATATTTTTTGACTTCAACATGGCTTATGTGACTGCAGTCTCTGTGTTGGTCTCAGCATTCATTTAGTTGTAGCTTTATTAGGCAATAGCATGTTTCACCATATCACCCTGCCTCAGCTATTGCCCTAGGGTTTTTAAGGTTGGTTTAGGCTTTGATTCCAGTCAGCTTAGTGTCTTGGTTTTCTCTTTACACAAGTTGCATAAGACAGTGCGGAAAAGCAGGTCACAGACTAGCAAACCTTAACCACATTAAATCAAAATTTAAAGGTGGACAGTATGAAATCCCCTGGACCCATCTGTCTGACATCAGGAAAGGCTGGTTCCCTCTAAAGGAACTACTGTGCCTTCACATTTCATGCACTTCTGTGGAAAAAAATAAGTTGTGTCTATTTTGGTTACCCGGTGCAAGTTCACAGGAGACATCAAACTTCTGATACCTGAATTTCAATTTTAATTCAGATTAGCATAAGGTTGGGTCAGCTCTCAATCAGTGTCAACTTAACTGAAGCCCAGTCCAAATCACTGAACCCAGGCTTGAACCAAATTGGGCTATGGGGCTTGCAGAGCCCTGATAAAAAGAGCATAGCTGACAGTAAACCAGCCCAGAGAAACCAACGGTAGCAGGGGAGTAAACATTTTTCAAAGATCCTTATATAAAACCTGGCATAAATGGAAATGGAAATGTGTAACGTACCATTCATACAAAATAACTATTGTCAATCACTCTAGTAAAACTGCACAATAAATAGAGGAGCCGCAACAAAAGAAAAAGAACTAATGAATTTGACTCCCAGAATGATGAGGTTAAATAAAATTCCAGGGAGCTTGTGAAAATAATTCATCTTTTTCATGAAGAGTGCTGACATATATTATGCCTCTCAGTTTGGGATGAAGGAGTTCATCTAATCTCATTGTACAGCAATCTCCAGATCTTAACGAGCTTGTCCGAGCATGAGTAATTAAAGCAAATCAAAATATTTTTGGATGACATTCTTCTGCTGCATAAAATAACAACATTGGTGTGTTTTCTAGTCTTGTATTTCCTTGTGATGGGATAGGTTTTTTCCCTTCTATTACCCAGCAAAAATCTCTTGTTTGACCGACAAATCCTAGAGTCCTCTGGGCAGCATCTCAACTGGACATGCTGGATGGAGAATTCTGGGAGTTGTACCATGAAAAAATGGAAAAAAAGGAATCATCCTCAAGCACTGCTCTTCATCTCAGGCAATGCTAATTTTCAGTCCCAGCACCAGAAATCATATCAAGTGTAATAAAGTCTGGAAACTCACTGAGCGATGAGATGATAAACCACCACTTGAACATCTCACAAACCTCAAAAGCCCTATTAGACTCACCATACATCAGAAATGACTTGATGGCACAAGGCAACACCAATATCTAAAAAAACATACCTTCAAAACAAGAATGTTGCATGCCCTTGAGAGTAACTTCCATTCATCCATCTGGACAGCACCAAAGGTGGACAGTTTGTAGCTCTCTTATCTTGATGGACTGCAACTCCTATCTGCCCAAGCTAGCATGGGCGATGGTGAGGAATGCTGGAAGTAGCAGTCCAACCACAACTGGAGGGCCGTATGTTCCCCAGCTTTGGATTGCATATGCAAAGAGTCAGCAAGCCCTAAGTATATATTATGGCTTTCAAAAAGTGCTTGCTTGGGTTTCATTCCATACACTCCACCTCTCCTGCTAAAGTGGTTGCTAAGACCAATAATCACAACAACCACAAAAATCATGCAGAACAGGTGCTTTGATTGGTCTGATTAGTAATAATTGTTGTTATGTGTGCTCAAGTTAGAACTGACCTACAGCAACTCTAATAGGGCTTTCAAGGTAAGTGAGAAATTTAGGAGTAGTTTTACCAGTTCTACACCCCCCCCAGTCAGTTTCCATGCCTGAGCAGGAATTTAAACCCAGGCTTCCTCACTCTTGGTCCATCACTCTGTCCATTATATCACACTAGGTATCAAGGAATTATTTAGGGATGCAATATTTTCTCGTTTCATTGTTGCAGAGGGAGAATGAAAAATTGCACTTTTCTTGTCACCAGATGAAATTACGAGACTTTTTGTACACTGTTCACATTATAGGACTTTTTGTGAAAATCTCATATACGCAGTTTTGTGCAATAATGCAAAACGCAAGGCTCTTATACAAAATACAAGGATTTTGCAAAAGAGCCTTGCATTTGCTTTTTTTTTTTTCTGCACAAACAACCTGGGAGTGGATTTGTTGTCTCCAGGAAAGTGGAGTTACCCATTTCAAATGCCTTTTCCCCACAGGGAGGATTTTCTGCACAAAACACATTTCCCTCCTAAAACTGCTGCTGACAAAAAAGGGTACTGTTTTCTTCTTATTTTACCTGATACTTTTTTTATACAAGCCGAGGGCAATTTCAGCTGGAGTGAGATATTCCCTGAATTTTCCAAAGTGGATTTTTAACATGGATTTGACCCTGGGGTTCATGCCAAGAAAACATGAGCTGTTCCACCCTGCTAGGTCTATTTCTTGCATGATGTGTCCATTTGATTTTTCTTTCTTTCTTTCTTTCTTTCTTTCTTTCTTTCTTTCTTTCTTTCTTTCTTTCTTTTTAAAAAGAGCTGTCTGGGTTTTGGCAAAGAACAAGATGGTGCCTCTGTGTTCCATGTACAGAAGCTGACCCAACTAGCAATTGTATCTCATCTTGTCTGGAGATGGGACAGTGTCCTGCACCAGAACTAAGGAGAACCAGAGGCAGTTGCCTCTTTCTACCCAATAACTGGGCCAGTTTCCTTGAGTACCATGAACTTCCTCTTTTTTTGTCCTCAGCATGCCTGCTTTTTCCCAAGCATGCAAAAGGCGACCGAGAACATGGTTTCTCCCTCTTTCTTGGTGAGTCTGAAGTTCTTATTTTCTGTTTCCCCAGTCTTATGCTCTGTGGAGTTATCCACTTGGAGGTGCTCCTGTCTGTCTGTATTTCTAAGTCTCACTCTGACTACTTGCAAGAGAAGCCTTTCCCTCCTGAGCAGCAAGACTGTATTTCCTGTCCCTGGAAGGCTATGTGTTTCCTGTGCAGGCATCCTGGCCAGGAAGTTATTTGGGTGCTCTTGATGTGGTCTCTGCTACCTGTCTTTTGTGTGTTGTGTACATCAAATCAGTGCTGTGAGTGTCATAAGGGAACCCCTCTCTGTAGAGAACCCTGGAAGCAGGGATGGGAAAGTTTATTTTGGGGGGACTATACCTGCTTGCTGGAGTATTTCAGAGGGTTATAATTTTAATAACTTTTCCGATCTCTTCCTAGAGATACCAACAGCAAAATCACTCTTAGCTGTGTCACTAGAAAAGATTGAGTGGGCTGTTGCTTCAGGGTGTAATGTCAGAGTATGCGCTGGGGGCACACACTCAGTTCCACCTTCAAATTGCCATGACATTAATGGCTTCTTTTTTATGAGTGCCATCAGCACGTGCCTGATTGCTTGGTGGGGGGGGGGGGGGGCAAAGGGGCAAGGCTGCCATTTTAATGCCATTTTTTTGTTTCTTGTGGTGTGTTTTTGCTCTCCCCTCCTGAGCAATAGAATATCCATCGAAGGTGTAACTAGCCTTCACGATAGCTTTATAAGTCATGTTTAAAACTGTGGACCACCTCTGCCCAAATTCATTTTTTCAAATCTACCTTCCTTTTAAAGCATTTTCACTGATGCAGAGAAAGGCAAACCCATTTTTGATAGGTTTCAACTTGTCAAAAAGCTATAGAACATCAAGGCTGTGAAAAATAAGGGAAAAAAGACAAGCAGCAAATACATCCAGTGCTTCAGAATATGAAAGCTTTAATTCTTTGGAAGATTAATGCTTTCATAGACTTCAGTCCATTACAAGGCATGTCATCTCTTGGCTATGGTCCTTTGTAGTCCTTAGAACTCCATACACAAAGATACTCTCTCTCTATTTCTTAAATCTGGAGCTCCGTTTAGCAGGTTATTGCTAAATTGGGAGTGGGGTTATGTGTAGACATCAGATCCAGAGTAAGACATGCAGTGAGTAGTTTCATATTTAAGGATGAGGCAACCAAGGATTTACATCCCCACTATGTACACCCAGGATTAGTACCATTTACCATTGGATTCGGCTGATTGTTTAAACTGCCTTATACCCACACAAAGCGGTTAAAATTTTTTAGGAAATGTCTCTCTTGCAACATTTTGCCACAAATGGGGTCAAAATTCAGGACCTTTGACTGCCTAAAGCGTACAAAAAGGCAGGTCCTCCCACTCTGACTATAAAAAGCCAACCAGTCTGTAGTTGAATATGAATTTTTTCACTGGCTGTAGGATAACATCCTCCACCACACTCAAAGGCATCTACCCTACCTTAGGGGGCACAGGGCAAGCCTCATGTCACTCAACTCTCTTCTCCAACATCTTGCCTCCCAGTACGTGCTGCCTGTGGTGCATCACTCTGCCTGATGGCAGAACAAGCTTGATCCAGAACTATCTAACAGGTTTTCTTATTTTGTCCCTGAATTTCCAAAAATGGGCTTGCCCATACAGCCACAATAATGAGATAGACTGTGGCAGGGTTGCCTTTTGAGCCTTGCAAACACTTCTAGCAATAAATTGACAAAGTTCACCTGTTTCTGAGGGGAAGAAATGAACAATCTCACTCCATGCCCATTCAGACATTCATGTGGAAGAGTCAGTTCACTAACTATGAATAAGATTATACATGTGGTAGAGAAGGAGAGGATGCTGCTCAACTGGATACGCAAATAGACTTGTAGACCCATTTTACATTTTATTATTACAACTTGGAAGTGCAACAAATTGTCATAACATGAACTGCTTCTCTTCAGGGTTCCCAACACTTCATTCTATTTCCCCAAACAAGTTTCAGTGAGTCGACCTTCTGAACCTACTGAGCATGCTCATTCCTCCTCGTTATCTCCTCCTCTTTTCCCCTTTGGCCCTCTGTGCTGCCCCAAAATGGCTGCAGAGGGCTTTCTGTTCCTCTGAGACCATCATAGAGAGGGAGAAATACTTCTAGTTATGCTTCATTCTACTGCTCCCCCAATAGAAAACCTGCCCTGGAAACTTCCCTTATTTTCCTGAGATGATTTGTTTTTTCATTTGTTTGTTTGCTTTTTTGTACTTCCACCAACCTTGGGCTGTCAACACCTCCCTCCTACATGTGTGTGTCTATATGCATGTGTGTACACACATGTTCCAGATAACCAATAATTTCATCCTATTGATCAAGTCTTTCCCCAAACCCAGTTCTCTATGTCAGTTAGATTATTTTGGCACCTAAAACCTCACAGGTGCTGCTTCTTTTTGTCAGTAAAAAAGAAGAATCACAATAAATAAGATAACTGGTCTTTCATGATGCCTTAAATCTGCTGTCTGAAGCAGACACTACATTGTGCCTCATGGGCTGACTCCCGGTGTGTGATATGTCATTTTGGCTACACAAACAATTGCATTCACTGCCTGAACATCAGAAACAGAAGAGAAGATTGATACTTCTGAGTCTACACCCAACCTGTGTTCCATGTCTAGCACAGAACACAAGGCAGTGTATGTTGTTACAGGCATGATGACCAGACCTGAATTACACCACTTCAGGAAAGAGGATGGATCAGCAAAGAAGCTCCCAGACTGTATACAGAGATTATTTGAGTGTTTTAAAATATCTTCCAATTCCACTTCAGGTTGTCAGTCAAACATAGACACTGATGACAAACATAACAAATGCTAGACCCCAGATTGTGAACACCTACAATGGGTTTCACAGCTGCTTGTGACTGAATGGTATAGAATAGATCAACCTACTCATTGGTATAAAAAGTTACTCATCAATAAAGAGGTGCTTATTATTTTGCTCAGATATCAAATGTGATAAAAACGTCTACTGTGCTGGACTGATAAACCTCACTTCCTCTTTTTTTTCCAAGGTCTCTCTAGAGGTTCATTGGTGTGGGTAAAAAAAATGCCCCAACAACAACTAATGCATGATTTTGAGATGTGTCCACTTGTCACAACAATCACACACAGCATCTAGAGTCTACAGTTGATCGGAGACTTGAAGGTAAGACACACAGCTATGGAGTAGCTTTATGAGATAAATGGCATGCATGGTGTGATGGGAATCCCAGCAATGCTGGAAATGTGAAGCAGGAAAAATGTGAATATCACTTTTCTGATCATCCAAATTACAGGTTGGGGTTTGAAGCATTAGCCTTGTGAATGGATTTTCTTTCTTGCTTGCTTGCTTTCTGTACATTGCTCTTCCAGTTTTGGGGGGTGTAATGGGATGGGGGTGATCACTAAGAAAAGGCACTTTTTTTCCCCTGAGCCTGACTCCCACAGTCAATTTGTTGCCATGGGCAAAGAGGGGAAAGAATTATGAAAGAGTCTCCACCTCTGCCTGCAATCCTTTCCTGAGCTCCACTTGTAAATGTATAATTTACTCCAACATTACTTAATGAACTGAAATCTATGTCAAAGTTTTAACACGTGCATATCTGAATGTAAAAGATGCATGGACTGTCAACTTCTTCCAGAAACCCTGTATTAGGCATACGCACATGCACACACACACACACACACACACAGAGAGAGAGACACACACATCAACTTTCATCTAAGGATACACGCAGGCACAATTATTCTTTCTGTCATCTTCAGATGGGAAACGAAAGATAAGTGTCAACTTTAGAAATGTCCCCAGTGCTTTGTCTGATGGTCCTCCCACTCAATTTTGCATAATGATGACATCAGCTAAGTATTCCATTATACCATTATCATCTCCTAAAAGTCTAAATCACTCTCTCAAATAAGCAGCCACTTTTCTAATTGAAGCCTTGGGAAGAAATGCAACTTTTGATTGACCACTGGAATTGCTAAATTACCAAACTGGCAGGAAACCAAAAGAAATTACATTGTCATAATTGCTCAGGTAGAACATTGACTTGCTCGAGGGGATGGTGGATGACTCAGCAAAGTAATTCTAATTCAACAACCAATTCTGGGCATGCTACAGTATGTGTATGTGCTGTGTGTATGCATCGGCGCACACAGGCATGCACTGTTCAGGCCTATGATTACATAAAAAGCATTCATTTTTGTTTAGTTATTCAAAAGTGATCATTTAAATTTTATCTCTATTTCTGAAAGCTCATAATGCTTGTAAGTAAATTATCTAAACTGTGTTCTAAGTATATAAAGGCCTCATATACAGGAACTGGGAGATGTGCTAGCTCATTTGAACTGAATGATACAGCTCAGCCAGAAAGTAGGACAGCTATTTCGCTCCCCCACCCTCTTTATCTTGAGTGGAAAAATTATAATTTGAGGGTGAAGCAGTAGATACTATCCCAGAGTTCAAGAGTATGCAACACCTCATCCTGTACATTTGGCAACTGATAATCAGCGCAATAATCAGTTGCACACACGGTCTTGGCATTTGTTCAAAGGAGTTTCTTTCAATGGGCAATTTGTGGGTCTAGACCAGTGGTTCTCAACCTTGCCTCACCTGATGTTCTTGAACTAAAACTTCCAGAAGCCCTCATCATTAGCTGTGCTGGCCAGGATTTCTGGGGACCCAAACTTGGGAACCACTGCTCTAGACATTTACACATATATACACACACACACACACACACACACAGAGAGAGAGAGAGAGAGAGAGAGAGAGAGAGAGAGAGAGCATATCTGATAAACAAGAGATAAAAAACCCATCAGGTGCTTAAATTTTTCCAAAAGCAAACAAGTACAACCTTCCTCTTCCCTTTTCATCCTTCCTCCAGTGGGAAGATGTTCATTCCCAGCTGTCTACTTTTCTCCATCCCTACTCCTGCACTTCTGTGCGGGAGACATTTTTGACCTGCCTCTTGACACTTCTCTATTACCTTCATTTATAATCCAGGTTCCCTGTCAGGCAACAAAATCTGTCCAAAGGAGATACAAACTTCAGTGCACTGACCAGCTGGAGCCTCACCTCTCAGCCACCCAGTCAGCAAGGAAGAGCCAGTGCCCCAGCTTATCAGGTGCCCACTTCATTACCCCTTGAAGTTTTATTTGTTTAAAAGTTGAGTGCTGCTAATATGGGACCAGAAGGGAGACCAGCAGTTGCCATTCCTGCTGTGAGCCTGACCTCTGCATCCTGGAAAGTCAGTAGGATTTCTATCTCTCTGTCCTGCTCTCTCATACACAAGCACCACTACTCTTCTACAAGGAACGTGTACTATCCTGAGGTAGCATCAACAGATCATCAGAAGTGTTTTGTTGTCCTGGCCAGTAGATTTTGGAATTACATTCCTAGAGGAAAGAAAGAGATGGATGGAGTGATGGCCAATGGCTGTATCAAGAAAGAGATTTGGACAACACCGGTACAGGTTTGTTTATATTTAGAGATATATTTGTATCTAATAGTTTGATGTTGAGCCTAGTTAAAACTGAGATTGGATCAATAAAGTAACAGATCATGCTTTACTAAATATGGATATTAAACAATCAGATGTGATTATAGAGAAGTTAAATGATGGAGAGTGGATATTAGTATATTTTTAAACAAAAGAAAATAATAGATAAAATAGAAAAAGAATTGATAAAAATATGGAAATTAATGAAAGGGAAGTTTGCAGCCAAAATAATATGTGGGATGCTATAAAAGTAATAATTGGTATCAGGGAATCATATAACCTTAAGAGAGAATGAGAAAAACACATTAAAAAAGAGTTGAGGATGAAATATGGTTGTTGGAAAGAAAATATATGATAAAGATTTTTTTTATTTTTTATTTTTAGAAGTAGATATTCTGGCAAAAATGAAAGAATTAGACTATACTGAAATGGGGAAAATTCAAAGAAATTTAATATATTTGAAAAGAGATTATTTTGAGTTTAGTAATAATAAAAATCAAGAATGTCGGCCAGAGACATGCAAGTTAAAAAAAATCTTATTGGAGCAGTTTGGGACCATTTTTTAGCAGAAATCAGCAATGGCTTTGAAAGACTTCTGGTGAAAGTGAAAGAAGAAAATGCCAAAACAAGGCTGTAGTTGAACATTAAGATGACAAAAATCATGACTACTGAAGAGCAGCACAGTTTTAATGTTGAGAATAAAGAAATTGAAATTGTTAAAGATTTTGTATACCTAGGTTCACTCATCAGTCCAAATGGAGATTACAGCCAAGAAATCAGGAGGAAATCAAGACTTGGAAGGACAGCAATGAAAGGGATTAGAAAAGATAACCAAGTTTGTATCCCTGATCACTATGAATGGTTGCGAAAGCTGGACAATGAAAAAAGTTGACAGGAAGAAAATTGATTTGTTTGAAATATGGTGCTGGAAGAGAGCTTTGCAGATGCCTTGGGGTGCTAGAAAGATGAACAAGTGGTTCCTAGATCAAATAAGCCTGAACTATCTGTGGAGGCAAAATGTTGAAACTGAGGCTGTCCTACTTTGGACACATCCTGCGGAGGCAAGTTTCTCTGGAAAAGACAATAATGTTGGGAAAAGTTAAGGGCAGCAGGAAAAGAGGAAGACAAAATACGAGATCGATTGACTCCCTAAAGGAAGCCAAAGGTTTGAGTTTGCCAGAGCTGAGCAGGGCTGCTGAGGACAGGACATGTTGGAGATCACTCATTCATAGAGTCACCATAATTTGGAGGTGACTTGATGGCATGTGACAACAACACTGAAGACCTAGATTGCTTTCATTCCATCACCTACATAGAAGCTGTCTTTCTTTCAAGCTGCTATAAGCAGTTGAAGGGCATTGCTGATAGGTGACAAATGCTTCAGTGCAACGAAAGAAGCCACAAACTTCATCCCTGAATCTTATTGTAGCAAACGGTTTGATCTCACTTCATCTGTTTTCAAAGCCATACTTTTCTCAGTACTTTTAGAAGCCAATTGGTCTGTTTCCACAATTATTAAGTCTCTAATGTTTAACCCAGAGGCACATCTTGGTGTTAGCTTTTTTTTTTTTTTTTTTCCATTTCATTCTCTGCAACTAGGAAGAATCGAGATTTAGTTTAAAAAGAGATGAAAAACCTCACCTGAACTTACTGGGCATAAAACATTGCCTAGGATCCTAATATAAGGCTGATGGGAATATATTCCCATTTAAGGGGCTTCCCAAACGTGAATCCATTTCTCCCATGAGCCTAATAGCTCTAAAAGCAAGAGCAGGTTCATCAGCATTCACATTACATCTGTTTAATCAACACGATTACACAAACTTAATCAACCTTGTGAAACAGGAACAAGAAAGAAGCTTTGACATTTTTGCATATAAAAGAATTCGAGGTCACCCAAAAGAATTAAGGAACAGTATGCTTAATCAGGAGGAAATGCTGTTACACATGGACAGCATACAGTTGAGTTGATGACTTGACGAGTGCACTGCCACAAGGCATTTTGCTTAAAGTGCAGGTGAAGCCGGTGAAAATTAGAAAAGGGTAAATAGAGAAGAAAGAAAGCAATAGCAATGTCCCAAATGATCTGAAAAAGCCATTTTGTAGAACCTGAGAGTGGCTGGCAGTACCAAATGCAGTATTCATCATTAATATTTGTCTCAGCAATAAATTGTTCAAGCTGAGGAAGCAGATCATAACTAGAGATGGGGACGAATATAAAAACGGATCAGCTTTTTCGACGAAAATAGCCGATTCGTTAAATATTCATCAATCTGTATTCGTCAAATTTTAAGTCACGACGAATACGGATCGACGAATATTTTGCCATTTATATTCGTCCTTCGTAAAATAAAATATTAAAAAAAAACACCGTTCTGCCTACCGGCCGCCGATCAACTGATCAGCGGGCCGATAGGCAGCCACCCACCCAACAGTCTACCGCCACCTCCTTCCCCTACCTACCTTAGCCCCACCCCACCCCCGCCAACACCCCCTTACTGTAATCGCCGCTGCTGCCACTGCCGAGGTCTCCATCTGGCCTCGGCAGCCACAGCATGTAAAAAGGGAGACTGGCTGCCCTTTGCAAAGATGGCGGCTGCGGCTTCATTTAGGGTAGGGAAGCTGCAGCTGCCATCTTTGCAAAGGGCAGCCTGGATTCCCTTAAGGGGTGGTGGCGGCGGCACAGCAGTGGGGGTGGCAGCTAGGGGGTGGCGGTGGCAGCAGAGGGGCGGTGGTGGTGGCAGCAGGGGGTTGGGCGGGGTGGTTTTTTTGTAACCCCCCATGAATCAATGAATAACTTTGTTATTCATCGCTTCTTGGGGGCAACTTTGTGCTTCGTGAGTCGTCAACTTTTGACAACTCACAATGCAGGATGACTCACCAAAGTGAGTCCCCATCTCTAATCATAACCAGTAGAGTCGTAGGAAATTGGGAGATGTTCCTTTTTTTCTTTTTTTCTTTTTTTGAACAATAACTCCTGGTTTAGGGCTACAACTAGCCATGCTGACTGGGTTATTCTAAGAGCTGCAAGTGAAAAAAAGGAACTTCTGCTATCTCTGGATTAAGGAGTCCCTCCATTCCCCAACTGTTACTGTGCTGATCAGTGCCATCTACCGTGATGATGTTGAAATGCAGTTTCTCTAGCAAGTTACCATAGTGATACAGAAACTAAGAGCAAACAACGAGTTACCTTTTCTGTGGCTTGTGTCTGACCTTGACTGTGGGAAGTATGGTGGCTTGTGGGAATACTGATCCAGTCCAAGCACTGGAGGAGGGGCTAATTACAATCCCAATCTAGAAAAGGAGGACTGTAATTATGCCTGTAATTCGTGTTACCTAAAAAGGATCCATTGACAGGGTGAACCCAAAAGGATTTGCATTTTGTATGGGGCCATTCCATTGTAGCAAGAAGAAGCCTTTGCTTCTAATGCTGCATTTACCACCTCATGCCCAGAATCACCATGGTGATCTATGCCAGCGTATTTGTAATGGTGTAAATCACAGTGGTGAATTGACACTAAGTAATAAGTTGCTGCTTGCAATTCAAGATGTGTGTTTGGTTACATAACTGGCGTGAAACTAGGATTGCAAGCCAGAATTCATTAATAAGCAGCAATTCATCACCACCATAGTGAATATCCACCAAAGACGTCTGGCTGATGTATCCCAGAGACCTACATTCTAACGATGGCTTTGAATGTGTACTACCCCTTTGGGAACAAACTGGCACTCGTCTGTTTTCAGTTTCATATATCCACAACTAATGTGGGGCAAATTAAAGACAGCCCACACATGGATACTTTATCCATTTGTACATATGTGCAGCATGCGTGGGTGAAGGATCTCTTTTGTCTCCAGTGGTGGAAACAGAAAATGCCATTCCCAATTGACTTCAGTGAGGCTGGTGCAATATCAATATGGCAAGACTGCATTTTATGAGACATTTGTTTGCATCCTTTCTCCTAGTTAGGGCTCTTGGTTGATATTTTATTCCATTCGGCACACTCAGATTGTGTGTTAATGTTATTTAAAACAGATACTTTGCAGCTAAAGAATATTTATTGCCATGTTAGTAAATAGTTATTGCTTCTTTGTTGCTATAGCCATTGCACTGTGTATGTCTCATTAGGTTCATAATTATCCTTAAAGAAGAAAGCTATAAAATGAAAATTGAGGCAGGGAATGCAATGCAGGGTTTAAAGTTTGCATATAGATATACTCATTTCTCAAATTAAACTTACATTGTCAAATAAGTCTCTATTAAAGTGTTCAAAAACAAAATGCGAAGTACATCCACTTGGATGTCTCCTTAAAATCGGTGGATATATTTCCAGTCAAAAATGTTTAGGACCCAAAAACTAGCTGATTATCCACTCCTTAACATCTTCCTATTAGACAACAAAGTAAGAATACTAGACCATTACAATCCTTAAATGCATATTGAACATGGTTTTGTGGAAAGAAAAAAGACTACACTTCTCTCGTGGAACTAGTTGGAAAAGTCTGACAATCCTGCCACTACTTTACACAACCCACCCACCCCCCAAGAGATACGGCACATACAGGCGGATTTGTTATATTCACTGACAGCTTTCCAAGGAGATTTTGTCATGCCAATTAATTTAGAACTATAATACCTGGTAAAACCCCTCCTTAAATATCTCACTTACCTTGAAAGCCTTCTTAGGATTGCTAGAAGTCGGTTCCGACTTGACAGCACAGAACAACATCATATTCATAGGGAGGAATTTAAAAGAATTTTATCAGGTTTGAAAGTCATGGTGCAACTATCAATTTCACTTTTCTTGAGATGTGTTGTGAAACAAACTGGACCCTGCTTTCAAAATCTACACATTTTAAAACTTTGTGGTAGATTTTGAAGAAATAAAATAAACGCAAAATCATCTCCAGTCTTATGACACTGCTTACAATATTTGAAAACTTCTGTATGGAATACGATTTCAATTTTGAAAAGAAGATTAATCTCAGAAATTTATAAGATTATTGTTAGTGAGGAATATGGTAATTACATGGTAGTTAAGACAATTCAGGAAACAAACCTAAATATTAATGTATCAGAAGACTCTTGGGCAAAAATATAGACTATGCAGGCTTATAAATCGGTATCACCTATGTCTAAGGAAATTATATTAAAAACAGTTTGCAGATGGCAATTGTGCCCCATAAAACTTCATAAAATTAATAAGGAGATATCAGACACATGTTGGAGAAACTATGGCTCAAAAGGATCATATGTGGATCTCCTGTCCAAAGGGCAAATAATTCTGTCATTAAATAACAGTTTGTATGAGCAAGTTAACATGGCAAAAGGTAGTCACCAATGAAACCTAGATATTGTTCTCATTATTCTCTGGGGAAAATGAGAAAGTATCTGATAAAGAGTTGGTGGTGATCTTTGTTAGGGGTTGCAAGAACTGAAACTCCTAGAGTTTGAAAAATGATTGAGGACTCTCAGAGATATTTTGATAGGGTATGAATGGTAGCACTGTTGGAGAAACTGACTACTTACTTTAGACTGGTTTAATTTGGTTAGGATTTGGTAACTTTTGTTGATTTCTGGTCTGGATTTAAATGAGGAGGATGACATTCTGAAAATTTGTCTGGAGTAAGGGTGTGCTGTCTTTTGCTCAATGCACACCATGCATTAATGGATTACAGGAATGGATATTATGTCATAAAGAGAAATTTGTTGTTGAGTATGTGATTTTAGGGGCAATTGATTGCATGGATTTTATAGATCTTATATTATAATCCTTTTTACTATTTTTATTTTTTTCAAGAGTTACCAATAAACGTTTTTAAAAATGAGAAAAAAATCAAAACCATATATGTATTTTAAAAACAGGAATGGCTAAAAATGTACTGAAAACTACCAACAAGCTTGCTTTAGTCAGTGACAAAAAACTGTAGAAGGAGAATACCATAAAAATGTGTACAAAAATAGGTACAAAGATTTTAAACCTTGTTCACATTTTAAAAAAAAAACTTGCATCAAGTGAGCTCTGGATTATTTTCTGATCCAATTTGAATTCCAAAGCATTGAAAGTTATGGTTCTATTTACATGTCTTTTATTTCCTGAACCCCCTGAGAATTTCAGCACCCACTGACATCCAGAAAGTGCAACTTCTGTTTTTTGGCATCATGCTTCCTCAAAAACAGCATGGGACTTTTTTGTCCTAATACGTTACAATGGATGGGATATCCCAGTGATTAAAAAAAAAAAAAAAAAAAAAAAGCAGTGTATTGGCTGGAACAATTTTTGCCCCAGCCAGTACACTGCCATATTTTTTTTTTGCCATTAAAAAAACCAAAACAAACTGTATATAGCAAGTGGTTGAAAATCAGTTAAACAAACAAACAAACAACTGTAGCCTGTGGGTGCTAGCCAGGATCCAGTTTGGTAGTTCTGCCTGCGTGACAGGAATGACTTTAAGGATGAGGCTCCTCATCTCCCACATTTATGAGGCAGCCAAGTACAACGTGGTCTCCTCCTCTGCTCTGGTAACAGCGTATGTACTGTATTTGGCAGGTGCAAATGGGGTTTTTCATATAAGCATCAATTTTTGTATGTATGGATCAGAATAAGCAAATCTCTTCATATTTTGGGACAGAGAGAAATTGGGAGCTAAAAAACTGGAAGGCAGGAGAAATGGAAATTGCCAGGTTTCCCCCTCTTTCCACCAGTCTTTTCACAGAAATTTAGATATAAAGATATCATACACACATACATACACCTGGTTTGGCATGTGACACACACTAGTGAATTGGTATACAATGCTCGTATAATTGTATTTTGCATGGCAACACTTTAATTTATATTTTCCCCTTTACACATACGTGGCATGGTCTACTGTCTTCCCCATGAGGTCAGCAAGATCTCTAGAGGCATTTACTAAGCCATTTTATCTCAACCGATTGCATAATTTCAAAACATTTGATGCTCAGTAAGTTATCCTATGTCTTAGTGAGCTCAACATGTGAAGAAGAAGAGCAAATTATTCCCACACCCTCTGTTTTTGCTTGGCTTGTACAAAGCAATGAGTCTGAAGAAGGGACACTCATCAATCCCTGAAGATTCTACATGCAAGCAAGAACATGAGGAAATCAGGCTTCTGACTCACATGAACAGCTTTCACAGATTGATGAGTTTCCCCAGTTCCAAGCTATCGCCTCATGTGAGCAAAACCATAATAAAGCAGGGAAGAGTAGCTTTCTGTCTCTCTTTTCATGCATTTAGCTTTGTGCATTGAGCAAACACTGTATGACTAAATGGGGTTTTTCTCTGCTCCAGATGTGGAGAGTCTGCCTTGCAATCCATTCTGAGTTTGATGACTGCTTGAAAAACATTTCCTCAACAAGCAATCAAAACACACACACACACAAACTCCATTGATGTTACATACATACACAGCCTCTATCACTCTTGATTTTGTGACAATTATGGCAGTTATCCATCACTAGCTGGAGGGCAATTGATCTGTGTCAGAGACAGTTGTCAAACCCCAGATCTGTTACTCAGGATCCACTCTTCTGACAACAGATCTCTCCAACTACAAATAGTGCTCTCAAGAGCTCTCCCTCAGTTGTTCTTCCCCAATATCCTAGGCCCTTCCCTCCTCTTGCCCTGGAGTGTATAATGTCATGGCAGCACATGCTGCAAAAATGCACTGCACCATGCTTTTCAAGTTGTCGCCATGTTAGTCTGCACTAGCATATTGACAAGAAACACAAAACAAAACAAAAGCAGAAAAAAGATGTTGTGGTACTTTTAAGAATTTTGGCTGGTCCTTACTATGAAAATTGGTGCAATCCAGCCAGTGCTTCAAAGGTCATTATCTTCAGTGCAATCTATTTTAACTCTTGGTACCCGTCCATGAAGGCAGAATAAAGAGCTATTTTGTATCTCTAGTGAATCATCCCAAAAAGATTGCATGCCTTAGCCCTGTGCCAGAAGGATATGGGCCAGCTCAATTGATAACCCCTTCACGTCCCAACTTTGTGGATCGATTTGTAGAAGGCGAATGTAGCTAACTATCCCCGCGCATTGGTGGGCCAGGTGGTTCAACCCCG
The DNA here is from genome assembly GCA_037013535.1 of Intellagama lesueurii. Taxonomy (NCBI): domain Eukaryota; kingdom Metazoa; phylum Chordata; class Lepidosauria; order Squamata; family Agamidae; genus Intellagama; species Intellagama lesueurii. The sequence continues at coordinate 187,476,444 of JBAJHW010000003.1, read as the reverse complement.
CCTGGTCTGCTGGGAATTCAATGCAAAAGGGCCATGTAGCAGAAAACCTTGCAGATTCAGGCATCAGTGCTCCATTTGAGGAGCACCACATGGATCAGCCAACTACTTTAGGGGAAGGTCAAGTGCCTTAGGGGGTAGGGACATGGGGGTGAGGAAGCCAACCCTGGGGGCTGCTAGCACTGCAAAAGGGCCCCAGTCCAATTAGGATCGCGGTTCTGGATAACTGGCTAAAAGCATATCCTGACAGGGTAGCTGCGGCTTATTTGAGTGAAGGGTTCCGATTCGGTTTTAGGATCCCTGTTCAAGGGGAAAGGGAACCGACCATGACAGGAAACTTGAAATCTATTTTTTGTATGGAAGCAGTAGTTCGGGGGGAAAATAGGAAGGAAGTAGTAGCTGGGTGAGTTGTGAGTCCATTCAGAGACCCACCAGTGCCAAGGTTGAGGGTTTAACCACTGGTGATCATGCCTAAAAAGGCACCGGGTGAATTTAGATTGATTCACCACCTGTCCTACCCAGTGGGCAAATCAGTTAACAATAGGATTCCAGAAGAGCTCTGTACAGTACAGTACATGTCATTTGATGTGGCAGTGTGCATGGTCAGAGCATGTGGGCATGGTGCTGAGATGGCGAAATGTGACATACAATCAGCATTTCATCTGCTGCCTGTGCATCCAAAGGACTTTGAGCTCCTGGGTTTTGTTTTTGAGGGGTTTTATTACATGGATAGGGCATTGCCTATGGGATGCTCCATTTCTTGTGTGGTTTTTGAGCGCTTCAGTTCTTTTCTGGAATGGGTGCTCAAGCACAGGGTGGGGCTTCCATACATTGTGCACTATTTGGATGATTATCTTTTTAGTGGGAAAAGCAGGACTGCGCAATGCAGGTGCATAACGCGGACGTTTCAAGATCTAGCAAGGGAGCTAGGCGTTCCCCTGGCAGAGGAGAAAACAGAAGGCCTATGCACTACACTGATCTATTTAGGGGTGGAGCTAGATACCATTCAGCAGTATAGCAGATTGCCAGAAGAAAAGTTAAAAGAACTGCGTCAAAGAGTAAGTTCTATGCTAATGTGCACCAGAGTGATGCTTAAGGAAGTTCAGGAGGTGGTAGGGCACCTCAATTTCGCATGCAAGATAGTTGCGCTCGGTAGGGCTTTCTTGAGATGCTTATGTGATGCCATGAGGGGTTTAAAGAAACCTCATCACTGGCGGAAGCTGTCCGCCAGGATGAGGGAAGACTTGAGAGTGTAGTTAAAATTTTTGAGCAATTTTAATGGTGTTTCATTTTGGAGGGATGAGGTTAGCCTAGGGACAGAATTCCAAGTTCATTCGGATTCTGCGGGGTCATTGGGTTATGGCATCTACTTCAGAGGAAGGTGGTGTGCAGGGGTATGGCCTGAGGAGTGGAAGAATGCAGGGATCACCAGGGACCTTACGTTCTTGGAGTTCTTCCCAATACTGGCAGCACTATGGTTATGGGCCGACACTTGGCCAACTCCTCTGTCACATTTTGGTGTGACACCCTTGCAGTAGTACATGTTATCAATTCCATGTCATCCAAATCCACAAGGGTGATGCATTTGGTTCGGGCCTTTACCCTGCATTGCCTGCACTATAATATTGTCTTCCAGGCACGGCATGTGCCAGGAGTAAAGAACATTTTGGCTGACGCCCTATCCCGCCAACAGATCGACCGGTTCAGGGCATTGGTGCCGGGTGCTCAGGTGCAACCAGAGGTTCTTCCATCGGAGGTATGGAGCCTTGGCAGGTTGAGGCTAACAGGGCCATCAGTTTAGCTGTAGCACCCAGCACTAGGCGACACTATGCAGCCGCATGTGAGGAGTTTTTCACCTTTTGCGCACAGGAAGGATTAGGGAGGCCATGGCCCATCACAGTCTAGCATCTCCAGCAGTTTTGGGTGCGCCTACATTACAAGGGATTAGTGCCCAGTACGATACAAGGGCGAATGTCAGCATTAGCATTTTATGCCAAGGCACAAGGGTGCAGTGATCCGACAAAGGATTTTCGCATCAGCAAGATGATAGAGGGGTGGAGCAAAGAGAGGGGTAGAGTGGTAGATAAGCACACCCCAATATCACCAAATGTTTTAATTCAATTAGGCAATAAATTGGAGGAAGTTTGCAAATATCAGTATGAGGTCCTACTGTTTAAAGAGGCGACACTGCTCACATTTTTTGGTGCATTCCGAGTTAGCGAATTGGTTGCTGCATCTAGGGAGGATAAGTCAAAAATGGCTTTACAAGTGGATGATGCAGTGGTCTCCGAAGACCAAGTCATGATCCATCTGTGAAAATCCAAGACTGATCAATTAGGTAAGGGACAGGTTTTATCACTGGGTAGGTGTTCTGTTGTTGAACTGTGCCCTGTTCAGGTCATTCAGGCATTCTTACAGGCTTGAGGAACAGCCCTTGGGTGTTTGTTTTCTCACAAAGACGGATCTCCCTTGACACAGTACCAGTTTTGGGCTGTTACCTCACGAGTGCTGCCAGCAGTGGGCATAATGGGTTGGAAGTTCTCTCTTTTCATATAGGCACTGCGTCTACAGCAGCGGCATTGGGATACAGTGAGGAACAAATTAAGAAGGTTGGGAGGTGGTCCTCCCAAAGGTTTTGGACTTATGTTCATTCTCTTCCGCAGTAGGAGCTGCTGTTTGTTTCTTCTCTTACAGGTTCAGAGTTCCTGTTGACCCGGATGCGAGTTCTACTGGTTGGGCATAGTTTCATATTTTGGGCAGCCACGTTTGCCTTCAGATCTGGCTGGGGTCGCAACTTGGGCCTTGGTGCTCATGCTACGCTCGAGTGGAGGGGACGGAGAGGTATGCTCTGGGATGGGTTCAGCGAACTGGCATCTCAGAGTACTCTGGATGTGCCCTCTGGAATTCTGGTGATTCACCTAGGAGGAAATGACTTGACCCTGAGATCGGGCAAGTCACTGATTTTGCAGGTGATCAAGGATCTAAGAGCCTTTAAGGCAAAGTTTCTGGGGACCCGGATTATCTGGTCAGACATAATACCCAGGAGGGTATGGCGGGCTGAGTGTGACCCCAGATGTATGGACCATGCGAGGCACAAAGTTAATCGAGAAGTAGGCAGAGCTGTGCAGGCTAGCCTGGGGTCAGTGGTGAAACATCCTGAGATACATGTGAGCCAGCCCGAGTTATTTAGACCAGATGGAGTGAATTTGTCGGACCAGGGCCTGGATATATTTTTACAAGACCTACAAGGGGGCCTTAAGGCCAAAATTTTCGGCAGTGGTGGCAGGCATGGGGCATACAAGTAGCCCTATGCCATGGTGAGTAGTGTGAAGCGAGTTACAGGGGCACACAAGGAGGGTGCCAGACAGGCTGCCTCCCTGAATTTAGAGCCACAAGTCATTTAAAGGGAGGTGGGATTTAAGGGATTCTCCCAGGCAACAAGCTTCAGGGGTATTCCTACAATTGGGTGGCTGAAGACGTGCTGGGCAGATGACAGCACGCTTCAGGGCCATAAAACTCACCCCTGGCTGGTATGATCTGGATAAAAGGTATACCGGATTCAGATAAGCTTTGCACTACACAGGCTAGCTCTTCTGGGATCCACAATGGGGAATTGAACTCCCAGCCTCTGGCTCTGCAGCCAGATGCCTATCCCATTGAGCTATCCAATCAGTACACAGGGTCAAAGCAGACCTTATATGTCAAAGCAGACCTTATATCTAGATACAGGTAAGGTAGACTTGGTATGGATGTGTCAGAATATATATGGATCATCTTGTTAATAGACATCATCATTTAGTGAACTAAACACCCATTAAAAAGTGTATTGCAGTACAGAAAAAGAGAGATGTTTACACACATTCCAAAATGTCTAGTATGTATTTAAGTATATAGATCTTTAATATTTATATATATATATATCTTTAAACACACACACACACACACATATATATGAGTGTGAGTGTTTGTGCTGCAATAGCTTCTTTCAAAAATTCTTGTTTCCACTCCTGATTTCTGGAGAAATGTCACCTATACTTTCCTATATAAAGTCCAATTCATTTTATATTCTATTGCTCTTAGGGGCATTATTTAAAAATAAAACGAAACAGCTCTTCCCTGCCTTGTGTTCACCTGGTATGCCAGCAATCAAAACAGTGCACCATCCAGTTGAGTTATATGTCCTTAATGCTTACATTTATTGCCTTTCACGCAAATAGCTCTACCAGTAAGAAAACTGAGTGCAGCTGGCAAGGTAATGCTTTCCTACTCAGGCCTGTTTCTACAGAGCAAGAAAGTGGCAGCCTGGCTAATGTCTATATACCAAGCACGGAAGTCCTGTCAGGTCGCTAATCCATTATTGCCACTTTTGCCAGTCCCACCAGCGCAAGTGAAAGAATTAATAAGCCTGCTATATTTTTACATGAAGGAAATAATCAGCACTTTAAAGTAGAGAGGTTTAATCTGAAAGTCTTCACGTCCTGCATAAAGGTTTACCTTCAAGGAAGGATAAATGTAACATGCCGATTGCAAAGTTATTTTATTCAAAGGTGGCCAGGTAACATGAACTTCAGTCATATTTCACATCGGGCAAATGTTTTATACATAAAGCTCACAGTCATGAACAGCTGCTTTGGTGGAGGGGGAGCAGAAGAAACAGAGTGAGAAGATCACTTTCACAAAAGGGAAAGATTTTTAAAATATGGAATTGTGGTTCTATGTATGTATTTATTTCTTATTTCAACTTGCACACCACCCCATAGTGCGAAGGTGGTTCACAACACATCAACAGTATAAAATACAATATACAATAAATACTATAAAATAAACAAAACACTGTTTTTAATATCTGTTCACAAAAATGAGAAAGACTGAAGCACAAGGTTAACACTCTTCTTAAAAATCAACAAGCCTTCAAGGTCTTTCCTATTTCTCACCTTTTATGCTTCATCTTTCTGGGTTGCCCTAAAAACTGGCCATACTGGTCATAGGATTTTGAGAGCTGTCATCTGGAAAATTAGCTTTTCATAAAAGTATGGAGGGATCCATGGTACGAAAATGTTTGCTTTTAATACATCATACATCACCACTCTTCCCATGGATGGCAGTGCTGAAATGTTATCAACCAGAACCCTATCCAGAAAACATGAAGAGGGACTCACAGAAGTATTCTGCCCCTCCCCCAGGCCAATTTTGTCAGGCTCCCTTTTGCGAGCTCAGTCTCACTCTGGTAGCAAGATCAGTTGCACGCTTATTTGCATTGGTGGTTTTCATCTTAGATAAGCATCTTAGAACTGCAGAGCTGGAAGAGACCCCATGGATCATCAAGTCCAGCCCCTGTCAAGGAAGCACTGTGGGGAATTGAATTCCCCACCTCTGGATATGCAGCCAGAGACCTAAGCCACTGAGCTATTACTATGGGGGGAAAGCTACTGAGCAGTTGCCCTTACGTGCCCTTAATAAGACTTCAGCCATGGTGTCTGACTTTCCATTTCAAATAAAATGGCTTGACGCCTCTGGGGTTTTTATACTGGCATAAATGTAACTGTGTGAATCGTGGCGATGAATTGCCACTAATTAAGAACATGCTGCTCACATTTCTGGTCTCATGTCAGTCACACAATTTGGTGTGGGGCCAGAAATGGGAGTGGCAACTGGTTAATTAGTGATAATTCACCACCTCAGTTTATGCAAGGGCACTTACAGTGGCATAAATCCATAATACAATTCTGCCCCTTGTCCCATTTTATGCCGATATGGTAAGTATAATATAATTCTACTATGAAACAAAGTTGAGCATTTTGTGTTTGACTGAGTCATTAAATAGTTGTTCAAACAACTTGTGGCCCTCCAGAGGTGGCTAGGTTGCTGCTCTCATCATCTCTCACTATTGACTAGGCTGGCCAGACCTGTTAGGAGTTACTGTCCAAGAGCCAGGGGTTGTATTCAAATCCCTCTCACTTCAAGCAACTTAATTTTGGCTGACTCATTTCTTCTGTCTTTCAGAGATGATCAATTTCCATTTGTGGAGCTGAAGTTTATGATGAGAAAATGGCTTTCTAAAACTACAAAATTATGCTATTTATAATATCCCCTAATGAAAATAAATCCTCCCCCTGTCCTGAATTCATAACACAGTATAAATGCACAATATAATACAATGCACATTATAAATGCAAAAGCCTGGTAACATGGATACGGTCATGCATGGAGGGTGTGTGTGTAGCATGGTCATTTCTCATACTTTCAAAGTTTCATTGTTATATCTAATATCTAAATCCAAAACCTTAGATCCTAATCCAGGATCTAAGGTTTCTTTACTAAATCCAACCCTGGTGAACTTATCTGAGACTGAAAACACACTTGGACTAATTTATCTGAAGTTCCTTTAATCACTTCTGACTATTGAGAAGAGGCACAGAGATAACCCAATGCTTCATTATTTTAGCTATGCTGAGTGCTACAGACTTCAATTAACAGAGATAGGGAGGAAGAGAATACAACTAAAACTGATATTGGATACCTTGCCCATGCAAACCATACTGATTCATTCTGCATTACATACCTTTGAGATGACAGTGTGTGAAATTCGAGATCACTTTGGACTCAACTACAGATTACATTGAACCTGCTTTTAAAAATGCATCCTTACTTAATGCTGACCACTTCCATTATCACAAAAAAGTAGCTGTGTGGATCTGGACTGCTCTGAGCCCAGTCTCACAAAGAGGATCTTGACTGGGTTGCCTTGAGTTCCAGGGAGAAAGGGCAAGAAATAGGGATAATGACAATTTAAATGTTTATAATGCCAGTGTTAAGCCAATGCTAACTTCCCATACAAGCAAAGTGATGCTCATGATGTTGCAACAAAGGCTTTTACCTTGAATGAAGCGAAAAATGCCCGATGTTCAATCTGGATTCCGAATATTAAGAAGCACTTGAGATCATATTGCAAATATCTGCTGGCCACTGGACCACACCAAAGAATTTAGTCCATAAAACATAAATCTATGTTTTATGGACTAGAGCAAAGCCTTTGACTGTGTGGATCATGGGAAACTACACATTGTTCTGAAAGAAATGGGTGTGCCTCAGCAGTTAATTGTCCTGATGTGTAACATGTATTGTGGACAATAAGCTACTGTTAGGACAGAATATGAAGACACAGAATGGTTTCCTATAGGCAAAGTTATCAGACACAGGTGCATGTTCTCCCCTTATCTGTTCAGTCTATATGCAAAACATATCATAGGCTAGATTCAGATGAGTGAGTGAAAACTGGTGTCAGAAACATCAATAATTTGAGATATGCAGATGAGACCATCTTACTGGCAGAAAGCAACAGTGACTTGAAAAGACTTCTGGTGAAAATGAAATAAGAATGTGCCAAAACAGGACTGTAGTTGAACATTAAGAAGACAAAAATCATGATTACTGGAGAACTCCACAACTTAAATGTTGACAATGAAGAAATTGAAATTTTTAAAGCTTTTGTATACCTTGGTTCAATCATCAATCCAAATGGAGACTGCAGCAAAGAAATCAGAAGACCGAGACTCAGGAAATCTAATTTTTCAGATGCACTGATCACTTCAGGAAGCTCCACATGTAGCAGAAACCTTCCACTCCAAATGGTTCCTGTTCTTGTGGAGATGGAGCACATTCAGAGTATGCCTTCTGAATGACTGAATAAGGTTTACGAGGACCTTCCTGTCAGGCTGCCAGCTCAGCAGCTTCCCTTTCTCTAAGATTTCATAGCTTTAACTTAAGGCGAGGGGGAGTGTGATGACATGGGAAGCAAGTCCTTGTAAAACAATTGGAAATGTGTGTGTCTGTCTGTCTGTCTGTCTGTCTGTATATGTGAGCATGTGTGTGTTTGAGGGAGGGAGGGAGGGAGATTTCGTGCAGTACATCTGAAATGAATATTATCTGTGCAACGCTCAGAGCATTGTGTATTTGATGAAGTCAGGGAGTCCTGGGGAGAAGAGCTGGATCCTCAAGCATTAAAGCTACCTAACACAGTACAATAAAACTTTTTCCTCCTTCAGCACTGGACATCTTAAGATATTTTTCCCTGCCTTAAGAACCTCCCTCCCCCCAAAAAAAGCCGCAAGTCCACGAGATTCCAGCTGTTGTCTTGAGATCCGACAACCCTAGCCTCCTGAACCTAGGAGCTACCACTGGGAGTGTTTTGGCTTGGAGAACAGCCTCCTCAGGATATGTTAACAAATGGGCAGGGTCCTATGGCAATAAACGCATCTTCATTTCTGAGGCAAGATTCTTGAGGAGAGACTCCTTTTCTTTCTTTATTAACAAAATAGTATCATCAACAATCCATCAAACCTAAAATGTATCTAAATTAATATAATGAAGTGTAAATACTGAGGTCTATTGAACCTGTCTCCAGACATTTCTGGTGTTCATGCTTTTTCTCCCCCACCCCCAGCGGATTTTAATTTCCTTCCAGCTCAAGTGAGGGAAAATAATTTTGACAGTTACTTGCTGTTAGGCAAATACAGAACCTTATTACAGTCATATGTGTTTTGTCACTTTCTCTGGACATAATTATGTTGATGTGCTAGGGTATTTTTCCCCAGACTGATTTGTCACTGGTGGAATCAAACATCCTTGGTTATCTATGAGCCCTGTCTCATGCAATCAGAAACCCAGCTAAAGCTGGAAGGGTTTTTCACTTTTAGCAAGGTCAAGTTTATTCCTCCACTAGCAACATTTATATCAACCTTTCATTTCTGACAATATTTTATTTTGCCCATATGCCAAGATAAAGATTTCAGAGCTGCCTCAAAGAAGTTAACCTTCATTTAGCAAAAGGAAGACAGGCAGTGCATTGGAGCTATGAAATGTCTCTGAAACTACTAGGGGGAAAAATGCCCTGTTTCTACTACTTGTTTGAGGTTCATAGACAGCTTGTTTTCTCCTTCAAATGATCAAAGATGTTGCCCTGCATAACCCTACAGAAAGCAACTGGAGTTTACATGAATGTCAAAGACATTAAATCTTGCATCGAGAGCCTCAGAGGATGAAGTTGAGCCTAGAGTAATCAATTTTGAAAAAACCTGGATAGTTATTTTCTAAAAGTAATTCATCCCTATTATTCATGATCAAAACGTACCTATTGCTATTAAGAAAATGCAATTGCCAATATCAGAAGGCGGTTATAATTTCCCAGATATTAGTTTGTACCACAATGGTTTGTATCTTTCAGCACATGTACACAGTTGACAAGTCTCCGTTTCTGCAAATACTGCAGCTTGGGTGATTGGGCCTATCTAACGCCCCTTTATCGATAGTTTTTCTGGGTTCAAAACACAATAAAAAGAAAGATACCTCCTTCAATTTTAGCAGCCAGAGAGAATTGCCCTGTTTTGGAATTTCTCAGATACAATTTTATCCATATACCCATGCTAAAATGACTTCATGGGGGGAATCCAGATCTGAAGACAGAGAGGAAGCCCTTTTTGTAAAAGTGGGTAGAATATAGAATATCTATTTTAGACCAGTTGATAGGCTTGGATGACAAATTCCTAACGTTTTCCACTTTACAGGCTAAGTATGATCTACCTGTGAGTTGGAATGGCAGTATCTCCAGGTTCCGCATTTCTGCGATCAACAACAACAAAAAATAGTATTTAGAGTATATTGGATTCCACAATGGTTGTTTAGGAAGGGATTTTTAAACTTTGATACATGTAATACTGGAAATACATCCTTGAGACATATGATCTGGGCTTGTCAAGCAATTCATTCATTTTGGTTTGAAGTTGTTGCTTGTACTAATGCAATATTGAGGAAATCTTTGGTAGTTGCAGATATTCATGTTCTCTTAAATTACATCCCTGTCCTACAGAGTCTAATAAATGGGCAACAAAACTGGACTTTGCAAGCTCTTATGGTGGCTAAGAGACTTATACTCCGAGCTTGGAAGGATAAACATCTGTCATCCATTACACTGTGGATGGAGGATCTGTTAGCATTAGCTACATTTGAACAAGTATCATATAGAATCTAGGATATTTACTTGGACATCTGGAAGGCCCACATTGATTTATATGCATAATTTGAGATGCATTTAGTGATGGTTCCAACCATATTACGAATTTATAATGGCAGTTCATAGTGAGTACTAACATTATTGTATTTGCTATTATTTTGTTGTTGTTGTTCTTTTGTTCCCCCCTTTCTTTATTTCAATTTATTTTTGCTTTTTTTTTGTTAAATCTACAAAAATTTAAATTTAAAAAAATTTACACACACTCAATGGTAAATGTAGCTACCTAAAAGAAAGGCAAGAAAATTCTAGAACACTGCCACTGTAATGAATGATGTACCCTTCCGTTTGGATGTGAAACTGCTGCTTAGGTGGGTGGATGGTGAATAACTAGAGTCTGGTGAGGCTAATCTAAGCCCTGTTGTCACAGAGATGGGGCAGGCAAGAGTTGGAAGGGGACTAGAAGCATTTCTGGACCAGTTGATTGTGGAAACAAACATAAGGAGAATCTGGGTGCCTGGGAGTGAAATCTGAGTTTAAAAAATAGCTAACCAGGTAATATGGTAATCCAGAGTTGTACAGGGAAGCACATTTTTGGCACATGGGCTGGGGATGAAATATAACAGCTGCAGTGATTACCATCATTCTTGCTAGAGCTTGCATCCCACAATTTCTCTTATAGGACATATGGGATGTGGAGAGTTTTTCCATGCCCTACACTGTTCGTGGGACTTACAAAAGACTCATTGCCACCAAGGGAGTTTTCTTTTATGGATCTGAGCCACTGCAGCCAGAGCTTCTGCCGCAAGAAGGCTTATGAGTCATGCTGATGCTAATGCGACATTCTTTATGGATGGCCTTGCTCTGAATCGCACAGCAAGTGCAGCCACCCAGTATCTCTCTCCCTCATCACTTCCCTTTGCTCCTGGCTTTTTGGTGCTCTAATATTCCACAGATGCAACACCTTTGCACTCAGCCAGGAAGTCTTGGCTCAAAAACCACCTTAAAACACAAAAGCAAAACTTTATCCTCCTGCAGTGTTACTCAGACTGAGATTTGTCTCCCCTCAGAAGCACACACACCTGGAGACTGAGGGTAGCATAGCAATTCCCTGTGACTCCATCTGATACCCTGAGACTTAGCAATCTTGCTAGCGACAGTCACCCATGGCCTTGGCCTGGCCCTAACAATAACGTTTTGCAATGCTCCCATTCCTTGCTAGTTCCCCACCCCCCAAAAATAAATACCACTCTGTGCATGAACCATGCTCAATTTGACCATTTTCAATTTGTTTACTTTGGAAAAGGTCACTATAAACATTTCCATTAAAAACACTTCAGGGCAGGTTATGCCTGCTTGTATTATTACAGTACAGCTTTTGCTAGTATGAACAGTATTACTTTGGGGGCAATGGTAGGTAAAAAGAATATTTGTATGTGCTCCAGAGGGCCTGGGAGGTTTCAATCTGCTGCGTGTGTCCAGAATCCAAGTATGAGACCATAGTCACATTGTGGATTTTATGGCCACAGTTTTGTAAAGGGCAGATTTATGTGTCTCGTTTCCTGTCAGCTTCTCTTTCAGGAACTCCCATTTATTGTTTATTTGTTTATTGGATACATTTTATACCTCCTTTCAATTATATTAAATGCATCTATATAGAGCAGAACATATGCATATGTTATGACACTCTCTGGAAGATCCCCCCTATCAGAATTTACTCCATAAAAATATGGCAGTTATTGCACAAGGATTCATGCCATTTTGTGTGTGTAAAACTACTGGGGTGTTCATACCCTGGCAAACACATAACATATGTGTGCATATAGGAAGGTATACCCATATGCTATATCTATATCTACAGTATATCACAGATGTGAGTACACCCCCTCACATTTCATAAATACTTTAGTATATCTTTTCATGTGACAACACTGAAGAAATGACACTTGGCTACAATGTAAAGCAGTGAGCATACAGCTTGTATAACAGTGTAAATGTGCTGTCCCCTCAAAATAACACAACACACAGCCATTAATGTCTAAACCACTGACAACAAAAGTGAGTACACCCCTAAGTGACCATGTCCAAATTGGGCCCAAGTAGGTTTTCCCTCCCTGGTGTCATGAGACCTGTTAGTGTCACAGTTAGCAGGTGTTATCACTCTCACTCTCTCCGACTGGTCACTGGAAGTTCTACATGGTACCTCATGGTAATGAACTATCTGAGGATCTGAAAAAACAAATTGTTGCTCTACATAAAGATGGCCTAGGATATAAGAAGATTGCCAAAACCCTGAAACTGAGCTGCATCACAGTGGCCAAGACCATACAGCGGTTTAACAGGACAGGTTCCACTCAGAACAGGCCTCGCCATGGTCGACCAAAGAAGTTGAGTGCCTGTGCTCAGCGTCATATCCAGAGGTTGGCTTTGGGAAATAGACGTATGAATGCTGCCAGCATTGCTGCAGAGGTTGAAGGGGGGGGGGTCAGCCTGTCAGTGCTCAGACCATACGCCGCACACTGCATCAAATTGGTCTCCAGGGCTGTCGTCCCAGAAGGAAGCCTCTTCTAAAGATGATGCACAAGAAAGCCTGCATACGGTTTGCTGCAGACAAGCAGACTAAGGACATGGATTTCTGGAACCATGTCCTGTGGTCCAATGAGACCAAGATAAACTTATTTGGTTCAGATGGTGTCAAGCGTGTGTGGCGGCAACCAGGTGAGGAGTACAAAGATAAGTGTGTCATGCCTACAGTCAAGCATGGTGGTGGAAGTGTCATGGTCTGGGGCTGCATGAGTGCTGCTGGCACTGGGGAGCTACAGTTCACTGAGGGAACCATGAATGCCAACATGTACTGTGACATACTGAAGCAGAGCATGATCCCCTCCCTTTGGAGACTGGGCCGCAGGGCAGTATTCCAACATGATAACGACCCAAAACACACCTCCAAAACGACCACTGCCTTGCTAAAGAAGCTGAGGGTAAAGGTGATGGACTGGCCAAGCATGTCTCCAGACCTAAACCCTATTGAGCATCTGTGGGGCATCCTGAAACGGAAGGTGGAGGTGCACAAGGTCTCTAAAATACACCAGCTCTGTGATGTCGTCATGGAGGAGTGGAAGAGGACTCCAGTGGCAACCTGTGAAGCTCTGGTGAACTCTATGCCCAAGAGGGTTAAGGCAGTGCTGGAAAATAATGGTGGCCACACAAAATATTGACACTTTGTGCCCAATTTGGACATTGTCACTTAGGGGTGTATTCACTTTTGTTGCCAGCGGTTTAGACATTAATGGCTGTGTGTTGCGTTATTTTGAGGGGACAGCACATTTACACTGTTCTACAAGCTGTATACTCACTGCTTTACATTGTAGTCAAGTGTCATTTCTTCAGTGTTGTCACATGAAAAGATATACTAAAGTATTTATGAAATGTGAGGGGGTGTACTCACTTCTGTGATATACTGTATATCTGCACATCCAATACAAAGCAGATAAATTTCCAGAAGATATAATTTCTATCAAAGGCTATCAAGGTGTCCTTTCCATGTCTTTCACAAAACAATTAACCTTTTGTCATGTGTATTAATGCTTGAAGGTAACCCCATGAGGGTTTATATATGATTTATAAGGGAAAATATACAAAGTTAATGAGTATAAAATGATAATGTGCATATTATCATACTCAACAGCAGGTTGTACAGCTACCCAGGAACCAGGAACAAGTACCACATTGTGAGCCCAGTTGCACCACACACATCTCTCTCATGTCTTATTGGTCTCTAACCTCTTCTCTAAGGAGGCTATGAGTTAAATCTCATGGGCCAGGGGGGCTATCCAATGAAACAGCTGGCATGGTGACACTGAGAGCCATGGACCTATATGACAAATAATGTAAAACATCTTTAATGGATCTTGGGTTCAGAAAGGGTGGAACAGTGAAGCTGTTAAGCTGTTGCAACAATGAAGACAGTGTTACTTGTTAGCTACCATTTGGCCCATACCTGTTCTGGCCCTGTGTTATTGCATTTCCATCCCAAAGTTTTGCTGTTTATCATTGTTATTTAAAGGTCTGCTTTTATGGGGTCTTGTTGCACACACGTTTGTTAACTCTGATGAACTAAGATTGTTTAAAGAGAAATAACACTAGTTGTGCTATGTACATTGTGGGATATTTTCTGGCCCCAGTGAGAATTCTGATGCATGGGGGCAGGGGCTTGTAGTTTGCTCTAGGGGTATAGCTGGCATGAGGATTTAAATGTCATTATGATAGTTCCAATGCCCCCTCTGCACAAGGAAGTTTTGGCTTCACTTGAAGGAGTAGCAATATAAACAAAACCTCTGTTAACTTACAAAGCACAATATCCTACCAGAATTTACTTATATACTCTTATAGAGATTATATATAATCTACTCATGCATGTTATAAAAATGACAGTCATGTATACAGTATGAAAGTTTATAATATCCAAATCACATTAAATATTACAGCCACAGGGAAGCCAGGAAAATTTCTCAAAGCTAATATATGTTTGTAATGTATACAATTCCTATATTGATAAATACAACTCCTGTGCTGATAAATACATATCCACTGGGAAGCCTAGAAAAATGTTCATGAGAAATGTTAAATACATTCAGAAAGGTGTTTAATTCATATAGTCCATATCTTGTTATGCTTGAAGTTTCCTAAGAGTTTTTTTAAAAAAATTCTCACCACTTGTTTTCAGAATCTAGTTTTGCTTTGGTAACTAACTGTCCTGATTTCTTAGTACCAAACTGTCCATTGCTGCTGACCAAAACATTTGAACTTGGTTTCTGTTTTCTTTGTCAACGTGCCAGGGTTCACTTGAAGGGGAACAGCCTACTGACAATCGAAGGTTGTCACTTCTGTCAATAAATGGCATGGGGCATAACTTTTGCCCTTGTCTGCTCCTCACATACTAGAAAGGCATGTATCCCCAGAAATTTTGTCAACATTGACATTAATGGGGTACCACTTGCTCATCTCCAGTTCTATATATAAACATCTGATGCCAAAGTTTTAACCATGACAGTGTAGGTCTCAAAAAATACAGTCATTATAAACATATATTTAACAGCCCCCAAACTTTCAGCAAATCTTGAAAACAGCTTTTTAAAAAACAATATATAGGATTAGATAGAATGTTAAACCCAAATAGATCAGATCCATTGAATAAATGAGATTATTTATTACTATTATTACCGAATGTTTTACAAGTCAGTATTGCAAATATGTACATACTACAATCTATTAGATTTCAAATTATATATTTCCCGTTCTTTGAAGGTTACCTGAAAGTGTGCCTGTCCATAGTTGGGCATGTAAAGTCAGAAGTCTACACAAATAATATACAAACTGGCATCACGTTGCTGATCTTTTATTTTGTATACGCTGAGCACTCAGCTGCCTAGTGAAGTTTCTCTGACAGTATTATGTTCCAAACATAGATTTGCAAGAATTGCTGGCAGGTGAATACATGGGGCCTAACCACATGCAGATGAATGAGCAGAATAGTGGAGTGATGCCGGACATCATCCCTCCTCTGTGTTGAACATAGGATCCAAGCAGGCTGCCTAACAGGGGAGAAGAACATGCATAGGCATGCAGCTATGCATCACTCCTGTACCAGTAGATTAGTTTTTTGTTGTAATTCAAGGTAATAGTTTTTGAGTTTATTGACAAAGGGTATGGTAACAACAGAAAATATGAGCCCACATCTTCTACAGATGTCTAGCAGCTTTCCTCTAAATCAGAGAGAAGAATGGCTAGCAGCTTCTCTCTAAATTAGCAGTGATTTCAACCATCAAAATATCTAATTCATTTGCCAGGTCAGATGTTTTTTACCTCTGCCACCGGGAAAATTTCTATTTTGCTAAAGGACATCTTTCCTGGGCTTCAAACAGAAGACTTTCATGTCATCTGCTATGTAATCCTTCTAATTGGACCAGGTATTGAGTCCTGAATTTGATATATAATTTCTTTATTTTTCTTATATCCCAACTTTCTGCCTAAGGGGCTTTCAAGAAGACTTGCAAAATATGACATTAAAACAGCTATATTCCAAACATCATTAAAAGCAGAGCAGTATACGATCAAGCTAGCATGTAACAGACTTCCCTGAAACGCAGACCAGCTTAGCAACTGGCCAAAGGATTTCCTTGATTGACTCAGCAGCCAGGAGAAGGAGAACAGAGAAAGAGCAACCTGGCTTCTTTTAATAGGGAGTTCTACAATCACATTACATGAAGCATTTTGCCCCTAATTGAAAGGTGATAGCACCTTAGATCTCCATTGATGGCATTTTTTTAGAAACACATCTCTGGGCAATCAGACTTGCCCATGAAGCCTGTGTTTATTTTCCTACAGGCAACCTTCAAACAAAACAAGCTAATTTGAAAAAAGGTGAGAAGTTTGGCAGAAGTTAGGACACTGAGATGTCTTTTATAACTTCATGGAAAACTACTTCCAAATGCAAAGCTGTTCATCTCATCCAGTGTGACCATTAGAGATGGAGACGAACTGCCAAAATGGTGGTTTGTCTTGGTACATGGTTCATCCAGATTGATGAACCACAAACCATGAATTTACTAATGTTTTACCAAAGAACCACAAATCGGTTCATTGGTGCTTGTATTTTTTAGGTAGCCCATGGCTGTCTTAAAAAAATGCTGATCCCCTCCACCTCCAAAGCCTTCTCCTGAGCCCCCTTTCCACGGCTCCATCGTCTCCCTACCTTCTCCTGCTGCCTCCGCCACCTCTGCCACCCCTGCAGCCGCTGCTGTCTGTGTCCGTGCTGTCTTTGTGGGGGCAGCTTACATTCCGGCAGTTTAGCCCTTCCATCTCTGCCTCTACCATCTCCGCTAATCAGCTGTTCGGTGGGTGCATAGGCAGAGAAGGAAGACTAGGCTGCCAGAATGGATGCTACTGTCCTGGCAGCCTAGCCTTCCCTCTCTGCCTATGAGGATGAATTAAAAACAGGTAAATATTCATCCCTTTGTACTTCTAAGGGTCTCCGGAATTGACAAATACGAAGTGACAAATATTTGAAGAAACAGTGATTCCCTACGAATATCGTGATTCTTTTTTTTTTTTTTTTTTGGTCCCCTTGTCTAGTGACATCCATTTTCTAGTGTCACTAGATGTGCCACCGATGGTGGCAGGATTGAGAGCAGGGTCTTCCTGCAATAACACCCACATACTATGGTCCCTCCTTAAGACCTTGTGACAATGTATTGCTATGAACGATTTCATTATCAAAATCTTGCTGAAGTATTTCCTCTTCGTCTCCTCCCAGGACGCCTCTGTCTTTTACAGAAGGTTCTCTCCAGAAAACAGAACAGATCCCTGGTTTATTCTGACAGGCTACAGAACACAAAATATTTCCCATGGGGGAAATGAGGGAAGACATAATTCAGAACAGGGCTGGTATAGCTGATTGGGTTGGAGCACATGGCTGTGGGGCCAGCAGCTGGGTGGTTCAATCCCCACTGTGCCTCCCAGAAGAAGAGCTAGGTGGGATCACCCAGAGTGTGCCTAGTTCGTGGAGTTGCCTTGGACAAGCTACAGTGTCTTGGAACACTAAGAGAAGAATGGTCTGGTATCCCACTTCTAAGTACTTTATATTTAAAGAACCCAGGGAAGGATTGCCATGAATCAAAATCAGCTTGATGGCACATGATTGTAATGATTAATATTATAATTTGGGATATGAGTGTTGTGAATAGGATAGATGTACCAAAGTAACACATGGCCGTTAAACAACAGACAGACATATGCACGTGTGCGTGCACTCACAAGTTTTTATATATTTATTGTAAATGACGTAGTGCCATCTCTCCTAAAACAGTGGGTACAATTCAGCCACAGCTAAGTACTTTCAGCCTCTCTCAGTTGACAAGTATATGCTTAATTCTCCTGTTTAAATCAGTGAGACTTGGATGTACTTTTCTGAGGTTGATTATACTCAATATGCTTACACACACACACACACACACACTGCACATAACAAATAACAACACTGAAATTAATGCAATGAGAAGACGTAGGGACTGTTTGGGCCCCTTTCCTAGCTGCTAGTGGATGATTACATTATACTAACAGAAAAGAGCTGACTTGGGTACCTCCCCTGATGCCGGTTGATAATGTTTTCTTGACAGCAAGATTCACATAAACCCAATCATTTGAGTATTGTTATTGATATATGTTCTCTCTGCAAAATGTTTCACATTACACTTGCGGCTAAAAAGTAGTCCAGCACCTTCCAGAATACTTGGCTATGTATTGCTGTGTACATACTTTGCTAAGGAAAACATTACCATACAGATTTATGTGTCAAATTAAAAAAAGGAGGGGGGTTATAGAGAGAGAAGGAGAAAAAAGACAGTAGCTCCACCAAATAACCAATGTATACAAACACAGAGAGATCATTTAATCAATTATATTTCCCTCTTTTATGGTACACTTGTGAATTATGTTCCTTTTGCGTTTATAGTGAGGAGCCACAGAACAGATGGTGAAAGCTTAGCTGAAAGTGATGCATCTATTAAAATAACCTCTCCTGCCAAATGATCATTCAGCTGAGCTGGAGATTCTTTCCTGACACCTCCTCTGCCCCCCCCTCCATGGTCTCTCTCCCCCCCCCCCCCAACTGTGTTGTAACTATGCTCTAGTACACTGGGCAGGAACAAGGCTTTGAAAACATTGTTCTCAAATGATTCATTAGAGTAGGGCAGAATGTAATGGAATATGGAAAAGGCAGAGAAAATAGAGGGGCTTTTGTTTTGAACACACTTGCCCCTGGCTCATCCTTTCCCTACCGCTGTACATCAGATGAGCAATGGCTAGTGACTGTGTCCTGCTAGCAATACAGGAGTCTTTTGCTCATGAAACCTTATGACATAAGAAATGTGGGAGTCTTTAAGATGACTGTATGATTCTTTCATCTTTTTAACATGTTGTTGTTGTTGTTTAGTCATTAAGTCGTGTCCGACTCTTCGTGACCCCATGGACCAGAGCACGCCAGGCCCTCCTGTCTTCCACTGCCTCCCGGAGTTTGGTCAAATTCATGTTGGTAGCTTCGATAACACTATCCAACCATCTCATTTTAACATATACTCAGTGATAATAATGAAAATAATGACAGGTATCCTATTATGAAACACCACACATGTAAGGGAAATCACATAAATGGATTTTGCAATTTTCTGATCATTTGTTGTGTGCCTAGGTGCACAACTGAGGGCATGACCTGAACACACAACAGACAGCTGGACAAGTGCACACACTAATTACACAGTTTTGGGTTCTGGCCAATCCATCTCTTACCACTCATGCTTGGTGGCAAACATGCACCCAAATAACTCAACCACAGATCCAAGATTATGCAGAGAACCAAGAACTGTCCTAACTGAAATGTTGACAGGATTGCTGGCTTGGAAACAAGGAAGCTGAGATATGTTGGCACTGCAGCATAACATTGTGGAAGCCTGCAGAAAACCACTATCTCAGACCACTTCTGATTACTTCTGGAAGATAGCCTGCCTCATTTTAGCACGTGCTTCCCTAGGAAGGATTCTGTGGATTCTGAATAAATGAGAGTAATTGAACATGATTTTTGAGCTGCCATCGTTAATTGCCCTGGGGTCCGATGGCTCCCTTTCCCCCCCCCCTTCTCTCACAGAACCACTATGTGCTTCTAAAGGAAATAAAGGAACTCAACCAAAGAGTAGAATGGTGTGTTTTCTCAGGTTTATAGATGCGGGGCTGGATTCCACCAGTTTTCCCTACCCACACAGGCCCAGGCAATGATTAGCAAGAAACAGAAAACTTTATTTGCAAGGCTGGAATGCAGTAATGATGCAAACTAAACCAATTGACTGACCTCATTCGGACTCTTTGTTACCCTTGTAACTAACTTATTTAATCCCCCCCCCCCCTGAACTCTACATCAGTATGTTCCCTCTACATCACTCAATCACACTCTCTCCTTCTCAAAACGAAACATCATGTCCCTAACATCGTATTCGCTTCCTCTCAAACTGACCATCTCTCACATCCTCTAAACAAAACCTCTGAATGACTATAACAGTTTCTCTCCTTATCTCCACACCCCCCCCCCCATCCCCACAGCTTTCCGAAGGCTGTGGTAAGCTGAGCCAAAGCGAGAGCAGGCAGCAGTTCTGCCTGTCACAGTGAGGCTCTCGGAGACATCCTGACTGGAGATGCATTACTCTGAGCTGAAGGTAGTAAAGATGTGGCCCAAAATAGAAGTGGTATAGAGGGTGGGAAGAAGCAGGAGCAACTGAGAATTTTCAAAATCATCAAACTAACTATTTCACCATCATCTAGTGCAAGTGCGTCTGTAGCTTATCTGTTGTGAGCCACCTTCAGTCCCCTATGGGGAGAAAGACAGCATAGAAATAATGTAAATAAACAAAAACAATAAATACTTCTGCAGCATTGGCCCCAGTCCATTGTTGCCTGGCTGAATAGACAAGATCCCTTCTTTGCCCCTTCCTCACATTCTGCATACAGAAAGTGATTGGGATGGGTAGTTAAATCTTAAAGATCAGTCTTACTATTTGGCAGAGTGAGGCAGCTGCTTCATGCAGCAGACAGAGGAGAAGGAGAAGCGGAAGGATGCTGTAGTAGAAGAGATCGAAATCAAGACGTGCCTCATCCTTCCATGTGAGGACAAGGAACCACAAAAACATTCTCTTTGCCCTGAGAAATATATTTTGAGGCACTCTCGATGAAAAGAGAGTGATGACAAGGGAAAAAAAAAGTACAAACTGAGCAAAATAACAGAAATAATTCAAATATCATTTTAACACAAGTGAAGATGATACTGCAGCTTTAATGGTGTGGAGTTTTAAAAATTAGTTTTATGTAGAGACAGTTTGCACAAATTACAGAGACCACAATACATCTCTAATTACATGATGCCTTCACATAGATTTTGGTTAGAAGCTACTTTTGAAGTCAAACTCAGGTTTTTTTTTAATTAAAATTCATGGTTTGCTGTTGTTATGTGCCACCAAGTCTCTTCTGATTTACGGCAAGCCTCCAAAAGCTCCTGCCATCATTAACAGTCTTACTCAGCTCCTGCAAATTCAAGGCTGTGGCTTCCCTTATTGAATCAATCAACCTCTTGTTTGGGCTTCCTCTTTCCCTGCTGCTGTCACTGTTTCATAGCATAATTTTCCAATGAGCCTTGTTTTCTCATGATGTGCTCAAATTGCAATAACCCCACTTTACTCCTTTTTGCTTCCTAGTTAATAAATAAACAAACAAATACAGATTGCTTGTTTCTGCTGAAATCCATTCAGTTTTCACCCTGTTGTGAAAATATTAATCAATCAATCAATTAATTTTTCATAGTCCAAAAAAGAAGAAAATAGTTGTGTGGTCCTTGTACATAATCTGAAAAAGGCTACAGCGCATCCTTATTTTTCCTTTCTTTATTTATGCATATATACATGCATACGTACATTGCTTTCTCAGCGAAAAAGAAACTCAAGGATAGTTTCTAGCAAAAGAATTGCTGTGTAGCTGCAGCTTGGAAACTTTTCAAGAAGTTACAAGATGTTTTGTTACAGCTAAGGAGTTCTTTCTAGTGGTTAAACTTTAGTTCATACCCTGGATGTGTAAATTCCAGCTTCTGTTTCAATCTGCTTAGCATTGTAACTTTGGAGGTAAGAATGAACACCCTCCCCCCCTCCTGAATTTGAGATAATTTTCAGTGTCTGAAAACTTTCAACATGTCTGCCTATTGGCAGTTCCTTGAGGTTCACTGTCATGGGATTTGCTTCATTAGGCCTTCCTCTTGACAGCTCTCTTCTGAATCTTTTGCTACATGTGTTTCCAGAGGGGAAGAGCATAAAACACATAAACAGCCATTGGGAGGGAAATAGTCTTTGTGTATCATGGAAGTCAAGTTAAGCAAGTGACAAGGCCTGTGCCATCACTGAAGAGAGACTCTCATGGCAGGTAACCCCAGAAATACTGTCTGACAGCTAGGAAGTTCCTATGTTGTGAATTAAGTCTTCAGAATGGAACCAACCTATGGCCACTTCCTCTAAGGGAAAAAAACTACAAAGAAATTTGCATAGGTCAAGCTAGTTGTACTGAGACAAATTTAGAAGTGATGACAATCATGTGAATAGAAGTACATTGCCCTGTACTTGTGACCAGGTGACTTGTATGCCTGCTCAGTCCAAAGGTGGATGGGCAACTTGAAGGCCGGTGCTCTCCCTTCTTACATTACTCTTATTCTTTACAATGACATTCATCATATCAATGTTACAGTGCTACCGTTCTCTACTCAGGGACTGACTACAGTTCATTCCATATTGATTAACATTTAACTACCATAACTCCATCATACAAAATCCGGTGGATTTTAGCTTGCTTTACACTTCTCTGGCAGGGGACACCTAGCGCTGCAGTTCAAATGACAAATCTTGAGACTTCCATAGGATGGAATTCTATCAGTTAAAGTGGTATCAAACTGCTAGAACGGTGTGATTATAGCTGCACAGTGGTGCGACAATGTTATTGTGCAACAGAGCAAATCAGCATTCTGCAAAGCAATTCTAAAAAAAGGAGCAGCCCAAACCAAATGTTATAGCTTTGAAACTGACAACATTAGTTTACTTGAGAGGTTAAAGTGTATGTGTGCTTCTCCCTTACACGTGTTGCACTCACTCACACTTTTGCTTCACCATTTCATTAAATTCAAAACATCTCTTCAAAATATTTTGGTACAGAGGGACTGCAGCCATATCCCAGCTGTCCCTGGTTCTGCCCTTCTCCAGCAACCATATTACAGATAATGTGCTCATCTTCTGGGATCCTCTAGTACTGGGTATCCTGTAGACTATCTTGACTATCCCTGCACAGTATCAGACCATTTCCTGGGGTTTTGAATCATGGATACAGAAGCACAATATCCCACATTCAAAAACTGGAGATTTTTTGAAGAGTTGGATATAGATACACTCGAGCACTCTTCAGTTAGTTTCTTTCCCCCATATGTTGACAGACCTTATGACAGGGCACATTAACCCTGCCTCTCTCTGTCCCTGGTTCCTTGTCCATTGTACATGTTGGAGGCTTTCAGAAGCGGATATCCTCTGCTGTTGATGAATGTCTATCTGAGTCAGAACCATGATTTTCCAGAGTTCTGCCTCATGTGGAAAAACCTCCAAGGATCATTTTCCAGGATTTCTTCAGACTTCTCACCTGAAGACAAGGAAAAATAACACTCAGGTAGGTCTTTTGTGTCACATTATTATAAGGAAAGAACTCACCACTAGTTTCTTTCAGGTGTGTTATTTAAAACTGCTTGCCTAAGCTAATTGCATGTCAATCCCAGACAGAGTTTTCTGTTGCTTTTACTAAATAGGAACAAACCTCCTCTGCCTCTTGCCCTCCCATGAGAGGTTGCATTGAAATAAATGAAGTTTTGTTTTACCTATGCTCAGTTGGCTGCCCCCTATTATCAGTGATATATTCAAACTCGTTCTAGTTCCTTCTAATGTGAATCTATAGTCGAGTAAGCTGCAGACAAAATAGGCCTTCCTTTCTATCAGAGAGCTCATCCTTGAGAAAAGAGGTGTTCTTATTTTAACAGTTTCCAAAATAGTGGGTGTGTTTATCTATTATAGCAAGAACAACAGAAGCTTATAATACCTTCATAGCTAACCCATTTATTTACAATCCGGGCATCTCATAAAGTGGGTTTTAGGTCATGAAAGCTCATACTATAATAAATTTCTCAAGGTAATACAGGACACACTCTTTTGGGTCATCTTTTGAAGGGAAATAAAAAAGTAGCCTCCATTAATGTGAGCACAGCAACTTTAGAAGAAGCTCTGATGGTTAGTTGGGTTCAGGGGCTCCCTCTCTAGCCACTCACCTACACTACCATGCTTTCCCCAGGTTGTGTGAACTCCGGAGAATCACTTAGGGCCAGGGCTAAGGAACCAGCCTGGCCCTTGTGCCTCCCAAACCCAACTTGTGTAGCCTGTAGATATGATGCTTGGTGAGGTAAACCTCATCACACGTGTGCTGCACTCTTGTCCTTCGTGGCTCTTAAAAGCAGCCAACAGGTAAAGGGAGTGGTGAATGCTTCTCTGGCTAAAAGCATATTTCCATCCTGTTTGAAAGAGGCAGTTATAAGGCCTCTTTAGGAGGGGGAACCCTCTCTGGGTCCAACTATATTGGATAATTTTCAGCTAATATCCAACATTTCATTACTGGGCAAAATGTTGGAGCATGTGGTGACCTCTGAGCTCCAGGGATTCCTGAATAAAATGGATTATCTAGATTCATTTTACTTTAGTTTCAGCCTAGTTATGAAATCAAAACAGGTTTGGTACCCTTGGTGAATGATTTATACCAGGCACTGGATGGGTGTGTGTGTCCCTGTTGGTTTTGCTGGACCTCTCAGTGGCTTTTGATACCATTGACTACAGTATCCTCCCTTAAGGAAAAAGGACAAAGTTGCGCTAATGATTACACCCATTTCTGAGAAACTGTTCAGAAATGCCTTTTCTTGGAGAACTCCCAATTTCTCTGCCCATAAACAGAGTGGAGTATTTAGGAAGGCCAATTGCACATTCCCAGTGTGTTGTAGTGGATGGTGTGATCGACTACGACTCTGGAGAACAGGGCTCTAATCCCTGCTCAGCCATGGAAACTCACTGGGGGAGTAGAACTGGGCAAAACCACTCCTTAAATATCTCACTCACCTTGAAAGTCCTATTAGGGTTGCTATAAGTTTTTTTCCCACTTGAGGGCACAAAAAACACATTTGCACATAGGCCTGTTTAGCAGCTGCCCCCAGTGTATGTGAAAAAACAGAGCTGGTAACATTCAGATATCCTTAAAATGAGCATTATCACAAATTGGAAAATATTTTCACCACATGATACTATCCCTAGCTTTCAGAGTCTTTACTGCCACAAACAGCACAATTAGGGGCTGCAGTTCAAGTGTGGGAGAAAAGCCATATAAAAAACAATGCACCCATCAGGGACATCACTCTCCACAGAACAAAGGATAATTACTGTCCATTATGCGTGCTCTGGAATCATTTGATTAAGAGAACATGGTAGAAAATAATTCACATACCTATTTGATTATTCCCTCCTCAGTCTTCAGGAAGTAATGAATCGCTTGCATGGAAAGATCACCTGTCAATTTTCTTCCATGCAGGAAGTCTTTTGGAATAAGCAGTAATACTCAAAACATGCAGCTACTATTTTTGTCCATTTCTCAAGCACTCTTCAAGAAAAGATAATTACTCATATCAGAGATACAGCTCAATATCACGAACTTCTATTCTAAATAAAATAATTGCTTGGCAACCCACAACATCAGAATAGTACAAAATATTGTCATCCTAGATCCAGTTTAGGAAGACATGCTATGATATTCAAATTCAGTATATTTATTTCCTCAAATTACTGTAGTTTACTTCTATGGTTTTTTTGTTTTTTTATTTTTATTTTTATTAAAAGTGCATTAAAATCACAATTCAAATTCTGGGCAAAAGAAAATATATATATATATTTGAGTTACAATAGTTCAGGGTTTCATGCCCCAAAATTATTCCTTTCATTTTTTTTTCATATGCTCAAAATATAAAATAAAAATAATAAAAATGTTATCTTCACAGGAACTTAAGGGGAAGGCTTGAAATAATCTAGGCATCATATAGCAATGACCAGATCCTTTACTACATGATAAATTTCCTTCATATAAATACTTTTTCCAGAGCTATAACTAAGGCAGAGCAACTAGGACTTTGACCCAAAGCACAGAAATTTCGAAGGCACAAATATTTACTGCTAGAAGGGTATGAATCCATCTGTTAGTATTTGCTGCTGGAAAGGTACAAATCTGACTACCTCAGGTGTGCATACTACCTCATGGCGCACTGGTTGAACTGCAGGACTACAGCCAAACCTCTGCTCATAACCTGAGTGTGATCCCAATGATTGACTCAGTCTTCCATCCTTCTGAAGTCAATAAAGGAAGTACCCAGCTCACTGCAGGGGCAAAGTGTTGCTTGCATAATTATGCCCAGAGAGTGTTCTAATACTCTGGGGCAGGAAATAAGTCATAACAACAACAACACCTCCAGCTGCTCCTCCCTGGGTAAAAGGAAACGTGAAACAATTGACCTTCTGTGACGTGGCCCTGTGTGTCCCCAGATTATTTCACTAGCCTGAGGCGAACGACATGTTCCCTCCTTTATGCTACCACCAGTTGACCTCTGTCAACAATGTTCAATTAGAAAGATTGAGGTCCATGCTCAGTGTAAAGTTGAACAAAACAGGTTTATTGGTTACAGTTCACATAAACTGGTTTTTCTAAGACTTTAAAGAATTCAGTAGTTTAGTAATAACTTGTTTTACTCTTAACTCTCTATAAGTTCCACACTCTCAACTGTCTCCCTTAACTCCTCACTATACCACACTCTCTAACTCCCACAGACTAACTTCTCACTTCAGACTCCCATCTCTGACTCAAACTGACTAACTGACTAAATGGTTGTTGTAGGTTTTTCTGGCTGTCTGGCCATGTTCTTGAGGTTTTTCTTCCTAACGTTTCGCCAGTTTCTGTGGCCGGCATCTTCAGAAGACAGGAGTCAGAACTCTGTCTGTGCTCTGGTGCAGTTTGTGGGATAGTTGAATATTTATAGCTGTGGGATCAGCTTTTGTCCTTTTCTGGAGATTGGGTGATTGTGGTGATCAGCGTTGTTGTTGTTGTTTTGTGGGTGTATTGTTGTGATAAGGGAGAGTGATAATCTGTCACTGTGATTGCTGGGTGTCATTAGCTGGTCTTTTGTGTGCCGTGATTACTGGTCCTTGTGGCTGGGTAGAGTTCTTTGACCTTTTGCAGGCTGTATTTTTCAGTGCTGGGAGCCAGGCTTTGTTGAGTTTTAGACTTTCTTCTCTTTTGTTGAAGCTCTGCTGGTGTTTGTGGATTTCAGTGGCTTCCCTGTGCAGTCTAACATAATGATTGCTGGTGTTGTCCAGTACTTCTATGTTTTGAAATAGAATTTCATGTCCAGCTTGTTTCAGGGCATGTTCAGCTACTGCCAATTTTTCCGGTTGTTTTAGTCTGCAGTGTCTCTCATGTTCTTTGATTCTGGTTTTTGCTGACCGTAACATTTGTTAAAACACGCTAATCACCATAATCACCCAATCTCCTGAAAAGGACAAAAGCTGATCCCACAGCTATAACTACTCAACTATCCCACAAACTGCACCAGAGCACAGACAGAGTTCTGACTCCTGTCCTCTGAAGATGCCGGCCACAGAGACTGGTGAAACGTTAGGAAGAAAAACCTCAAGAACACGGCCAGACAGCCTGAAAAACCTACAACAACCATCGGATCCCGGCCGTGAAAGCCTTCGAGAATACATTAACTGACTAAACTTCTCTTCTCTGCCTCACCCCTCCCTTCTAGTTTCTTTGGCTCCACCTCCCAACAGCTCTCATTGGTGTATGCAAATAACCTCCTACATGAGCCAAAGCAGTGTGGTCGCCACACCTTCTATCTTTGTACACAAAGAAAGGTCCTTCTATCCTTTCTTTGTGTACACCAACTCCATGTGCCCCAAGTTTAGCAAACAGGACAGGAAAGCCCCAAGGGCAAAAATTGCAAAGTATGGCTCTGAGTACTTCTACCTCCAGGAGCAGAAATTGATTATCCTGTCCTTCCTATTCATTCATCACAAGTCTTGAGTTCTAGGCCTGTGATATAAGAGAAAGAAGACTGTCTCTGTATTGACAGCCTTTAGGGAACTTGGAAAAGATCACTACACAGTAGGGGTACCAAAATGCCATGTGGATTTCTTGGCATCTTCACCTTTATATCGCTGCTGGTCCATCATGGACATGAACCTGATAGCCTGGATGGCCATTCACAAATGTCAGACTGCAGTTCTATATACGTGCAGCGTAAGTCCCACTAAATTCAATGGGACTTGATTCTTGGTAAACATCACTATACAATTACACTCTGAAATTTGGAAATGAGCATCTAGGTTACTAGATTTACAGAGTCCTTAAGTGCCTGTGGACACCACCTCTTTGCTTCGTCCGAGTCAGATCACAAACTAATGGAAAAGCTTGTTTCCTCCTCTTGCAACATTATCCTTCCAGCAATGTAAATCTTTCAGTGCTAGGTGGCTGACACATGGGACACACAAACAGAGCCATATGATAGTATAAACAATCTTCTCTTCTTAATGGGTGAAGTGTTTCTAGCTAAGAAATCAGTATCTTATCTAGTGAGGTCCCACAATTACTTAGCAATGGGGTCGTGTTCTGACTTTATATGCAGAAAGTTCCAACTTGAATCCTCAGCATCTTCACCTGGGACTAAAAATCTCCTGCTTTGCACCCCTAGAAAGCTGCTGCCAACCAGTGTTGACAATACTGAGATAGCTGGCCCTAGTGTCTGACTTAGTAGGAAGCAAGTTTATGGATCAGTTCTCTGCAGATTAGTAAAAAGTGGTCATGATTGGCATCAACATTGATATGCTTTTTATTTTCAGTTCATTTCTACATCTTATCTTTTGTATAGTTTTTCCAACTATATTCCTGCACTGAGCAGGGGGTTGGACTCGATGAGGCCCCTTCCAACTTCATTATTCTGTGATTCTATGATTCTGAACTAATTCCTTTATTTACCAAAATACTATTTTTCAGACCTGTGCCCCTGTAGCTCTTTTATGGTTTTGGTTCTATTGCCCTCAGGCATGTAACTTATGCTCTTCTCTTGGTCTACCAACTGCCAGTGCCTCTGGAGTCTCCTGAGAGAAGTGAGATTATTGCCTCCTATACACTATTACTTATCTCTTTCTCTCTCCTTCCAACCCTTCCATGACTCTCTCATTCCATGTCCTTCCCTTGTTTCTCAAGTATCCTTGCTTTTTCTTCCTACAGG
This sequence comes from Intellagama lesueurii, assembly GCA_037013535.1. Lineage (NCBI taxonomy): Eukaryota > Metazoa > Chordata > Lepidosauria > Squamata > Agamidae > Intellagama > Intellagama lesueurii. The sequence continues at coordinate 187,447,453 of JBAJHW010000003.1, read as the reverse complement.
CTATCTGATAAGATTTGTAATACCAATTTTTGGAACAAACCTGTTCTGTTTTACAGGCTCTTTCCTTGACCTATGCCCCCTACCAGCCCACAGTCATTTCAGAACACGTGAAATTTTAAAACTTTTCTGAAATCATATGGTGCACTATTTAATAAGCGGCATCAGTAAATAAGGCAAACTTAATTTTTAAAATCATTTTTTTTAAAAAACTATCTATTGTCAGAGGAATAAGTATCAAATAGTACAAAGCCATAGACATAAAACTGGAGTACAGGAGAAAAAGCCAAAGAACTTTAACTGGTGTGAAAATATATAAACAAATCTGGAGAACTTTTAGAGGGTACAGAGAAATCATTGGAACATAAATCCAAATGTCTAAAAAAAAAGGGGGGGGATGGAGAATCTGTGGACCTTCAGGTATTGGTTGAATGCAAACCCCCTCATCCCACATTGGCTGAGGCTGACAGGAGTTAAGGTCCAACAATGTCTGCGGGGGGTGGGGGTGGTCACAGGTTCTCCATCCATGTCTTGAAACAATTCAGTTCAGATGAAGGGTCTAGAAGAGGTCTCAGAAACCAGTGAAATGGGAATTTGATTCTCTTTTCAGAAGACCAGTGCCTGATTCTATCTGTTATAAAAAGAAATCCATTTCTGAAGTACATTGAAGAGGAGGGATTGTTCACAGAGCATTGAACTTGATAATACAGATGGGAGAGATATTCATTTGCTTTGCATTTTAATTCAAACTTATCTAATTTCATCGTTTTAAACTGAAACAGTTATTCAAAACTGGGACTTTTTCCAAATGTTACAACATAGTTTGTTCTTATAAAATACATATAAAAGTGCATGTATTAGGGAAAGCTATACCCAAAGTACAAATATTCATTAAAGTCACATTTTAATGTGTATTATGCATGGAAAATTGCTTGTAAGAATGTGTATATTAAGCAAAACTGCCTACAAAAATGTGTACATTGGGCAAAATGCACTCACACATTTTCATGCAAATTTTAAAAATACAATTCTCAGTCTAGGACAAAGTTGGACATTTCTTAAGCCCCCAGGTTGTATCCAAAAATCCCCCCCCCCCCCAAGGATTTCAGCCGTGGGCTTCAAATTATCATGACTAAATTCACTAACACTCACTAACCATATAATAAACACTTGTCAGAATAAACAGATTATTTGTTTGAATTTAGTGTTTAGGAGGTTTGCTATGGATGAACATAACCACTTGCTCCCCTGGCTTTTGGAGCATTCACTAGCCCCTGTGTGCTCCATGACTATCCAATAAAGATTGCAGGAAACCAGACATATTAAGCAGTTCCAGGAGTCAATGGACAAAATTCCTTTGGAGTCTGCGTCTTCCGGTGCTATTACAGATTAGTGATGTTTCTGAACACTGAGCTCCATACTGAGCAGCTTTGTACAGCTATTACTTGTCAGTGATGTTCCACTGGTCTTGTTTAGCGTTAATCCAAAACAGAGTGGTCAGTGTTGTGACCTTGGGCTATTTTCTTTCCATTTGTGAAGCATTAAACTGAGCTTTGACGGTCCCTAGAGGGCTCTTTTCTGGGCCCAGCATTTTTCCTAATTTATATGCTGGCACTCCGAGACCTAATTTGCTGGAATTGTACCTCTTCCCTCACGGATGTCGATGCTCGGCTTATATCTTTCTTGAACAGCTTCTGTCCCTCAGGCTTTCTCAGTGATATGGCATTGTTCATCTGATCACTTCTGCTAGATGGGTTGCAATATTTTGCATCTAATTTTAGGGAGGGAAGGAATGCTGTCGCATCAACTGTTCTTGTTAGCACCACATTGCGTCAAGACTGCTAACTTCCATTCCATCAAGAAGTGAAAAATAGGGCTTGAAATCATTTTTTTAAAAGAATAACAGCTAGAGGCGAAACTCCCTTCCATAACCAAGTTGACTTGGTTATGAATAAAATATGAAGAGTATATGAAGACACCTTACACCAAGAGAAACCAATGAACCACCTAACCCAGTACTTGGAGGCATCTGTCCTTTCCACTTGGAGGTATCTCTCCAGTTTCCTACTATGACTACTTCCAAAGATTCTTGTTGTTTTGAAGCAACAGTATAAACCGTGTTATCTTGTACCAAGCAGCACCAGCACAAGCTCTTCTACCACCCAAGACCAGAGAAGTCTCTTGTCTCACCCCACCACCACCACCAAACATAGAAGGAGAAGGTGTATAGAGGATGCTAGTAATGGTGGCAGTATCAACCCTTTCTTTTTTTTTTCTAGCCACCACCACCTGTAACAGGTGTCCATCCCAACCCATAATGCCTTGGTTCCAAGAACCCTCAGGGTCAGGCATGGTTCTGATAGTTAGCTGAGAAGTGACTGTGCTATGCAGGAGAGCAGGCAGTGACTAGAAAGGTGCCAGTGGCAGCATCCAGCTCAGGTACCAGCAAGCAGGTGGCTGTGGTACCAACACCTGAAATGACCTCATCTCTTTAAGCTAATGGCCAAGCCACCTCTGTTATTCAGGTGGATCCATCCCCTACATACCTAGCCCTCTGCATGTAAAAACCCTTTACTTTCCTATCTACCTTGTTTTCCCGAAAATAACACAGGGTCTTATATTAATTTTTGCTCCAAAAAATGCATTAGGGCTTATTTTCAGGGGATGTTTTATTTTTTTTCATGTACAACAATCTACATTTATTAAAATACAGTCATGGCATCTTCTTCTGGTTGCTGCACAATGGTGGAGAGCGGGGCTTCACTTAACTGGGGCTTATTTTGGGGGTAGGGCTTATATTACAAGCATCCTGAAAAATCATACTAGGGCTTATTTTCAGGTTAGGTCTTATTTTCAGGGGAACAGGGTAGTCCTATTGTTTACATGACTAATCTTAGATCCCTGCTCCCTCTTAATCCAGGGGATTGCTGCTTTTAAACCTACCTGCTCTAGGCACAAACTTATTGAGAGTGTTGGTCCCAAACCACAACATCTGGTCAAAGGTGCATCCACCTGTCAGCGCATGTTAATTCTGATACAGTACATACTTTTATATCTTAGCCAAGGTATGAGGAAATGTCACACTACCAAAAGAAATAATCTTTATTTCCTCAAATATCTATTATTTCCTATTGCCCCCCCCCCCCTCGCTCTCATTTCTTTCACTTAACGTGCATTTTAATAATGTTGGAAAATCTCAGTTTGGAAATCTGGAAAATTTCCTGATTTGGGGAAACTGCAGCTTGAATCCCCAGGGTGGCTGTGCAGTTTAGATCTTAATGACGCAGAGTTGGTCATGTGCTTTTTCATAAGCAGCTGAAATCCTAAAACAAGCAATCCTCTCCCTTTATACATACAGACATATATAAAGCAAAGATGGCTAATTGCTACCGCAGGGTGATTCAACACAGATGGTTCATAGTATGACTAATCATAAGGCACTGAGCCATGTTGGGTTTTTTCCTTAAGGTTTAAGGAGGAGTTTGGGAACAGAAAAGATGAACAAATTGGTTGGAAAATGTGGCACTGTCCATACTTCCTGTACAAGTCCATGAATGGGACATTGTGCAGTTGCATAATAAGAGCCTGGCCTAGAGGTTACCTGTACTGCTAGCTAGGGACCGGAACTGAAATTCAGGTCTGGCAAAACGCAGATTCCACAGTTCCCTGATATTATTGGCAGCAAAAGGGAAACAATGAAGAACAAAAAGAAGGCAAAACTGAGGTTTCTCCAATCATGGGAACCCTTCACAGCAAGAGATGAGTCCTTGGTCAAGTTCTGTGGTGTATTCTGCGGTCCTGATCCAACAGTGAAATTCATCAACAGTGAAGCTCATCTGGGTTGATGTTATGTCTTGTCTTTTGTGAGCAAATGTGTAAGCAAGTCCCAGGACAGTGGCTGCAAACTCTGACTGTGAAGAGGAACCAATTAAAACAGTTAAACCTGAAAGTGAGCCATCCCCTCAATCGTGGGTGGAAGGAATGGACAACGTGTTGAGTGCTATACCCGCGGTGATTCAAGACCTGACTCTAGAGGAAGGTCAAGCCACAGGAGGAAGGGGGAAGGAAAAGGCGGGAGTAGAACAGCCAATGGCAGAACGTTTTTTGGTGACTACTGGTTTAGAGGAAAAAGTGGGAAGACAGAGGAGCTGGGATTCAGAGGAGTGGATAGCAATAGGGGAGGAGGAGAAAGAAAAAGGTAGCCGGGGACAAGAAAGGGAAGAGGGACCGTATGTGTTCTCGTTTCCAAAAAGAGAAGAAAGAGAGAGCGAGAGAGGTGGCAGACCCGAGCACGGACGCAGAACGGCTGGGATAGAAGTTCAGTTGGGAGAGTTAGACCCATTAGAATGGACAGTGTAAGTCTACCCAAGAGGGAAGGGTCCATGGAAGAAGGTGGTGTGCCCAGACCCTATCCCTACCCCACCTTGTGAAGGAGATTGGGCGCATCACCCTTGCTGTGGGATGATTTGCGCAGTAAGGAGCAGTCCTCTGAGGAAACCGACCGATCAGGAGAGATTTGGGACATCACGGCGCTGAAAGAAAGTACAATGTGGTCGGGACTGCCTATAACACGGACTGGTTCACCTTTAGTTAATGGTCCCATTGGACCTACCGAAGTTGTTGTGCACCCCTCCCCTCCTAAAGAGATTAAACGTTCTGTTAAGGATATCACGTCTCCTGTGGTCAATCAGGTAAAAGAAGAGGAATTGCTTAGTTTAGAACAAGAACCGAATCACACCGACACATCCCTGACTAGTTCTTGATGGCACTGTCTAAGCTCTTTGTAATCTTCCAGACGTCCTCCATGTACCCACTTCAACATCCTCATTGTGAAATTATCTGGACATATTTGCAGAACATTAAGATTGCTGAACATTACTAGATACCCAGCCATGATATACTCCAGTTGTCACTATTTATCAGACTCAGTCTTTATTTGAAGTATCTCTCACCTGGGGCGAGGGGGCAACCTATCTCCATGGATGTCACAAGATATTTGGCACCCAGAACCACACCTGAAGACAACAGACTAGCTAAAAGAGAGCTTAGAGGAACAAAAGGTGGCTGCCAGCACTAGGCCCATTCCTCAGTGCCCACTGCTTCAGGCAACCTCCTCGCTCGCCCTTACAGTTGGGCTGGCTCTGACCCAGTTGTGTGCTATTCTTTGCCACTTGAAAAATGTTTGCAGTGCCCATAGAAAAAGATATAGACAAACACACACATTGCAGGAACAAAGCTGCAGAAGAGCATTCTTGCTTATTTTTCCACCACCGTCCCATTGCCACTTACATAAAGTAAACTGTAGCCTGATTATAAGTGTTGCCCATTGTGTTCTGAGTTATAGCTATTCTGCAAGACATATTCCCAGTTCTATCTGACATTAAATCTTCTTAAAAACCTGAAAGTGATGTGGTTGTGACCACTTTGAGGACAAAGATGATTGCTTCAGTAACCAGTATGCAAGTTGCTACTGATAGTAAGAATGTAGCATCAGGCCTGGGGAGGAGGAGAGTTATCTATCAGAAAGGTATGAAAGGAAAAAAAAATATGAAAAAGAAAAAAAATTTAAAAAAAATTAAAAAAAATTTAAAAAGATCTTATTAATATTATAAAAAAATTTTTTAATATTATAATAAAATGAGCAGAAAAAAAAAAGAAAAAAAAAATCCCAACCCTCATTACAAAAAGAAAAATCAAAAATCAAAAAGAAAAAAGAAAAAAAGGAAAAAAAGGGAGGGTAAAGGAGAAAGAAAAAAAAAATTCTTCCGACATCCAGTAACGCCCAGTAATTTCTTCCAATTAAAGTATCTTCTCTCAAAAAATCTTCTCTTTCGGACTACCAGTCTTTACAAAGCTACTTGCTTGCTTGTCCCTTCACTCTCATCTTCTTGCCAAAGTCCCCAGGCTTTCATCAAATCCTTCCCATCTTCAAAGGAGTAGATTTTATATAGGGTTCCATCCTTCCATATTTTCAAAAAGACAGGGTGGCCCCAGTTGTATCTCTTGCCGTTCTTAATTAAAATTGAAGTGATGGGCTTCATTGTTCTTCTCCACTGGCTGGTTTCGGGGCTTACATCCTGATAGATCTGAACTGAATTTGATCTATAAACTAGCAATTCAGGCTTTTCTTTAATGACCCTAAGAAACTGTTCTTTCTTCATATAGTTAAAAAATCTTAGTATTATGGGTCTTCTGGTTTTCTTTGGGTTCCCCACAAAATGTACTCTCTCAATATCTTCCTCAGCCACATGTTGGGATTTCATAACAGAATTAATCCAGTCCATCACTTCCCCCCTCAAATCCTTTTCTTTCTCATGTTCAAAATTCATTATTTTGATATTATTACGTCTTGAATTATCTTCTAAATAGATAACCTTTTTCTGAAGGTCATCAATCACTTGGTGCCGTTTTGATGCCACGCTCTGGAAATCTTCCAGCTGTTGCAACCTGCCTTCTGTTTTGCCTAAACTTGTCTTAATATCTGTCAATTCTCCCTGCAGTTTTTGTATATCTTGTCCCATCTGTTGGTTCCCTCTTATTAAAATGTCCATTTTAGAGAGTACCTGTCCAAGTTGTCCTTCCATTCCTTTCACGGAAGAGGCAAGCTCTGAAACTTTTTTTTCCATGTTGATTTCAGGAAGGAGGGGCTCCCCCTCTTCCAGCCTTTTTAAACGGGCGATACGCTCGACACTATTATCTGATGGTTTATGGGGTTGTCCACGAACCCAGCTCCTGATTTTATCTCTGCCTTTTCGCATGTATAGACCAAGCTAAGCAAAGATTTATAGCTCAAGGAGTCAAGCCGTGTTTAACAGGCCGTTTTCTGCCTCTCTAGCAGCCTCCGTCTTCTCAGGCAAAAACGAAAGTACTTTCTTTAGATAGATAACAGCATGTTTACACTTCAAAAAGTGTTTCTATCTTTGCCTAAAGCTTTCATCAGAAGTTTAATCGCTATTTACTCACATTTCAGGCAGGGAGAAGGACATTTATCATCCTTTTTAGATTCCAGGGTGAAGAGATGAAAATTCAGCCGTACATTGCCATTCTAGCGGAAGTGAGTATTTTTTTTTCTTTTCCTTTTTTTATTTTTATTTTTTTTTCTCATTGTTGTTTTGGATTACCTGATTAGACTTGGGTGGTAGAAAGAAGAAGAGATGTTAAAAGTTAGGAGGGAAGGCATTTGAGTATATATATAGATAAAAATATGAGGTGGGGTGAAATTGGGATGAGGGTTTGGCTGGGGTCCGGACTGGTGGGGGTGACGTCTCCCCCCCTCCCAGAGCTCGCGCCGAACATTAGTGAGACGTGGGGAAACGGGAGGGAGGAAAATAATTTATATGTAGGTAAGAAGGATAGGGATAGGAAACTAGAGGTTGGTGAATTTATTTTTTTTAGTTGTTTTTGTTTTTGTTTTTGTTATGTGAGATGCACAAAGGGACCGCATAAGAGGCAGAGAAAGGAACGGATATGGGGAAAAACATAAGGGTAGCGACTTTAAATGTGAAAGGCCTAGGGTCTGTGTTAAAGAGAAGGAGGATAGAATTATTATTAAAGAAAAGTAAAGTTGACATTATCTATTTACAAGAGACACATCAACTAAAGGATGGAGTCAATGAATTGAAATTACAAAACATCCATATATATGAAAAAGCATTTGGGACCTCTAAATCTAGAGGGGTAGCAATATTAATATCTAAACATTGTGAATTTGTGATGAAAGAAGTAATAAAAGATAGTAATGGTAGATATTTGATAATTCAAGGTCAAATGGGGGAGGAAGATTATACATTAGTAAATGTGTATGCACCAAACATGAATCAAGGAGAATTTTATAGAACTGTGATTGAAGAAATGGAAAAGGTTAGGAAAGGATATGTGATTATGGCAGGAGATTTTAATATGGTTCTGGATAAGGTGAAAGATAAATCCACATGTAAAAAAGATGAGTTGAATAAAAGAGGTACCCTCCTGAGTAAGATATTAAACACTACGGATTTGAAAGATATATGGAGAGAATTAAAGGGAGATGAAAGAAGGTTTACATATTATTCTTCTGTACATAATAGTTATTCTAGAATAGATTTTATGTTTATTTCACAAAACTTAATTTCAAAAGTAGTAGATACAAATATTAATGTGATAAAAATAACAGATCATGCGTTGATGGTGTTAGAGATGAAAGTTAAGAAGGACTATAGAGAAGCTAGAAGATGGAGAATGGACTCCAATATTTTTCAACATACAGAGGTTGTGGATAAAGTTAAGAAAGAATGGTTGGAAATATGGTCATTTAATGAAGCAGGTGGGAATAAAATAGGAGTGTTATGGGACACTATGAAAGCAGTCATGAGAGGAATCGCCATAAGAGAATCCTGTAGATTAAAAAAATTGAGAGAAGAAAATATAAATAGAATTGTAGAATCATTAAAGGATTTAGAAAGCAAATATTTTATGGATAGAGATAACAAAAAATTAATTGAGATCCAAGCTAAAAGAAAGGAATTAGAAGGTATAGAGCTAGAAAAGGTCCAGAGAGACTTGATATACGCTAGGAGGAATTTTTTCGAATACAGTAATAAAAATTCAAAACTTTTAGCTAGATTAGTTCAAACTAAAAGAGCAAAAAATATAATTGGAGTGATTAAAGACAAAACGGGAAAGAATTGTAGCTTAATGAAAGAAAAACTAAAGATAATACATGAATTCTATCAAAATTTGTATAAAGGTAATAGTGTATCGAAAGAAGATATAGAAAATTATATTAAAGAAAATGTTAAGAGTAAATTATCAGAGAATGATAAAAAGGATTTAGATAAAGAGATAAAAGAGGAAGAGATTATAGAGATTATTAATAAATTAAAAAATGGTAAAACTCCAGGTTTTGACGGTTTAGGATCAGAATATTATAAAACTTTTAAACCAATATTGATCCCTAAGTTAAAAGTGCTCTATAATGAAATATTGGAAGGAGAGAGAATACCAGATTCTTGGAAACATTCATTAATAACTCTTATCCCAAAGCCTAATAAAGATTTAACAGACCCAAGTTCATATAGACCCATTTCACTATTAAATCAAGATGCAAAGATTTTTACTGCAATACTTGCGAATAGAATTAATAAATTTATTATAAAATATATTAAAGAGGATCAGAATGGTTTTTTAAAGGGTAGACAAATGGAGAATTTGACTAGGAGGGTATTGAATATTTTATACAATATAGAAAAAGACAAATTGAAGGCAGGTATTTTATCATTAGATATATTTAAGGCATTTGATTGCGTGGAATGGCCAACATTAAAGATTTTGTTAAAAGGTTGGGGTTTTGGAAAGAAATTTAGGGGGATAATAGATCAACTATATCTGGGGAATACCTCTGTAGTAATAGTTAATGATGGGATTACAGAACAAATAGCTTTAGGCCGAGGCACTAGACAAGGTTGCCCTCTTTCTCCAGTTCTGTTTTGTTTGATTATTGAAATGTTGGCAAATGTAATAAGGAATGATGATTTAATCGAAGGTATGGGGAAAAAGAATAAAATAAAGATTAATTTATTTGCTGATGATTCCTTGTTGACAGTGAAAAATCCGTTAGAATGTGTAGATAAAATTAGAACTCATTTAGAAAAATTTGGAAGAATAACTGGATTATGTGTGAATTGGCAAAAATCTGAATTAATGTTATTTAATCATAATAGAGTAGAACAAGAAAGGTGTGTTGAAAAATATGATTTCAGATTATGCAAATCAATTAAATATTTAGGAATAGATCTAGCAAAAAATATTCAAAAAATAAAGGAATATAATTATAATAAACTAAAGGAAGTGATTAAAAACAAATTACAGGAATATAGTAACTTTAAGCTATCTTGGTTTGGAAGGATTGCATTGATAAAAATGAAAATCTTACCAAAAATTAATTTTTTATTTAGAATGCTACCAATACAGTTAACAGAGGATGATTTGAAATTTTGGCAAGGAATAATTAATAAATACTGTAATGAAGGGAAGAGATCTAGAATAAATAAAAAGTATTGGTATAGAACAAAGCAAAAAGGTGGTATAGGTTTACCAAATATAAAAAATTATTATTTGGCTAACCAATTGAGGTTTATTGGGGAAATTATATATAATCCAGAAAGGCTAATTTGGTGGGAGATGGAATCATCAGAATTACAGGCAGATATAGAAACATATTTATTTGGTATAATTAAGAAAGATAAAATAAGGGAAATTAATAATCCATTTTTAAAGACATTGTTAAATATATGGTATAAGTGCAAAAAGAATTTATGTTCATCATATTCCCCACTTGGATTAGTGACAGAAATAGAAAATTTTCCTACCAATATGAAAGTATATGTGGATCTATTTAAAGAAAAGAAAGTGATTAGATTGAAAGATTGGTTATATAAAATGAGATCGATAGATCAAATGAAACAAACTCTTCAGAATAGGAGCATTTCATGGTTGAATTATATACAATTAGAAAGATGGACTAATGAATGGGTAAATAAATATAATAAAGGTAGAGAATATACAAAATACGAACAATTGTTATTGTCATATGAGGACATTCGGATGACTGACTCAGTGAAAGGTACTGTGAGCAAAATTTACTTACTTCTTCTTAATTTAGAGGAAGAGGAAAGTGAGAAAGAAGGATTAAAAATAGTGTGGGAGCAAGATATTGGGAAAAGAATAAATGAAGAAGAATGGAGGATGATATGGAAAATGAGGGTGTTAAGATTTATGTCAGTAAGAATAAAGGAAAATTTTTTTAAACTTAGTTTAAGATGGTATTTAACACCGTCAAAATTAAATAAAATTAATGCCAATCATCCGAATGTCTGTTGGAAATGTGAGAAGGAAATTGGTACATACTTTCATATGTGGTGGGAATGTGAAAAAGTGCAAAGATTTTGGAAACAAATTTTTAAAGAATTAAGCTACATATGTGAAAAAGATATAGAATTTAATGCTGAGATTGCTTTGTTATCAATATTTGAGAATGTGGAATATGACAAAATGACTAAAGAATTGATAACCAACTTATTAACAGCAGCTAGATTGATTATAGCTAGGCAATGGAAATCAAAAGTCGAATTGCAAATTGAAGAATGGTATAAAGAAATATGGAATATAGCAATAAATGATAAATTAACTTGTAACTTAAAGGTTAAGAAAGGAGAGTTGAAAAAAAATAACTTTTATGATATATGGGGGAGATTTTTGGAATATGTATTAATAAGAGGAAAAGGGAAAGCTCCAAATCAAGAATCAATGCAGTTTTGGAGAAGAGGACAATAGAAGAAGAGGAAGAAGAAGAAGAAGAAGAAGGAAGAGGAAGATTATGGCAAGAGGTCCCGCATATGGTGGTGGGGAACACAGTTAAATTGTATTTTAGTTTGTATGTTATATGTTTTTGTTTAAATTTAAAATAAAGGGAAAAAAAAATTTCAAAAAAAAAAAAAAAGAAAGGTATGAAAGGATGGTTCTCAGTTTCAGCATGAGCATAATGGTGTACATACACTGGAATGTCTCTGCCTACTACGAAATAAGTATAATAATGATGTGCCATTGAGTTAATTCCAATTTACAGTAGTTTACCATTCCCTCTTTCTGGGACTTTTAGGACTATGAAGCTTGTCCAAGGCTACACAGGTTGGTTCTTCTCCTGGGAAGCGCAGTGTAGCATCCAACTTCTGTACTTCAGGTCACTGAATTATCCAGCCAGTTACATTTTAGCTATATTTTCTAAAGAGATTAACGTATTGAAAGTGCACAGGATTTTCCCCAGGATCACCAGACCCTGCAAGTATTCTTTCCCATGCCAGCCTTGTGGAAACCAGAACTGGGCCAAGAAACTTTGCTGCCTGAGGCAGAGTAGCAAATGGTCGGCCGGCCCATCCCTGCTTAAGGTGCATGGTGCCCTTTTGGGCCAAGAAGAAAAAAATCCCTCATGGATGTCTACCCTAAGACACAAACACTGGGGGTGGGGGGGTGAGGAGGGAAGGAGATTGAGATGCAAATAACTATTTGCTCTCCTTTCATGACACCCAAAATCAGGCAACTAGCTCACTCTGCCCAACAGTAGGGCCAGCCATAACTGACACTCAGAGGAGATGCTGTAATTGGTTCCATTACTCCATTTCATTTCAATGTCAATGGCACAGTAGAATAGTTCTCCCATTGCTTTCTTCAGTAATCTGATAACCAGAGTAGTAGTGATTTGTTGTTCCCTTTATGTCAATAGTAAATCTTCCACTTAGGCCCTAGAGAGTAATCATACCTATCAGAAGTCGCTCCATGTGGACCGACAGTGCTTTCTGCCAGCAAAATCATTTCTCCAAGTGAACCTAAAGAAAGCCATTATGCCTTTGAGAGTCATATTTATTAATGCAAGGTAGCCAAAAGAGCTGTCATTATCAAATGTGACTTTTAAAGCCTCTTATCCACCACTCACAGGTTACAGCTCTATAGAAGAGACATTTTCTTCAGTATAGTAAGAAAATGTGGCATACATAGCACAGAAATACACTGCTTATGTCATTCAACAAACATTGTTTTTCAGTTTTCTCATTTCAACATAAAAATCTGATAAGGAGTCTGGAGCTGCCCTAGGACAACCCAAGCCTTGGCACAAATATCAAAGGAATTTTTGACTGCCACCATATTTGAACAGCGCACACACACACACACACACACACACACACACACACACACACACACACACACCCCATATATCACACTAGGAGGGGAAAAATCTAACAGTTCTCTCCCACATAAACAATTTTAATCTTAGAATCTTTCCACTGCAAATACAGATGAATCTCTCTGTTTTGGTCTCTCCCACATTCAATATTTTTAAGCTCTCATGTTCTTTCCGTCCCAAATGTGGAGACATTTACAAATGGTGATAAATTCTTATTTTTAGAAAATGAACATTATCCAAGACACACAAGTTACAGCTCTCATGCGTCTCTGTATTACACACTGTTTCTGACACTCTTTACATCAGAAGTGACTTATGGACTGAAGCAAGGAGGGGCTTCCTTCAGCCCAAAATATCAGGAGGATGCTCCCATCCTGTCCTGATCATAGGGTGTCTTTGCCTTGACAAAAGTTGTTCACAGTGAAGTATTGCTAGGAGAAGAGACTGCTTGCTGTTCGGCCAACAGAAGCTGAAATGCACAGGGATCCTTGCCACCATCTTTGAAATAATGCATGCTTTTGAAGCCCATTTGAAGTAGAACAGCATTTGAATGTAAGCAGGCTTATGTTTGTCAGAAGGCCATTCCCTTCACAATTCAAATGACAATTCAGAAAGTCATGTGGCTTCCCTCCAAAACAGTACATCTTTGTTCTGTTCAGTCTAGGCAAGGAAGCAGAGAAATACACGCCCACACACACCCACATATTTCACTTCTTCCTAGACTGACTACACCTCTAGCAATCCTCTATTCATTGATATTTCCAGTATCTGAAAGTGTGGACTGAGCAAAGAGATTATGAAAAATATATATTATGCAAACATATATATTAATAGCATACAGACAGGTTGCACTTGATGAGGGGGCAGAATATGCCACTCTAAAGGAATCAGCAGCACCACTCAAGGAAACTATTGAAAGTAATGGGGATCCCAAGAATTTCCTCTATTATATCATGAGAGAAAGGGGGGAAAGCTCCAGGAATAATTTCAGAGTTCAGAAATAAGACTGATCCAGTCTGTTATTCTATCTTTCCAAGTATTTTTATTAACAAGGAGACACAAACTCAATATGAGAAGTGCAAATTCTTCTGATATCTAACTGACTGAGTACTAGGGGACATAGAAAATTAAATCTCTGAAACTGAAACCTTTGGAATTCCATAAAATTGACACTCTAAACAAAGAATAGATGGATCCTATTTAACACAACTTGTTTTAAAAATGGATACATTGTCTCATAACAGAGTTACAATTTATACTATCTATTATGAGATCTTTGAATGAGAACATGTTTTGAATTAAAATAATCAACACTCAAGGGATTTTTTGTAAAGAAGAAAAAAGCACCTTAAACAAAACTCAGAACATTACTTTTTAAAAGTAATAGATAGCGTCATGCGCTATTTTGAACTATCAAGAAGTTGTTATTGTTACCTTCATCCCATCTGCACATTCCCATTCTTCATCACTAAGACCTGATAGTTCAAAATTGGGGCATTGACTGGAAAACACATAAAAATGCTCACAGGTTCCCTCCAGTGGCCAATTCTGTTTCTTCTGCAAAACAAAAAGAACATGGCATCAGATCAATTTTGACCCTTTGCCTTCTTACCCCGGAATAAAGACGCAAAACCAGAAAATATGGATTAAACATGGGCCACACTTTATTGAATATAATCATTGTTGCCAATCCTTTGGCAAAGGGGGATCCTACCGTAGTGCGGATTCAGGTTCCAAAACGTAGGTCTAAACGGACCCTTCTAACCAACCAATATGCGAGTCCCTGGCCCAAGTTCTCCCAGCCATGAAGACAGTGAGAAACTCTGCCGGCCCAAATTTAACCACCCCGGACCTCGAGCCACTCTCTCCTTGTTGACTGTTGGTCCGGGTGTGTCCCCTGCGCATCTTGCCCCCCCCCCAAGCACTATAATCGCACGATCCGCAGTGCTGGGAGTTCAGATGAGCTATAATTACCTGCTATTGCTATGGGACTCACTAAAATACCTGTTTAATCTGCACTAACCGCCACAGCATAGGGACTAGCCATGCTAAGTCCCATGCCCATCATCAAGCTGCTCCAGCTCCAAAAGCAGGCCCCCCCTTGATGTTTTCAAGGAAGACATCCAAACCTCATTTGGAAAGATGTACGCCATCTGACCGAAAAAACTCTGGCCTATCCAAGCGGATCCTCTGGTGACCAATCACCGATCCTAGGCCTCTGCAAACAGCTCTGCAGACTTCCCTGTTAACACTACGTCGGGCAGTGTTTACGGGTAAAAAAATTCTCGCATCCCTCCATGACAGCCGAGGGATGATTGTCGACCAAACAATGTGCATGGCAGGATATGTGACCCTTAACCAAGTGAGGTCACCAATCACATCGATGATCAGGGCCTTTCCAGTTGGCCGCATCAAATCATTGCCACCCAGGTGTACCACCAACACCTCTGGTGGGTGGTGCCCAAAAGCGACCGCTCGACAAAGCTGGCCCCACAGCATTCCACAGCACCCTCTCCATTCAATATGGGCCCATGCATCAAGGCCAAGGTTGCTCCCCCATGAGGATACGGCAGTGTACCGTGCTGCCCAAAAAACATATCTGTGGCCCACGATCATGATGTGTCTTCTCCTGGCCACCACCGTGGTACCTGCAAGACACAAACAAAATAGGCCCCTGCCTAGACATTAGGAAGTGCCCTAACGTACCTACGATAAGAGGATGAAGCCCATCGTCCTAACTGTTTGATATCCTCTGAGCGGTAACCAAGGGCCGCCACCGTGGACGCCGCACCAATTCTGAAATAATGCATACCAAATCTAAGACATTGAACTCCTTCCTTTTGAAGGGCCACATCTGTTAACTTCCAGAATTGGTATTTCGTTAAAGGGGAACCATCCCTATGTATAAAAAGGTATCCTGGGTTCAGTCCTCTAATTTTCAAATATGTTTCCATAGCCTCGACAGGGCAGATTATCTTAATGTGACAACGTGACATAGTAATACCTGATCCTTTTCCCCATTGATCAACTTTGGATCGATGTATGTGGAGCTGCACCGTCCCATCCACTACCTTAACATCTTGTAATTATAGAGCTACCTTAGCTTTGTCCCCTTTTCCTGAGGCAACTACTTCGCTAATCCTAAGGGCACCAAAAAATGTTAACAAAGACGCTGCCCTGAATAAAGCAACTTCAAACTCATCCCTACAAAGAACCTCCCATTGCCTACAAATACCTTCTAACAGCTCAGGTGATATGGGAGCTCTCGAGTCTTTTACCCTGCCTCTTTCCTTAGACCAACCTTCAATCATTTTTCGAATACAGTAGTCCGATGAATAGTCTCGATGACCATTAATTTTTGCATAGAAGGCCAGCGCCAATAACTTGCCCTGTATGGATAATGGCGCCAATCCTTGCCTATTTAAATACACTATAAACTGCTGCAGGTGGTCAACTGGGACTGGCCACAAAGGATCCAAGCCCATGGATTCTCTAAATTTCTGGAACTCCATACTCACTGCAAAATACCCCTTTCTCATCCTCGGTGCCAGGGCCAGACCTATTGCCCTTTCCGCATCCTCACGCCAATTTGCCAGACCTCTGGGGGAAGAGTCTCCGGGAACTCGTTGGCCCCTGGATCTAACTCTCTGAACTGCTCAATCTGTTGGCATGATAATGCATCAGCTAAGCTATTGTCAACACTGGGTACATGTCTAGCCTGTACCAAAATGTTAAATTTCAGGTCACGTAATGTAAATGCCCTAACCAAGGCCATGACCCTCTCTGACTGGGACGTGAGGTTGTTAACGATATGGACCACCGCCTGGTTATCACACCAGAAGCGTACCACTGAGTTGGCCCATTCGCTTGCCCAAAGCCATAAAGCACCGACTATGGGAAAAAACTCTAAAAATGTCAGATCTCTAGTGATACCAGCTTGGTGCCATTCCTGCCGGCGCACCACCAGCCTCTAAAATAAATACCGAAACCTGAGGAGCCTGCAGCGTCCAACTGGACCTGAAACTCAGCCCTAAGCATTCTCAGGCTTCTCCAAAAGGAAATGCCATTGAAATCATCTAAAAACTGCCTCCAAACTTCTAAATCCTCTCTTATGCCAAACGTAATCCTGGTCCTGTGGAATGGACAATGCAGCCCCCGCATTGCGTTACAAAGCTGACACAGGAAGGTGCGACCCGGTGCCACTACTCTGCAGGCGAAATTTAGGTGTCCAACCATCTCCTGTAACTCCCTCAGGGTCACTTTTTTCCTTTGTAGCATTGAGGCTACCCTAATCTTAAGGTCAGCTAATTTTTCTTGTGGCAACCTAGACACTTGCTGAACTGTATCCAATTCGATACCTAAAAACGTCAGGGTCGAAGATGGCCCTTCCGTTTTTTCTTTGGCTAGAGGTAGACCTAGTTCTTCCGCCACTGCTCGGAAAGTATCTAAGATAAATTTACACCTTCCTGTGTTCCTGTCACCACAGAAAAGATAATCATCAAGATAACAAGCCATATCTTTACATCCCACTTTAATCCTAAGCTTCCATTCAAGAAAAGAACTAAAACGTTCAAAAGCTGCACATGAAACGGAGCAGCCCATAGGCAGTGCTCTATCTATATAGAAAAAACCCTGAAAATAGAATCCTAACAGGTCAAAATCCTGTGGGTGGACTGGCAAAATCCGAAATGCAGATTTTATGTCACATTTTGCCAGTTCTGCCCCCACACCGCACCTACGAACCATGCTAACCACCTCATCAAAGGAGGTATAGCGGACGGTACAGAGCTCCTGAGGGATGGCATCGTTAAGTGAGCCCCCTTCAGGATAAGACAGGTGATGAATCAATCTAAACTTGCCAGGTGCTTTCTTTGGTATGATTCCTAGAGGTGAGACCCGCAATGTCTCCAAAGGAGGTGTTGTAAATGGTCCCAACACCCTCCCCTCATGTACCTCCTTATCTATCTTTTCTTGAACGATTCCTTCCATACCGTGTATGGATTTAAGGTTTCTTGCAAAAAATGCCTTGCGTTCCCCGGCCGCTGGTATCCTAAAGCCTTCTTTAAAACCTAATAGTAAATAACTGGCATCATCCCTTTTGGGATAGTCGCGTAGCCATGTTCCTAAAACTAAAATTTTAATTGGACTTGGCCCCTTTACCAGGATTACCCCCTCCACCATTGGGTTTCTTTCCACCTCCAGGTCCTTTTGCCACCCTCGGAGCACCAGCTCTGAAGCATGTGGCGCTGAGGTGTTGTCCCCCACACACTGTGCATTCATGTCGAAACCTACACGGTTTCTTGGAGCACACGCCCCTTGAGTTGTACTCCCAGCAGAGCAGGCGGGGTTGAACCACCTGCCCCGCGCTTACACGGGGAGTCACATTCACAGCTGCCTTTCTAATCAAATGCCCACTATCCATCCTGTCACCTAAATTGGGCCTGGCCGGGGTCATTGACTGCAACCGAAGGCCGGCCAGTGGCTCGTTCCAACGTAACTTGGGGTGAATGGCACTTCTCATACGAAATGCCTCGTCATAAGAAAGCCATGCCTGCCCTGCAAAATCCACATATGCCCTATAAATAAGATCTAAATATTGGAATAGGGACAATGCCCGCCAGGGCTGAGCCCGTACAACCACCCCGGCGTAAATTAGGAAACCTGGCAGCCAATTGGACCAAGTCCTGTCTGGCCTCTTACGCCTGTATCTCTCCTTGTCCCTCGCATCTTCCTTATCCAGCTCCTTCTTTTCTACATTTCTATTCAGCAACTCAAACAAATCCACATACTTTCCTTTTCAGATCCTCTCCTTGGTCGCTGGTGTCAAATGGTCACCCAGCGGCATCGCCCGATCCCCAAATGGTAAAGCTTGTAAGGGCATGGTATTATATCCCGTGTCCGGAACTGAAGGGTACGGCCAAACACCCACACCAACCGCCGGAGTTACCTGGGCTGGCACTGTAGGTTGTGTGAATGGCGCAACCCAGCCACCTAATTGGGCACTCGTAAAGGGCCAAGTAGTAGAAGCCCCAAGAGTCTGTGTATTGTATGCTGAATGGCGCTGCGGAGTAAATTGGCCACTACCAGGCCAGGGCCATGCCGGCAGTGTCGCTGACGAGCCATGTGCAGTGGCTAAACTGCTGCCTGGCCAAGGCCAAGCCGGGAATGATATGGACGTGTCAGTTGTCGGTGCTTGCCCCATACTCGGCCCGGGCCATGCAGAGAACTGCAGTGAAGTGTCATGTGCAATCGGGAACTCACCTGACAAAGGCATCGTGACAGGCTCATCCCTGCCACCTGTGCCTCACTAGATTGAAGGGTTGCCCTAGCCGTTCTGGCGGCTTCAAGGGCAGTAATCTTGTCCTGGAGTTGTTTCCATATGGGCCATGACTCCTCGTCCGAAGAAGACTGTGGTGGCGAAACCTGAGGTACCGGCCGTTTTTTGGCTGGCTGTTTTCCCTTCTTATTCCCCTGACCCTTCCTTGGGGCCATTTTGCGTTCTAAATTTACCTGGCCACTGAAAACAAGACCTTAGAACCCCGACCTCTCGTACGTAAATCAATGCCCGGTTTACCCAGGCAACACTGGGAATTGAACAATCTCGCTATTAAGTCATTTATTTATTTTATTTTATAATGATACCTAAGCCACCCTCTTTCGATTAATTAGTGAAAATATAAAATTTACCCTTATAAGTCAATGTAATTAAAACTTAAGCCTAATCAATTATTGAATTCTTGTTTTAGTATTCTATTTTATATTCCTTATTATTGCATATTTATTTTATTATTATTATTATTATTATTATTATTATTATTATTATTATTATTATTATTATTATTATTATTATTATTGTTGTTGTTGTTGTTGTTGTTGTTGTTGTTGTTGTTATTGTTATTATTGTTATTGTTATTATGATTATGATTATTACTAGTATAATTGAACTCAAACTTTCCTGAAAAAGCGACAATCCTGGGATCCCACAATTAATTCGATTAACCACATAGGAGCCAACAGAATTTATTTTTTCTTTAGCACAAAATGGATGCCACTACAGGAGCGGCATGCTCAGCCAATCACCCAACGCCTATAAATTCAAATCTATGCAACGCGGTAATATTTGGCGCCAAGCCGTTAGTAAGAAAATTTTAGGGGGAGGAAAAGGGGGATGGGGTAATTGGCGGCCATCTACAGTAAACTGCTCCTCCGCTGGTCGAACCAATGGACTCAAAGGAGCACTAGGACTAATCCCCAACTTCCCATCCCCGTTAATGTCTATATGAATTTAATTTGACCACTATTCGTATTATTATTGCTATTATTTAAGTCTATTTCCCCCCCCCTTTTAAAAAAAAAAACAAAGCCCCCTGGAGCCACCGCACGGTCCACGCTGTCACGCCACTCTTTAGGACAACTAAAAGCAAATTAAATAGCAACAAAACAGAATATTAGACTCAATTAAAGCAAACCATGATTAGAATAACTCAATTAACCCAAGCACCCGCTCCAGAGGAAACCAAAAATGCAATTAGAAATAAAAACCAACGAAAGAAATCAAGAATGAGCAAACCGGGGGAGGGAGCCGATGCTGCCCTCCCTATCCAATGCAAGGAGCTGCACAGTTCTAGATGCCAACCACATGGGCGGTGAGAGAAACCAGCAGCCGTACTCTTTCATTTACTGACACCAGCAAGAAAGAGGAAGAGAAGAGGGGGGAACAGTCCTTAAATAACCTATTGTTCCCCCCTCTTCTAAAGCTGCTCGCGCGAGACTTGACAGAGACCTCGTGTCCTCCAGGGAAGACGGCAAAGGTAAGCCATGCTGCTGAAGCCCCGGCTCAGCAGCGGCTTATTCATTCCAGAGTTTTCCTGAGATAAGAGAATCGAGTACTCAGAATGGCTTGCCATTTTTTTCTTCTGGGTGCACTCTGGGATTGTGGAGCTTGCCCAAGGCCACACAGGCTGGTTCTTCTCCTGAGACACACAGTGAGGAACTGAACTCTCAACCTAACTCAGTGAACCAGTGACTATTTTGCAGAGTAGCTAGCTTTCCTTGGTACTTTATTCCAAGATTCCAGACCTGATCCAGTGGATATGGAATGGAATTTGCAGTCTAACACCTCAAATACTAGGTTGGTGGGCAACCTATAGACAGGTGACTATTTAGTGGACAAGCTTGTTCTGTGATAGAACTCCTTCCACTATCTATTAGTTTCCTAAATATATTTAACAAGATAAGATCAAGATAACTGGAAAAGCAAGACAAGAGGCATTTCCTGCTTGTACTGCCCCTTCCCCACTTCCCAAACTCCAAAATAAATCAGCCTCAATTAGCCTGTGTCTCTGTAGCTCATTCTCATCATCCCTCTTTTCTTCCATTGGGGCTGGTCTCCCTGATTTTTCTTCTTCTTCACTTTTGTAGCAAATGAATCACCTGTGTGACCTTTCCACCTCCCCCTACTGATCAGACAATTAATGAGTAATAGAGAGAAAGATCTTTGTAAATTATCACTACAATTACTACAGACCTGAAAGTTATTCCACTCCATCTTGCTTCTATGAAAAGCAACATACCTACCACCAAAGCAGCACATTGCAAATACTGTGCTATTTCTGTGCTGTGATATTAACAATAGAAATATTTTTAAAAATTGATCGTGAAAAAAACAACACCCTGAATTAAATAGGAAAAAAAAACATTTTAAATCCTTTCCTTTTTAAATTGTTAAATTTAAATCCACTATGATGACATCCATAACTGAGTAGTAGTGAGGTGAAGTTCTTGGTTCCTTTTATGAATGTCTTCAACATTTAATTATAGCATTTATTTTTATAAGTGACTTTATGAGCTCTACCTGAAGTCTATGTTTAGTTTCCCATTTGAATTGTTTCAATGCAAAGTTTCCTCACACTGAACACCTCTTGAATATTCCTTTATCGACATGTAAATAAACAAACAAAAACCCTACACAAGATTCCACTCAGGTTACTGTTTAGAGACTGGGCATAGCAATGTCTACGCAAGACTCAACTCAAGCTAGCTTATGCTCTTCAGTTCTTCCTTTGCTGTAATGCTTTGCACCTAAACCATGTTAAACAAGCCTAATTCTTACCTCTTGGTTTCAGCTCTCAAACCCTACTGCAGGTTCACAGCTGGCCCATAGCGGGATCACACTTCTTAAATTCCCTTCCCCAATTAATGCCATAAGTCATGGGGGAGTGAGCTGCAGATGCGGCTGAGTTGCCCGCCAGCTTGAGAAAAAACCATCTGGTCAGAAGTGTGACACTGTGTTGCAATTTCCTCCACCATCTCAAAACTGGTTGCAGCTGAGTGCTTCCTTTCTGCAAGTTTTTTCAAAAAGTAGACAAATAATGTTAACACAATATATCATCAACATCCGGCTAATTTATTCTATACAGTATTTGAGCATATTGCATACCACGTCAACTCTGCAACTTACATTTACCAACAGCTGTTTTTCTTTCTTAGAGCAGATGGTACATTGAGTGTACCGTGACATAATTCACATTTGCATTATCAGTCACAAATGCTAATGTGTTTGAGGAAACCAAATTTTTGTGTCGAGCTAAGATATTTTTAGTAGCCGTAGCACTTTTTAGCATCCTCCTGAAATCTATTCATTTGTTAGTACAGTCATTAGTAGAGCCAACTTCTGCCTCAAGTTGACTGGGTAAAAGTAGGCTTCTCTGCAGCATTTTCAAAAAAATGTTTATTCATTGCCTCTTTGATCTGATTTGGACTTGCTCCCACTGCTCTTCACATAAGCTAAATGGTCAATATTCTTTTTCTGTTCAGAAATTTGGAGCGGATCCAGTGAGAACTTATAGAAACCAATATTCTTTGCTGACACCTTGCAGAAAAGTGTGATGCTAATTTGATTCTGCAGCCTCCATCCACATAAGTACAATGATATCTGACAGCATGCTACTAAGTTGTCACTTACAGAGCAAATGCCATGTCTATTTCTGGCTTCGGTGATATTTGAACACAGAACACTTGTGTTGATTTGGAGCTTGTCCTTTTGATGAACTTCTCCATTAGTTTGCTCCTTCCAAAATCTAGGAAGTCTATATTTACTTCACAAAACTTGACACTACACACACAGAGTAATCCTTCTGGGTCTTCATTCCACAGAAAGCCCTGGAAAGGGTCGATACAAATCAGAATGGATTGGATGGCACGTTGGATCTGTGCCATTTTAAATCATTGTACACTTTCAGTAACATGCATTGGGGAGGAGGAAACCCAAAATAACATTTGCCAAACCGCATAAGCAGCAACAACAACACTACCGATACCAACACTGCTAACAATGCACCATCAAATCATTCCCACTTATGGCAAGCTTTTCCAGGGCTTCCTAGACATAGAGTACTTTGAAGCTGCCTACCATTCTCTTCTTCTGGGGGTGCCTGGGGACTGTGCAGCTTGCCCAAGTCTACACAGCCTGGCTCTTCTTCAAAACACAGTGGGAAATAGAACTCCAAGTTCTTGGCTCTGCAACCAGGTGCTCTGATTCACCGAGCTGTCTGGCCAGCAGCAGAATCATTGGAAGCCTACAAAGGAAGCAGCTAAGAAAACAATTAAGAAGAAGAAAGTACCCATGTTTTCTTCTTTAGTCTCTTGTGCCTTTTGCTTCTTCACCAAGTAGGACAAGCTTCTGTACCATACACCTGTTGAAACACGACATTGTTGCTCAAGTGATTTTAAACTTGATATAGAAAATATACCTTTAAAAAGAGACTAGGATCAACTCTCAAATATGGACATTTAATGAAGGGTATGATACTCCAAGCTGGCTGGATAAGAGTTTGATTCACTACTGTGCCTCCTGGGAGAAAAGCCAGCCTGTGTGGCCTTAGGCAAGCTACACAGTCCCAGAGTACCTCCAGAAGAAGGGAATGGTACACAAGTTCCGAATACTCTCTACCTGGAAAACCCTGGAAAAGATTGCCGTAAGTCAGGATCAACTTGATGGCACACAATTATCGTTGTTGTTGTGATCCTCCAAACATCTGAAGTTAAATTTACCATCATGCTACACTATGCTAGTAATCAAGGAGAAACATATGAGATGCAATATGAGAAACATATGAGATGCAATGTTATGTAACTCTTAACCAGCTTTTATGTTTTGTGGAAAACACTAGCAGGAGTCTAAGCAAAAGACCAGTATGAGAGAATGGATGTTCGCAATTCTGTCCTGTTGTACCCCTTTTGGTCTCCCAGTATTGCTTTCTATCTTGAAAAATTAAGGGTAACATTACATGCCATCACATAGTACCATTTATTTTTGCCCTTGTTGGCAATATTTCATTTTGAAGGCCTAGTAGCCTGAACCCAAGTCTACCCTCATTTTTGTGTCATGCCAATTAACATGGCTTGATGGTACTCCTTTGTTTCCATTTGTTGTTGCTATCATTCTTATTTTCATTATCACTGCTACCACTACCGTCATCTTAGCAGTTTAATAAACAATCTGAAAACTGCAACAACTTTATATCTCATGTCCAGGTGAAGAGATGTGCTTTTTCATTGTTGCCTAAAGCTCGATGATGTGGGACTGTGCACTTCCCTGGGGATAAACTTCCATGACCAAAGGGCTGCTACTAGAATGACCCATGCTGACTGGTGAGAGCAGAAGCAGTGCCCACCCATCCCCAAAACTATAGCTTTAGTTCCTCAGCATTGGGGGCCTTTTAGTCACTTGAATCTCAAGTTATTTAGGACTTTATACACAAGTACTAACACCTTGAATCAGGTCTAGTGGCTCACAAGCTGTAATAGTGCTGTAAGGATTGGTTTCCTATG
This sequence comes from Intellagama lesueurii, assembly GCA_037013535.1. Lineage (NCBI taxonomy): Eukaryota > Metazoa > Chordata > Lepidosauria > Squamata > Agamidae > Intellagama > Intellagama lesueurii. Next base: position 187,422,909 of record JBAJHW010000003.1, on the reverse strand, counting down.
ATTCCAAGTATTCGCAACAGTTCACAATTCCATGCCTGCATCAGCTGCACTTTCTGGACCATCTTCAAAAATAACTTTATGTACAGTGCATTGCAGTATTCCAGGCACGAGGAGATTACTGCATGGATAATTGAAGCCATGTTATCTTATTACAGGAACAATCACAGTTGGTGAACCAATTGTAAATGGCCATTTCAGTGTCTTTGTAGACTTGTAAGGCCATCTTTTCTATAGATCCAGAGAAATACTTCACTTTCAGAAGTTATTCTAGCATAAGTGAACCACTTTGAGGCAGTTATTCAGCAGTAATACTGTGTTCAGTAGGTCTTACTCTTTAGTATGTTTAGAACTGCAGCTACACAGAACAATCTGAAGTATGTATGTGTTGGAATGTTTTGCAGCCTTGCACACTACTTGGAGAAGCTGGGAGGGACCTTTATGCGCTAGGGTGATTGTCAATTTATCCAGCACTAATCAATTATTCCCTCCCTGTTTCTGAATTTCAAAGAGAGACCAGCCTCTCTGTTCAGCTCTTTCCTTCTCAAGAGTCTGTTGAGGCCTGTTGCTCAAAGCAGTCAGCCATTTTGTTAGTTTTCTGTTATCCATTCATGGTAAATAATGAAACTTTTTAATTCTCTCTCCTAATAATGTCTCAGAGTGAGTTATTGAGACTGTAAGTGCCATTTGTTAAGAAGAGGGAACTTGGAGCTAATTCTGGTCTGTGAATCCCTGCACTTCAGTTGTGTAGCTAGAGGAACTTAACCAAAATTCAAAACTTTGCAACGACATGCTTCTTTAATTAGAAGTAAACCCCACTAAATTCAACACAGCTCAGTCCCATATAAGTGAGCAGAAGATTGCTACCTAAGGCTATAATCCTATGCACATTTGTATAGAAGAGAACCCCTCTGGGTGTAGTGTGGCTTATTTTTGAGCAAGCATCAACTAATGAATCTCTTTAACTCTAGAACAGCTCAGCCCCAACTCAGTCCTAATGAAATCAAGGGGACAATCTTTCATTGACAGATTTACCCTTTGCTCATTCATTGCCTTGGCTCCTCTCATATACTCATATTCCACCAATTCATCCATTAACTTCATTCCTTTCTTACCCTGTTAGTAAAGATGTTTTGAGTTGCTAACCCATGTTGCTTTATTCACTACATTCATATATAGTGCCGTAACTGATCGATCTCATATTTTTCCTCCTTTGTGTGTTTTGGGATATACCTTTACCCAGCTCATAACACTTGGCTGTATTACCATTTCCTCCAGGCATTCTTCTCCTCAACAGAATGTTAAACAAAGTACATGCAGTAAGCATTCACCAGGACAGGTGTCCAGAGGCAGCTGCTTTGAAGAGGCAAAAATTCTCTTAAATTAACCTCTTCTATCAAGCCTGAACATCATATACTACTGATCACTCATCCTTAGAACTTTAAACATGTTAAGGCTCTAGCAGAGACTAAAATGAAGCAAATGTATCTCCAAATTATAGGAGGTAAGAAAGCTGCTACTGTGACAATCACACACAGAGTTAGCACTTGAGGAACTACCTCGTCTGGTGATGGGCTATCCGCAATATGCAGTTAAACCTTTCTTCATTTTTTTTGAATGATGCAACTAAGCAGGGTCCTTTTGTGTCAATAGGAACATGTGAGTAGAGCAAGTTACCTTATACTCAGTCAGATCATCCATCTATTGAGCCCATTGTAGTCAGCTTGAGCTGGTAGCAGTGCACAAAAGTTTCAGCCAGGATTTTGTTCTTACTCAGCCTAGAAACCCTGGTATTCTTTCATGGTCTCCCATCCAAATAATAATGAAGTACAACCCTGCTTAGCAGTAACATACACAGGACTGATGTGTTCACAGTGATCTGGTGGTATGCTTCACACAGTGGCTGTTCAAGATCTAAACCCTTCACTTCTCCTGCAGTGTATTCATTTGGAGAATGGGTTGTGTTTCCAAGCAACGTCTCACAATGTCTGGTATTTTGGTGTGTGAGATAGATGCAGTACAAGCAACATCTCCTAGGGCAAAAGATATGGCCCATAAGCACACACATGCACCAACATTGCCAAAACAGGGTACGTAATTTACAGTTTGATCAATTTTCCCATACTAAATTAACCTGGAGAGCCAGTGAGGTGTAGTGGGTAGCATATCAGACTAGGAAACCTGGATTCCAATCCCTGTTTCAACATGGAAACTCATAAGGGTGATGATGGCCATGATACACAACTACTTGACTACCTGACATGTTTCAAAAACCTTACAGGGGTCGTCATAGGTTGGAAACATCTTTGATGGCCCATAACAACAAATTAACCTTATGGGACAGAGTTTCAAATTGGGAAGAAGCCTTTCTTATGAACATAGTATGGATTATGGAACAATGGGGGGAGGACTTTTACCTTTGGATCAATTTGTTGGCCTGGGTGATGAATTTGTCCCATTTTCTAGGCTTAGAGCTAGATATTATTTGCCAACCTCTGCTAAATAGAACATTTACAACTACAGCATTTATTGATATCTCATTAAAGCCCTGCAGCTTTGAGTGCCTCAGCATTTCCCACCCTTTTTGAGATTGTCATCACTGAATCAGTACAGAAAAACAAACCAACAAAATCTGCTTCAAAAAATTATTATGCTGTTGAGTAAATAGGAGATAAAGGATGGGGAGGGAGTACGGAATGAAGAACTGGAATGCCCCATTTTGTCTTTTCAACAGATAGTCCCATTTATGTGGCTTATTTGGCAGACAATTATGTTTAAGTCTGCTCATGGTTGGTGATGTTATACATCTGGTAACTGTATTGAACATATGCCTAGTCTGGCCATAATTGTGGGGGTGGGGGGATGAGCTTATTATTCATATTAATTTTGTGCTGGTGCAATTGTTGAACTTTGTAGATGTACACATTTTGTTAAATTACCTATTTGTTTTTTTTTTTTTTTTAATTAACTAACGTCCAATGGACAGGGATTCTCCTTGTCCTTATGGTGGTAAAACGACCAATACTGCAACAGTGAAAAGAAGAAATCCCGTCTTCAATTAAGGAATGGACTTAGCACCTTACAACTTTTTCGAGTGTATGGCATCTAGGCAGTAATGGCATGAAGTCTTCTTTCATTGATGACAATGCTAAGAGAGGTTTCTCCCCCACCCTTAGATCTTGGGTTTTTCTTGTTATTGCTCTATCCTTTATCCTTTTTGTTTTGAGATACTTTGTTATTTTCTGGTGGCTCTATTCTTTATTTTTATCTTTGTTGCTGGTTTTGTTGTTTATATGATTTAAGAACAATAAAAATACATTCAAAATGATTTTTTTAAAAAAACAAGAGTGAAGGCTTTGAAAACAGGTGGGTTTTTTCCAAGAACTCTTGAAAATGAATGACAAGCTAATTCAAATGAAATAAAGGGGAATTGTCAAAGACTAGAAACAATCAAACCACTGGCCAAATTTCTAAGCCTCTATTCAGAGGCTACATGTACGAGCAAATGTATTGGTTTATATTCGACTCTTGTTATTCCTCCCCTTTTGCTTTCAATTACCACCGTGCCCATTCACATCTATGTCTCTCAGACTGTTGATGTTCTGGTTGTAATCTACTCATGTTTCATACATGCCTTGTTGTGCCACATACTTTTATAGTACAATCCATCTATTATCCATCCATCTACTTGTCTGTCTGTCTATCTATGTGTTCATCGAGACACATACAAATATGATTTGATAATACAAATGTGCTGAAAGGCCTTTGTAGAGCAGATAAGTTGTAGGATGTTGAGTTGTCATCATTATCTCAACTTCTGAAGGTCCTTGTAACTTCTGAAGGTCCTTGATTCTGTGCATCATGATTTTTAAAAGCTGCAAAGCTGAGTTCACAGTGCAAGGTGGTTTGGGTTTTTCCCCTCCTTGCAGATATAAACCTTAAATCTGAGCAAGCAGCCTCTTGGGCAAAGTAAGGTACAGGTGCAGGAAGCAAGAAGGTGAACAGAGAAAAATGTATTTACAGATTGTAGACTTGTCTGGTCAAGAACTATGCCATGTCTGTGTCCAGCCTGTTCCCACATATGCATATGCTGCCATATATTCCCACCACAGGAATGCTAAAGAGCAATTCAAATTGGGCATATACTGTGCTTTAAGAATCTGATGTGCATTCCTGTGTTCATTTATTCATAAACTTACTGCATATAAAAATGCTGAGTACAGTAATCGGTGAAGTGTTCGTACCTACCCAAAATCTGTAGTGTTATTGGCTCAGTTGTAGCATTGATGTCTCAATGAACTTTTTCTTTTCCTTGTTGCATTAAGTCACTGTACTTACCTCCCTATAGATGACTTTTGTTTTGTCGTTCATGTGATTAATAGTATAGATCAGGAGAACTAATTACAAACATTGTTCAGACTGTACCTTTGCTACTTATCACACACACAAAACAAACCTAAGGTGGTTTGGTTACATTTGGAAGAAGGATTAAGAAAATGCAGATGTTGCATAAATAGAAAGGGCAGGCCACTACAATACAAAGAGGCAAGACTGGCAATCCATATTTTCACCTCTGTTGTCTTCTGTCATGGCAGAGGCTAAGCCTGGACTGTGGAACAACATCTTTTTCCCTTGACAGAACAGGGAAGTTAACTAGCTATAAATACCTAGTTAGTGACTTATAATGATTTTTTATTTTTTTATTTTTTTGCTGACTATATACTGGAAATAATGTGGAAAACACTATGGTTTGGGGTAGGCTGTTCATACTTGTTGAAAAATAGTCCTGACAATTGCTTTGTTTTTCGGCGAGAAGTGGTTAACGAATGAAAAAAAGGAGTCAGCTTCTAGGATTTTCCCTTGTGTGGTGTCTCTGTGAATGGTAGTGAGCACAAGAGGGTATCCTATAGACCATCTTGACTGTTGCCATTCATGTTCTCAACATTCAGGCTGCCCTTTACCATGTGAAGCTTGGCGTCGTTTTTCCTGCTGGCAATGCAGGCACAATATTGTACAGCAATATCAGGCCATTTCCTGGCTTTTTGAATTGTAGGTACAGAAGCACAATAATCCGCATTCATAAACCAGAGGTTTTTAAAAAAGAATTGAGTTCCTTGTAATGTACTAACCTGTTCATTTTCCTATGTGATTGAAATCAAGATAAGAGCACTATGTAAAACGTGGTCTGTTACCAATACATTGGTTAAACTCTCACACACACTCTCTCTCTACACACACACAAACACACAGAGATGTATCTCTATGGTTTTCATGAATTTTTCCAAACAGCCTTCCTAGTCAGTGCCCTGCAATTTTAAAAAGCCTTGTCAGTTTGTGGCTTGAAACTTGAAACAGAAGACAATTTAAAGATGCCAGAAGCAATCAGACTTCTCGCAACTAAACAATTTTTAGAAATTTTAGCTTGATTACATTTACATAAATTAATTATGGATGGATTTTAACCATCAAAAATGGCATTTTGCTAACCCATTCTAATTAATCTAATTCAACAGGACATAATTATGTTCTGGACCCAAGTTCAGAATGGGACAACACAGAGAGCACAAACTTGCCCAAATAAAATTCTATATATTTTTAGGTCATAGTCCTGAATAATTTAGGAGAATTTGAATACATCAATCATGTCTAAGAAAAAAACATGGCTGGTTGCTTTGATTCTGCAATAAATAATTCTTTTATTACAGCTGTCCTTCTTTTTCCAGAGACCTTTAGTTGCCTGATCAGGTCCATTAAACTAATTGGCTGCTCTTTTGCTATGTGTGTATTACAAACAAAGGTCATAATTACACTGGTAAAAGAACTGGTTTTTGAAATGCATTTATGTTCAAATGAATCCATGTTTAAAAGAGTGTCCCCATTACGTAAACGTACACCCGGATTACTTTGCCAAGGAAGCATGTTTTATCAGTGGAACACAAGCTAAAATGTTGTTCTGCTAGTTGTTTAGTCGTTAAGTCGTGTCCGACTCTTCGTGACCCCATGGACCAGAGCATGCCAGGCCCTCCTGTCTTCCACTGCTTCCCGGAGTTTGGTCAAATTCATGTTGGTCGCTTCGATGACACTGTCCAACTAGTGTTCTGCTGGAGAGTTGTTCAAAATAGTATGCATGTGAAACTTGATTCATTTTATTCATTTTTCCTCCCTCCCTCCTCTTCCTACAATGGAGCGGGACACCTGTTATTCCAGCGAGGGTGCTTCTAATATATGGGTAATTACGGGCAGGGGGAGATATGGTGTTGGCGCAGTAGCGATCAAACGTAGAAGAACAGCGGACAGATGTTTGAAGGCTGTCCCCTGTTCTAGCTCTGCTGCCACCTGTTCGAACCTAGGTAACCAGTCTAGCTGGCCTCCATCTCTGTCCCTGGTGTTGATAAATGCCAGGTCTGACCACCAAAAAACCCAACTCATCCAGGACTTGATCCTGGAGGAACGGGCAGACCTGGCCTGTATAACTGAGACGTGGGTGGGCGCTGAGGGCGGAGCTACTCTTTCCCTCATATGCCCACCTGGGTATGCCATCCAACACCAGGGTGGGGGGGAGTTGCCATTGTTTATAAGGACATCTTTGAGGCTGCTAGGCTCTCTGCGGTGGCAAGCCCACGTCTAGAGGCCGTCCACATGTCGTTTGGGGTCAGGGGTGGATTTGGGATTGTGCTGGTATACCGCGCTCCCTGTGATCCAGCGCAGTCCATGCCGGAGCTGGTGAATTTATTTATTTATTTATTTATTTATTTATTTATTTATTTATTTATTTATTTATTTATTTATTTATTTATTTATTTATTTATACCCCGCCTATCTGGTCTTGCGACCACTCTAGGCGGCTGGATTTTGTCTCCACAGCACTGTTGAGGTCCCCCCAGATTATTGGTTCTGGGGGACTTCAACATTCACGCGGAGGCTGAGGTTTCCGGCCCAGCCTCATGAGTTCCTGGAAACCATGGCTTCCTTGGACTTGACCCAGCAAGTCAATGGCTCTACCCACGTGGGCGGCCATATGCTGGATCTGGTCTTTGCTGCCGAGCAGAGAGAGTGTGCTCCAATGGTGGCCGACTTGGTATCGCCCCCCCCCCCTTGTCATGGTCGGATCACCACCTAATTAAATGCAGCCTCTCAGTGGCACTTCCCTCCCATGGGGAGCTCGGACCCATTAAGATGGTCCGCCCCCACAGGTTACTGGATCCTGATGGATTCCAAGATTCCATGCAGGGGATTCCGGCTGACTTGGTTGGTGCTCCTGTCTATGCTCTGGTGGATGGCTGGTATACTGCCGCCACCAGGGCGGTTGACACGATGCACCTAAACACCCTCTCCGCCGCCAAGCCCAACCAGCCCCCTGGTTTAACCAGTGGCTGAGGGCCATGAAGAGTAATCGGAGAAGGCTAGGGAGCATTTGGAGAAGGGCCCCAATGGAAATTAATCTAAAAGCCACCAGGATCACATCTAACCTTTACCTAGCTAGAGTAAAGGTTGCTAGAAGAGCATTCTTCACTGACCGGATAAGCGAAGCTCACAACCAGCAGGCGGAACTTTTCCGTATAGTACGCGATCTATCCGGAATTGGCCACAGTGATAGGTCTCCCTCTAGCATTTCCTGTCACCAATTTGCGGCATTTTAAAAATCTAAAGTGGAGGCCATCCGCCGGGACCTTGATCCCTTTCTACAGACAGTAGTTCGAGCTGAGATGTCCAGTGCATCGTCTTGTCCAGCGAGGTTAACTTGCTTTCAACTTGAGATGTCCAATGAGGTGGACAGGGTGCTTGCACACTGTTGTGCCACCACCTCCTCTTTAGACCCTTGTCCAGCCTGGCTCATCAAAGCAGCCAAACCAGTAACAACAGAATGGGCCACTGCAATATTTAATGGGTCTTTCCAGGAGGGCATGGTTCCCCCTGTCCTCAAGTAGACACTCATTAGGCCCATTCGAAAGAAACCTAATTTGGCGGCTGACAAAATTAGGAATTATAGGCCTGCCGCCAATGTTTCTTTCTTGAGTAAAGTGGTCGAGAGGGTGGTGGCTGATCAGCTCCAGGCCCTCCTGGAAACTGATGCCATTGATCCGTTCCAGTCGGGCTTCAGGCCGCAGCATGGTACGGAAACAGCATTGGTCGCCCTGCAGGATGACCTCCTGAGGGAGGCTGACAGAGGCAATATGTCCTTGTTGGTCCTCGTCGATATCTCAGCAGCCTTTGATACCGTCAACCACTGTATCTTCGTGGGCCGGCTATCCGAATTGGGGATCGGTGGCCTTGCTTTGGAGTGACTCCATTCCTTCTTGGAGGACCGTCCCCAGAGAGTGCAGCTTGGCGAGATGACTTCCATCCCATAGATCCTCAATTGTGGGGTTCCTCAGGGGTCAATCATCTAGCCAATGCTATTTAATATCTATATGAGGCCACTGTGTGAGGTCATCCGGAGTTGTGGGGCCTAGTGCCATCAGTACGCTGATGACACTCAGCTCTACCTCTCCTTTTCTCCAACTGCAGTGGATGCTGTTCCGACCCTTGAACACTGCTTGGGGACCATTCTGGATTGGATGAGGGCAAATGGACTGAGGTTGAATCCGGACAAGACGGAAATCTTGTGCATGGGTGACCCTGGCATCAGCAAGTTTGGAAACTCCCTCTCCTTTGGGGGAGTAACTCTTCCCACAAAGAGTGAGGTTCGCAGCTTGGGCATCTGCCTGGACCCGGATCTCACCATGGAAAGCCAGGTGGCATCTCTGGTCCGGGCAGCCCATTTCCATCTTTGGAGGATTGCCCAGCTGCATCCCTATCTAGACGTGGGGGCAATCATGACACTGATTCATGCCCTCGTAATCTCAAGAATAGACTACTGCAGTGCTCTCTATGTGGGGCTACCCTTGAGGCTGATGCGGAGACTTCAACTGGTCCAAAATTCAGCGGCCAGATTAATAACAGGGGTGAAGAAATTTCATCACATCTTCCCCACTCTGGCCGCCCTTCATTGGTTACCGGTTCGTTTCAGAATCGACTTCAAGGTTATGATGATAATATTCAAAGCCCTAAATGGTTTAGGACCTCAGTACCTATCAGAACGCCTGCTCCCAGCCAGATCTGTCTGTAATACCCGTTCTTCACAGGCAGGGCAGTTGAGGGCCTTGACCCCGAAGGAGGCCCGGAGGGAAAAAACAAGAAACTGGGCCTTCTCGGCGGTCGCCCCCCGCCTGTGGAACAACCTGCCCATTGAGATCCGCCTGGCACCCTCGCTGGATGGGTTCAAACGAGCATTGAAGACTTGGCTCTTCTGCCAGGCTTTCCCTGACCATTAAGATCTCCCTTTTACCATCCTTTTTGCTATCCTTTTCATCACCCTTTTACCACCTTCATTGCCATCTGTTTTAATTTACCTTGTTGCTATGTATTATTTTATTTTCTATTGTGTTTTAATATTGCTGTTTATATTGTTGTTAGCCGCCCAGAGTGGCCTGGTTGCTAGATGGTGCAGGGTATAAATCCAATAAATAAATCAATAAATAAATTTCTTCATATGTACACCCCTGTCACTGCAAATTGCACCTTGGGGTAACAGTGGGAGAGGCTGCAGGAAGGAAGGAGGGAGGGAAGGTGTGCTGGCAAAGAAATTTGTAAAAAGCTTGACTGCTTCTGTCCCTTTAAGAATGCTTTTGCTCTCTTGAGATATAGAGATTTGTTAAAAGAGGACTTAAGTGTGAAATCAAGGGAAGAACTAGAAGAAGAAGCTACAATACTTGATTGGTGGACAAAAACACAAATAGATTCAAGATATACAAGAGATAAAGCAGTAGGCTTTTGTAAGAAACAGACATTATTAGATAAAATACTTCTGAATGTAAAGGAAAAACTGATTAAAATGTTGTATTAATGTTGTCTACTAGAATTAAAAATGCAAGATGAAATAGTTAACGAATGTATGATAAAATGGGCCCAAAATGTGAGCCACAATATTAACTTAAAGTCATGGTCACAAATATGAGAAGGTAATATTAAGCAAACAAAAGCAATTAATTACAAAGAAAATATGTCTAAGATGTTCTATAGATGGTATATGACACCTGAAAAATTATCAAAAATATATCAAAGTACCTCTAATAAATGTTGGAAATGCAAATCAAAAGAAGGTAGTTTTTACCATATGTGGTGGACTTGTAGGGAAGCTAAGAGCTTTTGGAAACTAGTCCATGAGTTTTTACAAAAAATGTTATCCTCTATAATTCCATATGCACTTGAACTGTTCTTGTTGAATATAATACCAGACTCGATATAAAAATAAAAAAGATATTTGATCATACATGTAACTACAGCAGCAAAAATTATATATGCCAAATACTGGAAGAAAGAGGAGACTCCAACAACCCAGGAGTTAATAGGAAAAAAAATTGAAACAGCAGAGATGGATATTTTAACTGAAGTATTAAAAGACAAAGAAATTGCTGAGGCTAGAAAAAAGTGGGAACCTTTGTATAATTGGATGAGAGATGATAACATGAATGGGTTAAAATTATGAGAAAGAAAATATAAGATATAATTTTAGATTTTAAAGACTTAGAAAAAAATGGTAAGATAAGTGTGAAGTAAGCTTAGTAAGAAAACATTGACAAATGTAATAACGATATATACTGTTCTCTATCACATTCTGTATTTTTTATTTACCCGAATACCCTGATCTAAATCCCCTTCCCTATAATCTTCCCTTACCTAATGGAAAATAATAATAATAATAATAATAATAATAATAATAATAATAATAATAATAATAATAATAATAATAATAATAATAATAATAATAATAATAATAATAATAAAAGAATGCTTTTGCTAGTCTCTGGGAGGTGGAGAGAAGGGGAGGGCTCAATCAGCAGACAGCTGGGATGGGAAAGGGGAAGCCAAGTGCTTTCCTGGAACTCCTCAAGCAGAAGTATGTGTGAGAGAGAGACACTCAAGGGGTATAAAGGGAAGGGCTAGAGGAAGAAAAAATTGGTGGGAGAAGCACATCTCAACCAGAATGCATCCTCTATTATTTATTGCCACCTTTTCTCTATGCTTTTGGGGTGGGGGGGTGGGAAGAGATCCAAACACGAAACCCCACACAGGGACTGCTGTTGCCAGCCATCTCCCAGGTGGGAATGCAAACAGCATCTCAAATAGTCACATGATTCTGAATCGAATTGATTTATAATGGAGCTCATTGGGGGCCAAATGTAAATATAGATAAACCCAAAGCTTACCTTATTAGGCAGAGATAGCATATTGCTTTATACACACCATATTTCTGTTTGCTAACTGCTAACAGAGCACAGCAGAGGAATAAAACTGAGACAGATCCCAGGGAGTGACCGACCAGAATGAGCTAACAGGGAGAGCTAACAGAAGTTTGACCAGGGAGAGGTAGAAAGGAAAGGGTCTACTGAAAGAAGGTAGGGGGGAAAAATGAGACCAAAGAGACAATGGCAGAAAGCTATGTATTAGTGAATTTTCCCAGCATCCTTCAAGGCAAAGAACAGAAACAAAGGGCACTCATAGACAAACAGAAGAAAGTAAAACAGTAACAGGGATTATGGAGGGAAGAGACACTTCTGTAGTAGTGATTTCTCAAACTGAGAGGAGGTAACAAGTGGGGTACCACAAGGCTCAGTCCTGGCTCCAGTGCTCTTCAACGTGTTTATTAATGAATTGGATGAGGAGATGCAGGGAATGCTTGTCAAGTTTGTGGATGACATAAAATTGGGTGGGATAGCTAATACCCTGGAAGAGAGGAACAAAATTCGAAAAGATCTTGATAAGCTTGAGCACTGGGCTGAAAACAACAGAACAAAATTTAACAGGGATAAGTGTGAAGTTCTACACCGGGGGGGGGGGGCAAAATGGGGGATACTTGGCTCAATAATACGAGTGTGAAGGATCTTAGAATTGTTGTAGATCAAAAGCTGAATATGACCCAACAATGCTATGTGGCTGCAATAAAAGCAAATGGCTTTATTAACTATATTAACTTTATTAACTATATTATTTATTAATGGCTTTATTAACTATCTATAGTTTCCAAATCCCATGAAGTACTAGTTCCCCTCAATTCAGCTCTGGATAGGCCTCATTTGAGTATTGTGTCCAATTCTGGACACCACACTTTAAGAAAGATGCTGTCAAACTGGAACAAGTTCAGAGGATGGCAAGAAGGATGATGAGGGGACTAGAACTAATACCTATGAGAAAAGACTGAAAGAACTGGGCATATGTAGCCTTGAGAAAAAAAGACTGAGGGGAGATATGATAGCACTTTTCAAATACTTGAAAGGCTGTCATACAGAGGAGGGGCAGGATTTTTTCTCAATCATCACTGAGTGCAGAACACGTAATAATGGACTCAAGTTACAAGAAGTCAGATTTCAATTGAATATCAGGAAAAACTTCCTAACTGTTAGAGCAGTACAACAATGGAACCAAATCTTGGTAGGTGGTGACTGCTCCAACCCTGGAAGCATCTAAGAAAAAATTAGACAATTTTCTCACAGATATACTTTGATCTGGATTTCTGCATTGGGTTGGACTCAATGGCCTTATAGGCCCCTTCCAACTCCATTATTCTGTGATATTATAATCATACCAAGATTTTCATTCTTAGGAAAGTTCTTTGGAAACTGTTATTCATTAAAATGAGGTCACACTTCACAGAAATACACAGTATGTTATCTATCTTTTTTAATAAATTGGAGTCAAATGTTGGCATAATGAAATATGTACTAGAAGGACTTTTTTGACAGACATGTTTACTAACATAGCTCTACTTCTTCAGAGCAGCTTGGCCTACAAAAAAAAGTTTCAGATATTAATTATCTCCCAGCACCACCCATCAAATCATCCTTCCATTAGTGCTATATTGTTTTGCATACGTGAAACCTTTTAAGGTCTAGTGTTTCCATGGAATGTATAAATGTGGATTGTTATGAATATTGGGGATAAATTGATGGTCAGGATCATGTCAGTCTTTTAATTCCAGCAGTGCAACCAATACGAAACAACCTCTAGACACAAAAATATGCAGCTAGAAAGAAAATGCATGGCTAGCCCCAATCCAATGGGCTCAGTTGCCCATCATTTTATAGGGATACTTCTCTTTAGCTTTCTGTTATAGAGGAATACATGCCTTTATTCTGAATAAAGGACAAATGTGTTACCAGCATCCCTCATGATCACTGCAGTTATTCATATTGCTTACATCTAAGTGTTGACACCAGTATTGGACTTCAATCTTCGGACTACTGAACCCATTAAGGCCACTTCTTATTACCAGTTAATGATCGTGTGTTGATATTTCAGGCATTGATCCAACAGCACTCATATACAGATTCATCAGAACATGTACACAAGAGTTTGGGGTATTGCATTAAATGCATGCTTTACTCATCGTTCAGAGACCTTTACTTAAATCAAAGTAAAAACCTCTGTTGGACCAGAACTATTACAAACTTTAGTTAAAGGAAAGACTTGTGGAAATCATAAAAGTAGCATTATGCCTCATCCTTCTGCTGGCCTGTCTAAAACTTTTATGGAGCAGGTACCTGGTTGAGTTAGGATCAAGTGAAAGAATCCTGCCTGCTATGCTTCCTGTCCTATCCTGCCGAGAGATGGATTTCAATTTCTTGAAATTTCACATTTCTTTAAATGTCACATTTTGTTCACATTTGAGATAGAAAGTTTTTAAACATATATTTATAATCAAAGAAATCAAAATGGATGGATGTGTTTATCCAAGTCCAGAACTTTTAGAAAGCAACAACTTAAAAATCTGGTCCTGAATCCTCAGGTATTCAATTGTGTTCATGTTGAATTAGGGTGGTAAACTCTTTCTCCTTCTCCTCCTCTCCACCCCCACTTAAAAGATTTATCACCATTTACACCTATTTGGCATACTGGTACAACATGGTACTCTTTATGCTGGGGAAAACAGTACCTGAAGAATTTGGTGGGTAGAAAAGGGGAGAATTTCAGTTCAGTTCACTTTGGAAGAATGCCCAAATTGTGCATATTTCTTCATATTCAACATGGAAACAACTTAAGAGGAAATCAGGTCTCTGTATTGCCTTTTTTTTTTAAAGAAACAAATGAAGGAGAAAATGAAAGTACCAGATTTTTTTTCCATTTCTAATGCTGCCACCTTTTTTACAGATGCACAAAAAAATCGACAATGAAAGGAAATTGCAATGGTGGCTGGAGAAGTGATGCAGTGAGAGGGGGGTGGCAAGGACGGGACTCAAAGGACAATGGCAAAGCATGTCTGAACTCATGTTCTGTGTAGAATCAGCCAACCAGACTTTGGTCTTACTGTCATTGGAGGTTGTAAGGACAGCTGAGGTCCTGGGCCAGGTCCCTTTTTTGTGATCACATGTACCCTACTGTAAAAGGAGCCATACAAAAATCCTCAAGTGCTCCTAGACATTCTCAGCATTTTCCATTGCTTTGGTTGAAGACTGTATCTGCCAGTAACATCATATTGTTGGTTACCAGGAAGACCTACTATCTCCAAATTGAATGATTCGGTAATAACCTGAAAATGCGCTGCCATGAACAGAAGTCACAAAAGATCTGTCATATTTCAGCAGGTCTATATTTATTTCCATGAACACATGAGGGACTGTACAATGAAGATTAACATTATTTTGCATTTAGAACAACTGAAAACACTGTCAAAAGCAAATCCACCATATTTCATTTAATCTATGAGACATTTGCCTGCTTTAGCTGTGTCACCATTATTCCCATACACTTACTCAAACACTGAAGGTATTGTTGCACCGGCAGCATGAAATGAGGGCAATAGCAATGGTCTCAAAATCATTATCAAAGATAACAGCCTATACTCCAACACACTAAATTAATCTCTTTCCTGAATTGTGCAAAGGGAACCTACATTTGCAGCGTATATCTATGTATATTTAACATTCACCTTCCTAAATAATAAAGGCATGCTTTTCAGGTCAGTGTAATTCTATGCTAAGGAAAATAGGTTTTTGTTTTGTTTTGTTTTTAAAGAAGGATATATATAAAATCATGGCAACAAATATTTCTATGCATTTCTTTCCCACGGTTCAAGGTAATTCAAACCAAGATGTGCAAAAATTTCTTCCTCACTGTCAGCTTTCAGAAAAATTTTCTGTAACAATAAAAAAAAAACAGTATAAGTCAAAAGAGGTAACATTCTTTTTTTAAAAAAAAACTCTACTAGAATAAATATTCTTGACCTTTGGAGAGGCACCACTTGACTTAATCTTACCAGGAAAATCCAGAAAACCTATCATCATTTTCTGAATGAAGCACCATTTCTTTCATGAGAGAGCAATGTCCTGAGTTTGCATGGTACATTTATGGAGAAAAGCAAATGTAGAGAGGATTCAGTCTTCTTTATACATGTCATAATATATTTGTACTTCAGCATCAGTTACTTTTTAGAAAATGCTGCAGGAATTCTTAACTCAAACGAGCAATTATTTCAGCGAATATAAATATTGCCTTCACAGCTGCTAACCTGATCATTAACTACACTTAGTACACAATGGCTATTTTGCAAAAGCCTGCTGTCTGTGAACTATAATGCCATATTGCTCATGCTGGCTTCAGTGATCAGTAACGTATATGAAGTGTGAACAGACTTAGTTAACATTTTAATCAATGAATCTTAATTAATGCCCCCAAATCACATTTCTAACACTTTTTAACTCCTAATTTATTTTAATTCATATTATTCATATTGCAGATACAGGTTTCCCAGAAAAAATTGACATATAAGAAAATTCATTAAAAAATTAAATGTACTTAATCTCTTTGTCAGGAAATTTCTGTAAGGACAAAAAAAAAAGAACAGTATAAATCAAGAGAGTGCATTTTGATAACTGGGTTGTAAACCAAAGATTGTGTGCAAAGGTGATCTATTCATCTGTAATAACAAAGGAGAGTGTATATCTGCATGTTTCTGCCATTGGTCCTAGAGTTAGAATTAGAGATGGGGACGAATACAAAAACGGATCGTTTTTTTTGACGAAAATAGCCGATTCATTAAATATTCATCCCTTCATATTCATGGGTTCCAGAAACCCCCACGAATACGAAGGGATGAATATTTACCCATTTTTATTCGTCCTTCATATTACAAAAAAAACACCCGCCATTCTGCCTACCGGCCGCCGATCAGCTGATTGGTGGCCGATAGGCAGCCAGCCACCCCCACAGCCTACCCCCACCCCCTTCCTCTCCCTACCTTAGCCCCCACCCCACCCCCACCCCACCCCCACCGATATCCCCTTACCTTAATCACCACTGCCGAGGGCTCCATCTGGCCTCCCAGCCATGTCACGTAAAAAGGGAGACTGGCTGCCCTTTGCAAAGATGGCAGCTGGCAGCTGCAGCTTCCCTACCTTAAATGAAGGGTGCGGCAGCGGGGGGTGGCAGCGGGGGGAGGTGGCAGCGGGGGGCGGTGTGTGTGTTTTTAGTAAGCCCCTCACAAATTGACGTTGTTATTCGTCACTTCATGGGGGCAACTTCGTGCTTCGTGAGTCGTCAAAAGTTGACGACTCACGAAGTGGGACAACTCGCCAAAATGGTGAGTCGTCCCCATCTCTAGTTAGAATCCTAGATGCACAGAACTTAGCATGGTTACTAAAGGGACCATTAAGGTCTGCAGTTTGGGATCATTTGGTGTTTAATATCTATTCATTAACTTTAATCAATTTAAATATAGCTGTAGCTTGTAGTACCATGTCAGTCAATGACTTGCATACTAACCAATTTGAATGTCTCTGTAAGTGACAGTGCTATCTTCAGTTAGTAAGTAGCAGCCTTTCCACAACATAACCATTATTCAGGACAGTGATAACTATTAAAATAAAGGATTCTATAAGAAGACAATTTATGAAAGAATGACCAGTGAAAGTTGATCTGAGAATAAGTGAGAGCACAATGCAGTGGAGAGAGTAGAAAAGGCTGCAGCCAAAGCAACTGAGACTCCAGGGCAGCAGCTTGAAAGGTAGGAGGAAAAATGATTACACCTGGGAAAAATCTATACAGGTAAAAAGAAAATGCTTCACTCTACCAAAATCTGACACTGAATGGTCAACAGTCCGGAATCACTATCAACTGAATGTTGACATCTTCACCTAACACTGCTACACAATCAAATGGAAAGCATAATCTATGGAAATATGTGGCAATAATAGCTGCAGCTCCTATGTATGAAGACCACCTCACAAAAAGGCGGAAGGCATGCTTGTTGATTCCATAGTCTTTGATATACCAGAAAGACACTTGAAACCTGTCATATTTCACATTGTAGCTAAATCCTACTGGGTTTTTTTTCTGCACATGACAATTTAATCATGAAAATTGCAGCAGATAATTGAGGCTAGTTAATGTGCTGCCTGTCACACACATGGTCACAAAAAGTTTTGTGACTGGTATGTGATAAGGCATGAGACTGGCATCTCATTAATTACATGCATTTAGCTGCTGCAATTTCTGTGATCACACTACGCATGTGAAAAAGATGAGATTTTTGACCTGTAGGGATATCCTAACACATGTACTCAGGATGGTCTTTTCATTGCTTTGATAACTTGGTCATACGTAGGTCTCTGGAATTCGGAAAATGTTCAAAATATTTCCATCCAACGTTGCACTAAACTTCTGCCAATCAGCTTTTTAAAAATTATGTCCCCTGTGGAATGGTGCTGTGAATGGTTGGACTGCCACCATGAGTTTGCACCTATTATCATTCATCCAGTTGTGTTCATCCATTGATTTGCCTTATGTTGTTGCTTCTGGTATCAAAGGATCGGCCAAGACAGTAATCACTCAGGAGATGCCTGAATGTATTATATCAGCCACGGAGACCCTTTCCATATCCCACCATTTCTACAACTACCAGAATCCTTCAACTAGCATACTTAAAGGTTCTTATTTTGAAGTAAGGAAGGAAAGATGTCATGCCAAAGAAGGCATGGAGACATACTTTACAACTGTTATTAGACTGAAATACCAGATCTCACTAGGCTCCATAAAGTCAAGTGTCCATTGGCATTTATTTTAGTTAACAGTACACCTGCTCCCAATCTTCAGATACATGGCCACAGTCCACAGTGTTTTTGTCTGACAGACCAACACTTAATTCATGAAATATGTGGCAGTAACAAAAAGCCATTTTTTTAACTCACAAAAATTAAAGAATTCTTTCCGTGCTTCAACTTGAGTCCTTTTTCATTTACCACTATTTCAAGAACTAGCTCTGAGCTTACATGTACAACTCTGAAAACTCACAGCTAAGATTAAAAGTACCATCAGAAAAGAGGGGAACAGAAAGAGAGCTTTCAGCTAAATTAGCAAAGACAGATTAAAAGTTTCACACTGAGCAGTTATCCTGCCCTCGTGTCCCTTTCAATATAACATTTTTCTTTTCAGATTCTACATACCATTGAGAGTTGCAGCTTATTATTCATATCCTGTCACCTAAAGTTACAAATATTCTCATACCACAAACAATGCATATGTCTTAAAGTAAATATTTAGACCTTAAGTAGAATAAATATTGAAATTACAAGTATATTTTTTTCACTTGAAATGAATACCCAAGTAACATTGCAATTACAATGATCAGCTCCCTGTTGAAAAGTGCTGTTACTGTCTCAGTTATCTTGGACAGGAGTTTTGTTTCATTTTGATGAATTTGCTATTCATTAAAGACACTCTCCAGTCTCAAAAGAGTTTCAAAGATTTCTGATTCCATGAAAATTGGAGGTATGGATTGTGATGTTGACAACAGTCCAGCTTGCGTATTTTGATGTATTTTAGTTTGTGGTTCATTCATTTCCAGTCATCCCAATGCAGAAATATGGACCCATTACCAGGTTCATGTAGGAATATGGCCCCACGATTAACATTCAGGAAGCAAAAAATGTCTACATTTTTGCAAAACAGAACCTCATGAACCATATTAGATCAGAAGCAAGCTTAGG
The DNA here is from genome assembly GCA_037013535.1 of Intellagama lesueurii. NCBI lineage: Eukaryota > Metazoa > Chordata > Lepidosauria > Squamata > Agamidae > Intellagama > Intellagama lesueurii. The sequence continues at coordinate 187,403,893 of JBAJHW010000003.1, read as the reverse complement.
AGACAAGCTGGATATAATCAGCTGAGCACTAGTTAATTACCACTCAAAATGGTTTGAATCCAGAAAGCAAATAAGGCAGGCATCCAAAGTTGGAGGAAATGAGCCCAGGAAAACAAAATAATCACCTAAGCTGCAAAACAGCTGCCGTGTGTGTCTGCATGTGTGTCTGTGTAATTTTGAAACAAATGGAAAGAAGTATGAAGACAGCGACTCACTCTTCTACAGAGTGAATGTACAACAGCTGCAGCAGGCAAACAACAACAACAAAAAATCTTCCATCTCAGTGAAATGGAACCAAAAGCTTTTCAACTGGTGTGCTGAGACTGAATCCCTCTTATAAAACCGAGGAGAATAAGGGCACCCCATCAAGATGATATGAAGAGCACTAACTTTAAATGTTTTTAATAGAAAATAGACAAATGAATAGGAACTCACTCTATCAAAAGCTTATTAATTACAATAACTGAAAGGAAAATTCAGTTTGGGAGTCAGGTGCTTGTGATATGCAACTGAGAAAATCTATTGGCCTCATACTGTGCTTACAGACTTCCAGAGACTAACAACTGGAAACAGGATGATGGAGTGTAAGACTGATTTTATTCATGATCCAACATGACTCTTCTTCTGTTCTTACAGCATTAGCATGCTAGCTCTTTTAGAGCAAGTAGACCTCCAGATGCTGGCCAGTATAGTTAAATGTGAAGGATAGTAGACCAACCTCTTTGGGTACCATGTTCTGCAGCCCTACTTTGCAGCAAAGACTGATTTTTGCATTTGCCACTAATCAAGTCTGGTAATAATCCAGTGAAAACTCTGCAATCTTGAAAAGGAATTTAGCTGATGTATATGCCCCAAACCCCAATGTGTTAAAATGCCTAGAATAGGCTACATTAACACCTATGAGTATAGTAAACAGAAAGAGGCACCCTACTTGCTTAGAAAGAAGCAAGCAACCAGCCCCACGCCTCTACTTTGCAATGGTCTGTCCCCCCAAAAAAAGCAATTAAAGTTCTTCATCTAGATTTATCTTTTGTGTTTATAGAAATATGCAAAAATTGTCTTGCAGGTGTGTAAATTATTTAGAATACCATATGCGCATTCACACACACATACATATGTCTGTGTGTATTAACAATAATACACACAAATTGAACCAACTTTAAGACTGTTCAGATTGAAGTGGAATGGCCAGATGTTCCAGAGCAAAGCAAATTTACAAAGCATTTCAAATCAGGAGCACAGGTTGAATTAGATGGGACATAAAGCACTTCCGTCTACAAGTTGTTGTTTTTTAAAGAGATTTTGAAAATTCCCAGTACACACATTCCTAAAGCGAACAGTCCAAAATTTGGCAGGTTTACTTGCTTCTCTCAGATCTATGATCTTTACAAATCTCATGTACATCGGTGCACACATGTAACAATCACAACTATTTTGGTTTTCCAGTGCAAGTCAGTGGGAGGCTTTACAGAGATGCAGATCTGGGACACAAATTGTTGTGGACCAAATTGGGATCCATTCCAAAACCCCAAATCAGCATCCATATTCAATGCTGAATCAAGGCTCATGCACAATGTGTATGTGTATGTGCATGTGTGTGATTAATAGGTGGATGAATAGACAGATAGACAAATGGATCACATTCTGAGAGGCAAGGATCTTAAGATTATCCTTCAAAAAAACAAAACACAGTCTTTGATCGGTATTATAGAACAGATACAAATTTTAACCAAAAACCGAAGTATCATTTTAAATATTGGTGTAATGCATATGCTGTTCCTAATATTGCCAATTTTTTTTTGCAGCTCTGGTGGTGTTATTTCAGAGACCTGCAGCTGAATTATTATTATTATTATTATTATTATTATTATTATTATTATTATTATTATTATTATTATTATTATTAATTGGCTACAGAGCAAGAGGTTCCTTGTTCAATTCCTCACTCTGCCACTGTGACAGGGGCCAAACTCAATTATCTGTAAGGTTCCTTCCAGCTCTGCAATTCCAAGACGCTGTTGTTGTTAGTTTCTTATTAGAAACATAGACCCATAGTTCATTCATACCTATTTTTACTCACTAAGAAGGTATATAATCTGTTGGCTTGTAGATTACTTATTCCATGGATATATATGAAAATTATGGGGTGCATATATATTATCATGGGTCTGGTGAAAGGATGTAGAATTGTGTGTGATGAAATTCCCTGTGTGGAATGGATCCCATATATTATAATGGATATAATATATACGTATTAAAATATATATCATATTTTAATTAGTATTTTAATGAGTTCAGAGATAATGGAATAAAATGGAAGAATGGAGGTAAGAGCAGGATCCAAGCACATTTAACTGTTCAATAGTTTTGAGAGTCAAAATCAGTTGAAATAAAAAATGCTCAACAACAGCACTAGATTGTACTTCTAAATCTGAAATTGCAAAAAGAAAAGAAATCTCTTCTGCAACTCAAAAGGTGTTCTGTTCTGCATTTATAAATTACATGTTCTTATGCCACACAAGGGTTCAGTTCAAAACATTTTGTTTCCTGAGGTAAAGAACAAGATATTTCCTTGTTCTATATATAGAAGAAGAAAGCAGAAAATCTACTCTGGGGATTAGCCTGAATTTTGACAGGAGACACTAAGGTGCTTCAAAACAGGGTCAGCATCTCGGATTCCTTCTTTAATTTTTGAACTCAGACCCAGAATGGATCCAGCGTCTCACTCATATTCCACTACCAGCACTACTGGCAGTTGAATCTTTCAGCAACATTGAGAGCAGTTCAATATCTTCACTATATCTGAGGGACACAGGTTTGGTTAAGGAGACACAGGACAGGCCAATTCTGTCTTTTAACATCTTGCTGCTGATCCTTGCTCTCATCATCTGCTACCTGAAACAGCTGCCTTGTTCTGCCAAAATAGCCAGCGCAGCCCTGAACAACATTCACTACACAGCAAAGACTGTGGCTGGCGGTTGGAACAAATGCAAATATCCTAATAACAAAAATTGTGCCTCAGCACTGAAACCAAAGTCCTAGGCAAGTGGGGAAAGGACTGAAGAATGCATTTGAATTTACACAGCTGGAGATTCACACACCGAGAAATGACAAAGAAACTGGAGTGTCCAGACAGAAAGTCTATTGCTTTGTGTAACAACAGAAACATCTACCCAAGAGTAAACTGATAAAAGAAAAGCAAGTATGACACTGGTAGCTAATACTCTTAGGTTCATGATGTGAGCCTGAACATTTCTCAGAAAAAGAATGTCCACATATTCTGCCACCTTATTAAGTTCATTCCTCTTAAAAATTTTATAACTTCAGTCCAAACAATAAATAAATGTGATAGCAGATTTTCACTAAAGCCCTGTAGACTGCATGGCCTCTTGGTGAACTTGATGAATGAGCATTGTCAGGCAGTCAGGAAACTGACTGCTACAGCTCTAAGAAACTGTGCGGCCATAACCCAGCTTCAGCTCCCAACTACAGTAGACCCATTGAACTCATTGTCATCACATATGTAAACCTCACTTGTGCAATGGGTCTGCTGTAGTTGGGACTCAGGCTCCTGCACTGTGTAACAGATCAGAATGTGTCCATTAGGTTCACAAACTAAGAAGGAAAAGTTTGAAGGGAAGTACTTTAATCTACAAGATACACAGCATTTCCTCAAATACAAATGGATGCTGCTGCATCAAAGTGACTAGGTTTATTACATCTTGGCCTAAGACTGGGGCAAGACGTCTTTTTTTGGCCTAGGTGTTGAATTCCAATTTGCAACAGGTCTCAAGGCTGGCCAGGGTTCCACCATGGGCAATGTTAACAGCATGGGGAGGAAACAAGGACAGAGTACGAAAGTCCAAAACAAGGTGGGCAGGCACAGATAGAATTGTTGTCAATTTTCAGGTTCCCAGGAGTAATTTCCAGTGCAGCAGCTTTCGTGCCTGCAAACCACAGCTCCACTCCACATCACATTTTTCTTGCCTGCAAAACACAACCCAGGTCTCTGCAGTAGCTTTCCTGCCTAGAGGCCTCTGTGCCATTGGTTCTACACAAAGAACAAATACCTCTATGCATCCTCTTATTTCCTGTTACTGATCACCAGTAAGAGCAGACAATTCTTTGTTGGGTGGGTGGGGAATCCCCTCCAAGGTTTTCAACAACACCTCTCAAGTTTCCATTTCCAGCTAAACTTTAACAAGATCTTTCTGATAGTAAAAGTTGTTAGACAGTGGAATGGGCTGGAGTCTCCTTTGTGGCAAGACTTTAAACATAGGTTGGATAGCTGTCTCTCAGGGATGCTTCAACTGTCAATGTTCTGCATCAGCAAAGGCTTGGAATAGATGACCTGCGGACTACCTCCCACAGTTCTACAAGTCTATGCCTCTTCAGTATGAAAGTCTCCTTAGATGCTCGAGGGCTGCAACGTTTTTGCCTCACATACAGAATTATGCAGGAATGCCCAGACAGAACAGCTGCGTAATGCCTCTGGATTGATGGTGTTTGGTAGTATTTATCTGAACAGCATCTTGTGCCTTATTCTTTAGCCTGCAGACATTACTTTTGGGACAATTACGAGATTCTCCCAGCCGGCAGGGCCAGCCCAAAAATCAATGTTTCCAAGCTCAGGTCTTACCCACCTGTTCACCTGCCTTACTCACCTTATCCATCACAAAAAGATATTGGTCCACACTGCAGCACGCAGGAGACAAAAGGGAATAAGCTGGTTACGGCAACAGTAATGGGCAGGATACAGCACCTAACACTCTTAAAGAGCCTTCTCACCCTTTAAATGGAGAGACTGAAGAGGTTGGTTGCAGGCATGTATCACTGCACAAGGAAACCTAACAGGGTCAGCAATTAATCAGAGGACAAATGTTCAATTTGACTCTCCACTTTTCCCCTAGAAATGTGGGTCAATCAAAAATTAGTCAGAGCAGACTGAATGATCAGATGTTAACAAAACAATTGCCACAGCAGAAATATTTGGATGCTACTCTTATTGACATTCACGTTTCTACAAGTCCCGAAATAGCACTTTGAAGTGATTATTTTCTTGTTCTCTATCGATTTCAATTATGCTTACCCTAGTCCCATGAGCCTCCACAACTTGGCAGCATCTTTCCTAAAGCAGTCAAGAATGAATAATCCTGAACAAAAGCACAGAAGGGGAGATCCTACTATGGTGACTGATAAACCAATGGGAAAACTTCACTGGGGAAGGCAACATTGTGAATGATGAATTAGACATAAGCTCAAAGGAGTGCCCTTCCAGCATGAATAACAACAAGATGTAAATGTTTTGCTCAAATATTCCATTATCAAAAATATTAAAGACCATAAAGCTTCTGTAAATAATGTTGGCCAGCATACATTTGCAGAAGGTTTGCATAACTTGCAATGGATAATTGTGGCTAACTGATGAGGTGCCAGGGGTCATTTCAGTTGCACAATCAGGTGCCTGATCAGGCATGAGACACATCTTGACACCTCAATAATTAGTGCTGACAAGTTATGCAAACATTATATGAATGATAATAGGATTCTGGCCATTGAATCTTCACTTAAAGCACGGCGTGCACAACCATTGAGATATTGAACTATTACTCACATTCTTCATTCAAAGAGAATACAATTGAAGTAAATACAGCACCAAGGAAGATGGACTGTTCTGTTTCTTTCAGCTTTTATAAAATCAGTGGGAACATTATTTTATCGGGTCCAGGTATCATATATCCTGGCCTTCTCTACTATTCAGTATGATTATTTGATTGCCCATTATTATGACATTTACTTGTTACTTTCTTCCACCTCTGTCCCTTGATGGTGGTACCCACTGTATCTGAAAAACCATGCTAACAACTGCACCATTTATTTTATGCCTTTTGAGTTAGCAAACAGTTTCAAGAAACAAGTATCATAGAAGTCACCAGTCTGTGTCCAAGGACTATAAGAAAGCTATATTATTCAAGCTATGCCAAAATACAATAAGATGTCTTGTTTATAACCAAATCCCAAATGCTCACTTTGTGAGCAACAGAATCATCTTTTAATAACAACCTGTCCACCATTTTAAAACATGAGAAAATGTCACAAGGCATTATTACATGAGATGTGTATTAATTATATAATGTAGAATCAAATGTTGTCTTTATAAAATGAGCTGAAGAAAACTCTACTCAAAGTGTGTAATGCTAGCAGAAATGTATAATAGTTGAACAGCAACACTGAACATTCAGTGGCTAGACATCACATGGAATGCTGTGCCCTGTTCTAGGCATCACAATTTAAGAAGGGCATTGACGAGGTGGAACATGTCCAGAAGAAGCTAAACAGTCTGGAAAGCAAGCCCTACAAGGAATAGTTGAGAGAACTGGTTATATTTTGCCTTAAAAAAAGGATTGAGAATATTTGAAGGGCTATCACATGGAAGATAGTCATGCTCCAGAAGGTAAGACCTGAACTAATGGATTCAAATTACAAGAAAGAAGATTTAAGATAACCACTAGGAAGCACTTCTTGACAGTAGGAGCTTTTTAACAGTAGAATGAATAACATTGGAATGTGGTGGACTTTCATTCACTGGTGGTTGTAAACAGATTAGATACAGAAAATTGAACTCAATAACCTTTGGGTGCCTTCCAACTCTAAAATTTTGTGGCCATCTTACTGCTAGTCCCAATTAGAGCAGGCCCATTGACACAATGGGTCAAGTGTCAACTTACCATTCAACAATTGATTCAGTGGGTCTGTTCTTGGTTGGAACAAATAATAGATACTGGTCTCTGATTTTATGATTTCTTGGTGATGATAATAATGTCACCTGAGAAGGAGACTTATGTAACAACAGTAACATAACAGCATCAATATGTATGTTGCTTAAAAAGATTCATGCTCAAAGTATTTGCAGTCTGTTATATTTGTTGTTGTTGTTTAGTCGTTAAGTTCTGTCCGACTCTTCGTGACCCCATGGACCAGAGCACGCCAGGCCCTCCTGTCTTCCACTGCCTCCCGGAGTTGGGTCAAATTCATGTTGGTAGCTTTGATGACACTGTCCAACCATCTCGTCCTCTGTCGTCCCCTTCTCCTCTTGCCCTCACACTTTCCCAGCATCAGGGTCTTTTCCAGGGAGTCTTCTCTTCTCATGAGATGGCCAAAGTATTGGAGCCTCAGCTTCAGGATCTGTATGTTTCCAGTGAGCACTCAGGGTTGATTTCCTTCAAAATGGATGGGTTTGTTCTCTTTGCAGTCCAGGGGACTCTCAAGAGTCTCCTCCAGCACCACAATTCAAAAGCATCAATTCTTCGGCGGTCAGCCTTCTTTATGATCCAGCTCTCACTTCCATACATCGCTACTGGAAAAACCATAGCTTTGACTATGCAGACCTTTGTCGGCAAGGTGATGTCTCTGCTTTTTAAGATGCTGTCTAGGTTTGTCATCGCTTTCCTCCCAAGAAGCAGGCGTCTTTTAAAGACATCCAGATCTTTCTGGTATAATTCCTCTGTGTATTCTTGCCACCTCTTCTTGATGTCTTCTGCTTCTGTTAGGTCCCTCCCATTTTTGTCCTTTATCATGTCCATCTTTGCACAAAAGGTTCCTTTAATATCTCCAATTTTCTTGAACAGATCTCTGGTTTTTCCCTTTCTATTATTTTCCTCTATATCTTTGCACTGTTCATTTAAGAAGACCGTCTTGTCTCTCCTTGCTATTCTTTGGAAGTCTGCATTCAATTTTCTGTAACTTTCCCTATCTCCCTTGCATTTTGTTTCCCTTCTCTTCTCTGCTATTTGTAAGGCCTCGTTGGACAGCCACTTTGCTTTCTTGCATTTCCTTTTCTTTGGGATGGTTTTTGTTGCTGCCTCCTGTACAATGTTACCAGCCTCCATCCATACTTCTTCAGGCACTCTGTCCACCAAATCTAGTTCCTTAAATCTGTTCTTCACTTCCACTGTGTATTCATAAGGGATTTGGTTTAGATTATACCTGACTAGCCCAGTGGTTTTTCCTACTTTCTTCAGTTTAAGCTTGAATTTTGCTATAAGAAGCTGATGATCAGAGCCACAATCAGCTCCAGGTCTTGTTTTTGCTGACTGTATAGAGCTTCTCCATCTTTGGCTGCAGAGAACATAACCAATCTGATTTCGGTATTGCCCATCTGGTGATTTCCATGTGTAGAGTCGCCTCTTGTGTTGTTGGAAAAGAGTGTTTGTGATGACCAGCTTGTTCTCTTGACAAAACTCTATTAGCCTTTGCCCTGCTTCGTTTTGAACTCCAAGGCCAAACTTACCTGTTGTTCCTTTTATCTCTTGACTCCCTACTTTAGCATTCCAGTCCCCTATAATGACAAGAACATCTTTCTTTGGTGTCAGTTCTAAAAGGTGTTGTAAGTCTTCATAGAATTGGTCAATTTCAGCCTCTTCAGCATCGGTGGTTGGTGCATAAACTTGGATTACTGTTATATCTACCCAGTACAATAGGACCCCTTATCCATGGGATCAGTATCCAGTGATTCACTTATCCAGTCTGAAAACTTTTTAAAAATATTAAAAGAAAAACTCCAGAAAAAAAACTATTTTCCCATGTATTAACAATACTGGCCACTAGAGCACGCCAAAGACCATGCTATGAATACTTGTTAGCGAAGAATACATATCATGGTCTCTGTCACCCTCTAGTGACCAGTTCTGGTAATGCATGTGAAAAAAAACACAATTTCTTCCCCTCCCCCTTTTACCATGCTATATACATAGTTTTCAGTATCCTGGGAGGGGGGGGGGGCTTGTAACCAATCCCAAATGAATATGGGTGTCCTATTGTATAGGCCACCTATATTTAAAAAATATAGTACAGCATAGTATATTGCATTAGAGTAGGCCCATCGAATCAATGTGATTTACTGAATAAACTCCTCCATAAATTTCATTGATTCAAATGGGCCAACCCTAACCATGAGGTACTTTAGCATAGTAAATCACAACTAGAGTAGGCCTATTTGAATCAACAGAACTTACAAAGGCGTTAATTCACTAAATCTCCATTGAATCAATGAGTCTACTCTAGTGCAATTTATTACAGTAAACAGGATTTTGGTCATATTTTTACTGGTATATCATCTATTTAAAAACATCAATAAGATTATTTTTTAAAAAAGCAGGCTTCTGATTTTGAATACCTGCAATTCACATAACTTCAACTGTTTGAATAATTGTTTTGCAGAAGAAGCAAAGAGTTTGATGGTATCTTAAGGGCCATCAAGTTCAATCTCCTGCTCAGGCAGCAATCCTGACAGGTGGCCACCAAGCCTCTATGGAAAATAACTCTAATAGATGCTAATCCATCCCTTCAAATGCAGTCTGTTCCACTGAAAACAGCTAGCGCCACCAGTATATTATTTATAATCTTCACATAAAATTAGGGCTGTGCAACTGATTTCAGCTATATCCCAAACTGAATCAGGCTGATTTGGACGAACCCAGTTAGGGGTGTTATCTGTATTGGCATATTTGGCATACAAATTGAGACTAACCTGCTCCAAGCTGTTTTGGAGACAACCTCAAGTGGTTTATTCTGACTTCATGCAGGCATTTGTATATTTTCAGATCGGTATTAAAACAAAAAGAAAACTACAGGCCGTGGGTTACAACCTAGGATGTGGGGGGGGGGACACTACATAGCCCCATTGATTATGGGAATATGATGGACTTTACATAAAGGGCTTACTGTACTTACACTTCAGACAGTCATGCCCTGTTTTCAAGTGTGGGCGAACAATCACCCCAAGGGAGGAAAAAGGCATGTGAGGATTTGTATTTTTTTTTTAATGTAACGCTGAGAACTCCTTAGGTAGCACCTCCCAGAACTGAACTGCTTCTCCCAGAATTGTCCAAGAATTTCCCAGGCAGAATCCTGAGAGTTGCAACCCAAAGACAAATCTGCACATGCCTGTTCGGGCTTGCAGTGCCCCACAGTGCACACACACTCGGCTGACCCTCTCCACAGCCCACAAGGCAAAGCCAAGCCAAGCCACCCCTTTGCTATGTGCATTGTGAATGTTGTGGTTGTTTGGCTGAAGTCCTTTTTTTGTTCCAAGTAAGGAAGGAAAGGGAGGGAGGGAGGAGGGGAAACTGTGCACACACACATAGTGAGAGGAGAAGGGGGGGCAGGAGCGCACAAGAGTGAGACCACAGTCCCTTTCTCTTCCTTCCTCAACACCTCAAGAGATAATTCAGCAGTGCAATCTTTGGCTATTTGCCACTTTCTTGCTCCTTCTGAGTTGCCTTTTTGCTGGGAGGGAAAGGGGAAGCAACCAGCAGTAGTATAAGATGGAAACAGCTATCGCTCTAAAAGGAATAAATAAGTATATGAAAAGAGTGGGGCTTGGTTGAACATCTCCTGCCACCTTTCCCTCAGCAACAATGAGAAAAAGCTAGGCATGCACATTCATGTTTTTGGTCTACAACTTCCTGAATTCTACCTTAGGACTCTTGGGAAATTCTAGGAATTGTAGTGCAAAAGCATGAATCTGCATATGCCTACGAATAATCTCTTGCACCACTATAAACGGCAAAGTAGCAGGGGTGCTTAGAAGAGAATCCAGAGACAGGCATGCTGTGTAGGTGATTCTCCCCATCAGTAACCCAGTTTCCAGAAATATGTTCCTATGAGACACCAAAAGGATTTTGTTCCCAGTGATGACAAAATGCATCAAATAAAAAAGATGAAAGGACGTCTGGTTTAAACTGAGAAATATTTGGTTCTTCTTACTCTTGCTGACAGACTGCAAGAGCAGAAGGCATCAGCATTTATTTGCAGTGCACCAACAAGGAGAAAAGGAGAAGGGAAGAAGTAGAATGAGGGGAAGATTGTTCCTAATGTTTTTGCACCCTATTCCATCAAACACATTCATCCATCCACATTACTATACACAGAAAATCTTGACAGTATAATACAAACATTTGAGCTTATTAAGAAAGAGATTTATTTTCATTTCTATGCCATCTTTCTCCCAATTAAGAGAAGCAAGAAGTTAACAAACTAACCAAAACCAAAATAAACCATATCACTAAAAGCAATTAAGCATACAACAGTATTATCAGATAGAATATATATATTGTATATATACAGTATATATACAGTATACACACACACACACACAGTATATGTACAGTATATATACACACATACACATTATATATACATTATATATACTGTATATATACTGTGTATATATATATATATATATACATTATATATACTGTATGTATGTATGTATATATATATGTGTGTGTGTGTGTATGTGTATGTGTATATATATATATATATACATATACACATATATACATATACATATACACATATACATATATACATATATATACATATATATACACAGTATATGCACAGTGTATATACAGTGTATATACAGTATATATATACAGTATATATTGCACTACCTAAGACAACTCTGGGGTTTTCGTGGTTTAGCTGTCAATATTTTTCTCTTAGGGCACTTCCTCCTCCCCTGACTATTTTAGCCCCATAACTGCTGGAGTGAAATTGCATGATCAGTTGAATCAGTCAACCCATCTTGGGGGTGAATGGGAATGTCTCATTCTACCTTGCTATTGGTCAAAAAAGACACAAACAGCCCTGATATTGTCGAGTTTGAACTTTTTTCTGAAGACACTGTGCATCCCTAAATCACATTTGTGTCTGAAACAGACTGGTCTAAATAGTTCCAAAGCAATGTGGATGAAGTCAGGGACCTGACTAACCACAGTAGGAGAAAAATCAGGCAGCGTAGTTCCAAAAAGCTTCAAACCAGTGTCTGAATCAAAGCAGAGTTTCTTCAAAGTGGACCAAATCCAACTCTAAACTTTTTCTTTTAGCAACTGACACATGAAGAGAGACCCAGGCAGTGTATCTGCAAATATTGTGTATTTCTCAGCAAGCTCTCCCTATAAGAAAAATGTGTACCTTGGGGAATGTATTTCTGTGACTGACAGCTGTAGCTTCTAATCATAGTAGATGGTTTTGCCAGAGCTTTTTGAATCCTGGGAGAAAGAAATGTTGAAATAATATACTGCCACCGTTTCATTGTTCTTTGCTAGTTCTCTCTCTTGGGAGCAGAAACATTAAAGGAACTTGTGTGGGATCTGAGAAGATATAGCATCCTGTGCTTACTTCAAACATGCTGGATGTTCCAAATCTCCTGCTTTTGCCACTGCATACTCCACACTCATCACTCACCACCACCACAGACTGATATCAACTGAACAAAAAACATTTTTTAAAATCCCCATTGAACTGCTTTTTTTCCAGCAGCCCTTGTACCTTTTAACATTTTACTAGTTCCTTCCTTTGGGACTGTTCTGTGGCATATGGCATATTCCTGCAAGTTACAAAACATGTGCAATTATAAAAATTTTTTTTAAAAAAACTCCATGGATTGGGCTACAGGGAAGTAAATCCCCTGCTACCAAATCTGAAGACTTTCCTTCCATCAACAGGCAAAGGAACAAATACTTGCACTTGTCTTCCCGACAATCCGCATCTACTCACCCTGAATACTTTTTGGCTATATATCATGTTCATTTGCAATTGTCCCCTAAAAGCAGTTTTTTCTGTTCTTGAAAATTTGCATAGTAAAGGCTGCTCTTGCACAAAACGCCCTGCACCTATCTGAAACTTATCATGCTTGATTTCCTAGAAGACTTATCCACATTTCTTACAGTTCCATTAAGGAATTCTAAAAAAATAATTGTTCTTTTTTCAAGAAAATCAAAGTGGACAAGTGTGCAGGACCAAATTGTCTGCCATTTGGTAAGCATATTCCTCTTATAGGCAGCTACTACACCAGAAGAGTTAACCCCATTCTGACAAACAGTGGAAAGCTACATTGATTTGTTGATTCCCAGCTATAGTCAATGAGAGGAAGAGAAATATATATTTCCAGATTAAGACTCTGATTCAGCCTAAGCTGAACTGACAGGTCTTCAATTCTGAATGTTTTTGAAATCTCCAAATTCCACTCAAAACTGAATCTTGCAATCAGTATTAGCATGTGCAGTTCCATCTTCAATATATATAGCAGCCACTATACCAACACCTGAATTTTCTGTCCTTCTGAAATATAGTTACTTTCAAATGAAGGTGAAATGAACTAAAAGGACTCTTTCTCACTGTCTGAGAGGTCTAATGTAGATGGGGGGATGGGGCAGCCTACACATTTCATGTGGAAAAAGAATCAAACAGACATTACAAACATATACATCGATTTCATCTACCATGCTTGATACCCTGCATCCTTTGGTCTTGAAGGATCCCAAACACCGCTCATAAAAATATACTTTAAAGTGGCAACATTAAAACAATAAAAGCCACACACAGCAAGAAAAGTCAGATAAAAATAGCATAGTAAAACCTGCAGCACAACAGATGTGCCTTTTCCTGGAGAGGAAATGTATAAATGGACCATTTGCACATCTGAAACATCTGGGGGGGTTGCCAGCAAAGAGAACAGCTTGGATGAAGGGAACCAAAGGAGGAAGAGGCTCATGGGCAAATGCAGGTACTGGAGCTAGTAGAGATGTAGTAAAAGATAACATCATTGGGATAACAACATGAAATTTGTACTGGGTGGAAAAAGAGATGAGGCACTTTTGTACAGTACTATATGAAATATATTTATATGCCTTCTCTTTGATAGAGCAACAGTCTCCAGGGGTAAACAATTTGATATGCCTCAGGCATTATATTATACAAAGAATGTAAATTTTTCATTTAACTGGGATTTTGTTGTAAAAATATTCACATTACACCGCCTACTTTAATCTAACCCTAATCCAGCTACAAATATAATGACAAATAAATTAGATGGAAAACCATCACTCTTTGAAATGACATTATAATGAACTCTGATTGAACAACGAGTTTTCCAAGCATAAGCCATCAACTCTCAGCCCTTGAGAAAAATCACAAGGAATGGCATTAAAATGTGCAAAGGAATTTATTCTAATCATTCCAAGCACGAATACATTTTGAAGCTAATATGAACCAGAATTACATACCCTAGGTTCATTTCATCATTGGACAGGTTTAAGAAGCAGAAGAGGAATGCAACTGTATATATTCCTATCAAGAAATGTTTTTATTATCTCTAATGTATGAAGAAGTCATCCTAAATGACCTTATTAGGTAAAACAGATTTATCTTGCCAATGTCGAAATAATAGCAATATATCTAAACATTGTTTGGGATCATGAAATATATGTTAATAAACGTCATTTATCAGGTCTTTTCTCTCCTCCCAATATTTATATGCTCATCATATAGCTATATAGATATAATATAAATGTGCGATCTTTCCTTGCACAAAGACATGGCATCTGAGTGCAAAAGAATACCAATTGAGCCCTGACGTCGATGCTTCTCCTACTTGGCATATCCAGAATGACAGGCTGTCATGAGATACTTGACAGAGCAGAGGTGAAGGGCTGAGCAGGAACATGGGATGTAGTAGTCACAGACCTCTCCACCCCACCATCACAAAAAAAAAAATCTAATGTGCTATTTCTGCATGTGAAGAGGGCATAGGCCTCTGGGAATCCTTCCGCATAAGTTACCTCTAGCCTTGCATCACAAAAATATATATTGCACCCCAAGTTCTTTACCACAACTGCAATTAGATTGCTGGATAGCAAAGTAAGAAGAAAATGTAGTACCTTTTAAAAAAGCAAATTGCAGACTTTTCCAACTCAGAGGTTATAATGAAGGACAATATATATATATATATATCAATTCCATTGCCTTAATCCACCTAAAGTTCAAATGTATGCACAAGCAGACTTGCATATAATTATAAAGCTGTGTGCTGTCAAGGCAGTTCTGACTTACAGTGACCCTCTTCACGGTTTTCTAGGTAGAGAGTATTCAGAAGCATTTTACCATTCCCTTCTTCTGGGAGCACTGTGGGAAAGTGCAGCTTGCCCAAGGCCACACAGGCTGGCTCTTTTGGGATGCACAGTGGGGAACTAACCAACTCCAAACCTCCAGCTCTACCTAACCCACTAAGCCATTCATACCTCTAAATTTTTAGAGGATTATGCATATAAACCTGGTGGGTGACCTATGTCCAAAAGACTACATGTGAGCCATATTTTGATCATTTGCTTTTAGCTCTGATCCCATGCCCTCTGGTTTCACCCCCAAACACTCCTTGAATGTTGTCCTCAGTAATGAAACTTACCTTCCTGAAATGTGACAGACCCAACTTCACACTTTGTGGTCAACCATGTCTCCTATATACAATCTCATGTATACCAGTGAAAAAACAAAAACACTACAGTCATTTTGGTTTTCCAGTACAAGACAATTAATGGGCTGGCACAACTCACTTCAAATCAAACCAGGTTCATGTCAATGCTAAACTTCCAAACTAAATTGGGGACCCTATGATCAGCTCTATTTTTACATATAAGGTTGCTTTACCACAAGCAATTAAAATTCAGATTTTATTTATTTACTTAGAATATTTAAACCCAGTCTGCCATATTTGATTTCAGAGCATAAAGTAGTGTAATAAAGTGTTTACTAAAGATTAAAGAGATATATTTGCTATCTATCTGTAAACTAGTAGCAATATTTTAAGACATATGTCACATACATCATATGGAAACCCCTAACTGTGCATATTTACATATGCCTACATTACACTGACCCACTGAGCTGTACCAGCTCTCAAGTTACACTGAACTCAATGATACCTAAATGTGAAAAATGTTGTCCTGGGTTGAGACCACAATCATAACAATCATGATTATATCATCTAATAACCTTTCCCAAGTTTTTTTCCTTTTGCAAATATTTTGTTGTTGTTGTGTGCCAACAAGTCACCTCCAACTTATTGTGGCCCTATGAGCAATTTTCAAAATGTCATGTCCTCAACAGCTCTGCTCAGCTCTTGCAGCCTTTAGAGAGTCAATCCATCTTGTATTTGGTCTTCCTATGCTCCAGCTGCCTTCAGCTTTTCCCAACATTATTGTCTTTTCCAGAGAATCCTGTCTTCTCATGATGACCGAAGTAGGACAGACTCGGTTTCAACATTTTTGCCTCCAGAGATAGTTCAGGCTTGATTAAATCTAGAACCCACTTGTTCATTTTTCTGGCAATCCAGGGTATCTGCAAAGCTCCAGCACCACATTTCAAACAAATGATTTTTTTCCCTTTCAGCTTTCTTCACTGTCCAGCTTTCACATTCATACACAGTGATTGGAAATATAAAAGTGTGGATTATCTTAGTCTTGGTCTCCAGGGACACATCTTTGCACTTGATGATTTTTTTCCTAATTCCTTCATTGCTCCCTTCTCAGTCTTTTGATTTCTTGGCTGCAGTCTCCATTTGGATTGATGGTTGAACCAAGGTATACAAAATCTCTATTTCAGTTTCTTCATTGTTAACATTAAAGTTGTGTAAATCTTCTGTAGTCATGATTTTTATCTTAATGTTCAACTGCAGTCCTGCATTAGTGCATATTTCTCTTTCACAAAAAGTTGTTTCTTTTTTAAAAATTATTTTTAATAAACACACGAACTCAGAAAAGACAACAAAAATTCAAACATACACTACAATAGACTCTTTAGATTCACTATTCTTATACAATCTCACTCTTTATATTTTTCATCCACCCAGTGCCACCACCCCCCGCCCACCCTTTGGGACTAGGTTCCAATACTTTAGCTTTATAATTCATGCCACCCTGTGTCTCTCCAGAAACACATTGATTCTTCTTTTAGCATATACCCCTTCCCTTTAGTCAGGACCTGTTCTAGAAATGGATTATATATTTCCCTGAAATCATTATTTTTTAGCATACCTCTTCTGGTTTTCATATCACAAGTCAATTTATCATTAATTGTCATGTTCCACATTTCTCTATACTGTACCATTCTTCCATGTTGTTCTGATTGTCACATTTCCAATTCTTTGCAATTACTAGCCTTGCCACAGTTAGCATTATAATAATTAACTCCCCTTTTTCTCTCTTTACCTGCTTATCATTCACAATGTAAAGTAAAGCAATAATCGGAGACAACTGTATCTCCATTCCCATTATGTCTCTTATTACATCAGAAACCAAACTCTATTCTTCCCTTCTTTTTTTGCACGACCACCACATATGCATCTATATCTCTTTCTTACACCTTCAGCATGGAGGTGATATGTTTTTATTTATTTTGTTGTTGTTTAGTCATTAAGTCATGTCCGACTCTTCATGACCCCATGGACCAGAGCACGCCAGGCCCTCCTGTCTTCCACTGCCTCCCGGAGTTTGGTCAAAGTCATGTTGGTAGTTATATTTAATTTAACAGGTGTAAAATATCATTTCCATATTACCTCGTAACAATTTAATTCTCACTGACATGTTTTTCATTATTCTTTTATTCCTTATCTTGCACCAATCTTCCCCTTTGATTTCAAATCCTTTTGCCACAAGTCTTTTATCTTTGGTGTTTCATATTCTTCTTTTCCCCAATTCTTTCTTTGAAGAAAATATTCTCTAAATCTACCTCATTTTTACCCCTTTCAAATTCTTTGCATATTAAGTTATTATTATTATTTAATATAATATCTGGAACATGTCTTAATCAGTTCACTATATAAAATAACTTAATATTGGGTATGCCTAAACCGCCCTCCTTTGGTGAAATGTACCACAATCTATTAATCCTAGCTCTTTTGTTTCCATTCATTCAAGTCATTGCTGCTTTCTGCCAGTAAGATGGTGTCATATGCATATTATTGACATCTCTTCCATCAATTTTTATTCTTCCTTCATCTGAATCTAGACTAGCTTTCCGTACAATATGTTCTGCATATGGATTGAACAGATAAGGGGATAAAATGCACCCTTGTCTGACACTTTTGCCTATAGAAATCCATTCTGTCTCTCCATATTCTATCCTAACAGTAGCTTCTTGTCCACAATGCAAGTTATGCATCAGGACAATCAAGTGCTGAGGTACACCCATTTCTTTCAGAATGACCCATAGTTTCTTATGATCTCCATCAGTAGTTCCCAACCTTGGGTCCCCTGACATTCTTGGACTGAACTCTCAGAAGCCTTTGCCAGCATGGCTAGTGGTGAAGCTTCTGGGAGTTGCAGTCTAAGAATGTCTGGGGACCCAAGGTTGGGAACCACTGATCTACACAGTCAGAGATTTGCTGTAGTCTATAAAGCATAGACTAATCTTCTTCTGAAACTCCCTGGTGTGCTTCAGTAGCCAGCATATATTTCCAATATGATCTGGAGTGCCTCTTCCTTGTCGAAATACAACTCGAGCTTCAGGCATTTCTTAGCCCATATAAAATAAAAGCTTTTGTTGCAACACCTTGAGTATCACTTTGTATGGGAAATTAAAGCAATGGTCCTTGCACTCATTGGCATCTCTTTTCTTAGGGACTGGAATATATATTGAATGTTTCCAGTTTGTGGGCCATTGTTTTGTTTTCTATATTTGTTGGCATATTCTTGTTAGGATTTTGACAGATTCAGTCTCTGTAGCCAAAAATAGTTCTATTGGTATTCCATCTACTCCTTGTGGTTTATTTCTTCCTCAGGCTTTCAGATCTGCTTTCATTTCACTTTTTAGAAGTGCACATTCTTTGCCATAGGCAAAGCAGCCGCATCCTTTTATCTCTTCTGTATAGGTTTTCAGTATAATGATCCCACCTTCTCTTTATTTTCTCCTGGTCAGATGGTGTGCTTCCTTGTTGTTTATACAGCATTCCTAATCTAGGTTTACATTTCCCTTTGATTTCTTGGATCTTTCGGAAGAGATATCTTGTTTTCCCCATTTTATTTTTCTCCTCTATTTCTTTATACTGGTTGTTGTAGTAGTTCTCTTTTGTCTCTACATGACAGTCACTCAAAAACTAAATTCAGGGTTCTGGCCCTATTTCTGTCACCTTTTAATTTTGCTTCTCATCTGTCCTTTAAATTTTTAAGTGTTTTTATTATCATCCATCTAGGTTAATTAACAAGGAATTATTAAAACACGACAAGAGCATCAGTACTGGGGTTACCACATCTCAGTCTGTTTGGTGAAGTCTTAGTGAACTGCTATGCTACTCTAGTTCTCCAGACAGGGAGATAAATCATTAGATGAAGTTTGTTTTATCTCTATAAGGTGGGCTCCCGTCTCCCCCCTTTTCCAGCTGATGCAAGGGCTCAGTTGCTCAGTGCCAAGGTGTGTTTGTAGGCATGTTGTACTAGCTTACTGTTGGCAGATCAAAATGTCAGAAGTGAGAGGGGCAGTAGCAACTTCGGCAGCTGCCAAGTGCATTTTGCTGCCTGCCCAGCAGCCCCAAAATGATTTTCTTTCCTGGCCCTTGTTCGTCACATTCTACCTGGATTTTGGCCTCACATGCCCCGATTTTGCTAATGCTCATCTCCACAACCAACTCACCCAGCAACAGTCCCTGCCTTCTCCCAACCCTTGCCTGGCCACCCCTTGTGACATCACAAGGATCTTCCACCCAGTCTCAGGTTTGAGCACTGTAATCTCAGAGGATTGTTGACCTGGCAATCCCAATTAGTGCCACAATGCTTTATGACTTGTAAAAATCAAAAGGCATCGTTAAATTCTTAGAATATACAGAAGGCATATGAGAGATGTTCTTTTTTAATGTTGATGTCATATTTTACTTAGTTATTTTAACTTGCGACCAGCTTACAGAAGTCTGTCCCTTTATGGCAAAATGCTCTGAAACTGTTTAAACCGATCAACACACAATACACCCTTGGCATAAACACATTGCAGTGGCTTTAATTATGCAAAGGCTGCTTACTGATCTCAGAATAGAGAATCAGTTGCCCCAATATAATTAGTCTTGTGTCCCATAGTACAGATCAAAAACACCAGAACATCTGAGCCAACAACAGCCATGGCTGACTCATTCCTAAGGCACATTATGACAAGTGAAGACCTATTCCACGCCCCAAAGCAAACTGATTGGGCTTTGTTGGCGTTAAAGAGTCTCTTGGCTGGAGTCATAACAAAACCATCCAGGCAAGCAGGAAGAACAGAGGCAGAAACTGTTATAGAAAGTCCAGTGATACAGCCCACCAGATTGGCAGACCGTCAAAACAATTGGTAGAATGTCAGCTGGTAGATCTGTATTGTCCTGATTGTTGTAGTACTGAATGTGTTTTTGCCAGTACCTTTTGTGCTGAAGATGTAATTCCTATGTTTTCATTTTAAGCAGAAACACAACATCTAAGAATGCTGTATACTCAATAAATTTCATTCATTTCCATTTTAAGTGGATTTGCATACTGGGTCTGTAAAAGTAACCTCTGGATTATGAATCTCCAGCAATTAAAGTTGTTAGCTCAGTTGCTTTGCAGAAAAACTTTCCTGTGCACAACAAATGAATGGTCATTCTTTTTTATTATGGAGGAACAGCTGAGATTATTTTAACACTTGATTTCTAAAGCAGACCAGGTGCGGAGAGGAAGAAATTCCTGGAGTCATATGCGTAATTGCTCTTCTGCCCAACAAGATAAAAGCAGGGGAAGCACTTAGTAAGTGAAAGAGTGTGCATCTGTTTACAATGACTCAGTGTTTAATCGTAGTAATGACTATGTGAAAAGCACCGATCACATTGGAAATCAATATTATAAGCTTAGAATCTTTATGTTTACTTTATGGCTAATCCAGTCATTTCTGCAGGCATCGAAAGCAAACATTGCAGCTGTACCATGTTTAATTCATCAAGATGCTCTCTCAAGACTGACTGTTTCTCTGTTATCACCACATAATTTTAGCCAAGCATCTGCCAAACTTTTGACTATAGCATCCAGTTTTGTAAAGAACCATTAAAATCCCCTCTTTAACTTGGCAAGGAAAGCCACTTTAAGCATTCCTTTGTAATAAAAACAAACATGAAACACAATGTGCTCAGTTGCTACTGAAAGTCTTTTAAAAATAGAGTGGTTTATTAGCTGTTTAGATAAACAGAGTACACCAAGAGCAGGACCCAAAGAGCCATCTGGAGATCTGCTCTGTATGAATTGGACCCCCAGTTTTCGTCCCTCAAATGCAGTCTGGAGATCAATATGGAAACATGGGGATAATTCAAAACTTGACCAAAGAGCTGCTGTCGGAAAGAAGCACTTGATAGTGCATAGATGAACCTTAGGATTCCTACAATCAGATGGCTGATCTTGTTGCAAGAGGAGCCAGTCATGGGTAGAATCCACCTTCATTGCGAACTGTTCCTGTTCCTGTAATAAACTTGTCAGAGCTACACAAATGTGGCAGCATTACAATTTACTGCTAAGCCAGAGTTTACAGACTACCATACATGGTTACTCTAACACAGGGATGGGCAACAGGCAGCCTACCATGGACTCAGGGGTGGGGGTGCGGGGTCCAGAACCCCTGTCTCCCCAATATCTATACATACCCCAAATTAATCTTTAAAAATTCACTCCTCTTGCCCTTTTGAAGGCATGGAGGCAATTTTGCCATGTTTTGGTGGCAATACCCATGGATTTCCTAAACTCTTAATTTTTGTTCAGTTGATCATTAGAGGATGTTGTTGTGGTTGTTTAGTCATTAAGTCGTGTCCAACTCTTCATGACCCCATGGACCAGAGCACGCCAGGCCCTCCTGTCTTCCACTGCCTCCCGGAGTTTGGTCAAATTCATGTTGGTAGCTTCGATGACACTGTCCAACCATCTCGTCCTCTGTTGTCCCCTTCTCCTCTTGCCTTCACACTTTCCCAACATCAGGGTCTTTTCCAGGGAGTCTTCTCTTCTCATGAGATGGCCAAAGTATTGGAGCCTCAGCTTCAGGATCTGTCCTTCCAGTGAGCACTCAGAGTTGATTTCCTTCAGAATGGATGGGTTTGTTCTCCTTGCAGTCCAGGGGACTCTCAAGAGTCTCCTCCAGCACCACAATTCAAACGCATCAATTCTTCGGCGGTCAGCCTTCTTTACAGTTCAGCTCTCACTTCCATACATCGCTACTGGAAAAACCATAGCTTTGACTATGCAGACCTTTGTCGGCAAGGTGATGTCTCTGCTTTTTAAGATGCTGTCTAGGTTTGTCATCGCTTTCCTCCCAAGAAGCAGGTGTCTTTTAATTTCGTGGTTGCTGTCACCATCTGCAGTGATCATGGAGCCCAAGAAAGTAAAATCTGTCACTGCCTCCATATCTTCCCCTTCTATTTGCCAGGAGGTGATGGGACCAGTGGCCATGATCTTAATTTTTTTGATGTTGAGCTTCAGACCATTTTTTGCGCTCTCCTCTTTCACCCTCATTAAGAGGTTCTTTAATTCCTCCTCACTTTCTGCCATCAGAGTAGTATCATCTGCATATCTGAGGTTATTGATATTTCTTCTGGCAATCTTAATTCCGCCTTGGGATTCTTCCAGTCCAGCCTTTCGCATGATGTATTCTGCATATAAGTTAAATGAGCAGGGAGACAATATACAGCCTTGTCGTACTCCTTTCCCAATTTTCAACCAATCAGTTGTTCCATATCCAGTTCTAACTGTTGCTTCCTGTCCCAGATATAGATTTCTCAGGAGATAGATAAGGTGGTCAGGCACTCCCATTTCTTTAAGAACTTGCCATAGTTTGCTGTGGTCCACACAGTCAAAGGCTTTTGCGTAGTCAATGAAGCAGAAGTAGATGTTTTTCTGGAACTCTCTGGCTTTCTCCATAATCCAGTGCATGTTAGCATTAGAGGATACAATAGGGCTTTTCAGATACACACACACATTTTTGCAAGAAAAGAAGGATGGGGGCTTAAGGAATAGGTGTCGCCCTCCAAGGGCCAGAGATGGGCATGTCCAGCCCCTGGATCTCCGGAGACTGCCCTTCCGTGCCCTATGGATTGTTCAATGGGCACCAGCATAGACATTGGTGGCTTATTTCTACCCCTATATTAGGCGTGATCATTATGCAGTCCACAGACTGCATGTCCTCACCTCACCACCACCACCTACTGTTGTGATTGGCGAAGGCGCCACTAAAAGCCAGCAGGTTTTTCATAGTTTACTGTCAAAATTCAGCTGGAAATAAGAAGTGACCCTACAATACAGTTATATCAGTTTGATGCACTGTTTACTGTCATCTGTGGTTCAACAAGCTGCCTAGACTTTGCTGGAGCGTTCTCGCAGACTCCTCTGAACTACAGCATGAGGGCTGTGTATGGGGAGTACCTCATCAAAACTAAGTACCTCATCCAACAGTAAATCCCGGGATTCTATATAATGAAGCCATAGCAATTACATATACATGCAAAGAAAAAGCCATTCATACAAATATTTCCTCCTTGTTTTAAAGCCTTTTGCTGCCCAAATTTGGATGCATTGGGTCTTGGGGAGCAAAATAGGCCTCTAGACTTGCCAGAGTAGCCTGCCCCTGCCACACAAACATACATTTTCAGCATAATCTTATATTGCTTGTGTAACCCCCATAGAACTCCAAAGTATTGCACTTGCACAAAAGGAAATCCTGTTCAGAGTAGTGGGGCATACTTCAAGGTCAGTCTATGCAGAAGCCTTTTACTAGATGGAACCACAGAGCCATAAGCATTCATCTCTCAGGAGATTTCATATAATTTGTCTTTTAAGAGAACCAGTTCCTATTACCCTTATAACCAGGCTATATATGACATTATGATTATTATGCTGTCTCATACAAAGGCAGTGATCACCTGATGTTCCTCATAGCACTTGTAATTTTGAGACTATGGTTCTCAACTTCAGCAAGAGAAGCTAAACTGGTATATGAGGTATGGATGCCTTCACTGAACCACCTGTGGGGGCAGTGCAGAGATAGAAAGAAAATGGCTGGCTCTCCTGACTTGTCACTTCTGGGATGTGTTTGTGTGCTCTCTCTTTCTGTCTTTTTCCCATCCTCTTCTACCAGCTCTACTACTGGAAGCAGCTGAGATGGTCCAACATACAGTACATGAATATTCTAAAACAGTGTTTCCCAACCTTGGGTTCCCAGATGTTTTTGGACTACAACTCCCAGAAATTCTGGCCAACAGAGCTAGTGGTGAAGGTTTCTGGGCGTTTTAGTCCAAGAACATCAGGGGACCCAAGGTTGGTAAACATTGTTCTACAAAACAGAAGTGTTGTGTCGAGAATGGACTGCATCCAAACCAGACTCTCAGATTCTTCACGAACAGATTCTGTTTGTCTTTTTCATGTGCTTCTTTTCCCATTTATTTTACCTTGAATGATCATCTGTAACAATCTGTAGTTGTCATTTCTCATTGCCCTAAGTATTCCAGCTTTCTGAATTTTATGTGCATGATGATTTGTTAGTTTTTATTTATTCTCTTTCATACTTCTTCATTGATCATACTCTTGATTCAAGAAAATGTCATTCGTTATTCTTTGAATTCATTATTGTTTGAAAATGCTCCTCTGCAGAGTTAAGCAAGGATTTTAAATAGTGGCTTGCTGGCTAGGTATTATATAATTTCTATGGCTGAATATTCTTCCTTATAAATACTGAACAGCACAACGATACCTAACAAAGCGGAAGCTTGCTGTGCTAAAAGGGCACAAAGTGTTCAGATGAAATTACTCTCTGTAATGCCATAAAGTCTGCTCTAGAGAAATGAAAGACAAGTAATATATAAAAGGACAGAGCTTGCAAAAGTTTTGCCTTACAGTCAACTAATCACTGACCACGCTGGCTGAGTGTCAGCTCTTAACTGGAGGGATCCTATGCAAATTACATGACATCAGCTGAGCTCAAATATATCAAACTATGTACATCATGCCATAGACAGAGGATATGGACAAGCTGCTTGGAGGTATGAGGCTTCTGAGATCCATGACCATGCTGGTTGATCAGGAGTTATAAATACCTCCTTGAAAACAGCTCATATCCAGGTTCTCTAAAGGAAGCCTGATCAGGCATTTACTAAAAAAGCCTTCACTGGCTCCCACTATTTTTGATTGTTCTTAGCTAGTCTCTAATCTCTGCCCCTTGCCTTTTTTTAGGGTACACTCAGGCATAAAAACTCTAGGTTTTCTTGGTTGAAATAGATTACCTGGATCCTTTTTTGTTTGCGTTCAGGCCTGATTTTAGGATGGAAACAACCCTGGTCATCTTGGTGGATGACCTGTGTTGGGAACTAGACAAGTGGAGAACACAATAGGAATGCAACCACCACTGTGGACAACATTATTTGCCAAGTCACTTTAGAGCTGGGGTCATGCTTGCTGAATGGGTGATTTCAAAGTACTGTAATTGGTTTCTGAGGCAGCTTTGTGGTGTTGGTTCTTACCTACAAAGCACCTTTAAAGTTCTAAAGGGTTTGTTGCCACGGTACCTGACTGACCACTTCCTCCAAAACAAACCTGCCTGGAGCTCACATTCTTCATCTGATGCCCTGGAAAAGGGAAGGCTGATGGGAATATAAAACCGGGCCTACCATGTAACCGCACGTTGATTATAGTTCACCTTCCGAGAGAGGCTAGCTTGGCTCCTTCAGGATTGAGCTCTATATAGTTGGCATGACTATTTGATTCTGTCAAGCTGCTGGTTAAGGTTGTTTGCTTTTTAAGAGCATTTAATTGGGTTTATTATTTTTCTGTAAGCAGCCTCAAACACTCATTGAATAAAAGAGTGATTCAGAAATATTAAGCAAATGAATAAACATCATTCTCAGGCAGTCTCCCATCCATACCTACTTTCTAGGTTCTGAAATGAAATTCTACAACAAGCCTCCACATCATTCTTTAGCCTTTGGCCTATTATCACAAAAGTACACTTTCTTTCTTTGAATGAGGCTCCACTAATTATACTGGTCTCAGCTAAGCCGCTGTTTTCAAGGTCAATTGAAGATTGCTTAATATATTCCTTTGGGAGATTTTAAAAACTCAAAGCAATGAGAAAATTCAGCTTTTTCTCTGCTTAGACACTACCTTCTACTCAAACTATAATTAATCTAAGGGCCTGTTTCAGTAAGAAAATGCTGCTTTTTCAACAGTGGCTTAAAACAGCAGTATTTATTAATCTGGTGAAGATTCCTCAAAATTAAAATCAACACACCACTCTTAAAAAGCAATTTAAACTGAGATTTAACTGTGGCAACACATATTTTATCCATGTACTTTCTGAAAGGTCACTTTTATGTCATTTATAAAATCTATGACACGCAAAGCTATTTTATTGTACCACATTTTAAATGGTTTTGTAAAACATGTGGTACTCAGTGGAGTCCTGCCTCATGGCTAGTAGAACATACACCAAAGAATGTCTTATAACCAAAAGGTTCCTCAAGAAGCTGATATATAGAACTGTAGTAAATATCCTCCAATTTAGAATTTATCTCTGGGTTGTGGATAGCGATTATTCCCAAATTCTTTTGAGGGTTACTGCATCGCTTTCCTTAGCTGCTGGTACAGAAGACTCCCTCCTTTTTGGAAGCCCTCCTATGGGGAGGTTTCTGGATCCATTGGTTGAAATCCTGTTGGTACAACTCTGGCTGCAAGGTTGGTGATGTCATCAGCAAAGGCCTTTCTTTTATCACTAATTAAAAGTTTCAAATCCACCACCACCACCCTGATTTTCAAACACTGAAGACTCCCACCTTCCACCCTGAGTTTCCAACACTTCCCCAGGGCAAAGGGAGCCTTAAGGAGCCTTGGAATTGGGGAAGGGGCGAGATCAGAAAGTTTTAATTAGTGATAAAAGGCCTTAGCTGATGACATCATCAGTCTTACACACATGGAGCTGTGCCAACAGGATTTCAGCCAATATCTAGCAAATCCCAGCCTATTAGGAAACTATTTTGCCCATAAAATCAGCTGTGACTGTTTGCAAACAAAGCCATTTCAGAGTGAGTGTGATGCTTTCTGAGCAGGAAGATGCAATTATTTGACAATTGTTAAAGGAGAATAGAGTGTAGTGATGTTCATGAATAGTACAGGGGTGAAAATGTCCATACACACTAGCAACTACTTTCAGATGAGGTCTGCTAATAAACTACAGAGTGAACCCAAGACTTCCATACAATCAGATTGCTAATCTGTACATGGGTAGATTCTCAGGGTGGCTGTCAGAAGCTATTGTTCTTATTGCCTCACATTCCAGCGCCTAAGTGATTTTTCTCTTGATGTAGTTGTGCACACTCTTCCCAGCACTACTTGTTTTGGTTTCTTTGCCATAATGCATCCTGTCATGCAAGTGATCATTTAAAACATGCATACTTGGCCTCCTTGGTATCACTCTGGTATTGCAAATGAGGCTGTGCTCACAAAAAACTAACCCTGGATTTCACAAGTTGAAGACCAATCTGTGAAAAATCAAGTAGTTTCCAGCTGCAGAACCGGTTTCAGAACTGGTTCCATAACAAGCCGAACAAATGGCAGGATTCCTATGGTCCACAAGGACAAATGCATAATTGCTTGCTCTAATGGAAAAAAACAACAGATATCCACTAAAAAACATTGTTTTTGTCCATTACATTACACTAGATTTAGGTCCTCAGGATTACTTGTCCAGCAATGGGGAAAGATGGTGTAGCATATGAATGGGGGAAAGTTAGGAAGAAAAAGTAACTACAGATGTAGGGAATTATATGCAGGAAATGCATCCATATCCTGAAGTTATTTTGCATACACAATCAAGGATACAGAGTAAAGATCTAAATATAACCTGAACCACCTTCTGCTTGCTGTAAGAATATTCCTGGTAATCAAAATGATAAACCTTCATTGGCTGTAATCCAGTACTAAGTCACAACTAGAGTAGACCCACTGAATCGGGGGGGGGGGGAATTTGGTGAGTCAATTCTCCTGTAAACTCCACGGATTCTATGGGCCTACTCCCATTATGATTTACTACTGGATTTCAGCCATTGTTTCTTTGATAGAGAACTTCACTTCCCACAAGGACAGCAAAAAGATTTTATAGATGTATGTACAAAAACTGGCATTTCCTTTCTCTTTAAGGGCTCTTAAAAGGCATCTGTACCACTTTGGAATCCCTTCATGGATTTCACCAGAAATTGCTCTGAGATCCAGATGATGAGTTTTTTCCCCTTGCTTTGTACTGCTTCTCTCCTTCGTCTTCCCCTTTTCCCTGGACCTTTTTATACCTCCCCAAAAACTGCTTCATATTTTGTTCCTGTTTGTTCCAGTACTGGAGGTTTGCTTCATTTGTAATCTGACACTTGCTTTGGGGGTCGGGGGTAAGTCTTTCTTTCTTTCTTTCTTTCTTTCTTTCTTTCTTTCTTTCTTTCTTTCTTTCTTTCTTTCTTTCTTTCTTTCCCAATCCAAGCCACAAAAAAAGAGAGAATACAGAAAAGGAGAGAAGCCGAAGAAACAAACTAGCACTTTTACTTTTCTTTCACCTTTAATACGTATTACAGGAGAAGAATAAGAGTCAAACCCAATTCCTCTGGGCAATCTGCCTTCTTTCTTCCTTTCACTTCTGTGACTTTTTTCCCTCTGAGTGAAGCCCCTTCCCAAGGCTGTCCTTCAATAACCCAAGACAAACAGTTTCCTCGGCCATCTGGAAAGCGGCTGCCTTCTCTGCCTGCATCTCACCCTTCTTCCTTTGCTGTATGACTTCAATCTTACAGCAGCATCAGATTTATTTCTTGCTTGCAAAAGCAAGTTCTGGCATGGTGTTAGAGGGGAGGGAAGTCAGCTTGTGGTTACTGATCCCAATAAATCCAACCTTTGCTTCACAAAGGAGGAAAAAAGGAGAACAAAATAGGGCAATACAAGGCAGTGCAAATGGCCAGTGTCTGGATGACCCCAAGCCAGTCAAGACAGACTCACTTATCTCAAAACATAAATAAACATTATAAATATTTATTTCTAAGTTTTTTCATACGGTATGGTTCTTGTGAAATATTTCAAGGTACAGTAATTGCTTAGTGACCTTCAATTAACATAGCAATAAGAGTTCTATTTGCCGTTGTTCGAATTTCAGAGAATTTTCTTCTGTTGAAAGGATGGGGAGTTATCATTTGAAATGAGTGACAAACTGAAGCCAAAGCAGAGAGTACTCAGCCTAAGGGAAATCCGATATAAAAATCCTAAGGACATTACCTTCATTTTATCATATAAAGCATGATTATCCAGCATCATTTTCTTCTCATGGGTGGCATATCTCCGCAGATCACGTTCAAATTGCTGCACATGTAGAAAACTCAGTGTCAGTTTTATAAAGCAAAATGAATATCAGAATTCACACATGGTAAAATTGCAACTTTTAAGAAGTACTTGTATTTTCAATTTTGTGTGTGTGTGCGCGTGCACATGTGTATAGAGAGAAACAAATTATTCATACCACTAGATTTAGCAAAGGCTGCTGTCTAGAAACATCTGTCTGACTTGATACTGTTCTGCATAACAGGTCTGTGCCATTTTCAGCTGCTTTAAAACACTGGGGAAAGAATGATCCCTTAAAACTGGTATTAAAGCAGAGTCACCATTTACAAGGGAGTCTGTCAGGTCCCTATTACTGTACAGATAACATTAAGAAATATGAAATTGCCATCATACATTACCCTCTTCTCTATAATGAATGTAGCCTGCAGTTCATGCGAGTTCCATAATGGATGCTCACCGAGAGGGACTGTTTTTTGACATGCAATACTACATCACATTAGCTTTGTCTGATACTAACTGCCTTGCTGATTGTTATAGTTTTATAAGAAGAGATGGTTTAATTTAAACACATACTGGACTCCATTTGGTTGTGACTCACACAATTTGTCTGAGTCAAAAAAGCTTAGGTGTTTGCATTTTTGCAGTGAGTGGAGAAGTTTGCAGAGTGTTCGCTGGTAGTTGCCTCCAGGCACTTGAAAGCCAAAGGAATACACTGCATATAGTACTGCATTTAGGGTTAGAAGTCAGTCTCATTGTGTTCAATGGACCTTAATCCCTGGTAAGTGTATAGTGGGTTGGACTGCAGCTCCCACAATCTATCAGGCTAGGGCTGAAGGGGAACTATATGCCAAAACCATTTGAAGGACCACCGTTGCCCAACCTTATATAGATTAGGGTTGTGACATCATAGGATCACAACCTTTATATAAGCAGCCTACTCAGTCTAGAGATGGATGTTAAAGGGGTCTTTTCTGCCCCAAACACACATTTCAAGCAATATCATTTCCAGCAGGGCTGACCCTAGCATTAGGCAGAGTGAAATGGACATCTCAGGCAGTGGTTTTAGGGTGCCATGGAAGAGAAGCAGATTGTTAGCTATCCAATTCATGGGGATACTATTTTTACATATAGGATTGAGAGAGATGTTTGTGCAGTTTTCTGTCTTATGCAATAAAATAGCTTGCTTGGGTTTTTTTGCACTATCTCGCCGTGGATTGGTAAATAAGGGGATACCATCTGCTTTTCCATCTCAGTCAGCAAAATGTCTCGGACTGACCCAGGAGACAGGATGGTTATGTATTTATGTAAAATATTGTAATACTGCCTTTTATTGAGTAAGATTTCTGAGTCATTTATAACATACACAAATCATAATAGAACAACCTAAAAACATGAAAAATCAAGCATAAAATTAAAAGGTCATGATGGCCATTATAGTATGTGTTACAACTCTTCATTCGATTCATTAAAGTAGCATCATTTTAGATTTACTGTTCTTATGGTTTTAATAATGGGCCTTAGAAGATACAAATGCATTTTTAAAAGAACAAGGAAATTGGCTCCTCCAAGCATCTCTTCTGTTAGAACCTTTATAGCAAACTCAGAACTCATTTGAAATATGTATGCTTCGAGCAAAGCTTGAAATGTTCCAATAAGATTTTCCACACTCTCAGGAAAAAAGAAATGTCAAGTGCATGATTCCCACTGGTCCTTCATTTACTGAAATGCTGCAAATTGCACAAAATTCCAGTGAGAACAGGATGGGTTATTTATTTTAAAACTGCAATTTCCTCACAGTCCAGAGTTTCAACTTTTTAACAACTGGATTTTTTTAATGAATCCTATCTTTAGCATCTAGCCCAATCTAGTAGCAGAACAGCTCAGGTAGACTGCATGGTGGGGGCCAGGGGGGCCCTCCAGAAAGTTTAAAATATTTCTCATCAACACCAGCTAGCCTGGCCAATGGCGAGGTGTTATTGGAGCAGTAGCTTTTTATCTGGAGCACCAAAGGTCCCTATCTGAGTTATAATGAACAGAGAATGAATGATAGGGAAGATCTGGGGTCAAACTCCAGTGAATTTATGATAGATCCAGGGTAGTTTTATCAAGTCAATTTGTCTCAGCCTATTTAGAAAGTACAGTAGGACTCCCCTGTCCACGGGATCAGTATCCACTGATTCACTTAACCACTGCCTGAAAATAATAAATAAAACCCCCAGAAATACATATGTCTTTCTAGGGTTTTTATTTATTATTTCCAGGAAGTATTTGCCAGAACTGGTTACTAGAGGAAGCTATAGACCATGCAATATATAGTGTTTGATGCTTCCATATTTATTTATTTATTTATTTATTTACTTATTTGCATCAGCAGAAGGCTTGGAACAGATACTGCAGTCCTACTGCAGTCTAGGATACTGCAGTCCTACTATAAAGCAGCTGCCTGAATTCTTCAGCCAAAGAATTTCACCTTAGTAAACCTCCTTAGTGAGGTGTGGAAACCTATGAAAAGATGAAGCATTTTTCAAATCTACTGCATGTTGTTGTTGTTTAGTCATTAAGTCGTGTCTGACTCTTCGTGACCCCATGGACCAGAGCACGCCAGGCCCTCCTGTCTTCCACTGCCTCACGGAGTTTCGTCAAATTCATGTTGGTAGCTTCAGTGACACTGTCCAACCATCTCATCCTCTGTCGTCCCCTTCTCCTCTTGCCTTCACACTTTCCTAACATCAGGGTCTTTTCTAGGGAGTCTTCTCTTCTCATGAGATGGCCAAAGTATTGGAGCCTCAGCTTCAGGATCTGTCCTTCCAGTGAGCACTCAGGGTTGATTTCTTTCAAAATGGATAGGTTTGTTCTCTTTGCAGTCCAGGGGACTCTCAAGAGCCTCCTCCAGCACCACAATTTGAAAGCATTAATTCTTCGGTGGTCAGGCTTCTTTATGGTCCAGCTCTCACTTCCATACATCACATACTACACACCAAAATTAAAGTTCTCATTTCCAAAGAGGAGTAATTTAGATTACTTACCCTTGATCCTGTCCATCCCAACAGAGCAAATGCATATTGTTCAAAAGGGCATACAACCAGATCCACTCTTATTGCCTTCCAGTCTTTCTCTTCTTCCTCAGCAGAAGAATCAGGTAAGATGGAAGTGCCATGGTATACTTTTTCCTTGGGTAGTTTTATAATGGCAAAGCATTTCTGAAAATGATCTAAACTATCAACTCTTCTGCTTGGCAGCTTTGTCTTGTCAAATGTTGATTCAATAAGATCATAGTACAGGAGCAATCCCTGGGGGGGGGGAATACATAATTCACAGTCTATTACTGTAATTAACAACCCAACACATGTACCTCACTAGAACAGCACCAGAAACAGCATCCTGCTTTGGAAGCCCAGATTAGAAAACTCAAGGGCTGAATTCAGTGGAATGATTAGTCTAGGTGTTGTAGCCAACTTTGGACATGATTTGTGTAATGAATGGGCCTTTTTGTGCATCTAGAATTTGGGATGCCCTATGAGATGTTGCCACCTGAGACACAACACCACATAGTACACACACAAACACAGAGACAACAAATCAAAGTACTTAAAGCCGACCAAGTGATTTTGGTACATGAAGCAGAAAATGCCACAGGCACTTCTTCCTATTTTTGGCAGACAAAATACAATAATAATAAATTAACAGCCAAGAGTTTTTGCCCTTTCATGAAGCCATAATCTCCTGCCTCAGGCTACTGTACTCAGGATGGTGAAAGATATCTCACTCTCCATAATGAAAGGACTGTCCCCAATTGGATCCAACACTATTCCCACACCTTCCATACCTGCTCTTAAAAGGAAGTGCATATGTTAGGAAAAATGTACTAGGATTTCTTCCAATAGCTTTATCACTCCCTGAAGTGACAATGAATTTAGTGAGGCTGCAACTACACTGGCTCTCCTTTGACAGTTCATTGTTAATACGTACAGTCGGCTGTTTAAAGCATTGCATGGTGTTGATCAAGCATTAAACTCAGTAGTTTGTGCTTTTTGAAATTAAAAAAAGACTTTGGGGCTACTAGAGAAAAAAATCACAGGGGTGGGTGTTCCTGCTGTCCAAAACACCATGCCCAGTTTAGTATGTCACCAGAATACCACCCACAGTCATGTTCCTCGCCCATCCTTTTGGAGAGTGAAACAACTGAGCACAAGGTAAAAAGTCCATCTGAATTCTTCTGGCTTGAAAAAAGTTTTTTAAAAAAAGACAATGGTGGAGGAAAAAACTCTGCATCTAAAACAAAAACGGCTGAACTGATTAGAAATGGTTTTTGCATCATGTGATCAGTTTTTTAAAAAAGTGAATCCATCCATTGCATACCTGCAGCAAATTCCACAGTATTTGTATCGTTACAGCCTGAGTGAAAGAATCAAAACCATACCTGTGAGTTTCCCACTAACAGATGCTGCTAACCAGCATGGAATAAAGGAACTCCAGTGTCACTCCAACACTACATGAATTGGGCCTTTAGCAAGAAAAAGATATAATTGGGTAGAATGCTTTCCACCAATGAGAAAAATTTAATTCTCTGAACTTTGTTGGGAAGTGAAGTTCCACAATCTATGTTGGGATGAAATAACATTTTGCCTTTTGGATGTTTTGAACTAGAATTCCCACATTTCCTTGCCATTGGCCATGCTGGGAGGGGCTGATGGGAGTTGTAGGCCAACAAAACTGCAGGGCCCAATGTTCACCATCCCTCAGCTAGGCAAATAGGAAAGTGTCTGTGTAATCCTCAATGTGGTCCTAAGAACGGTTTCTAGCTGCAATATAGCATCACAGAGTGACTGTGAATAAGGATTTAAAAACTCTGACACAGCAGTCAGATGAAACATAGCATTTTTCTGTTGCGATAGGCAACAACATGAAGCCAACAAAGTACAGGACCATGTTTCTATAGTTCACAGGACTATTGCCATGGAATCCTAGGTTTCATTTAAGTCCAAAAGCAATGCCATAATCACTAGAACTATGCAGAACATTATAGAACTATGCGCACTTAAATGGACTCAATCCATGAAGTAAATAGAATTCTCCAACAGAATGTTAGTTTCAGCCTGTCAAAAACACGGGTGACTCCATATGCATAATCTTGGGACATAAAAGTACAAAATAATCATAGAATCATAGAAAAGTGAAGTTGGAAGGGGCCTACAAAGCCATCAAGTCCAACTCCCTGCTCAGTGCAGGAATACAGTCAAAGCATATCTGCCAGGTGATTATCTAAGTTTTTCTTGAATGCCTCCTAACAGTTAGGAAGTTTTTCCCGATATTCAACCAAAATCTGGCTTCCTTTAACTTGAGCCCATTGTTGCGTGTCCTGCACTCTGGGATGATCAAGAACAGATCTTGCCCTTCCTCTGTATGACAGCCTTTCAAATATTTGAAAAGTGCTATCATATCACCCCTCAGTCTTCTTTTCTCAAGGCTAAACATGCCCAATTCTTTCAGCCTTTCCTCATAAGGCTTGGTTTTTAGCCCCCGATCATCCTTGTCGCCCTCCTCTGAACTTGTTCCGATTTGTTAGCATCCTTCTTGAAGTGTGGTGTCCAGAAATGGACACAATACTCAAGGTGAGGCCTAACCAGTGCTGAATAGAGGGGGACTAGCACCTCACGGGATTTGGAAACTATACTTCTATTAATGCAGCCTAAAATAGCATTTGCCTTTTTTGTAGCCACATCACACTGTTGGCTCATATTTAGCTTGTGATCTACGAAGGATAACATTCATAGTACATCCACACAGTGCTACCCTGATGTTGATTTTTTTTAATTGACCCAGAGTTTCTCTTGTGAATGATCACATCTGAGCATTGTGCCAATCACATTAATTAAAAGTTGGATGCAGACTTAACACTCCTTAGGATAGACTTCAGTCGCATTAGTATCAATAAATCCACATATGACAAACTTTGGATTCTACCCCTTATGGGGGACTTGTACAATGACAAAGGTCTCAGAGGCTGTGTTACTCAGGATCAAAGGCAAAATGGTGAGGCCAAAAATAACTTGTATATCTCCGTGTAAAGCTCTTATTGCCATTAATTAAGCTTTAAGAGGGGGCATTTCAACCTCCCTGGTTGCTGCCTCCCATATTGCTGATTCCTGTCGATAATCCATGCTGCCAGTCCTCTCTAATACTGAACACCATTTCTGGAATTAAAGTTTAGGATACAATCCAGGCCCAACATCACCTTAAAGTGTTCATCCAGAAATGATTCCAGGAGATGCTCTGGCAGCTGCAGTGTGAAGACTCTATGACCCTGTAAGAGCTACTCCTGCTTCTACCTCCACCATCAAGGGAGAAAGGCAGGAGTGTGCTCTTCAAAGAATAAGATGGATGAGGTAAAGATACTTGCAAAGATACTTGCATATTTGTTTATATGTGGTTACGTGTGGTATGCACATGCATGTGCACATGCATACGTATGCATGGCCCACAGTTGACATCAGATGTGGCTTTTCGGGCTGAAAAGCTTACAGACACTTGGCTATTAGGATTTCACTATATAATCTCACTATCGTTGTTGTTGTTCTTTCCAATTATACACCACCCAACAGTGTTAAAGCACTCTGTGCAATTTACAATATAATTATGAAAACATCACTTATTGGAAGGATTTGATGTTCTATTTTTTTCTATCTGTTGCAACTTTCTTTAATAAAACGGATATTTGTGTTAATTTCAGAATTCCACTTTCAGATTCTCATTCCTGCTATCAAAAATTTTCACTGCCATTTCATAGGCACATAACAAACAGAGATGGTTTATTCATTACCAGAATTTCCACATCTAATTTTTGGGTTTGGCCACATCCAGGAGAACATTGTATTCCCTTTGGTTTACCCCAGATAATTACAGACCCATTAAATATGTTAGCAATAAAGCTCAACTATGAAATACTCTTCATCTCTTGTTGACTGCGTAATATAAACTCAAGTGACTGCAATTTCAGAATTTGAGGCTGCTGCTAGGTAGCAAATATGATGATAAGGCCATTTCGGGAATAAAGGCCTGTAAGTTATCTTTTTATTGCCTTCCCGTCATTAAGAAGCTTACCAATTTGTAAAATTAAGTACGAAGAACATATAAAGGCTACCAACCCACAAATAACCATATCAATGTTTTACTTTTTTTAAAAAATGCAATTAGGGAACCGTTACATAGGTGCTGACTTCAGCAAGCAATTGAAACCCGACTCAAAGTCAGAACTCCATTTCCAAGTAGTAATCAAGGCCTAGGGATAGATCCACTGGGACAATGTTTCTGATTAACCTAATTTGATGAGACACTGGACAATACCTTGTTTCATGTAATGCAGCTGAAACAGCATTTCTGTAGGTTGCAAACAGGGCTTTTTAGAGCAGGCAACTAGCTGTGAATATCTTAAAATGCCCTAATCTTAACATTACAGACTACAGACACCATGGAAAGAGCACTGTGTGGCAGCTGGGCATCTCCCTTCCTTATCCCACCTCAGACCAAATCATCTTGCTTTTTATAAAACCACATTTGGGTTTTATTTTTTATTTTTTTGAGCTGAAGGATATTCACAGTTTTATGTTAAGAGTTCCCTTGTGCTGCTCAGTGCTCCCATGGATTAAGATGATAGTCTTTATTTGCATTAGCCACATGCCTTTGCAGCTAATAGTGACACTATAAACACAGAAGTAGACTTTTTAAAAGGAAAATGTGAAGGAGGAGGAGGAGGAAGCATGCAGACCAACCATCTGAGCTCTGAGACTAAAATGGCCAGTGTTCTCTCAGTTATACCAATCGTGCAACCATGCCACCCTGAAAGAGATACAAGCTTGACTGATTTCAGAAGCCAAGCAGAGGCAGGCATGCCTGATGAGGGCTTGAATCATGGATTGATTGCACACTCAACTTTAACACGTTGGGCAGACGCAATGGTATAGTGAAGCTAGGTCTTGTAGGGTTAAAGCCCTGGGTCTTTCTGAATTGCAGGGACCATGACATCATTTACAACTGACCTCAGGCTTCCCTCTTTCCTCTCAGCTAACCTCCAAGAACCTGGGAGAAAATCTGAGTTTCCCATGAGCAACATATTGCTGCAGGTTATCCCTGTTATAATGCAAAGTATCTGACACTGATTTGGTCCTTGATAGGCAATTGGGAGCCGTTCACTTTACAAGAGACCGGTTCCTCAGTTTTTTTGTATGCATTGTCCCAGCAGCCTGGTTGTTTGGGGAAAGCTAGCTATAGCAACTTTCATGATAAGCACCTGCATTTCCAAATTTACCACCACACAACTGAGCAGAAATATATCTGTGAAGATTCTCAGTCATCCAGGTGAGGTTATCTGGAAGTTGAGTCATGACAACTGGACTTCTTTCTTATTACGTTGAAACATTTGGCTACTCATCCAAGTAGCTTCTTCAGTCTGAGGAGAGTTGGTAGGAGACCCGATATATCCTCCACATTGGTTTCACTTCCCCCTGGTCTGAATAGGCTTGGTAGATGGACCACAGATGGGGGGAAGTGAATTCAGGTGGCTTTCTATGTGAGGAGGGTCAATACATATAGATTCCCCATGCAAAGGTTGGTGGTGAAGTCAGAAGGGAAAGGCACATTGGGCAGGGCCAGCACACATTTCTCTTCTGTCCAACTGCATGCAGAGAGATATGCCTTCCGATGCACTGAGGGGAACTGATCAATAAGGTTGAGGACAAAACAGAAAGCAGGGTTTGTTTGAGCAACTAATGGTCAGGCGTGTGGCATCATCTCTCTTTATTTAGTATTCCCTTCAAGCACAAACATTGCCTGTTCTTCTGTTTTTCAACTCCGTCCCAAATTAAAACTATCAAAATTTTCCCCAATATGTTTGAAGGAGCTTTTCTGAAAACAGTCTCCAATGTTCCTTTATTTACAAATTTGTTGTGTTCAACAGCTTCAAACCCCTCCACCTCAGCCTTGCTGGGGGATCCTGAATGAGCCACGGCTCTTGCCATCAACCACTTCCCTTCCGCACCAGAAGGCATGAATTTCCTCAAATCCCCAGGGGACTTTCTCCCAATCTCCCTCACTATAAACCTACATGCCCTCTCCCTGTAAGCAGACTTTATGAGTTCTCAGAGGTGAGGGCCTCTATCGTATTGGGGGCTGCCATGGCAACTGCATCACCTCTCATATGATGTAGTGGAAGGATGCCACAGCAATCCTGTACCATAGGGCAGGAGAGCAGAACATCCCCTTCCTGGTCAGAAGAGAATAGGAATGGGAAAAGGTC
The DNA here is from genome assembly GCA_037013535.1 of Intellagama lesueurii. Taxonomy (NCBI): domain Eukaryota; kingdom Metazoa; phylum Chordata; class Lepidosauria; order Squamata; family Agamidae; genus Intellagama; species Intellagama lesueurii. The sequence continues at coordinate 187,365,433 of JBAJHW010000003.1, read as the reverse complement.
AGTTTCCATGGTGGTGGGTTGTTACTGCCAAATTTTACCAAGGGAAAAAAAGGAAAGGGGGCAGTGAGGGCAGCTGGGGTCCCAAAGCTGCCTGCAGGCCACACATCGCCTGCTCTTGCTAGAACAAACGGGAGAACAAATAGGATGCAGCATATAGGCTACAGTGACCAATAGAGGCAGACAGAATTTGGTTAGCTTTGTTTGGGACCTGAAAGACCTAGCTGGGTAAGTTAGATTCCCCTCCATACTGGCCACATTGGTTAGTAGTCCTTACAGTCACATTCAGTGGAATTCTCTCTTCCTAGCACAGAGGCTTGCCTTTGGCTCTTTGTTTCCGTTGCTGCAGCAGACAGAAGGGTATTAATCATTCAAGACATGATAAATTATTTGCTGTTGATATACTACTGACCATGCTCCATAAGCCCTCACCCACTAGATTTTGCATTTTTAAAAAAAGAAAGGAATTAGTGAGGCATTGCTCATTGTTAGTGCCATCCAGAGGGATGTCAGCTGGTGTAAAATGGCAACATTCCACTGCCTTCCAGAGAAGTTGCACCAGTTTCAACCAGCTGAGAATTTAACCCTGTGTCTCCGCCTTGCATAGCTTGACAAGCACAAATGTATCTGTCTTTTGACAGCTGCTAAATCAGTTGGCATGAGTGAGACTGTAATGGTTTCATGCAGCTCAAAACCACTGTTCTAGGAACAGGAACAGGAGAAAATGATTAGCTCGGAAAAATTATAAAATTGCATAATCTTAGGGTCCACCTAATGTGCAAATCTTAGAAACTTGTCATTTCAATGTTCCTTTTCAGTGGCCAAGATACAGCTGTATCCGAAATGGATTGTGCCGCTACCCTGTTTTGAAAGTAGCCAGAGGGGAAAAAATATTGTCTTCTGTGGTTGACAAAGCTGTTAAGATGACTGAGAAAGAAATGCTTTTTGCCATCATCGGATTGTCAGACCAGTAATTCAATTAGGTAGGAAGCCCTTTCTCCTCCCACACATTCACTCCAAAGAGATTAGGAGTTAAGAACACTGGTTGTAATTTCTGAAAGGGCAATGTACTTGTCTTTGTCTTTATAAACATAGGGATTTTAGAGGAGGAATGAAAGCCACGTTGGCACCTGCATTGTTTTTATAAAAAGAATCTAATTTAGCAAGAATTAAAGCAACATAGTTCCAGAATAAAACAGCAAAACTCCACATGATATTTGTATGCTCTCTCTCTCTCTCTCTCCCCGTATGTGTGCAGATATAGATACTCATAAGATGGCTAGGAATTAATACCACACCCCCCCCCCCATGGTGATGTCAAATTAGGATTGTATGAATCTCGGATTATAAATTTTAGGGTTACCATTTTTTTAAAAATTACATGACAAAGTTCCTACCAAAGACCAGAAGCCTTGGACTTCTAAGTTCAATTATGTTTTCTTATGTCTCTATGTCCTGTGGTAGACATTGCAATGCATTGCATATATTGGGGACAACTTTGTTGACAACAAGTGAGGATGTTATATGATGCCTACATTGAAGGTCTAATCCTAGGTGAATTCTGCAACATGAGGTTTCTAGTCCTCAAGGTTTGAAAGTACATAGCCAATGCCAGCTGAAATCCCAGAAGTGGCCAAATAAAATTTTAAGGGCAGTGCTCCCAATCTCCCAAAAGCTAGAATAAATCATGTGATGTGTAACATTGCCAATTACATAAAACTGCATGAATAATACGACTGAAAAGTTAAGTCTTCTTTGTTGCTGAGCATGGTTTTTTTTAAAAGCACAGCATACAGATAGTCTTTGTGAAATTATACCAGTAGTGTAAAAATAACTCTGCTGTACCAGTGGTTCAAAAAGTTTAACCATAGTGTTGATGTGTAAAGTCTGATAACACTGATGCTCAGAGCTCTCAAAGAGCTCCATGGACATGTAGCTGAAGTTGTTTCTAGGGTACTTTGAAGACCATAGCTAAAAGCCTATAGATTTTCAATAGGACTTGAACATATTGACTTCGAACTCAAGGACTACACTTGCAAAATCAAAGATATTAACCAGATACAAAACTACAATTGATTACTGGTCACTATTGTTTTTTATATTACACCCCATATTTCAGTTCAGAGCAAGGACATTATGTGCAGCGAGGGGGTGGGGTGGGGAGCAAACCAATGTCTCCTTTGTGGGACAGAGTTTGGAAAACCAGAAGCAGGAATAATTGCACAGTAGTACACATGCAAAAGCAGATCAACAGCATGATTCTGTAGTGCCTCAATTTGTTGGTTCCTTCCCCCCATGTATGGGTCCATCCCTTGAAATACATTGAATCTAAGTATTGTCCTGGTGGAGGAGACCCAGAATCTTATTTAAACTCTATCTTAAAAAATGATCAGATAATGAGACCGTGAAATGTATGATGGCCATCACCTTGATGTGGTCAGGGATGGCACTTCATTCTGAAATTTGCAAGGGAGACATCCAGCTTCCCCCTTAGACCAGTAGTCACCAATCAGAGACATACACAGCAGATACTGTTGGTTCATTTTAAGTTCGGGGGGGGGGGCTCTTTTGTTTTCTGTTCCTCCATGCACCACTCCTTATATTTACTACAAAAGGGGGTGCCTCTTTTGGGTTCTTCAGCTTGTTGTTATTCCCCATTCATAGGGGAAACAGCAGCGCTGGCTTCATTCATCCTAACTCAAAAGTCCAATCCTTACTGCCCATGCTACTGCCCATCTACAGCAGTGGTTCCCAACCTTGGGTAACCCAGGTGTTCTAGGACTGCAACTCCCAGATGCCTTTACCACCAGGTATGCTGGCCAGGGTTTATGGGAACTGCAGGAACACCTGGGTTACCCAAAGTTGGGAACCACCGATCTACAGCATCCATGCTGAGAGGACACTCTCACTGTATATGAAAGTTCTGATGCTTGGCAACAAGAGAGAGAAATTTGCTTGCAAATCTCTTGAATCTAGGGACTGGCAACTGTAGCATTATTGTGCTGGGCCTTTGTTGTGGCAACGAAGTTTAAAGGCATGTACCAAAAACCCCTCTGAGCCCAGGCCTCCTTTTGGACCAGTTTTACTCATTTAATGTCATTTTTACTTATTTATCAAGATCGGTGGCTGCCAAGGATGGTACAGGTTAGGAATGTATTTACTCCTAAATGTCATTGGCAAAGGACCAAGACCAACCACACCATGGACCAAATAGCTGGGATGGTCAGTTCAGTTATCAGCCTAATAAGAGTGTACAAACACTTGCGAGATTGCTCCACCATGACAGGTGTGATTAATTAATGCACTATAGTATATAAATCAATCAGAGAGTTTCAGATTAGATTTAGATCCCAGGAATGTGCTGCAGATTTGCTGGCTGCAACAGTTCATCTACTGTCCTTTACCAGAGACTCTCAACAAGCAGAGGAAACGTAAGGTTGGTTATTTTACTCTATGCAGATATCTTCTGCCAATTCTCTAATAAAACCTTCAGCCTTTACCTTGCTGGTGTGTTCATTGTCTCTAAAGCCTCAAAACCTGTTGCAGGCCTTAGTGAAACATCAACCCAGGGTCTAGCTCTCTTCCGGCTCCATTATGCCACTATTCCAGCCCAACCATTAATAGTGATGATGCAACAGTCTTGATGGAGATTTCTAGAGAATGAGACGGGTGAAAGCCTCTCCAACTCATGGCAACTTCACTTCTCAGAAAGCTGATTCCTTAGCACGAATAGTGGAGGAAACACCAGAGTTTAGGAACATTACTTCTTGGTGGGGTGATGTTTTTTGGTCACCATCAGCCCTCTTGGGCAGGTCTGCTTTTTTCAATTTAATTCATGTTTTCTAACAACTGTCTAGACAGTTTTCTGCACTCCTATTCTTTCTCCCCTTCCAGTCTCTGCTACTCAACCCATGAGAACTGTGGGCTATATTATTCTATTATAAAAAGGTAAAGGTTCTCCTTGACAAATTGTCCAGTCATGTCTGACTCTAGGGGGCGGTGCTCATCCCCGTTTCCAAGCCGTAGAGCCGGCATTTTGTCCATAGACAGTTTCTGTGGTCACATGGCCAGCACGACTAGACATGGAACACTGTTACCTTCCCACCATGGTGGTACCTATTTATCTACTTGCAATTTTTACATGCTTTCGAACTGCTAGGTTGGCAGGAGCTGGGACAAGCGACGGGAGCTCACTCCGTCGCGTGGATTCGAACTGCTGATCTTTCGACCTTGCAGCCCAGAGGCTTTGCGGTTTAACCCGCAGCGCCACCCGCGTCCCCCATTATTCTATTATACTGGACTTAAATAAAGATTTCCACCTATCTTTCCTGTGTTAATCTGCTTATCTATGCTTGAATGTATTTGTCACCCATCAATGTCCTTTGAATTGCTGTTAGCCATTAAGATTTCTGTCTATTACCCACAAGGACCATCAATGACCCTTAATGAACATGATTGGCCATCATCACACTAGATCCTTTGCATTTCCATTACCTGTTATACTCACACCTTCCCCACACTATGTAAAGGAGGCTACAGTTCACAAGAGCTTATGCCAAATAAAAGTTATTAGCTTTTAATATGCCACAAGATTCTTCAGCTAAAATGCTAGGGCTTGGTTAAACTGCTGATTTGTATCAGTTTCAACTCTGATGTACAGTATTTTAAATTGATTTACAGTCATATGGTTTTTGCATCACTGTGCATTTTCACTTTGAAAATTATATATATATATTTCAGATTGATGGCAGTGTTCCTGCTGTCTGGAACCCACAACTGCCCACAGAGACATTCACATTGCCCAAAGCGATTCATAAAGAATCACTGTTCATTATGCTACTTGTTGTGTGACCATTTATTTGACCAGAGGATGCAGAGGAGTATGATGGACAAGCTGCCTACAAAGGTAGGAGCACCTGCATAATGACTCATTTATGCTGCAGAACCTCTACAGTATTCTGGCTCTTGTTAGTTTGGCTGCAACAGATTGATATGGCTACTCTCCTGGAAATTACTTGCAGGGTGAAGTACAACTTTCAAAATCCCCCCAGCAGCACAGATACTAACCATGCTGTACATATGGAAATCCTTGCCTGTCTCATCCCAGCAGTCCATGGGAGTTTATGCCAAATAAAACTCTGAGGATAAAGAACAGTAAAATTATTCTCCTGCCCTACAGGGAGACAAGGTATTTTGTGGTACTCTCAATATAAAATGATTTGTGTGCGCAGATGAAGCAAAATGGTGCATATAACAATTGCACAAAACACTCATGGTTTCTGGTTTGTACCTTTTAAGAATCAGAACCACTGGAGAGGTTATTTGCAACTTTTATCACAACCATCCAGTCATTGCTCTCTCTCTCTCTCTCTCTCTCTCTCTCTCTCTGTGTGTGTGTGTGTGTGTGTGTGTGTGTGTTCATGCTTGACTTCTCAAAGGGATAGGATACTAGTGAAGACAGTCTGGAAAATTATGGAGCTCATGACTGTGATGATTACCTGGGTCCAGAGGGGCCCTTCTATAGCCACTGAGCAACACTACACTGTCTACCAAGGGTGCATAAACTCATAAAAGTGAGTTATAGTTAGGATAATAGAACCAGCATGGCACTTGTACCTCACAGAATCTCAGTCTTCCTAGATTTAGCATTGTTTCCGTGGGTCCAAAAATACTCAACTATCCCACACACTACACCAGAACACAGACAGAGTTCTGACTCCTGTCCTCTGAAGATGCCAGCCACAGAGACTGGCGAAACGTTAGGAAGAAAAATCTTCAGAACACTGCCAAACAGCCCGAAAAACCTACAACAACCAGCACTTAAATTACTGGAACAGCACAGATGGTTTTGTGCAAAATAGTTTAAATATAGTGGGAGTTCAGATGGCTTAACAATAGAAAGTTAAAATTGGCATTTAGATTGCTCCCTTATTTTGATTGTTGTGTCATTAATTTTTACAACATTGTCATCCACCTTTGGGTTCTTGGGGAAGGAAGACGTGTGACATATGATAATCTGATTACAATTATGATAACAGGAATACAGCTATTTATAATACAGATATCATTAGAATGTACCACGCATATTCATACAAGTGTGACTGAGAAGTGAGGAGCGGGGAGATTTATATACAGTAGGGAGATTGTGCTTTCTCTGCACATTTCTGCACAATCTGATGAAAAACAAACTGAAGCAAATTTTGCTGCCATCTTATGGATAAGCAGACCTGTTGAAAGGCTGGGAAATGCCCCAACAGGCACCAGCATTTTTATATGCATATTCAGAGGTGACAACACCACAAGGTTCCACCATGAATACTGGGATGAGGGAGTGTACATTTGTCAATTTCAGCAGCAATAGTTAAGTGCAAAGTTCTTAAATGACATTTATCATTATTTCCTATACCATCTTTTGGACAGGGCCATGGTGGGAAATTTTTATCTGGTTTTCTTTCTTCACATGAGATGTCAGCTTCTAAGAAAGGGTGTACACTTTCAGCTAACCAGAACAAATATGTTAGTTATCATTAGGGATGGGACTTGTGAGTGTTTTGTTCTGTAACTCCCAGAATTCACCTAGAATTCCCCCAGGCCTACTTCTGGGAGGTGTAACCAAAAAATAAAAGTCCACACAGCAGCTTTCAATACCTACACATGGGTCTCTTTCTCAATTTTCCTCATTTCAAGAAGAAGGAAATTGCCTCAGTGGTGGCTGGGAGGGGCAATGTCCATGGGAGCTGCATTAACCAAGGGTTAATGTGACAAACAGTTATTTGAGAGGCATTCTCTATAGAACCTAATAGACAACAAGACTACCTATCCCATTAACCCTTGCAGCTCACATAGAGCATTGTTATTTCTAGCCATCACTGGAGGAGTTTCCTTCTTCTTGGAATGACAAACATTGAGGTGGCTGCTCACATGTAGCCCACATGTGAGCAGAACTCTCTTTTTTTAAGACTTGGCTTTGTAACTATGAAGCATGCAATAATGGAGTGGGTGGAACTAGGCACTCCTCTCTAAACATGTTCACAGTGCCAGGTTGAATAATATCTGAATGCAGCTTGTGTGGCTTTTGTCTCTCAGCAATGTACTGCTTCCATTAATCTATACAATGACTGAAATCCTGTTGTTTTGCATTGTACGTTGCAACTAGAGTAGGCCTACTGAATCAATGGTACTTACAGTAAAGTTAATTGACCAAATCCCTACTGATTTAATGGGCTGACTCTAGATGCAACTTACTATGGCAAGCAACAGGATTTCAGCCAATATATTTTTTAACCTTTTCCATCCATCCTTTTATCCTTCTAGACACAACCAGTACTCCTACCTCCATTGGATATCCCACCTTCATTTCATTGTTTTTCTTGGAGGATCATTGGATGGAAAAAGCAGAGGGGAATGTGGTAGAGGGTTTGATATTTATCAGTGATGGCTGCTGCTTGATGTAGCAGGCTGCAGTAAACATAATAAACTTTGTTATGCCTTTGCAAAATAGAACATATGGTTAGCATGGTGTCCTGGTTTTGCTCCATGGAAGCACAACAGTGACAGATGAAAAGCACCGCTACCCTATTACAGAAAGTCAACAGACTAATGTGGTCCAGTAAAGAAATGGGATTGAGGCAGGGGAGTCCCTTAAGAAACACAGAGACCAGAAGGCTGGTAGGTATACTGGACGTTTGCTCCTCCAATCTTTTTAATTGATCTTTGAAGCCCTGCCAGCATGGGAACATAGAGGCATATTCTTCATATAATATTATTTATGCACTAGACAGGACTGTTTGTCATACAAGGAAGTTAATGGCGGGGGGCCGCTGGAAGGGATGTCATCTCTACGGCACCTAGAAAACCAACAGGAAAAGACTGGGAAAGAGAGTGTCAGAAAGGTGGATAAACCCAAAGCCACATGGTCACATTATACACCAGCACAACTACCCAAGATGACATGCAATGAAACAAAGCTGTTTGTTCATACGCACAAGGGAAAGTCATCTTAAACCTCCCAGCAAAGAGCAGTGCATTGCTTTTGGTGGCATGAGAAAAAACCCTCTAAGAAACATGAAAAACGACACGGAAAAAACAGATACTCTGTGTGTGATACACCCTAACCCCACCCCATTTCCCAAATGGAAACCAATGGGATGGAGAGTTGATTTTTTTTTCCCCAACACAATCCTTCCCTGCACCCAAGGGCAACAAGCTAGCTAAAGGGGCACGGAGCAGGCCGTCAGTCATGTCCAGTTCTGTCCTCAGCAGCCCTCCACTCCCCAACATCTGTTCCCTGAGGAAGCAGCCTCATTCATTCTGCCTAACAGTAAGCCTGGCCCTGATACGATGCATTATGTACCAATATATAGAATAATATAGAATAATGAATAATTTCCAAATTGCTGCTCACCACAAAGTCATGCCATCACTGATGCATGTTTCACACTTGATCTTAGCCAAACAGCCCAGAAGCGATACTGACACATGTCTTAAAGCATATTATAGATGATAATCCATCGACTGCTATGCAGCTTTTCTGTTTTATTGTCTCCTTGGTAAGCTGAAAGGAAACTTTTTTTTTCCTTTGTCTTTTCCTAGACTCACTTATCCCCAAGGATGCCACATCAAAAACCATCATAGTGTTGATTTGCCCTGCTTGTTTTCAACAGCTTTTAGGGAGATTTGGCAATGTTAAACTTTCAACTGCAGAAAGAGAATGCTTCCAAAATATTGGGTGTGTATGTGCGTTTGTATGTGTGGTTTCTCTATAGTTTACAAGTTAAATACTGCAGTGCAGGATGCTTCCTCAAGAAAGCAACTGAAAGAAGGTCAACACTGTGACCTCAACGACATTCTTTGATGCATTTTATGCTTTGAAGCAGCTGCACAAAAGCAGGAAAGGAGTTAATACACAGGCAGGCTCGCTGTCACAAGTATGAAAGTGTTTTCCATTTGTATAGAAATCAAAGGTTTGTTTTTTTTTAAGAATAGGCAGGAAAAGTATAATTCTTCTCTTCTTTTTCTCTTTTTTGAATTTGAATTTTGTTGACAGTCAATGTCTTCAACAATGATGAGTGATAAAGGAGTTATGAGAACAGACACATTATTGAGATCAAGGTGCTATCATCATCTCTTGGGTTGCAAGTGCATGCATTAGAAACCATGGGGATTCCAGGACAGACATAAAAGAAATTGTGGCTTCACTTTTTCCAATTGTAAGATCACTTTGTTATTGCATACTCTGCTGTTCTGCCCCTGGGTTCAAGTCGTCACTAGAGATGGGGGTATTCGTATTCATATACGAATACCCCCTCACAGCTGGACTTAATGAGGGTCTGGCCGGCTGGGCCAGCCACTCATGTGTCTGCCGGCAGCGGCAGCCTCGGTCAGCCTTCCAATCACTCCCGGAGCCACACTCTCTTTCCGCTCATCTAGCCACTCAGCAGCCATGCAGGGAGACTTGTCCTCTCTCCCCCTGCCTGGAGTTGGCTAGATGAGCGGAAAGAGAGTGGTGCTCCATTGGAAGGCTGACCAAGGCTGCCGCCACTGCCGGACACATGAGTGGCTGGCCCGGCCGGCCAGACCCTCATTAAGTCCAGCTGTGTGGGGGTATTCGTATATGAATACCCCCATCTCTAGTCTTCACCCATGCATCCAAAAAAAATCATAATGAGATTGTTTGTTGAGAGCACATTCTACCTCTACGTCATCAGGATGCTATTTAACAAGTGAGGAAACATCCTCCCCTCTAGAGTGCTCATAATGAATACCTATGTGTGTTCTGTTCTGAGACATGAGAAAGGCATATTTTGGGGAAGGGATCAAAAGCCTCTAAATCTGATCCACCTCCACATACTATGTAATTGAGACTGCAAGATCAGGAGGGCTCATTATAAAAGGAAATTTGCTGTATATGGAGATGGCAGAACACGCTTCATAGGAAGTGACAGCTGGCACCTGTTATGAGTTCAAAGGGGAAATCCATAAGCAGAACATACATACCTTGTGGGTATGTCTTTTGGGGATCTCATCTCCTCAGCATGGGCTGCATATTCCAGTGACAAATTCAGAGTCATTCGTCTGATTCATTTCTACTGTTACCATGCATACACTAAAAAATGGACCCAGGGCTGAAGCACATGCAACTTCCAAGTCCTCTACACTTCTTCTCTGCAGGTGAGCTGCTTAGGAGTGAGAGAGAACTGAGTCTGCCTGCAACCTTTGTTTCTCAGAGAGATTAGGTGGGGCAGACCACCAGTCAAGACTACAGCAAGGAGGAATTTGCAGTCACTAATGTTGCTTCTCAGGTCATTCTTCAGTGTGATAAGGTACCATCAACCAGTCAACTTGAAATTAGTTCAGGTTCCTCTGTGCCTCTGATTATTAAAACATCAAATTTAAACTAAGTTGCACTCCCAGAGATGTTGGCAAGTCTTTGGGTCTGAGTCCCAAGTCTGAGCCTTTGGTACCAAGTCCGAGTCCCTATTAAAAACAAGATTTTTCCTCAGAAAAAAGGGAGAGGTGGGTGGGTTCTGAGTCATGAGTCAAGTCCAAATCATTGGGGGGGGGGGAACAAGTCAAGTCCAGGTTGAGTCATTGGTGCGACTTAAGTCCGACTTGACAATGAGTCCCACGACTTGAGTCCCCATCCCTGCACACTCCCATCAGCCAAAACACTCAGTTGGCTAAATTGGTATATTTTTTAACTGTTACTGTTGATCTCTGCTTAGATCCCTTAGCAGAAATAATGTGTGTTTAGCAGAGAAAACTGCTGAGAAATCTGTTGAAAACATTGGGATGGCTGAATACTCTAGAGAAAAAGAAGGCAATGATTTGAATAATGACAAATCTGATCAGAACAATATTGACTGACTTTTGAAATAGACCTGCAAGTTGCATTAGCACAGACAGAGGATCCACAACAGACAGATTCAAATAGGACAATGTAGAGATAAAACAGGACAGAGATCTAAAATGGCTTGAAGTTACTATCTTTGATGATGTCCCTTTAGCCCTATTCCCCCAAATGAAAAGCACTAAATCTGGGATCTAGTCATTTGGAAATAAGGGATTAAATTCCTTCAGGGTATCCCTTAGAAATGAAGTGCTGATTTATATAATAATGTTATCAAATACAGTTCATACTTCCCTGGGTTATGATAACTTCCAGGAGCAGCACTATTTCAGGTTGGTTTTCATCAGAGGATACAGTTCTTAGAACAGAACCTCAAAACCAGAGCCAGTCCAAGACAGTTCACTACCTGAAGAGAAGGACAACATGGTGTCCCTCTCCCCTTCCACATACAGAAGCTACGTAGCTGGAATACCAGCTGAACTCTGCTGAAATGTTCCTGTGGGATCAACAACCTCCACCGCACCAGAGAGTAGCAAACCTCTTTAACAGAGATGGAGCAGCAACATGGCGCATGTAGATTTGTCCTCCAGTGGAGGGAGATGGCTGGTGAACTCAGGAGCAACAGTCAGCAGACTTATTTTGCTGTTCCATAGGATTTGCTGCCTGAGGCAATTGCACCATTCCATCCAATAGTACAGTAAACTCAGATTATGGCACTTTTACTACATTGGATTTATCTACAAATATAATACAAGTAGAAAAAAAAGTAGATGTGACCAGGATGGATATAGCTCCCAAGCATATCAGCTGTGCAGAAAGCTAAACTATACTACATTAAGCAGAAATAATACAGTCTAACATTCCTCCCTCACTCCCATTCAGGAATAAACATGCACAGCTCCAGTCTGGACTGGGACTAGTCTGCAGGGGGGGGGGGTGTGCGCGAGAGTGTATCTTCCTAAAAATTCCACCACCCACATATGAATTCTTTATAGGGAAAAAATAATCAATTGGTGTAAATGAAGTATGTTCCTCATGTTTTAAAATCTCAGTGTGCAGAGGAGGGAGAAAATCTTTAAGGAAAAACAAATTGAGAAGAAGCTGAAACCTCCCTCATTGATCATTCTGACCATACTGCGGCTCCACATGCTTACTCTTAAGTAAAGAAAAAAGGATTGATGTGTGAGGGGTGGAGAAGCCCATCAAAATATACAGTATACCATTGCTATGATTGGAAAACTTAATTATATGCCATCAATTTGGAATTGACTTATAGCAACTCTAACAGGATAAGTGAGATATTTCAGGAGTGGTTTTACCAGTTCCACACCCCCACTGAGTTTCCTGAGTCCTAGTCCATCACTCTGTCTACAACACTACACTGGGTAACAGAAAACCTACATACCCAATGAAAATATTTAATATTTTAAAAAATACACGAACCCTTTTATAGTTATGTTCAATCAAGAGAAAGACTGATGGATTAATTCTGTACATACAGATCAATAACATTTATTAATCTAAGCAAATGGCGACAGGTGAGGAAAAGTAATTGTTGAAGAGTAAAGCAACATGATTTTTTGAGTGTGATACTCAATAATACTGAAATATTTTAAATTAGTTTAATGTGATGGACGCTGTCCTTTTCATATATTTATTGTAATGCATTATAATCTATTGTCTATTATTGTGATTTTTCATCTACTTATCTATATAGTTTGCTATATATATGTTCTCAAACTGTAAGAAGTTGCACTGTGCCTGGACAAAGTGGATCATACTTTTCTGGAACTACAAATTGTTATTTGCCTTCCCAAGGGATATGTGTGGATACCTCTATTCTTTTTTTGACACCAAAGTTTGCCCAGAGATTTTGCACTTAAAATTATTAAATTTGCATTTAGTATAAATTGATTTTAGCTTGTTGGTTTGTTGGTTGCTCGCTGAATAGTTATAGGCCTCTGAACAATTGTAATTTTATTATTGTTGTATTTTATTTGTTTTTCTAATGTTATATATCCCACACTGGAATTCTATTTAGGTAAAGAAATGGCTCTGAAATTCTTTAAATTATATTAAATACATCAGAAAATGAAGACTGACAAAATGCTGTTCCAAGATAATACAAGAATGTTTCAGTGCATGATGTAGGTTTAGGCCACTACACACATTGTACAGGGAAAGATATATCAGAGTGGAAAGAAACCGTGATGTGGGAAGCCAGTCTCTATTGCAGGACTAGGGAGCTTCTGGATTTCTAGACATTTTAACCTACAACACCCATGACCACTTACCATTGGCCTCACTGTGTGGAGGTCATGGGAATTGTAGTTTAAAGCACTGGAAAGCAGAAATGCTCTGTAGTAACATAACACACATGAATGGCTTCACTGTACATAAGTACAACTGTCCTATGAAGACAGCAAAGCATGTATGTCCAGTATTGACTATTAGTTTATTATTATCACTTATTGTAGCGTTCACCCCTTGTTATGCAAAATAAGTCATGTATTATTCATGTGCTAGGCAAATGTGGTGGAGAGGCGGAGCCGAGAGAGAGGTTAAAAGGCGGAGCCTGTCAGTCAAGAGTCAGTCAGGAGTGAGTCAGTGAGTTAGGCAGAGGCAGAGGCAGAAGAGATAGAGATTGAGTTAGAGACTGGTTAAGATAAATAGATAGAGAAGGTAATTAATTATATGACAAGAAGAAAGTATGTATAGAGAGACCTGTGAATGATTTGCTTGTGTACAATGAACATCTGAAGAACATCTGTGATTATGCTACACTTTTATGCCGCCCAGAGTGGTCAGCGGACTAATTGGGCGGGATATAAATACAATTAATAATAATAATAATAATAATAATAATAATAATAATAATAATAATAATAATAATAATAATAATAATAATAATAATAATAATAATTCAATAAATAAGTTCTGTTTGCATTTACCAAACAAGTGTTTGGACAAATGTCTTTTATATTGTGGATAGAGGTAATCCACTGGTGGCAGTGAGGGAAACAAAGACTGGAACCTTTGTGAGGGCACAAAACGTAGGTGCTTCATAGAGGTGATCGTCACACTTATATTCAACTTTTCTTCCAGATAGAACTCCAATAGCATTACATCGGTTTATCAAACTGTCTCCCAACCAGACACTGACCAAATTCTAACCTGCTTACTTTCAGCAAGCTTGTGGCATCCTCATAGGATATAGGGACTCAGTCTTACCTGGCATCCCTTGTTGCTGCTGGAGCAGGTCCCCTTCCTGACAACAATAAGGTGGGTAACAATGGCAGTGCCCACATGGAACCACCAGAGCCAGGAGAGCCAAGGGGGAGCTGGGCCCCCTCCTTGCTGGTTCCTATCGGTCTGTGAGGCAGTGAGGTCTCCTGACCAGCTGCCCATTGGCCACCGGGGAATCTGACACAGAAGACTGCCAGGTGAGCAGACCACAGGAGCACGGTTTCCAGTCTGGTCCACTTGCCTAGCATGAAGAGTGATGCCTGGCTCCAGTGAGGGACAGTCTGCAGTTGGCAAGCTTCCCCTTCCCATCCTCCCTAAGTTTGGTTTTGGGTTAGTATTGGAATTGGTTTGGTGGTGGGTTTTCTTACTGTAAAGCATGTTTGTTTATTTTGTTCTTGTCACAACTTTGTTGGTGGTTTTGGGACAATGGGGTTGGATCCAGGCAGCGTGAAGGGTGACAAGCAGGAGTCTTGGATGCCTAGGTTGGTATAAAAATCCCCCTGTATGGGAGGGACTAGGGGCAGGGCCATGGTCTGGCTCTGCTGTAGAGGCAGGGGGTTGTACACCTGACCCTGCTCTCAGGGGAAGAAGTAGTGGCATAGGTCCAGGTGGTAGTCAGAGGTTTGGTGCTCCTGGCGAAACCTTCAGTGGCTACTGAAGCATGTGCTGGTAAGCATCAGGGAGGCAGGCGGGCCTCACAATGCAATGGATCCAATTTCCTAATACTAAACTTTTGTAACCAATCAAGTTGTGGCTTTTTCTCTCCAGCAAACTGTGTGTGTATAAGTGGGTTTTAAAGAGCTAACAATGGGGGACACTTAGCGATAGGCCAGCCAACTCAAGCCATGTTAGTCAAAGAAGCTCTACTACAACTACATTGTTCAACTCTCTCTCTCTCTGACCACTATTGCTTGATTTCGTCAGAGCTCAGCTCTATCATATATTCTCTGTAATTCATCCTCATTATTTTAATAGCTGATTTTCAGATTAGAAGCCAGTTCCCTCCTCCCCAGACAATGCCCTGAGGCACAATGAATGAAGAAGACATGAGAATCAGAGTCAGGGACACAGTGTGGCACAGATAATTTTTTTCTCACAAAGTAAACTTCAGAGTAGAAATCAACCAGCAGAGAAAAGTCCTCCAGTCATTTTAAGCAAACCAGAGAGCAATTAAGTGTCTCTGGCCAGGGAACAGCAAATAGCAGGAAAAGGAAAAGGAAAAAAGAGCAAAATACAATTAGCACCCGAATGCCTCTCACAAATTAGCACAGGCCAATAAGTGTGATTGAAAAATTACATCTAGGATGTTGATTGAAGTGGACAAAGTATTCAATATCAACACAGATTCATCAAAGCTGAAAGTGCCGAACTCAGCGATCTCATGCCAGCTTGACCTACCTGCCTTTTCCAACAGTCAATCACTAGGTGAAGCACCTCTTCTTCCTCCCTTGATCCTGGCACAGTAATCAGAAAGTCAACATCATGGCCAATCTTCTTGCCTCTGTTGGTAACAAACCAGAAAAGCGGCATAACATTGCACCAGTTTCCAGAGAATTGAATCCTGCTTCCCGTGAGATTCCCATTCTTCCCCTGCCCCAGCTCGGTAACAACAGGTTTCAGGATGAAATGAGAGTGTTGCTTCTTAAAACATAATCAAAATGAAATCTTCTATTTCCTTTACAAGGGCTGTCCCTGTCCTTTGTTAAGCAATCATTTAAAAGTGCTTGGTGTATTTTGTCTCTTATTCAGACTAGATAAGACTGGATCTTTGGGGGGGGTAACATGTGATGTTGTTGCTTCTTTTGTTAATACTGGGAAAAGAAGGCATTCGCCTTCTGTGAAGGAAATCATAATCGAGACAAAGATACAGATCTAGACGTGTTTTATTAATCCAAGGCAGTAGGTTCTGATAAGTTTGGCAGCCTTGTCACCATCTAATGTTCTGGCTTAAATTTTGATGGACGTTTTAATTACAATGAAAAGGGTCTCATTGTAGGTAATTTTATTCTCTTTCTTTTCTACCAACACAAAATGCTTGCAAATCAGATATTTCTCTCCATTTACAATATGAGAATAACAAGAGTCCTTTGTGTTTCAGGTTTAACAATAGCTGTAATGGAACATCTCAGAGGCTGAAGATTCTAAACACATTTCTAACCACAGTTATTTATATAGCTGTCAGGAACAGATTTCCACCTGCAACTGGCAAGTGGAACAATGGTGAAAACTGTTATCTCCTCTGCAGAGGTGTGAACACCTCTGCAGAGGAGATAACAGTTTTCTTCCTCCTGGTAAGGGTGGGTCAAGTCCTAGTGGCTTTTTCTTCTGGTTCCCACAGTCCACGTGCCCTAGATAACCTTAGTCAGCTGACGAGGAGTGTGAAGAGCTGGCCACCATTGGATCACATTAGCATATAGCTCACATTTTAGACCACTTGTGCTGCAGTCCAGTGCAAACTATTTTCCGGTGATCACATGATGTACAGCACTCCAACCCAAACCCAATCCCGTGCCTCTGTAGAACTTTTTGGTCCAGCAGTCGGGCTACTACTTTTGAGGAGGACAGGCTGGAGTGATTCTCTGATGGCCAGAAGGGTTGCTTTAAGGGAAATGTCTCCTGACAAAGCAAACCTTTCTGGTGCAATCAGATACATAATCTAATTATGCCCTCAGTGAGATTATTGTAGGAGTGAGCCAGTATAGCAAAGCGTGTACGGGATGTTCACAACATAGCTATGGTGTGGACCATATACAGAACAGTAGCCCATAAAAAGCCTATTTCCCAGAGTTTTCCTAGCACTAGGCAACATTATATGTTCAAGACAAAGCATACAACTGGCCTTTGCTTTGTTTCTCATTCAGAAATAAACATGAGACTCTCATTAAACATTAGGTTCACTCTAGTCCTTCCCTCTCCAGCTGGGCATTTTCTGAATCTTGTGCACACGGGGGGGGGGGTAGGGAGAGAGAGAGAAAGAGAGAGTTTACCCCCTTTCATGGGGTAGGGGGATAGTTTAATCCAGGAATTCCAATGTCTACTTGAAAGTAAGAAACAAAGAAAGCAGTGTCCTGTTGAAAGTGGAAAACCAAAGCTTGTGACAAGTAACCTAGACAAACAGAAATATATAAAGGGCTTGGCTAGACAGCTCAATTGGAGTAGGCTGGAGTGGGCTGAATAAGGTTGCTTAAGGTCACACAGAGGTACGGTATGCCATTTGGAGCAATCCATGCATCCACAAGGCATATACACCTCAAGTGACCCTATCTGGCCCACCTCTCTTTAAAGGGAAAGAAAAACAACAAAAATCCACCTCTGTCTCCTCCTCCTTCTGGGAGGAAGCTTTCAAAAAAATTTTTTCTAAAAGGTAAATTGCATCTGTGCTGCTGTAATAGGCTTTTTAAAAACTAGCAGAGGAAGTTTTTAATTTCCCAGTATCCTAAAGTGGCTAAGCTATCTTCTTAAGCCATTTAATGATATTGGGAAGTTGAAGGTGGATGGAAAATTGACAGCAAGCCATCCATTTTTTGTTCCATCCTAGCGATCCTACCCACACTCAAAAATAGTAGCTCCTGACAGGGAGCCAAAAAGGCGCAGATAGGAACACTCTGGGGTGAGCTGGTTCAGAATGGTACTTGTGTTGTGTGGTCACTGGGAAAAGGAACGAACCAGCCCATCACCAAAGCAGACCAAACCATGGAACAAATGCTCATGTAGTCACACCCAAAGAGAGATTGCCAAGTACTCCTAAGTGTTTCTCCTTTTCAGTGTTTTAAAGTAACTACTTGTTTATTTCTAGACTGATGTTCTTTGTTTCTATTTTCTTTCTTTCTTCCAGAAAGAGGCAACCACAACATGTCTACATAATGACTACAAGCACTCCCACACTCAGTGATGAAAGCTACTTCTGGACTTTCTGTAAACTCAGTTAGGATTTTTCATCTGACCTATCTCTGAATGGATTTCCAGAAATAATAAAATGGAACAGCATTTTTTAAAAGTTTCCAAAAAGTCTGTTTGTCATTCAGCTTATCACCTTGGCTAGAGTGTGGAACTTCAAGCGATTAAGAGCTTGATAGTCCTATTCCTGTGATAACAATGCACTGTCACTTTGTCTGTTACCTGTATCTATAACTAATCATGATTCTCGCCACCAAGGGAGTATGTATACATATAAGAGGGCACAGTTTTTGCATTCCATGTGTATGCAGAAGTGGAATTTGATCCATGAAAACTCACACTGAATAAAACTGTTTGTCTTTAATGTGCCACAATCTTTTGCCTCTCTCCCCACCGCCCTCTTCTTTTCTTTTTCCTCTTTAAGTTTACAAGCAAGCTACTTTTTAAATACCAGCTCCCAGAATATTTTTTCCAATAACATTTGTGTTTTTTCCCATTAACAAATCCTAGCACCAAACAATTTTTCTTTGCCACTACAACTATACAATCATAGAATCACAGAATCACAGAAAAGTGAAGTTGGAAGGGGCCTACAAGGCCATCATGTCCAACCCCCTGCTCAATGCAGGAATACAATCAAAGCATATTTTCCTACATGCACTGCTGTGAGCCTCAACAACTCCAGCGGCTTCGGTTGGGTTCCTACCTTCCAGCTCTGAATTCACACAACCAGTAGATGGTGAATAAAACCATCTAAAACCAATAAAACCATTAGTGAAACTTGGGTCAGGGGGAAAGGTAACAAACTTTACATGTGAAGTCAGTAGTTCTAGTTCTTGACATTAGTCCCTTCTCTGTGCAAATCTGCCATTCTCTGGTTTTGTTCACTGGGAGGGCCCCAGTCTCTTCCCTGAGCCCTCAGTTGATTAGTTAGTCCAGTTTGCCCATCAAGGCTTCTCTCCCTCACGGATGTTCCCAGAACAAGGGGTGGTATCCCCACACCAAGACCAGGTATGGTGGAACCCCTCTGGCACCACAGGTGTCCTCTCTTCTCAAGGTTAGCGGTCACAAGGTATCCTTCTCCACCAGCATCTATTCAAGGAGACATCAGAATCACTTTCCTTCCTCTGTTCTTTCTTTTCTTTCTTCTCTGTTTCCTTCTCCCCAATAGGAATGTTGTGGGGCCAGCTTATATTTGTACTCGGAGGCCTCTCCTTTGCACACTGGAAACCAGACTCAGACCCCGTACCAAGGATCCTCCTTGTACACATAGTCCCTGTCACCTGGGACTTCCTCTTCAAGGGGATCCTTGGACCAATAGTTGTCTGATTACTCTTCTTGAACATCTCCCCAGTCTTCATCTCCTGAGGGTCCAGCATTTTCACCCAATCCTTCTGCTCCTCGAGATTTTCCAGGTTGGACTTCAATCTCCTGGGTAAGAAGGTCGGTTGCCCCCTCTGAAATTTCCATCATTGTCTGGAGGGATTCCTTCTCCTTCTCCTGCACTTTGGTGCTTATCACCACTTCTAATGTGCGAGTTTCTACTTTTTCCTCTAGCATCAGGACTTCTGCCTCTCCCTTTGTCCTGGAATTATTCTGGGATGGAAGGCTGACTCTCCCCAGGAGCCAGCTCTTCCATCCTCTCTTCCTTTTCTTTCTGCCATGTTTCTGCCTCCCATGGTGGTAAAGCCACATTTATATCTCTCATCTGCCAGGGGTAGACCACTTTCAGACATTCCCCTAGGGATCATCCCTCAACTCCCAGGACCAACAGAATCCCTGTGGCTTCAGTTTGTGTTTCAGTGTCTCTGCACATGGTGCCTTGCAAACTTTCAGTAACCATCAATGCAGGTGGAGTTGTCTGGGTATTCATCTAGACTGGGGCCTTGGGTTCCTGGTTGGAGCCCAACAGCACAGCATCTGTGACCCTACCGTCTTCACAGCTATGTATATACTGTATCATGTAGTCTGACTCTTAGTCATGTCAATGAAAGCATGTCAACAAATCAAGTGCCCAAAGTGAGGGCTTTAACCATGAAATCGACAGGAAGTATCACTCCCAAAAGAATCAGCCCACTGTTTTGTTATGCGTTCAGTAAAAATAGGGGAAAAAGAAAGTCATATAGACCAGAAAAACCATCCTTGTTTCACAGACATTAACATTGGTTGCAGAATCCAGGCCAAGCTAGAGAGAAACCAGCTTGGATCAAAACCACATTGAGTGATCTACAAGTAGATACCACACCCTGTGACTTACTCATGCCTGTATTTAATATTAAGGTCATGGGTGTTAAAACCATCAGGAGTAAGCATTAGCTAATCCATTCCACCCCATTTTGATAGTACAACTTGTTCTGGTTTAATAGGCTTGCTCATCCTTTCCCCACACTCATCTTCTGACTCCAGTCAAACCTGGTTTGGTTAACATTTTTTAAAAGTATCTACAGAAAAGGAGCAATAATAAACTATGAGGTTTCAGTGCAAACTCATCAAGACAGCACACTGCAAATCTGTCTCCTCCCAAGTACTTTTAAAGAAAAATAATCTCTTGAAAGCTCTTTTGAAATAGATACATTTTGCTGAGAGTCGATGAGATTAACACCAAAAGAGATTGTGCAGCCTGAGAGGTCTTCCTCCCCCATGAAAAATATGAACGCACAGGCAGAATAATGATAACCTTGATAAAACTGCTAAGGGGGGGAGCTGTGGCGAGCTGCTACTTGTCTGAGTTGGCAGCACTGAATTGCAAAGTGACATAATAAAATGTTCCTCAGAAACATAGGAAGCTGCCCGATACAGAGTCAAACTATGGGTTTATCTAGTATACTGTTTTCTGCCTGGAGTGCCAGCAGCTCTTCAGGGGTTCAGACTAGAGATGGGGTATTTGTATTCGTATACAAATATGAATATCCCCCCCACAGGTGCAGATAACGAGGGTCCGGCCCCCTGGAGCCAGACCGACCACTCACGATTCTGCCGCTGCCGCCAGCTCCACGGAGCCTTCCTGTGTTCCGTTGCTTGCGATGGATTAGCCAGTCCTGGCAGAAGGACTGCAAAGCAATGGAGCGATAGGAAGGCTCTGCAGAGCCGGCGGCAGCAGCGGAATCATGAGTGGTCAGTCTGGCCCCAGGGGGCCGTACCCTCATTATCTGCACCTGTGGGGGGGATATTCGTATACAAAGACAAATACCCCCATCTCTAGTTCAGACTTGTGCCCTTTCCAGCCCAATGTGCAGATGCTGAGGACTGATCCTGAGACCATGCTTGACCAGAGTTGCCCGGTCAGCAGTTTCACATTCCATGAGACTTCAGGGCCAAAATCTGAAGTGGGGAGAGGAAAGAGCTTTCCTCACCATAGGAGGTGAGCCCTTGGTATGCCGCAAGAGTAGAGTCCTTCTGGAATGATTGCAAAATAAGTTCTAGGATGATGTGTTCATGTGTGTACTAGACATGGACTATTCATATTCATATCCCTGGGGATACCAATATGAATAACAGCACCACAGGTGCCATGGAGGCCCATTCCCTTCCCCTAGAACTGGCCGATCCACTCACCGGTTGCCACACAACACTAGGGTCCTTTGTCATCACGCCAATCCGGGAAGGAGCCCAGCTGGAGATTCCCTGCCTCCCCGTGCAGCCAGTCACGCATCAGCTGAGCAGGGAGACGCCCCGCCCCGCCTCCTCACCAGAGTGGCCAACTGTGCAGGGAGACGGGAAGCGCCGTCTGGGCTCCTTCCCAGATTGGAACAATAACGATGATGAAGGACCCCAGCACTGTGCGGCGACCAGTTAGTGGACCGGCCAGTTCTGAGGGGAGGGAATGGGCCTCCATGGCACCTGTGGTACCACTATTCATATTCGTATCCTCAGGGATATGAATACGAGTAGCCCATGCCTAGTGTGTACACGTGTGTACATGTGCACATGACAGAATGAGATAGTCAACATGGATTTTTTGCATTTCCTCCTAAACAAATATTATGTGTGCAATATACATGCTACACTTCAAGCCAGTGGACAGCCAAGAGTGAATGTCTCCACACAATAAAATCAAAGTTTCTCCTTCTCTAGTATTGCTTACACTGAAATTTGTAATTTGAGATGCAAAGGAAACATGCCCTATGCAATTCTTCATCCCCCCCCCCCCAAAGTGGGAGTGTAACAAAGATTGTTTCTTTGTCTCCATCAAGATTTCTGTAATTTGGGCACAATGCCTCAGGGGCAATCTGTGTAAACTTAATGTCCTTTCCCTTTAAGAAACAAAGAGCACAAACACACAGCAAGGCTGATTGTTAAAAAACAAGACCCCCGACAACTCTTCTGATGTTTTTAATCCATCTGTACCATAAGGCAGCAGCAATTGCAGGTTTGAGTAATTTGCACAAATTTAAGAAGTTACATAATGTATTTGAGATGCGCATTTTGCACAAGGCACATAACCTGCACAAAAACTGTTGCCTTGGATGTCACCAGAAAATATCTCACTCAGTTACAGGGCAAGGACAACAGTTTTATAGTTCAGTGTCCTTGCCACCAAGAAGGGAGCAGGGCCCTTTTGCCCTAACAAGTCAAGCCTCCACTGCTTGTTACTTCCAAGTTCTGTCTGAGGGTGGAGAGACACCAGATTCTGGTTAAGGGGACAGTATACCTTTCATTCACTGTACCTGAATATAGCACAATGTATAGGAGCCACTTTCAAAACCTGAAATGAACTATATAATTGTGAAGTATTTTCATTGGCTGTGTGACAGCTTCAGAAATGTAGGCATCATGGCAATATATAAAGTCATTTTCTTAAGGTGTCATTGGGAGACTATCAGATGAAAAGAGAATAGAAGTGATTATCTCTTTTGGTGCAGCTCAAAGAGTAGGATGAACTCCCACCCTATATTATTTGATGGAATGTTGGTTTGTTCTCCCCTTCCCAAGCATATTACAGGAAAAAGAGCTCCCTAATGGAAAGAGTCAAACACTCTTTCCTTGGGACATGACGGTCTGTGAAAAACTTGCAAAATATTCAGTAATTTTCACGCTCACACAGAGTTCAAGTGCTTACAGGGGGAAACACAGGGCTTCCATTTCTGTTTCTGCCTCCAGGTAAACTATCATTTTGCAACAACCCTCCAATCCCTTGAAGTGTGAGGGGGGGAAAAAACTAACAACAAATCACTATGCCTCAAAGATTAAATGCTTATATTAACCAAATGTGTGACGAGAAAGCCCAAACTGAACATCAAGTCAAATGCACTATCTGCAGAGAGAATTCATGGCAACGTTCTAACCTTTAATTTGTCCTCCTGGGGCGTTAAGAGCTCTACATTCCAGGTAAAAGCGCACATATCCTGGAATCATAATCATCCCTTTTAATAACGACGGATGCAGTTACAGCTGGCTATGGACTCCGAGTTCAATTCTGACTGATAAAGTGTTAGTGCTTTGTCTAATGAAAATAAGAAACGATGGACAAACACCTATTTTGCACCTTCAAATTCTTTTGGAAATTTAATTCTTCCCATCATTCATTATTTATAGGTTTTATATCCCCAACGGAGAATCTTTGGAGCTTCAGCCCCTGTAAATATTCAATATGACACAAAATACATCCTACTTAAAATGCTTATAGATTTCAGTTGGATGTGATAACCAGGATGCATATTGAAGTAATGGTTAGAGTTTGTGTCCTATTAAAAATGTTGAACTCTAAAAACAGCATTTCAGATGCATTTGAAGTTATTCATGAACTACTGTGCAGAATATCTCCTAGTATCAAAATGCTTTATGGGTTCAATGTTTAGAAGGCAGTCCATATAGAAATTGAAATATGAGAAGAGTATATCATAAAACATTTTACTAGTATTGCAATTTTACAACTACTGCAACTACTACATGCTATTATTTCCCCCCCTCCAAAGACACTGAAATATATGATGCCTAAAATAGCCTGGATAATTTATGCCATATTTTATTTCAGAAGTTAACTTTGGGCTGCAGTTCTGTAGTACATGTACTTTCTTGGGAGTAAGTGCCACTGAATTCAGTGTGGCTTACTTCTCAGCCGACATGCATAAGGTTGTGTCATTAAAGCTATAAATTACACAGAAAATGAATGATCCCCCCATACCAGAAACATGTAAGAGCAGATATAGCTCAGTAGATAGGAGCACCCAACTGTGGAATGAAGGCTAAGAAGTTTGAATCCTCACTGTGCCTCCAAGAAGAGGGATCAGCCAAAATCAGCTGAAGTGTGTGTAACTGATGGGGACCCATGCTTTCCCACCTGTGTGGCCTTGAGCAAGCAGCAGAGCACCACCAGAAGTGGAAAGGACTATTTCTACATACTCAAAATTCTGAAAAGGTCATCATAAGTCAGAATCAACTTGATGGTACATAATTACTGCATTCCTATAGGAAAACATAACCAGCACAATTTTTTTCTAAAATTAATTTATTAGCACAAACAATTTTACCATGCAACTTTGTTATTAATAGCACATCTACTGAAATTCATAAGGGATATGTGGATTTACACATTAGTCGGGACTCTTTTATCTTAATATCTAAGCAATTGTGTGTAGTCATACTATATTTTGCTAGAAAGCTAACAAATAAAATTATCATAGCAGTAATTAAAAACAGTATTTTCATTTTGGGTACTCTTTGGTGTCTGGTCACATACATTTTTTAAATAATAGGAAAAGGAACTGTAAATAATAGGCACTAGTGATGCATATGAAGCATCTTTCACATACATTATTAGCATTAGGGATGTTAATGCTACTGGCTTATGTACAGTGTATTCTAAAGGTATCACTCAGATATTGTATATATGCACTGCAAGCTGGTTGTTGTGGGTCACTGTCAGCAGCATTTGAGGTGTCTGAGAGAGAGGCCACAGCCTGAAAAAATTACTTTTGGAATAGAACCTCCAGAATCTCCCACGCAGCATGGTCAATGGAGATGCCTTTAAATAGCTCACCCCACTTACTGAAGGATTTGTTTGTTTGTTTGTTTTTACTCCACCTTTCTCCTAAAAAAGGACCCAAGGCAGCTTACATCATTAAAAACACAACATTAAAAGCTAAAGTGGATTATTCAAATATTAAATAAGAATTAATGACATTATATTAAAGATGTTAGGTAAAAGCATTACGAAAACAGATTTAGAAGCAACAAAATATAAACCATTCTGTTTATTGTCTCCTAGAGCAGGGGTCTCCAAACTTTTCAGTATGAGGGCCACATCATAGATTTTACACATTTTCGAGGGCTGAAGGAGGGAAGGGGGACCCAAGCGATTCCCCACCCCTGCTGTCTTTGCAAAGACAGTGGGGGTGGGGGATCACTTAGATCAGTCTTCACTCCTCTTCCTATCCCCTTTGCAAAGACAGCAGGGGTGGCGGATCACTTGAGTCCCCTTTCCCTCCTCTTCCTATATCCGGGCCACATAAAAAGGCAAGGCCGAATGTGTCTGGAGACCCCTGTCCTAGAGAGTTAGTCATTAAGGAAAAGCCTGCCTGAAGAGAAAGCTCTTCACCTGCTTGCGGAAGGATAGTGAAGATAGGGCTAGCCTGACCTCCTGTGGAAGGGAGTTTCAGAGTCTGGAAGCAGAGACAGAGAAAGCCCTTTTCTGTATCCCCCCAAATATGAGGATGGTGGGATGAAGAGAAAGGCCTCCCGTGATGATCCTTAACACCCATTCAGGCTCATAAAGGGAAATATATTTTCTGAGATAGCTTGGACCCAAGCCATTTAGGACTTTACAGGTTAGAAACAGCACTTTGAATTATCATAGGATCATGTCATAGAGCAAAGGTGGGCAACTTTGGTACGTCTGAGGGATACATTTTCCCCCCCTCCTATTACAAGAAATGGAAACTGGAAATGCCTAGACATCCACTTCTTGGTTCTATTGGGGGGGGTGCAGATAGTTTTATTGGGGGGTGCAGATATTTTGGGGCTCAAGAGTACCTTGCAAGCCTACCAATAAAAAAACAGGTGCTCCTGGAAGATGCCAGAACTAAGCATTTGTTGCTGATGATGTTATTGTTGTTGATTCCAGCATTAGGTTGGGCTCCATGTGAGGGGCATAGAAGTTGCTTCGGCCATGCATGCAGCTCATAAGCTGCACTTTCCCCTTGCCACAGAGATATCTTTGGTACGTGTTCATGTCTTTTTTACTTGTGAAGTCCAGTTTATTTAGCCAGACTTTTAAAAATATATCATGTGAATTATTGTGCAAAATAGTATTGCATAATTCAGTGCTGGTCTATTTTTAATATTCTGATATTGCATTGTTTGGAATATGTCTAGGGGTTTTGTTCTGTTTTTAACAGCTGAAAATCTTTGTAATTAATTAGAAAGAAGAGAGATTCATACTATGCGGACTAGTAACAAAACCATGAATGCACATTGGTTTCTATGATAATATTATTTGCCCTTAACCACATTCAGATAGGATTCATGTTACTGCAATTATAACTAGGTACAAATATGGAGGTATATATATATATACTTTAATATATATATAGTGAGCTCAGTTCTTGTAGGAGGGTATAACACAGTCCTTTCTTTTGCTTATCTGTTCGTTGAAGGTCATTAAGGCTGTTGTTTCTGTGTTGTATGAGTTTGGATACACTCCCAGAAATCTGGATAACCTTCCAACAGTTTCGCCAGCTTGAGTCCCTGTTTCATTGTCTTTATCCAGGGAGAATGTATGTATATTCTTTTAGCAGGAGGATGTGCTACTTTTTGTAGTTGCCACAGTTTCAAAGCTAATATGGAAAGCTTCATCCATGCCTTCAGTACTGTTATCTAGAGAATTTCATGTTGTTTCACTGTTTCTATGAGGCTATGAAGTTTCCCATATTAGCTTTGAAGCTGTAGCAATTACAAAAAGCAACACACCCTCCCTGGATAAAGACAACGAAACAGGCACTCAAATTGGTGAAAATCTTTGTAAGTCTTCCTGGGTCACTGATCATGTTGATATACATTTTCTAATAAAATGGATATTTATTGAGGTGGAATCTTTTTGAAGATTTTTTTTAAATTATCTCAATTATTTTTTTCTATAACTCCAAGGAACACCTGGACTCATACTTAAAACTCTTTTTTTTCTCTCTTTTTTTTCAATATTGGAATTTCTTATTATTAGAACAGCCTTTCCCAGCTCGGTGCCTTCCAGAAGTGTCAATATTCACTAGACACTACAGAAGATGTAGATTAAACCATCTGGAGGGGCACCCTATAAGGGAAGGCTGAATCAGACACTCAACCTCCTTGTATTATTTAACCAGTTTATCTGTTTTAAAAAATTACAGATTTCCATATTTTTTCCATTCTCTTCATCTGAGAAAGTTAAGAGAAGATTGTGATGAGAGAAAGTTGAAAATGTAAAAATTGTTGTCACAATCAAACAGTCCAGTAAGCAACATGGGCTTCAAGTGTCAGGTCATGGACAGGCAAAATATTGACTGAAATCTGTGAGGGTTCTGCTTCTGGCTCCTGTTTTCACTCAAATAAATCAGCAGATTTATGTGGTTTTGAAACAGGTGTAAGGTTTATTGGTGTCTTTAACAAATAACCGGTGTCTGCAACATTAGTCCAACTTTTATCTCCTTCCGACAACGGGTCAGCAAGGGGTTTCCAATCTTCATATCTAAAGGGGTTTCCTTCACCCGAGTTCCAAGGTTCCAGCCAGTCCAAAGATAGGTTCGGGTTTAATACCGGTCCTGCCTCGTCTTCCAACAAGGGGACTGTGTCATCATCCCGGTTGTCCATCCAGAGAGGGTCCCGGGTGGGCGTGAAGGTCTGCCAGGGTCCTCCTGATATCCCTTCATCCTCATTTCTCTCACCCTCCATTCTAGCCTTTCTCTTCTTTCTCTCTCTACCTTCTCTTTCTCCTCTCTAAGCTTCCTCCTCCACTCCCTGGCTTCAGCCTCTCCCCAATAAGAGGGTCTTGGTGGTATCTCCCTCCGTCTCCGGTAGTCCGCCTCTTCTTTTGGGACTCTAAGTCTCTCCCATGCTCCGGTCCAAGGGTCCTCCATCCAGACCCACTCCCAGCCTGGCGGCAACTGCTCCTCTCTCCTCTTTATATCTGCTGCTCCAGCCTCGACTTCCACCCGCGGCTTCCACCCTATTCCCGCCGTTTCTTCCCCAGATCCTCTAACTGCCAACTTTCGTATTCCCCTCTCTATGTTGCCCGGGTCTGTCTCTGGCTGCTCCGTTTTCTTAGGGGGAGAGGCGGGCATAGTTTGAATCTCCTTTTCCGCGGTGAGGGGGAGGGATGGCACTCCAGCGAGAGGAGTAGTGCTCTCGCCTCCAGTCTCACAAAATCCAGTAGTAAGTCACAATGATTAACAACTTAATGATGTAAACCACTTAATTATATAAACCACCATTGTATAGTCATTGTTTTCATTGTTTAAATATTGTCTTTCAAGGATGTAAGCCACCTTGGCTCCTTTTCAAGGAGAAAGGCAGGGTAAAAATATTTTAAATAAATAAATAAAGTAAACTAGAGTAGGCCCATTGAATCAATGGGATTTATGAAAGGGTTAAGTCACCAAATCCCCACTGATTCAATAAGTTTATTCTAGTTGTGGCTTAATACTGGCATTCAGCTATAATCTTCATAATTAGAAGGTGATAAAACATTATTTCTCCCAAGACATATCTTTGAAGGTCCCATGTCTGTGCAATCAACCTGTAAATGAACTGTGTGATTCACTTCCTCATGATCAATCATCAAACAAAAGCAAGCCAATCTGCAGCTTGTGTAGCTGTGACATCTCATGGTGAAAAATAGGGATGTTATGAATATTAGCAAATATTCTTGTTCTAGCTGAAAAAAGATGTCTTGATGTGTCAAGATACATTATCACACATGTTATCAACTGCTGTGAGATGTTTCACTCCTGCATGAGAACAAAAAGACTAACATCTATTTTGTCGTCAGCAGCAGCATAACAAAAAAGCTGTGTTTTGCGCGTGTACGAAACTGCATTCTGTGCAAAATACATATTTTGTCAAATGCAATCTTTATGTAAAGTATGGTTTTGTGCAAAAATTCCTGAATTTTTCATTCAAAAGTACTGAAACGCAAAATAAAACAAAACAAACAAAAAAAAAAACCCTGCAAACTGAGTCAGCCAAGTCTTGCAATCTCATCTATAGGGAAAAATATATAAATAGGGGGAAACAACATCTTTTAACTATTCAGAAAGCTTAATTTTTAATTGTGAAGTTGGTGTAATCATCTGTTGCTGTCCACAGATAAGATATGGATGCTGCAAGTGTACTGTGCGTTTGAATCAGCTTTTTAACATGGGACTTATGTTGTCAATGAAATGGCCAGTGACTTACTCTTAGAGTAGGAAAATAAAGGCTCACCTCTCTGCAAAACTAACTGAACCAAAGTTATCAGGTTAAAAAAAACCCAACAACAACCAAGCAAGCAAACAAAGTGGAAGAAACACAATAGAAAACAAAATGCAGAAAGTTACAAAAAATTTGCCAAGGTTGAAATGTGCTGTACACTTGTGATTTGTTAAGGAAAGGAGAAGCAAAGGGAGAGAAGGTTGTGCCAGAAAAGAAGAAAACCCAGGCATTTGATCACATAAGCTTCGTATCAAGCTCACCTGAGCATTTGCTACATGATCCTCATGCCTTCATCTGGCAACAGGGGACAAAGATGCAAGATTGATGACAAAGCCGGAGGCAAGATTTCATTTTATAATTCATCATGATGTATGGTCAGAAGCTACATAGAATCATGAGAGTATAGCATCCTGAGGCAGGGGATGACAAGGCATCACAAAGGCTGTGTCTAAAATAATTCATTATAAACTCAAACCTGCATGCCTTACAAGAGGGCAGGGGAGTCCTCCATGCTCTCACATATGAGTCAGAGAGTTCTGTGCCTAGAGCACAGAGAGGCATAGAGCAAGTTTTTACAGCGCTTAACACTGCAGCTGAAAGACCATCCACCAATGTCAGTTTGAACAAACAGATGCCATCACATTCAAGAGACGCCCCACAAATGTGAAAAATCACTCCAGTAAACAGGGCTGTCCCAAGGCTTGAGCACTATTAAATCCCACTTATTTTCCCAAACTCTCCTAGCAAAACACTGGGTATCCTCCTGGCCTTGATTTTTTTTTAGTTCACTCAAATAGATTTCTCACTGTGGCAAGATATGCCTACATCAAAGAAAAATGGAAATACCACTCCATCTGGAGGATGAAAATAAAGGCTGAAAAATAAACACCTCTGTTCACTTCAGTGGGGATAAATCATTTTGTTTGGGGGGGGGGAATGGGAGTAGGATGTTATTCACTCCTGAAGGCTCCTTCAATGATACTCCTTGAAAGAATGATATCATTTTTGTACAACACATGCCCAGCCTCAGATCTGAAGTCTACAGTTAAGCAACTTGGCACTTGCTGGCAGAGCTTGGAAAAGTTAGTTTCTTTCAGCTACAGCTCCCAGTGTCTCCAGATTTGCTCTGCTAGTGCTATCCTGCTGGGGTGAAGATGGGGATTCTAGGAGTAATATTTCAAAGACTCCACTTTTCCTTGGTCTACATCAGTGATTCCCAACCTTGGGCCCCCAGATGTTCTTGGACAACAACTCCCAGAAGCCTTCAGTACTAGCTGTGCTAGCCAGGATTTCTCGGAGGTGTAGTCTAAGAATATCTGGGGACCCAAGGTTGAGAACCACTACTCTAGTGTTGGGTGTTCCCCATAAGCCTTCCTTAGAACCTATCCCAACTGAATGCCTGCACTTGCATCTCATCTTCTAACTTTTAGGTGAACAGCTCCTCTAGCACAAAAGAGGAACTAGTCCAAAGGCCTCCTTTTCTAGCTCAAAGTCAGTATATATCCATGGATGCATTTTCTGCCATTTTGGTATTTTGGGGAAATAATAGTAACACAGCTGCATTACTTACATTTCTTTTTCATTTCAAGTTAAGGCATCAATTTAA
This sequence comes from Intellagama lesueurii, assembly GCA_037013535.1. Taxonomy (NCBI): domain Eukaryota; kingdom Metazoa; phylum Chordata; class Lepidosauria; order Squamata; family Agamidae; genus Intellagama; species Intellagama lesueurii. The sequence continues at coordinate 187,334,456 of JBAJHW010000003.1, read as the reverse complement.
TTTCTGAGTTTTTCAAATTACCTCATGCTCTCAACCAGTTATATATCTGAAATCAATAGTTCTTAACTATTAAGAATGACTGAAAGTATAACTGAAAGTGATAGTCTTTTGCTGCTGCCACTATTACAGCAGCCCTGAGCATCCCAGCCTTTCCCACACCTCCAGAATGTTTCTCTATTGTATCCATTATTTCTGTCACTCATTATCATAATACTCCATTCTGCCTCAAGTCCCCTGGTGCCATTTACTTTGTGACTTAGCATTCTATGGCATAGGGCAAATGGGTTAAAATAATAATAACCATGTGCCGTCAAATCAGTTCTGACTTATAGTGACCCCTTTCAGTGTTTTCCAGGTAAAGAATACTTAGAAGTGGTTTACCATTCCCTTCTTCTGAGGGTGTCCTGGGTCTATGCAACTTGCCCAAGGCCACACAGGCTGGCTCTACTCACAGGAGACAGAAACAGTGGTGAATCACACTCCCAGCCTCTGGCTCCACAGCCAGATACCTAAACCACTCACCAAGGCTTTAATGCCAGAAAAAGGGAGATAAGAGATTCTGTCTTTGGCAGTGTTGATCGTAGAACAGCTATATATCACATCTAGTTTGACCAGTTCAATATTGTTTGCATACGAATGTTTACTTAGCTGATTGAAACTTCTTCAATGAACACCAGAAAAGAGTTAATACACAGTACCTCGACAGATGGTTCATGCATTTCTCTCCATATTTTCATTTCTCCTTCTAAAGCATACTTAGTCAAGGCTTTTTTAATTTTAAAAGCGACATCTGTCTGAAGCACCTTTTAAACAAACGTGGCCTCTGCAAAAGATTTGTTTTTAAGTTCATACAATACTTTCCCTGCATTCCCTGCTCAGGGGCTCACAATCCAGAGTCAGAAAGAGCTCCCCCAGGCCTATGAGCTCTAAAACCTAACATGCAACCAAAACAAGGCAGTCATGCCATTTTAGCATTTCACTCTGGATGCATAGAAAACAACAACAGCACTGATAGTATCTGTTAAATGTGTTAGTTAAGACTGAGGATAAGGAGACAGACAAAAGACTCTAGTTTCTGTTTCACTCATCTAAAGCTCTGCCTGGCTCTTTCTAATAGAGAAGTATTGATGGAGCTCTTCTGGCCCACTCCAGACCTGGTGATTTTGTTGTAGTGGTTATCAGTTTTTTTTTTTAAAAAATCCATTGAAAAGAAGCAATGGGAGAAAAACTTTCTAGTCAAGTTCTTACATGCACTTCACTCTGAGAGTATGATGGGCCTATTGATCCTGTAGGTTCAAGTCCTCTTACACCACACCAGCATACCCTTTTCTAAGGCTAGAATTCTGACCTGTAGGCAGGGGCCAGGAGTACGGATCATATGCCAGATCTCCCCACCACTTGAGAAAGTTACTTTTTTGGACTACAATTCACAGAGTCCAAACTAGGAGAGGGATCTAGGCCTTCTAGTCCAAAAAAGTAACTTTTGCAAGCTCTGACTCTTGCACTGTGCAGTAAAGAAAAATAACAAATGATATGTTAAAACCATTTTAGATTTGGTTTAATTTGGCTCCCACTGAAACCTCTCCCAGGGTAATTGGCAGACTTTTGGTCTCAAGAGCGGGGGTGTAAAAATTCTAAGCCTCACTGCAGAGATGCTAAAGCCCAGCCTCAAGAAGGCCTGGGTGGTGTATAATCAGTTTTGTAGACTCTTGTCTACAATTTTTCTGCACTATCCAAGAAGGAGCTGTTCTTAGCCTGTTGGTTATCCAGATAACCAACACAGCCAGAGAGCAATAGCTGGCCTCATCCTTCCCTAGCTGCTTTGCTCATACAAGCAGTGCTAAGCCTAAAGAGGAGAGATTTCTCTTCCAATGTAGGTTCTACACATGAGTAACAAACTTGGGAAAATCTAGGAAGGGGGCAAGGCTAATCTCTCCTCTGTAACCAAGGAGTAGTTTACCATTGCTGCCCCTGCAAGAGAGCTTCTGTGGCTGAGCAAGGACTTGAACCCAAGTCTCCTGAGCCCTATTCCAACATTCTGTCTACAATACCACAATAGTTCTTGCATAGGGATAAAGCTAGGGTGTGGTTTGAGAATTGGAGAGGGTGATATTGCTTCAGAAGAAACAGATAGTTGACTGAAATATGTGTATATTTTAGGCATATACATATTATATTATACATATTATATTCTATAATTCTATCATAGTGTTAAAAACTGCTACTGTTCTGGCTTAGTTTTGGGATGAGTTTTTAATAGGAGAAGATCCAGACTGGGTAAGTTCAATTACTGGAATGTATCCATTATTTTTGCCACTGAAAGCTAACATTGTGCTTATGCTTTGACTCACTGGGAAACCAATCTCAGGTTCACGTAAATAATACAACTGTATATGGAAGCCATCCATAGAATTTCAAGCTTTTAAAGGTTATGAAATGTAACATACCAATCTGTCACTGTTTTATTGGAAGTCCTAAAATACATGGCTGGAGTTCCCTTTTGCTGTCTTGGCAGATCTTGCAAAATTGCATTCCTTTCCAATCAAGCCTTTCAAATGACATCATGGCAACTTCCTGTATGCATAAATTCTTTGTGAGTGCCAATCAATGCTGAAGGAGGAAGAAGGGGGGATCTTTTCCTTCAGCTCATTCAAAAAAGCTATACAACACAGTGAATATTGATGCAGATTCAAGACCAGCTATACTCAGCTGAAATGTTAAAGAGTGTTCAGTTGGCAATTCTTTAGTCTTAAAGCATCTATTTGGGTTTGCATACACACAAAATAACTGCCAGCGCATTTTATCACATTCTGCAGCAAATTTTCTAAATGCTGCAATGCTTTGGGCAATATGAGAAAGCAGATCGGACAATCTGGAATTGTAAGTTTTTGATACTCAGAAACAAATGCCTGCCTGTCCGTATGCACACACACACACACACACATCTATATGTGCACACAGGAAAGCTGAAATGCTTTTTGTACCTTCTGTATAGGAGTACTAAAAATATTTTGAGGCCACAATAGCATCAGACCAAGTGCCTGCTTATTTAACCAAAACACTGTCAATTTTGCATTAGCCACCTCTTTGATGTTGTTAGTTCAAATCCTCCTAGATGGTTTGTGAGACTAGTTGTGGGAAGCTCACCCCAAACTTTAGAGACGAGCTTCCCCCATTATTATCATGAGCTGCTATTCAAACCTTGTTGCACCTTCTGTCCAAGTTATAGGGCATGGAAATTGATTTCAAAATTTCCACCTATACAGCTAAGTGCACAATTTTTGAGATCAGAAAACAAGTTATTTTAAACAGCCACAAAGGACTGTTTATTTTAACACAATTGTGTATGTGATTTATTTTGAATCATTTTGATATTTGTACTCGTCCGTGTTGGAGTAAATTGTGTCTGTGGAATTTGTCAATACTTGGATGCCAGGATCACGGGTTTTGGACTGCAGGGAAACTTTGCAGTCCCATTTGTTGTATTTTTTTCTATCTGTAACACTGACCTAGCACTATTCCAGTTTGGAAAAAATAAAACAAAATTAAAAATTAAAAGTAACACTACAGCAAAAGAACATGGCTTTTGTCCCTACTGCCCACATCACCTCAACACAGGAAGTGAGTTTGTGGTGGTGGCAACAAGTGCCTGTGAGAGGCAGCCAGTGTGAGGGCAGTTGGGCACAAGTCAAAAAACTCAAAAGCAGTTTCATGACAATATGCCAGTAACCAGAGCAGTGCACAATTTTATTTTGATTTTTGTGTGCAGACATTTAACTCTGGGAATACATAGCCTCGGGGGGGCAAAACACAGGAAGCTGGAGGCCCTCAGTGCCAATTTCCTTAGAAATGCAATGGTTTTAAAAGCCTATGTAGGCCCTTTGACCAATGTGCAACATAGCTTACAAACATTATTAAAAGTTGTCACAAGAGGATGCATACACCGATCTAAAAACTGCATGACTACCATGTGACTTTAAACTGATCTAAAAAAAACCCCAATCCAGCTCCCAATTTATTTCCATAGTGCAACTGCATCCATAGTTGAGAATGTTACTTTTAAAATGAATGAATATAATGCCATGGTGAAGCTATCTGTAACTGAGCAGGGTTTCGATCATGCTTTAGAGCCAAAACATCCATTTATCACTACCAATATCTGCCAAGACACTTAGAGATGACTTTGCCATGTCATTCTGTTTATTCTTCTTAAAACTAACATTCAATACTCTGCATGGAATAACAAAGACTATCTGTTTTATAAGTGTGGCTACTTATTTGCTAATCTAGCTAGTTTGTTTGTTCCACTCCATTTTATTTCTCTACCCCGAAACTGACTACTCCAGCATCCTGTAGAATTCTAGCACTCTTAATTGTAGAAGCCCAGACTAGACATGGGGACAAATATAAAAACGAATAAGGATATTTGTTAAATATCCCTGATTCATCAGATATTCGTTGCTCCGTATTCTTGGGGTCCAGAGACCCCAACGAGTACGAAGCAACAAAGATAACCCTTTCATCCCTTCATTCCCTATCTGCTTATGCCCCCGCAGATCAACTGTTCCTTGGGGCCATAAACAGAGAGGGGTTTTCCTTTTGGGCAGCTTGCTAAAGCCTGCCTGAAGGGAATCCCACCCCCAGGGCTGGAGGATGGCTTGGTTCCCCTTTCCTCCTCTTCCTATGCCCACACAGCATAAGAAGATGAGGGAATGGATCAAAGAGGGATCAAAAGGATCCCCCAGCCGCTATGGGACCTCTTTGATCCCTGCTTTCCCTCCTCTTGCTATGCTTCATGGGGCTTAGCAAGAGGAAGGGAAAAGGGATCAAAGCGCTGCACGATCGCTTTGACCCCTGCTTTCCCTCCTCTTGCTATGCTTCATGGGGCTTAGGAAGAGGAGGGGGAAAGAGATTAAAGCGCTGTGGGAACGCTTTGATCCCTGCTTTCCCTCTTCTTGCTATCCCCCATGGAGTTTAGCAAGAGGAGGGGGAAAAGGATCAAAGTGATCCCTCAGCCACAGCTATGCCATTGCTTTGATCCCTGCTTTCCTTCCTCTTGCTATGCTGCGCAGGGCTTAGCAAGAGGAGGGGGAAAGGGATCAAAGCGCTGCACAATTACTTTCATCCCTGCTTTCCCTCCTCTTGCTATGCCGCACGGGGCATAACAAGAGGAGGGAAGGGGGGGAATGACCCGACAAATGACGAATTTATTCATTGTTCGTCGGGTCACTGGGGGGCACTTCATGATTCATGGGTCATCAAGTTTGACGACTCACAAACTAAGACAAAGCGCCGTTTTGGTGCTTTGTCCCCATCTCTAGCCCAGACATCCCCAGCCTGCATTTGGAAACATTACATTTCTAGTCTACAACTCCCAGAGTCTCCCAGCCAACATGGCCATTCAGAACCCAATAGCAGGACAGATCTGGTGAGAGCAATTTTTTAAATTGATGTCAATACTTGCTTCCAGTATTATTGATCAACACTTTCAGCCGTTTCTTTAAAATACTAGTTTTATGTAAACACAGCAGAGATTTTTTAAAAATTTCTAAGCCTTCCATTTAGGACATAATCTGGTAACCAGAATTATTAAATTATAAAATACATTAGAGAAGGGCCCAAGCCACTGACAGATTCCCTCAAACAATAACTGACTGATAAGTTTGCTTTCATTAATAATAGAGCAATGGAAAAGAGAAAGGTCAGCTGCATAAAAATTATTTACTGAAATAAGTGGACAGCATTTGAGGTTATTATTTATGAATATATATATATATATATATATATATGAAGCTGTTTGTTGCATTTATTTTTTAGCTACTGGAGGGAAAGGGGTTTTTGAAGCAAGGCCATTCCATTTACCAGTTCAGGTTTTTATTATCTGAAAGAGAATTGTTTGTTTTGAAATTCTATTTCTATTCTCCTTACTCAGAATCTCATTAATATATCTATAAACTAATAAGTATGTTAGGAAGTAGGGGAAGGCTTTTTTCTTACTGTTTTTGCTAAGGACACTTTAATAAAAGTAACAAATTAATTAATGGCAACAGCATTTGCTGGGTTAATGCATTCTGGTGGGTTGGGTGAAGTGTGCCTTCAATTCAGACTCTCCCCATCTCCTTTGATGGTTTTGAATCAATTTATTTCCTTGTCCTATTCACCACGGAAACTTTGAACATGTCCTTTGCCACCTCACATCCATTTTCATGTGTCAACAGTAGGAAAAAATGTTGTTGGGTTTTTTTTTTCAATCCTTGAAAAGATAAAACTGCCAATGTGAAGTTGTTTTCATGCTGTGGTGATTCCAGGGGGTGTTGGTGCAACAGGACTTTTAAATTCATTCTAAGCTGTGTGGGGGTTCAAGTCATGCCACCTTGCTTCTTTGAATGAATGCAGAAACCCTTAGATATACAGCAGATACACAAGCAGTGTATATATCCATATCTAATAAAGCTATAATTTTGAAAAGACAGTTGATACTTTCATGTTGAGTTGAAGGGACCCAGCCAAAGGAACCATCCAGTCATGAGCAGTTGCTACTGGCATCCTGTCTACTTGTAGTGGAAGTTATATAAACATGACAGCTTTTCCATTAAAATGCCCTCAACTGGGGGGGGGGGACACAATTCACCCAAATGAAGCAAATCACACCAATTGGTCAGTCCTGTAACATAAAATGGGAACTATGTTCCTCCCTCCTGTGAAGTGACACAGGCATAGCTGCATTGAGCACACAATAGTTTACACATATGGAGAACTCGGTGAGGAGGCACAAAAGGGGCTGATTGTGAAAAGCCAAGTTGTCCAAACTTTGTAGTTTCTTTCACAGTAATCAGAGCAGTTTCTTCTTTTTAAAATAATAGACTTCTGAAATTTGATGTATTTCCAGAAATGGGTCAGTGGTTAGGACAAGAATCTGTGCTACTGGTTGGATCAAAGAAAGCTGACTTAGCATTCCTCAGCAAGACTGTTTCAAAGGATGCCCTGATGGTTTCTGTTAGTAATCAAAACCAGACAAGCCATTTTTGTTGCCTGAGGTGAACAAGATGGCACCTCTCTGCCAGTTGAATATTGGCAATAGAAAAGCATCCTCTTCAATATGAGAAAGTCTGTCACAGATAAGTCCTCTTAGCAGAGGGAATCAGCCAGATGGCACACACACACACATGCGCTCGTAGTCTCAAGATTAGACTACTGTAATGCGCTCTACGTGGGGCTGCCTTTGAGATTGACGCGGAAACTTCAGATGGTACAAAATGCCGCGGCCAGACTTTTAACTGGGGTGAAGAGGCACCAACATATTTCCCCCACGCTGGCCGCTTTGCATTGGTTGCCCATTCGTTTCCGCGTTGATTTCAAAGTTCTTACGATTACTTATAAAGCCCTAAACGGTTTAGGACCTCGATATCTGGCAGAGTGCCTTCTCCCACCCAGTTCTGCCAGAGACACTCGTTCTAGCCAGGCCGGGTGACTGAGGGGCCTAACGCCGAGGGAGGCCCGGAAGGAAAGAACGAGGAACCGGGCCTTCTCGGCAGTGGCCCCTCGCCTCTGGAACAACTTGCCCATAGAGATCTGCCTGGCTCCCTCTCTGGGTGTCTTTAGAAATAAACTTAAGACATGGCTATTTAGGCAGGCTTTCCCTCCTGCTGTATCTTAATATTTACATTTTAACATCTTGGATTTTTGCATGTTTTTTGGTTCTATTGTTTTTAAATTTTGTAATGCCGCCCAGAGTAGACCATTGATCTAGATGGGAGGGGTATAAATCTAATAAAATAAATAAATAAATAATGAAAAGCAGCCAATGGACTCTTGTTGCTGCCTACCAGCATTGGCTATCTGAGGTACTTTGTTCACCCTGAATCTTGTACCTGAGGCACTTGCTCACTCTGCCTAAGGACAGGGCCAGCCCTGCTAGTAATAGTAAAGGCCTGCCCTAGTAATAGACTGGGAGTATCATTCTTGCCATTTTGCTGCCAGTTGACAACATGTTTACCTACCCAAATAGTTATTTCTTTCTTTGTATCATAGTGGATTCTTGCCTATTTACTGCAATCTGCTGTTCTTGCATTTTGCTGCTATTTATAATCACAAATTGTGTTCTCTGTAAACCAGTTTGAAAGCCATTACTGAAGAGTACCAATAAATGTTTCAAATAAACAAAAATGCATTTGTTAATTCCTATAATCTGTTTGAACTTTATTATTATACTGCTGTTTTATCTAACTATTTTATTTGCTTGGTTGAATCCAGAGCTGTACTTATTTCTCTGTTTCCTTTCCTATTTTGTTCATTCTCTGATATAGTTATTAAAATTGTAATGAATTTTACTTATTGTAGAATACTTTGTTTTGAAATGATATTATTGACCAAAATTCTATTACAGAGCTCCTTTGTGCACCGGGCATGATGTCATCATCAGTGGCAGACTGCCACAGATTAAAGACTTCCTTTCTTTATTTTGGAGTGAGTACAGCCTACATACAATGCGACGAAGTCACATGTACCCATAATTTAACAATTATGGTTATGGCTTTTATTTAAATATGTGTTTATTCTTTCCTACAAAAATGCACATATCATAAAAGTGCTTCATTATAACTGCCCCCTAGTTTAGTATGTAGGACATATAAAAGGAAAAACAATTCAGGCTGAAAAGCAATTGCCACCTGTTGCACTAAATACAAAGTTATGCTATGTGAATATAAAAAATGAAAACAAGCATTTAAAAAATAATAAGGAAGTGTAAAAGTGTGAAGATAGTGTCAGCATTACCATTGAATCTAGCGGGTGTGTATTTTGATACACATTTTTCCACATTAAAAAATGAGTATGTCTAAATCTTTTGACATTTATCTTCTATAACAAAGCATTTGTGTCTCATGTGTTGGATGATAAAAGAACTGCTGCTGGATCTTTGTATTTGTTATTTTGTCAATTTGGTTGTATGACCTTTAAATTGCTGTTACTTTAAGTACTCACAATTAAATCCTCCACATAGATCCCAGAGCAAATTGGCTCATGGATACATTGCTAAGAATCTTTTGCAAATCACTAGCTCTAGCTCCTGTTCTCTTTGTATAGTTAATAGTTTCTGCCACAGTCATCCATTTTTGTTTCTTTCTGTAATAACCTCCCCCAAAAAGAAATCTTGCAAGAGAACATTTTCTGAACTGCAAACCTGAATGTAACATTCATTATGAAGATTGCTGGCAAATGGCTTTTTTAATTTATTGTAATATCCAAAGCATGCATGTGCATCTAAAACATTATCAGCTGAGCAGTGTTCATACCTCAAGAGCAGGCAACATATAGCAGCTGATCCAGATGTTCCTGCCCACAGTCATTTCTGCAGCCCTTGGAGAAGTTTGTAACACCCTATTACTGAATTTGCTAGAGCACTGGCAAAAACTCCACTTGCTTACTTGCAAATGATTCATGGCATGCACTAAGATCTGCTTTTAAATAATTTTTAATTTGTTGTAAATTGCTGTGGGAGTTCTGCTGTGCGGCAAAGCAGTAAGTGAATATTTTAATAAAGAATTCACATGTGGCACCTGCACACCTTGTCTTTAAGAAGGAACACATCCCTGAAATCTTTCAGGAAGTGGTGTTCTCCTTAAAAACAAGAAGCATGCATCATCCACATGCCTTAAGATACTTGGTCACGACAATAGCAAACATGGATGCAATGACAACAACCTAGGCTATTTTTAACACCTAAGAAAGGCATAGAAGAGCATGCCTGATGTTTTTAAGAAGAATCACATATTCTTGGAAGTTTCTGGGAAGGTAATTCTCCATAGAAGCAAAGTGTGTGGCCTCAGTGTGAGTTCCTGGCCAATAAAAAATTAGTAGTTGTAGGAGCGGCAAATATGGTGGGATGCAGGGAACCCCCAAGAAGGTTCTGGGGTTCTAATGTGACCCCAGAAGCTGCTTGATTTTTAGACATTTTGCTGCCTGATATAAAGGACAAGATGGTAGCCCCCTACTCACTTCTACCATTCTGTAAGCAGAAGCTAAATGAGGTACAGTTGAATCCTATTTCAACTCTGGTTACAGAACACACCATAGACTGCACTGGAGATTAGCAGGCTATCTTAGGGGACTAGGAGCAGGGAGTATGACCAACACTTTGCCATAGATTTCCAACCCCACTGCCCCAGGTCTATTGCCTAATGGCTGGAAGATATCTCACTTTGCCTCATGATAGGGTTCCCCGTCTGAGGGTGCCTCATTCTGAAGTTGAGGGGACGACTGCTCCAGTTATGAGCTACTAAATCTATGTATTGCTATAAACTGGGGGCCTTGGCAAGGAAAATGAAATTCCTTACACAAAAAAAGAATAAGATCTTCTCTGCAAACCTCCACAACCCTCAAGAAATAAAATATTGACACTGAAGAAGAAACGTATTTATACATAAGACAGGAGGAAAAATAACACAGCAGTAGAATAGCAGGAGCATGTCAAGCTTCTACTCTGATAGCTCGGGGGAAGGAATAAACAATGCTATTTAAAGATGAGGGGGTTTGTAAAGTGTAAATGGATAGACAGAACAGAAATGAGGAACAGATGCCAACTTGTTTGCTGGTGCTTCTCATTATAGAATGGAGACATTGCCCTTTCTTGACAGGTAAGGCTGCAGTCCTACAGACAATCCTTCACTTGGGAGGAAGCACCACTGAGCTCCAAGAGACGTGTTTCTCAGGAGACATATGGGATTGCACATGAACTTTCTTAATTGGTAACAGTGAATAAGAACAATAGTCAGGATGACTTCACTCATTTAAAAAAATCAGGTGGGGTTCTGGATGCAGTAGTACAGTCAGGGCTAGACCTTGGAGGTGAAGGGTTCCACAAGCCCTAGGGGGATAAATGGTATCCTAAAGAGTGGCAGATGATGGGGCAGCAGTACGTAGATTGAGCCTGAACACCTGACCTGGCATCAGCATAGAGCTAGCTAGATAACTATACACAGTACACACAAACATATAGTCAAGGGGCAGACAGCTAGACATGTACATGGCTACAGATTATCACTGACCAGAAACCTATTGCTGATTTACACTTATGTAAGGGAAATCGAAGAGTCGGACACGACTTAACGACTAAACAACAACAACAAGGGAAATCATGTAAGTCTTGGCAGCAAATTGTTTCTCATGTCTCACCATAGGCTATATGTCCAGGAATGTATCCAACAGCTTGTTAATTTGCTGCCAAGACTTAACAAATTTCCCTTATGCAAGTGTAAATCAGTAGTAGGGTTCTGGCCACAGTAGCATCGCAGTAGCAGCAGTTGCAGCCGTATTGGGTGGCTTTGTTCATAGATGCAGCCCATGGGAAAGTGGGGAGATAAAAGATCCTCTAGAGGTATAGGTGAACACTGATCCCCCACCTTCTTTGATCTCATGCCAGTCATCCCTTCACATGCAACAACTTCTGCCAACACCTTAGGTAGTAAATCCATTTTTTCTATCTGTCCTCCTGACTCTGACAGCTTGATTCAATAGCCTATGGGGCTACATGGGATTTGGGAAAATTTTATCCCCTTTCCTCTACAAATGTTGTCTTTCCACTGTCCAAGATATAGCTTTAGCATCACTGTGGTCATATGCTAACCGCCCAGAGTAGACACGTTCTAGACAGGCGGTATAAATAAATATCTGGGGGACTAAAAGGATGGGGGAGAGACATTCACTCAATTTTTAGTGCCTTATGGATGACGTTGGGATTAAAACAATTTAAAGCACAATCCTTTACATTTCTACTCAGAAGGAAGTTCCATTAAATTCAGTTGGGCTTACTCCCAGGTAATTTATTCCAGTATTACTGTAGTTGTTATGCTATGCGCTGTCAAATCAGAACCCCCATGCCACCCCGTGAGCTTCCATGGCAGAGCCAGGAATTGAACTCATGCCTCTTGTATCCTAGTCCATTACTTTACCTACACTAGGTACAATACTGGAGCCTTTGTTAATTATGAGTACTGAAAAAGGGTGGAAGGGAGTCATCATGCTATTTAACAAAAAGTGGAAGGGCATGAACAAATATCCTCATTCGGTACCAGGATTTAGTTCTGCTATGGCATGCCTATTATTATTATTATTATTATTATTATTATTATTATTATTATTATTATTATTATTATTATTATTATTATTATTATTATTATTATTATTATTATTATTATTATTGACAACAATAGTAAAACCATCAGAAGAGGTCTTTCCAAGGCAGAGCAAGACACGACAGTTCTGTTCTTAAAAATTAAATCTAATTCACGCACATCTGTGAATACATTGATGATGATGCTGACACTCAATAGAGTGTGTGAGGGTGGTGGTATTGCTCATGATACTGATGATGGAATTTCCAAATAGAAAAATGCAATGCATATGGCCATCAAGAAAATCATAATCCCAAATATTCTGTGATGTAAGACCCAGGCCTACCATTAAGTAGATATTTCTCAAGTGGCATAAAGAGGTGGAAACTTGACCATTACTGTATTTAATTTGTTATTTTAAAAAAAACGTTGTGGAGGGTGTGATCAGACAATATGAAAAGATCATGTCTGCTCACTCTGGAAAGAATCCCTTTGCTGGGAGCCATCTCTCTTAAAGCAAACTTTCCATCTGTACAGACATCACCCCAGACTGCCCTCCAAAAAGACTAACCCTCCTGGATCAGAAAAGGTACAACATGGGCATGGATTAGTTGTATAATTGCAAAGAAATAGTCTGCACTGGACCATGCCACAAGCAGTCTAAAATGTGAGCATTTTCCCCATCTGATCATGCCCTGAGAGAATACAAAGGAACTCTGTACAATTTCTGAATTCTATACTATCCCTTCGTATGGCACTAACCAACATTCTGTTTACAGATCTTAAATCCAGTCTGTAATTCAGATTATACCCCCTGAGGGAGACAAAATCTATTCCTGGGAAGGAAGGAGCAGGATAGGATTAAACTTCCTCTAATCAAACTTCTTTAAAAAATTTAGAAGCTTCCAACAAAAGGAAAGTGTTGAAGGGGTAAACAGAAAACATCACAAAGACTGACTTGAACTCTTCATTTCTGTGCTATGTCTTCATATTTTAAAAAGTGCAAATAGCACTTAATGAGGAAATAAAATAACAAAATGTTACACAACCTTAGGCAGAGGTTTATATAACAGACTCAATGTGTCATCAGATGGCTGCAAAGGCATGTGCCTGATTGTATCAGAAAGATTCCCGTAAAGGGTTCCTTCCATCCGCTGGGGTGTCAGTCCAGTCTGCCCCCCCCCCAAAGTAGAGGTCCTACAGCTGGAACAAAGTATCTAGCTTGGGGATGGATTGGGGTCAGGCTGGAGTGCATTTCCCTGTACTCCCTGTTGCCCTTTGAGTTAAAAAAAAAGGAAGAGGATAAAGAGACAAGACTATAAGGGAGCTGGAGAGACAACACAAGAGAAGGGTTTTAATGGGTTGGGTAGAAAATGGGCTTTTCAAAAGCTAATGTAACTGCTTCCTTCTCCCCAAAAATCAGAACAGGGGTGGCAGAAGGAAAGTAATAAAAATTTAAATACCATTTTTCTACCTTTTCTTTATATATTACAAATTTGCCCTCTCCTATGTAATTGGATGCATTTGGGTTGGATTTTGGGCTTCCAGATGCTACCAAAATTATTATCAGTTTTCCAATATTTTTTTTCCATCTCCGGCAAGAATGTACTTTATGGGGGTACTGAGTTCAGGGAGAGGGTATCCAAGCTGCCGTCCTGTTACCATGTGATTATGATTTTAGAACGTTGCAAATGTATTTTTTTGTATCTATAATCTCATAAATTTGGTACATGAAGTACATCAAAAGCAGTTATTGAACAGAACTCAAGCAACACTGAAAAGTAAATTGCTGGCCAAAGGGCTTCTCTAGAACAGAAAGAATGTATTTGTGCACTTAAACTAGGAGTTATAACAAAAGACAGAGGGGAAGGTTTTCTCTTCTCTGTGTCACATGTTCTCTCAAGAGCTACCAGCTACAAAGTTACTTATGCATAGGGACTGTTGGGGATATTTCAACCTTGTATGCTGCCTCTGGTGGGTTTGGCTGGGAGGTGACTGGCAATCAGTCCAGCACTAACCAATTGTTCCTTCCCTGCCTCTGATTCTGAAGAGAGCCAAGCCTCTCTGTTTAAGTATCCTTTCCCCCTCTCCTTTAGTCTGCAGGAAGTTAGTATGTAGGTATGCAGTTAGTGCTGTTGTTAGAATGTAGTCTTCAGGAATCTGCTGAAAGCAGGCTGTTAATCTGTTGAGGCCTGTTCCTGAAAGTCTGTAAGCAGTCATGTTTGTACAATATGTTGTTTTGATCTATTCAACTGCAAGTAAATGGAAACCTTTTATTCTTTCTCTTATCAATGTCTCAGAGTGAGTTATTGAGACTGTACGTGCCAGTTGATGGGGCAGTAAGGGTGGCCTACTCTGGCGAGACTTGAAACTAATTCTGCTCTGCAGTCCCTGCACTTCTGCTGTGCAGGTAGAGATTTTTTAACCAAAATTCATAATTCTGCAACAGGCACAAGCGAGGGAGGATTATCATCATCATCATAGGGAAAACAACCTGTGTGTAAATAGTATTATTCAAACGGGGGAGAGAGAGAGGGAGAGAGAGGGAGAACCTATATTCCTATATCAGGTTATAAACGAAAATCATGGAATTACATGGGGTAAGATCATGGTGCATGTGAGAGAGACCTGTGTGGCCCGTTGTATGGGATCTCCCAAAGTAGTGCACATACCTTTTTTATCCAGCATGGTAGATTTATCACTTGATACTTTAAAGCACAAACCTATATTTTAATACTCAGAAGTAGGAACATATATTCCCATTTGTCTTGTTCTCACATAGAATGACAAGAAACCATAAAATTCTTCTCCTTATCCCATTAGACATTCTGGGGAGCTCTTAGTTAGAAAGGTGAATAAGAAACTGTTATCACTTTTTTTTAAAAAATCTGCATTCATTCTGGAAATATCATAGCTGGATAATTCTACCAAATAATTCAACTAGCATAGAAAAGTAAGTTCCAGGAAAGACCAGTTATCTCTCCTCCAGCATACTACAAAGTCACTTGATGGTAATGTTTCTGCTACAAAATACTGGTAATCTTGTAATTGATCTTGCCTCAGGTTTGCTTGTAAACAACAACTTGACATTCCTCCTACAGATTTTGAAAATGTATTCTAGTCAAACTGCACGTTCTTTCATGTTAACATTAGCCAGCAATCACTTGTGTGAGTTCTCTTTAATAAAAAAAGAGAGGGGGGCTCATATCCTATTGGTACTCCCAACTAAGAGTAAACCCAGCAAATCCAGCGATTCAATGCCACTGAATCAAGGGATCTAATCTAGCTGGGACTAGCAACAGAATACCAACATTTGTTTTATACAGTGCAGATACTCTTGCATCGTCTGCTTTGACAGCATCTGGTCATAAATCATCAGAATGTAGGAGGATCATCACCAGAATTTGAAATCAGAATTCTAGTACCTTGAATCAACTCGATAACTCAGCTTTTCTTCACTGGGCATGTGTTTTGGGTAGCAGAACCACTCAATTACTGTTGTTCTACATTACACTTTCTTAAAAAGCCTGAAGGCAAGTGAGTTTCAGCAGAAGCAGACGAGCAGAACAAGATCCAAGAGGAAATGTGTTTTAAATGTACTAAGCATGGTTGATAGGTTTCATGCTTCCTACCAGAACACTTGATTTTCCTTCCCTTTAGAAATGCATGCTTGCCCCAGAACACTAGACAGGAAAAACATTGATTTCCTTGAAATGTAATGTTGGAAGAGACCTTTATGGATACCTTGGACTGTCAGAAAGTTAAATCAAGCCTAAATGACTAAACTGAGGCTATTGTACTTCAGATATTTCATGATAAGACAAGACTTATTGGAAAAGAGAGTGTTGAGGGAAGCAGAAGACCGTAGGAAGGCTTTATAGAAGATGGATTGACTTAAAAAAGAAAACCAAAAACTTTAATTTATAAGACAGAAGCAAGGCTGTTAAGGATAGGACATTTTTGCACACCATAGCCATTACCCTAAAAGCAGCAAAAATGAGAATTGCTCACAGTTCTGCAGGAGGTTTATTCCACAGTCTGGGAGCCATATAGGAGAAAGCCCTCTTCCATGGGCCTGTCACAAGAGCCTCTACAGGTATCAGCATTCTCCAGTGGTCCTCACCTGAGGATCTCAATGTCTAGACCAGTTCATAACAAGACAGGCAGTTCTTCAGATATCTAGGCACCAAGCCATTTATGTTATAAGCCACTCTGGGTCCTTTAGGAGAAAGGCACAGTAAACATATTTTAAATAAATATATAGGTGTGTGGCACTATCATGAAACTAACTCAGACTCAGGACAAGATTTGCCTGTCTGTTTTCTTTTGTTTCATTTCATTTTGCTTTGTTTCATTTCATTGAACTCCCTGAATAAGGTCGGGATTCCAAATCTAGTAGTGCAACAAAATAATAAACTTCCTAGGTTCAGATTTTGTTCCACAAATTATACCATGGAATCAATGACATTTGGCCATGTAAATGGCATGTGACACTGAATCTGAGCAATGTCAACACTACATGTAATTACTCTGACTTCTTATGGGCAAAGAGATGAGAGGAACTGGAAACAGAGTGGATGATCTCTGCCACCAATAAGTGGGGCAAAAATGTCACCCTTCTTCATAGCCCCTCTAGTTTTAAAGCACTTGATCAGAGTGATAAAATGGAAGGTGCACATCCTGGCTGATGTCCTATTCTTATATTTATTTTGAAGATGTTGGAGGTGCTGCAGCACTGTTTTTTCCCATGTTGCTGACGTAATATGAAGAACTTACAGTCATGGCGAAAAATATTGGCACCCTTGCAATTCTGTCAGAAAATGCAACCCTTCTCTCAGAAAATTGTTGCAGTTGCAAATGTTTTGGTACTCACATGTTCATTTCTTTGGTCTGCGTTGGAACAACACAAAAAAACAGAGAAGAAAAGTCAAATCTGATACAATCCCACACAGAAACCCCAAAATGCACCGGTCAAAATTATTGGCACCCTGTCCAAATTGTAAGAAATAATTGCTTTTCAAGCATGTGATGCTTCTTTAATTTGTATTTAGACACACCTGTTGCAAGTAAGAGGTGTGGGCAATATAGTAATCACATTTGCAACCAGTTAAGATGGAGAAAAGTTGACTCAACCTTTGTGTTGTGTGTGACACTGAGCATGGAGAAAAGAATGAAGTGTAAAGAGTTGTATGTGGATTTGAGAGAAAAAATTCTGGAAAAACATCAACAATCTCAAGGCTACAAGTCCATCTCCAGAGATCTTAATGTTCCTGTGTCCACTGTGTGCAATATCATCAAGAGGTTTACAGCCCATGGCACTGTAGCTAACCTCCTTGGACATGGACGGAAGAGCAAAATTACTGAAAAATTACAACAAAGGGTTGTTCAAATGGTGGATACAGAACCCAGATTAACTTCCAATTCGAGCTGATCTGCAGACACAGGGTACAACAGTGTCAGCTCGCACTATCCGTCGCCATCTGAATGAAAAGGGTAGGAGATCGTAGGAGACCCAGGAGGACACCACTGCTAACACAAAGGCATAAAAAAGCAAGACTGGAGTATGCCAAAACTTATGTGACAAAACCACAATCCTTCTGGGAGAACGTACTGTGGACAGATGAGAGAAAAGTAGAGCTTTTTGGTCAAGGACATCATGGCACTGTTTACAGAAAAAGAAATGAGGCATTCAAAGAAAAGAACACAATCCCTACAGTCAAACATGGTGGAGGTTCAAAGATGTTTTGGGGTTGCTTTGCTGCTTCTGACACTGGATGCCTTGACTGTGTGAACGGTATCATGAAATCTGATGATTACCAAATAATTTTGGGGCGCAACATAGTGGCCAGTGTCAGAAAGCTGCCTCTCCACCAGAGGTCATGGGTCTTCCAGCAGGACAACGACCCAAAACACACTTCAAAAAGCACTCAGAGATGGTTACAAACAAAGTGCTGGAGAGTTCTGAAATGGCCAGCAATGAGTCCAGATCTGAATCCCATAGAACACCTGTGGAGGGATCTCAAAACAGCAGTTGGGAGAAGGCATGCTTCAAATCTGAAGGCCCTGAAGCAGTTTGCAAAAGAAAAGCGGTCCAAAATTCCAGTAGAGAAGTGTAAGAAACTCATTCATGGTTACAGGAAGCGATTGATTTCAGTTATTTTTTCCAAAGGGGGTGCTATCAAATATTAAGTTAAGGGTGCCAATAATTTTGGCCAGTGCATTTTTGGGTTTCTGTGTGGGATTGTATCAGATTTGACTTTTCTTCTCTGTTTGTGTGTGTGTGTGTGTGTTGTTCCAAAACAAACCAAAGAAATGAACATGTGAGTACCAAAACATTTGCAACTGCAACAATTTTCTGAGAGAAGGGTTGCATTTTCTGACAGAATTGCAAGGGTGCCAATATTTTTGGCCATGACTGTATGCCAGCATTTATTCTCAGATCAATGTTGCATCAAGAAGTTGCATTATGTGTTATCCTCCAGAATGATCCTAGGTCTCCCTCAATGTTCATCTAGCATAGGAAGGAGTGGCACTCCTGCATGTTCCAAGCCCCTCTTTTAACATGGGAGCCAGACCTGGGAGAAAAAAGCCATATTCATGCATACAAAGGGGGTGGGGTTAACATGAAAGTCTGCACAGAGAGTTCTAGTCATGTCCCCTTGCCTTTTGCTGTCTGAAGAAATCTGCTGCATATGGAGTCTCTTCAAATAACATAGGATCCAGAAAAATCAAGGTTCCTGATTGTCCATGTGTACTCACTTAAGACTGCCTGTCTTCACATGGAGACAAGGAGTGATGCTAGAACTTTCTCACTGCTCATGCTTTCAAATTCACCCCTTCAAAGTGCCTAATAATAATTAATAATCGTGTGCCAAGAAGTCCATTCTGACTTGTAGTGAACCTTTTCAGAGTTTTCTAGGTAGAGAGTTCTCAGTAGTGGTTTACCATCCCCATGGCTACACACTCTGGCTCTTCTCTTTGGAAGCCCAGTGGGAAACTGAACTCCCAACCTCTGGCTCTGCAGCCAAATACCTAACTGACAGAGCTTTCCAGCCAGCCTAAATACGGCTAAAGTCCATGATCA
This sequence comes from Intellagama lesueurii, assembly GCA_037013535.1. Taxonomy (NCBI): domain Eukaryota; kingdom Metazoa; phylum Chordata; class Lepidosauria; order Squamata; family Agamidae; genus Intellagama; species Intellagama lesueurii. The sequence continues at coordinate 187,315,262 of JBAJHW010000003.1, read as the reverse complement.
GTCATCTCCGTGGGGTCATTCATTTCTCCTTCCTCCCACCTGTCAATGACACTGAAAAGTGCGCAGACTTTGCTCTTCAAAGTGTTCACCAGTGTTTCCAAGATGAAGGTAATCATTTGCCAAATGGGGACCCTTTTCAAAACAAGTCTTGTAAAGTTTTGTTGTGATACAGATGATGATGACAAAAGATATCCAGTACTTAGCACTGTGCTTGCTCCTTAGGGGAGGGGATGGCCTTAAATCTTTTTTTTTCCCCTAATGTCCTTCACTCTACATCAACCTTTGTTAGAATCCACAATCCCTCTTACATACTACAGGAATCCTGCCAAATTCAGCATTTTGAGGATTTCCCCCCACCCCCACCCCTGTAGATTTTTTTAATGCCATCAAATATAATATTAACTACAAGTGTTTATCATGCTCACTGCATCCCTTCGCCAGCCCAAAATTCTTGCAGTGGACACTTGGGGGCAATATCAGATGATGTGTCTACATTGCTAGGTTGTATCACTGTAGACTGCAGAAGATTTTAATGCTTTGCCAAGTTAAATTAATCTGTCATTCAAAACAAGCAAAGCAGTAAGAATAGTAGTCTGGAAACTCTTTCTTGACATTTTGATTTGCATGTGCAGGTACGCTTTTAGTGAATTCTCCACCACTGAATGGGATGAATTCAAACATGTGATTTATTTGCCTGAAATCTGCCCCATGTTCTATCAGTAAAAACTTTTTCCTCGTGCAAGGTATCCCAGTCTTGAGTAGGAGTAATATACGAGCCTCCTTCTCCAACCTAGTGTCCTGCAGGGCATTGTGTTACTCCAAGTGCCATTGTCTCCAGCCAAGAAAACCACACATGGTTCAGGCAGTGGGAATTGTACTTCGATACAACCAGAGAGTGCCTAGTTAGTGGAGGTGGCTTTAAAGGCCAGCATTGTCTGAGCAGATTTTCCTTCTATATATTTTGCTTTGCTGCTCACCTATGAAGGCAAACGAGTAAACAAAGGGCACCAGAGTGACAAACACTGAGCTAGTGTATCCACACTAGAAAAGGTAAGAATTTCATTTTGGTTTGGATTTGAACAAAAATTCACACTATTGGGCACTTATGCTCTGGGAGTCCTGCTTATTTTATTTCTTCCTCTAACACTTTTGTAAAGGCAGAAAAAATAATGAGGTTGGACGTAATTGATCAAAAATCAGATCAGATGCTTAGGTTAATGTGGTATTGTCCCCTCTCAGCTGCCGCACCAGGGCCACTCCATGCAGGAGATGCTTTCAGTTATCAATCAGGACTAGGAAACAGGTATACACAATCATACAGCCTATTCTCACGGGACTTTATTTTAATTTATTTTATTTTAATCTTTGGACTAAAAAAGTTATCTGGGTGGCAAGAGAAGGTATACTAATAGACCTTAGGATGTTACCCTCTGAGCCCATTCTGCATTGTCAGAGGATCTTCAGCCAAATTAATTGTTGACCAAGGAAATCATACATTTTCAGAAAGAAGCATCCAGCTGAGCTAGGTACACAGAGGTACAACATCCATGTCATCTACAATGTAAACAGTCTTGGGCCAGTTTGTGGCAGGTTCAATTCCAGTTTATGGATCGTCTTCAGGTTCATGTCATCTCCACATTCCTACATTTCTGTTACAGTAAAGAGTAAGGAATGTATTGAAAGGCCATTCAATCTCACTATTCATTCTGAGATAGGAGTCATACAGTAGCTAATGTATGGCAAATGAATTAGACAGTATAGTTGCAGAATGTTGTTTATGATCAAGCCACACACCTTCATGTCCCACTGGCCTCAGTGAATATCCAGGTCAGGGCTGGGTTTGGCTTGCTTTGAAGGCAAAGTCACAGGAAACCTTGGCTGTTTTGTAATATTCCAATATTCACAAAATTCACAGGTAGAGAACAGACAGGTACATCATAACGCTCCTAGCCAGGTATAACTATGGGGTGGCCCTCCAGCTGTTGCTCAGCTGCATCACACACACACACACAGTTCAAACCATTGGTGATGAAGGGAAAGGGTTGATGGGGGTTGCAGTTCATCAACATTTAGAAAACCACACATACTACCACCACCACCTTGTCCTTTTACAGATTTACTACCCCACATCATATCCCTGGAGAAAAGAACCTGCACCACCCGAGATACTTTTAAAGCAACCAGACAGCCATCTACCTGTTCTTTGTTTCCAACAATTTCTCCTAGAAGAAAAACCTACCAGCTGCTCAGAGCTACTAGCTAGCAATCTATTTAACACAGGAGAAGAATAGCATGAAGGGCTAGCATCTGGTTGTTTCCTAGTGAGAACAATAGTGTTCAGTGAGCAAAGGGAAAAAAGGGCCAAAAGATGAATTATAGAGGACCATAAGATGAACCACTGGCAGGGCTGCGTGCAGTGTCTGGAAGTAAATTTAGTAAAATTACATGAACTGACAATAGCATGAAAAGGGACAAGAAGTCGTGCTCTTATGTATCAAATCATTCCCTTTTCAATACATTTCCACAGGGAGAGAATGCAACTCAGAAGAGGCTTGTTGCTTCTACTGTTTGTTATTCAAGCTTCTTCTGCAGCTTTCAGTGTCCCCAATTCCAAGTACAATGAAGGTTTTATCTCAGTAGGGGTTCCCCCTTTGTAGAGAAGGTTTTGAGAGCCTGTCATAGGGAAATGATAATAAAGCTGAAACATCATGATGGTAGACACATCAAAGGCGGAGCTGAACACACCAAACAGATACGGGTGCTCTTTCAAAGCATCATCCTCATTCTGTTATTTGCAAGTTTGTAAGTCTTAAAAGTGCTTAAAACGGGTATGAAAATATTTAACTAAATAACATTACCTAAATGTTGACTAAATGAATTTAGAGGCCACAGGGGGAGATCTCACCTTGTCTGAGACTACACCACATGCAAGGTAAATTTTAAAAGGGTATGGGAGCCAATCACTGTACTTAGCTTGTTATTTTCCATTAACTTGCACCAAGTGGTTTTAACTTAACAAGTCATTTATTTCAATATTATCCAGCAGACTGTTTCCTTTACATATACAATAGATATGCTGAGAATATATTTATTCCCCACCTCACTCCCAGATAGAGTGTATTCAATCATATGGGGGCATCCACACTACACTAGAAGTGATTTTATTTTGACATTGCTTCCTAATAAATGGAACAAATGGGCTGTGAATATTGGCATTTAACCAATAATAAAAATAATCTTTATTTATTTAAAACGTATCAGATTTGCTTCACCTAAAAAGGCTAATTGAAAAGGCTATTCAGGTCAGCTGCCAGTAGTAAAGTCGACTGAATCACATTAAATGCTATTTAAAGGATGTGAACAGGCTAAAAGAAAAATTAAACTGGGGCTATTAAAATTTAATTTGACTTCGCAATGCCATTAACATTTTGGTTTTATGCAATGGCAGGCTTTCTAAAAATATGTCTGTATAATTTAGAAGCCCAGAGTTGTCAAGTGAACGGCCTTCATGTAGGAAAAATGATGATGTGTGACCTTAAGGAAAAATTATAGGAAGAATCAAAGGTGATAACTTCATTGCATCCCATGGGATCTCTGACAGCCTGATCTTGTGCAATGTGGACATAAATGCATGCACGTGAGCAGCTCCTCAAAAGTAGATCTTTTTCTTTTTATACCCACTTGGTTTGGTTTAATCCTGTTCCAGTTATTTCTGTGTAATCTTTTTTTGCATATCATCACCAATATTTGTTGAAACATCACAGGAGGCTGTGTAGATAGGCAGTGACACAGCTGAGATAATTGCCATATACTGTGTGTCTAGTTTATAGGAATCAATTAAATCACCAGACAGTCCTTGTATAGCATTTAAGGATCAATGTGAAATAGCAATAGTTGATCAGCTTACCCATAAACAATTTCAGTGAGTTACTATATTATTATGCAAAGGAACGTCGCCACTCCAGTATGTGTTTGAGTTTTATTTACAACCTCGCATGCTGTCTATAGTTTGAGTGACTAGGAGGACTCTTCTGGGCTGGGGTGATTGTCAATCTATTCATCACTAACCAATCATTTATTCCAGCTTTTGAAATTATATCCACCTGACATACCCAGGTATGGCGAAAAGAGGGTGGTTCATCAATTTTTCCTTCCTTCCTTCCTTCCTTCCTTCCTTCCTTCCTTCCTTCCTTCCTTCCTTCCTTCCTTCCTTCCTTCCTTCCTTCCTTCCTTCCTTCCCTTTTTAGAAAATTCCACAAAGTCTTCATTACACTTAGGACTGAGTGTGTGTACAAATGTTGCTTAGATGATTGACTCTCTCATGTGGGCTTTATTTGGATAAGTCAAATAGCACTAGAGACTATCTTTATCTCCCCTCCTCCTGCCACAAATTTTTTGCTCTATTTTTCTACTAGACTTTATTTGCAGAACCATTTTTCCTATGCTTTGGATAACTGGGTATGTTTTACAGAAGATGGATGCCAAACATGCACCACTCTGATTTGAGCTAGGCACTGAATGGGCACAGTTGGACAAACCAAACTATAGGAGACATCTTCTACCCTCCAACAGATGTTTTCTCTGAGCATAGTTCCCTGGGAGATGGAGGCATATATATGAGATTGTCCTACAAAATGAAGGTCCAGCATATCCCAAATTTGAAGGTAATGAGCAGTGTCTCCAATTTTTGGTCAAAGTTCTTTATTTTCTACATTTTGGGTTTGTTTATTTTCCTTCCAATCTGGAAACATACGAATATATATAGTATCTGCAGAAACCTGAGAAATAAATAGTTCACCTCCAGAGCAGTTAATAATGGGCAAATCTTGGATATAAATCAAATAAGAGAGTATTCACACACCTCGACTAGGAAGCAATACATTGAAAGTAATATTGTTACCCATTTTTTAAAGTAACAAACGTTTGGTTTTTGGCATTATGGGTAACATTTATTCATTATAGAGATACAGGAACAGGTGATACCTTCAATCAATCATTAAGAATATAAAACAAAACAAAAAGACAGAAAACAAAAAACAAACAGCGAGCTTTTGATGGTAAAACATCTTTGAGGTTGTGCATCAAGTTCTTGTGGGTAGTTCCAGTTTATATGCTGTTATTAATGTACCAAATTCACTTGGCTGATGATGTTGAAGCCAGGTTCGCTTCTTAGATGGAGATAGTGCAATATGCAAGTTGTTTTCAGCTAGCAGTTGGAACGTATAGAGATATTACCTTTGCAATACACTGGGGGAGTCCATGCTGACCATTTAAGGGGGCACTGTAGAAATACTGTTTGCATTAACATGTTAACAATACATTGCTCATTATTCACAACTAACACACAGCACATGACTTATAAAATTGAATGAATAATGAGTAAGATGTTAGTTTTTACAGGAATGTTTCCATGCTGTGGTACCATATCTCTGATATCAACTCTGTCTGCCTTGCAAAACGGCAGTGGCTTCAGTGCACATGGTGCTTGCATGCAACTTGAGTGACCTGCAAGCTCTGAATAACACATCCATCCTGTCTTGTCTTGTGCGTGTCAGCACTTTGAGATTTTCTAATAATTAAGCATCACTCTCATGCTGATTAGATACCTAAGTTAGCTACATAACGTTACTCATTTCTTTCACAGGAAGCTTTTGGAGATACACTGGAACAATGACTTCTTGCTAAATACCGTATTTTTCCATGTATGTGCCCCTATGTATAAGACCGCCCCTCCCACTTTTCTAACCCAAAATTTCTTTCCTTGCAAGAAAGTGGAGAGGGGAAGCAGGAATCATCAAAGCGCTTTGATTCCTGCTTTCCCCTCCACTTTCTTGTGAGGAAAGTGGAGGGGGAAAGCACTTTCTTCGCAAAAAGTGGAGGGGAAAAGCAGGAATCAAAGCATTTTGCTGATTCCTGCTTTCCCCCTCCACTTTCTTGCGAGGAAAGTGCTTTCCTCCTCCACTTGCTTTGCAAAAAGTGGAGGGGTAAAGCAGGAATCAAAGCGCTTTGATCCCTCCCTCCCTCCTTATTTCTGTCTATAAGACTACCCTCAATTTTTAATCTAAATATTTTAGACAAAAGTATCATCTTATACACGGAAAACTATGGTAGTTTGGAGGACTGAAACTATTTTCAGTGGATTTTATGACAGAATGGATTCATGCACCCATGAGAAGAGGAACCTGGCCTGCAGACAAATGATTGGCCAGAGGCAGAACTGAGGGCATGGGACAGAGAGCTATTCTTAACTACCATCTTTGGCAGAACTGCAGATATCACTTCACCATTTGTTAAAGTTAGAGAGTGTGCAAACTATTTGATTGTCTCAAATGTTCTCTGAGTAAAATTACCATGACTTTTTCTTAGAGGAAAGTTGCTCTCTCTCACACAGAAAAAGTGAAATAACATGGTTTGATCACACAGTTGTCTTACCATGAAATATGTGGTGAAAAAGTAATATGTAAAAATTACAGTAATTTTAGCTTGAACATTTCAGTGTGAGTTCATTTTCCCCTTATTACAGCTATTGTTTTGGACAGAAAAGATACAATGCAGTGATAAGGTGCAATCAAAGTGCCAGCATATTTTACAACGCTAACATTCAGGTACCATAAGGAACTTTGCTCCCTGACGAAACTGAGAGCAAGTATTACCTCAAAGTACTACTGCAGAGCTGAAGTGCTAATGTATACCACTCTGGTTTCATGATGTATGACAGCTTATACACCTCTAATCTTTTGAGATCTATCAGATGTTGGTTTAATTCCACAGTCGCACTGAAACAAATCTGAATCTCAATGCCATTTTAAGATAAAGAAGCACAACATGGACACCTCATGTGGGGTAGAAATGGGTGTCTTATGTATGTTTCAGTCCCAGATTCTCTGGGTATCACAAAATCATCTCATCAGTAAGGCATGAACTTGCCACTTACTTACTTACTTACTTACTTACTTACTTACTTACTTACTTACTTACTTACTTACTTACATTTTCATCCTGCACAGCTAGTAGTCAGGCGACTACTCTGGGCAGCTAAAGAGAACAAAGTCATAAACAATAATAGCAAGGACAATCTAGACTTCAAATTATTGTAATTATTCAGATTTCCTGCCTCTGAGTAATTATCACTAGGCTGAAATATTGATCCTCAAAAAAGGCCTTTCAAAAGGAAAAAATAACCACTTTGTTATAAGATCGACCATGCATGGAGCAGGCTTACCAGCAAGAGTATTCCATAACAGATGCATTATTACAACTTCATGGCCCAGGATGAGACATGTTTGGAGGGCTCTGAAAGGTTACAGAAACAGTCAAAAATACAACTTTTCTTTGAAAAGACCAAAAAAACCCAAACAAACAAGGTTTGCTTTAAATGAAGTAATGAAGTGACAATCCTCCAGAAAGGAGGACCTTTTGTCATGTATCTCCAGGGAATTAACATACAATTTTGTAAGGCATATTCAAAATAGTTCTGCATTACAAAACACAGAGCAGTTGTGTTTGTCCCAACCCTGATTGCTTTCAGTAAACACTCTCCCAGAATGTCTGAGACCAGGTTCCTGGCACAAGTCTTCAAAGGGGAAATCAGCTCCGGGGCTGGGGCAATCTGAACTTTTGACTCTGTCAGTCAGGACCCAATTAGCTGACTCTCAGGATGAGAACTTTTTAACTCCTTCCTGGCCAAATAGGCATTTGTCCTGGCAAAGAGATTCTGTGTATGGTTGTAAAGATATTTTAAAAGGTATTTTAAAAATAACAGAGAAAAAAAACCTTCAGAAGCTCACTCATTTAAGCTATGAAATTATTGTTTTTCGCTTTGTGGCCGGGGATGGTCTTACTCGATGTTAGCAGAGCTTTGGTGCCTACATCCTGTCATAGTTTCAACTATTCCATCTGTCTTGTCACTGTACAATTGTCTGGTAATTAGGGGAAAAACCCTCTAAAGATGTCATGTGCCATCAAGTAACTTCTGATGTGTGGTGACTGTATGAGTTAATGATCTATGAGGATCTCCTCCAACAACACATTTTAAATGAGTTTATCTTTGCTCCTATCTTTCTTCAAGCCCACCAAGTCAGGAGGCAGCACAATGCTATACTCACTGATACCATCTGGCCCCCAAAGAGCTGCCTCCTACTCAGATATGGTTTCCTACACCACAGCTGTAGCATTCCCAGGGACCTGAGAGCCTATTAGAGTTCCCTTTCCCAGTATTTCATAATGCTTTTGTTATTTCAAAAACAAGATATTTGGCATAAGCCTTCCTGAACTGTAATCCTCTTCAGCTGCCTGATGGGCTACATTCTCCAAAAGCTTATGCTAAACAAAAGTTTCTATGTCAATATCCTATTGATCTTTGGGAGGGACAGCATGGTTTGCTGCTAATTGTGGCTAACCATTGGAGTGCTAAAACATGTACTGGTCACATAATTGTGTAAAGAGGTATGTGACCAACATGGAGCTAACACATTGTCAATTAGCCACAGTTAGCTCCAGGAACTTATACAGTCCCTACACAAACATTTTGTACTTTAAGATGCCATGAGACTCCCTGGGTTTTTTTTTTCCCAGCAACAGACGAAACATGGCTGACTCCTTGGAAATTTCTTTGCATCAACAGGATGAACTCATGCGAAGACTATCTATGCATGCCTCCCATTCTTGAAATTCCTTTCCCATGGATGTAACAACTCCCAAGTCTGAATATTCTCTGGAGGCAATTTTTAGGGTACCATTTTGGTGGCTGAGAATGAAGAAAATGAAAATGTAAAGAACCTGAAGAATAAGGACCAAAGAAGAAAATGGGCTTTTTTAATGTCAAAAGTAAAATACTGGATCCCTCATTTCTAAGCAGTTTGGCAATAAAATTTGCACTGTGGACACCTTTTTATTCAGGTCTCTGAAACTATGACATTTTAACTTTAAGAATTCAGTATACAAGATAAGAATAAGATGAACAAAGATATCTCCTGACAGAACTAATAGTGAAACTATTTGCTTCCCCTGCAGCAATGATGAAGAAGCAGGGTGCAAAGGTAGACAAACCAGCACATAGCAACTGCATGCATACAGAATGACCATATAGTTATTGGTCACAATTGGCACAGCATTTTCCACCCACTAGCCAATGAACCAACTTTCCCAACCCACATATCAAGAAATCCCAGGAGAACAGGAAGGGGATCCACATGGGTGCCAGTTCCTATGTGATTCTCATGGCACTCGTGAGTGAGGTTGAAACAACCATCTCCAAGCTGGACATATCCCTAATACTTTTGAAGAGATCCTGGAGACCTTAGAAGAGGTGAGACACAAAGCTCTTTGGCCAGCCAATTACAGCCTACAAAATGCTGTGGGTGAGCTGAAGGGAACTGAAGGGATGAGAGGGAGAGCAAGAGTTCAGTTCAAAGATGGCTTCTGTCAAAGAAGGCTACTAGAGTGTAACGATTGTAAGAGAAGGAAGTTTGAGTCTGGTGTGAAGGTGGAAGGAGCTGTTAAAGAATTCAGAGAAAGTTTCAAGCAGATACAAATACAGTAGTCACTTAAAGTAATATCAAATTCTGACTATAGTTTATCTTGTTCCAACCTGTAAACGAAGTGTTTTGTTGTTATGTTAACTCCTGTCTAAGTCCATTTGATTTGTGATCTACACCTTCTGTTCTTTTCATGTTTCTGTTCCCTAAACTTCTGCTTCCTGTACTTCAAATCAGAAGGCAATGTCAGGTACTTAAATTTAGCACTAATGGAACATGCATGAATTGCTCATACTATCCTTCTCTGTGCTATCTACAAAATGTGCATCTCCTCTTTGGTATATATGTGAGCTCAACACAAAGACTGTGTGAGGTAGGTTAAGTCAATTAAGTCTATAATGGTATGAGATTGTGGGGTTGAAGTTCACAACATCTGTAGGGTCAAATCTTCCCCAGCTGCTCTCTAACCTTTGTTATGTAGTGGTACAGCCCTGGAGGATTATGGCATGCCTTCTTTCAAAGCAAGAAGATTAGTCTTTAGAGAGATGCTCAAAATCTGGCCTCAGTACACCGTGATGAGCAAAGTTTTAATGGGCATTGCCATCATTCTAATCATATTTTGTTAACTGCAGAGTGAATAAGAGAACCAACTACTAAGAAATTGGTTTTTCAAATTATTATACTATAATTAATATACCATTTTTACAAGTCTGGTATAATGAAGACTGGTAATTATTGCGCTTGGTAATTATTACACTTGCTTGGCTGCCCTTAGACTTAACTTTGGAAATTGCTCTTCGCAGGACTAACATCTTCCCAGAATCAACTCTCCACTTTTCATTGTATTTCCTAAATCTAATAGAGTTGAATAAAAAATATCCAGATGTTTTGTGGACATTATTGGCTATCTAGAAATGACTCCTCCCCCACCCCACATGTCATTGGTACTTGTTGCAGAAACATTTGCTCATTCATTACACATTGCCACCACTTCCCATCTTAATTGACCTCCTTTGCACTCAGTGGCAGCATTACATAGCCAAATCTGATTGTTATGCCATCAGCATGTAATAATGATGGAGAACCAGTAGCCAGCAGAAACAGTGCTGTTCAGAATCAAAGAAAAAGGTGACTATTTGCGCAATATAAATAAAATTTATATCCCACAAAACTACTTCAAAAAATGGAGAAAATTCTAGTTTCAGAAGTATGCTGAAAGAGAAGGGCCCTTAAAAATAAATAAATAAAAGCTCAATAAGTACCTCTTGCAAAATGACTGTGGAATATTTTGCTTCCATTCTGGTTTAATATTATTAATAATTGTTTACTGCCAAATCAATGATAAAAAGTACTCAAAAGTGGTTTACCGTTCCCTTCTTCTGGGTCACTCTGGGACTCTGCAGCTTGCCCAAGGCTATACAGACTGGGTCTTCTGGGAACTGAACTGTCAACCTTTGACTCCACAGCCAGATACCTAAACCACTGAGCTATCCAACCAGCTTCCCTATAGTATTGAAGCACTGGGTAAAATGCAATCACCTGTACAGACAGATATAATATTGTGTGCTCATGCTTAACACCATGATTGCTACGTATCTCCATATAGTGTTCTGTCAATAGCCTTACTAAGTAAACAAAATGCATTGCCACTGACAGTGTGGGTGAAAAAGTAGGAGATATATTTAGTCTTTTATCACAGCTGTTCTAAATTTACCCAAAATTTTCTGCAAGTTGTTTTTGAAAAACCACTCAGATGCAAGTGTGATTGCTGAAAGGCATTTTTATCTTTTCCCAACCTGGTGCGCCAGAGCAGAAAACCTAAAAGTCTTACATCACAGAATGAAAAAGAGATGTTCATAATTCAGCTGGATTCTTCCAGAATTCAGAACAATGACTTTTCTAAGGACTACAACTTCCAGAATCCCCTAGGAAACAGTCATCAGTCAAGCTGGCTAGGGGATTCTTGGAGAGGGGGTGTTATACAGTATGTCAAAAACCTAACTCTTCCAAAAAGCTCTGGCTTTTTCCCCCCGACGATGCCAGTATGGGCAACATGTGCAAAGCGCATGTAGCCTCCAGCAATTTACTCCCAAGGGATCATACCACTGGCAAAACAAAGCACAAGCACACAAGCAAGAACACAATTCCAAGCAGCTTGATCCAGCTGTGTTTGCTTAGAAGGGAAAGGCACTAAATTTAGTGGTGTTTATTCTCAGATTAAAGCTTTGGAATGCCTTATCTTGTGATCCTAAGCACACTTACCATGCATTAAATCCCACAGAGCTCTGTAGAAACATGTAATACCATGCCTGCAGAGTTCTGAAATGGTTCAGCTCTCAGAGAACTATACCACATATTTCTGAAGTTCTTTGCTTTCTGTTCATACCTCAAGCTGTTATGCCCAATGCAGTTAAGGCAAAATCTTTTGATGTAAATCTCTCTTGGTGGTGTCATTTGCAATCCACAGATCTGCATTTAATATCTCACTTGCCTTGTTATGAGAGAAGCTGACCTGTTACTATGTCCCCTAGAGTCACATGGTCTGCACTTTACTCCAGGCCACTGAAAGCCAGCTTCATTCCAATGATGACAGCATAAAGCAGAAGTTATTAGAAATTGCTCCCACTCCAGCTGAAAAACGTTATTGCTTCTCAACTTAATAGTGTGACCAGAAAGCTGGTGCATTTGAGAAGGAAGGATGGAAGCTTGGTGGCAGTCTTTTCATGTAGGGTTCCTTTCCAGGGGGGAAAAATCCTCCCTAAAAACCCAAACAGTTCCTATTATCAGTTAGTGTCAACAAAAAGGTGTCATTCAGTATTAGGCACCTTCCTATGGAAAGTATATTTCTATGGCAAAACAGTACGTGTCAAGTGACTGTTGAGAACCTATTTGTCTTTCTTTAAGGGAAAATGTCCTACAATTGAAGAAACAGTCTTGTTTTATTTTATCTCATGAAATCTCTGCCTGTCTTTTTACATAAAGGAGACCTCAGAAGATTTGAAAATTTGCAGTACATGAGAAGCTTAAACTGAAGTAGGCATTATATCCAACACCACTGATTTTAGCAAGATGTAAAGTCAATTCACATACTCCTACTGGACAGTAATAAACATCAAATCTAATGTCCTTCACCAGGGGCACAGATCACAGGTTGGTAGCACCACCGAACAACTTCCAAACATGAATTTCAGAAGTCTGATAAACACTTAGTTCTACTTCAGTTTTGGCAAATCGAAGAAACAGATTCACCTTAAGGTAAGGCACAATTGCAACACATGAGCTGAACCGACTGCTGAGAATAATCTTAACTTCTGCTGTCACATTTCGTTGACACAGCATGCGTAAGAACCTTGGGGAACAAAGCTGGATGAGTAATGCATGCTTCTCTTTATGTCAATGTACTTCAAAACATACATAACAGAGAAACAAACAGCAATCATGACTCTCTCTGATAAGACAGTAGACTTAGAGAAAAGACATCTCTTTTTCTAATGCAACTAGCAAACAAGGATCCACACATTTGCTTTACTGTGAATAACTAAAATGGGCTACCTTGAACATCAGATGACTTACCCTAAGGTTTGATACTTTTGAGGTGATGAGGCCATAAGTAGTACCTGTATTCCCTTATTATCAAGAAAGCTGTTTGGAAACATTTGTGAAACAGAAGAGCAATCCTAAGAATCCTATTCATTTCTAAGGAAAATATAACTCTGAAGTAATAGCATCAGTCTCAGGGCCTCACTAGGCAAGCTGTTGTTGTGCACTGTCAAGTTGCTTCTAACTTATGGTGTCCTTATGAATTAGTGTCCTCCAGAAAGTCTTATCATCAGAAGTCCTATTCACCTCTTGCAGACTCCAGGCCATGCCTTTCTTTTTAGAGTCAATCCAATTCACATTTGGTTTTCAACATTTCTCAGCATTATTGTCTTTTACAGCACATCGTCCTCATGATTAGATATGGGCACGAACTGGAAAAAATGACAAATGAGGGTGGTTCATGGCTAACCACGAACTACTCACAAAACATGGAAAAACAAACTAGTTCATGCTTCGTTTTTTTCAGTTCGTGCCTGGGGGAGGATAACCTAAAGCCTCCACCCCCTCTCCCTGGGGGAGGGGAACCTAATGCTTCCACCCAGCTGAGTTCATGGGGTTTTTTGGTTTGTAGTTTGGTTCCTGCCCATCTCTACTTATGATGTATTCAAAGCATGATATCCTCTGTCTAGTAATTTCTGCTTCTACAGAGAGCTCAGACAGTAGACAAGATACTGGTCAGAATCTTATTGTGTTCATGTTCTGTAAGGTTTATGTAACTTGTCATAGCTAATTGCAACTAATTGACAAGGTGCCGGAGCTCAGTGCCTTGACACCTCATTAATTAGCTGCAATTAGCCACATCAAATTATAGAAACATCACACAAACACCGGTGGGATTCCAGCCACTGATTCTGGATCAGTTCACCCTTCAGAGGAAAAAACTGCCTGTTTATTCTAAAATGAGTTTGCTTCAATCTGCAGTTAGCCTGTAATATGTTCTTCAACTGGTCAGCTCTAAGACAGCGGAACTTAATTTGCATGCCTGAGATCTTAGACATGAAACACTAAAAAGATAATGATGTAAAAGGAAGAAATACCCATGTGATTTAACATGTGCTCTCACTCTCATAGAGGTCACTCCAGCCTTTGGTGCCGCTTTGAGAATGCTAGTTGCTATCAACCTGTCTAGCCCTGACTTCGGAAACATTATGTTCTTGGACTACAATTCCTAGAATTCACAGACAGCATAGCCATGGGAGTCGTAGTCTAGAAACTACGGAAATCTGCTGCCAGATTCTGATCTTGTGTCTGCTGCTCTGGAGCAGTAGGAGCAAATCCAACCCAGCAACAGAAGAATGTAGAAAATTTGCTTGTTATACCTGCTGCTTATTGTAGGAAAATGTAACCACTAAATCCCTATGTTCTCATTCTGAGAAGTATTTAGTATTCCAAGAGTTTATCACTGCTGGCCCAAAGAAACAAGTAAAACAACAGCAACAACTACAAGCCATGGCCGCTAAATATAGTGTGCTTTATAAATACACTGGCATAATTCAAATATTGCCCAGAGACCCATGATTTACTATACTTACCTCCTAAAACCACCAGTCAACGTAACCAAGGCACTTGGGGAAAATTTCCACACAGTCTCCTTAAGAATCTGGCTTGCTGATTCCGCTTCTGCCTTAGATACATAGCTAATAAGGTCTTCATAGTGTAATAGGCCTAAAATGTAATTTCATATTATTCATTTTGTATAATAAGGTACTCTAGTGGACAATATCCTGGACTTAAAAACTAAGGAGACCAAAATTCAACTTGTAGCTGCAACATACACAGTAATTGGAGGTTGCTCAAATCATTGTCAGCTTTCGTTTGCAATCTAGCTGTAAATTAGCTATCATACAAGGAATAGTGATCATAATAAAACACCCCAGAAATGTATTAACATTAACAGATAACTTTGATTAAACTTCACTCACAATAACTAAAGCCAACCACTTGACCACAGATCAGGAATTTGTGAACATGCTGACATTTTTCAAATGAGATAATACGTACATCCAGAGGACACTCCAAGTTTCTCAAAAGGATGTGATACTATGATCAGGAATGTGTCCTGAGTGATGTTGAAACTCAATGAGATTTTGATCTTTCGTTATTTTCACTCAGGATTAAGTGTGATGTTATGTGCCACCATTACCACTTCCCAAGGACTTTCTGTGGCAAGGGGTGGTATAAACTCAGGTATCCTGATTCCTAGTCTATCACTCTGTCCACTACATCACACTGATATTAGATCAGGATTAAATCAGTTTTTTTCTATCAGGACTGCATTCCTTAATGGAAAATCCATCAAGGGCCACACACCAACCTACAGTGGGCAAGGCCAGAACCTAAAGTGAAAATGTTCTTTCTAATTTCACTTCCTACCACTGCATCCACAACTAAGAGAAGAATACTCTTCCCAGTTAGCTGAAGAGATTACTTCCAGAGGGCTTTTGAAATGAGGATGAGGGCTTCATGAGGCCCTACAACCAAACATGGTTTACCTCTAAACTAAATGAATGGTGTTTTTCAAATGAAAGTCAGACATTTTGATATAAATTATGTGAAAATGTATATATCAAAATACAGAAAGCAGGAAAATCTGCCAGTCCCCTTAATCTCTCTGGGGTGGTGGGGAAAACAAGCCATCTTGTTGCAAAGCTTAGGAAAGTAACTTTTTGGCTTACAACTCCCAGAAGATTCTGGGTTTTTGTTTGTTTGCTTGCTTGCTTGTTTTTTATTCTGTTGTGGCATTTCAGGGAAACTAGTCATTCTTTTGAATGCCAGTAAATGGCCCAAAAGAAAGAATGTGGGTTTCTCTCCTTTTTCCCAGTCTTCTGGTGTGTTTTAGAGTGATTGGCTTCAATTGCTTTTGGCTTTTTTCTTTTCCTTTTTCTGATTACTTTTAGAATGATTACTCTAATTATAAACTGCTTTGCAGATATATTTTTTACCCTAACATGTGGTATGTATATTAATAAATAAATGCATAAATAAATAGATACATAAATATGTGAATATGAAATAGCTGTGGCTCATCAGACTGTCAAACAGAAAAATGAAGTCTTTCCCAATACAAAGTGTGTGTGTGTGAGTGCGTGTGAAAGAAGAAAGTCATTTTCAGTGTGCTTCTGCATAAGTTAAAATAGGAACATAAATGTGGCCATTCCACTGACATAGGCACCAGAAGCAGGGAGAGTCTCCCACATCAGTAGTCATGTACGACTGAAAAAGCAAGATGGGGATTAACAGCCTATGTTGCCTTTTTTTTATTGTCTAGGAGAAAGGGACTAAATACAAGCAAGTAGGAATCCCAGCAATCTCTGAGCCTGCAGCCAAAGGACTGATACACTGGTGTTGAACATGAACTAATCTTTCTCCCATTTCCAAATCAAATGGAATGCTCCCAGGGAATTCTTTGTGTTGACATGTTTCCTGAGCATTTTCAGCAACATGCAAAGAGGAGGACAGTTCTAGCCCACTGCACCATCTTCAGTTGCTTTCACTCTGGTACACGTGGAAGGTTCAAAAGTCTGAAGGAGGGAGCATCCTATGTCCATGAAGCTCCTCCACATGAATCTGAATCCTCATTTTCCAGATGCCTAACTTACGCAGAGCCTACATGGCCAGCAGAAGCTCTTACCTCTAGGCTTGTAGCTCTCCCTATATATGGTACATTAGAAATGTTCATGAAGGAGGAGAGCTGGAGAGGCGAAGCCACTCCTCACATGTCCCTGGATACACCCAGAGCATATTCAGATAGGGTGAATAGTTCCTATATGATCTAGGCAAACGTTTTGAATTATAAATTCATTCAATTTTTGGTTTTGGTTTCAACTTTTAGTTTAAATTTACTTGTTCCAGCAAGGCTTTTTTTTATAAAGCCAAACAGGAATTGAAGATCTACAACAAGCATACACTGGCTGAAAGTGTAGTAATCTTAATCATGTAGTAAGCTGAATTAGGATAGGCCCACAGAATCAGTGGGGATATGATGAGTCAACTGCTCCATAGGGTCCATTGATTCAAATGGGCCTACTCTAGTTGTGACTTATCCCCACTGATTCAATGATATTTCTTGTGTGACTTCAGCCACAATTGTATCATCTGAAAAAAAATGGATTTTAGCCACTGTTGTGTCATCTGCAAAAAGAGAGCTAAACTACTGGGAGAACCTAACTAGAATAAGCAGTTTTATGTACAATTCTTTCTGACAATCAACAAATATTGTAAAATTCTACAGGCAAAACCTTTAGCATAAGTACATCCAGATAGATTTCCAGCTAAAGGCTAGCCTTGGGAGTTTGTTGGATTTGAATTTTTGGTTTGTTTGTGTGGGTTTTTCTCCCTCCTTGTTTTGTAATGTTTTGGCTGTAGCACTAAAATAAACATTTCAATGAGATGGCAGCTAGGAAGGAAGCAAGGACTGGTAAAAGGAAACTGATAGAGATAAACACAACAAATACATTGTACATTTTCCCTCTGAATACTGAATTACTAACAGTATTCAGAGCTATTTTGTGACTCAAAAGAATACTGGTGTGACTAATTTATTTTATTTTAATGATGATGCCCACATCCAAAAACATTCTTATTTAGATGAAGTGAGACATCTCATTTTCAATTTAAAATGAACTGGAAGCCTCTTTTTAAGTCTTCTCTTTTTAAAAATATGAAGTAATATGTTATGGAAAATTAAAACAGTGATCTTTTAGACACAAAATTGTACAACTTCATTTTGTGTTATTTAAATAGCAGATAAATGTATAAGGTAAAGGTAAAGGTAAAGGTTCCCCTTGACATTTAGTCCAGTCGTGTCCGACTCTAGGGGGCGGTGCTCATCCCCGTTTCCAAGCCATAGAGCCAGCGTTTTGTCCGAAGACAGTTTCCGTGGTCACGTGGCCAGCGTGACTAGACACGGAACGCTGTTACCTTCCCACCGAGGTGGTACCTATTTATCTACTCGCATTTGCATGCTTTCGAACTGCTAGGTTGGCAGGAGCAAATGTATAAGAAGCACATTTGATTGAATAGATCACATTTGCCTGCTAATCAATAAACATACTATTCCAATTAATGCTGTTTTCAAGACTTATCCTAGATTCCAGGGTACTGGAATTTTTACCTGCCCTTTGCATCCTTGTTAGTTTCAGGTTCTTGTTACCCTTTACTTCTTCCAGAGTCCGTAAACCCATCCTGTACCATTTTTCAGATGTCTTTAGTCCCACTCCAAAAACAGAAGTAAAGAGCTATACAGAATGAAAGAATATTACATTTAATCAACATCAGCCCATCAGAAACTATAGCTCCTTCAGTTAGCTATGTAGAACAACTTTGCATCTTCTATCTTTGGCATTTAACCACAAAAGACAACAGTCTGAAGCTCCTGCTGTCCTGACTCAATTGCAGATGACATCCACTGAGACCACTTCTGCTGGATTGTGTGAAAAGAGGAATAGCTCACGCAGTACATTGGCACAGCTGCACAAAGAATTTTCCAGCAAACATTTTCAGAGTGAGCTTTCTTTCCCCCTCCTGGCCCAGGAACATCAAGAACAACAAAGACTAAGCATGAGATACATGATGAAGTTGGCTGCAGGCCACAAAAGCTTACTTATGAGACACCACAAAACTCTTTTGTTGGTTTGACAAACATGGCTACCCTGCCCCCAAACACCAAGAGAGGCAAGCTGGAAAAAAGGCTGGAGAAGCATATCCTTCC
This sequence comes from Intellagama lesueurii, assembly GCA_037013535.1. Taxonomy (NCBI): domain Eukaryota; kingdom Metazoa; phylum Chordata; class Lepidosauria; order Squamata; family Agamidae; genus Intellagama; species Intellagama lesueurii. Next base: position 187,296,476 of record JBAJHW010000003.1, on the reverse strand, counting down.
AGAAGTTATAGAACTTTAGTTTCCATCACCCCTTGCCACAGGACTGGAGGAGAGAAGTCTTGAATTACCTATAGTTGCCACTAGCAGTGGCGAATTTTGGAAATGGAAGATTTTCCCACATCTCACAGCCCCCAGTGGCTTTTTCACAATGAAGGAGACTCCATGAGAGCCTTGGGACCTTTGGTCAAAACATCCCATCCCTGTTAAAGCATCAGTGTTTGTATTCTTCATTGCATGCCAAGTTATATGACTGGTGAACAGTAGGGGCAATTTGCCACTGAGATTTTCACCATTTGCCTTACACCAGAATATGCAAGTAAAACTATTCTGGCCTTTGCCATTCAAAAGTTTCATTGCTATTTATAGCATTTGAGAATTTGCTGTTCAGCCCTATTATAATTCTCCTTTTCTGGGAAATCTCCTGTCTTTGAATGTGGGCCATGCTAATTTTATCTTGTCTTTCTAATGAGATTATTGCTTTTTTAAAAAAGCAATCATGATAAAGAAAAGAAGGGGATGAAAATCCTGGACAATTAAAATACACATTAATCTGCATTTTAGATATAACAAGTGAAATTACCTACTCTTTGTGGAAAGCTTGCTGTTTATGAGGAAGAGTGATTATATTTTTGTATCTCATTTTTCAAAACTTATTTAAGATTCTTATCTATTAATTTTTAGTACTTTGTTTGCTTAGTACCCTTTAATGGGATCAGGAAGATTCATGGACTTTGTATTAGTTCTTAAACAAAGATTAGAATAGAGTTTTTTAAAGTATGGACCATCATTGGTGGTAAAGGAAACAAAATTAAACTTTCTTATTCTTTAATGAATATTGCTCCTTTAGTAGGCAGTAAAGTTAGATCACTGATTGCTCTTTGTAAGTCATTTCCCTGGTTACACTTCAGCCTAAATAAACTTACAGTACTTGGAAGCCAGTTTCAAAGATGGCACCAGATGACCTGCATTTCCTTTTTTCATACTCCATGGTACGATTTCATACCATAGCATGGCATGCTGGTAGTTGCACGTTTTAAATCTAGAGAGATTAAAGAGCTCTCCATCTGATCTAGTCCGGAGATAGACACCTTCTATCGCAGTTCCAAAGGCGTGCTTCAGCATGACAGCAAAAAAGATCCCAAACAGGGTCGGCGCGAGGACACAGCCCTGTTTCACTCCGCTTCGGATGTCAAAGGGATCTGATGTTGAGCCATCAAAAACTACAGTGCCCTTCATTTCCTCATGAAAGGACCTGATGATGTTAAGGAGTCGAGGTGGACATCCAATCTTGGGAAGGATTTTAAAAAAGCCATCCCTGCTAACCAAATCAAAGGCTTTTGCGAGATCTATGAAGGCCACAAAGAGTGGCTGTCGTTGTTCCCTACATTTCTCCTGCAACTGTCTGAGGGAGAATACCATGTCAGTGGTGAATCTATTAGCTCGAAATCCACACTGTGATTCTGGATAGACTCTGTCTGCAAGCACCTGGAGTCTCTTCAGCACAACACAGGCAAGCAGCTTCCCTACAATGCTGAGAAGAGAGATGCCATGGTAGTTATTGCAGCCGCCCCTGTCTCCTTTGTTCTTATACAATGTGATGATGTTTGCATCCTTCATGTCCTGTGGTACTCCACCTTCCCTCCAGCAAAGACAAAAGACTTCATACAGCTCGGTGGTGATAATCTCTTTACAGCACTTCAGCACTTCAACAGGGATGTTATCCTTCCCAGGTGCCTTGCCGGAGGCGAGGGAATCCAAGGCCACTTTTATTTCTGCTAAAGTTGGTTCGCTGTCCAACTCTTCCAAGACAGGCAGGCACTCGATGTTATTTAATGCCTCTTCAGTTACTACATTCTCTCTGGAATATACCTCAGAGTAGTGCTGCAACCAGCATTCCATCTGCTGTGCTCGGTCCTGGATGATCACGCCTGTAGCAGACTTCAAGGGAGCAGATTTCTTCTGTATTGGACCTAAAGCCTGCTTGATACCGTCATACATTCCCTTGATGTTACCTGTGTCCGCTGCTATCTGTATCTGAGAGCAGAGCTGAAGCCAATAATCGTTGGAACATCTCCTGGCAGCCTGTTGGACTTTGTTACGAGCAGCTCGAAGAGCCTGCAAGTTGTACTCACTAGGACAGGCTTTGTATGCTGCTAGAGCTCTCCTCTTATCCTCGATGGCTGGCATCAACTCCTCCAAATGGGCTTCGAACCAGTCTGCCGTCTTTTTGGTCTTCTTGCCAAATGTGGACAAGGCGGTGTTATAAACAGCGTTCTTGAAATGTTCCCATCGTTCAGGTGCATTTGCATCAGCTGGGCCTGGAAGGGTTTCCTCAAGTGTTTGGGCAAATTCCTCCACTTTTCTTTGATCACGAGTCTTGCTGATGTCAATACGTGGTCTTCCTTCCTTTTTCGTGTGATACAATCTCTTTGTTCGTAGTTTTACTCTACTACACACCAGGGAGTGATCAGTATCGCAATCAGCACTCTGGTAACTGCGTGCGATCATAATACTAGGAAGGCTAGAACGTCTAGTGAGGATCAAATCGAGCTGATGCCAATGCTTGGATCTTGGATGTTTACAGGAAACTGTGTTGAAGCTTTGTATTAAAGAACGTGTTGCCGACACAAAGACCATAATAACAGCAAAACTCCAGCAAGTGTTGGCCATTTTCGTTCATCTTCCCAATGCCAAAACAGCCTAGACAAGTGGGCCAAGAATTGTGCTCAGCACCAACTCTAGCGTTAAAGTCTCCGAGAATGAACAGTGGCTCTCTCTCAGGGACTTTTTTGATAGTAGCTGCCAGATCGTCATAGAATTTGTCTTTGACTTCTGTTGTGGATGACAGTGTTGGTGCATATGCACTAATGAGGGTGATCGGTGCTGCTGATGAATGGAGCTGCAGAGACAGGATTCTTTCACTCCCCACAGTAGGTGGAACAATGGATCTCAGCAGAGTATTTCTGACCGCAAAGCCAACACCATATTCCCTGGTCTCATTCAATGGTTTTCCCAGCCAGAAGAATGAGGTTTTTTCTTTGACAGATCCCATGTCTGGCAATCTCGTCTCTTGCAGGGCAACAATGTCCATCTGCAGTCTACTCAGTTCCATGTCGATGACAGCTGTCTTGCGCACGTCGTCTATTTCCTGCAGGTCGTCAGAAAAGCCAGGGGTCATTGTCTGAACATTCCAGGTGCCCGACTTTAGGGCAGAAGTTTTCTTATGATTGTTGCATGGTGCAGGGTTATCGATCTGCTTGTCGGCTTTCACCCTAAACCCCACGCACCCCGTGAGGTTAACAGACTGTGGCGAGGTAGCACCTTACTGGCTGGGGACTGCCCAGCTTAAGGCAGGCGATAGCTACCTAGTGAGGTACAATGACCTCTCCCACCGTCGGAAGTAGCCCCTGGCATCATGTTCTATGCCAATCGAGCAAAGACTTATAACCAGTAACTGCTACTTCCCATGTTATTTCGACGCTGTATGCGAAACTGGAGTGTCCTCTCCAGAGCACGAAGCCTGGGTAAAATAATATGGAGGATAGGCTGTTACCCAAGCAGCAAATCCCCCCTCTCCACATTGCTGAAATAGTCCAATGGAAAGGCAAGAGCCAATACAACTGGTTCCAGCGACGTCGCAGGAGTTGCCAGAACGACACAAACTGCCTCCGGGACTCTGGCTCCGGATTTTGCCTCGAGGTTAACTCCTGAAGCCTTTTCCATCAGTGGATATAGACACAAGGCAGTGGAGGTTTGAAATCTGAGTTTTCCTTCTCCTAGATGGGCTGCCTTCCAAGGCTGATGAGCCCCACCTACCCAGCCTGCTCCCTAATAGTGCGGAAGTTTGATCCTACCCCTAAAACATTCCTGACCCCCAGGTGTATGCAATGCTATTTGGCTTTCCTATTTACCAGATTAGAGTAAAAAATAGAACCAGAGAAATCTGCTCGCACTCATTTAAAGCTAAAACCCCACCCCCTCAGACCATGCGGTCAGGGAGAACAAAGGTCAGCCTAGAAGAAAATACCTCACCAAGTAAAATGTCCTCCCAAACACAGCTGTGTTCAGGAATCCTCACCTAGTCATAGAGATACATAGGATGCATAAATATATCAGTCATGTATTTTCATGCTGGTGCCTGAGAGAGCGGATTTTCATTTATGAAAGCTCACACTGAAATAATGGATAATGTGGCTGAGTGATTAGAGAGGGACCCCCTGAACCTGGTAACCATCACAGGAGGGCACTGAAGTCCCAATCATTTCTAACTCACTGAGAAAAAGAAAAAAGAGTGGGACTGTCAGCCCATTTGGGGACTCCCAAAGGCTTCTGGGGACAAGATTTGCCATTTTTCCTCTGGCATTTTTTTTGTCAGTTGGGAACCAGGAAATTGGAAAGCGTCCAGCAGTTCTGGACATTACATGGGGCATGGAGTGGGAAACAGAGATTATGTTGCTCCTGGGCCATACATTGCCCACCCCTGATTTAAATCATGGTGTTTCTATCCATCTCTGTAACCAAGTCTCTCTTTAGGTTGAAGGAGCAGATGTCAATGCATACAGAGAAAACATTTGGCAACCGTAAGAAGGAAAAGAGCAGAACCAACTTACTTTGAATGAACTATAGCGTTCGTTGTTTAGCACAGCCTTCACTCTAGAACTCTCGCCTTCTTCTAGAATATCCTGTATATGTGCGAAGCATTTAGTTAAGCAGTGTGAAACAGATTTCTCCTGTAGAAAAGCTTCCCATGGGAAGTGATTTAATATCCTCATTCTCTAACTTTGATGTGGAGAATCTGTTGCCCTCAAGATGCTTCCAAACTCCTCCTTGCTGCCCATTGGTTACGCAAGTTAGAGCTGGTGCCAGTTGGTCCAACGATATTTGGAGGGTCTCAGGTTCCTCTCCCCTACTCTGAAGGATTGGTTGCTGTGCTTTAAGATTCATGCTACAATCTGACAGGTACTGAGAGAAGACTAAGTATCTGGGATTTCAGTGGGACACACAGAAGATTCTGTTGTGATTGTGTTTCTGCATGGGAATTCTTAATGTTACTGAGGTTTCATTATTACACAGTAAATTAGAAATAGAATGAATAGAAGTTCCACATACATTTTTTCCTATTAAAAAAATACTCACACAATAAAACAGGAAAAATACCTGTTTCTGAAAAGCACAAGGGTACCATGTTCTTGACTACATCTCCTTAAATGGGGAAATCTTTGAATTGTATTATTTTTTTAAAAAAAAACTTATTTCCAATCTTGGAGGAGGGGCTGCTTGAAAATGTTTCTCCAGAATTCAGAAAAATCTGCACTTAGAGAAACATGCACACAAAGTGTTTGCCATTTAAACATACAGTAGGAGCAGAACATGGGGAAGGTGCATAATATCAGAGCATTGATTTAATAGCTGTAGTAGCAGCACCAAAAACAATAGTTGTGGTTGTGTATTTTTATGCTCCTTTTTGTAATAAATATCAGAGCAACAACAAGCCATCAAAAATAATAAAATCAACCACACTGCAAAAACATTGAAACCTGCCTTACAAACAGCACTCTTAAACATTGGCTAAGGGAGAGGTTTTAAAAAAAAGAAAAGTCATGCAAAGCGCAACTAACAGAGCCTTCCTTCTTGCAGAAGCACACCTGCAAAATGCCACTGAAAAGCAAGAGTAGTAGAGACATGTCCTACAGCTGAAAACACCATGGCACATGTCAAAGAAAACAGCTCTGCAGCAGAGAGAACATTTGCTCTACAGTGATGTCTACCTGCTGGGATTGCCCATCTATTCTGTTCTTTCAAACATACCAACCGTGGATTTCTAATGCCTCTGAAGAGAAAGCAGCAGAAAGAAAATGTAGAAGGAATCCTACTGAATGGGACGTAGTTTTGTTTTTTTCCAATAGCAATACATGCATGTCTCTTTCTATAAAACTTACCTCAATAACCCCTTTGACGTGTTCTCCCATCCAAGGCAGTCCTTCGATATCATTTATTCTAACTATGGCAAATGGAAGAAACTTCAGCACCGAAGCTGCTCTCCTAAATGCAAGACAAGATCCTTCATCTTCTCTGAACTCATAGTTTTCAGCCACTATTTCAAAGGCATCCTTTGCGTAGTGGAGGAAATGAAGAAAGGAGAGAGAGATTATTTTATTAAAAATATGATACATTCCAGATGTCATTAACAAAGTTTAAAGCTTGCAAGCTGGTGCACATCCTTCCAAATCAAGGTAAATATATGAAAGAACAGCTGCTCAACCGCCTGTGACATTTTGCTCATAGGTATGCTTAATAAAGGACTTTTCCGTGAACAACCAAATGGCTTTTTGACCTATAGACAGGTAGCTGGTGGATGAGCATGAATTTTGGAAAGTCTCTGGAGCCTGACAATGTGAAATAGCTTCTGCAATGTTGAGACATCTGCCCAATTCCTCTTTGTCGAACATTCCAAAGCATGAGATCATTGTTTCTCAGAAACAATTGAAAAAGCAGACTGCGACAGGACTAGCTCCCAAAAACTGAAATAAGCCTGGAGGAGGAGGGAAATGGTGGCAGTAGGTAATCTCAGGAGAGTGTTGGTGGGTTCAAGACGCTGTGGTTGCTCTCCAAGCTTTCTCTGTATCAACACAGCATTTGCCACAAGAACATGTGTGTCTGTTTGCTCTAGATTTTGGGCCGGTGTTCACTTCTCCACTACTGGGACTAAAAAGTCTTGTCACTTTCTGTCTAACAAAATCTGACAAGCTTAACAATATCTAGATCAGCTTCCTTTACAACTGAAGCATAAAAACCCAGATATTAACTCTATGCAGAAGAGAAAACAGCCATCACTCAAGGTGATCCACCTTGTGTGCCATCTCGATCTAGTACCCTCGCCATCTTGACAGATATAGAGTTGGGGTCGCATTAGCCATTACAGCACCTAGTTCAAGTCTCAGACTAATTTGAGAACCCACTTTGGGTCACCAAAATGTAAAGAAAGGGCATAAATGTCAAATTGTTGATTGTCCAAGTTCACTGGACAAAGAAAACACACTGTTTTATCCACCAAAAACTATGGCTAAACATTAATTTTGTCAGATGGCACTGGACAAAACATTTCAAAAGTTTTGGGACCAATGAGAAACAACTGTATCATGTGAACATTTAGGACAAATGTTGACATCTGGAAAATTTAGATAGTATGCTGAAATGTTCACCAAATGTTGCATTAATGTGTGAAGGGCTTTTAAAAACCATTTTAAAGAGTAACTTATCATAATATGATCTGTTTCTGATGGGTTGGATCCAGATTTTTTTCATGGTTAGAGTAGACCAGCTTATATCAGTGGATCAAGATATTCATAACTGACTTAAGGCTCATTGATTTTGATGGACAGAATCCTATTAGTAAGTGCTAGGGTGTAAATCACAGTGACAAATTGGCACACAGTGGCAAATTGGTGAATTGCCATGGCCTTGAGTTTGCTGGAGATGAGCAGGGCTGCTGAAGACTGGACACGTAGAGGTTGGTCATTCATAGAGTCACCATAGGTCGGAGTCACCTTGAGGGCACATAATAAGAACAACAACAATAACAAGAATTAGTTTATTGTTTTTCCTCATCATGCACCAACTCACAAAACTGGTCACAATGAGGGATACGAGCATTGACTTCTTAACCGGTGGCAATTTGCTGCTGCAATTTATACCACTGCACTTCAATCCTGCATAACTAGCCAGCAAGATTCTGGCCAGTGGGTCTCGCTAAGCATGGTTAAGCATGGATTCAACATCATGTTTATATCCATTATTCTACTATTCTATTTTCACAAAACAAAAACCTGCTTCCTTTGAATGATTAAAATATGACTTCTGAAAGCTGCATTATAAAAACTAGATCAAGACTACAGAGCACTTTGAAAATAAAATGGAAATTTATATTAAAGCTTGTTTCCGTCTTTTTCACATGCTTAGTAATAATCAGTTCTCCCCTACACATTTGACACCTGTCTCCCCCACCATCACAGAGGAATGTGGCAGATGTTTTGCTCAGAGACTACCCTATACTTTGGGATTCCTCATCTGTCTCCCTCTAGTTCTCTTGTTTTCAGTCAACCTAGAATAAAGTTGATTTGACTGCATTTTGACCAAATACCCAGGTTTGTGACTAGTCTCTCTCTCTCTCTTTTTTTCCCTCCATACCGACATTCTGCCATTTATAACATATCTTTTAAAAAATGCATAATTACAATACCAGTTTGCTTTTGGTTGGGTTGGGTTTTGCAGGTGACCTTCTTAATGGGAAAATAGATCAGAAATGACCCCCTCTCCTTGTATTAGCCACTGGAAGAAAGAAGCAAACATTTTCCCCAAAATGCCAATACCAGCAGCAGTAACTGGGAAGTATGCCCAAGGACATTCATTCTTGCTGCATCTGAATCTACAAGATGCTCATTACCAGCTGTTGCTAAAACTACTGACTCCCCTTCTGCCAGCTTTGATCTATCCATTAGTTCCAGCAGTGGATCTTCCCCTTCTTTAGTAAACAGGTAGATAATCCCTCCCTTTCCTCACCCACTGTATCACTTCTTTTAAGGCACTGAGAGGAGCAAGCATTTGTTGATAATTTTACTATCTCCTGGGATTAGGACTGCCAACTAGGCAAAGGGGAAAACATAGGCTAGCCATTAAACATACTTTGCAGCTAGTTGCTAAAGTGGATGTACAGGCACACCCAAGCATGCTCATTGTAGCTACACAATAGTGCAGCTATGCTATTGTGGAGCACAGCAAATCAACATTCTAAAAGGCAATTCTAAAAATTGGGGCGCTCAAACAAAAAATTACAAATTTGAAATTAGACTATGGGTCAGCACCATTTGTAGCAGACAGACTGCTCTTGCTGGGTGCCAAATTTCAGGAAATTTGGGCAAAGGGTTTTCAAATTATGATTTTTAAAAAGTAAAACTGTTTTCCCCCATTCAGAAATAGGTACCCTAGTATTAGTATTAGGCATCCTTCAGTCTCGAAAGACTATGGTAACGTGCTCTGTATGGAGGACTTGGAACAGCGTCTAGTGTGGCTGAGAAGGCCAATTCGAGAGTGACAATCCCTTCCACACTGAAGACAAATACAATCTGTCCCCTGTCCAGCTCCCTGATTTTGCTGCTTCCGTGACTGCCTCTTTGCCTCGGTCTGCTGGACAAGGGTCTCTTCAAAATGGGAGAGGCCATGATGCAATGCCTGCCTCCAGGCTGAACGCTCAGATGTCAGGGTTTCCCATCTGTTGAGGTCCATTCCTAAGGCCTTCAGATCCCGCTTGCAGATGTCCTTGTATCGCAGCTGTGGTCTCCCTCTGGGGCGATTTCCCTGCACTAATTCTCCATACAGGAGATCTTTTGGAATCCGACCATCAGCCATTCTCACGACATGCCCAAGCCAACGTAGACGTCGCTGTTTCAGTAATGTATACATGCTAAAGATTCCAGCTCGTTCTAGAACTACTCTATTTGGAACTTTGTCCTGCCAGGTGATACCAAAAATGCGTCGGAGGCAACGCATATGGAAGGTGTTCAGTTTCCTCTCCTGCCGTGCACGAAGGGTCCAGGACTCACTGGAGTGTGCTCAGGACGCAGGCTCTATTTACCTGGATCTTGGTATATGTCGTCAGCTTCTTATTGAGCCATACTCTCTTCGTGAGTCTAGAGAACATGGTAGCTGCTTTGCCAATGCGTTTATCCAGCTCGACATCTAGAGAGAGAGTGTCAGAGATCGTTGAGCCAAGGTACACAAAGTCATGAACAACCTCCAATTCTTGTGTGGAGATGGTAATAGAGGGAGGTGAGTCCACGCCCTGGCCCATGACTTGTGTTTTCTTCAGGCTGATTGTTAGTCCAAAGTCTTGGCAGGCCTTGCTAAAACAATTCATGAGTTGTTGGAGGTCTTGAGCAGAGTGGGCAACAATGGCTGCATCATCGGCGAAGAGGAAATCCCGCATGCATTTCAGCTGGACTTTGGTCTTCGCTCTCAATCTAGAGAGATTAAAGAGCTTTCCGTCTGATCTAGTCCGGAGATAGACACCTTCTGTTGCAGTTCCAAAGGTGTGCTTCAGCATGACAGCAAAAAAGATCCCAAAAAGGGTTGGTGTGAGGACACAGCCCTGTTTCACTCCGCTTCGGATGTCAAAGGGATCTGATGTTGAACCATCAAAAACTACAGTGCTTTTCATTCCCTCATGGAAGGACCTGATGATTTTAAGGAGTCGAGGTGGACATCCAATCTTGGGAAGGATTTTAAAAAGGCCATCCCTGCTAACCAAATCAAAGGCCTTTGTGAGATCTATGAAGGCGACAAAGAGTGGCTGTTGTTGTTCCCTGCATTTCTCCTGCAACTGTCTGAGGGAGAATACCATGTCAGTGGTGGATCTATTAGCTCGAAATCCACACTGTGATTCTGGATAGACTCTGTCTGCGAGCACCTGGAGCCTCTTCAGCACAACACGGGCAAGCAGCTTCCCTACAACGCTGAGAAGAGAGGTGCCACGGTAGTTATTGCAGTGGCCCCTGTCTCCTTTGTTCTTGTACAATGTGACGATGTTTGCATCCTTCATGTCCTGTGGTACTCCACCTTCCCTCCAGCAAAGACAAAAGATTTCATACAGCTCAGAAATAGGTACCCTAAATGTTCCCAGATTTAAAATAACTCATACAAATAACTGATCCTCAAAAGAGATCTTTCAAATGGGGGAAAACCAGGACTTATAAATTGATACAACGTATTGTTTGGGTGATGGGGAATTACAAGTCAACAAAAGTTGACAGGTATTATGAAAGGAGGGGAAAAAACAGGTTTGCTTTAAATAAAGTAAAGGAGTTATAGTCCTCCAGAGAGGCGGACATTTTCCCATGTATCTCTAGGGAATTAGTATATAATTTGTAAGGCACATTCAAAGTATTTTGGCATTACAAAAGCACAGAGCAGTTCTGCTTCTCCCAGCCCTGAGTGCTTTCAGTAAACATGCTGTCAGAATTTCTGGGACCAGGGTCCCAACACAAATCTTCAAAGGGGAAATCATTTTTGAGGTCTGGGGCAATCTCAACTTCTGACCCTGTCAGTGAGAACCCAATTAGCTGACTCTCAGGCAGAGAACTTTGTAACTCCTTCTTGACTAAATAGGCATTCATGCTGGCAAAGAGATCCTGTGTCTTCTTGTAAAGATATTTTAAAAGATATTTTTAAAAGAATAAAGAAAAAAATCTTCAGAAGTTTGTCAAGGATAATTTCCACACTGAGGCAGAACAAGGCCTATGATAATCAGTAGCCATACTTGACAGGTGTGCAAAATGCTGAATCATGCAGTCTGGGATGATGCAATGTCCACACTGATTGGCTGTATGTAACAAAAGAGTGGGAAAAGCTGTAATGGGATATAATCTCAAAAATGATAGAATGATTTCAATACGAATCCAAGGCAGACCTTTCAACATCACAGTAATCCAAGTTTATGCACCAACCACCAATGCTGAAGAGGCTGAAATTGACCAGTTCTATGAAGACTTACAACACCTTCTAGAACTGACACCAAAGAAAGATATTCTTCTCATTATAGGAGATTGGAATGCTAAAGTAGGGAGTCAAGAGATAAAAGGAACAACATGGAAGTTTGGCCTTGGAGTTCAAAACGAAGCAGGGCAAAGGCTAATAGAGTTTTGTCAAGAGAACAAGCTGGTCATCACAAACACTCTTTTCCAACAACACAAGAGGCGACTCTACACATGGAAATCACCAGATGGGCAATACCGAAATCAGATTGATTATATTCTCTGCAGCCAAAGATGGAGAAGCTCTATACAGTCAGCAAAAACAAGACCTGGAGCTGATTGTGGCTCTGATCATCAGCTTCTCATAGCAAAATTCAAGCTTAAACTGAAGAGAGTAGGAAAAACCACTGGGCTAGTCAGGTATGATCTAAACCAAATCCCTTATGAATACACAGTGGAAGTGAAGAACAGATTTAAGGAACTAGATTTGGTGGACAGAGTGCCTGAAGAACTTTGGATAGAGGCTCGTAACATTGTACAGGAGGCAGCAACAAAAACCATCCCAAAGAAAAGGAAATGCAAGAAAGCAAAGTGGCTGTCCAACGAGGCCTTACAAATAGCAGAGAAGAGAAGGGAAACAAAATGCAAGGGAGATAGGGAAAGTTACAGAAAATTGAATGCAGACTTCCAAAGAATAGCAAGGAGAGACAAGAGGGCCTTCCTAAATGAACAATGCAAAGAAATAGAGGAAAATAATAGAAAAGGAAAAACCAGAGATCTGTTCAGGAAAATTGGAGATATTAAAGGAACATTTTGTGCAAAGATGGACATGATAAAGGACAAAAATGGGACGGACCTAACAGAAACAGAAGACATCAAGAAGAGGTGGCAAGAATACACAGAGGAATTATACCAGAAAGATTTGGATATCCCGGACAACCCAGATAATGTGGTTGCTGACCTTGAGCCAGACATCCTGGAGAGTGAAGTCAAGTGGGCCTTAGAAAGCTTGGCTAACAACAAGGCCAGTGGAGGTGATGGCATTCCAGTTGAACTATTTAAAATCTTAAAAGATGACGCTGTTAAGGTGCTACATTCAATATGCCAGTAAGTTTGGAAAACTCAACAGTGGCCAGAGGACTGGAAAAGATCAGTCTACATCCCAATCCCAAAGAAGGGCAGTGCCAAAGAATGCTCCAACTACCGTACAATTGCACTCATTTCACACGCTAGCAAGGTTATGCTCAAAATCCTGCATGGTAGGCTTCAGCAGTATGTGGACCGAGAACTCCCAGAAGTACAAGCTGGATTTCGAAGGGGCAGAGGAACTCGAGACCAAATTGCTAACATGCGCTGGATTATGGAGAAAGCCAGAGAGTTCCAGAAAAACATCTACTTCTGCTTCATTGACTATGCAAAAGCCTTTGACTGTGTGGACCACAGCAAACTATGGCAAGTCCTTAAAGAAATGGGAGTGCCTGACCACCTTAGAAAGATGGTCACCTTAGGTTTCCTGAGAAACCTATACGTGGGACAGGAAGCAACAGTTAGAACTGGATATGGAACAACTGATTGGTTCAAAATTGGGAAAGGAGTACGACAAGGATGTATATTGTCTCCCTGCTTATTTAACTTATATGCAGAATACATCATGCGAAAGGCTGGACTGGAGGAATCCCAAGCCGGAATTAAGATTGCCGGTAGAAATATCAACAACCTCCGATATGCAGATGGTACCACTCTGATGGCAGAAAGTGAGGAGGAATTAAAGAACCTCTTAATGAGGGTGAAAGAGGAGAGTGCAAAAAATGGTCTGAAGCTCAACATCAAAAAAACGAAGATCATGGCCACTGGTCCCATCACCTCCTGGCAAATAGAAGGGGAAGATATGGAGGCAGTGACAGATTTTACTTTCTTGGGCTCCATGATCACTGCAGATGGTGACAGCAGCCACGAAATAAAAAGACGCCTGCTTTTGGGAGGAAAGCGATGACAAACCTAGACAGCATCTTAAAAAGCAGAGACATCACCTTGCCAACAAAGGTACGCATAGTCAAAGCTATGGTTTTTCCTGTAGTGATGTATGGAAGCAAGAGCTGGACCATAAAGAAAGCTGACCGCCGAAGAATTGATGCTTTTGAATTGTGGTGCTGGAGGAGGCTCTTGAGAGTCCCCTGGACTGCAAGGAGAACAAACCTATCCATTCTAAAGGAAATCAACCCTGAGTGCTCACTGGAAGGTCAGATCCTGAAGCTGAGGCTCCAATACTTTGGCCATCTCATGAGAAGAGAAGATTCCCTGGAAAAGACCCTGATGTTAGGAAAGTGTGAAGGAAAAAGGAGAAGGGGACGACGGAGGGTGAGATGGTTGGATAGTGTCACCAAAGCTACCAACATGAATTTGACCCAACTCCGGGAGGCAGTGGAAGACAGGAGGGCCTGGCGTGCTCTGGTCCATGGGGTCACGAAGAGTCGGACACGACTAAACGACTAAACAACAACAACAAATGTGAATGTGTATAACTATGTTTACATGTGGAAAAGATGTAGGGTCTCTTCTAATGAATGTCATGCTGTCATGCTGCCGGTTTGTACTGCTGAACTTCTGTATATACTGTAAATACACTTGGTGTCGGAAGAAGCTGTCTTTGTGTCCTTCAACTGGACTACCTGGACTGAAACAAAATCTCTGCTAACTTACACCAACAAAGTTCAGTCATTTAAACTGTGAAATTTCTGTTTTTCGCTTTGTGACTGGGGATGGTCTTACTTAATGTTAGCAGAGCTTTGGGGACTATATCCGGTCATAGTTTCAACCATTCCACCCATCTTGTTACTATACAATTGTCTGATAATTAAGAAAAAAAACCCAAATATGGTATCTTCCATAAAGTCATTTCTGATGTGTGGTGACTATATGAGTTAAACATCTCCAAAATGTCCTATCATTAACAAATCTGTTCAGATCTTGCAAACCAACAACATGTCATATTAGGTTGTTCTCTCTTCCTACTGCTCCCCCTTCCTAGCAATATTGTCTTTTCCATGAAGTTCTACTCAGGTCTTGTAAACTAACAGCTGTGGCTTCCTGTATTGAAACAATCCATCTCATGTCTTACTCTTTTTCTACTGGTCCACTTTTCCTAGCAATATTGTCTTGTCTGGTCAGTTCTGTATCTTTATTATATGTACATGGTAGGATAGACTCAATGTACTCATTTTTCTCTAGTGAGAATTCAGGCTTGACTTGATTGAGCACCCACGTTTCTGCTTTTCTGGTGGTTTGTGATATTGGTAAAGCACTCCTCCAACACCACATTTCAAATCAGTTGATTTTTATCCCTGTCTTTCTTCACTGTCTTTCGTTCACATAGAATGGATTATTTTGACCTTAGTCTCCAGTGACAATCTTTGCTAACTCTGAGACCACTCCCTTTTTTTACTCCAAAAGGCGAGAAGACATATTTTGGAAAACATGCACAGAACACATTCATAGAGCTTTTGGTCCAATATAGCTTTTCTTTTTCAGGTTGCCTATCCCAAAGAAAGAGTCTGGAAATTGGAAATACTGTAGCTTTCTAGTTTGCATTCTGCGGAATGGGCATGGTAACATTAGTTTACCTAAGAGGTTAAAGCGTGTATCTGTTTCTCCCTTGTATGTGTTACATGTACTCACACTTTTGCTTCATTATTTCATTACGTCCAGAGTGTTCTTCAAAACGTTTTGACACAGAGGGCCTGCAGCCACATTCAAGCTGTTCTTGCTTCTATCCTCTCCCAGCAACCATAATACAGATTATATGCTCATCTTCCAGGATCCTCTAGCACTGAGGGAAGTTTCTGTTGGAATCTGGATGTAATGTATGTATACTCAAACATCCATTTTAAAAAGCCAGGAAATTCAATTCTTTTTTTAAAAAAAAACTCCCGTTTATGAATGTAGAGTATTGTGTTTCTGTATCCATGGTTCAAAATGCCTGGAAATGGCCTGGTATTGTTGCACAATATTTTGCTTGCATTGTCAGCAAGAAAAAGAATGCCAAGCTTTATATGGCAAAGGGCATCCTGGATATTAACAACAACAGAGGCAGCAGTCAAGATGGTCTAGAGCAGTGGTCCCCATCCTTGGGCCTCCAGATGTTCTTGGACTTCAACTCCCAGAAATCCTGGCCAGCAGAGATGGTGGTGAAGGCTTCTGGGAGTTGTAGTCCAAGAACATCTGGAGGCCCAAGGTTGGGGATCACTAGTCTAGAGGATACCATCTTCCTCTCACTGCCATTCACACTTGTTGAAAAACAGCCCTGACAATTGCTTTGTGTTTGGATGAGAAGTGGTTAACTGATTAAAAAAAGAAGTCATCCTCTGGGATTTTCCTTGCTTGGTGTCACTTTGTGGCTCAGTTGCTTTCTGTGCACTGTGCAGGCAAGTCTGCAAATGGAATTGAGTTGTTTACCAACCAGCTAGGGCTAGGCATTCCCACAGCTGCAACATTACTCATTAGAGGGTAAGTCTTTACAGATCTCAGGTATTCCCTTGAAGTGTAGATGGCATCACTCACTGGCCAAACACACAGAAA
The DNA here is from genome assembly GCA_037013535.1 of Intellagama lesueurii. Classification (NCBI taxonomy): domain Eukaryota; kingdom Metazoa; phylum Chordata; class Lepidosauria; order Squamata; family Agamidae; genus Intellagama; species Intellagama lesueurii. The sequence goes on along the minus strand of JBAJHW010000003.1, from coordinate 187,280,376 downwards.
GGCCTTTTTCTTATAAAACAATTGGCCAAAACAGTGACTGCATATTTTACCTTATATCTCTGGTTCTATAAGGGCTAGAGACTTTTTTTTTCTCATGGGGTGAGAGAGGAGAAAGCTAGGAGTCCAGTCCAGTTAATAGTCAAAACAGGTGGCGTGCTAAAAAAGCAAAGTAAAACCTGGCCAAATGGCCACTATAAGAAAAGCATTTGGGGAGGTTCTGGCATCATGTAGCAGAAAAAATTGCCTAACTTTGAATGATATGCACCTTTCTGGAGGGGAGGGTACAATGTTCTGCTCAGATGCAACCAGAAAAATGTATTGTGCTGCCCCGCCTAGTGAATACTTTTCAGGAAGTATATGTTTTAGAACATAACCTGCAACCTCTAAAATTCTTTGGCAACCCTGTTTCTCAGTAGCATGTGATAGAAGTCTGAACATTTGAAAGCTGCTCATTCAAGCAAAAGAAATGCCCCATTCAGCGCATTACAGAATAATCAAATAACTGTTGGAATAACAGCTGTCTTGCATGCACTATTAGTGAGAGGGGGCTTTTTAGCCTAAAGTGATTGTCCTTTGCAACTAACTTGATTGGTAAAGTTCTTTTCCTGCCTCTAGCGTTTGAGGCAAGTCTCTACTCTTCTTCCTGTTTGTTTTTTGCTTCCATTGGTTTTGTTGTTGTTGATAGACCCTCTTCTTCCCCTGACTTTTCTCCAAGCAACAAGCATGGAAGGTCTCTTCAATGTGTTGGAGATTCCATTTCCCCCCTTTTTTCTTTCTTCTGATTGTAACTACACATGCTAACTGTAAGTAAAAATACCTTTTTACTACTTTAAATGTTTCTAGAGTGATTTAATCACACAAAGCGCTAGCTTGTGTGCAAAAGAAACCAAGGGAGAGTTGATGAGACTAAGCTGATCTCTTCATATTTCTGTGTTGTTGTTTCTACCTCATACTCTGCTAACTAAAAGGAATAACCACAATTCCCCAATAAGAACATCACAAGTGCTCACGGTTTCTACATGGGATATAAATGGCTGCTTCAACGAATAAATTGGTTATGTTTCATCAAGTCACAACTGACTTACAGAAACCCTCATAGGAGTTTCAATGCAAGTGAGATATTTAAAAGGAGTTTTACCAGTTGCACTCCCCATTGAGTTTCCATGACTGAGTGAAGATTTGAACCCTGGTCTCCAGAACCCTACTCCATCACTCCATCTACTGCACCACACGTGGTACCCTTAAAGAATAAAGAATAATTGCAACCCCCCCCCTTTTTTTTAAAGGGAGCAAATAATCACCTAGTTCTATTCAGTTTCACAAACTGTCAAGACAAATGATATCAAATATAATGCCATTGCAATGTTAGGTAGGATGCTTTCTGCTAGTGGGTGGAAAGGTGTTGAGGAAAAGTGTGTTACTGCCTTAAATTGAGAAGAAAACTAAAACACCATGTCTAGTCAAATATCATTGACAGCAAGCTGAAAGATGTCATCAAAGCCTTCATTTCAAATGGTGTTTTCATTACTCAATGTTTTCTCCGAGTACCAGAGCTCATTAAGACATTTTAAATAAACAATTAGACTAACACGGTATATGTATTCCTCCCTCAACAAAACATTGCCAGCAAATTCAGAAATAAATTATAGAGCTGCTTGTCTCTATAAAGCACATTTTGGCATGTTTTGATTCGTTTGCTCAAGATTAAAAAATAATTTCTACTTCACCTCTATCTCTGTTCTCTGCAGTGTCTTCTGAATTGACTATGCAAGGAAAAAGAAGTATGTACAGTAAACAAACTCAAATTTAACAAATGTTGACTGTTATGAGACTTGCAGCCTAGAATGATATCTGATCAATTTATGATAGCAAGTTGCCTCTTGGTCTGCTGTATTTGCATATTATGTGGATTAATATGAATGTTTCATGTTATTCAAATTAAACGCATTGGGAGGTTTTCTTTTTCTGCCAGCAGTATATAGTGATCTGTATATAGTGTAATGGTTATTATGCTGGAACAGAGAGATCCAAGTTCAAAGCCCTCTTTAGTCATACAGCTCACTCAGTGTATTTGGAGCAGTCAGTCCTTTTCAGACAGACCTCCTTATAGGCTTCTTTTTGAGAGAGAGAAATGAGGAGAGGGAAAGCACATAAAGCAGCCCTGTAATTTGCTGAGGTATTTAAATATATAAATAATCACATTTTGCCACTTGCATGTACTCCTGGTGATATTCTCACATGCTGGCTATTGTTTTTTTGTCATCAGTTTTCATTGATAACCAAAAAAACCCCACAAAAACCTACAGAGTCATGAGAATATGACTTGAATTCCCAACAGTGTCATCTGAGATAGAAACACATACACAAACACACAATTTCACACACATAAACATACATATATAACACGTATGGACATACACGTATGGACATACATAGAGTCAATCCATCTCATGTGCATTCTTCCTCTTTTCCTACTGTATTGCACTTTTTCCTGCATTGCTGCCTTTTCCAGTGAGCTTGTCTTCTCATGACGCCACTGTAGTACAATACCCTTTGTTTGGTTATTTTAGCTTTTAGTGAGAGTCCACACTTAATTTGCTTTACTTATCTCTCTGACAAGTCATGCTATCTGTAAAACTCTTTTCCAACACTACATTTCAAATAAGTGAAATGTGTGTATACACTTTCTGTAGTGTATAAAATGTGTATTAAAAGTCTGCACTCCTATATATAGCTGCTTTTCTGAGGGTGGTTTATGTTGGAGGAAACAAGTCCAGGATTTCATAGTACTTAATAAGCTTTATAAATGTTGTTGTTGTTTAGCTGTTAAGTTGTGTCCGACTCTTCATGACCCCATGGACCAGAGCATGCCAGGCCCTCCTGTCTTCCACTGCCTCCCAGAGTTTGGTCAAATTCATGTTGGTAGCTTCGATGACACTGTCCAACCATCTCGTCCTCTGTCGTCCCCTTCTCCTCTTGCCTTCACACTTTCCCAACATCAGGGGCTTTTCCAGGGAGTCTTCTCTTCTCATGAGATGGCCAAAGTATTGGAGCCTCAGCTTTACTATCTGTCCTTCCAGTGAGCACTCAGGGTTGATTTCCTTTAGAATTGATAGGTTTGTTCTCCTTGCAGTCCAGGGAACTCTCAAGAGTCTCCTCCAGCACCACAATTCAAAAGCATCAATTCTTCGGCGGTCAGCTTTCTTTATGGTCCAGCTCTCACTTCCATACATCATGACTGGAAAAACCATAGCTTTGACTATGGGGACCTTTGTTGGCAATGTAATGTCTCTGCTTTTTAAGATGCTGTCTAGGTTTGTCATCGCTTTCCTCCCAAGAAGCAGGTGCCTTTTAATTTCCTGACTGCTGTCACCATCTGCAGTGATCATGGAGCCCAAGAAGGTAAACTCTGTCACTGCCTCCATATCTTCCCCTTCTATTTGCCAGGAGGTGATGGGACCAGTGGCCATGATCTTAGTTTTTTTGATGTTGAGCTTCAGACCATTTTTGGTGCTCTCCTCTTTCACCCTCATTAAGAGGTTCTTTAATTCCTCCTCACTTTCTGCCATCAGAGTGGTATCATCTGCATATCTGAGGTTGTTGATATTTCTTCCGGCAATCTTAGTTCCGGCTTGGGATTCATCCAGTCCAGCCTTTCGCATGATGTATTCTGCATATAAGTTAAAGAAGCAGGGAGACAACATACAGCCTTGTTGTACTCTTTTCTCAATTTTGAACCAATCAGTTGTTGCATACCCAGTTCTAACTTGCTTCCTGTCCCACATATAGATTTCTCAGGAGATAGATGAGGTGGTCAGGCACTCCCATTTCTTTAAGAACTTGCCATAGTTTGCTGTGGTCCACACAGTCAAAGGCTTTTGCGTAGTCAATGAAGTAGAAGTAGATGTTTTTCTGGAACTCTCTGGCTTTCTCCATAATCCAGCGCATGTTAGCAATTTGGTCTCGAGTTCCTCTGCCCCTTCGAAATCCAGCTTGTACTTCTGGGAGTTCTCGGCCCACATACTGCTGAAGCCTACCTTGTAGGATTTTGAGCATAACCTTGCTAGCGTGTGAAATGAGTGCAATTGTACAGTAGTTGGAGCATTCTTTGGCACTGCCCTTCTTTGGGATTGGGATGTAGACTGATCTTTTCCAATCCTCTGGCCACTGCTGAGTTTTCCATTGATGATGATAAAAAAAAAAAATAGCGCACTGGTCCTTTGATGTTGGGCTGTGGCACCAGGGTGGGTGACATGACCTTTAGTCTGGTTTGTTCCTTTTTGCACACCACACACAGAATGATTAAAGTGGTAGGAAAAGCTTCCCCCAACTCTGCCTTGGCTGTCTCTAGCAAGCACGTCATTGCTAGCACCACTCTGGCAGCCATTGATGATGATTAAATCCTCTGCGAGCTAGCAAAAATTTAATGCAACTTGCTAGGCACGTTGGACACCTCACTACTCACTATACCACCCCATGGATGGTGTGCAATGTGTTCCAGCAAAAATAATGCACATCTTTATTAAATTTGGTGCATCCTGCTAGTTCGGTACACAGCCTGTGTAGATTCAATAAGATTTTGAATTCAAATAATGTATGATTTCCTTCCTTTCAAATCAAGGGGGTAATGTCGGCTTATATAAATTTTTTGGGGGGTAAAAGGTAAAAAAGTTCCCTGACCCCTGGTTTAGATCAACCTCCTCCTGCATTGATGGACCTTTTCCTATATTGTAGTCATTATCTGAATGTGGTTTTGCTGCTTTGGTTCTTTTAAATCACCCAGTTACTGTTATTTCATATTTTGCTTCTTTTTGTTTCTTAATTGCTTCAGCATCTCCACTGGCAAGGAAATATGGTGAAACCATATTTTAAAGAAAACAAAACAAATACCTTGCAGTGGAGAGGAATTGGATAGAAATAGACCTGAGGACATTCCCATTCATTTCTTTCAAAGGCAAGGAGGTGAAAATCTATCAGGCTCACTATTGTTTTTTCTCAGAATCCCAATGGCATTGGCATTCCACCCTACATCAAGTTCTTAAGATTACTTTTGACAATTGCTGCATAGAAATCTATGGACATTTTTCCGTACATTTTTGTTTAATGCATTTAGTATACATTTTTCCATTGACTGAAATATGTTTGCATATGTTATTCAAATGTACACATTTTTAGTTGTGCTCATTTTTCAAATCTATGCATAGTTTTGTGTATTGTTTCTTTTCCTCCAAATAGCATCACAAACATTTGATTTCTGAGGCAAGATGTACTACATTCTTTCGCAAGTCTAGGGAGGTGCAAAATGTATATTTCTATACAGAAATTCAAATCCAATAATTTTTCCCTCCTCCCTATTCATATGTGACTTTCTTTGCAGAGCAGGTCCTAAGAAAATATGTGTGTGTGTTTTGTTCAAAATAACCAGCCTTAGCAATGAGTTTCACAGAGAACATGTTTTATACTTCACTGTTTTGACACACTTATTGATGAACATCTTTTTCCTAAAGAGTTTCAGCAGCATAAAGAACATGATACTTAGAAGGTATCGCCAGTTTGGTATTTTGCTACCTGCAGGAACCCAAATTTGATGGTAAAGCAAAGTGAAGGCACCAGGTTGTCTGATTGAAACGGCAGTAACAATAATGTATTTGTTTACCAAACTCAGAGATATAGCTGACTCTTAAATAAATAAAGAGAATGAGATATAAAGGAAATGAAAATGGGGAGAGCCCTTATTACCCTCCTCAGGAACAGCATGACAATGGACATTCTGCCTGTAGTCACATATTCACCTCCTTATTATCATGAGTAATGCCCTGGTGCCAGTACAATTCAAAAGCATTTGTAATGAGCTTCTGGATTCCACCACCCTTTGCTTCTGACTTAACTACTTTCTCCTCTCAGAATTAAATTGTATTTGTCCATAAGAAAAATGTCCTTCTAAGCTTTATTGCAATTCAATATTAATATTCTAAGCCAACCAAGCCTCTTGGGGAGAAGAGGAAAGAATGACAATGTTTATTTTACCTCATAAAAATCACACTGAACTGTGTCTTTTGGGAGGAGATAGAAGTGCAACAAGCTTTTGTTTGCCTTAATGCAAAAAGATTCATTTGTTGTTATAGAATAGTAACTGATGATATGATCATTTCATTACAGAAGCAAAGAAAAATATTAAATAATCTCAAGATAAAAGCTGCCACAAGGGGTTTCTTTCTTTCCTTCTTTACAGCAGGTTTTACAGCCTTGACCATTTATTAATCCATCATCACATAGGTAGATATATAGGCTGCTGCTGAATTGCCCAATAATAATAATTACATGCCATTAAGTCTGGTGCCACTTATGGCTGCCCTTTCATATGTTTTTCTAACCAGAGTATTCAGAAGTGATTTACTATTCCCTTCTTCTGGGGGCCATCCTGGGACGGTTCAGCGTGCCCAAGGCCACACAGTCTGAGCCTTTTTTTCAGAAGGCACACTGGGGAACCCAACGCCAAGCCCCTGGCTCTGCAGCCAAGCCCTCCAATTCACTGAGCTATTCAGGCAGCTATTGAACTGTCTACAGGTTACAAATTAGTGTTCTGTTTCTTTTAAAAAATAATAGGTACGAGGCAATTGAAAGTGATGTACAAAGATGGGAGGATAGTTCTGAGGAAACTCTACCCACCAGGTACATGGCTATCCTATGGTTATTACGCAGTTGTGCCTCCACTTGCAGTGTGACTTGGAAAGAAGCCACCAGCTAAATGCTTTGTTTTTTTCCACGGTCCACTGAAATGTCTGTCTTCATTCCACGGGGCTGGCCTTACAATTTTGCACAGGCATTCACCTCAGGCTGCAGAAAAGGGGAGGCAGCAAAACAGGGTAGGAGGAGGTGGCTGTGTGCCAAGTGGCCTGAACTATGTGCTGCCTTCAGGTATGCTGAAAAACAATACAGCTGGCAGCCCCATGGGTTTTTGTATGTAGGATGGGAGTATTCCATGTCCTTCACCTGAGGCAGCAAAATGGCTTGAACTAGTCCTCCCTCTCCACCACACCCTCACCCACCCCAAGTAAACATCTGAAATGTTTTCTCTGTCAATGGTTAGCGAGCTCCAAAAATTAATTATTTGGTGTAAACACTGATAGGCAATGTCTTTGATTTGTTATGTTAATCATTATGTTGCTTGTTACCTTTTAAAGAAACCATAAACAGTCTGCATGCTGGAGCTCCTGTTTCTTGCCAACCTGCAAACTAGAGTTTATTTATGTCATGCCAAAAATTTAATGAGTATGGGCCTCATTATCTTAAAAGCAAACTGTGGAGGCATTTCCCTTTGTTATTAAAAAAACGGGGGAGGCACCCAATGAAATAGCATAATGTGCTACTCTTTAAAAGTTATTTCCAAACACGGTTCCAAAGGACCTAATTGCCATTAAAGAACAATTCCAACAGCATCTGTAAACCATGTGTTGGTTATAATTCAGGATGTATACCAACATTTTATCACCAAAACGTAGATACCACAAACCATGACTTATAAGAAAATAAGACTTCTTAAGTCTCATTACATAACAGTGGTTGTCATGTTAACAAAACACCTGTTTTCTTGCTTGACTTGACAGTATGGAAAATGTCACATTTAATTGCCTTTATAAAGCAGCTGCTCGTCTGAAGGAGAGCTCAAAAAATGGGATTTTGGAGTCCCACGGGTCACTTCTAAGTGAAAAAATCCTTGTATTTATCAAAGACCGCAGAATCTAACATGGGTTTGCAATGCCAACATTAAAAGCTAAAAATAGCAGTGGCAAGAAAAAGCTATCACCAAGTTACAAAGGAAAGGAAAAGGCAATATATTTATATATTAAAATAAAGCAGTTATAGCAAGATTCTATCACCAGAACATAATTCAAGATGGTTTGGACCTAATTTACTGGCTACATGGCATTCATCCAGAGACAATGCATCATTTAATGGTTGGTTGCCCACAGCTTGTATAAGTAAATTATACTGATGCCTCATTGCAGCTCCATATTTGCACAGAAAATTATCTTTTGGATCATCTTTCTCTGAGCGTATGAATTACAGCCAAAGTACAAGCCCCAGCTAAAAATACAGGACAGAAGGACCCAGAAGAACAGCAGGATGATAAGGTCAGCCATAAAATATATTTTAAAATATTGATATATTGAATATCCTCATCATGAGTACAATTCTTGTCTTTTTCTTCACCATAAAAGCTTTGCTGGTTGTGCTGCAGAACTAGTCATTTTAGGATACATCTCCCTTGCAAGCCAATTTTGATTTTATACCAGTTCAGCTCATCGCAGTTTCCCTGAAAGAATAATGAGAATTTGCTGAAAGGGTAAGAATTGTCTAATAGAAAACTGTAGATTCTGCCAGAAATCTACAGTTCCTAGGATATCCTCATGAGTGTGAATGACTATTAAAGGATTAACTAACCAATTTATAACCATGACTTTTCTTCAGATGTATCGTGAATATAGAATGAATCCGTGGAGATTGAACTCAGGTCACGAGCAGAGTTTTGACTGCAGTACTGCAGTTTAACTACTGTGCCATGAAGGAAGGAGTGGAAGAAGCCTGAGCTTCTTTTTTATGGCGTCAAAGCAGTGAACAGAGAAAGCAAGCCAACCCTAGAAGCCCCACATTTGCCACCATGTGAGAGTCTCGGAACGGAAGGCAAAAGCATGCCTTGGTGCAATTCAAAACCGCATTTCTTGTCAGCTAAATTGGGGGCTCAACACTTGTGAGCTGGAGATGACGTTGTAGCAGCTAAATTACTGGATGAAAGCAGTGCATATATTACTATATCTATCCAAGAGCCCCCAAACTTAGAACTCCTTAAACAGCATGGTAAAACCACAAAGGATTCTGCTGCTTTGAAATGAAACAACCATGAAATCCACATAAATATGTTTACCTGAAAAATAAGTCTCATTGAGCTTACTTCCAGGGAACTGGAGGGCAAAACTCCTTCAGGACAGAAAAAGAATCATTGCCCGCACGGATGGCATTCTAATTACCTGGCACATCAGTGGAGGACTTGGCAAAGCAAGGTCCATTATTCTGAATAGGATCCAAGAAATCAGGCTCCACATTAATGAACAGAAAAGCAGTTTCATGATGGTGAAGTGAAGTGAATGCCCAGAGCATCCCCCAGCCTAGCTGCACTCTAACACATAACACCCCTCTTCGAATTCGCTCTCTGCCAGCAAGACATTAGGATGTTTCCTAGGGAAGTTCTTCTAAGTGCTTAAGCACAAGCAGATCTGCCTGCAAAGGCTACAGATGGCCACTGCAAGGACTGCAATCTACCGTGAGAAGAGTTTGCCCTTCACCGTTTTTTCCGAATATTCAGATAGAGGAAGATTCGCGTTTCCTCTGGAGCAGTCACAGACATCAACATACTTTGTGCGGCAACTATGTCACTTGCATATCATATGCTTTCAGCAAGCTGTTTGGAAATGGAGAGGAATAATAGATATGGATGATAATGATGACAGTGGTCGTGCACGGTAACTTAAACCACCATCACCAAACCCCTCATTTCTAGAGATACAGAAAAATCCTCTGTATCAGTCATCTAATATTACCATCCTTCACCCTTTGAGAGTTTAATGTAGTGACCTTTACAGAGACAGATTTGTAAGACAGCAGTACTATATTATGAAATAAGAAAAACGTTAAGTGTTGTCATATACAGCTACACATGACTGACTAGCCATTCTTGTTGTTAGATAAGAATCTTCCATTTCTGACAGCCAGGCATGATGGTCAACATCCAGGCAGAAAATTGAGATCCACCAGCATGTTTTAGGAAAGTCCAAAGCTACAAAGTAACTCTTTTTATACAAGTTACTTTAAGAACAAGTTACACTTTACAGTGATTACCGTAGTTGAATCACAGTTACTTTTCTGCTCTTAATGGCCACAGCTGTAATTCAGTGTGTTTGAGTGAACGAGTGTCTGCCTGTTACCTCTTAGTGGTGATAACTGAAAGAGAGCAGGGAGTGTGGTGTGTGTGTGTGTGTGTATGGGAGGTGGGGAAGGGGGCAAAAGAAGGGGGAAGAAAAGAAGCCACCCCAGCACTCTGTGCCTTTGTCATGCGGGGAGGGGCTGTGGGAAGGTGTCTGACCCATCTCTTGCTTGCCTGCATACATGCATGTATTTGTGGATAGAATGTGAAGATGTGTTCTTTTGTTTGAGGGAATCCATGTGAAAGGGAGCAGAGCAGGATTCGTTAAGTGCAGAAGTAGATTGGCAGGAGGAAGAGGAAGAAGAAGGAGAGGGCTGTGTGAAACTCAAAGGAAATAAAAATTAAAAACCAGAGGACAATCAGAGAGAGGAGAGAATGTGGAGACGGTGTTCTCTGCATCCCCTCTGCACATATAGAAATTTCTTTTTAAAAGGGAACAGAAAAAGAAGCAAGCAAGACAAAATGAAAGAGGATGTCATGGAATGTGTGTATTTGAAAACCAAGCTGCTTTACAACAAACCATAAAAAAGAAAGGCAGAGGTGGGACTAGAGGGAGGGAAGGACGAAGGGAGGGAGGAGGACTCTGGGCTAGGATGCCAAACGCAACACGTCCAGTGCAAACACTGAACTCCAGAAATGTTTCACAGCCCCTGTGTGAGCACTTACTAATTTTTTTAATGCAATACAGGTTTTGAAGCAAAGCCAAATCCTTCCAGTTTGGCATTCCAGTGAGGTCACACCCTCACTTTCTTTTCTGTGAGACTGACTGCAGCTGCCCCATACACTACATGCTGTTCTTTCAAGCAGGCAAAGGTGCACGGAAGCAGTTCCTTGATTCCTCTTTCCCCATTTCCCCAAACACTTGCCCTGGCCAAACATGGGCACTGGAATAGGCAAGAAAGGGATAGGGAAAAGTGCATGTATGTGTATGAGACAAAGGGTGGGGAAGAAGGGCCGTAGATAGGGATTCCTCCACAATCATTTTGCTTTGTCATGCATTTTTCACAGTATTTCTCGATGTACAGTAAACAGAATTGGTCACTAGAGGGAACCAGCAAGCATTTTCATGTATATTCCAAACACTGCACCAGCAGATGCAGCACCAAGGCATTCCTCTATGTGTGTGTTTGTTATGTGCCGTCAAGTCAAAATCAATTTATAGCTATTCTTATTGGGCTTTCAAGGTAAGTAAGATATTTAAAGAGTGATTTTAGCGGTTCCACTCTCCCAGTGAGTTTCCATGGCTGAGCAGGGATTTGAACCCTGTTCTCTGGAGTCTTTGTTCGTCACTCTATCCACTACACCACACTGGGAATCAATCAAACGCATTCCTAACAACAAGGCAGGTAACAGTAACCATATGGATCTACTATTGATTTCATCCTACCATAAACGGAATCGGACACTTGAGGAAACTGGTTAGCATCTTCAGGAACAATGGAATGAGTTAACCTTTGCAGACATGGTAATGGCACAGCGACACTCTGCTAATGATCCAAATGCAGCAAGTTAACTGAATGAGTTTCTTTCAAAATGTAATATTCTGGGCTCTGGGAAACTCCAAGGTTTGCAACAGCAGACACGGGGAGGGGACCTCCAACAGCCCAGTGAGAATGAAGTGTTATCAGAGGTCACAAAAGATTGACTGTCAGGATAAAAACTGAGTAAATGGGAAGCTGGATGGGAAGGGAAATAAAACAGAGTATTTGGAGAAGGGCATGGCTGGTTGGCTGGAACAGTAAGGAGAAATACTCCATACCGGAACATTTTGTTGCAGGTTCTACTTTTTGATATCTTTGAATCAAGTGTCTGAACAAACAGGCATAAAGAGAACTGTTGCATTTTCATGGGCTCTTACACTAGACACAGAATGCCTACGAGCCACATAGATCTTTTCTGCTTCATAACTTCCAAGCAGTTGCACCATTATTTATATATATATATAACTTAGTTTCATACTCCTCCTTCCTCAGGTGAGCACAAGAATTGGCATGTGTGGCTCTTTTCTTCCCCCACTTTACCCTCACAACAACCTTGTGAGGTGACTTAGAATGACTGGCCCAAGGTGAGCTACATAGCTCAGTGAGGAGACGAGACCTCAGCTCAGATCTCTCAATTCCCAGTCCAATGGCTTATTCAGCCACACTACTCTGGTCTTCAATATCAACCCAACATCATCAGCGTTAAGTGCTTTGTTCTTGCTCTTGAAAGCATACATACAGGAGGTCAGAATTCAGATCTGGTGTATCAGTCAAGTACAGATATGGCCAAATTAAGCAGTGATGTGGCCTATTAGGGAGTGAAGAGTAGAGGCGGCCAATTAGCAATTAAATGCAAATATCTTACTTGACATTCAGATTGAAACACTAAGGCTGGACCTGTTCTTAACAGAAGAGTTTTTGGAGATCAGTTAGTTATCAAGTTTTTCCAGTACCAGGGGCAGCAAGCAAGTATAATAAAGGAAGAAAGACATGAAATTACTATTCTGTGGTACTAAGTGAGGGACACAAAGGGAATCATAGTTGTTATCATTACATAGTTTCCTCATAGTTGTGCATAAGACCACAACATTGTCCAGACAAGAAATCAGATGTTGTTGTTGTTTAGTCGTTAAGTCGTGTCCGACTCTTCGTGACCCCATGGACCAGAGCACGCCAGGCCCGCCTGTCTTCCACTGCCTCCCGGAGTTTCGTCAAATTCATGTTGGTTGCTTTGGTGACACTGTCCAACCATCTCATCCTCTGTCGTCCCCTTCTCCTCTTGCCTTCACACTTTCCCAACATCAGGGTCTTTTCCAGGGAGTCTTCTCTTCTCATGAGATGGCCAAAGGATTGGAGCCTCAGCTTCAGGATCTGTCCTTCCAGTGAGCACTCAGGGTTGATTTCCTTCAAAATGGATAGGTTTGTTCTCTTTGCAGTCCAGGGGACTCTCAAGAGTCTCCTCCAGCACCACAATTCAAAAGCATCAATTCTTCGGTGGTCAGCCTTCTTTATGGTCCAGCTCTCACTGGACATCGCTACTGGAAAAACCATAGCTTTGACTATGCAGACCTTTGTCGGCAGTGTGATGTCTCTGCTTTTTAAGATGCTGTCTAGGTTTGTCATCGCTTTCCTCCCAAGAAGCAGGTGTCTTTTAATTTTCTGGCTGCTGTCACCATCTGCAGTGATCATGGAGCCCAAGAAAGTAAAATCTGTCACTGCCTCCATATCTTCCCCTTCTATTTGCCAGGAGGTGATGGGATCAGTGGCCATGATCTTAGTTTTTTTTTATGTTGAGCTTCAGACCATTTTTTGCGCTCTCTTCTTTCACCCTCATTAAGAGGTTCTTTAATTCCTCCTCACAAAATAACTGTTTGATAATATTATCCTTATTATGAGATGCATGTGTAACAGGAGTCAAAAATGAAAATGAACCACCTTATGGTGTGACTAGACAGCCAGATTATCACTGCCTGGATCAGGCTAGATCATCCTGAGCAGGTTTGATTTGAAAGCAATATATAATTTGGGATTAACCTTGCATCCACATGCAAGGTGGTTTCAGGGCAGGAAACTAAACCAGACCTCAAAGCAACCCTATTTGGCCCTTCTTCTCTTTAAAGAGAAGGAGGGGAAAAACACAAAACACACACATACAAAATCCCCCTCATTGTCCTCTCCTGTCTCCACCTCCACGGGGGAGCGGGAGCAAGCTTTCAATTTTTGAAAAAATCCTAAATGGCAGAGTGCAATGGCCCTGCCTTACAAGGGCTTAAAAAAAGAACTTTGCATCTTCTTTCCTCCCCTGCATGGGAGAGCAGGAGGAATCTTTCAATTTCCTGTCATCATCAACTGACCTAAGCAAAGTAAGCACTCACTTTGGTTCAATGCCAGCAATCACACAAACTTGAGCCAAATCAAAATGAAGCAATCCTACCAGCAACAAAAAAAATAGACCCAAAAATATATGGGTAGGCATGGATCAGGGATAAGCTGGTTTGCCTGTACAGTATGTCATGTGGTTGATGGGAAAAGGAGCAAACTGGCTTGTCCTCAAACCAGACCAAACTGTGGGACAAATCCTCCTCTTACATAGCCAAAAGAGATCAATATCTCCTAATGTTTAGGTGTATCTATTGTACGCCACACAGAGTGGTGTCTCGGCACTAATGGGAGCAGTATACAAGTTAAATAAATAAATAAATAAATAAAATAATTTGTTGTAACTTTGGGGGAAAAGCAGTCAGTGGAGACTACTGAGCAGCCATTTGATCAGCCTCTGAATTTTGAGTAGCTCAGTAAAACCAAATGCAACATTCAATAGGATTCAATTACAGTCTGTGAACCATCAGAGCAAATCTGTTCCTCATTTTGATGGAATGATTAGAATCCTGAGGGCCTACAGGATATTCATGTTGACTAAACAGAACACATAAAGAAGGACAACTGTTTAACAGCTTTTTCCCCAGTTGTTGAAATAGTTGGGGAAAGAATAATTGGAAGTTTCACAGAATCTTAGAATTATACAGTCTAGTCTTACCCCATGACAAAGGAGAGTCCTCTGCTTTCCAAAGTAGACCATTCCATTGCCATACAGCTCTTATCATCAGGAGGTTCTTCCTAAAGTTTAGCTGAAATCTCCTTTTCTTGTTATTTGAACCCCTTGGTTCAGGTCCCACTCTCAGTGGCAGCAGAAAACAAGCTTCAAATATTTGGCTGTTGTATCAGCTCTCAGTCTTCTCTTCTTCAAGCTAAACAGGACCAACTCCCTCAACTGTTCCTTGTTTCTCAGATTCTTTACCACCTTGGTCACTTTCCCCTTGTCATGTTCCAGCTTGTTCATATCCTATGATATTCAGAATTGGACACAGAACTCCAGATACATCTGACCGGAGCAGAATAAAGGGATACTATTGCATCCCTTAATCTGGATACTACACTCCTGTTGAGGTAGCCTAGAATGACAATGGTTGAACTCATCTTCAATGCTCATTCTAGCTCCTAACTACTACTCTTATCATCTGCAATTTTGGTGGGCACCCTCTCTGCTTGTTCATTTAAGTCACTTACAAAGATGTCAGAAAATACCAGGATCAAGACAGAGCCCAGTGTTACCATACTTGTCCTTAGACTCAAGAATAATGAGGAACCATCAGTAACCACTCTTAGGCTGCGGTTTGACATACCATATGCCAGCTGACTGCAAATCCACCAATAATAGCATAATCCAGCCCACTTTTTCCAACTTGTCTGCAAGAATATAACTGGGGATCTTGTCAAAAGCCTTACTGAAACTGAGATGTACATTATGCAAACCATCCCCCAATGTACCAAGCTTGTGACATAGCATTATTCTCAGATGGCCAGAAAAGGGCTCAAGTAGACTAGCCATTTTGTTCCCACAGTGGCCAACCCGATGACTATGGAAACCCGCAAGCAAGAAATGATTCCAGTATCTCCCTCCTGTTTGTGTGTCTTCAGCAACTAATATACTGAGACATCAGTTAGGAAAGGTCCTGCTCATGTAGTTGTTTAGCTCCAAAGAATTTTGAAATATTAGGTTTCTTTTGGATAAATCTCCCTGAATCCTCCACACTTTGCTTGATGGGGTAGTCTGGAGTTTCAGTCCAAATATGTAAGTTTCCCAAGGTATGCTCATACAAACTTGCCAGCAATGTGGTCAAGTAGTTCCAACTAGAGAGAACTCAGGAGCCACCCATTCATTCTAGACAAGTGGTTTCCAACTTTGCGGTTCCCAGACATTCCTGGACTGCAACTTCCAGAAGCCTTCACCTGGCCGGGGCTTCTGGGAGGTGCAGTCCAAGAATGTCATAGCATTGAGTTGGAAGGGGCCTATAAGGCCATCGGGTCCAACCCCTTGCTCAATGCAGGAATCCAGATCAAAGTAGATCTGACAGATGGTTGTCCAATTTTCTCTTGAATGTCTTTGGGAGGCCAAGGTTGGGAAACACTGCTCTAGACTATCACATGACTTAAAAAATACAACACTCTGTGTTTGTCTGTGTGTGTGTGTTGTGTCTGCGTCTGCGTGTCTGTGTGTTCTGTTCTATCAAGTCAGGACAGACTTATAGTGACCCTAATAGGGCTTTCAAGGTAAGTGAGATATTTAAGGAGTGGTTTTACCAGCTCCACACCCCCAGTGGGTTTCCATGGCTGAGTGGGGATTTAAACCCTGTTCTCCAGAGTTCTAGTCCATAACTCTATCCACTATACTACACTGGGAATCTACAATTAGTGTAGTTAATTAGAATGGTGTCAAAATCTTTGGTGCATGTATCAACAAATACTTGATCCTGAAAGCAGGAGGACTCCTAAATAAATATGCATCGGGTGGCCATTAGCGTAAATATTCTCCTCTTCTCCAATAATATATCTTGCTGTTTCCTTAGAGCTACAAGTACATATATTTATGGTTTGTAGATTGTATCTGAAAGTGCCTTTGGTTTAGTATAAAATTAAAAATCTTGATATATTACCGTGAACATGTTGTTGTGGTTTTTTAAAGTGGTCTTCCTTTGGCAGGCATATTGAGAGACCGTCTCTCTACCTATAGCCAAAGTATCCGTTGGATGCAAGGGTGGTGTACCTGAATGCTTTCCATTCACCTAGTCAGAAAGAAAGAGAAAGCAAAATATGAAGACTTTTGTCATTCCAACCATTATTTCAAAATTACAGGATTCAAAACCTGGTTAGCAAATTTCTGCTTCTCTGATACATCTTCAGTCCTTTTATCTCCATGCTGCAAACATTTAAAGCAAGTACCCTGTTCAATGTACAAGTACTCCCACTCAATTCATGAAGCGCTGATGCTTTTGAACAAAAATAGACACATTCTAACAGCATCCTCGTCTTAGATGGGATTTGCAAAAGGAGATTCAAGCTGTGAAGCTTCAAATATAGAAGATGAACCCCAGAGTCCAGTACCAGCACATATCACATGCAACTCTACAATTATAACAGATGGAACCCCACAAAAGTACCCAAGAATGACGCATGTATCTGAAGAATATGTCTAAAGGAGAACTTCTAGGCCCTAAAGAGGTCCAGTGGTCCAGACACAAGAGTCAAAATGAAGGTTTCTTTTGCAACTCAACTTTAATGAACAAATCAACAAAGTAATTACAAACAGCTCTAAAATATGAAGCCTTCAGTGGTGTACCCCAATTAATCCACTATTGGACAGTCCTCAAGTCCATGGTGAGTGGTTACTTCATCCTCCCCATGTAAGACTTCAGAAGTTCAGAGTTCCTGTCTCTGTCCTCTGCCATGGGAAGAGGAAATCATATGTTGAAACATTCTTATCTTGCCTCCAACTGACAGTTGTGATTGAAGTGTATCTGCATCCTCCACTCCAATTGAGTGGGAGTAGGGGTCATCAGGGCTGGTTGTAGAGGTGGCTGCTGGCATCTTCTTCCACGGATAGGGTGGTACAGGGGAAATTGCCCATGGCCAACTAAAACTTGAGGCTTGCAGTAATTCCTTGGGTGGCTCTGCTTGAGGCCAGTCTGGTACATGCACCCAGGTCTTTCCCTTTTCCTCTCCTTCCTGCCTCTCCTCCTTATCCTTGATGCTCCACAATCACTCCTCCCCTTTACTACCTTCTTCTTTCCCTTTTATAACTTCCAGAATTCCCTCCTCCACTCTACATCTTTTGGACCCTGATTCTCCTCCCTGGATCTCATCCTTTCTAGAATGTTCCCCACTCTCTGGACCTTCTGGCAAGCCCCTTCCTTCTGCTGTCTTCTCCTCCTCCATCTCCACCTCCACTGGAGATTCCAATGGGATAGGCAACTTCGTAAGGCCACCTGCCCCAGGGAGAGTGGTCCAGAGGAAATCAGCCATGGGACAAATGGGGTCAAAGGTACAAGAGATGGGCTGACACTGGACCCCTCTGAGAATCTATCACAGACCAGTATACATCTTTCACACAGAAGCATAAGATTAGAAAGACCTTGGAGGCCACCAAGGTCACTCATTACTCAAAGCAGGATGCAACTACATCTCCCACAAGCAGACTACCAACCTCTGCTTAAATGCCACCAGTGAAAAAATTCACCATTCATCAGTTCCAGATAGGATATATTTCAGGTAAATCAGTTCACATATTTAAATGTTTGTATGATCATGAAAACATAATGAGCTGGCTTACACTAAGTCAGCCCATGAATCCATCTAGCTCGGCATTTCTTCACTAACCTCCAATGACTTTCCTATGTTTCAGACAGGGTCTTTTTCAGACCTAGATAGAAATGCCAGGCTCATGTTCTACCACTGAGTAATGAACCTTTTCCCTACAGGAAAGTGCCTTTATATTTGCCTTGAGAAAGCAGCCAAGAAAAAAACTCTCCATGGTGATTAAAGGGCCATAATATACAGATCCTACAAAAAGATCAGCAAAACTGAAGTTCTGGCCAGTGTTAAATGTTCTCCATGTCCTGTTCTTCAGGTAACCTAGTGAGGAAAATATAGCAATATTGTTTTTCCCTTCCAAATACAGGATAGCCTTCATGCTGAGATAATATTGTAAAATGTGGAAGTTTCAACTGAACCCCAGCTGACCCACAAGAGATATGGCTATAGACTTGGAGCACAAGTGGTTTCTAAGTGGTTTCCTCATGGGAAAATTACAGATCTTGACAAAGAATGAATTCTTAATGTTATGAGCACTTAGTACTGCTTCCTTTCTTAATAGATGTGATTCACAAACTCGAATTATAAAATAGCTCATTGAAAAAGTGCTAGCGGTCACTGCAGGTGGATTAGTTCTATACTAACCCATTAATAGATAAAGGGGGAGAATCAGGTATATTCATGGAAACGTTCTTCCATGTCTGCTACACAGAAGTTAGTACAATGCAGTATTGCTCAATCTGCTGCCCTCCAAATAGGCCGGACTACAACTCTCATAATCCCGCAAGATTGTTGTTGTAATCCAACACAAGTGGAAGGCCCCAGTTTGGGGAAGCCTGCTGTAATAGATAGGCGAAAAATGCTTTTCCACATTAGAAAAGTTCTTGTGCTAATATTATTGCATATAAAAATTGCTATTGTATATGATCCAATGGAGGCTAGAACTGTGTTTATTTATTCAGTGGTAATTGTCTTAGTAGAATTGATAATAGTGATTTTAACACTAATAATAAACACTATTTTCTTGGAAATTTTCACTATTCCCTTGGAAAGAAAAAAAATTAGCATGCATGCATCTGAGCCTACCCTGGCAAACTGCCCAAAAGTTGCAACAAAATTATTCAGACCTGATAGTTAATATAATCTGTGAATTATATTTAATGCTGACTTTTAAAAAAGTACAGACACAACACCAACTAAAATGTTCAGACGACAACAGTGCTGAATGAGAAGTACCGGAAATCATGTTGCAATTTTGTAAAGTTATTACTCCTAAGAACTCCAGTTTCAACAATTTTATGCAAGAGCGAGATGAGCGAAGTGTCTTTTCACTATAATTTATCATCTATGGATTCAGTTTGGATTGCTTCCTGGAAGAACATGATTAAACATTGATATGGTCCAGAAAATAACTGAACCACCTTAACAAATTGTCTTTGAGGAAAACCTTCCTGAGATTTTGGTTAATCCTGGGGGTTATTTTAGAAAGAAAACTGGTGTTATTTTAGACAGTTAATGTTGGGCATGTTACTCTTGTGGAACAGGGAAACTGCCACAGTTACATATGTTTTGCCACTTTGATTGTTTATAGGATTTTTACTGTATGTGGACCTGCAACAAAAGTTATCAAGACAGGTCACACAATAAAGCAGACTGAACATGACAAAGGAATGATGCAATTTTAAAAATTGAAAGCCTTTAAAAATTTAAGGCATTACAATTCAGTGGTAGATCAAAGTAGAGAAAGACAAACATCTTCATCTGGTGCTGAAAAAAATAACAGTGTTTGGGCCAAGTAAGCATCCTTGGAAAGGGCATTTCATAAGTGGTTTGCTACAACTAAGATGGCTGTTTCTACTGTAGCTGCCCATCTAGTTTTGTTCAGCAGGAGCAGAAGAGAGGATTTCCAAAAGCAGGTGCACACAGAAAAAGATGCTCCTTTAGATACGTTGACCCTAAGCTATTTATGGCTTTAAAGGTCAATAACATCCACACTTTAAATTGGGGCCAAAAACTTGCTGGAAGCCACTGCAGTTGATGAAGCACTGACATCACATAACCAGTCCCAATTAGCAAGGTAGCAGTTCTGTTTTGGATCAGGTATGTCACCGTGTCTCAGTAACAGTCCTGATACCTTTTTTTCCACCTGCAATCATCGGCTTATTCTTCCTGTCCTTGTTCTGTACTGGATAGGCAGGGGATGGGGGCTTTCCACATAGAAATTCACTTGTATTTTGGTATAGACTTTTTCTCCTGTGCACATTTTACCTCCCATGTACAATTTTTAAAGATAAACATTTCACGTTGAACACACTTATTTCTATATGGTTCACAAAGGGAACGAAGAATTTGCCACTTGCAGTTTCTTCCTTTGTTTCCTATGCATTTTACCTCTATTGACTACTTCATTTTACTTCTTCCATCATCCTAAACAACCTTCCACAACCTGTCACACAAAAATACAGACATACTCACACTAAAGGCAGTGGGACCAATAGAAAGATCTCCCTCAAAGGTTTTTAAAAGCCAGAGAGATACATTGCTTGGATCTCTATCTCTATCTCCTAATCATAGCTGATATGTCAGCTTAAACTAATTAACCAGAATTGTAACCACTTAGTTCCCATGTTTCTCAAATTATGGTGAATCCAGAAGCACTCCTGAGTCACACTCTTTAACCTTCAGGGAAAGTAGAATTCTCTCAGAAAAGGTTGGTCATCTAAGAAGACACTAATTCAGGACATCCATTACCTCTCTTGGATAAGATGAAACAGAAAGGCTCAGGGGTGACCCTGGAAAATTCCTGAGGCCTAGTCAATCTTTCTAATCACCATAGTATTCTGGCTTTCTAGCATATCTCCTCATTAGCAGCACCTAGGTGATAGTATTCTACTGTCCTGGGAGATCCATGAACAACTTCAGACAGTAAACTGAACAGCCCTGTTTTGAAAGATATTTGCTTCATTACATTGTTCAATTATGTTGATATGTTAATATTTTTTTCTCACTGCCTAATACAATTCTGTCTGTGTATTCGATGCGTTCACATGCACTGTTGTTGTTAGATTATTCTTTGATTTTATTTATTTATTTTTACTGAAATAAGTTATCTGGAAGGTCCAATACAATAGCAAGTGCTGAAAATAAATGTCTAGCAATTAAGAGAAATAAAAATAATAAATTTGCCACATTATTTATTTTGCTATTCCATAACTGAAAATACAGTAAGACACATGTTTATGGGCTAAACCCTATACCTTCTGAACTGCTGCTAGTTGTTTTAGTATAATTTAGTTTCCATAAGACTGGTTTACTATTTTCAAGTAACAATTCTAAGGAAATCAAGTCAAACTTTTATGGCTAGCTACCTATACTCTGGATAAAGATTTACCTGGTCTCTTCCATGGGACTGCATGCCTCTTGAAGGACCAAGTGTAGCTTGGGCATTCTGCTGGACTCATTGCTGACTTGTAAATGTTAGGTAGCAATGGTGGACAGAAGTATATTTTAGACTAATATGGCATCCTGGAAAGTATAGACCTTGCATTGGTAAGCCATGTCTCATTGATGTGACATCTAGGTTAGACTACCACAAAGTGCTCTTTGTGAAAATGCCTTTAACATGGGTTTGAAAATGCAGTCACCAGAGAATGTGTGGATACAAAGTGGTCTGACCAGCTGATTCTTGCATGGCACCAGCTACTCTGGATTTCCAGTGCATTTCCAAGCTGGCATTAAAGTCAGAGACATCTGGAGCTAACTCATAAGTTACCTGAACAACAAACCATCTCCCTATCAAGCTGCCTGTACCTTAAGAGTATTGGCCAAAGCCCAGCTTACATGCCTGCCCTTGAGAACAACTAAATGGTGAGCATGAGAGTTGGGGCTTTTAGAACCACTGTGCCACACCTGTGGAATTTGTTACCAACTGAGTGCATCCTCAGTCTCTATCCAAGCAGGCCCCTCGTCGATCCACAAACATGCATATATCCTTGAAAGGTTTCACTTAATGGCTTCTGTGAGCTGCTGGATGAAATTTGCTTTGTTGATCTTAACTGAAGACTGCTTTTAATTATTCTGCTATTATTAGTTAGCAGTTTTGGGTTTGGGTTTCTGTTAACAGATGTACTGCTGCAGAACTAGAAAGCTCCCTTGAAAAGGTATTGCCCTTGAAGGTTTTCATTAGTATTTTAAATAAATTAATAAATAAAATGCTTTTGATATATCTTGAATCAATCATATTTTGGGATTGTGTAATTATGTTTGATATTTTTTACAATTTATTTTATCTAATCCACCTTTATATCAATTAGGTGGTGGATAGTTGGTGTTGTATATTTAATCCAAATACAATATCTCTTTAAATTGATGATTTGGTATCATTTGAAGGTGTCCAAAATCTGCTACCTGAGATTAGTGCCTCGTCCCACCAATTACAGCTGCAGTTTTCTCATACCTCCTGAGTAAGCCTGGCCTTTTCTCATCTCACTAGGTTGCCTGCAGTGGGAAAGTCCACTGTCTACTAAGGTCCATTATTTTGTCACTGACCTTTGTCTAAAATTAGCTGATCATAGTAAAACAAATTTCTGCTTCATGTTGCTCCAATTAAATTACAACAAAATTAATTTGAAACCTCTTAAAAACCAATTAACCTTTATTTCAACTCTTTCTGATTCTTAGAGGCAGCAGAAAATCTGAACAAAGATCATTCGGGGAACAAAACTTCACGGACTGGTTTAAGCATGCCAAAAGCAAGGTATTTTCTTTTCTTCCTGTTTCCCGAGCAGTTTTATTTCATTAAAATGTTGATTGCTGTGATACGTGTCTCAATTATACAAAGTTCATTTGAGGTGGGTATTAATTAGTCTACTTGCATAGTTCTAGCTAGGGTTGTTATTACACCAGGCATTTTATCACACGAAGTATTAGCACCTTTAGTCAGAAGGAAAAGGGTTGTGTTACAGCTCAACTCCTCATGATACTATTTGCATTCTTCCAGAAATCTCTCTGTCTTAAATCAAAGCAATAATATCATTGAATGTCAAGTGTGAGCTGTAGGCAACTGTCAGAGAAGGTCCAGCACTTGAAGAATTAACCCAGTAGTCAAAGTTGAGGCACATAGTTTTGCACACCAAAATCTACAAGAGCCAAGAATAAGTCAGGAATCAGAGCTAGGAAGACCAGTGTTGCTCATGCAAAGGGCCAGCCCATACAGAAAGTTCTGGTAGGACAAAGTAAAGGCCTCTTTGCCATGGCGACCGATAATTTAACATGGAGAGTCCACAAGCATGAGGTAACAGCACCCTCCTTCTTGTGTTCTCCAGCAACTACAGGTATTATAATGTCTCTGATACAGAATATATAATAGCCTTAATTGTTAATCACTGATAGCCTTACCCTCTATGAAAGCCTTTAAATGTTTCTGTGCTCTGGAAAATGCTCCAAATTACTAATGGCAAATACGTACATAGTGTTGAGGCCCCCTGGTTCTAGCCAAGTGATTCCCATGTCACATTCTTAAAAGAAATATTTAGAAGAAAGAAGAAAAATCACAACTGTGAACAAAAAAGAGGGAGGCTGAAGTAACCATGCTGGCTGTGAAAAATCTAAATTGAAGTAGCATCTTATCAGACCAAGTGGAAAAGCAGGGGGGGGGGGGAATTAAACTTTTCAAGATATTTTCACTAAGCAAGATCTTACAAAAGAAGTAGAGGGGGAGGAGGGAAGTTGGAGGACCCTTGCTGTTTTGTGTGATTTGTGTGAGATCTTGTGATGTAATGGAGGCAGAAGTCTAGGCAGATTTCCAAATGGTAACGTATCAGGTGGATGCAGTGGCGTCAGGTCTCACCCTGAGAATCTCACAGACTTGCTGGGAATTGGAAGGTTAGCAAAGTTTGTAACCCCATTTGTAGAAAATACATGCCCCAGAAGTAAGTTCATACCTTCTTCCCTCCTGTCTGAGTTCACAGCTTCCTGAGTCAGTCTTTATATTATCAAGGATGAAGGTAATTTTTGATGCTGAATTACACAAAGCGCATTTATTACCTGCAAGTTATCCCAGTGTTTTCACATGATCATGCTATAGGGGATTTTTGTCATAGTGTTAACAAAGAAAGCCTCAGGCAATGATAAGCTGTTCAATCTGAATGTTATGAAAGGGTCTGGTTGTCATAAGGTCTTGTGTTTGGCACTGGCTGAATTGTTCTGCTGAGTGTGAGAAAGAAACAATGAGAGAGCAGTGATTGTAACATATTACAAATAATGCCATTACCTGTTATGTGTTACCTTAAGTGGTTATGAAGGCATCGTGTTTACGAAGTGCTGTTGACAAAAATAACACAACAACCTTTATCGTCTTAAGTAAATAAGCTGTGTCCGAAGAAGAGGATTTTAATCACACTAAAATAAATCTGTTATTCTTTCAAGTGTTACAATATTTTGGCTTTTCTTCTTTTCTTTTCCCCCTTAACGTTTGCCAACTTAACAACAAACGTTGCACTATAACCTATAGGTTAGGAACACTGTTCATGTAATGGTACTTAACTTGTATAGGTCATTTTTAAAAAAGTAATGACATTTACTCATATACCATGTAACTGAGTAATAATGTTTTAGAGGTCTTCTGGAAACCTGGGGCTATTTTGCTATTTTTAAAAGACATTTTTGTAAAATGTAAATATAAACCAATACAGTAACAGATTACATTTTAAAAAGTTTTTTAACATGTTATTTCAAACATTTGTTTTAAAAATGTTTCAAGCTCTGTGAGAGAGAAGAGGCAGACAGTTGAGAAAGGCATGGTGAAAGAAGCAAGGGCCTTAGGGAAAAACAACTGTAAAAAGTCTGAGTCAGAACAAGATGTTAAGGAAATGTATATTCCATGCAATTAGCCTGTTTTTCCTCCCACAATGGGATTTCCTTAGAAAGAGCAATGCATTTATGCTTGTCAGTAGTCGCAGGTAAGTGCTGTGACAATCTGACTTGGAAATTAAACCTGTTTATCTGTTTGTGGTGACTCACAAAATGGAGCTCACTAGAAGGCAAGACACAGAGGTAAGAGCAAGCATGTGCTGTGACAAACAGATGACTTTTAAAAATTAAATGCGGACTTCTTCTAATGACCCGCTGACCATATCATGTAGTTTGACACTTAACAGGGAAATCAAAATAGAGCATCGCTAGAAATGATGCACAAGATCAAAAAGTGGTGGAGCTGAACTTAAATGCTTAACCCAATCTACAACATCCAGCTTCCATTCTATTATGCATGTAAGATCAGAGAGGTCGCTAACGTTAACTTGAAGAGGTCTGTTAATGCAGTTAATATTCCTTAATTTTTATTGACGTGTGTCTGTGTGTGAGAGTTTCCTACATTATAGGTAAAGGTAAAGGTTTCCCTTGACAATTTGTCCAGTCGTGTCCGACTCTAGGGGGCGGTGCTCATCTCCGTTTCCAACCCATAGAGCTAGCGTTTGTCTGAAGACAATCTTCCGTGGTCACGTGGCCAGCGCGACTAGACATGGAACGTCGTTACCTTCCCACCGTGGTGGTACCTATTTATCTACTTGCATTTGCATGCTTTCGAACTGCTAGGTTGGCGGGAGCTGGGACAAGTGACGGGAGCTCACTCAGTCGCGTGGATTCGAACTTACGACTGCATGTCTTCTGACCTTGCAGCACAGAGGCTTCTGCGGTTTAACCCGCAGCGCCACCACGTCCTACATTATAGGAAATAGTTAATGTCCCCCTTGTTAAATAAGTCAATATGGTAAATACACATATATTGTATATTGCACCACACACATATATATATCATCAAATGAATTCAGATGACCTTATTTTAGCCAAAGTATTGACAAGCCTAAGTGTAGTGCTTTGAAGAATTACAATAAGCTGTGTTTAATTCTTTTCTTTAACAAATCCACTGGCAATAATTGCTAAAAATGCAAGCCCTATAGGATATACTGAGCCTGAGAGCAATAGCTCCATCTGGTGGGCTCATTTTGATATTTCTAGTACAAAACCATTACACACATGACCAGGATCTCTCAAAATGGATCCACAGTCTCTTAATAAAATTTATTGTGCCCTTAAGGTATCTTTAACTTGCAGTGTCTGTTCTGAAAGGAGTGGTCCTATTGTCCTGAAGAAACTTGGAAGCAACATTATATTTTTATCTAGTCAAATTAGATTGACTGACCACTCAACACAAGATTTAAATTACTACTGGAGGGCCAGCCCAACACATGTTGTTGCCCAAGGCAAAAGCCAAGATGGCATCTCACCCTGTTCCAAATACTGGTCTAGTAGCTGAATTTTACTTCTGCATTTGTGATGGGGAACCATCCTCACTATACCTATGGGCAAATAAGAGAGCAAGGGTTTCCTGGTATGTTTCTTAACTGTTCTGTCTCTATTTTCTCCCATAGACCAATATTCTCAGGGTTGACTTCCATTCCTCCTGCTTGCCTCTTCCTCTCTCTTAGCCATGCAGCCAGCAGTAGTAGAAATCATGTTCCTTTCCTCTCTCTTAGTTCATACTCCCAGCCCTGTGTCTGTTTTCCCAATGAACCTTTCTTCTGGTGTCCTCATGCCTGCAAGCATGGCGCAAATGCTATTGTGGTGAAACTGATTTCAAATCCATTCCACAGACGCAATGGCACTTGCACATCTGCTGTGATTGCAAGAAACATGGCTACCTTTATAGCCATGAGCAAGTGTCATTTGGACTCGTGGGGAGTCATTACCCAGAGGAACTTTGGTAGCCATGCTGTCTTAATTAAGCAGTGTTGAGCCATCTCCAAGATATCTGCAGAGAAACATTATGCAGGTGAAAGTGAATTGTAGTAAGAAGCCTGCTTTGTGATGGTGGAGAAGACTGCTGTTGGAAAAAATAAGTCACAAGCTCAACTGGACACATGCTGTTAGTCATGTGGTTCTCTGGCTTGCAGCCTACTGTCAATTACTAAGGCTCTAGTAGCTACAGTAATACCCAGAGCTTGGAAATCTTACTCTTTTTTTAACTAGAGATCCCATGCTCATGGCCATGCTGGCTCCTAGAGATTCTGGGAGGTGTAGTCTAAAAAGTAATATTGCCCAGTTTTGGCAATACTATAACCTTTATATTGGAATTAGGTCTGTATTATGTAGTACTGCACGCCCATACATGCACATGCATGATCACACACGAACGTTCAAATTCTGAAAATTCAGACAAGGAAACCCTTGCTCTGGACATTTCTGTTGACCAGTCACAAGCCTCTCACATTGATCCCTGGGACCTAATATTGCAGATATTCATTAGGCTGTAATATGCAGAAACTTGTGGCAGTGGCATGCACACCATAACTTTACTACAGATCATCACAGACAGACAGGGAAATTATTGTGGCAGTCAAGGAAGTTCCACAAGAGATCATGTGACCCAGCAATGACAATGGCTTATCCTGTATCTAGCTCATATTTCCCAGAGGCCTTTAAAAAGATCATGCCCAAAGCCTTGTTTCAGAAGGAAATAGTTTATATAGACCAAACCTGGCTATGACCCAACAAGCAAGTTAAGTACTTGGATTTAAACCTATTCAGCTTCATTGAAGCCAGCACTCAATCAGTCAAGCACTTTGTGTTAACCATCCATTAATTCAGCTTTTCCAGTGTGTAGACTGCTCATTGCCTGTGATGCTACTTACAATAATCTGATATTTTTCCCAATCCACAGGTCCTCCTGTCTCCATGCAGGCTATTAACCATGTGATGTCAAGGATCCTGAATTTTGAGCCATCCACCCCTTGATGTATTTTCAGCCATTTCAAGATTTCAGGGTTTGAATTATTCTCAGCCACAATGTGGGTGACAGAATCACTGTGAAAAACAAACATAAAGACATAATTTGTAACGGTAAGCTGGAGGTTTGCAATTCACAAAATGGAAATGGAAGATGGTTTGATATCATCATACTCTTCAAGACATTTTCAAATTGCTTCAGCTGTTTTACCTGACATTTCAACTCAGTACCAGCTAACATCCTTAAAATGCATATTCTTTCATTCCTACATACAAAACACCTGACTTTCTCCCATACTATTGTAATAAAGAGCCTCCTTAATATTACCTGACAGCCTTGAGAGTAAATAGTGTGCTTGTTTCAATGATTGAGAGCTTCATAATAAGTCAGGAATCTATAAAATTAAGCTCTTTAAAGCAATGCCACTGTTAATATTTTCCATTAAACCTTCTATATTCAGCAGTAAGCGCTTTGCAGATAGCAATGGAAACGAAAAGATCATGTGAATAAAATCCTCTAAATTACTAATTGTTTTTTCTAGAACCACATCCTTGATTTGCTATGTATGCCCCTGTTCTTCGCAACATTGATATTCTGGTTTTGAGCCCCATAAAACTGATTGGGCCATATAAGTCTCTTCCCCAAGCTGTTTTTAAATTCCTGTGCAAATGGGAAATCACAGATAACCTTACAAGAAACTCCTATCTGCCATACAGGAATCACACTGCTAAGCCACAATGTGCAGGATGAGGGTAAGATTTCCTAAATCACCTTTTGCTGCATTAACACAAGCAATGTTCCCATTGCAGCTCAGCCCCATACAAAGCCTAGCATGGGGCTGAAGAACTTGTGGCTTAGATGTTGTTGGACTCCACTACCCATCAGACCTGACCATAGTGGCCCATGTCCTGGATGATAGGCATAAGAGTCCAACTACAGCTGGTGGGCTAGAGGTCCCCCAGCCTTGATCTAGTAAATGTTGAGATACATTGTTCTAAAAAATAGATCAAGTAGAAAGTCTCTTTGCTAACTTCAGCTGGCAAGTTAGTGCATATTTGTGTCAGCCTTGACGGCACATTGACAAAATTGAGGCCTTCGAACCAACATTAGTCTTTCGTTTAATAGTAATGCACTGCTTAAGGGAGGAGGTTGGATAAAAACACTAGATATACTTGAATCTACCTCTGGTGACTCATTGGTATTGTCTCTGTTCACCTCACCTCTAATCCACCAGGCCCACAGGGCACATCCACCACTGCTATTGCTCTTGAATAGTTTTTCATAAAACACCACAGCATAGCTCAATTAGATTTACTTCTAGGTAAGTGTATAAGGAATTCGCTAAACAGCATTTTCCCATTATCAACACACTGCTAGGTTGCCCTCTAATTAAACTGCTGTGCTCTGCCTGGTACTCACTTTCAGAGAGAAAAAATTCAGTTAGAGATGTTTAACTTCTGCTTCCTGTGGTTTATATCCCTTTATATAATATGTACATATTTAATGTATTTATATAAAGCTGAAGATCTGGGAACTTTGCCATTTCTACACTCTCAAGAGCAGTTCAGCCAGTGCTGCCCCAGTTTCCTCTGATACTTTTACAGCTGCATCATACCCTTGGCAGAACATGTAAGAAATGTAGGATTTCTACAGATAGTGTTGACAATTTTTAAAAAAAACAAAAAATCAGCCGTTAAATTATCTTGAATGAAATGAGTTCAAAACAGATGCTGGAAAGCAAATTTAATGCATTCCACTCTCTCACAAAATATCTCGAACATGTTGGCAAAATATCTCTTCCCCATATTTACTCTGTTCCAAGCTATCACTCTGTTATCACAGAAATAGAGGAGAGAGAGAGAGATATTGCATAGATTAATACTTCAGGGAGTCTTTCTTTCTGTCTCTCTACTGAATTCCTTCAGAACTAGTATGGATTCTATTCAGATTCCAGTCACTTTATTTTGTTAAGTTCCCATTGTTCTGGTGTGGTTGGGTTGGTTTGTAGAATTTGATTTTGCCCTTCAGTTGTCGGCAGACACAAAGGCCATATTGATAACAAATATTGGCTGAAACCCTGTTGCGTAGCTCCATGGGCACAACACGAAGCTGCAGCAAAATTCTCAGAAAGCGCAGCTGGGCAGAAGTGCTGTTCACAAAGCATTTCCACATGCGTGCCCTGCGATGGGTGAAATGGGAGTCACGCTGTCAACCAAACAATCTAACTGCATAATCCAGGCAGTATAGGCATAATGCTTTGCACACTTACATTAATATAACTTTGTATTATGCAAAGATAAACAAGATTTCAGCGATCAGTGAATATTGTGAACATTCATCAAGAGCTCTTTACATTCATCATTTTCATACGTATATCTGTTGAAAATTTTATGAACTGAAAAACAATACCTATCAGTTCTACACAGATAAATAGATACAAAGAGTCAGTGGACAACTCACAGCCCCTGAGAAGTGTGTGATGCTTATATACCTCCTCAAAGTTCTTAAAGCTCTCTCTGGGCAGTTTACAATTTAAATATGCAATTTAAATATACACATTGCCCCCTAGCTGGCTGGGTACTCAATTTACTGACTTTGGAAGGATGGAAATCTGAGTCAACCTCGAGCCAGCTACCTGAACCCAGGATCAAGCTCAGGTTGTGAACAGAGCCTTTACTGCAGTACTGCAGTTTAACCACTGCACCACAAGGTTTTTATGAGTGGTTCTCCCTCCCAAATTTGGCAGCCTACAATTTTCTGCTTCTGTTAATGGGACTTAATGGCTTGCCTTTGAAATTTGGTGATGCGTTTTGCTGCCAAATTTTAGCAGCACAGCAGCACTGTTTATTGTTGTGGGTTGTGTAGATGGGGAATGGCCCTTGGACCAGCTGGAAAGTTGGCCACCCCCAGCATATACAAACGCAGAGCATTAGGCTGAATGGCAGACATTTGCAAAGTGGAGAGAAAGACATTGTCTCCTTTGAGATTCATTCTATTCAATACTAATGGAGTAACCTTGCTATGAAGGGAAGGTTGTGTGTTAAGAAAGGATATGGAACTTAGGGAGAATTTTACTAAAACTGTCCTGTAACTCTGATGATACTAATGTCTGCCTCCAGAACCACAATACTCTCACCAAGTCCATCTGGTCCAGTCCATTGAGCTCAGTATCATGTAAGTCACTTGGGGAAGAACATGTGGCCTACAGCCAGATGTGGCCTCCCCACCATTTTTAAGGGGTCCCCGCTCATCACCTTCAAATGTGGTGCTGCTTCACCACCAGTTTTCAGCAGCACATCTGAAAATGAAGCATTTATTCCTCCTGAAAATAAAACATGTTGGGAGTATATACCTTGCTTTATTTATTATGAGACATTTTATGCCCCTTTTAATTTTAAAACAATTCCAAACAGTTTAAAAATTACTGTGCTAAAAATATCTTCAGAAAATACAATAATATCAAAAGAAGAAGAAAAATGCAACAGAGATAAAATGATAGCTATTTCATTAAAATCACTAAAATTGCTGGGTAACTGGCTACCCTGCTGATCAGAAAATGCTTAGAAAAACAAATAAGTTTTCATTAGGGAATGTGGTCTAATCTCAATAGAGTGATCATCTCACATAATGGGCATGATTGTAGAGAACACCCTTCTCCATACCCCAGAGTTCACTGGGTTGTGGTACAACAAGCAAGGCATCTCCCTACAAAGTACAGAGACTTGGCAATCAAGCTGGCTGGAAATCTCAGTGAGTTGGAGCAACTGCCTGTGGAACAAGGGTCAGGAGTTCAATTCTCTGCTGCACCTCTCTGGAGAAAGATCAAGCCTGTGTGGACTTGGGCAAGCCACACAGTCCCTCAGCGCCCATGGAAGAAGGGAACAGTAAGCTACGTCTGAGTACTTTATACCAAAAAAAACCTGGCAAAGGTTGCCACAAGTCAGAAGTGACTTCATGGTGCACAATTAGTGTTAGTACTATTAGTAGTACAGGCAAATATAGTCTGGCAGAATAAGCTGGCCCTGAGCTTTTCAGGACCTTACAAAGTAACAAACTAGACCTAGTCTGGAGTAGAAAGTTTTCAGCAAATGGGTTCCATGTGCCTTAGAGAAAACCCCACTAAGAAGTCAAGCTATCATATTCTGTAACTAGTGCAGTCCAACTGCACCGACATACTCAGGTCCAAGAGTGGTGTGACCTAAAGTGCACTAACATAGTCCATCCTTGAGGTTGTCAATACATGAATTACTACACCCAGACTGCACTGTTGTGCCCACATTATTACTGTGGTCATACAAGTCAAAGCTGGCATTCTGTTTGTCATTTAAACTGCTTGAATCTCAAGCAACAGAGATGAATCCAAAAGCATTCATGGGCTACGTACATGCTTGTCCCTAGAGGGGAGGTGCAGACTCAGCCAGAACAAGTAGGATTACTCAGCTCCACTGCTGAGGAGCCCCTATCTCCAATAGAGAACACAATTAAGCAGAATTGTTTGCCCCAAATTCCCCTTCCTCCCAGAAATCTCCTACTCTACACTCACTGGCAGTGATCCAAAAGTCTCCCCCATCACTGCCTGGAAACACCAAGAATCAAGTCCACAGGCTCCTGCATGGAAAACATGTGTTGTATCATGAAGCTACTGTTGCAGAGTATTGAATGGCAATATTCTCTTTTTGCAACATAATAAAAATATAGAGATCCACAGAGGAGAATAGCTACACCCCTTTCTCCTTAACTGACACTTAAAATCTCTTTAACTCACTCTGAGACATGTGTAGGAGAAAGAATAAAAATGTTTGTTTACTGACAGTTGCTTGAAATTACACAGTTGTATATATTGCTTTCTTTACTGCACACATACTAGCAACCAACCAAACAGACCAACAGCAACAAACAACTGCCTACCACCAACTGAAGAAAGAGGGGGATAGAATACTCAGCAGAGAGACAGGTCTCTCTTTGAATTCCAAAAGCTGGAATTAGTTAGTGTTAGAAAGATAGACAATTACCGCAGCTCAGGAAAGTCCTCCCCAATCGGTCAAACTACACACAGCAGACGAAGTTGTAAATAAAACTCCAGCAGAGCTACAGCCCCTCTAGTTCACTTTATCTCATAAAGAGAGATGAGAAGGCCATTGAACGACTTGCATGCTCCTAGATTCTGTTTGCAAAATTGTATTAGAAAATATTCAGCGTGATATAAAACCTTATAAGCATTTTCGGTGAACTAGAGTAGATGAAATCAACTGCTGAATGGTAAAAATCAACATCCAGTGTGGTATAAATCCCAGTGATTCAATGGTTCTGCTTTAGTGGAGACCAGCCACTGAATTTAAGTCCAAATGCTTTGCCAGTTGCCACACAGTTGTGAATACTAATTATTTAAGAATGATATTAAACTTAGTCTTGCTAGAAGACCAAGGGAGGCATTTAAAATTTTATACAAGACACAGCAGGATGTATTTGCATGCATATCTGTCCAGCCTGGGTCACAAAAAAAGGAAAAGATGATTGAATGGAAATCAAAACACATCAGCATCATCTTAAAAGGAGAATTTAAAAGAACCATCTGCTCTGGCTGGCAAAAGGGAAAGGGAAAGATGACATAAGTCTCTTCAAATATGTTTAAGTGAAGGATTTTGAAGCTTAAGGGTTATGTAAGTACATAAACAAGTGGAATTCAACCATTTTTTAAATCTATTCAGGCTTCGCACTTCAAAAACATTCAGAAACTAATTTATTCCTCTAATAATTTTTTAAAAGAGAAAAGAAGTTTGTATCCTATTCCAAGAGTAGCATGCAAGCCGGAGATCTTGTTCATTTGAAACTGTTTTGATAGCTGTTATCCTATGGTTTTCTATATTTGAGGTCAGAAAATAATTTGGCAGTCAATTTTTTTTTAAGTCTACAAATCCACCCCTGTACATCCCAAATTTGTCATCAGTTTTCCTCGTGCTAAACGTGGTAGAAGCCTAGCAAACCCATTGAGACCTATCTGTGGGTTATCATTAGGGAAAGAGAGGGAAGTAAGGTGACTTTGGACAGGGCTCGTCAAACCTCTCTGGCAATAGTGCCACCTGTGTGTATCAAAGATCAGAGCTGGCATAGCCACAAAGGGAGGGAGGCAGGCGGGCTGACAGCTGGTACCTCTCCCACAACCCAGAAAGAGAAGTCTGCTTTGAGAGATTGGGGTCTGGCTTGCCTCACTTTTCTCTCTCTCTAGCAGATCTGGCTCACTAATCAGTCTTTAGAATTCCTCTTGCCTCTTCGTTAGGGCCTCTCTACCCCCTTAGAGTTTCCCAGGGTCCCTGAACATTTGCACTGAATGGATAATTTAAGCAGGGGTGACTTTTGCAGTCCTAGAGTAGCAAAGATGGAGAAGCTGCATTTAGAAATACCGTATTTTCATTTCAATGCATGTTTTAAAGGCTCACAAGCCGTCTCAGATGACTCTTCAACCCATGTCTGCCTGCCCGCTCTGCTCCTGGCACATCTTACAGCTCCTCCTTTTCTGTATTAACTCTCCCCACTATCCTAACTTTTAATGCCCACCCCTGGCATTTTTTTCAACTCTTTACCTCTTCTCTCTGCTTTCTCCTCCTAATCAGGAGTTAATGCATTCTTTCGTGCTCTGGAGTCCTATTTGACCAACTAATCTCCACCTTATCAATATTACACAGCTTCCATTTAACTTCAGTCCTGTTGGAACCTTTTTTAAAAAACCACCTACACACATACTTACCTTCGGGCCTCTTCATTATTCGAGTCCCCATTTATTTCAACTCAGACCTTTGTGTCTTCCATTGACTTTTTCCTCAAGAGTCTGAGTTTCAATTTACTGCAACCTTTCTTCACTTTCTTTGCCTATCTTGCCGCTAATGTCCGCTATCCATCAGCTTCCTCACGTTTTAGACATCTTCTCCCTCAGCGTGCCTGCCTCACGTCCACAGCTCCTCCATGTTTCCATAAGCCAAGGTCAAGATTTTACCCCAAACAAAAGAAGCACTTGCCTTCCCCAGAAACCGAGAGGGAATATTCCATAATAGTCTTAGAAGCTCAGTCAAAAGGTGCCAAAGGTTTCAATGCCACCACCAACATAAAATTAGGGCTAGTGAAATGGACTAGTGTTCTACCATAAATCTTTCTGGGACAATAGCAAGCTTCAGGAGCTGAATGTTTCTGACTCCAATCTCTTACTGTTCACTGTGGTTTTCAGCCCCAATTATCTGCTTATTGCTTCCTTATCATAGTGTGCGTATGTGTGGTGTAGTATGTGTGCTTGCTTCAAAACTGTTCTCTCCTTTTGTTGAGTAACCATGAAAAAAATACTTTGCGTGTGCCAAAGCTTGGAAAATTACTTTCAAAAGAAACCTGTCACGTTGCCCGCTTTTTAAGGCCAGTAGCAGCTGGTCACCCACCTCACCTCATAACATAACTCATTAGTAATATATTACTGTTACTGTTGATGACTTTGGAAAATACATGAAAATGCTTACTAATTCTTCCAAGCAACTGATTCTGTTGGTTGCCTGTTAGAAATACTGTGACAAACATATTACAAAGCAAAGCATCCCTTGGCATTTTCATCCCAGATACCTTCAAACAGAATATACACAGAGGGACAATCTAATTGGGGTTAGACTGGGATT
Source organism: Intellagama lesueurii (assembly GCA_037013535.1). Lineage (NCBI taxonomy): Eukaryota > Metazoa > Chordata > Lepidosauria > Squamata > Agamidae > Intellagama > Intellagama lesueurii. The sequence continues at coordinate 187,244,829 of JBAJHW010000003.1, read as the reverse complement.
TGTAGTCCAGTACATCAAGAAAATACCAGGTTGGCTGGACTTCTATAAACAAGCGTTTCTATGAGAGTAAATTTAGTGAAAAGTATCCCATGTCAAAACAACCATGTAAAAGAACAGTCAAACTCATAATCCAGGATTACCCAATTAAGATTACCCACAACAATGGAAGACAAATGCTTGACAGCAACACAATAAATCCTCAAAAACAAAAAGAAATCAATTTCAAATAAATCAATTTTCAAATTTCACCACAAGAACCACACTGACTCTTGTGCCCACCAATCTGATTGATCCTACAGATGTGCCACAAGCAGGGCCTCTGGATCTGATCTCACAACCAGGCCAGATTCACATGAGGTAAGATAGTCATTCAAACAAAGCTTTTGGTCATGCCTTTTCCTAGGTATACTGCCACCAGGGGAGAAATTATCTAATGTCTCAAGGACATCTCCATAAGAAACAGGAAGATTCCTTCAAACACATCTATTCACAAGATAGAACCTGTCCCAAAGCATCAACTTTTATGGGTCCAAGATTCTGTGTCAAAATTAGTAACAGATTTTAGCTGCCAGAAACCTATTTGTTAATTTCTAGAACCTCCTCCCCAAGGTGGCCCCTCACAACATGCCAACAAAAAGGGAGGACAAAAAGGGGCATTAATTCACATAAAACTGCATATGCTAATTTAAATGTATAGACACCCAAATTAAGAATGAATCAAGCGTCTCCCTGGTTTCCTTCCTGCTGGTTCTTTATTTTTTAAAATCAGATGTGAGCTGCAGAGCCCTTAAAACGGAAGACACCTTTCTAAAAAGAGTCTCAGAAATGGAGGGCGAACTTCCCTGAAAATGGACATGGGGTAACCTCCCTTCCCACAAGCCACAAAGAGCTGTGCTGACTGTGGCATTCTAGGAAGTGTACTTTAAAAATAACTTTTCTAAGCTCTTTGCTAATATAATAAAAGAAGGCATGCTGTGAAAGCTCCCTCATCTAAGGCTGATCCCAAAGTAACAGTTTAACTGCATCTGTAACACTTAGCAGCACCGCTATATTAAGATGTCTGAGTGTTCCTTCAACACATTCTTAATGAGCCTCTCCAAATTAAGAAGGTTTATTTGCAGGAACAATATATTATGCACAGTGATTTATTTTGCTCTAACATCCATTACTTTACTTTTCAAGTATGTGGCCATTGAGTTTAAATCAAATTGCTTTTGGTGAGGAATGAATCAACACCCTGCAGGGTTCACATATATAAAAGAGTATGTTATATCCCATCCAGTATGCTCCCCATAGGCAGTGCAGTCAAACGAAGCACAATACCAGTTTATTCTCGAAGGCCTTCATGGCTGGGATCCAATGGTTGTTGTAGGTTTTTCGGGCTGTTTGGCCATGTTCTGAAGGTTGTTCTTCCTAACGTTTCGCCAGTCTCTGTAGCCGGCATCTTCAGAGGACAGGAGTCAGAACTCTGTCTGTGCTCTGGTGCAGTTTTGAGGCATGGACACAAGCCTCTCCTGATTGGGACTATGCTTTTAAAAATTGTATTTTTAAAAGAAAAGAAAAGATTGATCAATGGTGCATGAGCCCAATACAAAAAAAAAAGATCAGCAACTTTGGAGGGGCAGAGGGCAATATTTCATCCTCACCCCAGGGCCAAAAATATGAGCAAAGTTCTTCTTGTTCTTATGGTTTTGGATTGCATGGGGTGGGAAGTTTGGGGACTCTGCCTTATTTTATAATGAAAAGGTTGCTCCTGGAGGCTTGCAGGAGCAGGAAATGACTTTTATCAAGCCCCTGCCCCCAATTTTCTCCTGGCAAACATGTGGGGTAGCAGGGGTTTCCAGAAGGTCTTGAGTGCTACAAGCACCCCTTTGGTTGCACCTTTCCAACTCCTGATACAGGCCAACACAAGCATGTCCAGAGGAAAGTGGCAAATAGGATAAAGGTATATGAGACCGAGGGTGAAACTATATTAGCAAAAACTGCAGAAACTATTACAGATTTGGGACAGGCTGGTTCACTTTTTTTCCCCCACTGATCACATGGTGCAATGGGAAATGCAAATCAGCCTGGAGTCTCCCCCTCCATGTAGTTTTTGCCCTCTTGCAGAGAGCCTTCTACTTTTTAAAAATACAAATTCTTTTGGTTCAATTCAGGCATATGATTACTTGAACCGATGCAGAAAGGGAGGATGAGTCAAGTGCACACACAGACACATAAAGTGGTGCTTTGCCAAAGCATTTTCCCTCTCACCTCATGAGCCACACACACACACACACACACACACAAAGGAAGCACCAGACACACACTCAAAGGGAGCAAAGTCTCTTTCCCAAGACACTTAGACACTTCTTTCTTTTCTTTTCCTTTTCTTTTTCTTTTCTTTTACAGTTCTCCTCCATGGACAGCACTCCCAAATTTTATTTTGTTTTACAGATTAAGAACAGATCTTGTCTCCATGGGTGAGAGTTTTTTAAACAAAAGATAACAAACAAATAATATGAGGAAATTAAAGTAGGAAGCCTTTTTACTGTTTGTAAGGAAGCTTCTTGCAATGACACCACCAGCAGGTCTATATATGGAACTGCAAACAAATAGCAAAAAAAGAGGCTTTCTCATGTTTTCTGTGTGACCACTTAAACTGATTGTCTGTGCCTTGGCACACAGGCAGTCTCCCAGGGGATGCTGCCCACAATGCCTAGGTTGGAGGAAGAACCCCCCTCAGAGCATTGTTCGTGCCCAGCTGGCTCCATGGACAGCAACACTAGTCATTTACTGCAGCCAGTGCTGCTCTCCCTAGGTGGATGGCAGCAACAAGGGTGGGCACTTCTGCACCAACTCTAAATAACAGGAGAGCTCAGGCCAGATCAGGACTTAAGCTCGGGTGGGAAGGTAGTGTTAATACACAGACAAAGGTACACATGTTTCATCCCAAATTAAATGCTTATTTTAAATACAATTGTTGTCATTTAAAAAAAATGTATACAACTGCCATGTCATACCATGTTCCTTCATGCATTACTCCATATACCCATCTCCTGAGCTTAGAAATGTTCCATTGGTGGACTACAACTCCCAGAATCCCCACCCAGCTTAGAAGCTGTCTTCTAAAACACAGCAATATTCCTGAGTTTTGTGCTTCCTTCTGCACTTAGGGGTCTACCTCCTCCCCTGAAGTAATTAGGGCAGCTTGCTCACACAGGAGCTCCATCTTTTCTTTGGAGACTTGCTGCAGAGCTTTAAATTGGGGCATGGGAAGAAGGGATAGTGCAAAATTCATAGGAATGTCATTATGCAGAAAACGAGAAGAAACTCGTTAGGTTTCCCAAAGAGGGCAAAGAAAACAGTAACATGAGATGCTCCAGTTTCTTCCAGCCGACAAGAATAGTGGCCTAAATATATACACAGAATGCATCACCATTTAACTCAGTCCACAGTACTGGAAATGCATTATTACTCAAGATACATAGATACACTGCTACCTATGTTGTTAAACCAGAATGCTTTTTGAAGTTTCACACAAATAAATGTTGCTAAGATCCCCTCTTATTCTAAGACCAGGGTTACTGGCCAAGCTGGCTGAGAGATTCTGGGAATCAGTGCAGTAACTAGTGTAGGGAGGGTTAAGCTTTGTCCAGGGCCTTAAAATTTAGAGGGCAGAGGTAAAATTGTTGGGGAGTGTTGGGGAAATAAATAGCATCACCTTCTGTCCTATTTGCTTCCCCCAGTCCACTTTTTAAAAAAATATAAATTTTCTCTTTCTTTGGGGGGAGACACACATTCTCCTTTTTTTTTAACATGGGCACGCTTGTGTCCATGCCTCAAAGTAGAATGGGTGGGAGATGGTGCTGCTTTCCCTGGGCACCCAAGCACTTGTCTACAGCTCCACCGGGTTAATACTGGTAATTACTAGAGGAGCAATAGACAGTATTCATCAACAGAGACAAGCTTTCCAAAATAGTAACTTTGGAAACCTCCAGCTTTCCTAAGGGCAAGGTTGGCAACTGTAGTCCTCCAGATCTTGTTGGACTGCAATAGCCTGAGATATCATGGGAGTTTCAGTCCAGCAAGATCTGGGAGGGCTCTGTTCTGCTAAATACATACTTCTGAAAGGACATGGGTGGGTTTTCAAAGTTAACAACAAACTTTCTAAACTTTCTAAACTTCAACTCAACATGCAAATACTCAAACAAATTATTATTTGCTTTTTTCATACCTTAGCTCATTGTCTACCCGGAAACCTTTTCTTCTTGCAAGATCCATCAAGAATGCTCTCCGTGTGGCTCCCATTTTCCTCTCCACAATAAAAATGATTATATCATTGAACTGTATTTTGTAGCTGCTCTGAGGAGCTGAAGGCTGCATCCCTTTCTGCCTTTTCCTCTTGGGAATCAAGTCTGTCATTCTGATTGTATTCATGGCACAATCTACACTCTCCCTTGTTTGTTTCAACCAGTGCTTCACTCAGGAAAGCATATGCCACAGTCAATTCTTTCTGCCCAGCCCGACAGGCTGTTTTTGATGCCACCGTTTAGTGATGTCATTTTGTTGCCTTCTTCTCCCAAAGTTACAAACAGAAAGCTATATGGGGCAAGTGCATTAGTAATGTTTCAAATACCTCGTGATTCAAACAATGTTTACAGTGTTCTCCAGAGTCATGAAGAAGAAAAAGTGAAGCAGGCACTTTCATTTTTGTTTGAGGACTTCCTAACAAGGATCAAGAGAAAACTTTGACTATAGGGGTTTTGGGGTTTGTGTTTGGTTTTTTTTTTTAATAGTCATATAATTGTTCCACTGAACTGCAGCAAACAGATTTCTGCCCCTCAGAAAGATATCTTCAGCTCTCAACCAAAGGGCTAATTGATTCAGTGGCTAATTCAAGTATCCATAAGACCTCTTCTTGAATTTCAGATATCTAACACCGAGCACAAAGTGTCTTAGACTGAGACCATGGCAAGCTTATTCCACAACTTCATGTTTAAATCTTTGCACAGTCAATGAGCATAGAAATGGATGCTATAATGTTAACATGGTTTTCTAAGCCATATTAGCCTTTTTGAGGGGTCCAGTTGAATATTTAGAGGCCAAAAGCTGCCTCTGCTCATTCCACCACGACCTCCAAACATTTGGCAGACAAGATCTGAAGTGTGTTTCCATGGGTAGGGCCAGTCCAAAACACTGCCTGAGGTAAAAGACAAGATGGCACCCACTTCCCATTCTATGTATAGAAGGCTGGCAATTGACTCTCAATTTGATAAGTGATGGAATCATGTCACCATCACACCAGAGGCTAATTAAGGAGGCCCAGGAGAGTTTGCATGACATATTCAGCTCTGTTCTCAAACACACACACACACACACACACACACACACACACACACACACACACACACACACACACACACACACACACACACACACACACACACAGCTGAAGAACTCAGAACGAACAGCCAAGAGGCTGCCCCTGCTGCCCCACAGCATCTGGTGTCTAAGGCCATTGCCTCAGTGTACCTAATTGTAGGGCCAGCGTGGGCGATATGCTTTTAAATCAGTCTGCTTAATGATAGCTCCTCATTTTATGGAGGTTTCTAAGTGCATTCACTCGATGCAAATGTTGAGCTGGAGCTGTCACTAATGCCTTCACACTCGATCTCCACCTTTAGCATCCAGGCTAATTAATGTCTGAATGGGGCTACTGTGTTTTTTAAAAGGGAAACAGGGAAACACTTGAAACCTGAACAGAAAAACAAGTGGTGAGAAGTAGTGCTTGGCCCATCTACACCCATCAATTCTCCCTTGCAGAACACTCATGTTACTCTCTCTGTGCCACAGCTGGTTTTAATCACCCTTCTCAAGCTAGGGTACTAGCTTGAGAGAAGGAAACAGAACTGGCCCTACCATTAGGCACAGTACTTGGGATGACATGAAACAGCAAGCATAGTATTTGGATGACATGAAACAGCAGCAAAGTGTTATTTATTTTGCCACTGTTGTATTTTTCCCTTGAGTGACAGGGAGTGATGTCTGTGTCATTTTTGTGTACCAAAAATAATTTGTCTGCCTCTGAGTACCACGCAGTTTGATGACTGGGGGAGAGGTTCCATCTGTGATCCAGCCTCAGACAGCAAACAGTCTTAGGCTATCTCTGGAAGAGAAACAGCTTCAGAGGGAACGATTTGTGGCTAGACAAGCATGGATGGTTAAAGCATGTCTCCCCCATGCAAATTCTCTGCTCCCTGTGTCATGTTCTCAAACATTGCAGGTTTGGAAACATGTGTTTACTGCAATAATGTCTGGTTCCACCCTGGCACATTTTGCACTGCATTTTAATGGAGGCCACTCATCAATACTTCGTCCAAGAACAGCCACCTCAAACCAGAGATGGTCACTTGAAAAATCCAAATATCTGCATTACCATCGTTCAGTACTTTTTAAAATATTCTCAGATTGCAATTATCCTTAAATTGCTGTACATGCCAATTACTCCTGCAGAATTTCCATTTCTGGATTTTCTTAACATGCTTTATCTGGTCCAATATGATATTCCTGTGTGTCAATAAATTGTGTCATGTCAAAGCTGGGAAAAGTTACATTTTTGAACGACAACTCCCAAAATACCCTTGTTAACACAACCACTGACCATGCTGCCCTGGGGATTCTGGGAGTTGTAATCCCAAAGAATAATGTTTGCAAACAAGGAGTGCCACACATGACAGTAAAATATGTTGTACAATGTGAATTTTCTGTACAATCTCATTTATGCAGACTTAGCCATGGAAAAATAAAGGCAGTTACACTCCCAGTTGCAATTCCATGTTGAAAGAGTTGAATGTTACATCTGAATTTTTAAAAACACTTTTTTTCCCTTTATAGTCATTTGCAACGGGCGTGTAACCATTTACACACTGCCTGTCATGATGCCAGCCTAAGGCAAAGCTATTTCTACAAAGCTTCCCGTTATCTGAGTCACAGTACCATATGCAATATCTTACTCTTCGCTACCCATGGTTAGTGGTACAAAACCATCTTGGCCACAGAACGGTTTGTGGTACAATGTATGTCTTTGACTTCCTTTCAACCTTTGCAATTGTCTTTGGTTCAGAAATATTTGCAGCACAGGGATGAGAAAGAAGACCCCTGCGTGTTCAGAAGGAAATAGCAGAGCTGGAGAAAGACAAAAAGACTTCCACAGACATTGAGAGAACTGGGGAATGAATAACCGTTCCATGAGGCTGGATTTCATTCTCCAACTTCTTTCACATTGTACACTATAGAAAAACATGATTCTATACATCCATAGGAACATCCAGGAGCTACCTCGTATCTGATCAGGCTGTTTGTCTAGCCCTGTTCAGGCACCCTGGAATGTTAGCTAAACAAACATGCAGGAGAGTCTTCTGACACTCTTCTTATGAAACTTGGAGGTGGGATGCTCTGCAAGTAAAGCATGTGCTCTATCACTAATATTTCATCTCCTCTTGAATCACTGCCATCTTCTCCCCACTTGCTTATTTGGAATGCAAACCTGAATTGTCTCATAGTATAAGGCTTTGAATTCAGTGTCACCTTTGAATCAGTGGCCAGAATCCTGTTATTTATGTCCAGTGGCATAAGTGCATCAGTATAAATCTCAGTTGCAAATACTTGCAAGTAAAGCAGTTGGTGTAAGCATTTGCTGTTGTACATCCATTGTGTGATTCAACGCACAACAGCAGATGCCTACAATGACATCTTGTGGCAATGCACAGCTGAAATCTACACCAATAGACCTACACTAATAGAAACACAATTAGATTCTGTCCACTGCCCTTTAAACACAAGTGGGCTTATTTGATTCAACATTCACCTTATAATAATAATTAGCACTGTCATATGCAGGAATTGTTTTAAAAATACAGTCTATTAGTCCATTAAATAGTGTCTGAAATGTACCATCTTATTTAAAAACTGGAAAATCTGGGCAGATTACCATATATATGGGCCTGACAACGTTACTTTCCTACTGGTCAATCTATTTATGGCTCCCTTGCTTTACAACTGAATTATGCAACCTTCCATCTGCTAGAGTTACCTGTGAAGACATGACTCTAAGGATCTTGCACAATTGTCATATCTTTTTCTGAGATGATGTATAAAGAAATTTGATATCTTCTTATTTCTCAGAATGCCTTCATTGTCATTTCTGTAGCCCTTCTGTTATTACTTTTTCTTATGAGACTTGATGTTTGCTTGCCTTTTTTTTTATTTACTGCTGAGCATTCCATCTGTCACTGATGCCAGTTATACCAAAGCCTATATTTTCAGAAGCATCATGCCACTGATACTTTTCTTTGTCTTTGAACAAAATTCTCCGTGGAATAGATTCAGAAGAGAAGTACCTGTGTTATATAAACACATTTTAATATTGACTTTGAATTGCACAAACACACACACACAGAGAGAGAGAGAGAGAGAGAGAGAGAGACCTGCAAACAAATAAATATAACTGGGGTATAAAGACAGATAAATAAGATGTGCTGTACAGTTGCGCACTGTCTTGCTCTCAATCTCTCTGTTTTTGGCAGGGGGGAGGGTTAATTTACTATCACTTCAGGCATCTGTTCTGATTACCACCGGGGAATTATTCTGCATTCATTACAGCTTGAAACTTCTGTTCATAATCCAACTCTGTCTGGGTAAAGTGTTAATTAGTTGTAGTCGCTGTCATTGTTAAGTTGGCAGCCCCAGGCTGCCACAAAATAGAACCACTGCATCAGACTCTAAGGGTGCGGATTGCACTAGGCACACACATGACTTATAGCTCTAGTCAGAGGTACTGGACATTAATTGATGCATCAGGAAACACTTTCCCCGGGGAAAAAAACACATCATATGTATCTATTTCTGGAGACAATGTCTCCCAGCATCTTCTCAAATAAATTAGGATAAAGTACACACAGAGGCAATATGCTGTTTAACAAACAAAAACAAAGCAAAATAAAACGCCAGTGAGCTGTCCTACTACTTTAAAATAATTATAGGCTCAGAGATGAGCTGGCACTAAAGATGAGCAGATACTGCCAAATATACTAAGGAAACATAGCTTTAAAATGAGGATAGGGAATATGCAGCCCCTCAGGGTTTTTTTTTGGGGGGGTGGGAACTACATTTCCTATCATGCTCTATGCTGGTTTGGGCTGACTGAAATTGCAATCCAACATCATCTGGAGAGCCATAAGTCTCACAGCTCCTCCTGAACAGGATGCACTATTAACTGTACCTCATGCTCTTTTGAGATCTCATTGCCAAAGAAAAGAAAAAAGTGGAAAGTCTCAAAATAAGGGTTATACAAAATAACTATTGGGGGTTTTGTTCTAGGTATTTCTCAGAAGATGGTATCAATTTGCAGGACTCCAGTAAGTATGGGAACTGCACAATAATGGAGAATATCAGCAGGTGATTTTTGTTTGTTTGTTTGAATGGCCACCCATCTTATTTCACAAAAGACAGATCCTTATGAGAAGGCTGGCCAGAAGACATTCTGCTTTTTGATGAGGTCCTCATTTTGAGAGGCTGTCCAGTCTAAGTCTAATCTAAAAATCAAGAACCACAGTAATCATTTGGGCAGTGGATTCAAGCTGCACATATATCATCAGCTCACAGTCTTCCTCTCTTAGGTAAAAGAACCTGCCAACAGAAGATTAAAATCCTGATTTCAGTTCTCCATTTTCATCTCTGCCAGTTTTAATTGTGTTGTGAAATTACTTGAATCCCAGTACTGAAATCAGTATATAAGTCAAATAATAAATATCTACATTAAGTGCTGCATTCTGCTTAACTTTGCTCATTATCAATTCCAATCTCTTCTCTACATACAGATTAATGCCAAGAGACTGATCTGCTAAATAAAATCCACATCATTGCTGCATTTCCTGATCTGCATATTCAGTTAACGTTTGCAATAATTTTGTACAACATTTCTTCTGTGTTATCTTGGAGTTATTCTTTTTCAGATTAGTAGGGCTGTGTGAGGAGACAAACAGTGACAGATTATACTGTAGTATGTATCATTGGTGGCAGAAAACATGCTGTATTTAATAAAGAAAGATGCAAATTAATTAGCTAAAATGAATAAAAGATGGAAAGAGTTGGCCCTAAATAATAAACATGACTTGTATATTGAAGAAAAATAACATCTTGTTGTCTAAGTAATTGTTAATCTGCGGTAATCTGTGACAAATGCAGCCTTGTTTTATATATATATTATATATATTATATATTACAAACATATATATTATATATATGTTTATGGTAATCTGTGACAAATGCAGCCATATATATAATATAGTCCAATGGTAATGGACTGTGGGATCTTTAGTCAAATTTGGAGAACCAAAGTTTCTCCGCTCTTGTTTATGGTAATCTGTGACAAATGCAGCCATATATATATATGTGGCTGCATTTGTCACAGATTACCATAAACAAGAGCGGAGAAACTTTGGTTCTCCAAATTTGACTAAAGATCCCACAATCCATTACCATTGGACTATATTACATATACAGGATGAAAGATTCCCCACCTCTGCTCGAAATGAATAATATTACAAGGTAATCAAAAAGATCCCCACATCACAAAGCTAGCCATTATTGTGTCCAAATCAGTAGCAATATCTAGTTAGTTGTTAATTCCTCTTCTTAGAGTTGGCACTGCTAAAAATAAAGCAAGTGTTTGGTTCCTTTTACTCGTTGGTTACTAAGCAAAAGTGCCAGGCTGTAGTTTAACACTAGAGTGAGTTCTAACTGATGGTGTTGTTTGCTTACACTTTGCATTCAAAATAGATAGCAGAAACTACAAGAGTGAGGTTGAAAGACAAATATACATCCCTCCAGTAGTCTCCAAGAGAACCAAACTGGTGTTCAATTGTAAGGTGAGATAGAGTTTTTTCCCTCCTAAATGGGGGGTCCAAATCAATTAACTGCTTGTGTTATTCTGTACATACAAACCAAAAGACCTAAGAAAACACTGAGGACACCAAAGAGGCACAAAAGTTTGTTAGATTTCTTGGAAAACAATCACTAGGTGCACTGCAGTCTACACCGCCGTATATCCAGGTCTTTGATCTTTTCAAGAAAGGAATTAATTTAATGTTGAATTAACTGCTCTGCAAGAAATGTAGCATGTCATTACTGTGCCATTATAAGAGAGTATTTAATTTTTCCAGCAGATTATTTTTAGATCCCTGGTCATAGCAACACAGTAAGTAGCATTCTGTCCGATGCAAGCCCAGCCCTATGGAAGCTTTCTCAGAAATGTCCCATTTACTTCCCTGGAACTTACCACCACCACCCCCTGCAAGGATGCATAGGAGACTGGAAACTATAGGTGCTACAGTGTTGTTATTTTGATGCCACTTACATTATCAATTGGTTTACAATAGGGATGGACAACATAAGGCCTATGGGCAACACATGCATGAGCACAGTCGCACTTCCATGCTCCCAAATTTCAGTGTCAGCAAACACCCGTACACATAGAGGAGATTACTATTGGCTCATAGGCAGCACACATCTTGTATTCAAACTGAATCACATTCCCCCAAACCTCCCAGAAGTAAGATCAGCTCAAAACCAAGGGATATTCCTCACATGCTTTAATTTGAATATCAGTTACTGAGTTTTTAAATAGCTGGGGGGGGGGGTTGCAAATTCAGCAGCATGATGACAGAGTAGTGTGCATCCCCTGGTGAGTTCAGGGGACAAATTCACTGCAAGAAATTCCTCATATTCTATTTTAAAGTCAATATCCCACTTGCTGATGATATGCCCACAAAACCAAGTAGACTGTAGCGCATGAAATTACAGAATGTAGTGAAGATCAATTAAAAAACATTACCATTCAAGATAAAAGGAACCAAAGATTGAGAGAGACCAAAAAAAAACAGGTAATCTCTAAGGAAGCAATACTGCAAACAACATCAAACTATAATAATTTGTTCAGAAAGATTCCACTGAGTTCAGTGACTTGGGATCATCCAATGTATTAAACAATTTTCCACTTGTAATGTGTATAAACTGAGATATAAACAACCCAAACCATATGGTCAGTGAAAAATCCAATAAAAGCAACAATGAACCAAGAGAACAGAACAACAAATGGCAATAGATATGTAATTGCATGAACTGTATATCCAAATGAGGTTACTGGATAAGAGAAAGGCTCTGACAGTTCGACTGTGCAACCTTTCCTTGTTGGCAACACCTGCCCGACAACCATTGCAGAACAATGTTTGTGACCTAGGCTGCAATGTACCACAACAAGGGAGCAGGTGTACTCCGGAACATCACCTGCAACTGCCCATAACTCCAGATGACTCAACCCAAAGCGAGTGAACAAAACCACAGAGTGGAGAGAAAAGTGGGGAGCAGGGTAATGCTTTATTGCCAGTGGTAGAAGAGAACCACATGAGGCTAACACAAATCCTATTGCTGTATCTAATCCAACCCGGTGTTTCTAAATGCATGATGGGAGGCATTAACAAGAAGGTGTAATTGTGAAGGCCCAGCCACCACAGCCCTTCTCAAATAAGCAGTTGCCTTTTTTCTTCCCCACCCCAAGCAGTAAGTCTCTAACAGAGATAGGTATGAATTGATTTGTGCTGCTTCATACAAAATTCCCCATGTGGCACCACAGGTGCTGCACCTTCCCTTCCCCCCCTTCCCCGGCCAGCTGCCCCACTCACAAGCCTCTGCACGCCTCCCAGGTCATCCTCCTTCATCAGCTGCCCACTCCAGGCAGGCAACTGGGCTTCCCTTCCCTGCCTCCTCCAGTAGCTGACCACTCAGATGAGGAGGTGGGGCGGGGATTCTCCCTGCACAGCCGTTGAGTGGTCAGTTGCCAAAGTAGGTGGGGAAGGGCAGCCCAAGCCCCTGCCCAGACTGGACAGTCGGTGGAGGAGGAGGACCCTGGTGGCACACAGAGGTTTGTGATTGGGCCAGCCGGCGGGGGGGGGGGGGGGTAAGGGAAATTCATACAAAGTGGCATGAATCAATTTGTGCCTATCTCTAGTCTCTACCCCTTTTACCCACAGAAATAACATGGAAAAATGAACTGGTAGTCTTCTACCAAATTGGTCAGTAAAATATACAGCCAACCCAAGACATTTTACGACCTAAAGCAAATGATAATGATGGTCCATGGACCCAGTAGGCAGGCACTTCATTCAAATATTTGGGGTTCACACCTCACTCCAGTCATAAGCCACAGGGTGAGATGTTTCATTCCACATTCCCATTCCATGTACAGAGCTGAAGAAATTGGTAATTCAGTCTTACTACATATGCGCTGATATGTATCAGCAACTTCCACCACATCTGTGGACAGCAGGCAAGTTTATAGAGCGGAGGGCAGGTCATGCAACAGGTACATAGCTCTGTCCTCAAGCAAACAGGAATGGCTGGTACCCTCACACTCCGGCTCCCACACACACCTCATTATCTACTGCCTAAGGTATCTGCCTCCCTCTGCCTAATGATAGGGCCAGATCTGAGTGTTCCAATTCTAACAAGTAGAAAACATTGGAAAGATTGGGAAAATGAAGAACTTGAGGTCTTAATACAAGAAATAATGTTACCTGAAACATGAAATGAACAGTCAGGGCGAAGGTGACAAGGTTAGGCCTTTGCCAGGGGTTCAAAACTAGCAGGGAATCTACTGTTCTAACAATGCTGTTATCCCTGGTTATTCCCTGGTTGTCTGATATGATTAGATGCATGGGTGGAGAAAGTTGCTTTTTAAAGAGCCTTGTGGTGCAGTGGTTAAACTGCGGTACTGCTGTCAAAACTGTGCTCATGACCCGGGGTTCAATCTCAGGTAGCCAGCTCAAGGTTGACTTCTATCCTTCCAAGATCACTAAAATGAGTACCCAGCTCGCTGGGGGGACAACATGTAGTCTGCATAATTAACTTGTAACCCACTCAGAGAGTGCTTTAAGCACTATGGGGCAGTATATAAGCACACACTTTTTTTTTTGGCTTTAATTTTTTTTTAAGTTCAACACAAAGATTATGAAAACATACAAAGAACATACAAGTAATACAATGACCTTGGTAGGGCTACAAAGAAGGCTGACTGCCGAAGAATTGATGCTTTTGAATTATGGTGCTGGAGGAGACTCTTGACAGTCCCCTGGACTGCAAGGAGAACAAACCTATCCATTTTGAAAGAAATCAACCCTGAGTGCTCACTGGAAGGACAGATCCTGAAGCTGAGGCTCCAATACTTTGGCCATCTCATGAGAAGAGAAGACTCCCTGGAAAAGACCCTGATGTTGGGAAAGTGTGAGGGCAAGAGGAGAAGGGGACGACAGAGGACGAGATGGTTGGACAGTGTCACCGAAGCTACCAACATGAATTTGACCCAACTCTGGGAGGCAGTGGAAGACAGGAGGGCCTGTCGTGCTCTGGTCCATGGGGTCACGAAGAGTCGGACACAACTTAATGACTAAACAACAACAGGGCTACATGGTATAAATACAAAAGTTAGTAGAGTTCCATTCAGTAAATCCTCTCAAAAGTAAATATGCACTGCAGGTGGTGAAAAGGCACAAAAATTTGAATTGTGTAGTTGGTAAATGAAAATCAAGATGTATAAAAAAATCATTTTCATTACACATGATTTTTTTAATGTGTATATATGAGCAATGCATTTCCCCACCAAAACTATATTGGTCAAATAACCAATTAGTTTAGATTCATGTTTCATCTGTTTTCTGAGCAATGCTTTGACAGCACTAAAAAAATAAAATTAAAATAAAAAATCAAAGTCTTGCTGATAACTTAGCAACAATTAAAAAGAATTTTAAAATGAGACCCATCCCCTGCCCTCCAAAGGAGAGCTCAGAGGAAATTTTCAATTAAATGGCTTCTCCAAAGGGTTATTGAGAGAAATCTTTCCTTTTAAAGTGTAGATGCAAGGATCACACCATACACTTTTATCCAATCTTAACCAGCCTTAAGTGTCCACTTAATTGTCCTTGTAGTATTTGACAGAGAGACTGTGGTGCTACCTCCCCTTCAGTGCACCTACCCTCTTGTAGTTTGATTTCACTTTGGATCCCACTGGAGTTTGGGGTGGTGGAGATGCAAAGTCAGAAACTATGCTTCTGCTGATGTCACTGCTGACATGTCTACACAGTCCCATGTTAACACTCATTCAAGCTGAGCAGAGCATCATAAATGAGGCACTATTGTTAATGGAAAGTAGTGCACATCATTCCATGCCAATCAGCTTTCAATCTGGAGTTAACCTAAAAGAACCTCTGGTCTATTTCATTAGAAATGCTTATGAAGCCATTTACTTCCAGGTACAAATAGTAATGATCTTACCTATGTTGCCAGCTATATATGAAAGCTCATACCCCTGTTCTCAGTCACATGTGTGAGACACAAGCTACAGTTACAAAATTGGGGTGTATTTCATGCTGCTTACCCTAAGTGGGTACCACCCTGTCTCTTATTCAACACAAAGAAATCTGGGATGTCCATGGGCATCATCTGGAAGAAGTAGGTAAACTTGGACAAAATGACTATTCTAATCTTCATTATTCTGGTTAGATCTTGCTTCCTCCTATTTCTTGATTTAGATGGCTAATGAGAAGTTTGATGTTTAGATTCATCATTGCTCAAACAACTTGGCCCAAGTTGAATCCAAGAACTGTGGATTTCAAAATATTGTGAAGGCCTCTTGTTACTAAACATAAAGAACATGCCACAAAGAGCATTGATTTTTTTTCAGAAGGAAGAAGCATGAGCTTTGGGAAAGTATGAAAATAGTAAAAAAAAAAAAAAAGACTGCAACTGGATGTAACAATGAAAATGCAGTGACAGCCTCATTGGAAGTTTCCAATAGCAAAAATCGAAAAACCTCACACAATAGCTGAAGAACTTATATTACCTGCTGTAAAAATCATGGTTTCTGCATGGATCCATGAGAAAGCTACCATGCCAAAGACCTTTCCTTAATACTCTTGTCAATTGACACATGAGAAACTTAAATAAATAAGTAAGTAAATAAATAAATACATACATAAATATTTGATGCACTTTAGGGTTTTAAATCTTAAGTTAAGTCTTGGTGGATTTACAGCAACAAAAGATATTTAAAGGGGGCCCATGGTGAAGAAAAGGTTAAGAACTGCTGTTCTAGGATTTCCTCTGATTAGCTTAGCAAGCGACTATGTTGTGAAGGCAAGCTGGGGAAACAGCTACTAGTACTCTCCTAGACTTTGAAGCAGCAACATCGTAACTACTGAGTTTGGTGCAAATTATTAATTGGGATGGGTCACCCCAATGGTGAGACTATCAGGATGATGATACCTCACAATCTCCTTTTTATAGTGATGTCCATCTCATTCATGTTAAAGACATCACTTTGCGAGACTCCATTTCCCAGAATCCTGTAGTCAGGAGCCATGCTAGATGGGAGGATTCTGGAAGTTGGAGCCTCCAAAAGTGACTTATTGAAGCTCTGGGATGTGTCCTCAAATAGTTTTTCTGGGGTTCTTGGAGGCAACGCTGTATTTTTCCAACTATATGATTCCTCATTAAAAAGCTTGCTGTCACTGAAAAACTGTGTCGGGTCCTGTCTTCTGATACATTGGCTTGTTTAGAATTTCACATGTTCTCCATTTAAACTGTTATTAATATCCATCAAGGACTTGCGTAGAGAACAGTCGTTATATATACTGGACAACTCCATTTGTTTTCACTAGTGTACTTCTCAAGTGGAACTCTGGTTTCAGATAATTCAAACAAAAAACAGTCTTGTGGCTTTATAATTTAGAGGCAATTTGGTTCAGCAGAGCTGTACCTCCTGGTTTCCCCCGCCCGCATTGCATCATTATAGATACAGTAATAATTCATTATTCTTCTTTTCATTTGCTCTCAGCAGAGGTATCATGGGACATACAAATAAACTGCCCTTGAAAATCTTGGCTGACACAAGCAAGAATTCAACATGTGGCTTGACTAAAATGAGATCCAACTTCTTTTCCAAGTGCTATAAAACAGGTGAAAAGCTGACTTGTATCACCTCCACAAGAAACATACACATATTAAATGTGTCATTAACTAAAACAGAAACATAGATATACTGTTGCGCATATAATTTGCAAGCAACATTCGTGACAAAAGTACATAACACTAGGGAATAATAAAACCAAGAGCTCAGTTCCAATAGTTGTCCATTAGTTTTGACTAAACTGTAGGGCATGGTCTCTTATTCTAATATTCTAATAGTCAAGGTGAACTCCTTTCAAAGGTGACTCCATTGAATACGTAATGCTCTGATTGACTGGCTAGAGACCTAACACTACATTACTAGACATTAGGGCACAACGGTGTCATGATAAATTTGGAGTGCAGGTAATCCAATGACTATGCCCAGACTATGCCAAGACTATGCCCAGATTCCACTCTCCTTCCTCAGGAGGGAGAATCAAAAAGTGCAGCAGCTGGATTGGTCCTTATCAACAAATGCAGAGTCAGTCTTTTGTAAAGTTAATGGGTCTTATTACCCATTCAAACTATCCTTATGTGCCTCACATTACAACAGAGGTAATTTGCAACAATATCCAGTTCAATGGTTGTTGTGGGGTTTTCGGGCTGTTTGGCCATGTTCTGGAGGTTTATCTTCCTAACATTTTGCCAGTCTCTGTGGCCGGCATCTTCAGAGGACAGGAGATAGAACTCTGTCTGTGTTCTGGTGTAGTGTGTGGGATTGTTGACTATTTGTAGCTGGGGATAAGGGTTTTTTGTTCTTTTCAGGAGATTTGGTGTTCCCTGTGCTCAGGGTGTTTTTTGTTATGGGTGTTTTGTTGTAATAAGGGGGGGAGATGATCTGTCACTGTGATTGATGAGTGTCATTGGCTAGTCTTTTGTGTGCAGTGATCACCAGTCCTTGCGGCTGGGTAGAGTGATCGGTGATCACAGCACACAAATGACTAGCCAACAACACCCATCAATCACAGTGACAGATCATCTCCCCCCCCCCCTTATCACAACAATACATGCATAACAAAAACACCCTGATCACCATAATCACCCAATCTCCTGAAAAGGACAAAAAGCTGATCCCACAGCTACAAATAATCAACTATCTCACACACTACAGCAGAACACAGACAGAGTTCCATCTCCTGTCCTCTGAAGATGCCGGCCACAGAGACTGGCGAAACGTTAGGAAGAAAAACCTCCAGAACACGGCCAAACAGCCCAAAAAAAACCCACAACAACCATCGGATCCCGGCCGTGAAAGCCTTCAAGAACACAATATCCAGTTCCCTGGGAAAATCAGTCTATTTCTTTGCCAGCTATTGTGAAGATTGCAGCTAAACTCAGAGGAAACAGCAAAGCCTGAATCAGGTGGCAGATAATGCCATCATCATCATCTTAGAACTGCAGAGCTGGAAGAGACCCGATTGATTATCAAGTCTAACCCTTGTCAAGGAGCCACAATGGGGAATCAAATTCCCAATTTCTGGCTCCACAGCCAGAGACCTAAACCACTGAGCTATCCAGCAGTTTGTAATACCTGCTACCCAAGACGTCCTAGAGCTTTGACCCTTTTTGTCATGCAATCACACTGGTAGACAAAATATTACAAGGGTTACTTTTATCGAACTTAAGTTTCCAGTAAAAATAAGAATGTGCCAGGGCAGTCCCTTTCACAGGTATTAAATGGCACATCAACAGGAACGCCTACAGGTGACTGTACCAAAGTTCAGGGCTGTGTACCACTGTACTCTGTAAGTCACCTTGCTTTATCTGGCACAACATACATATTTTAGAAAACATTTAATTATGTGCCAGGTAGCTGTGTGTTACAATTATAATTGCTTTTATCACGAAAGGAAGAGTTGAAATAATTGACCAATCTATTATATATTGTGCAGATGTTTTATGAGACAGAACGGTGTCAGCCTGGCACCTCAAGCAAAGGAAGGGCATTAGCAGTATTAATTGTCCCATGCCATATTTTCAGAGATGAGTAAGCGCAATGCTAAATTATCTTCTGCCACTATAAATTATATTTGCCTTATGTACACCCTTCTGTGCCCATCTGGTAGGTCACTGACAAGTTATGCTGGCACTCATATACACGCTATCAGGGTTAAATGCCCTCAAATGTGTGTTTGTGTGCACTCCCTCACCCATGGGTCCCTTAGCACCGGAGGGGTGTGTGGTTTCTTTGAAACTGTGGAATAAGAAAAATAAAATGCCACCCAAAGACTGGCTGAAATGGTAGTGGTGCGAATTAACTAACATTATAGTTCCCTTTGCAATTCTTGTAAATATAGCAAAAATAGGACAGTCTGCTGTCACATTTGCCATGGATATGTTTTCCCAGTACCATCATTACACAACACGGGAAAGTAATTATTTGTTTCAAAGCTGTTTTATAAGATTTTTCCATGTTCTGTTATTGTCCCTTCAGGGCAGGATTTAGATCTCGTTTTTAAAAGCTAGTGGGGTTTTTTAAAGAACATGTAATTAGTTTTCATTGTTTGTTGGGCAAATAGCTATATGTTACATTACTTACATTTAGTAACTAACTTATTACTTTCAAATTGTTTTTTGAAGCAAAAATACCTTTCGAACCCTTAAAAACACAAAAATGCCCTGAAATTACCCCATACGATACAAAAAGGAATAAGCAATGGATGGATGTTACTCATGGTATACATAAGAAATATTACATAAATATTAAGAACTTTAAAACCTGAACATCATTACGGCTCATACCAAAAAGGAACTTGTTATAGATATCATAATTACTTGAAAACACATTATGTCTAAGCTCTGCCAGAAGCCTTGTCTTTCTGGTATTTTGCACCTGGGAGCAGCTGCAAACGTGGCATAAATACCCAATATGGTGTAGTGAAAAGAGTGATGGACTAGGAGTCAGGTGATCTGGGTTCAAACCCCACATGCCCATGGAAACTCACTGGGGGAGTGGAACTGGTAAAACCACTCCCTAAATACTTCAATTGCCGTTAATGTCTTGTTCCTCTGACTTATGACGACCCTATGAATGAGTGATATTCAAAATGCCCTGTTCTCAACCAACAGCCCTGCTCAGCTCTTGCAAACTCCAACCTGCAGCTTCCTTTAGAGAGTCAATTCAGCTCTCATTTGGTCTTCCTCTTTTCCTGCTGCCTTCAACTTTTTCCAGCATTATTGTCTTTTTGAGCCAATCTTGCCTTCTCATGATGTGCCCAAAGAAGGACAGCCTCAGTTTCATCATTTTTGCCTCCAAAGATAGTTTAGGCTTGATTTGCTCTAGGATGCACTTGTTCATCTTTCTGACAGTCCAGGGTTTCTACAAAGCTCTCCTCCAGCACCATATTTCAAATGAAACATTTTTTTCCCTGTCAGCTTTCCTCACTGTTCAGAGTTCACACCCAAATGCCCTATAAGAGTCATTATAAGTCAGTTCTGACCTGACAGCATATAACATACATGCAGATTCAGAAGTACAAAAGACACACCTCTTCCATCAAATCTGCATAATCCCAGTTAAATTTCTGCTTATTGGGCAGAAGTTCATAGGCCCAGTTCTTCCCAAGTTGTCATATCTGAGTGCATAAAAACCATACACTTGTTCATATTTGCAACCATACTTTTAATTGCATGTGTTTTGTCTTAGAGTATTTATTGAGTTCATGTAGGATCTACACTGTAGGTTTCTGAAAGGCTTACACTAGATCGATTCCAAAAGTGAGACCAAATCAAAACAGGGAGTAGATATCTAGGCAAAGGCAGTTCCAAAAACAGAGTCTATAAACATTCCAGTATCAAACAGAAGCACAAGAAGAAGAGGTGGTTGTTGCTATGTGCCATCAATTTGCTCCCAACTTGCTCAATGGCCCAATGACTTAATGATCTCCATAAGGGCCTGTCTTTAACTTCTCTACTCAGGTTGTGCACACTCAAGGCTGTTGGTTCCTTGTTGAGTCAAAGAAGAAGACAGTCACAGATACTGTTATGTCAACCTTCCTTTCCTCAGACTGAGCTGTGCTTAACTGCTGGTCACAGTGTTTGTTGCAAATGGTCAAGCAGAGGCCCCTCTTCTGAGAACATCTTGCTCACAGGGAGTCTTCTAATCACAGAGACTCTTCATTTACAAGGAAGCTATCTCATAGCCTTCAAAGTCAGGATATAGCTGAGCCTATTCCTCTGAGTCTGGAGATAAACATCCTTCTTCTTAAGAGAATGATCTATAATCCTCTTCCCCAAGACACTTCTGGGACAGCTTGGAAGTCCATCAGCCAGGCAAGACCTCCTTCAGCATGTCTTCAATACTGACATCTTATACATAGTTTTCAGAGAGTAAGTGCCATTAAGCAGGAAAAAAAAATCAAACTGACAGAGTTGATCTGTGAAGGACTTTAAGATATTTATGTATTATTTTTATAACACCTCCCACCATTATTCTGTTTCATAATGGAAAAAAATAAATATGTAACAAAGACTAAATTTTCAGGATACAGTCTGTAACAATGATAGCGTCCCTTTGGAATACAGCAGATCTAACTAGCACACTCAAATAAAACATAGCCTCAGAATCAATTTTAGAAGTGTTTCATAGCCATTTAAGTGTAGTATATAAAATCAGTCGAATCAGATAACAAATATCATTTAATATAATGCTACTCATAAGCTCACATACATACTACTTTTATTTGACTTCTATGAAGAGCAAGAATCATGTTTAATGATTTAATTTACTATCCTTCAGGAACATATAAAAGCATTAGTGCTATCACCTGGTGGGCGAATTTGCTCTGATTTTTAAATAGCTCTGCCACAGCAAAAAAAAAAAAGGGAGGGGCTGTTTTTATTTTGATGGAAATGAACAGAACAAGCACACGAGCTCCCCTTTCTGGTGCTCATGAAACCTGCACTTGTCTTTTTGAAGCTATTTCTTGAATTTTTGTTGGTCTTGAAGAAAGTTAGTAAAGGACAGAGAATAGAACAGTGCACAGAAGGGATGGGAGCCATCCAAATATTATGGTTCGTTGCTACCATTTCCGCCCCCACTTTACCTCTACTAGGTAGTGCTCCAGGCAGCTTACAATAATCATAAAGCATAATTTAAAATATCAAATGAAAATAGATTCAACTGTAGAATCATGAAAATCAAATAAAATGAAACATGACCATAAAAATAATTAAAATATAAGAACATAAGAAGAGCCCTGCTGGGTCACGCCAAGGGCCCATCTAGTCCAGCTTCCCCACCAGATGCCTCTGGGAGCACACGAGACAACTAGATACCTGTCTCCTGATACCACTCCCTTGCATCTGGCATTTTGAGGTACCTTCCTTCTAAAGCTAGAGATTATACATCCCCATCATGGCTTGTAACCATGATGGACTTTTCCTCCAGAAATTTGTCCAATCCCCTTTTAAAGGCATCTAGACCATATGCCATCACCACTTCCTGAGGCAAGGAGTTCCACAGACTAACAAAATGCTGGGTATAGAAATATTTTCTTTTGTCTGTTCTCACTCTTTCAACACTCAATTTGAGTGGATGTCCCCTGGTCCTAGTATTGCGTGAGAGGGAAAAGAGTTTCCCTCTATCCACTTTATCCATCCCCTGCATAACTTTATACATCTCAATCATGTGTCTCCCCCCCACCCCAGTGCCTTTTCTCTAGACTAATGAGCTCCAAACACTGTAGCCTTTCCTCATAAGGGAGGTGCCCCAGCCCAGGAATCATTTGTCGCTGTCTTCTGCACCTTTTTCAGTTCCACTACGTATTTTTTGAGGTGAAGTAACCAGAACTGCACACAATACTCCAGGTGCGGCCTTATTCTCTGCAGTGTTTTGTACAACAGCATTATAATGTTGGCTGTTTTATTTTCAATCCCCTTTTTAATGATTACCTAGCATGGAATTGGCCTTCTTCACTGCCGCCACACACTGAGTTGACACTTTCATCGAGCTGTCCACCACCACAACAAGATCTCTTTCCTGATTCGTCACGGACAGCTCAGAACCCATTAACTGATAACTAAAGTTTTGATTTTTTTGCCCCATTGTGTATTATTTTACATTTTCTTATATTGAAATGCATTTACCATTTTGCCGCCCATGCTCCCAGTTTGGAGAGATCCTTCTGGAGCTCTTCACAAGCCCTTCTGGTCTTCACCACCCAGAAAAGTTTTGTGTCCTCTACAAACTTGGCCACCTCACTGCTTATCCCTGTCTCCAGGTCATTTATGAACAGGTTGAAAAGCACCAGTCCCAAGACAGATCCCTGGGGCACACCACTCTTCACCTCTCTTCACATGTAAGTCTACAAACAGGTAAACTCATCAACATAAATTAAACAATACCATAAGCTGGTTTTTAAAAGATGGATCGTCACACCCTTCCTGAAAGCAAATACATGCATTGCCTCTCAAAAAGGGAAGCAGCACTGGTGGCTGCAAAGGTCTCTCTGCTGCTGCCTTTACCACCCCTGTACCTCATAAGCTTGGGTGGAAAACCATTGACAATCCACATGTTTTGGACTACAACTTCCTTTATCATTGGCAACACAAGCTGGGAATTCTGGGAGCTGAAGTCCAAAACATCTGGAGTGCCAAAAGTTTGCCACACTTGTCCTAAGCCATTTGTCTCCCAGAGGAATAGGGAAAGAAATCTTTCTGTGGGTGAGACAATTCTGACTCAGATTTTGTCACTAGATCAGGGCTGGGTGGGTTGAAGGCACTGCTCGGGGATGCAGAGATGTTTGGGACCTGAGATGCTCAAGAGGTGTGTCTGAGCTGCTTGTGAATTCCCTGTCTGAACTCATGACAGGCATCAGCCATCACTTCCCATGCAATGTGTTCTGGCATCTCTCACTGCAACAAATCTCTTTCCACAATCAGTCTTCCTGAGCTTTAAGGCACAATTCTGGGGTCTGTGGTTGTGGCTGCTATTTTTGTTAAATGCCATAAAGTTGCTTCTGATCCCATCAATGAGCGATCTCCAAAATGTCCTGTCCTCAACAACCCTTCTCAACTCTTGTAAACCCAAGGCTTCCTTGATGGTGTCAATTCTCAAACAGTCTGTGGACTGGGTGGAATTTGAAATCATAGATCAGCTTAACGGGGTGGAAGGAATCTTAGCACAGGCTAAAACAGCAGTTTATAGAACAGATTCAGTTTCTGTGGTTTAAGAAAGCCTAATAGTTGATTTCTCATTAAGCCTTCTCAGAAGTAAGTCCCACTCTATCCAATAAGGTTTATTCCGAGATATGTGGCTGTAGATTTGCTGTTTAAGCATCTTCTAATCACAGCCTTCCTCTCCACACAAAACATCTCCAAAAGCATATATTTTACTGAAAAACAAATATCTATACATAATAAATACTTGGAGAAAAAACAGAGGAACTATGTAACTAGTAAATAAATATACTTATACAGAGGAGGATGAACACAATAAGATTTATTTCTGCATAGATTTACATTATTAAGCAACCGCAATTCTATGAATACTTTTCCTGGGATAAAACACTACTGAACACTTTGCATGTGCAAAGTGCAGAATTTTAAATGAGCAATTGCAAACCTAGGAGTCTTCATTATTTAAGTGCCAATTTAACAAATTTTGAAACACAGATAATAATAATAAGGCTGGTCTGGAATGGACTGGTGGTCTTCTTTGCATTAAAATGATGGTCCTCTTGGGTTTTATATCAAATACCACCTAGTGGTTCCTTATCTGTCTCAGGAAACTGAACTTTAGATTCTCTGAAAATACTGTCGGGATCCACTTGGAAATCAGTAAGGAAGAGAAATAGGGAACAAGACAAAACCAAAAGAAAAATAACGACAACAAAAACGTTGCGGCACCTTAAAGACTAACGGCTATATTTTAGTGTGAGCTTTTGCGGATGGGTTTGAGGAAGTGGACTTGTCGACGAAAGCTCACATTAAAATATAGCCGTTAGTCTTTAAGGTGCCACAATGTTTTTGTCGTCGTTATTTTTTATTTTTATTTTGTCTTTGACTAATATGCAAGCACAGACTAACATGGCTACTTCTTCTAAAACTATTACTGTGGGAGATTAGTAAGGAAGGTGAAGAGGGAAAGTGAAAGAAGGGGTTAGCTGGGGTGCTTGGGAAATGCATGTAACTATTCCCTTCTCTTGAAAAGGAAAAACAAAGATTTGGGGGAGGAGGAAAATAATGGATGGGATTTTCCTACGAGTAGGCAGAAGCAGATGTTTGAATGGACCAGGCAGATTGATTGGTTGATAAGTTAGTTGACTAAGATCAGAGAAAGACTGAGAAAAGACTAGAAGGGAAAACACACACAGGCCCACCTGACAGTCTGTCTGTCCATCACCCAATGCCCCCTCTCCCAGGCTCAAATCACTTTTCTCCAACCATCTTAAAATTGTCGACAGATTAAATCCTTAAGGAAGACTCTTTTCCATACTGAGAAGGTTAAATAATGGGTGCTTCCCTACAGTAGGATGAAAACATTCTGAAAAGTAAATCCTTCTATGCCATTAAGACAAAAGAAATAAGAGAGTTAAAAGAGAGAAGAATGGGTATTGATATTAAAGAGTCCCAATGCTATTGGTTTTTGTAGAACAAAACAAATCCCTTCACATTGATTTTCCCAACCTTCTCTAGCTAGTTATTCATTGATTATCATTTTGCGCATTATTATACAGAACATCAGCTAACGAACACAACAACTGGACTTGTCAGGGAAGAAGTAATGCTGCAAATGCCCTGGTAATATTGGGAAGTGTGAGGCAGTAATATTTTTTCATTATTATTATTAAAATCACTTCTTCTTTTTTTACTATTCTTGTAAAAAGTCTTGGTGGGGATTAAGGGTATTATTTCCAACGCACTGTTGACACAGCTTTTTGAATGTGAGTTGCTGAAGCATGAAGAAGCACATGGTGCACAGGCAATCAGAGCCCCTTTAATTCCAATTCCCTGGTTTTAAAGTGCTATTTAATCAATCAAAACAGTGTGTTAGACTCTGTATGATTTATAATCAAGAGCTACATGTCATCTTTAAATAAAATTTTACATTGAAAGCTCATTTCAAGCTCAGCAAATGTTTTCCCACTGAATCAATATCACTGATGTGGAGGGTGTCTTTGAGCAACGACAGAATGCTTCCAGTACCAAATTCAGCATGTTGCAGCATTTTGTCATGAACAGAGGCAGAGAGTACCAAAAATGTGTGCAACAGAATGCATGTGTGTGCTTTAAATGATCTGGATGTGCTTGCTAAATAAGGGAAAAGTCTGACAAGTTCAGTGATCTGATTCCATCATTAATGGCTTACATGTACCTAGAGGATCATAAGAAGAATACACAGCACCATCCCAAAACATTCTGTTGCAAGAGGCATGAGGCATTATGCCCCCCTTGTTCCCCATACAGAACCCAACTGGGCTTCTAGTAGACTATCATTTCAATATTGGTCATCTTGCCCTATAACCTGAGGGTAGCAGGTTAACTTTTAGTGTGAAAGACAGGCTGTGTATCACATACAGTTCTGTTCCTAGACCATTTGTTCTGGTTTGCTCTCACCCAAGCTCAACCTCCACTGCCTGAAGTAATTCCTTCATTAACCATTTGGGCATAGAAGAACTTAAGAAGCTATCTTCTATCAATGGAAACTCTTGGACCACCCTGTTCAATAATATCTACATTGACTGACAGCAGATCTCCAGGTCTGTGGAAAGTCTCTTCTAGTGACATTTCCCAATCAGTTTTTGAAGTGCTAGGGACTTCACCCAGGACCTTCTGCAGGAGAATCATGTGTTCCACAACACTGAACTTCTGCCCCTCTCCTAAAGTACCAAGCAGTATTTTGCTTCCGAACCAGAGAGTAGAAACGTTAGTGCTTTGGCTTCTAACTCCTGGCAGCCCGGGAGAGCGTTGACAATGGTCAGGGATTATGGCAGTTGAAGAACAAAACTTCTGGAGATTGGGAACCACTCCTCTGAACCTTCCAAGACATTTATGAATAGTTGTTTCAACCAATGAATTGTGATTGGCTCAAACAAACAAACAGATGTATCCTTTCTGGGCACATGAGGGGATGATTGGAGTGGAAGGCTTCACCAGCCTGAAGTTCACTAATATAGTACTAAGCCACATAGTATTTGGAGTCCCCTTCTGTAGAGGGAGGTGTCCAAGAGAAAAAAGCATTGAAGGGTGAGCTTGCTGCTTCTCCAACAGAAAGAGAGAAGAGCTCATGTCACCTAACCGGTCTTCCTTGCTACTCTGAACCTGTCCTTAGAGAGAAAAACAGGGCATGTAAAAATATTTTAAATAGATAAATAAAATAAATAAAAGTCATAGAGCACTACTCATTTCAATGACAAAGCACCCTCTTCAGCAATGTTGGAAGCTGAGCACCAGTGCTTGTAACAAATAAGCAGTAGGGGGCAATAGACAATAGAGGCCTCTGTAGCTGTTTCTTCCTATCTTCATAACTACTTGTCAATATATACAGTAAATAGTTGCTCTTAAGCTTTATTCTCTTGCTGCTGCTTCCAACCTGTTCTTTCTTCATCTTAGAGAAAGGCAGTCATATTTCTCCTCCATGGTGACTGCAAATGCGAAAACACACACACACACACACACACACACACATATGCACCAAGTCTACTTTTGTAATCTACATTAAGATTTCTCTTCTGACCAATCTTTGAATGGC
The DNA here is from genome assembly GCA_037013535.1 of Intellagama lesueurii. NCBI lineage: Eukaryota > Metazoa > Chordata > Lepidosauria > Squamata > Agamidae > Intellagama > Intellagama lesueurii. The sequence continues at coordinate 187,217,096 of JBAJHW010000003.1, read as the reverse complement.
ATTCCAGAAAAAAAAATAAAGGGCATACTTTTGTTTATAAGAGTATTTATAAGAATATTTTCATGCGAAAGGCTGGACTGGAGGAATCCCAAGCTGGAATTAAGATTGCCGGAAGAAATATCAACAACCTCAGATATGCAGATGATACCACTCTGATGGCAGAAAGTGAGGAGGAATTAAAGAACCTCTTAATGAGGGTGAAAGAGGAGAGCGCAAAAAATGGTCTGAAGCTCAACATCAAAAAAACTAAGATCATGGCCACTGGTCCCATCACCTCCTGGCAAATAGAAGGGGAAGATATGGAGGCAGTGACAGATTTTACTTTCTTGGGCTCCATGATCACTGCAGATGGTGACAGCAGCCACGAAATTAAAAGACACCTGCTTCTTGGAAAGAAAGCGATGAGAAACCTTGACAGCATCTTAAAAAGCAGAGACATCACCTTGCTGACAAAGGTCCGCACAGTCAAAGCTATGGTTTTTCCAGTAGCGATGTATGGAAGTGAGAGCTGGACCATAAAGAAGGCTGACCGCCGAAGAATTGATGCTTTTGAATTGTGGTGCTGGAGGAGACTCTTGAGAGTCCCCTGGACTGCAAGGAGAACAAACCTATCCATTCTGAAGGAAATCAACCCTGAGTGCTCACTGGAAGGACAGATCCTGAAGCTGAGGCTCCAATCCTTTGGCCATCTCATGAGAAGAGAAGACTCCCTGGAAAAGACCCTGATGTTGGGAAAGTGTGAAGGCAAGAGGAGAAGGGGACGACAGAGGACAAGATGGTTGGACAGTGTCATTGAAGCTACCAATATGAATTTGACCAAACTCCGGGAGGCAGTGGAAGACAGGAGGGCCTGGCATGCTCTGGTCCATGGGGTCACAAAGAGTCGGACACGACTTAACGACTAAACAACAACAACATAAGAATATTTGCTTTCTTTTAATAGACACACGTGGACCAAGCCTCAAATTCTTGTATTCCCCTCAGGAAAGCCAAATTAAAATGTGGCCTCTCGTGCCCCTCCTTGATTATTTCTACCATTATGTTCTTTCCTGCCCTGCGGAAAAGACAATATAGTCCCCCGTTGTCCCCTAAGCATTAGCTCCTGTAAAATTTATCTATTTTCCCTCACCAGGATGTTGCCACATCAGTGGTTCTGGAACGTCATGGCAACACACTCTTCTTTTTATTTTTGAAAAACCTTCATGCTTCCCCACCTCTCCTTTACTATCATCAAGCCTTCTTTTAACAAAGGGGAAAAAAGCAATTAGCAATATAAAATTAAAAATAAACACAAAAACATAGTAAAATGTTTAAATAATTGTAAAATAAAATCATGTATTTTATTAGTTTTTCTTGACACAAAAAATATATGTATACAAATGTCATTTACCCTAAGAAATAAAAGGAACGAAACAAATTTAAAACGAAGGGATAATACTGCATCACCCTTTATTATAGCCCCATTGGAACTTCCTAACACACCGAGTTTGAGAACCAATGCATTACAAGATTTCATTTCTGTGGTCTGTGATTGGCTGAGATCAGTCTAAAAGGAGAGATGGAGAAGACAATAGCATTAAAGCAGCAGAAGCCTGGGGGCACTATGGATGTGAAAGGGAGTGGAGGAAGCCAGACTTTTCCAGGTCCATTTCCGTATCCTCTGAACTACAAAGCTTACCCATAAAATGTTAACCTGATAACGTTCAGCACAGCCCATTATTTTCATATTATGTTTTTCTCTTTTATCAACGATTTTGCAAATGCCTTCTGAGTGGTGTTTTGATATCAAAAACTGCCACAAGCTGTATACATAACAGAGAAACTAAATGCCCCAAATAAAACTGCAATTCATTATCTCTGACTGTTGGCTCCGCCAGCCAAACGGCAAATACAATTCAAAGAAATTGTCCAATTAAATGGAAAAGCACGCTGAAATCCTCACAAAAGAAGCAGCAACCAAGTGCTTCATCCTCAACAATTCAGAGTGAAAGATGAAAGAGAATACATGAAATGCAAGTAACAAGAGTCTGACAAGCATCCTTTTCTTTTTTTTTATCCGTATCAGTTAAGCCATTAGGGATCGAAACCTATACTCACATACCACGAAGGAAGCCCCATGGAACTCAAACTTACTTCAGTGTCACAATGTCTAGGGTTGACCTGTACAAATAAAAGCATTGTAGCCAATTAATATGTCCAAAAGCATACAAAGAAGCGCCCGGCAATCTAGTCAGGAACTTTTGGAAAAAATATTTTGTTGGGAAATATTTTGTTTCCCCCCCCCATTAAGAAAATGGGGAGGGGTACATCGTCCTTCTGCAAATGTGCTGAAGTGCCCTATACAGAAGGATTGATGTATGACTCAGCATGGCCCTGGTCTCCCTTGTTACTGCCCCTGCCTTACAGCCCTCTGGGCCTTCATTAGAAATGGAAGGCTGCACATGCATACCGTGGTCCCATCCACCACCACCCCTTGCCCAGAGCGAGGCTCACTGAAGGTAGGAGTAAGCTTGCCAGGCTTCTGAGCCTCAGGTTTTCACATCCATTCTCAGATCACAGACTTTGGACCTAATGGAAGGCTGCCAACCTGGCATCCTTAGATTGGTTTATTTGCACAGCTTCAGGACATGCTGTTTAGAGATGCTCAGAAGCACCCTTGTCTTTCTCATTACCTAAATATCCTAGAGTCACTTCTGGTAGAATTCATACATTAGCGTTTGAATTCATAAGACTCCCATCAGTTTTTACATAAGGTTTGCATAAATTACCACAGCAAAGAGGTAAGGATAGTATTTAGTGTGGTGTAGTGGACAGAGTGAAGGACAAGAATTTTGGAGTCCAGGGTTCAAGTCCATACTCAGCCATGGAAAGTCACCGGGGGAGGTGGAACTGGTAAAACCACTCAAATGTCTCACTTTTGAAAGCCTTATTAGAGTTGCTATAAGTCAGTTCTGACTTGACGGTACATAACTAACTCACAAATAGACTGTGCTGCATCTCACTCATGTGCCTGGTTACGCACCTGCCTGTGCAGCTGAGATGCATCCCAGAAACTGGTTAATTGGCTACAGTTAGTTACATAAACTTTAAACAATTGAATTTGGCCAATGTAAAGTCTTTTCGTTGTCTGTTCACCGCAGATACTGCAAGATGCAATTGTTGCTGAAGAGTACCAAATATGGAATCAGGAGGTCCCATCCCCTATGATCACAAGGGCCTGTCCCAGTGTCTCAGAACAAGAGATAAAAAAACCCCACAATCACTTCTGCCCCCTTCCTGGCAGTAAAAATACAATCATAACAAATTTAGTAGCTTAGAGTTTGCTCCTCTTTCATGACACTGTCTTTTGCTACCTGTGACTACCGTATTCTGCCTGATTTTCACTGTGGCATTGGGAACTTAAATACTGTATAGAATTTGTGAACCATTTCAGCAGAGCTTGGAAAATTACCTTATAAAAGTAACTATTTGCATTTTTTTTAAATGATTTACTTCCCTCACATGTCCTCTCCTTCCAATTACTTCTTACATTACTTATTGGCCAGAATCCTATTGGTGTCTGTGCACTACTTCAGTAACTTGCCGCAGCTAATTGTGGTTTATTGAAGAGGTGCTTGGGAATATTTGGGTAATGAAAAAGGCACCCCAGTACCTCATCGATTAGGCTCAATTAGCCATAGCAAGTTATGCAGATCTTGCATGAACACCAGTAGGATTCTTTCTGACAGTTACTTTTCAGCTTCTGAAAAAGAAAATGCTGTATAGTACAAAATATTTTTTCAAAACATTTTAATCCTCAAAAGAAAGGAGAATTGTTACACAGTGAACAAAAAAGTAACAACATTACCAATAACCCTTAACTTAAACTGGACCCAAAAAAATGTTGTTATGCTCAGAACATAACTTGATGCTCAGAAAGTAACATCACTCACTTTCATGGTCTGTTCTTGAAATACCAGTAAAAGCCCATTGGCCAATATTAATGAAAACAACCATTACATTTCCTCTTGCAGGAAATTTTGTGCAGCTCGTTCTGTGGCCTAATTTATAACTTGAAAGATTTTTCATGGTTCCCTCACTCTCAGCACAGTGTGCTTAGCCATCATTGTCTGAATGCAAAGAAGAGCAGGTTTTCAAAAGAAGAATGGATATAAGTAATCACTAACAGTTTTATAGCAGACATAACATCCCCAAGCGGTATGTTGCTCTTTAAATGCTTTGTATGCAGGTTTCTATGGTGCGCAGCCAATGTGGTGTGGTGGATGGAGTGATGGATTAAAAGACCTGGGTTCAAATCTCCACTCGGCCTTGGAGACTCTCTGTGTGGGAGTGGCAGCACGGATAAAATCACAACTTCAATTTCCCACGTACCTTGAAAATCCTATTAGGGTCACCACTGTAAATCAGAAGCAACTTGGCAACACCTAATAGGCTCATGCAAACGTCCATGTATTTTTTTGAACTACTACATTTCTTAATAAACTACTTCATGGACTGACACAGGAAATACTCACAGTGCCTTGTAAGTTGCTACTTGTACAATGTTTATATTGATTTTAAAGGCAGTTGCATATTTCTTATGATAAATGATAATACACATGGGAGCAAGTTGCTACAGCTTTAGCAAGTAAGCTAGAAGTCTAATTTCCAATTAGCTTCTGCTTTATTGGATACAGCAAGACCTTGTCTTAATGACCACGGCAGTCAATCCATGTAAACAAAAGTTGGAATTTGCTTCCTGTAACTGGAAGAACAGCATGAAATAGGGAGTTTTCAGAAATAGCCTAAAATCGCTCATTCTTTGGCTACATAGACTACAGAAAAGGCCGGACGATGAGGAGCAGACTTTAAAGTAATTACATACAACTTTATCCTTAAAAATATATTAGCACATGGAGAAAAAGTAAACAGGAAAGAGGAAAACAGGATGTGGAATAGAATATCCCTACTCTCCAGTCTTTGTGGAAACTTTTACATTTGTTGTGTCAGAGTGACTCAGGATTCCCATGTGAAACTAGCAGAAGATCATCAAAAGGATGCCTAACTTTACTGCTGCAGTTTTGTTTTGAAATGGTAAGGCTCTGTTTTGTCATTTTATTTTATTATTTTATTTTGTTTAGCAAGAAAAGAGAAGAAAAAGTGATATACTTGTTACTGAAAGCTCTTTACAAGGGAGAATTCAGGTAGCCCTGTAGTTATAAAATATAACAAGACCACAGTGGGATTTCACTGTGGCTCCTAAGTGACCTTGCCCTTCTTCTCTCTCCTTGTATTGTTTCTCGACTGCCTGTTTTCTGTTGTAGGCTCTTCACGAGTGTAAGTTGCCCAGCTCTTAGAATATTCTTTTAATATTCTTAAACTGCAACCATTCTTAAATTCATATATACACTGACTACCTCTGTAAATAATAATCAAGATCTGAGTTTTCTGTTATTGTGAATGGGTTTCATCTGAGCCAATATAATGTATGTATATATTAGGGGGTATCAGAGCTTGGAAAAATTACTGTTCTGGACCACATCTCTCTAAATACCCCAAGTACCACCACTGCCAATGCTGGCTGAGCATTTCTGAATCCAAATAGCCTTTCTTAGCTCTGATGCTGTCCGATGCTGAAGACACTATGTACATTCATAACACAATTAATACACGTCTATGTAGTTACAGTGGTACCTCGGTTTACGAACACCTCAGTTAATGTAATTTTCAGTTTACGAATGAAAATCCATTGAAAATAATGCCTCGGTTTATGAATTTTTTTCACGATACGAAGCAAGTTTCCCCGGGATGCATTGCACCTGGGAGGTTTATAGCGCCATCTCCATGCATGCTGGCATCTGTGGGTAGCACGTGGCGTCGAGCGTGGAGGTGTTGGAGTGGTTTTTGCATTGAGTTTTGGAGCCATTCTAGAAATTTATTGCAGCGGTTTTGGGACTTTTTGGAACTTTTTTGGTGCATTTCTCAAGCAGTGGAAAGGTAGGGAGCTCAGCTTCATCGTTTGCATGCCTTTTACTGTGTGTTCTGCATTGTGGGTTGGTTTAAAGTGCACTTTATAAAGAGTTTTGAACAGATAAAAGACTTTTTTTTAACTTGTTTCTGACCTTCCGAACGGATTAATTGGTTTTCAATGCATTCCTATGGGAAACCGCGTTTCGGTTTACGAATTTTTCACAATACAAAACATCCCGGAGAATGCATTAAATTAAATTCATAAACCGAGGTACCACTGTACATTTATACCCTGCCTTCCTTTGCGTGAGTGTGAGATGATAGACATGCAAGTTCCAAAGATAACTTGCACGACAATTAAACTTTTCCATCTTAACAGAGCAATCCTTGGAGAAGGAACCCAAAAAATACATCTCAGTATTGTAGCCTTTGATCTACTCATTGCCTTGCTAAGTTCTTGCTTGTAGGGCAGAAGTCATGAGGGTGCCAGACTTCCCTGTTTTCCACTTCTGTGGGCCACATTTTAGATTTTGCTGTGTTCTTTTTGAAAACTCCCATTGCTCAATACACTCCAATGTACTAATACAACCCAATGTACTTACTATTGGTAGTGTACCATTAGGAATAACCTGAGGACAAAAGAAGCTATTTGCACCAAAGGCATCTCACTGAAACAAACGACTTGCTGTTTATCAGGTCTAGAGATCTAATCTTTTTGAACTTTACAGTGAGTTGGCTTTAACATCTTGGCATGGTAATCAGAGAAAGATAAGGCACTTCTTCTGAAAGTATGAGTAGAATGATTTGCATTAAACTCTGTGCAGAAATTATTATAGTGACATTCTAAAAGTTTGAAAGCCGCTGCATCTGTAATTTAAGCAACGATGACCACAGGGGGAAAAAGTTGCAAGGGCAACTTCCTCTAATGACTTCCAGAATTCAGTGCATGATGTTTTTTCTAAAGTAGACAGTTTTAGTATTACAAGAAGCAGACCAGTTCTTCCTTGTTAGACTCCAGCATGGCCACAAAACTACCCTTTCGAGAAGAATGTGAGAGCTGGACTCCTTTCCAAGTTGCAGATCTCCTGAGACAGGTACTGCTCTGATATAAGACTCCAGGCATTTGACTTTCCAGGGCTCATGCAGTAAATTATTTATTTAACCCTTTCATTTCTGCTTTAACTCCAAGCAACAAGGAGTGTCTCTTACAGTAGTTGCAACCAGGAGACATCCAGCAGAATTGACCAATTATATTCAGTTGTTTTAGAATGCTGGATATGTGCACAATCCACACTGTAATCAGAAGGTCAAGAATAGCTTGACTGGTATGGATTTTAATATTTAAGTTCTTTCCTTCCTTGCTGCCATAACCAGCATGTATTCTTCCTTCTAGAATCTCTCTGGGTCTCCCAGTCTTCTGTGTGTGTCCTGGGATAGACTCCATTGTTATTAACCTAGCACATTTTAAAACAGCAGTTTGGATCATGGGGCAGATCAAGAATAGGGAACCCATGACCCTTCAAATGTTGCTGGACATCATCCTTTAATATTGACAGTGCTGGATAGAGCTATAGCGCAACAACATCTGGAGAGCCACAGGCTCTCTCATCCCTGGAGCAGCTTCCTAGCAAGTAGGTTTATTGCAAACACCACACTGTGCTACTTGCCCCTTACAAGCAAATGAGTGCTTGTAGACCCAGGAGATGGGGGTCTGTGTGGCCAAAATTTTATGAAATGTCAATGGACATCTTTTAATCCAACTCTGACCATATTTGTTGACAATTCTATTTAGCTAAGTCCTGGAGCTCTCAGAACTTACTTCAATTAAATTTGTGCTTAAAGCAGCTTAATAATAATTCTGTACTGTCAAGTCAGTTCTAACTTAAGGAGATCCTTTTAAGGGTTTTCTAGGTAGCAAGTACTCAGAAGTGGTTTCCCATTCCCTTCTTCTAGTGGCATTCTGGGACTGTGCTGCTTGCCCAAGGCCACACAGGCTGGCTCTTTTTCTGGGGTGTACAGTGGGGAATTGAACTCCCAGCCTCTGGTTCCACATCCAGATATCTAACTCACTGAGCCATCCCGCCAACTAAAGCAGCTTGCAATTACAGAAACCTGCCAAAAGATAGGAAATAAGTTTGTGTATTTTGTTGTATTGTGTAGAGCCCCTTCCCAGTGTTTTCAAGCTTGTTTGTTTGCTTGTTTAAAATGCATGCTTCGTGTTTCTTTATAAAACGAGTTCAAACCTTGCCCTCCCCAAAAATCATGCAGTGCAGACCAGAGAATAATACACTTCATGTCTCAGTGAGCTGTTTTAAATTATTAAAAATAATTTCCCATAGCAACCTACTTCCATTTATCCATAAAACACAACATGCATGTTCAACCAACTTAAATTGCACATTGTTTTATTGCCCATAGCTTTTCAAAGAATAGAGGGCTGTATCCAGATATATTCATACTTAGAGCAAACAAACTTAGAGCAGACTCATTGAAATCAATGAGACTCACATGAGTTGTTTCTAGACTTCCAATTACAGGTTGTTTCCAGACTTAGTCATAATTGGAGCAGACCACAGATTTCAGTGGTCTGCTCCAATTATGACTAAGTCTGGAAACAACCTGTAATTGGAAGTCTAGAAACAACCGTTTGTTATTGATAACAATTGAGTGTTAAAAAGATGCTTTGTGAATGCTGTCTTATTGTATACAATGTTCTCCTAAATATACATACTTCTTAATGGATTAAGAATATCATGAGGGCAAACCTTTTATTTTTAACGTTTATGTATTCATGTAATGATTATGTATGACATGACTGCTAAGAATCCCATTACATTACATTTTCTTTCATCCTTCACCTTTGCAGTACATCCTTTATGAAGCAGTCCTGTGTAGAAAAAAAAAATTGAGCCTGCAAACTGACACTGTTATGATTCATTCATTACAATCATGTTAATTCTATATATATGGCAACGATGTCACTTTTATGCTTCATTACTTGCCACCATGTACATTCATGGCATGCAGATAAAATTCCCACCATTTCAAGGCAGTGGAGGGGGGGAGGGGATGCTAACCTTGCCTGGCCCAAGTGGCAAGTTGCCCAGACAATTGAAAGTAAACCTGCATGATACGTTTGAGTAATGCACAGAGTGAATTTAATAAGTTGGATAAAATCCACCCGTTTCTGGTCTGTGCCAGTTCTGCATTTATTTATTTATTTAAATATCCATTCAGTCCTGTTCTGTTTCAATGTGTAATTTTTGTTTAAAAAAGACATGCACTTTCATTTATTATCCTAAACTCTTTACCCTAATACATGTGCATTTGTGTGCTGTATCCTCTAGTATATGCATTCTGGGTTGAAGCCTGCCTTTCTGAGAGACCCCTTTTTCACTTATAGACCCCCGTCACTCCTGAATTCTGTGCCACAGCTTTTATGAGGAAGGGGTCTAGTGTGATGGCCACCACTCTGTGGAAAACTTTTCCCTCACTTATTAGATGTGCACCAACAACTCTTGGTTTTAGACACATAACTGAAGACACATCTACTTATACAAGTCTTCTCAGCATAGTTTAACAGAAACACCACGGGATTTTAATGAACCATTTGTAGTCTGTTCTTACAGACAGTTCACACATTGTATATTGATATTGTATACTGTTTTTATGTTATATGCTTTGCAGTCATTAGGTGTAAATGGTTGAGTATTCATAAATAAGTGAAATAAAATCAAATGACTGATGATTCTCTTATGCACATTTTGAGCTGAGAACTGCATTGCAAAATTTGGAGAAATACGCAGTCCTCAAGATAACAGTTTTCCGGTCTGTATATTACTCAGGAAGTGGAAATTAGGTTAGTTATGTTAAAAATGTGGAGCAAAAAGCAATTCCCTACATCCCTGCTCAGCACTAATCACCTTTTAAATTAGGAACAATAGCTGCCTCTGATAGTCAACTGTATTACACCTGGAGTTTTCAATTGTAATAGATGTACTCCAAAGTGAGAGCCTGGGATAGTGCTATGTTTTTCCAGATGCAACCCAGAGAAGTCTGCCTGAACAGTGTTCTTCTTTCCCTGTTCCTCTTCTCCCTCACCAAAACTCTTGCATTTGGTATTAGTCCTTCTTCTTTCCTTCCTGAACAGTTTTCATAACACCTTTTTAGCTGCTACTTCATATTTCTGAAAGAGGGATGTTACAGATGTTTAAGCGATAGGAGGTCAACACTGAAAGGTGAAATCCAACTGTTATCCATAACTAGAGAAGACCTACCGAGTGAGTTAACATTCACATGTACCATTGATTCAACTAGTCTTCTGTCATTGGCATTAATTAGTGGATTTAGTGCATAACAGGTTAACCTACAGGAGGAGGAGACAGGAAGCAGCACTGCTACATAACACAAACCCTTGGGATAAGAAGAAATGGCATAACATGTCATGACATGACAAGATGTGACGTGAAATACTTTTTCCTAGAATAGCGCAGTTACAGCCATAGGCATATGCATAGCTGAAACGGAAGGTCAGAATGATGAACACAGAAACACCTTCACATATGTGAAGGACCACAGCTCATTGTTAATGGCCTGCAAAGACAGAAATTAAAACAAAGCACCTACAAGAGCATATTGGACACAATATTGAGGGCTCAACTACACTGCAAAATACCATCAGTTTTATTCAGGTTGATTGGAAGCTAATATACCAAGCCCACGGCCCTTTCTACAGCTGACATTGTTTTAGCTGTTCACTCGGAAGTGTTTAATGATCTTGTTGTAGAAATCCACACTGTCCCTTTCAACTTATTTATCTATTTATTGAACATCTACCCTGCCCATTTAGTGGCAAGCAACTACTCTGGGCATCTTACAACAGAAATAAACATAAAGTAAATGATAGGCATTTGCCCGCCCTACCCCGGAATAAAGACGCGATACCAAATTATGGATTAAACACGGGCCACACTTTATTAAATTAATCATTGTTGCCATCCTTTGGAAAAGGGGGGTCCTGCCGTAGTGCGGAATCAGGTTTAAGCACAGAGGTCTCAACGGACCCCTTAACCAACAAATGGGCGAGTCCCTGGCCCCAAGTTTTCATGGTCGTAAAGACAGCAAGAACCCAGCCGGCCCCAATTTGACCACCCCCGGACCTCAAGCCACCTTCTCCTTGTTGACTGTTGGCCCGGGTGTGGCCCCAGCGCATCTTTTCCCCCCCAGCACTGTAATCGCACGATACGCAGCGCTGGGAGTTCAGATGAGCTATATCTTACCTGAGATTGCTATGGGACTCACCAAAAACCTGTATTATCCGCACTACCCGCCACAGCATAGGGACTAGCCGTGCTAAGTCCCATGCCTGCCATTGAGCCTATTTAGCTCAGCAAGCAGGGCCCCCTTGATGTCTTCCAAGAAGACATCCAAACCCAAATTGGACAGATGTACACCATCGTTCCGAAAAAAATCAGGCCTATCCATGCGGATCCTCTGGTGACCAATCACTGATCCAAGGCTGCTGCAGACTGCTCTGCAGACTTCCCTATTAACACTCCTGCGGGCAGTGTTAATGGGGAAAAAATTCCGGGCACCTCGCCACGCCAACCGAGGGACGATCGTCGACCGAACGATGCTCATAGCTGGATATTTGGCCTTCAGCCATGCTAGCTCACATAGCATATCCAAGATCAAGGCCTTTCCGCTATGCCTTGCCAAATTATTGCCGCCCAGGTGTATGACAAACACATCTGGAGGAAACCAGCCCACAGCAACCACTCTGAACAGCTGGCACCACTGCATACCACGCAGACCTCTCCATTCAATGTGAACTCTAGCACCGAGGCCCAAACTGCTCCCCCAAGGGGATGCAGCTGCATGACATGCCGCCCAAAAAACGTAACTGTGGCCCACGATCATAACGTGCCATCTCCTCGGTATCACCCCGAGACCTGCAACAATAAAACAGAACCAGGCCCCTGCCTAGACATTAGGAAATGTCCTAGTATACCTACGATAGGTGAATGATGACCACTGTCCAAGCCTTCTAATTTCGTCTGTGTTGTACCCTAGAGCTGCGGCGGTGGATGCCGCACCAATTCTAAAGGAATGCGTGCCAAATCTCAATCCTTGTACACTGGCCCTATTCAGGGCCAAGTCAGTTAGCTTCCAAAACTGGTATTTCGTCAATGGTAGACTGTCCCTATGTATAAAGAAATAGCCTTGTTGCTGTCCCCTAATCTGCATATATGCCTCCGTGGCCCTCACCGGGCAAAGGTTTTCAACCTGACAGCTGGCTAACGAAAGGTAAGCTCCCCAACCTAGTTGATCGGCCTTGGATCGGCGGATGTGAATCCGGACCAACCCGTCCATTACCCTACCCCACTGTAATGCTACCATGGTTTTATCTCCTTTTCCTGCAGCAACTGCCTCGCTAATCCTAAGGGCGCCAAAAAATATTAACAGTGACGCCGCTTTAAATAAAACGATTTCATAATCGTCCCTACACAAGAGCTCCCATTGCGCACAAATATTTCCCAATAAGGCTGGTGATATGGGAGCTCTAGTATCTTTCACTCTACCCCTTTCCTTAGACTACCCTTCGATCATTTTCTTAATGCGGTAGTCTGAGGTATAATCCGGATAACCATGAACCCTGGCGTAAAAGGCAAGCACTGACAACCTACTCTGTATTGATCCAGGTGCCAGTCCCTTCCTATTCAGGTGAACAATGAATTGCTGAATGTGCTCCACCAGGGCAGGCCAAACTGGTTCTAAATCAACTAATTTCCTAAACTCCTGAAACTCTATACTCACAGCCGAGTGCCCTTTTCATGTCCTCGGTGCCAGGGCCAAGCCTATTGCTCTTTCTGCATCCTCACACCAATTTGCCAGACCTCTGGGGGCAGAATCTCCAGGAACTCGTTGGCTCCTGGGTCTAGCTCCCTGAACTGCTCTATCTGTTGGCGTGATAATGCGTCAGCTAAGCTATTATCTATGCCTGGAATGTGTCACGCCTGAACCAATATATTGAATTTTAAGGCCCTCAGGGTAAATGCCCTAACCAATGCCATGACCCGTTCTGAATGTGATGTAAGGTTGTTTATTATATAAACCACTGCTTGATTGTCACACCAAAACCGCATGACAGAGTTTGCCCATTCTTCTGCCCATAGCCATAAAGCGCCAACTATCAGGAAGAATTCCAGGAATGTGAAATCCCTGGTGATCCCTGCTTGATGCCAGTCATCTGGCCACTTACCGGCACACCAGCTGCCTCTGAAATAGATACTGAACCCTAATGAGCCTGCAGCATCCGAATGGACCTGAAATTCTGCCTTGAGCCCTATTTCCCCTCTCCAGAAAGATACTCCATTAAACTCTTCTAAAAACTGACTCCAAATGTGTAAATCTTCTCTCATGCCATGTGTAACTCTAGTCCTATGCAATGGACGGTGTAGGCCTTTCATTGCTCCACAAAGTCTACGTAAAAAGGCACGCCCAGGCGCGACCACCCTACAAGCAAAGTTTAAGTGGCCCACAATCTCTTGAAGCTCCCTAAGGGTCACCTTTTTCTTTTGCAACATCGAAGCTATCCTGATTTTTAGGTCAGCTAATTTGCTGCCCAGTAGCCTAGAAGTTTGTTGTACATAATCTAATTCAATACCCAGAAATGTCAGGGACGTCGCTGGTCCCTCCGTCTTTTCCTCGGCCAGGGGTAGACCTAGTTCTTCTGCCATTGATTGAAAAGTGTTCAATATAAAGCTACAGCGTCCTGTATTCTGTTCACCACAAAAAAGGTAGTCATCCAAATAATGGGCTGTGTATTTACAGCCCACTCTACATCTGAGCTGCCACTCAAGAAAAGAGCTGAAACGCTCAAATGCTGCGCATGAAATAGAGCAGCCCATAGGCAAAGCTCTATCCACATAGAAGCATCCCTGAAAATGAAATCCTAGCAGGTCAAAATCTTGAGGGTGAACTGGCAAAATACGGAAAGCTGATTTTATGTTGCATTTCGCCAACTCAGCCCCCACACCGCACTTGCGCACTGTGCGTACTGCCTTGTCAAAGGAGGTGTAATGCACAGTGCAAAGCTCCTGAGGAATAGCATCATTAACCGATGCCCCCTCTGGATAGGACAGGTGGTGTATTAGTCTAAACTCCCCCTGGGCCTTTTTTGGAACTATCCCTAAAGGTGATGCCCGTAAAGTCTCCAATGGAGATGTCGCGAAGGGTCCTAGTACTCTCCCTTCCTTCACCTCCTTGGCTATCTTTTCCTGGACGACGCCTTCCATTCCTTGAACAGATTTCAAGTTCTGAGCAAAAAACGCCTTACACTTGCCAACCGCTGGTATGCGAAAGCCATACCTAAAACCTTCCAATAAGTAGCTAGCATCCTCTCTAATTGGATAATTGTGCAGCCAGGCTTCTAAGACTTGCACCTTAATTGGGCTGGGGCCCTTTCCCCAAGTTATTCCCACCAGTACTGGTTTTTTTTTTTACTGGGCCTTTACTCTGTCGCTGGGCCCCAGCCCTGAAACATGAGACGTTGGAATGCTGTCCACCGCATGCTGAGCACTCATGTCTGAAACGGCATGGCTTCCTAGCACAGACACCCCTGGCATTGTAATCCCAGCAGAGCAGGCGGGGTTGAACCACCTGCCCCGCTCCTAGACGGGGATTCTGAGTCAGGGCCATTTTCCGGTTAAGATGTCCGCTATCAAACCTATTGCCTAGGTTGGGCCTGGCAGGCGTCATATACTGGAGCCAGAGGCCCGGCAGGGGCTTATCCCAAGAAGGTTTGGGTGAATCGCGCTCTGCATACGGAACGATTCATCATAATGAAGCCACGCCTGTCCCGCGAAATCTACATAAGCCCTATATATCAAGTCTAAATACTGAAAAAGTGATAGAGCTCGCCAGGGTTGGGCTTTCACTACAACGCCAGCGTAAATCACAAACCTGGGCAACCAGTTTGCCCATGTCCTATCTGTTTTCTTTCTCCTACGTCTCTCTTTTTCTTTCTCATCGTCCTTGTCCATATCCTTCTGTTCCACATTTCTGTTTAGCAACTCAAATAAATCTACATATTCGCCCTTTATATCTTTCCCTTTGTTGCTGGTGTGAGGTGATCGCCCAGGGAGCTTTTCCTCCCCTAAGATTCTCACTCACACAGGGGTGCACAAGCAAAGAAATAAATAAATCCCAAGCAACACACCACATTATAGGAATTCATTTAAAAAGGAAAAAATTAAAACAAGAATCACTTCATAACAGCAAGGTCTTGCTTCCTTTGATGGACCCAGAGTAAGGCAAGTCCCTTTAATGCATGCACAGACCAACCTCCTACATAAATATATATATATTTACCCAAGAGAAGCCCCTCCCTCAGCAACTCCTGCTGTAATCCCTCAGTTCCCATTCCCCACCCCCCTCTGCCCCTTCCTCCTCCATGTGCATTTCTTCTCTTGGAAAAAAAAAAGAAACTGACTGGTGATACAGCCCTGAACTGATATTACAACAGGAGATGATTGAGACCACTGTCTTCATTCCTTTCTCTCTTTCTCCCCCTCTTTTACTTTCTATCTGGATGGGATTTTGCTTGCTTCCCCGCCCCTTCTCCTTCTCTTCCTGCATCTCCCTCTTTTCTTCCCCTTTTAGCCCCCTTTTGCAAGCATCTGACTTGCCTTGCTGAATATGATACAGTGCTACATTTGACAGAAGAACAATTTTTTAAAAAAGCAAATCGCACATGGCAGAAACCAAAACAAAGGGATGCAGCTGGAATTTTGACCCAATAGGCATACATAGTCCCTGTTGGCCATTCAGGATACACAGAATTCTCAAAGCAAAAGGCTGAGTTTCTGTATGCTTAGCTTTGCCTCGTGTAGCCATTGGAAAACACTTCAATTTTAGCCATGGTATCAGGCATGGTGATTTTGCAATGTAATAAAGCCCCAATAAGGACAGGGGTGCAGGGAGGAAGGAAAGTTCTGTCTTCCTGTTCTACACAGCAGCCACTTCTCATATCCTGGCTTCTAAAACAAGAGTTTTATGTATGAGTAAACTAACCACATCCATGTTAGATTCACATTTCTAACAAGTGATTAACCTCGCAATAGGTTGAGTTGTACTTATTATAGAACTACTGATATTCTAACATGTTTAGCAGCATTTACTTTCTTGGTAAGTTATTATGGGGGGGAAGGAAGCATAAACACTCTTATGTAACTGTGCACATACAAAAATACATTTTTCCAAGGATGCCACAAGAATCAGGTTATTTAATTTATTAAATGTTATATGACTATTTTGAGCAATACATGCACTTTCCACTCCACAATCTTTTTCCTCCATATAACTCCAAGATATACATAAATTTTGCTTTTTTTAAAAAAAAGCATTGATATCACTGACATATTTATCCCTGACTTTGCTTTTTCCTAATTTGTTTGCTGGCTTTACCACAAAAAAAAATTCCATTAGTTTGAACTTCCTCTTTAAACCTCAACATGCCAAATATTGGAAGAAAAAATAAACTTACAGAAACATTAATGCAGGGGAAGGTGGACCCTGAAATAATTTCTAAACTGCACTGTAGCCATTTCAAGAATAGGAGAATGTTTCTGTTTAAAAACCTGGTGTATGGAAATCTATCCTTCTGTAATCTCCTGTGGCAGGGATAGGAAACCTTGAAATTCCTAAATACGTTATACATTTCCCACAATACCTTACTTTCAGCCATGTTGATGGGACTGATCTGTATTGAAGACACCTTAGCACAATTTCCAAAACTTCTGAAGGGCCAAGGGTTCCCGAGCCCTGCCCTGTGATTACGTAATGTGGCCAGGTTAGCAAGCCTAAAGAACGGGGGAAAACAGAGAAAAGTACGGTAATGAAGAAAAATCTGGTTTATCATTTTTTGAGGTAAATCATTTTTAGTAGAACATCAAATATGCCATTCCTCATGATATATTTCTAACGGCATGCATACATGTGTATTCCTACACACTCCAAATGAAATACAGAAGTTGTTTTCCAGAGCCATGAATGGGATGAATATAGAGGCTTAGAATAGCAGTCCGTCTTTCAAGCCACCATCAGTTTTCTGAGGGAGAAATGCCTGTGCCTGTTTTTATTCCAGCCTTCTCAAACTTGATGCCCTCCCGATGTGTCAAATCACAACTTCCAACATCTAGTCATCACAGCCATCCCTTATGACATATTTGACCATTTGCCGTTAGGACTGAAACTTGAACATAGCAGGACATCCTTTTCAATAGAAACTTCTAAACCTACCACCTATTGACCAGAATCCAAGCTGTGTCACCCCAAATGGTCAAAGACTGAGTTGTGCAACTGCAAATACCTACACTGGCTTCTTCTGACAATTCAGTGCTGAGATCCACACTGATTGCTTTATGCTGGGGTAAAAACATAAGAGAATTTTAGCCAGTAGATGTTCGTCATAGAAACATGATAGGCTGAAAGACATCCATCTAAAACAGGCATAGACAAATTGTCACTTTCCAAATGTTGGTAAGCTGCAACTCCCATCTTATACCTTACCATTGAGTGTGCTGATTGAGGCTGATGGGAGGTGTAGTCCAATAACATGCAAATATCCAAAACTTGGTCACTCCTAATCTAGTAATATACATAATACCAACCTGAGCATCATCTTTTCCTTCTTCTCCCCTTTCAGTGTGGAATGCATGACTGCGCCAGAACAGTGGAAAAATTAAAAATAGATGGAGCTCGATTTTTGGTAAGTAATTTTTATGACTCCTCTTGCAAAATGAACAAAAAGATTATCTCCCTTTGGGGGGAAAAAGTGCTTAAATTATATTGACAAAGTATGGCATTGGTCAAATTTTACAAGATATATAGTCTTGGGTGGTAAAAACACCACAAATGGAAAAACCCAAATATGAATTTGAAATGAATACAAGTAGAAGTGCCTACGACCATTGTTTTCAAAAGTTTATGTTCTCAAGTGTTTGTGCAGGTGTGTTTGCCTTCCCATCAACTTCTAAAGTTGATATTATGACTTTGGATTCATTTCTGGTTCTGAGATAAAGAGCAGAGTGAGGAAAAAGAGTCATCTGCCAAAAGATCAAGGATTTTGTTGGTTCTTTAAAAAATTCTGTCGGTGCTTAATAAGATCAATCAAGCTGAGAAGACAATGTGGAGGAAAACATATGCCAGGTCCAACTAAACTGAAGTTAAATTTAATTTACCAATCCTGTTCTGTGATTTTTGTTGTTTAGTCATTAAGTCGTGTCCGACTCTTCGTGACCCCATGGACCAGAACACGCCAGGCTCTCCTGTCTTCCACTGCCTCCCAGAGTTTCGTCAAATTCATGTTGGTAGCTTCGATGACACTGTCCAACCATCTCGTCCTCTGTCGTCCTCTTCTCCTCTTGCCTTCACACTTTCCCAACATCAGGGTCTTTTCCAGGGAGTCTTCTCTTCTCATGAGATGACCAAAGGATTGGAGCCTCAGCTTAAGGATCTGTCCTTCCAGTGAGCACTCAGGGTTGATTTCCTTCAAAATGGATAGGTTTGTTCTCCTTGCAGTCCAGGGGACTCTCAAGAGTCTCCTCCAGCACCACAATTCAAAAGCATCAATTCTTCGGCAATCAGCCTTCTTTATGGTCCAGCTCTCACTTCTGTGATAGTAAAGTAGGAAAGAATAATTTACTTTCCATCACTATCATGCCCTCTACTGAAGCTTTCCCAAGTGCTACTCAGCCTGGTCTAGGAAGAATCCTTGGCAACATGCTATGATATGTCTGAAAAACACTTTGAAGGTAAAGTCACTAAGGTTATAACTTGGACTCCACAGTACATGCAGTTCCATTAGCAGAGATGCTACAGAGCACCATACGGCAGAGTTTTCTTGGGTGTCTTTCAGTTGTTGAGGGCTGACAAAGTGGATTATCAAGTCCAGTCAATCACTTGTAATGCTCAGACTTTGTCAGTTCATTACATCTAATAAGGGAGATATGTCCTTCTGGATCTAGGACATAAGTCCTTTCTTGAAAGAGGGAGTGGTGCTACCCTCTTAAAAGCAGTCCATAAGTTAATTGCTCTGAGAGAGGAAAATGGAGGCATTATTTTACATGAGTTCTATTAATCACTTTTTAAAGGTGATACTGGTTGATCCCTAATCCTAGGAAGTTGTGCTTTGCAGTTTCACAGATCCTAGATCATCTCAGTGTTACTTGATATCTATATGCAACCACTGAGAGACTAGAAACTGTGCTGAGTTGTCTTTAATATATAGATGACACACTGTTATAGCTATTTTTTCCCATAAAATACTGCTGAAGAAGCAAGGATTCTCAGTCAGTGCTTAAGTCTTCTAATGGATTAGATACAGGCCAATAGATGAGATTCAAGTTATATTCATGTGTCAGGAATCTGAGATGATTCCTAGATCAGACAGGAGCTTTGCAAATCTGACAGCACATTGTTCTTCCAAGGACTGTTATTTCCTTAGACCTGTGTGCCTCAGCAATCAGACTTTCAAATTAAGCCCATGTTTACCTGCCTATGATAAACCACAAAATGAAGCAAACTAAATTACAAGATACCGGAAGTGAAAAAAAAGTGTAATTTTACTTGTTGTTGTTTAGTCATTACGTCGTGTCCGACTCTTCGTGACCCCATGGACCAGAGCACGCCAGGCCCTCCTGTCTTCCACTGCCTCCTGGAGTTGGGTCAAATTCATGTTGGTAGCTTCGATGACACTGTCCAACCATCTCGTCCTCTGTCGTCCCCTTCTCCTCTTGCCTTCACACTTTCCCAACATCAGGGTCTTTTCCAGGGAGTCTTCTCTTCTCATGAGATGGCCAAAGGATTGGAGCCTCAGCTTAAGGATCTATCCTTCCAGTGAGCACTCAGGGTTGATTTCCTTCAGAATGGATAGGTTTGTTCTCCTTGCAGTCCAGGGGACTCTCAAGAGTCTCCTCCAGCACCACAATTCAAAAGCATCAATTCTTCGACAGTCAGCCTTCTTTATGGTCCAGATCTCACTTCCATACATCACTACTGGAAAAACCATAGCTTTGACTATGCGGACCTTTGTCGGCAAGATGATGTCTCTGCTTTTTAAGATGCTGTCTAGGTTTCTAATCGCTTTCCTCCCAAGAAGCAGGTGTCTTTTAATTTCGTGGCTGCTGTCACCATCTGCAGTGATCATGGAGCCCAAGAAAGTAAAATCTGTCACTGCCTCCATATCTTCCCCTTCTATTTGCCAGGAGATCATGGGACCAGTGGCCATGATCTTAGTTTTTTTGATGTTGAGCTTCAGACCATTTTTTGCGCTCTCCTCTTTCACCCTCATTAAGAGGTTCTTTAATTCCTCCTCACTTTCTGCCATCAGAGTGGTATCATCTGCATATCTGAGGTTGTTGATATTTCTTCCGGCAATCTTAATTCCGGTTTGGGATTCATCCAGTCCAGCCTTTCGCATGATGTATTCTGCATATAAGTTAAATAAGCAGGGAGACAATATACAGCAAGGGTGGGCAATTAATTTC
The DNA here is from genome assembly GCA_037013535.1 of Intellagama lesueurii. NCBI lineage: Eukaryota > Metazoa > Chordata > Lepidosauria > Squamata > Agamidae > Intellagama > Intellagama lesueurii. The sequence continues at coordinate 187,196,598 of JBAJHW010000003.1, read as the reverse complement.
TATAGGGGGCCACATGAAAAATCTGAACTGTGTTCGGGGGCCAAACCAACTTTACTTAAAAATAAATGAAACAGTGATGTTATGATTGTTTTTATTTTAAACTTGTTAATCTTCACAAATACTAAAGAGGTTTTTTGCGGTATGTTAAAGATAAGCAACTGATCAACTTTAGACAAAAAGCTATAAATGGTTTTGATGTCCGGCGGGCCGGACAGGAGCGGCTCGCGGGCCGTATGTGGCCCTCGGGCCGCACTTTGCCCAGGCCTGATATACAGCCTTGTCGTACTCCTTTCCCAATTTTGAACCAATCAGTTGTTCCATATCCAGTTCTAACTCTTGCTTCCTGTCCCACATATAGATTTCTCAGGAGGTAGATAAGGTGGTCAGGCACTCCCATTTCTTTAAGGACTTGCCATAGTTTGCTGTGGTCCACACAGTCAAAGGCTTTTGCGTAGTCAATGAAGCAGAAGTAGATGTTTTTCTGGAACTCTCTGGCTTTCTCCATAATCCAGCGCATGTTAGCAATTTGGTCTCTAGTTCCTCTGCCCCTTCGAAATACGGCTTGTACTTCTGGGAGTTCTTGGTCCACATACTGCTGAAGCCTACCTTGTAGGATTTTGAGCATAACCTTGCTAGCGTGTGAAATGAGTGCAATTGTACAGTAGTTGGAGCATTCTTTGGCACTGCCCTTCTTTGGGATTGGGATGTAGACTGATCTTTTCCAATCCTCTGGCCACTGCTGAGTTTTCCAAACTTGCTGGCATATTGAGTGTAGCACCTTAACAGCGTCATCTTTTAAGATTTTAAATAGTTCAACTGGAATGCCATCACCTCCACTGGCCTTGATGTTAGCCATGCTTTCTAAGGCCCACTTGACTTCACTCTCCAGGATGTCTGGCTCAAGGTCACCAACCACACTATCTGGGTTGTCCGGGACATCCAGATCTTTCTGGTATAATTCCTCTGTGTATTCTTGCCACCTCTTCTTGATGTCTTCTGCTTCTGTAAGGTCCATACCATTTTTGTCCTTTATCATGTCCATCTTTGCACAAAAGGTTCCTTTAATATCTCCAATTTTCTTGAACAGATCTCTGGTTTTTCCCTTTCTATTCTTTTCCTCTATTTCTTTGCACTGTTCATTTAAGAAGGCCCTCTTGTCTCTCCTTGCTATTCTTTGGAAGTCTGCATTCAATTTTCTGTAACTTTCCCTATCTCCCTTGCATTTTGTTTCCCTTCTCTTCTCTGCTATTTGTAAGGCCTCGTTGGACAGCCACTTTGCTTTCTTGCATTTCCTTTTCTTTGGTATGGTTTTTGTTGCTGCCTCCTGTACAATGTTACGAGCCTCCATCCATAGTTCTTCAGGCACTCTGTCCACCAAATCGAGTTCCTTAAATCTGTTCTTCACTTCCACTGTGTATTCATAAGGGATTTGGTTTAGATTATACCTGACTAGCCCAGTGGTTTTTCCTACTTTCTTCAGTTTAAGCTTGAATTTTGCTATAAGAAGCTGATGATCAGAGCCACAAACAGCTCCAGGTCTTGTTTTTGCTGACTGTATAGAGCTTCTCCATCTTTGGCTGCAGAGAACATAATCAATCTGATTCCGGTATTGCCCATCTGGTGATGTCCATGTGTAGAGTCGCCTCTTGTGTTGTTGGAAAAGAGTGTTTGTGATGACCAGCTAGTTCTCTTGACAAAACTCTATTAGCCTTTGCTCTGCTTCGTTTTGAACTCCAAGGCCAAACTTACCTGTTGTTCCTTTTATCTCTTGACTCCCTACTTTAGCATTCCAGTCCCCTATAATGAGAAGAACATCTTTCTTTGGTGTCAGTTCTAGAAGGTGTTGTAAGTCTTCATAGAATTGGTCAATTTCAGCCTCTTCAGCATTGGTGGTTGGTGCATAAACTTGGATTACTGTGATGTTGTAAGGTCTGCCTTGGATTCGTATTGAAATCATTCTATCATTTTTGAGATTATATCCCAGTACAGCTTTTCCCACTCTTTTGTTGACTATGAGGGCTACTCCATTTCTTCTACGGGATTCGTGCCCACAATAGTAGATATGATAATCGTCTGAATTGAATTCGCCCATTCCCGTCCATTTTAGTTCACTGACGCCCAGGATGTCAATGTTCATTCTTGCGATCTCCTGTTTGATCACATCCAGCTTACCAAGGTTCATAGATCTTACATTCCAGGTTCCTATGCAGTATTTTTCTTTGCAGCATCGGACTTTCCTTTCATTTCCAGGCAAGTCCGCAGCTGAGCATCCTTTTGGCTTTGGCCCAACCACTTCATTAGCTCTGGGGCTACTTGTACTTGTCCTCTGCTCTTTCTCAGTAGCATGTTGGACGCCTTCCGACCTGAGGGGCTCATCTTCCAGCGTCATATCTTTTAGCCTTTTGTTTCTGTTCATGGAGTTTTCTTGGCAAAGATACTGGAGTGGCTTGCCAGTTCCTGCTCCAGGTGGATCGCATTTAGTCAGAACTCTCCACTACAACCTGTCCGTCTTGGGTGTCCCTGCACGGCATAGCCCATAGCTTTTCTGAATTACTCAAGCCCCTTCGCCACGACAAGGCAGCAATCCATGAAGGGGATAATTTTACTAACAGACTTCTATTAATACTTAAAGGAGCTGCACTTCTAAATGCAAAGCTGCTTGGTTGTCTACTTTGCTCATAAGTATTGTAAATATGAAAAGAGAAAGGCATACTAGGCTGCCCACCTCTGACATCTTTCTGTCACTTCTACAGAAGGAGGATGACTTTCTGAAATGGAGATCCTCATCTGTTTGTAGAGCACCTCTACATGATTTGCAATGTTGTGCTTCCAGTTTTCACAAGTTCACTCAGATTCCTAATGCCTGAAATAGGTTTCACTTCAGACAAATTGGTGTCATCTTAGTGCTTCACCTGGCAAGTTAAATGGTATTGCCTCTCTCTTGGAGGTGGCACCACTTCAAAATCACTGGGGTAGTCCTGAACTCAGCATTGCAACTAGAGGCACAAGTGGCTAGAGTGCCTTTTACAACATGAAACGGATGAACACACAGTATGAGCAAGTTTGATACAAGACATTCCGCTTCTGGAGGTGGGGCAGGAACTGACACCCCTTGTCTATATAGGTCAAGGTGCATAATATGTTGCAGAGTTTGGAATTTCTGGTAAAGTTCTCTTTTTGCTACACAGTAGAAGTACTGAGTTTCACAGAGGAGAATAGCTTCAAGTTCCCCAGAGTCCACCTCTTTCTCATTAACTAGCAATTAAAGTCTCAATAGCTCATGTTATTGAGGTAAGTGTGGTGTGTGTGGTCCAGTGCAGAAATGGAGAAGAAAATTTGGGGATTCACATTTTCATACAGAAATGCCAATTTTACAGTTCCCAGGACTAGCAACAGGAGAAGTATGTCTTGCCTCAGAAACCACATACTTCTCAGACTTGTGGTGTGTTTCAGAAGGGGAAACGTGCACAGAAAACGACACATTACAGAAAAACTGGAAACAATCACATTTCAAAATTGCTCATAAAGACGATGAACTCAATAGGAAAGATGCATTCACAAATGTATACATTAGAACAATGTGTACAAGAAAGAGTGCATTCTGCAAAATGGTGTACAAATATGCACATGAATTTCCATGTAGAGAAAGAGAATCCAGTGCTTAAAATGGATAGGGAACTGGGACACCAGTTGGATTCTTAGAAACACAGCAAGAGTGAGAGACTCGTGTTCCTTTTACAGCCTAATTCAAATATTGCTTTCTCCCCATATAAATTGGTACATACATTCCTGTCCAATGCCAGGTTTTTCTTCTTAAAGCAGTGGCTAGTTCAGAGTTTCCAGTTTGAAGGATCTTTCATACCAATGGAGTTCCTTCAAGCATCTGCTTGGTTACTTAAGAATCGTTGTGCTCATCAACAAGGTTCTGTTTTCATATTCTACATATCTCCGTGACTTATTTCTCCATCTCACTGATCCTATTACTCTACATAATCCATGCCCTCTCCCTTCCTTTGCCATCCCTTGACCCTTTCCTTATACAAATATTCAGTAGACTGCAAAATCCCAAACACTGCCACCCAATTAATTCTTCAAGGGAAATGTTTGCACATGTATCAATTCCGCTTTAATTATAATAATGAGTGCAGAATATCATTACATTTGATTTCTTAACTTAAATTAGATTACAGACAGCTCTGGTTTAGAAGGCATTTTCCAAATTGGGAGCTAGCTGAAGCATTTCAAAGGGTCTGCATGCCAAGTCGGGACGCTGCAAATGGCCATAGATCTTTGAAGTGCAACACTAAACGTTCACTACTAGGGAAAGGTCTCTCACTAAGAAAATTAACATATAAACTATTGCTAAGGGAAGCTGTTGTTTCCAATCATATGTCAAACATTGCATGTTAACTGAAAATGAACAAAAGCCATACAGTCATCTAGTGTGCCATAAAACAGACCAAAGCATCTCCAGTTACTTGAGTCTGGATTTTTTAAAATCATAAGACTAGTACCTGCAGCCTTCTAAAAAGAAAAACAAATCTAAAAGCATTGTAGTACCTTTGTTGTGGTTGTTATGTGCTGTCAAGTTGCCTCCTATTTATGATGACTCAAACAGGGCTTTTGAGCTACATGAGATGTTGAAGAAGTGTTTTACCATTCACATTCACACACACAGAGTGAGTTTCCATGGCCAAGTGGGGATTTGAACCCAATTCTCCTGAGTCTTAGGATGACTCTCTATCCCTTATACCACAATAGCTTTCAAAGCACTTTTAAGATTAATTAAGCCTTAGGCTACAAGTGGCCTCTAAATATAAAGAAACTACTGCCTTCTGCTTCTGTTAACTTAGCAGGTATGTTCTGGTAATTATATGGACCCTCTTGTACTTGAACATCATTTATGGCCTCAGCAAGTCTTAATCAAGCCCTGCTTCCAGTGTTGCTTTACCACTTTTCTTAGTCCCCACCCCCATTAAAAAGTAATTTAAGGAAGACTTGACAAAATTAATGCATACACAGTGTCTCTGGATTGGTAGTGTTAAAAATCATCCATTTGGAAGCACCCTAACAGAACCACTAAAAGGGTCCATTGAGATGATCTGTTTGGCAGGTTATTCGCAGAGGTGTACCCTCCAGTGGCAAAGAATATAATCACATGTGATTTTCCTCACCCACATGTCTTGCATTTAGTGTGCATACATGTATGTGTGCATGTGTGCGTGTGTGCATGATAGATGACAGGAAAGTAAACACATACTTCAGTTGCAAGTCTGACTGATAAGGCATGAAACTCTGAGGAAATCCCATTGCGGCAGGGAAAACAGAGAACAGTCTTTCCCTTTAATGCCTCATTTAAGGAAGATGCAATTGACTTTGAACTTTGTAAGCCCCAGTATTTGAGCTGCTGGCTGCCTGAAGATCAGACGTAAGATGAAGCAGTGGACTTAGCAATTTAATAGAGAGTGTTTAAAGCATACTTTTCCTTGTTCAGCTTGTACATTTCTCCTATGCTCAGTTTGTATAAGATGTTATTTTTAAAGATAACAAAACACAACAAACCTCTAGTGACTCCTTCAACATGAAATTAGAGGAATTTCTCCATTCTAGAAAAGAAATGTGAGAACAAAGAAAGCAAAGAGATTTAGAAAGTATGCTTTTGCCTGAAAAACAAAAGCAAAACAAAAATCATGATGTGCAAGGAATTTCATCATTTTATTTTCTGTGAAAACAAAATGGATTAGCCCAAACTCCTTAACAAGCAATTAAATCTGATTGATTTTCATATAGCCCCAATGGGTGGGATCAGCACCTAATTTCAAGACAGCTGCATATGAAATTCAGAGCCGTTCTACCATTGGGTACAATACAGCAGCCAACAAAGGCAGTAGCTTTTGATTGTCATGAAAGGAGGACAAATGGCTAATTATTTAATTTGTTGTAATTATATTTTTAATACCAGGAAGAAGTATTACTGGGATTCTCTGCCTTGAATGCTACGAATGGATGTATCTTCGGGGGGGGGGGGGGGGATAGAGATCACAGACACCATCCTTGTGTCCTCCATCACATAGTAGAAAACCCAGAGTCAATGTTCCAACAACAAACAGAATATTTATTATGAATGATTTACATTACTTTCCTACAACAAAGTTCTCCACACAAAGCCCTTAATAGAGGAATCAGCTATAGTCCAATGTGGAACACTGCCACCCCTTGTAAACTTTCCAGCTTTCCCTCCTTGATGTCCTGGTGCAACCATTAGAACTGCCTTTCCTAGTGCAAACATGATGCTAGTTTGCAGCCAAGCCTTCACAGTTGACCTATCTCTTGTTCAGCACCTCTCGGGCATTGCGCAGCTTGTCTTTGCCTTTGGGGGTCTCCTTTGGCTCTTCCAGGCTAAAGTAGCTCCTAGAAATTAAAAAGATCAAACTTGCTTATCTTGAAAGAGAGTGGTTGATCTTCCAAAAAGGCCTTTCGAAAGGGAAAAACAACCACTTTGTTATGAAACAAGCACTGAGCACATGTAGAATAGGTTTATCAGCAAGATAATGCCAAAGTAGATACATTGTTGTAGCTTCATGAGTTAGAAGGGAGATGTTTGGAGGGCAATGAAAGGTCACAGAAACAGTCAAAAGACAGGTTTTCTTTGAAGAGTCAAGACATATTCAAGACATAAGGCATATTCGAAGTATTTCTGCATTACAAAAGCACAGAGCAATTGTTTGTCCCAGCCCTAGTGCTTTCAGTAAACACTCCCTCAGATTTTCTGAGACCAGGCTCCTGACACAAGTCTTCAAAGGGGAACTCAGCTCTAGGTCTAGGGCAAACTTTTGACTCTGTCAGTGAAGACCCAATTAGCTGATTTTTAACTCCTTCCTTGCCAAATAGGCATTAGTACTGGTAAAGGGATTATGTGCCTGGTTGTAAAAATATTTTTTAAAATATTTTAAAAAGCATAGAGAACAAATATTCAGAAGCTCACTCGTTTAAGCTATGAAATTACTGGGTTTTTTGCTTCGTAGCTGGGGATGGTCTTATTGGATGTTAGTAGAGCTTTGGTGCCTATATCTTGTCATGGTTTCAACCATTCCACCCATCTTGTTTGGTCCAATAGATTCATAATTAAGGAAAAAACTCCAAACATCTCATGTGTCATCAAGTCACTTCTGACATGTGGTGACTATATGAATTAATGACCTCCAAAATGGCCTATCATTAAGAGGTCTGCTCAGAGCTTGCAAACCAAGAGCATCTCATGTTAAGTTGTTCTCTCTTCCTACTGCCTCCCCTTCCTAGCAATATTGACTTTTCCAGTAAGTTCAAGTCTTCCAAATGAACAATTGTAGCTTCCTTTATTGAGACAATCTGTCTCATTTTAGGTCTTCCTCTCTTATTCACAAAGCAAGAAGAAATCCAAGAAGCTGGCTCCTTTTTTCATCAGTTAACCACTTCTCACCCAAACATGAAGCGATTGTCAGGGCTGTTTTTTGACAATGTGAATGGCAGTGAGCACAAGAGGTTATCCTGTAGAGCATCTTGGCTTGTCAACATACAATCTGCCCTTTGCTGTGTAAAGCTTGGCATCCTTTTTCCTGCTGGCAACATGGGCACAATATTGTGCAGCAGTATTGGGCCATTTCCTGGCATTTTGAATTGTGGATTCAGAAGGACAATACCGCACATTTATAAACTGGAAGTTTTTTTAAAAGAATGTCATTAATGCTTACTAGATGTTACTGGTGACAAAAGTAGCCTAGTTAATGCACCCTAAACATAGCAGGTACTTTAGGAGGAAAATAAACAGAATTGTGGCTTTTAAAATTCAGCTATTTATATAGCTGAGGTACCTGACCCAAAACAGTTTCAGTATGTATGCGAGACTGTTGAGAAAACATTGATGTTCATCTTCATGTTATTTTTATTTTATTTTCAAGCTTCCCAGATACTTTGAAGCACTGTCATCCTTTATATAAAGTATTTTAAAGGCTTTCAAGCAGAAATGAAATCCATCACTGTGGTAAAATATGATAGTCTCACAAGGATTTTGTAAAAAGAGAAATAGACCCATATAACAAGCAAAGGCAATAAAAGGTGGCACAGACTGTATTTAAAGCAAACATAGCACAGAGACATATTTTAAAACCTGAGTTGATGCTCCATAGAGTCCATTCCAGCTCTACAGTTCTAAGAGTAGTATTATTATTCTATTCAATGGCATATTTTCCTCCCAACATGTACTTTCATAACAACCCTATGAGACTTTTTAAAAGGCTGAGAGATGGAGACTGGCTGAAGATCATGCAGTGAGCTTCATGGATCAGTGACAACTTGAACATGGCCTCTCACCTTCTAGTCTAACAGTCTAACTGCTCTACCATGCTGGCTTTCTGAATCCCATAGTCTTAATACTGTGATCATTCAGGCACACTTCTTTTTGGCTTCTTCTCCTCGAAGATCAGGGAGAAAAATCTTTTGTCTCTTACTCCCAGGGTAGAAGTGTCACCTTTTTGCTCTGCTCTTATAAACTCCAAAGCCATATCCTTAAAAAATAAAATAAAAGACAACACCCCCCAGGACATGGAGGCCCTGATTTATCACAGCAGACAAATCAGGAAAACATTTCTACTCTCAAACTGTTGCAAAATGGTTTTGACATAAATTTTGTGTTCCTCTGCAGAAATGGCAAGTTCATCTGTTGAAATATCCTGACAGAAAATTATCCAACCAAAACTAGAAATGTCAGAACGCTGAGTATGATTTATCCCAGAAAAGTAGCATGTAAATGTGAAAAATAAAGAAACATAACTAACTCAATCTTGCATTAAATATAGATTAAAGGAATCTCTTTTGATGTCTAGCACTTTTGTTCTTGAAGTTTATGGAAACATCTTCAAGTAAGATGTAAACATGAAGGTAATGTTCTTAGAATGTTTATAAGCAGCTTTGAGAAAAACTTTAATCCACGGTGTTGCAGTTTCCAGTAAAATTAATGATTTTTAGAAGCATATTTAACATAGCTGAAATGTCAAACATTCACGAAATATTTCAAACATTAAATTATTCCCATTGGATAGTCAAGAGATTTTAAACTAGCTTTCTATACTTTATTTCAGAGCATGTAATTTCTAAGACAATCAAAGGAAAAGTGTGCCTTTATTTCAGTGGAATATATGAGGAAATCAACTTTCTGTGCATTACACTCATCATCATCCAGGGTCTGCCCCAGGCATTTTGCTGCCTGCAGCAGAATAGAAAATGATGAAGATTATTTGTTTGTTTAAAATATTTTTACCTCACCTTTCTCCTTAAAAGGACCCAAAGTGGCTTACATCATTAAAAAGACAATATTTCAAAGCCAAAAAAAGTATACAAATATTTAAACAGAATTATACTTAAAACAGTAAATAAAATCAATACTAAAAGCACATTTTAAAGCAACTGAGAACAATAAGTCATTTAAAACAACCCTCTCAGATCACCTGTCACTAAGGAAAAGCCTGCCTGAAGTTAAAGGTCTTTGCCTGCTTGAGGAAGGACAGCAAAGGTGGGGCCAGTCTAGCCTCCTGTGGGAGGGAGTTCCAGAGTCTGGGCTCATAATGGGAGACACGGTCTTTGAGATAGCTTGGACCCAAGCTGTTTAGGGCTTTATAGGTTAAAATCAGCACTTTGAATTGTACCTGGAAATGGATCGGCAGCCAATTTAGCTGCTGTAACAGGGGAGTTATATGTTTCCTGTAACTAGCCCCAGTTAGCAATCAGGCTGTAGCGTTTTAGACCTGCTGGAGTTTCCAAACACTTTCCAAAGGCAGCCCCATGTAGAGCGCATGGCCAAATCAGACCTCTCCAGGAACTGGTGCAAAGGGTGGATTCATTTTAATTCTGCAAAGGCACTCCTGGCCACCACCAAAACCTGAACATCCAGACTGAGAGACGAATCCAGGAGTACTCCCAAGCTGTGCACCTGTGTTTTCAGGGGAAATGTAACCCCATCTGGCACAACCCTATTCCTTGATCTGCTTACAGGGCATGGTACTCAAATATAATGAATTTATTTTGACACAATAATCATAAAATACCCAAAGCATCCCTCAAAATCCCCTCCAGTGGTTAAAAAAAAAAAAAAGGCAGTAGCAATTAAATAACAATTTGCTGGCCTTTCTTTACACCCCTTTCTTTATACCCCTGAGGCAACTGCCTCATTCTACCTAATGGTAGAGCTGGCCCTCTCATCAACTAAGCTGCTAAAAACTGAAGAGAACTGTAGAAACACCCACAAAAGGCTGTTTCATTTCTGTGATATGAAAGCCTAGACCGATATGAGCATCTCTTTGCATAGGTGGGTTGAAGCCTCCACTAATATGAACACAGCAGGAGTTCCACACCTCTATTGAAAAACACATAGAAATGTGGATGTGAACATAAGTCTGTTGGGTCTCCTACCTCTATAGAGCAACTGATAAAAATGAACTTAGGATATTTACAAAAGAGAGAACCTAGGACTGCCGTTCAAAAGGCACTGAACATGTTACTCCATCTTTTCTGCCTGGGACAATTTTAGATGGAAGGCTCATCATGCTAGAAATGAAAGGGAACTCTGTGGCTATTCTATCTTTTCTCCTTCAAAGGTTTGTTTTTTGTAATAAGACAGATGCAATGGTGGAAAAACAAGGGAGGATTACATGTGAAGTCCCTGTAAAATTCAGTGAATGGGGCAAGATGATGCTGTGATAAAAGCCTTGCTTCAAACCTCCAATGGTAACAAAAAAGAGAAAGAGAGAAAAGAAGTAGTGAGGAGGGAAAAGGGGGAATTACAAATAAAGGACAGCTTCTAAAGTTTGTTGAATACCTCAAAGCAAGAGTACAATAAAAGCCGTGTCTGAAAACACTGTTACTTACACAGCTCTGTACTTTGAAGCAGGAGTTGGCTGACTGGAAACCAGAGCATGGATCCAGACCCTAAAATTCTGCGTGTGGCTAGACTTCTTAGCTGAGCACCTTGGTTATGTGTACTATTAGGCTAACTGGTTCCTACACCAGCAAGTGGTTCTCTCTGCTCCAGGATAAAATAAGGCCTTTGAGTATGCCCCTTGATTCTATTCAAATGCTCAGGCAGCAAGTCTATAGAGCACCTATCCAGAGACTTTATGATATCAAGAAACAAGAATTGTTCTCCTTAGCAAACAGAACCTGCTCTCCTTCAGCAAGCAGTGGCCTTCCATCATATGGGACTCCTGCAAGTTTTTTAACTATGGTGTGATCAGCCCAGGCCTGTAGAGCATTCATGCTTGCCAGATTTAATGTCCTACCTTCAGCCTTACTCCAGGGTAGATTTCAGGAAATTCCTCATTAAGAAAGATACTGCCTGTGCGGAGATGGGGTACCCAATTTTTTGTCACATACTCTTTTATATTGCACATTTTACAAACAAATTAGGAGCACTCTGATTCGACCCCTGCTGCATAATTCTCAAGGTTGCTTAGATATGTGGCTGGTCATGTATTGCCTGTCAGACCAGAACTTTCATATACTGGCTCAAGTGGATAACCTCTTCCTGGCTGCAGTACATAGAACAGCTGCGTTGCTAGCTGATGCTTGATCATTGCATTTGTTTCTTCTTCTTTCTTTTTATATTCACTGTCTTTATGTAATTGTATTGGTCATATGACCTCAATAAACTTTATTATTATTATACAAAGGAAAACACTGCATCTATTTAGAGGAACCGTTGACTTTTGGTTTGTTTTGTGGGAGGGTTCACACACAAAAAAGATGAAGGCTACAACAAAATATAGATTTATAAGAGGAAAACAACTGTCTTATGCAATGTTAAGGACTAATGCATTTTATTTGGCATAAGCTACCAGAACTGCAGCCAGTTTAGTCCATGGAAGCTTATGCAAAATAAAACCAGATAGCCTTCAAAGGGGCTACTTGGCTCTTTGTTGTTGCTGCTGCAACAAACTACAGTAAGTCTGTTGGAAATTTATTAGGGATGAACACATGAAGGTAGACATGCATAGGCTTGAACTGTTCACATCATCAAGCCACTGAAAGAAAATACAGATGTTCTTGTGTGTTATCTGTTGAGCATAACTGGAAGGAAGCATGGGGGGGGGGAAACCCCAGCAAAACTAGCAGGGAGGAAGAGGAAGGAGGTGTTTCCAAATTTTGCCACAAGGGAAAAAACTATTAGGCTGCAGGTTAGAGTCAGCAGACACAGTAACCAATTAAGCTGGCTGTTACTGCTCTAATTCCAAGTTTATCAACCCAATATAAGAATCTGCAATGTAGCATAGATTTAAAACCATGCACTGCTTGCCTGAGCTTTTCAAATGACATTAGAAATTACGCTTAGCTAGCATAGTTGCAATGGGGAAGGGGAGAGAGGGAAGGAACTTAGTGTGCATCTGCAAGAATTGCCAACAAAAATGACCAAGTTTCCCATCATCAGAATGAATGCATTCTGTCTTCTACATTACACCCTGTCATTCTTATTCTGCTATGAGTAACAATGAGGCCAAACAGACACATGCAGCCACTGAAGCCAGAAACATGCGAGAAATTCACACAGAGTCTAATCACCACTTAGTATCAATTTGCCTTTGTCCATTAATTTAGGGTTGCAGTCTACCATTCATAAAAAGGGGACAGCTATTCCTTTAAGAGATCCATTTGCAGTCCTTTCAGGGACCGCCTGTTGTCTCTCAGGGCGTTCTTAAAGGGACAAGAGTCCCCCTTCTGGATTGAAGCTGGCAACACCAGAACTCCAGTGATCCGTCCATTATCAGCATTCTTTGCTGAGGAACGAAAACCAGCAGGCATTCCTCTAAGTGAATCAGGGGAGGGTTTTTAAATATTTATCAACTGCTCCATATTTTAAAACCCATAGAGTTTTCCCCAATTACAAACATATTCAAAGGAAAATAGAAGAAAGGATCTGATTTTTTTGTTTGTTTTTTTCCTTCCCCCCGCTAGCCCTGTTTCATTGTGCAGAATGTAATCTAACATTGTGTGGTTGTATTCCAAATGATACTTTGTTAAAATACACTCTGTAAGTTAAGTAGCATTGTTGTTGTTTAGTCGTTGAGTCGTGTCCGACTCTTCATGACCCCATGGACCAGAGCACGCCAGGCCCTCCTGTCTTCAACTGCCTCCTGGAGTTCGGTCAAATTCATGTTGGTAGCTTCAATGACACTGTCCAACCATCTCGTCCTCTGTCGTCCCCTTCTCCTCTTGCCTTCACACTTTCCCAACATCAAGGTCTTTTCCAGGGAGTCTTCTCTTCTCATGAGATGGCCAAAGTATTGAAGCCTCAGCTTCAGGATCTATCCTTCCAGTGAGCACTCAGGGTTGATTTCCTTCAGAATGGATAGGTTTGTTCTCCTTGCAGTCCAGGGGACTCTCAAGAGTCTCCTTCAGCACCACAATTCAAAAGCATCAATTCTTCGGCGGTCAGCCTTCTTTATGGTCCAGCTCTCACTTCCATACATCGCTACTGAAAAAACCATAGCTTTGACTATGCGGATCTTTGTCGGCAAGGTGATATCTCTGCTTTTTAAGATGCTGTCTAGGTTTCTCATCGCTTTCCTCCCAAGAAGCAGGCGTCTTTTAATTTTGTGGCTGCTGTCACCATCTGCAGTGATCATGGAGCCCAAGAAAGTAAAATCTGTCACTGCCTCCATATCTTCCCCTTCTATTTGCCAGGAGGTGATGGGACCAGTGGCCATGATCTTAGTTTTTTTGATGTTGAGCTTCAGACCATTTTTTTTTTTGCGCTCTCCTCTTTCACCCTGATTAAGAGGTTCTTTAATTCCTCCTCACTTTCTGCCATCAGAGTGGTATCATCTGCATATCTGAGGTTGTTGATATTTCTTCTGGCAATCTTAATTCCGGTTTGGGATTTATCCAGTCCCACCTTTCGCATGATGTATTCTGCATATAAGTTAAATAATCAGGGAGACAATATACAGCCTTGTCGTACTCCTTTCCCAATTTTGAACCAATCAGTTGTTCCATATCCAGTTCTAACTGTTGCTTCCTGTCTCATGTATAGATTTCTCAGGAGATAGATAAGGTGGTCAGGCACTCCCATTTCTTTAAGAACTTGCCAGAGTTTGCTGTGGTCCACACAGTCAAAGGCTTTTGCGTAGTCAATGAAGCAGAAGTAGATGTTTTTCTGGAACTCTCTGGCTTTCTCCATAATCCAGCGCATGTTAGCAATTTGGTCTCTAAGTAGCATAGATAGAAACTAATATAAATACAAGATAATTTCCAGAGTTCTGTGCACAGAAGAAAAGTTTTAAGTATTTTATTTACTTAAGGCCACTTAGGCTGAAATCCTATCTACAATCCTATAATGTTCTATAGTCCAATGCCTTGTTCAGCTATTATGTGAGTCTATGTTAGTTTTTGAAGGCATTGGTTCCAAAGGCAATGTGGCACCTTGTCGTTTAGCAGCAATTGACCCTGGTGATTTGCGCAATTAAACTGACATACATGTAAATCACCAACAGGATTCTGACCAACCAGTTTTTTTCTTTCTTCTGCCCTTCTTTTCCTATCTATTTTACCTCTCGCCACAAGATTCTGATTGTTGATTGAAGAATTCGAGCATTCTGCATTTTATGGCCAATATTCTGTCTAACATTCACTGTATGCAACTGCAAAAGCAGAAGTAACTGCAGCAACGTAGAGAAATCAGCCACCTGCTTGTTCATAGATAGGGCCACTTGCATGACCAGACATCACTGCAGCTGTTTCTGCATTTGTTAGTTGCAAATGTGGAAGACTGAACAAGATATTGGCCTACATGTTTTATAATTTCTTACTTTTCATTCATTTACTCTAGTACATTTTCCTGCATCATCCCCCCAAGTTCAGAACATTTTGAGCCTTTAAAAAAAAATGCTTTTCAAATGCTTCTGTCTTTTCTATAGCTTCCTGTATTCAAGTCCATGATTCCATGCTCAGCTACAGAACCTAAGAAAACAGAGCACTGTACAATGTGTGTTTTCAAAGCCTATTTTATATTACCCTCTTCATCTTAAAAAATCTGCTCCAGGTCATCTCTGTTCTTCTGTGTGTTTGTGTGCGCGTGCGCGTGCGCACGCACGCGTGTGCATGCACACACGCGTGTGACTGTTCATTCAGCCAAATGCCAAGATGCCAGCATGATCACTTCATTGGGGATCTTTAACTGCATTTCTTGTGTTGTTTACTTTTCACAGATTATCTTGAATTTGGTTTTCTTAACATTTATTTTTAGAGCCTATTCATTCCTTACTTCATGGGCTCTGCTAAGTAACCTTTGGAAACTATCTAAATTGTGAACCAGCAATACTTTATTGTCTGCATATCTGATATTGGTCATAACTTCTCAATTGGCAATGACTCCATCATTTGAAACAGCAAGTGCTTCCCCATAAATGTTTCAAAGCGAAAATGGAAGAATATGCATCTATAACTGTCTGTTGTTTCCATTTTTGTTTGCTACAACTAGCAGGAGTGGTGACAGGGAGTTAAGAGAATATACTGGATGAAGAAAGTAGAACTCAATATGGAATGGCTTGTTGCATCATTGTCAGAACAACAGAATAGTAAATGGCACCTCTAAGTAGCTCCCAAACCAAGGTTCAGTGTACCCAAGGCACATGGGAGAGAAAAACACTCACATGTGTGTCCTTAGGAATAAAAATACATAGATAATAAATCAAATAATGTACAATTTATAGCCTTTTTATGATGCCCCAAACCAGATGTGCCTAATAATAGGAGCAGTTCTGTATGGTGTAGGGGGAGAACAGGCAGAAAAATAGTCTCATCTATTGTGCCCAGTAACTTTAAAAAGTAACTAATGTGTAGCTCCCTTCCACTACATGCAGAAGGAAACTGTTCAGCTCTGAGATATGCATGATAAAGCAAGTGAGGTAATGAAAGTGCTGAGTCAACACAATTAAGCATGCTGCCCAAGACTCCAATGATGTTGTTCATTTTGCAAGTGGCTTGTTTTGTCTAACCAAAGTTTTCAATCCAGAATATGCACCATAGTACAGTAGCTGTTTTTGCTTTTGTTTTATGTCAGTGACTATGTGTTCTAAGGAATTCCTGAGTTCTTTCAAAGTGCATCATGAGCCCCTGAATAATAAGAACAGGAATGACATACCAGTTATTTTGACAAATAATTGGCCAACATTTAAAATGTTTCCATGCAATGTGCTGCTGCAGAAGAAAGCTGTGTGTATTCTACACAAATTTTAGAAAAGTGACAATTTTGGACGAGTGCTCCCAGAATCACCCAGCCAGTTTCACCAGTGACCATGCTGGCCAAAGAGTTCTGGCAATGAGAGTCCAAAAAAGTCTCTTTTCAAGGGTCTGGTTCAAGGAAATGCTTTTAGTTCCAGTGGTGACATCCGTGTGGCATGACTGAGGTCCTGGGGTTTTGTTTCCCCTGGAGGAAAAGGAATAAGGAGAAAACCCCAATTTTGCATCTGTGCATTTCAAGTTCATTTTCTGAAATGGCATACTTTTAATTGCAGTTGATTATATTTGAGTGTTTCCAGGAGGTGTTGTTCCCCTCGTTAATTCTGCAAATGCTCTTGGAAAGGCAGATGGTATGATAGCATGAAGGCTGAACCAGAAGGCAGCTTGACATGGTCCCTGTCTGGATGACTCAGCTGCCATCTGCATTGAAGAATGAGCAATTTCAATAAGAGGTACTCCCTTTCTTACGCTTCTATTTGGAAATTAAGCAGTAGCAATAGAACCAAGGGAAGGAAAAGAACACGTCTCTCTAGAGAAGTGTCTTGCAAACTAGTCGTATAACATTTTGGTAAAAGGCAACCAAGAGGAACTGTGTAGTGTCGCATCCAGTGGCAGGAAATGGGTTGCTTCACAATAGTAAGTCGCACTAGAGTAAGTCCACTTGAATCAATGGAACTTATAGAACAGTTGACTCACCAAATCTGCAATGATTCAGTGGTCTTACTCTAGTGCAACTTACTATCCTAAGCAAGAGGATTTCAGCCAATGAATCATTATATACTAATAGTATGTCTGTGGGCCTGTCCACTCTGAAATTTGGTGTGATCCAGACATTACTTAAAAGGTCCTTATCTTCAGTGCAATCTATTTTAACTCTTGAAACCCAAGGGCAAAGGCAGAACAAAGAGATATTTTGCATCTCAACGAATTGCGCCAAAGAGATTGCATGTCCTAGCTCTCTGCCAGAAAGATATGGGCCAGCTCTTAAAGGGGAAAGCTAGATTGTTTTAAGTAGAAATACAAGTGGACAAAGTCTTTTTTTCCCCATGCCAAACAGTGGTATCAGTGAAGCATGTATCATAACTATATGTCAGTGTGGACAGGCTCACTGTATTAGCAGTATACATCAGATAGCAAAGCTATTTTAATCCTACACATCAGATAGCTCACCTTGTGGCTCTGTACATTGTACCTCTCATCATCCCTCACCATTAGCTATGTTGGCTACGTCTGAGTTGGAATACCACAGTATGTGAAGGGCCATCTTCTGAGATAAAAAGATTGGTTTGCAAACTTAATTGTGACTACCTGATCCTTCATTGTGTCAATACTGAAGTTGCAGCTTTATTCTTAGTTTCCAATCTGCAACTTCTGTAAAATGCAAAAAACAGCTCAATCATTTGGCTCAATAAGATAATGTTTATATGCCCCTGAGCCCCACATAAAGATTTTAAATGCCCCATATTGTATCTCTCTATGGCTGGAAAATGTGAATTAATGTGTGATTATTACAAATGACAAATAAAGATCTGTACTTCTGCATCTCAAAATAATAACATTAATCACTTCATCCACTCACACAGACCTGTGGAAAGATGTGCTGAACTGATTAATTAAAAGTAATTATTAGAAAATGAACTAATAATACTATTGTTTTATTATCTTCTTGTTCACATGGTCTCTAAAGAACTCAACTGTAATAGAATGTCATTTTCTTTTTAACTTTCTTTCTAACATACAGAAGTGTGTGTCCTGGGGGACTCCACAGAGTTCAGTCAGCTCTGAGTTTTTTGAATGCACAAGACATATTTGAGTGGAAGAGAGCAAAAAAGACTAATGTGGCTTCACAAAAGCTCAAAGAGGACCTGAAAACAGAAAAAAGAGCACATATAGGAAGTGGAAGGAAGGGCAAGCCATGAAGGAAAAGTAAAAACAATGCAATTATAACTGGAAGCCAACTTGGATTTGTCAAGAACAAATCTTGTAGATTAATCTTATCTCATTTTTTGATTGGGTAACCTTCTTGGTAGACAGTGTGAATGTTTTAGACATAATATAGCTTGACTTCAGCAAAGCTTTTGACAAAGTGCCCCAGGATATGAAAGTGTCAACCTAGTGTGTGGTGGCGGCAAAGAAGACCAATTCCATGCTAGGTATCATTAAAAAGGGGGATTGAAAATAAAACAGCCAACATTATAATGCCACTGTACAAAACGCTGGTAAGGCCACACACACCTGGAGTATTGCATACAGTTCTGGTTGCCACACCTCAAAAAAGACATAGTGGAACTGGAAAAGGTGCAGAAGAGAGCAACTAAAATGATGACTGGGCTGGGGCACCTCCCTTATGAGGAAAGACTACATCGTTTGGAGTTCTTTAGCCTAGAGAAAAGGCGCCTGAGGGGGGGACATAATTGAGATGTATAAAATTATTCAGGGGATGGATAAAGTGGATAGAGGGAAGCTCTTTTCCGTCTCACACAATACTAGAACCAGGGGACATCCACTCAAATTGAGTGTCGGGAGAGTGAGAACAGACAAAAGAAAATATTTATTTACCCAGCGTGTTGTTAGTCTGTGGAACGTCTCGCCACAGGATGTGGTGATGACATCTGGCCTAGATGCCTTTAAAAGGGGATTGGACAGATTTCTGGAGGAAAAGTCCATCGCAGGTTACAAGCCATGATGGGGATGTATAATCTCCAGGCTTAAAAGGAAAGTACCTCAAAATGCCAGATGCAGGGCAGGGGTATCAGGAGACAGGTATCTAGTTGTCTCGTGTGCTCCCAGAGGCATCTGGTGGGGTCACTGTGAGATACAGGAAGCTGGACTAGATGGGCCCTTGGCATGGTCCAGCAGGGCTATTCTTATATTCTTATGATATTCTGATTAGCAAGTTAACAAGGTATGAACTGGATAGGACAACTGTCAGGTGGATACACAGTTTGTTACAGAATCATACTCAGAGTGTGGTTATCAATGACTCCTTCTCAAACTGAGACGACATAACTAGTAGAGTACCACAAAGCTCATTCCAGACCCTGGTGCTCTTCAACATTTTTATGGATGGGAAGATGCATGGAATCTTGGATGAGAAGATACAAGGAATGTTTATCAAATTTGGGACTTGGATGAGAAGATGCAGGGAATGTTTATCAAATTTGCGGATGACACAAAATTGGATGGAAGAGGTAATACCCTGGAAGAGAGAAACAAAATTCAAAAAGATCTCAGTTGAAAACAACAGAATGAAATTTAACAGGGATAAGTGCAAAGTTCTACATGGGGGGCAGGGGGGCACAAAGGCACAGTTACAAGATAGGGGATACTTGGCTCAGTAATAAGCAAGAAGGATCTTGTAATTGTTGTAGGTCACAAGCTGAATATGAGTGCGATGTGGCTGCAAAAAGGGCAAAAGCTATTTTAGTCTGCATTAACAGAAGTATAGCCTCCAAATCCTTTGAAGTAATAGTTTCCCTCTATTCGGCACTGGTTAGGCCTCACCTTGAGTACTGTGTCCAGTTCCGGATGCCACATTTTAAGAAAGATGCTGACAAACTAGAACAAGTTCAGAGAAGGTGGGAACAAGGATGATCAGGAACCAATACCTGTGAGAAAAGACTGAAATAACTGGTTATGATTAGCCTTGAGAAAAAAAGACTCAAGGGAAATATGGTAGCACTTTTCAAATACTTGGAAGGCTGTTATACAGAGGAGGGGCAGGATCTGTTCTTGATCACCCCAAAGTGCAGAACACTCGACAATGGGCTCAATTTACAGGAAGCCAGATTTCGATTGAATATCAGGAAAAACTTCCTAACTGTTAGAGCAGTACAGCAATGAAACAAATTATCTCAGGAGGTGGTGAATGTTCCAATGCTGAAGGCATTCAAGAGAAATTTAGACAACCACCTGGCAAATATCCTTTGATTTGTATTCCTACACTGAACAGAGGGGGTTGGACTCAGTGGCCTTATAGACCCCTTCCAACTCCATTATTCTCTGATTATGTTCTATTAATTGCATAGTTATGCTTTTTGGATAGATTTAATGTCCTAAATCACTATCTGTGAAAATAAGAATGATGCAAATATTTTTCTTCTAAAAAAGAAAATCATTTTTAGAAAATAAGAAAGAGAAAAAGACGGAGAGAAACAGTAAATGTGCATTAAGGTAGTTTCCCTATCACTCCTCTCCCTCCCTCCCCCACTCATTTGCAGCTCATTTGAGAAATGAGTTTTTCTACTTCCTGATTTGAGAAGTTGTGCCAGTAGAGAAAGTATGGGTTTTTATTGCTCTTTGGAGAGTTGGCAATTTAATTGCACAAGAAAAGCTGACATTTGTAGTTAAGCTCTAAGGAAATGGAACCCTATATCTGAAGGGATGAGATCATTGCTGATGGCAAGAAGCCACTAATGAAAAAACAAAAGCTATCCTGGCAAGTAGTGCTTAGTAATATTTAGTAAGCCATTAAGTCGTTTGGTAACAAAATTGCTTTAATTAAAATTGATTGAAATCCCCCAGTTAACACTGTGTTTTGATTCTTTTTTGCTTAAAGAAGATTGGATCCCCACTGACAAACATCCTAATAAAACTGTTACTTAAGCTTTTCTAACTCAGCCACTGCAGCTTGAATAGCACAATCCATCTTGAAATTCATGCACTGCTTTCATTCTATGCATAAGCAGTTGCAAAATTTCAATATCATCTACTGTTTTCAAGGGGAAACAGGGACCAAGGGAGGGCATGCATTAGAGAACACACACAGCAGCCTGAAATAAACAAATGCATAATATACACTTAGATGATACACATTTTCTAATGAGTTGTTCTGGTAGCCAGCGTAAACTGGCACCAACTTTTGCTTCAGCAAAATGTCATCCCACTGGAAGACAAGTTGAACATTCAGATAGTCATCAATATCCTCCACTGCTGCATTTTGTTAGCACAAAACTGGCCCAGTACAAGGGGTAGAGGACTACCTATATAGGTCAGGATCCTATATAACTCTGTCCTGCTTGTACAATATTCGCAGTAAGTCCTTTTTGGAATATAAGCCCCATTGAAACTAACTGGAGACATCTCACGTTTGCAAAATGGAAGATCAAAGGGAACATGATAGCTTGGTTATACTCCACCTGCCTTGCAGGAGGATTCTGGACATAGTCCATGTTGGCCCCTTCCCTCTTGTCCTCTCTCTACCATGCAAAACGATTCCTTTTCAGGCAGGCTTGTAATTAATTTGAACAGGAAAGTGTTATTACGGGATGCTTTTGTGCTAATACATGCTGGCCTGTGTAGCCTTGGGCAAGCTGCACAGTCCCAGAATGCCCCCAGAAGAAGGGAACGGTAAACCACTTCTAAGTACTCTCCACCTGGAAAACACTGGAAAGGTTCGGCATAGGTCAGCTTGATTGCGCAGTATTACTTACACACACACACACACACACACACACACACACACAAATGTACATAAACATGCATACATAAATTACATACCTACATGCATATGTTCCTACAGATCTTAGGTGTGTATGTTTTTATGTGCTTTTAAATGGCTTTCTAATATTGTTATCTGTTTAGTTTTTAAAATTATTTTTTAAATTATTTTTTAAAACATATGCTTTTAAAGGATTTTTAAATCTTGTTATCTGTTAATGATAGATAGATAGATAGATAGATAGATAGATAGATAGATAGATAGATAGATAGATAGATAGATAGATAGATAGATAGATAGATAGATAGATAGATAGATAGATAGATAATGTCCTATTGTGTTTTATTTATTTGTAAGACACATTGGGTCCCTTCACTGGGAGAAAGGTGAAAATACCTAATACTTAGGACTGAGTGTATGTGAATATTTGGATGGATGACAGACTCTCCTATGTGGACTTTGATTGATCAAGACAAAGCCTCACGGAGGGCTTTCTCCCTCCCCTGCTGCCATTTTCTATTTTGTTTTATATTTTAATGACTGCTACTAACTATTTGCAGAACTGTTTTTCTCCTTGCTTTCGATGCCTGTATGTTGTGGAGTGGATGGGTGCCAACTCTGCAACACTCTGATTTAGGCTAGGCCATGGAGCGGTATGAACACCTGGGCAAGCCAAGCTACTGACAGGAAACACTAGGGAATATTTTTTCCCAGATCAACAGGTTTTCCCATGACTTTTACTGTTTGATTCCTCAGAAGAAATTTCTGCCTCAACCTGCCTGCCTGTGTTTTTTCTCTGTGCTACAGGACAGCCTCTCCTGTGGTACACCAAAAGGGTCCCTTTTGTGCTTGCTGTGGATGCCTGTCTGTGTTTCAGAATGGCTGTTAAATATGGAGTGTGCTGATTTGGCGTAGTCAGTGACTGGGCACACTTGGGCAAACCAGGGTAGGGATGCTAATGGGGCATCTTTCACAAACCCCAACACATATTCCATGAGCCTGGCTTCCAGATGTGCAGGAATAAGGAATCATAGAATCATAGAATAGTGAAGTTAGATGATGGCCTATGAGGTCATCAAGTCCAACACCCTGCTCAATGCAGGAATACAAATCAAAGGAGGAAGCTAGTAAAAGTTTTGCCTACAAGCTGAAGCTCCACCATAGCTCTTTATCTTCCACATTTTCAGGAATCCTTTACCCTAAGTCCAGACACACACAAATGTGTCAGTTGAGAACAAATCAGTTCAAGCCAACTCCAAATCAGTTCAAAGGGAGTCAGTCCTGACTTGTATGAAAAATATTTGGATACAGATTGGATTGGATGGCATTTGCACACCTCTAGATCAGATCAAGCAGGCCGGATATCTCAGTGAGTTGAAATATGTGGCTGCAGAGCCAGGGGTTGGAAGTTTGATTCTATACTGTGCCTCCTGGAAGAAAAGCCAGCCTATATAGCCTTGGGCAAGTTGCAGAGTCCTAGATCACCACCAGAAGAAGGGAATGGTAACCCACTTTTGAGTCCTTTATACCTAGGAAACCCTGGCAAGGGTCACCATAAGTTGACCAAAGTTTAGAATTCTGTTCACACATCAGCCAACATTTGAAAAGGCCACAGGCAGGACAGGAGCACATCAATGCATATACCACTAATGCTCTTCCACAATTTGCACCCACAGGCACACTGCCTCTAGTGCTATAGAGAGAATACACATCAATCGTAATTGATTGTCACACTGATATCACCCTCCTTTATGAATTTGTTCAGTTCCCTTTCAAATCTATCCAAGGCTGGTGGTTCTCCCTACATCTTGTGACAGCAAAATCAATATTACAAAGCTGTAGACCCTTTTCTCTGCCATGAGTCTTTCACCATTCAGCTTCAACGGACCATCTTAGAATCCAGTATTATGAATGGGAGAAAAACGTTCCCCTCCCACTTCACCACACAAAGCATAAATTCATAAGCCAATCTAGATGCCATGTGCAGTCATGCACAATACATGCAATGTGCAAATACATGCAGCAACTGTGTAACATATAAAACCACACCCTGAATGCAATTACATAGTGCATAATTATTATTATTATTATTAAAAAGGTAGAACAACCTGTTCCCAAATTGTGTCATCTGGTTTCTTACCTTGGGACTAACTACATCAAGCATCTCCAAGGAAAACAATGATTTTATATCAGAAAAAAATTAAAAAATTAAAAAGAAAGAAATATGAAATGAAAAAGAAAAAGAAAGAAGACAAAAATATTGTGGCATCTTAAAGACTAATATATATAATGTGAGCTTTTGTGGATAAGTCCACTTCCTCAGACACTTGTCCACTAAAGCTCACATTAATATATAGCAATTAGTCTTTAAGGTGCCACAACATTCTTTTATTTTTTTATTTTTCTCTTGGTTTTACCTGATACACTAGCACAGATTGACATGACTATCTATTCTAAAACTACAATAGCGATTTTATGGAACAAAAACCACTGTGAATGTAGAATATAAAGTTATATAACAATTCCATTCAAGCCAGCTCTTTCTTTTGTGGCAAAGAAAAGTTTAAGATGAAGAGTCTGCATCATACTGTTTGTGGAATCACAACTAAAATAGCACGCCAAGCAGATTTTGTTGTTGTTCCAAAAGTTTTCTTTTTATTCAAATCAACACACATCCTCAACCGATACTACATTTGGACTAGGAATCTGTTCTCACCCTCATTAAGACAACTATTTCTTTTTCTTCCTTTTTTTTCTTTGTTGTGTCCTTCTGTTCAGCTATTTCCCACACTCGCTTTCTTATTATTTTCATCCAGATGCAGAGCAGTAAAGGAAAACAGCTGCTTTGGCAGGCTGTATGAGCAGGGACTGCTCCTCCACAGTTCCCAGGCTCTTCGCCAGCATGGAACTCATTCAAGTACAGGCATGATGACCAATGGAAATCATCCTAGGCCAGCTCTTTCTCCTCTGAAAGTACTAGCGAGGAATCTTTTGCCCTTTTAGCGCTTTGGACTTCACCTCCCAGAATCCCTTAGCATTGGCCATGCTGGGTAGGGCTGATGGAAGTTTTGCACCAAAACATCTGAAATGCCAACAGTTCCCCATCCCTCCGGTCAGCCTAGTACATCCAAAGGTTTGCTGACAATGGCTGAAGAGAGATTACTCCAAGATTATTGTACTTAAAGATGCAAACAAGGACGTGCCTTGGCTTCTGCTGTCATCAGGGTTAAGTTGAACTTTGCTCTCACATTAGTGGTTAGTTCAGTTGTATTGCTAAGGGTGTAATGGAAGAATACTGGATGCTGCCTGTGTGGGAGGCAAAAAGTTTGAAGGATTCCTGTCTACTTGGATGAGAGACAGGAAGTGCCACATTGAAAGTTCAGGTTATTCCTATACAAGTGGGAAGGAGGAGGATGTTACAATTCACCCAGCTGTTTCTGAGCCTATCATGTAAGCTGCTGTGGTTCTTCTTCTGCAGTTGCTTAGAGTATCTGCACTTAGCACTTCAAATTCTACAAAATCAGATTATTTTGTTGCACAGTGACACTGGTTTAGGTGAATTGTTGCTAACTACAATTTTTGTCCTGGTTTTTGTTATGTGTGAAGGCAACAGAGGACATAAAGGAAAGTCTTGGGACACCTTCATTTGAGTAATCACAGTGTGACATAATAGGTTGGAATACCTAGTGGGGGAAGGAGTTCCTACTCATGTGAACCTCTGCTTTCTTCTAGGCTTCCACCTAATCCATAGGTTTGGGATAGCCCTATATGCCTGTCTTCCAGGTTGGCTGCACTGATATTTAGTGCTTAGCCAGTGCATAATAAAAAAAAGCAATCACCTATGGTTTCATTGGAGATGAGAAACTGACCTAGTATGTATTGAGCTGGGGGAAGTTGATCTCACCTCACCCTGTCCATCTGTGTATACAGTTCAGTAACGAGAGAGGCTAGCACGTTGGGGAGAGCAAGATGTTGTCACTAAGAAATCCGTGTCTCACACCAGGAGGCCAGTTTACTACTGTGTTTGCATCTGATGATAGGTCAGGGAGACAGGTCTGGGTTTTTTCTTAGGCCTCCATTGGAGAAATTCTCTTTGGAGGGTGATCTAAAGCTGGCAGTAAGCAAATATGGTGAGCTTTGTCTGCATCCTATCTGTATTCTTACAGCCAATACTAGCTTCATGGGAACATTAATACAAACCAGAAGGAACCTTCTGCTGTAGGTTCAGGATGCACAAATTAAGTAAAGAATGAAAGAATCCCCCCACATAATACTTTCATCCACTCAGTAAACTACTACTAGGTTTTGCAGCAATGATCTGACTCAACAGACAGAGTGAGGTAGCTGTCTTAGGAAGTGGGTCTTGGGAGTCATTATAAATGAACAGTGAATTGTTAGCTACTGAATTTGTTGTTCCTGTACTATGCCCTTCATGTCTATGACAATTGTTGTTAGTGGCCAAGATTCTGTGGCATAGTTGTGCTGGCAGAAGTGGAATGGCATAGTTCATTGTAGCAAATGGTGGGAAAGTAATTTATGTGATCTTCTATCTCTTTTTGCAAAATAATTTGGCTAGCTTTGGATAACAGGCACCTTGACCTCGGTGGCTAGGCCTGCTCAGCCAGCTGTCTGGATGCAAAATGCTGATGGGCATCTTCAAGGCCCCAGTTCTCCCTTCTTTTGTTCCTTTTCCTCGAAAATAAACTTGGGCTAGACATATATACAACAAAGAGGACACTATCAAAGAGAATCTTCTGCGTGTTCTTCATACAGAACAGGAGTGACCAGCTTTAATAGGTCTGAGGTCTAATAATCCCTTTTGCAATTAAAGAAACTTACCTCATTTTTCAATTTGAAAAAAAAAAATTAAAATCCAACAAGAAAAAAAAAGGTAGGAGACAGCAAAAAAGGCCAGTGTGGCTTCACAAACAGCTCAGAGTTCTGGGCATCAAGAAACATGCCAACAAATTGGAACAAGTTCAGAGGAAGGAAACAAGGATGATCAGGGAGCTAGACACCAAGCCCTATGAAGAGAGACTGAAAGATTTGAGCATGTTTAGCCTTGAGAAAAGAAGACTAAGGGGAGATAGGATAGCACTTTTCAAATACCTGAAAGGCTGTCGTACAGAGGAGGGGCAGGATCTGTTCTCAATCATTGCAGAATGCAGGACACACATTAATTGGCTCAAGTTACAGGAAGCCAGATTTTGGCTGAATATCAGGAAAAACTTCCTAACTGTTAAAGCAGTATGGCAATGGAACCATTTACCTCGAGAAATGGTGAGTGCTCCAACACTGGAGGCATTCATGAGAAATTTAGACAACCACCTGGCAGATATCCTTTGATTTGTATTTCTTCATTGAGCAGGGAGTTGGACTTGATGGCCTTATAGGCCCCTTTCCAACTTCCTGATTCTATGAAAAAAATCAAGAAAGAGAAAATTAAAATGCATCTCGTCTTTAAACAAAGTGCACAGGTAGAATGGACCATGTTTTAAATAAGAATTATGCTTCCTACAGACTTGTTGCAGCATGAGTCTCCTTTCAAACTAGTGAAGGGGGATGTCCAGCACCAGGACAGGTAGAAACACAAAGCACAAAAACAGGTGGGGCTACATACAGTCCCTGTTGCCCACCCATGCAGCAGAAAACCAACCTCTGCAACAGAGGACACGTGGCTACCCGAGTTCCAGCCTCCCATCATCAGAAATTAGATTAACAATAATGTATCCAACAGAATTGTAACAAAAGAGAAGACACAGTCTGTGCCACATTAATATAAACTAGTTTGGGGGCTCTTTCTCATTACCCAGACTAAAGTATGTCCCTGTATTACCAGTTTCTGTAGTTCTACCATTCACTCTCGCTTTACACTCATGTTTCTCTGAAATAACCACAAAAGGCCACATTCTTCTGTTCAGACGCAAATATGTAGGCTGCATGTTCCGTATTTTTAAGCCTAATTTAGCACATGCTTCTTAAAACAGCTGGAATCTGGTAAGTGCATGCAAATAAAAAGTTTAATACATAAAATGTTCCTCTTCTAGACTCCTGCAGGGTCACTTTGCTGCATAATTGGAGATGCCATTTTAAAGCTTTTCCCCTGTTGGTTGTCATCTGCAGAGAATATGTTCCAGAAAATACATTCTGCTGTATTTCTCAAAGTATCTATTTTATTGCTGTTTACTCATTTTGCAGCAACTGATTAGATGGGATTAATTTCTTTATTCATAAAACAAAATGTTAAAAATTCAAATAGGTTTCCTGACTAAAAGCAAATAAACTGAGCCATTTGTGTGTGAAGCAAACAAAACACAGAAGTATAAAGACCATTTATGACAAAACTAATTTCTAAAGAAGTAATTGTGATAAGACAAATAACCAAACAACTTTCATATGGAAAAGGAGCAGCTTCCGGGCAACTTGACCACTGACATATCAGCAGGATGCACGTAGTGTTTTTAATCTTAATGTGCAATACATTGTTCCTCAGAGGGGAAAATAAAAACCAACAAAAAAGGGTGGGTACAATAGAGATGCTTATTCATACTATTAACACATGCATAATTATACAAATATTGCTCTGTGTTTACAGTATCATTGAGAACTTACTGAAAACCAAAATAAAGACTAATTTTAATTTCAGTAGATCCTATATACTCAACCACAGGTAATGACGGAATATCACACTGTATTTATAGTCACCGTTTTCATCTCTCTGGAAATCCATTGTTTATGACAACCTTCTTCTGTTGTTACAAAGATGTAAAAGCAAAGCAAAGTGTGCTGCTTATATACTTCCCCATAGCATTTAAAGCACTCTCTGGGTGGTTTACAATTTTATTTATGCAGGCTATACATTGCCCCCGCCCCCAGTGAACTGGGTACTCAATTTACCAAACCCTGAGAAGAATGGAAGGCTGAGTCAACCTTGAGCCAGCTACCTGAGTCCGTTGGGATTGAACACAAGTTGTGAGCAGTTTTTGAGTGCAGTTCTGCAGTTTAACCACTGCACCACAAGGCTCCATAAGACCTACAATATAGGTCTTATTTTAAACCTCAATAATTTGTTATAGATAACAAGACTTTTGAGAATGGATTAGACCATTTCTATTTTCTATATAGAAAGAAGGATTAATGTTAAACAGAAGAGTGAAAAATTGGAGAAGTAACAATTTGCAATTAAATAATTCAACTTATTAATCACTCTCTTTTTAACAATAAAGTGATTAATTAGATTTAAATAAATTGTCATGTTGACAACATCTGAATGAGGCGGTGAAGAAAAGTGTGACATCAAACTATAATAATTACACCCCATCAAATTGATTCCAACTTATTGCACCCCTTTCGTAGTACAAGAGTACTCAGAAGTGGTTTACCACCCCCTTCTTCTGAGGTTGCTCTGAGACTGTACAGTTTGACCAAGGCTTCATGGGCTAGCTCTTCTTCTGGGAGATACTTAGCCAGCTTGATATCAACTTACTTGTAATATAAAAAATAAAGCAACTGTTCATTGATAGAAGAGACAATTTGCTGTAGTTTTTATTTATTTATTTATTTATTTACACTGAAGAGTTTGGTTGGTTTCATTAGAAAACTATTGAATGATATTAACAAAATTAAATGGAGTTTTTTGCAAAATAATCATGAGGATGGCTTCAAATCTGAACATTTATGACTAGTGGTCCAAGCTGGCATGACAGTTCTTTTACTGACTATAGTTTACCTGTATAGCAGCATGCTTGGGAGCCATATAAAAAGTGTTGCCCACCATTCTAGGGCTGGGGATAAATTACTCAAAGCCAATAAACAAACATATTCCAAGAAGTATCCTACTCAGTAACATCTTCTTTAACATCTTTGATTGATAGTGATTTCATTCAACATAGCACATCAAAATACAAAATAAAACAATTAGTGTTCATGGTTCTGTATAATGTCAACAAAGGTATTTTCCAATTTATTTTTCACATTTCCATTTATTTTAAAATAACCCTGAACTGCATCCTGGTTTGTGATTCTTTTGGTATTTCAAAAACAAAACAAAGTAGCTTTGGAGGAACTGATTTTTAAATGCACTTTTTAAGCAATGCCACTAGATGTCAGAGTCCTCTAAAATTTTATTGGTTTGGAACCAAATTATTCCCCACCTTCCTTCCATAAGTATTTTCTTCTCACTACTTCCACATGCCACTTACCCAGTTTATGTTCAAATCATGGACTTCCTTACAGCCAAGATTTTGATATGCCAGTTAGTTTTATAACATGAATACAGTACTTCAGGAAATAGACCCACACACTTTATTTCACTACCACTGACCTCTAGGTATTTATTTCTCTTCTACAGTGCATATCAAAGAAAAGGCCCACAGTTCAGAACTTTTTCTAGGTCCAGGGAAGCATGAGCCCACATTATCATGTGGAATGCTATTATACCTTCTAAGGCCATGACTGATAGAAACCAACCATGCACTAAAGGGATGTCCTTGAACAATTGCCAAAATCTGAGCATATACAGCTACACTGGATCCAGATGTAAATGCATGCACCTGGGAGAGTCTCGCCAGATCTTCCTGTCCCCTTCTTCTCCCAGCAGCCCGTTCAGCCACCTGAAAATGCGACTCAGGGTCAAATTGCAAGTCATACCATTAAGAGCTGTCATTTTAAAGCTATGGGGACCTATTGTGAGCAGAGATCTTCCATCCATAGGCGACAAATGCTGAATATAATTGAATTTGAGAAATTGTTGTTACAAACATGTTAGATCATATGGAAGGCCTGAGTTTTCTTAGACAAAAGTAAATAATTTTTAGAATGTTTAGTCTCACAATCCCTGTCAGTTTAAAAGACGACAATAATAAATGTGTACAGAACCTTGACATTTTATTAGTGGTCTCTGTGACTTTCAACCAAGGCACACATTCAAAATTTGCTGCATTAGCTGTGCAGTTGACAAACTGCACAATTTGCTAAATCTCTTTTTTCCATCTGGCTAGAAGAAATGCTGGGAAACAGCCCACCTGCTCTTGTAGAAAAACTTTGGGAAGCAGAGGACGAAGACCAAAAAGACAGCAACAGAGATTATCTAGGTATTAATTTCGTGCCTTGGCTGACTGAGCTAATTAGGGATTGTGGAAGCATCTCCAGGCTTCCAAATGTTGAAATGTTCACAGTGGGCATTAACAAATACTTCCACAGGGGATTCCAGGACTAATTAAGATATTTTAGCGTTCGTGTTTATCACCTTTACATGCTTTTGTTGTTGTGTGAAACAAAAGTTTGGGGTTTATTTCTTTAAACTGTGCCCGTGCATTTTCTGCTGTACTGTGTTTTTCCAGGACAATTAACCATAGTAGAAGATCACAGTCTTAATTCAAATGTACAAATAGTTACGGCTACCGTTCTCCTACAAGGCAGAGGGGAAGCATATTAGTCCTTTGTACAGATGCAGTCTTTACTATTGCCCATTGACTGACAAAGGGAGGTGGGATTGGGCTGGCCCTTTGTATTATTCTAATATTTGCATATTTACGGAGCTATCTGGCTATTTAGGAAGTGACTCTTCAACAGATGTTCAAGGCGGAAGTTTTGTGTTTTTTTTTTTTATTTTAGGCAAGATACACAGTCTGTTTCCTGAAAGGTAACAGGTAATTTGTTTTCTGTTCTAGTTCAGCATGACTAGTCTTAAGGGCCTGTAGACGTAATTATCAAGCACAACCAAGAGGCAAGAAAAAGCCAGTCTCGTAGAAGTGCTACAACACACAGCATAGAGCTTCCTTTCTCTCCTTTACTTTAATATAAACCATGTTCTCACAGTATGTCCAATACAAGGACATATCAATTGTGCCATCTAATAGTTCGCTCAGCAATAAAGCCCCTAATTATTCTTTAGATTAATCCAAAGTCCTTTTAAAATTGCTATGGTTGTTTGTGTGGTTCCTGAGCTCAAAGCAGGTGGTACACATCTTTCAGTCTCTCCCTTTATTCTCACAATCAGAATGAAATAGCTCAGGCTGCAAGAAAAGTGATTGGGGCCAAAATTACCCCCGTAAACTTCACAACTCAGTGGGGCATGTGGATGTCACAACTTCCATATTATGTTGATTTCCATCATCTGAATAGTTAACTCCTATGTTGTATACTGAGTTGATCAGTTTGTTAGTTGACTTATATTCCACTTATCACACCTAAAACATTATCTCAAAGCCCTATACAAAAAAAGTAAAAACAACGTTTTAAAAGAACCAGACAATAAATTAAAATACAAAGCATTATATGATATTCAGTCAAGATGTTTAAAATCAAGAGACTAAAAAGATAGTTCTAAAAATGGGCAGCACAGTCAGTCAGAAAAGCCCTGGATGAAGAGATGAATCTTTAACGGGCACTTAAATATATACCATGCTCAGCATCTCCCAAATATCAGGGAAAGAGATTCCAGGGACAGCTGTTTATGAGTTGCCCCAGGAAGTCAATCAGTCTTCTGGTCATGGAACAACCATCAATGTTTTTTCCAGTGACCTTTACAAATTGAAATATAGTCATTCCACATTCTGAGAATTATTTTCCTTTTGCTTTTGGTCAGTGGCTAATAGGCAGTAGTTCATTCAGTTTTCTGCATCACCTCACACACCACTTTAATACAGTATGTCCTTTCTAGAGTAGCCTCCTCCCCCATCCCTTTTGGCATACAAGTGAAGACGATTTGACCTCTCAAGTTTCTGATTCTCACCGAATGGCAGAAAAATTGTGCCACTGAAGATGTCTCTCGTGTAAAAAAGCTGGCTGCTGATTTCCCTATCTCTTGTCTGAGGGAGCATATTTAAACAAACAAACAAACAAATACATAAATAAATAAATAAATAAATTCTGTTGGATACATTGATAATCATCCCAGTGAAGACAAACATTGGACCACTAACCATCCCAGTGAAGAAAACAAAAAACAAAAAACAGATCAATTTACAAAAATCAGACCAATGATAGGAAGACATATAATTTCTATTTTTTTTATTGTTACTTTTAAACATTCCACATAAGTTTGCTGATTCCCAGACCTTGTAAAGCATCCTCTCATTACGGTATACAGTGTGTGAAACTCAATTTCTGTTTTGTATTACAATATAATTATGGGCTTAGTATTAAGTATAGATGGTTTTCTAGTGTCTCCTACGGCATATTTTCCTGATTCAGACAGGAATCTTAATGAGAAGCAGAGAGAGACATTTGAACTGGTAAACAGTCTGTAGAGGCATATTTTTGTTTAGCTATTACATGCGCAGGATAGGTGGAGCCATTTAGCTCTACTGAAATAATTTGCAAAGCCAGCCACCCCACATTATGCAGACTGCACAGAACCTGCAGCTCTTGAAATTAAACACTTAAGTGAAACACAAATTTTGGGGGTGGAGCCAGAAGCACTGTGGTTTTGAAGTTGATTGGTCAAGAGATCCCAGCAATTTCTAATAGGTCTGGAAGATGTTTAGTTTGGGGTAAAAGCTGAAGCTTCTTAAACTGAGATTTTTTTATTATTGTTATTCTTTTAATGGCAGAACATGGAGCACTTACTTTTTTGGACTATAATTCCACTCCAGTGGCTGAGCTGGCTGAAAGATTTGGGGAGCTGTTATCCAAACAGTAACATTTCCATGCTCTGAAAAATGGCAACCACTCCAAAAGAAAACTAAAATTAAAATTTTAAATTTAAAAAAAAAAACTAGGTCATAAAAACCTGCCAAATTCAGAATCCAGCAAAATAACATTTCTGCTTCCCAAGAATAATGACCTGTTTTTGTTGTTTAGTCATTAAGTCATGTCCGACTCTTCGTGACCCCATGGACCAGAACACCCCAGGCCCTCCTGTCTTCCACTGCCTCCCGGAGTTGGGTCAAATTCATGTTGGTAGCTTCGATGACACTGTCCAACCATCTCGTCCTCTGTCGTCCCCTTCTCCTCTTGCCTCCACACTTTCCCAACATCAGGGTCTTTTCCAGGGAGTCTTCTCTTCTCATGAGATGGCCAAAGTATTGGAGCCTCAGCTTAAGGATCTGTCCTTCCAGTGAGCACTCAGGGTTGATTTCCTTCAGAATGGATAGGTTTGTTCTCTTTGCAGTCCAGGGGACTCTCAAGAGTCTCCTCCAGCACCACAATTCAAAAGCATCAATTATTCGGCAGTTAATGGCCTGGTAGACAATCATAATGAATAATAAGAAAGAAAGGGGGAGAGAGAGAGAGAGCAATGCAGTGAGACATCCTGTATATTCAAATATGGGGAAAAGTGATATCCAGTGTGGTGTAGTGAATAGGGTATTGGACTAGGACAGAGAAGGTCTGGGTTCAAATCCCTGCTCAGCCATGGAAACTCAGTGGGGGAGTAGAACTGGTAAAACTACTCCCTAAATCACTCAGTTATCTTGAAAGCCCCATTTAGGGTTGCTGTAAGTCAGTTCTGACTAGATGGCAGATAACAGCAACAATGGGGAAAGAGGAGTCATCTTACATTGCCTAAGATGAAACTTGGTATCTCAGGCTGATGCAACACATTTGGAATCTCTATCTCAGGATGTTATTTTAACTCAGATCATAACACTTCAGTGTCTGGCCAGGATAATCTTTGAACCTTTATGTTTCTCCTCCCACACCCTCAATTTCTACAATGAGCAGCCTGAAGAAGAGTACCGCTAGATTTGAAAGCTCACCTGTTTTTAATATTTTAGTGATCTGAGAACTATAATAAAGGATCAGTAAAGGTACTGCCCTCCAATGTTTTTTGATCTGTGCAGACAGCATGTACTTATTTCTTTTTTTTTTCTTTTTTTTTTTGCTGAATTGAAATCAATCAACAAATTTGTTTCTACTCATTTTGGTTTTGATAGAGACCATGGGTTATCTGTGTAATTACAGATGAGAATTAGCAAGTGTAGGGAGTCTACTGGTGGAATTGGGTCACTGAAGTTTACACAGAAACCTCACAAATTGTGCCTGTTGTATTTTTTGGGCTTTCAGACACATTTTTTATTTTTCTATACTCACAGTATATATGTGTATCATAACCTTTCTGTGTATATAGATATAAAAATATATCTTTGGTGATATTAGATATAAATATGTATCTAACAAAGGGTAGGTGGAATAAAGGCTGTGACGTGTTTCCTTCTGGGAATTGACTTAACTTATCTAAAAATCTAAGTCCATGGCAAATGCACTTTTTAATTGTCTGTCTGATTTCACCAATGAAGCAGTGTTACTACAGCCCTACTTTAAGGTCAGCCTCCGTTTGTGGTTTTGGAATCTAGGAGAAATGGAAAAGCTAATGATTGGTCCATTTACAACTAGAAAATTGCTTGTACGTGTAAATTGGCACCGTCTACACGGATTACATTGGAATGCAAAAGGCAGTGTGAAATCTTCACAACTGGACTTCGTCACCAATAGACTGAAAGGAAGAGACCAGCTCTCTAAACTTATACCAAAGTCTGTACAAAAGTTAAGTCTTATAAATGTTATTAATTGATCAGAGCTCATCACAAGGTTTTCTTTCCCTTCCCTCAACAGCACACAGGGTAAAAGGCTCAGGTGCAGCTCCAAGTTCTAATTTATGTGACTACATCAACATCAGATGATGGTTTGCAAATGTGAATTAATAATCAGTGATCACAGTCAGTACCATACACTGGGTTGCAGGTGGAGGGGAAGCACTTGGACCTCATCTTATTCACAGGTGTCAGAATTCAACAGAGTGGAGTTCTCCCTTTTCCTGATCTACATCATCTGATTGTGATGGTTAATTCACATGTACAAAACCCCAAGTGATACTAAAGACATACAGTAGATTGTAGTACTAATGGAAGATTTCAAATATCCTGATATCTGTAGGGAGGCAAATTCTGCCAAACATGGCTCTTCCAAGAAATTCTTGGCTTGTGTTGTTGATAATCTTCTACTACAAAAAGTGAAGGAAAAATTAGAGAATTGGGTATCCCAGACTTGATCCTAACCAATGGAAATGACTTGGTGGGAGAAATATTCTACTTGAGCTCTTGATTTCAAAGGAAACAAAAGCAGAGTGTAGTCAAATGCATATATTGGGTTTTAGGAAAGCCTCCTTTAATAAATTCAGAACAATGATAAAGTGAGGCACCATGGCAGCAGTTCCTAAAACAGAAAAGGAGTTCAAGATGGGTGGGAATTTCTTATAAAGGAAATTCTAAAGGGACAACTGCAAACAATTCCAACAAGAAAAAAAAAGGTGGAAAACAGCCAAGAAGACCAATGTGGCTTCACAAAAAGCTGATGGGACCTGAAAAAAAAAAAAAAAAAAAAAAGGCCACATATAGGAAGTGGAAGGAAGGCCAGGCCACAAAGGAAGAATGCAGACAAGTAGCAAAGAATTGCAAAGATGGCTTTCAGAAAGTAAATGCTGAAAATGAGCTGAGGTTAGCAAGAGACACTAAAAGCAACAAAAAAGTATTCTTCAGGTACAGGAGTAGCAAAAGACAGAGAAAAGAAACAGTGACTTGGCTATTCCATGGGGAAAGAAAAATGATAACAGATAACAAAGAAAAGGCAGAAGTGCTCAATTTCTACTTTGGCTCAATCTTTTCACAATAGGCAGTCTATGGCCATCTAGGCAAATGTGAAGTACAAGTGGAGGGGAAAGGATTGCAGCTTGAGGTTGATAAACAAATAGTCAAGGAACGGGTTCAAATCTCCAGGGCCTGATAAACTCCATCCCAGAGTATTGAAGGAACTGGTTGAAAAATTCTCAGAAGCACTATCTATTATTTTCTTAAAATCATGGAGGACAGGTGAACTGCCAGATGACTGGAGGAGGACTAATGTTGTCCCCATCTTCAAAAAGGGCTAAATGGAGGAACTTGGGAACAACAGACTAGTCAGCCTGACAGCTATTCCAGGGCAAATTCTGGTGCAGTTTATCAAGAGGTCACTATGCACACATCTTGAAAACATTGCAGTAAGAACTAGACAACATCATGGATTTCTCAAGAACAAATCCTGCCAAACTAATTTTATCTAATTTTTTGATTGGACTGAAAGAACTGGGTATGTTTAACCTTAAGAGGAGATGAGATATGACAGCTCTTTTCAAATATTCAAAAGATTATCATACAAAAGAGGGGTAGGCTTTCTTCTTGATCATCCCAGAATGCAGGAAATATAATAATGGGCTCAAATTAGAGGAAGCCAGATTTCTGCTGAATGTCAGAAAAAACTTTCTACTGTTAGAACAGTACAACAATGGAATCAATTACCTCAGGAAGTGGTGAGTGATCCAACACTGGAGGCATCCAAAAGAAAATCAGACAATCATCTGTCAGGTGTACTTTGATTTGGATTCCTACATTGAGCAGGAAGTTGAACTCGATGGCCTTATAGGCCCCTTCCAACTTCATTATTCTATGATTACCACCTGTTGCAGCATTCACCAAGTGATGAACAAGGGCTTTTGCCTCAAGAAGGCTTATGAGTCAAGACACTAGTGCTCTCCTTCTTCATTGCTCCAAAAAGCACAATGGACCCAATATCAGCATTCTAAAAAGTCAGAAGGAAAAAGAGAATTCTTTGGGGAGAGCTGATGAGTGCATGCACTTGAACCCATTATACTATTTGGAGCAATATGCACACACAAGAGTGAAGCAATGACTCCTCCACCAGCCAGGAGTGGATGGAGATGGGTGCCCATGACTCACACATACAAATCACACTATCTCTTCCTGCATTGTTATTTGCCCTAGCAGACTTATTTTCAACACAAAAATCATCAAGAAAGTATATCAACAGATGTGGAAACTGCAAAAAGGAGTCTAACCAAATGCAACTTCTTTTCATCATTTTAATAATTATTCATTAACCAGTGTTTTTCACACAGTGCAATCCCAAGAAGATTTTGCAGTGTACAGTATGTGCCATTTGCTTTCTTCCACAATAATAAGTAATAAAGAGTTAATAAGTAACTTGGACATGGTAATTTTATGGTATATTATAGCCTGCAAGTGATATGAAAAGAATATGACTGCTTAACTTGGCATAGTAAGCCAACAGTGCTCTAGCAAAAGAGGAGTTCAATTATGATTAACTCTTTATTTCAGTCAACTGTATCTTTCAAAAACAAATCTTCTCTCCTTCTTTCAGAATTTATCAGAATATGAGAGGAACCGATTTAGTATAATGGACCAGCCGTAAGTTTTCCCATTTTCCTTTTCTTCGTGAAATGGACAATTCCTTGCTCATGTCTTTTTGTTACATACTGAACTTCTGGGGGGGGGAAACATAAAATTGCATCACAACAAAAGCCTTCATCTGAACAATTTCTATGCTTATTTGTGTTAAGATAGCAAGAGATTCTGGTTTTCCATTTTGAAATACATGTTATCTCCTATAGGCAGACCAGACTATTTGTTTGTTTGTTTGTTTGTTTGTTTGTTTGTTTGTTTATACCCCACCCATCTAGACCGAAGTCTACTCTGGGCGGCTAACAGCAATCCATATAATAACAGTATCAAATAAAGCAACTACTGGAGTGGTACTTCAATAGTAAATATTTCAGCTACGAGAACTTTTATATGTACATCATTTTCTGTACCTATTGCATATACATGCTTTTTGCAATATGGACATGTGTTGGGATATCATGGTTGACCATTCAATAGCACACACAAAAAGAGGAGCATATGTAACACAGGCAATCATACAATGAGCTAGATTTGGCTGTGCATTAATGCCTTTAAATACCTGCTTTCCATGAAGGGAAAACATAGGGGAATACATAAAATGTCACTGAAGTCAGGATCTAATAATCTCATTTCATGAATGGGACCAGTTCTGTCAACAGAGTTGGAAAAGGGGGTCTTCCTACAACCCCCTGCAAAGAACATCCACAATTACTTAGACTTCTTTCTTCCTCCCATCTCCCAGATTTTGGCATTGCCCAAAATTTTGCTCCAGGAGGTTTTTCCATTCCTCCAGAGCACACCTTGAGGGCATTAATGGTCTTTAGCAAGAAGGCTCATGCACCTCTTTTTGTTTCCATAGACAGAACAGCTTTAGATCTTTCCCTACAACAGAAAGAAAGCACGTGAAATTGTTGCAGAGTTTTGAATTTTTGGTTAAATTCCTCTAGCCATGCAGCAGAAATTCAGGGATTCACAGAGAGGAATAGTTTCAAGTTCCCCAGAGTAGTCCACCGCTTTTCTCATCAACTGGCATTTACAGTCTCAATAATTCATTCTGAGACATTAGTAGTAGAAAGAATAAAAGGTTTCATTATTTACTATTGAACAGATCAAAGTGCAAACTGACAAATATGACTGCTTTCAATAACAAACCTCAACAGACTCAAGAGAGGGGAAATGACATAGAGCAGAAAGGCACAGCTCTTGAATTCAGAGGCAGGGAAGGAACAAGCTCCATGAATGTCACGCCAAGGATCAAAAGACCCTGCTGAATGCAGTACGCTGTAAGGCAGCATGAAGGAAACCCTAAAATGCATGAGTACAATAGTGTGCATGAGGAGAGGCCTTCTGTCCATGGAAGGGAGACGGCTAAATCCAACCCACTGAGATTTCTATCTGTGCAGGACACTCTGCCTGGAAATATATTTAAAGGCAGAATCTGATGCAGTGCTTTGTGTTTACGTGAATACGGCATACGTTGTTGAAATAATTTTTTTAAAATCTGATGTGGGTAGCTAAAAACATATATTGCAGATTTTTATCTGAGGATCCAGTGTTTCTGCAAGATCCATTACAAATCTAGGATATTGTTTATTGGATACCCACAGAGAGAGACAAGGAGAAAGAGATGAAAAAGGCTTGTATTTTCCTTCTAAAGCAAGAAAACATCAGGAGAATGGGGGAAAGGAAGGAAAGTGCTAAGTTGGCCAAAGATGACCCATGAATATAAATGGCTAAATTCGGAGATTATTGCTGGCTCTACAATCTCACTTCTCAATCACCAAGACTCTTGTTTTTCCTAGGTACTGCATCATTCATTCTGATAAGACTGGTCCAATAACAGCATTTTAATCATTAACCAGCTATAATAGATATAGTCAGGATACCTTCTTGTAGACATTAAATCTAATAAGATTACATTCTGACGGGACAAATTCCTAAAGACAGGTATAACTGACCTAAATTTACCATGATGTCCACTAAAGTTCTGCAGCTGGGTCTAAAGTTATGTTCAAATTGGAACTCTTTTTCTAGACTAATGATTCTGCCATGAACCGGCATGTTTGTTGTCTGTTTTGAATGAAGATATTTTTACCATCATCTTGAGACCATGGATAGGTGTGACTCAGTCTAAAGAGTGGTGCAGTGAAGGCTGAGACAGAAGATAGGATTTTTTAAATATTGTCTTTTAATTATGTTAACCACCATTGTATACTCACTGTTTTCACCTTTAAATATTGTCTTTCATTGTTGTAAGCCACCTTGGGTCCTTTTCAAGGAGAAAGGTGGGTTAAATAAATAAATAAATAAATAAATAAATAAATAAATAAATAAATAAAGGTGTCGATGGTGCCACTGCAGAATAGGAAGCAAATAAAATCAGAAATCAGGAAGGTGCATTGCAGGATAAAAAAAGGGAATGGATTAAGTAGTCTTACCCAACCTGGTTTATCAAACCTTGGTTTATTTTGACCTGCAAGTCCTGTTGCCCCAGCCAGCATTATAGTGTTGACTGGGGAAGATGGGAATTGTAGTCCAGCACAGTTTGAGACAACCATTTTGGGGAAGGATGTGTTGGTGTTCAATAGAACCTTTTACACAATACCACTCAATTTGGACTGTACCTGCAGAACTGTCTATAAGTGTTTAATGAGGAAAAGCTGCATCCAAGGCTAATTTTAATTTCAGTTGCATTCTGTGGTGTGGTTGTTGTTGCTTACATGTATATATGTACATGTACACAAACATATATACATTAAAATTGAAATCTGTAGAAAATATATTTGAATGCATTATAGCTCCCAAAATAGTCCACTGCGCATGATCAGTTGTGGATTCTTGGGCCTGTAGTCAAAAAAGGTTTCCAAGCTCTGTGGGAGAGC
The DNA here is from genome assembly GCA_037013535.1 of Intellagama lesueurii. Lineage (NCBI taxonomy): Eukaryota > Metazoa > Chordata > Lepidosauria > Squamata > Agamidae > Intellagama > Intellagama lesueurii. The sequence goes on along the minus strand of JBAJHW010000003.1, from coordinate 187,155,817 downwards.
CATTTATATTTACAGTATTTTGCAGTTATATTCCTAGAGTTCTGTGGCACTCTAGCATCACACCAAGAAACAGGATCCATGGTGGGGCTGTGGTGGGGTTATGCAAATAAAAGGTGGCACAGTTCTCAGCCATTAACTTGCATAAGCTGCAGTTGGGCTCTAAGTCTACAATACGGTGAAAAGGAAATGTGTAATTTTACAGAGCGAGCATAAAAACACATACAGGCCCTGGGATAGATATAGGCCTCTCCTCCACACTTCTTTTGTTCAGCAATATTGGACTTGGATTAAGGAAACCCAGGTTTAGGTCTATATTCAGCCATGAAATTCATGGGACCATTTCCTGTCTCTCATCAGTCTCACAGAACAATTGTCAGGATAGAATAGGGAGGGCACACATTGTCTTGAGCTCCTTGGAGGAAAGGCACAATTATACCGGCAGTAGTAGTAGTAGTAGTAGTAGAAGAAGAAGAAGAAGAAATTGTTTATAAAGAACATTTTTATGCTATATGTAAAAAAATAGTTGTAAGAGGGTCAGACTACATCACAGGAGGGGAATATGTGGCCCCTCAGTCATTGCTGGACTTAACCTCCAACAGTTCTCCGACACCATGAGTAACTGTGGGAGTTATATAGCACAGCAACATTTCCAATGCCACACGTTTCCCCCTTGTGACCTACAAGATGTAGGGGAGTTCCATGGTGGAAGGTCTCCATGTTTTCTTCCTTCTTAGAAAGGCAAATGCAGTGTTGCTCAACTTCAGCCATTCCAACCTGAAGCCATACTTAACAATGTTAAAAATTCCACCATCATACGTGCCTGAAGTTGCTTCTAACCATGAAAGGTAAACATTACAGATGTTTGTTTTGTGCCTGCAGATTTTCCTTTATGAGATTAATAGTCACATTGGGGATGGGTTAGATTAAGGGCTCAGGATAGAAGCAACGAATTAGACCCACTTGTGTTCCTCAACTCCAACCACCCAACTTCATTACCCTCAGTAAGGAGTTAGGGGAGAGGCCGAAGGCAGGAGCAACAGGAATATTTCTGATTTGGAGAGGAGATGTTTTTTCTGCTCCATAGCAAAGTTGTATGTATTAGTGAATGGGGTGGGGTGTGGCCATGTTTGAGTGAATGCTTGCTTGCCCTGATGTGCCCACTTTTGCATTGGGCTCTGCTTGTTATCCCCACCTCTAGCTATGACTGGCTGCTGTGCCTTTTGACTGACCAATCTCAGGCCCCAGATCATATCATAGAATCATCGTAGGGTTGGAAGGGACCTTGGAGGTCTTCTAGTCCAACCCCCTGCCTAAGGACGGAGACCTCATACCATCCCGGACCTCATACCATCCCAGATAGATGGCTGTCCAATCTTTTCTTGAAAGATACCAGAGGAAAAAGAAAAGAAGACCCCCTCAGAGCCAGCCAGAGGCTGTGTCTTGGGAAGGCAAATTCTGGATCCAAGTTGTACTTTTGACACAATGGAGAAACAGAAAAAGAGTCAGTCCAAGAGCTATATTTACATAGGCTCTTGCTAGTTCTGAGCCAGCATTCTGCTCACACAGTAGCCAAGCAGATGCTCATAGAAGCCCACAAGGAGTCTAACAGCACCCTCATCCACAATCACACTGCCTTCAGTACTGGTTGGGTAAATACCCATTATCATCTTTCATAGCCATTCATAGTCCCATTCCCTACGAAACTCACTGATAGAATCTGAGGGCACTAGCCTTCCTCAGCCATTGTTCTCCTGGAATTGGTACTCAGGCATTATGCCTCAGAACCTGGATGTCATCATGTAGCTAGCCACCAAGGCAAGTAGCAAATGGCCACTTGGTGCTTGTTGTTGTTGTTTAGTCGTTAAATTGTGTCTGACTCTTCCTGACCCCATGGACCAGAGCACACCAGGCCCTCCTGTCTTCCCGGAGTTGGGTCAAATTCATGTTGGTAGCTTCGATGACACTGTCCAACCATCTCATCCTCTGTCGTCCCCTTCTCCTCTTGCCTTCACACTTTCCCAACATCAGGGTCTTTTCCAGGGAGTCTTCTCTTCTCATGAGATGGCCAAAGTATTGGAGCCTCGGCTTCAGAATCTGTCCTTCCAGTGAGCACTCAGGGTTGATTTCCTTCACAATGGATAGGTTTCATCTCCTTGCAGTCCAGGGGACTCTCAAGAGTCTCCTCCAGCACCACAATTCAAAAGCATCAATTCTTCGGCGGTCAGCCTTCTTTATGGTCCAGCTCTCACTTCCATACATCACTACTGGAAAAACCATAGCTTTGACTATGCGGACCTTTGTCGGCAAGGTGATGTCTCTGCTTTTTAAGATGCTGTCTAGGTTTCTCATCGCTTTCCTCCCAAGAAGCAGTCGTCTTTTAATTTCGTGGCTGCTGTCACCATCTGCAGTGATCATGGAGCCCAAGAAAGTAAAATCTGTCACTTGGTGCTACTTAGTACCAAATGAGCATGGATCTTACCAGGGTCTCTGTTCACAATTATTCTTATAATCCCACTTCTCTTCTTTAGAAGTAATTGCATTTCTTTAAGAAATGTTTCACCTCAAAATTTAAAAATCTTGAAGAAACCATTTAAAATTATTTTCTCTGCTGAATTCTTGTTTGTTTGTTTAATAAGCAAATTAGCATTGAAATGGAAAGCTTCCAATGGGAACCCTTCATTCTCCCTCTTCTCTTCCTCTCCTTTTCTTCCCTTTTTCTCTCCACTTGAGCTATAGACTTTTGTGGAATAAAACATATTTTCCCGTGCAAATGCAGGGAAAATCAGCTATGCAGGAGACCATGCAGCTGATGATAACCTGTTAATGTCAAGTAAAAGTTAAGCTACCTCCTTGTGATGAAGACAACCCAAGGAAAGCAAATGAGTTCAGACCTGGGCAAAATGTTTCTTTTGTTGATGGCAGAAAGGACACAATTTAGCAGAAGATGGATTTTCAGAATAAATCCCATGCCCACTGCCTCTGCTCCCCCTTATGCTTACCCTAACAGAGTTCACAATAAAACTGAAAGCTTCTCTGACTTAAAGGCAGACATGTACTTCTAATCCACTTCAGAATTCAGCCCTCTTTAAAATCAACTCTTTAGAAAAATAGTCAGGAAATCCTCTCTGAATGTTTGCTTTTGTTCTGAATGTCTGTTTGCTTTTGTTAAGTGGATTAGTGCTAAAATCAAAAGCTTCCAATTGGAGAAGTTCTTCCTACCCGAACTCCATAACCAACCTGCAGCAATTGGTTTCTAAAAGGACAGAAAGCCAGCATTATTCCCACTCTTTCTTACTGTTGGTACCAATATAGGCCTGGTGTCACCCGGCCAATGGACATAAAAATATCAATATTGTCGTCAATGTGTAGTTGGGTACATACAGGACAACAAATGCTCCATCTAGCGGGGCCTTTAGTAGTCAGGATAGTTCCTGTTTACAGACCCTCTTAATTTCCAAATGCCTAAAAACACTGCTCAGGAGTAAATAAAAGATGTTGAGGAAAAATATCTTTGTAAACACCTAGTTCACAAGCCCAGAATTGTCTGTTTCTCCAACACAGGAACTGTACCATAATTATAACTCTTTCTTTAGGATGTATTTCCAAAATACAGGCACAAACCAGTCAATTATCTGTAAGAGACACGTCAGTTCTTTACGGCAAAGTTCTCAATTCCAGTCTCCCTTGCAGTATTCATCAGCAGGAACAGATGAGACATGTTTCAAAGGATTACGATGAATGTTTGTGTTTCATAAATTATGTCCATATTATGTTTTACTTTCACACTAAAACATTATGGTATTTCGTGACATTAGTATTAGCCCTCAGGCAGACTGGACCAGAGCTTGGAAAAGTTACTTTTTTTAGACTGTGACCTTCAGAATCCCTCAGCCAGTACAGGCCCTGATCATGCCAGCTGAGGCATGCTGGAAGTTGTAGTCTACAAATATAATGGCCAAAATCATCTTAGGCTGCAGCTACATTGACAAATACTTCAGAATTTGCTTTGCAATTGGTACTGGTGAATTCAAAGTATTTTTCAATTATCACACAACACAAGGCCAATGTGAATCAGCCTAGCCCTTTTTGCTTCCTGTTCAGAATTTCCTCCCCTACTACTGAGGGCTTCTACTTTTTAAAATCTGGAAAGATCTGAACAGTGTTTTCATCTGTTTAGTTCTACAAAAGGATGGGGGGGGGGCATGACTCTGGGTGGTTTTATAGTGATGCATTAAACTAGGGCATGATGTTTTGGGAAAACAGGAACACTCACTACTCTGATTTTTGTCCCTAGTTGCTAAACATTAGTTTAGCACTAGATCACTTCTGCACAGATGAAGAGAAGAAAAGAGAGTCAGGATCACCAGATAGGCAGTATCAAAGAAGGGGGGCTATAGACATACTTCAAATAACATCAGATTGAGGACCTGCGTAGATACTGGCACTAAAACAATCTATGGACTTTGTGTGATCACCTGAACCATACACAACCATAAAAGAGACTGCAAAATAACCTGCAGCAAGTGTAGTCAGTCATGCCCTTTCTTAGTTATGCTAGCAGAGCACAAAGCACACAACATTTGGAGGAGAATTAAGAAATCACTGGAGACATTAACAGTTACGTACTGGCTTGTATGATTCAGTATGCAACTGATAATGCCTATCCTGATACAATTTGCCTCCAAAAATTATGCCATTTGCATAGCTACATGGGAGGGTTTTGGCCAATATTTCCAACTTTTGGATTTTACCAATCTTACCTTTGTTGCTGTTTCTTTGCAACTCTTTCCCAATGTTGCTGTTTGTTCTATTAATTAATCAAATAGAATTTCTAAAAGATGTCTGAGCCAAGTTCCCCTTTAAGGAATCCTTTTTGCAGTTACAATTTCCTTTGTTTGCTGTTTTTTTGGAAGAGTAATAGGTTATGTCATTCAATTTCTCTCCTCTTCCTTGGTGCAGTTGGCAGCATATTCAGTGCCAGCCATTATGTCAATAAGCAAAGTTCTGGCAATTGGTAACTTTGCAATTACAGCTTCAGCAGACCTGAATGCAAATGTTCGCTGGATTGATGGCAAATACTTGTAGGCTGACTTTGGCCTTGAGCCTTGTATTATTTGAAATCCTGAAAGGATTATGGGGAGAATCAAATTGTGGACTAATTTAGATTGGGTTTGTACTAACATTTTAAACTCTTATACTCATTTTAATAACTGGAGGTACAAATGTCAGATAAGAGTTAAATATATAATTGCAGAGGCATTGTGAATGGCTTCAGAAGAATTGTGCTGTCTTGCCTCTTGAATCTCTTATGGCCTTCATATTAATAGACCAGGTTGATCTCTAGTTGCCCTTGATTACATCTGTATATTTGTAATGTGAATAACAGGTGTGGAAGACACCAGAAAATAATGCCTCTTCTAGTCATTTGCATAGAGAGTATTATATCTTGTAAATTTGTGTAAATATGCCAAGTAAGGGTAGAATTAGATTCACAGTAGCTACTGGAAAGACATTCAGCCAAATTCCAGATCTTGAAAGCAAAAGAGACTATATTTATTTACTGATTTGAATTATTTCTATCCCACCTTTCTACATATCTTACTGCATCTCAAGACTGCAGGAAGCAGATTTCAGATAATAAAACAATACTTATACAAACAAGCCACAAACACCATGGCAGAAAATCTAGATATCAGAATCATCTCAAGATACCCAGGTTAATTTTTAAAAAGCATTACACTTATGCAGTTGTGCTATTGATCAAATGGCCATGACCCAATTTTAATTCCCATTTTATGAATTGTTGTGGTAATGTTGCTTTGGATCCAACCCCAACATCATTCTTTGTCTATATCTAGGCCCGAATGGAACCCTATTAATTTCAGCTAAAGTTCTAGATTCTCAGTATTTCCCCGTCTTCTAGTGAAGTTCTTGGCAAGGATACGCATCCAGGGGAACATCATGGAGCTAATCCTGCTTGGTAGTCTCTAGTTTCTGCTGAGCTGTTCATCTACATGGAACTGACATAGGGCAGCCCTAACAGGTTGGGGTGTAAATATGCTCACCCACATTATCCTAATAATGTTAACCCAATTTATCTGTGTGGTGTTTCAAGATGTTCTCAAGGTGTTTATTTTTTAGAGTGGGAAGACAGGCTGTTAAAAGGATAGTTGTAGTCTAATAATGATTAAAGAAGAAAAAATATCAATAGCTTAGTGCTTGGTGTAAGAAATCTGACTTTAAAAAAACTCCAACAGGGCTAGCCAGTAGCTATTTCTATCTTTTGTGGACATCAGTCCCACTTTTGATATGTCTGGCAGACATTGGGTTACAGCAGCCTTAGCCATATCGAGAGCAAATGCACTGAAATCAGTAAGACTGGAGTTGGTTAGGACCAGCTGACATTCCATTGATTTCAACAGGTCTTCTGTAAATAAAACTAAGTCTGTATCAAATAATTTGTTATGGAGAAATGTGTACCTACTGATATTGACAGAAATGTGCTGTTATTAACACGAATCAGTCGGTGATCTCCCTGGTATCTGAGGAAGTGGGCACAATAATTCATGTTTAGGGTACCTTCTGTACTCATCTTGTGTTAAACACAGTATTTATACTGGTTCATTCTCATAAAATAATTCCTGGTACAAAAGGACAGAAGGAAAAGTGTTTGCATCAAGGCAATTAAAATTCCAAGTTGAGGAACAGATGTTTCAACAATTGTACTGAAGTGTTATATTCAGAGCTAGGCACCTGAAGACAATATATTCCGTGTTGTATACCAGTAAATGTAGGGTCACTGATTTGCCTTATGCATCTGAATCATATAGGCATATGGAAGACTTCTGCCATTTTTGCAAGTCACTGCCCCCTTTTCAAACAGACTGCTTTGTAAACTAGAAAGTGCTGCACCTGGATCTCAAAAGTGAAAAGAAACTTGCTTGTCGCTCAGGCATGAAGGACTGTACATTTATATTCTCTGGCTCTCCAAATGTGGTTGCACAAATGCATTAACAGGAAACTGTGAACAGATGCTTAAACTAATCTAAAGCCTTTCCCGCTTTCACATTCAAAACTGAAGTTATTTATGCATATTATGTTATCAGCATACAGCAGGCTGAAGTTCCTAGGCCAGAACCTGAGTATTAAGGTTTTTCCTGCATTTGCCCCATATCACCAAATATAAACAAACAAAAACCCCACTGAACAGGAAGTGACATCAAAAGCAGTCAACCTGCTGCTTTCTTCTCTCTTGTCTCAAAGTGACAAAGAAACAAGTTGGTTGAAATGTGCGTGATCAGGAAAATAAGGAGCCCTGCCTTTTATACCTCTTAGTTTATCAGCATTCTGGTTCTCCCATGACATGGTGGACCGGAACATGCTGGTGAAAAGCAACATGTATTTAGGTATTTATATGTATTTAAGTATTTAATTTATTGTGTCCTGTTTGCTCCTCCAAGGAATTCAAGATGGTATACATGACCCTTCTCTCTATTCTGATCCTCACAACAGCCTTACCAGGCAGATCAGGACTATTGAGACAATAAGCTTCACAGCTGTCTTGTGGTTTGAACCCAGGTTTCCCCAGTCCTATATCGACATTCTGATTTGGGGCAGCCCATTATCTAAGCAAGAGGGCACCTCATCTCAAAACATAGGGTGAAGTGGTCCCCACCTTCTGGGACCGTAAGCTCCCAATGTTCTTATCACTACAGCAAGCTAGTTCTCTCTCCCCTTATGGTTTGAAATTTTAAAAAAACCTGGATGACAGAGGGAGGATAATGGAAAGTTAGGTGGAATTCTTCAGTTCCTTCAGGAATGAATTCATCATTCATTGACAAAAACTATAAGCAGAAAAAGGAAGATCAGGAAGATGAAACACCATCACGACAGCATTATGGACAGAACACTGAGGTTGCTGTCAACGTCTAAATTCTTCCAAAATATGGCAGCCATACAGGGATAAAGTAAATGACTTTCAAGAGTTACCTCAGCCTGAACAGAAGTCTCAGTGATTTGCTTCCATTCTTTAAAAAAAAAAGCTAATTATTCCATATCCTATGAGTATTTTAAAAGCATGTTTTTAACCAGAAAGACCATTGCTGTCTAAAATGTTGCTATTGTTGTTTCTTCTTAAGAAAAGAGAAAATACAATTCTATATTTTCCCCATCTGTTTCCCTCATCCTCTAATTAATCACATTTATTTAGAAAAATAACAATTTAGAAAAAAAAAACAATTATTAATGAATTAGTATACTAAGAAGGAACTTCCATTTGTTGTTGTTTAGTCGTTAAGTCGTGTCCGACTCTTCGTGACCCCGTGGACCAGAGCACGCCAGGCCCTCCTGTCTTCCACTGCCTCCCGGAGTTTGGTCAAATTCATGTTGGTAGCTTCGGTGACACTGTCCAACCATCTCGTCCTCTGACGTCCCCTTCTCCTCTTGCCTTCACACTTTCCCAACATCAGGGTCTTTTCCAGGGAGTCTTCTCTTCTCATGAGATGGCCAAAGTATTGAAGCCTCAGCTTCAGGATCTGTCCTTCCAGTGAGCACTCATGCATATGTATTAATAAATAAATCTGCCATCCTATATCCACCTACCAGTGAGTAAACTCCATTGAACTCCAGCTGCTAATAGGACTGGACTGTACATTTTACAGTGTTCAGTGGGATTATGCAAAGGACTGCGGCCTTAGTCTATTCATCATTTTATCCCCTTCACATATATTTCTCCTTTACAGTTCATTTTAGGAAATACATATTTGAAACTGTGCAGCCCCATAAAAGCTATTTTCCTATTGCCTTAAAAAAAAGTGGCACAACTTGTACATACAGAAATAGAAAAACAAAATGCTGATGGGTATTATGCAACAAAGTAAACCTGATTCCTCTTCCACTATGTTTCTCATAATGGAAATCTTAAATCACTTATATTACATGTTCTTGGAGCAGCACTAATAAGGGGAGAAAACATCTGTGCTAAGCCATTTTCTAAGAAAAGCTTTTTCAACTTAGTATTACTTTCTGAACAAATAAAAATGGAAACTTTGTTTCCAGAGCAATCCTATCTCTACTTACACTGGAGTAAGCCCTGTTGAAGTCAATGGAATTTAGCTTCTACACAAAAATGTATAGCACTGCACTATATATTTCTTTACCCATAGTACTTAGTGGGGCAGTCAGAAATGCTTTTAAAGGTTTTTTTTTTCCTGTTTCTTTTCTTCCCCCTTTTGGAACATTTTTTTTTTAAAAAAAAAAAAGCTGCACAAATAGGATATAACTATTAAAGGTATATTGTGGAGGAGCACACTGATTGATTTTGACCTGAACCATTGGATTAAACAAGGACAGCTCCTCACCAAAATCTCACATCTCATGAACTACTTATAGCCTAATCTGTGACCAACATTTTGGTCTAGAGACATCCACCAAGCTCCAAATAGCCCAGGACACCAACGACAGGTCTCCATGTTAATCAAGAAAGCAACAATGAAACGTACTCTCACTGTGAGCAAGCAAACTTGCATCTTGAAGAACAGATCATAATAATAATGGTTAAACATGTTAAAAGTAGAAGTATTAACTGTACCTTTGGGAAGTAGTGTTCTCAAGGGAAATTAACTGTTGCTTGAACAGTTGCTAACTGAATCATGAATGTAGATGTGACCTGAAAAAAATATGCTGCTTTCTTCCATGTCCTTGCACCACCTGTAACACAACAAGGCATGTGTGCACACACAGCTCTCCTATAGCCCAGTGAAAGCATCTCTACATAATGTATTTCTTCTACTGATGCAAATATTAGAAATAGTACCCCCTGGATCAGGGCTGGAGAACCTATGGGCCTTCAGATGTTGTTGCGTGACCATGCAAGATGGGGAAGATGGAACTCCAGAAACATCTGGAGGGCCATGGGTTCCCCACCCCTGTCCTAAACCCATTTCCATCCACTTAATTCTCTCTAACCTCTTCCTCATACAACAATCAACTGACCAAATTCTCACCACCACTTCAACTACCATTCCATGCTCCTGCAGCTTTCACTTTCCATTTATCTTCATCTCTCCAAGTGAACATCTACCACCTCACCTCCAAACAGAAGCCCCAAACTTGGTTCCTTACAGCAAATTTCATGCCATTATGTTCTTTGACACTTTTACCAGTTTTCATCCCAGGATCTTTTTATAAGTATAAATGAAATAGGGAACTGGTTTCTCCTAAACTATAAAAATATATTTTTATAGTATGTGATACAGATTCCAATATAATATAGTATAGTATAGTATAGTATAATATAACATAACATAACATAACATAACATAACATAACATAACATAACATAACATATGCCTTTCCAAGGCAGGCTAAGCTTGCTGAGGCAATAACAAGGTGGACAAGAAGATAACATTTTTTATTCTGCAATCCAACAGCCTGAATCATCCAGATGGTTTTTAAAAGCAACTACAGGCGTTACTGTGTTAGTCACTTTTCAGAAATTGAAAGATAGAACTCCTTTTTAAAACACTGATTATATGACAAATAGCTGGCTGAATGGCTCAGTTAGACAGAGGTTGGTTGTTCGATTCCCCACTGTTCATCCTAGGAGAAGGGCCAGCCTCTGTAGCCCTGGCCAAGCTGTACAGTGCCAGGGTGTCCCCAAAAGAAGGGAATGGTAAACCATTTCTGAGTATCTATCTTTTTAAAATAATCCTGGAAACAGTTACCATAAATACGAATCTGCTGGATAGCTTAGTGGTTCAGTAGTCAGAGGTTGGGAGTTCAATTCCCTGTTTTTTCAGAACTGGAATTGCAAGAACTAGAAAAGGTGGCAAAAGAAAAATCAACACATAACAATGACCATAGAATGGAAGACAAATGGAGGGTAGAGGTAGATGCAGTAGTGGAAAAAAAATATCAACAGAGGAACAACTTATGGAACAACCCAGAAATTATGAGTTGACAGAACGGCAAACATCACTGAGGGGAAAAAATAGTAACCCATATTAGCCAGAACACAGAAAGACAAAGGCTCGCCAATTTGTGCCAATTACAAAGTAAACCAGTAAAAGATCTACTGAATAATGCAAATGTTGTCATCAGAACAATCCCAACCAGCACGCTAAAGGAAACAAACCAGCTCATGTATAGCACAACTACCATAATAACCATGGATCTTGGTTACAAGCTGCAAAAAAACCCAGAAAACTCCTGGCACTCCAAAATAGAAAATTCAGCTAGAAAGAAAAATAAATAAATTACATGCAGACATTAGCAACTTAAAACACTTGAAAGATTCAAAACTTAAAAATGAAAAAGTAAAAGCCATACTATGCAAAATATATGCCCTAGAAAGGAAAACAATTGCTGAAACTATGGAAGAATTAAAACAGCGGGTAAGAGCTACTGCAAGGAAAATTGAAAGATACGATGGACGATTGAAACAATACAGAGAAAACACGCAATTTTAAAATAACCAACTATTATTCTATACATCACTAGGAGAAAATGCAGAGCAAAAGAAATTAGCCCCATGTAAAGATTATGCTCTGAAATCTTGGAAAGAAATGTGAGAAAGCCCAACAGGACATGACAAAAACGCCTCATGGAGTAAAGAAACTCAAGGAAAACAAATGGATGATATTGTAAAAACAACAAATGATTAAGAGGCAAGTAAAAGCTGTGAAAAATTGGAGTGCACCTGGTCCAGATGAGCTGCACGGATTTTGGTTAAAGCATCTAACAAGTCTCCATCAATGTATAGCAGTGCAATTTAACCACTTACTTCAAAATTCTACAACTGAAGACTGGATGAATTAGTGCTAACAGCAAATGTCGACTCTGCCAAGAAAAAGATGAAACTGTGTCACACCTCATCTGTGAACGTCCAAAGATTGCACAGATTACAAAGTTAGACATGATAGAGTGGCAAAATTAGTGCACTGGTCATTTTGCAAAAACTATAACTTGCCAGCCTCCAAAAACCCATAGGAAAAAAGGTGTCAGAAAATGAGGAACTCAAGATCTTGTGGGATTTCCTGATCCAAACGGATAGACACCTTGACCATAACACACCAGACATTGTAGTATTAGAATGAAGAAATGTCTGGATCATTGACATTGCAATTCCAGGGGATGCTAGAGTTGAAAATAAAGAATTAGAAAAACTAACAAAGTACAGAGACCTGGCAATTGAAACATCTTGCCTCTGGGAAAAAAAACACTTCAGTGGTCCCCATAGTCATTGGGGCTTAGCATACATACTGGCTGTGATATTTAACAGATACTTAGCTTTTTGGTTAAAACTTGTATCTGTTATATAATACCAGTCGATGTTTTTATAATGTTGACTGTGCCTGGCGTTTCTGGATAATAACAATAACAACAACAACAACAATCATCATCATCATCCTTCCCCCCTCCAAGTTTTGGTTTAAGGCATCATTTCCTTGATGGCAGGGAGGCAAAAGCTATAGCTAGTACACAGAAGCTATAGTTCACTTGATCCATTGTACTTTGCTGCCCCACTTGCCTGGTGCTTTCTGCCTCATGTTGTGTGTAGTTGCCAGAGCCAACTCAAGAAATTTTGCTGCCTGAGGTGGTGTAGGCGTCCACCTCACCCATCTACCCAAATCAAAAACCCTGAGCCAGCTGCATTATTTTGGCATCTGAAGCAGGAAACCACTTCCTAACCCTGGCAGTAGAAGTAGAACAAGTAAGCAAGAATGTGCTTTGAGAATAACAACAAGAATAATAAAGGGTAACTAAGAATTTGCTGCCCTTTCTTGACACCCAGTTCTTCTGAATGGCAGGCTCAGTCTTGGTATTTTTTTCCTAGTTCCTTTGTAAAGTCTATTATTGCTCATTAAACAGGAACAAAGATTGCAAAATCTAAAGAGTCTGTTACTCATTCTTACCCTATCCATGTTTAAATTATACTGTGCTTTCAAGTTTTATACACATCGTGGAACCTTTTCTGAAGGAAATGACGACACATTACAGACACTCGGAATACATACACACTAACACATTTGAACATATATGGTCTTCCTTCCATCCAGCTGTGTTCCTGCTGCAACATGCTGCAGTCTTAGGCCTGAGACCCAGTTTGTCCCGCCTTCCTTGTACAGTAAATTGGCAGGAAGGGATGTCTGCATACAGCATTCACGTGTCAGTCCCATAATGTCCGTTTAAAATAGCTTTTCTAGGGAAGCAAAAGTGCAACCCTTTAGAAAGGGAGCTTGGTTGCCATTACGGGAATACTAAGAAAAGGTGAAGTGCAAGAACAAGTCATGGTCAGAGAGATTCTCATAGCTTTCAGAACGTGCGTACAACTATTGTTTGAACATATATATGCATATGTTCAAAGCAGTTTGTGAACAACCCTTCACAAATTCCTGTGTGATCACAAGTACAACCCATTACATGTGAATAACTGTACAAGCATGCAGAGCAGCAATCTGTATGCAGCGCACACACCTTGAACATTACATATGAGTGGCTGTATGAACATACGAACTAACAATCTATTTGCAGCTGCTAACAGATTGTACCTGTCTGTTACATGTAATGTGCCTGTTATGGTGTGAATAGATGAACATTTCAAGACAATCAAGGCCCATGCGAACCGTGCCAGAGAGACACCTAGACATGAGATGAACCTAAGGGATCTAAGGCAGGCTCCTCATCCCCCTGCCATTGCCTGGATCACTTCCACTCTCGAGAAGGAAATCAAGAAGCACATTGTTGGCACAGACCAAAACCCCGTCAAGACCAGCATTCTTGCCCCAATTCTAGTTGGTCAGAATTGGTAGAAGGTAAGATCCCTTCCCATATCCTTGCCTCCATCGATGCCATGCAGTGATTAGAGTTAGATTAGATTAGGCATCCTTCAGTCTCGAGAGACTATGGTAATGTGCTCTGTATGGAGGACTTGGAACAGCGTCTAGTGTGGCTGAGAAGGCCAATTCGAGAGTGACAATCCCTTCCACATTGAAGACAAATACAATCTGTCCCCTGTCCAGCTCCCTGATTTTGCTGGTTTCCGGACTGTCTCTTTGCCTTGGCCTGCTGGACAAGGGTCTCTTCAAATTGGGAGAGGCCGTGATGCACCGCCTGCCTCCAGGCTGAGCGCTCAGATGTCAAGGTTTCCCATCTGTTGAGGTCCATTCCTAAGGCCTTCAGATCCCGCTTGCAGATATCCTTGTATCGCAGCTGTGGTCTCCCTCTGGGGCGATTTCCCTGCACTAATTCTCCATACTGGAGATGAGAGTACTCAACTAAGTATTGGGAAGCCTGCCTCAAACCTGCAGTTGGGGCATGAAACACACCAGGTGAGCCTCATCCAGTCACAAGCTCTCTTCCTGGCCTGCCTCACAGGGTTGTTGTGAAGATAAAATCGGGGAGGAGGAGAGCCACGTATGCCACCTTGAGCTCACTGGAAGGAAGTTGGTGTGGATTTATAAATAGATAGGTGCACACACCTCGAGTACTGAGTGACAGCCAGTGTGATGTAGTGGACAGAGCGATGGACTAGAACTCAGGAGGTCTGGGTTCAAATCCCTGCTCAGCCATGAAAACTCTGGTGGGGGACACTGTAAACACCACTCTTTACATACCTTAAAAACCCTACTAGGGCAGTCACACGTCGGTGCGACTTGATGGCACATACTAAACAGTGGAGCATAGAGGAACAGAAAGCACCCTCTTCGCACTGAGTGGGCATGCCCAATCGTAGGTAGCCTGCCAAGCCACCTCTTCCAGACAGACACCAAGGAGTCAGCCAGGCGGGGGAAAGGCAAGGCAAGTCTTCCCAACCCGCATTCCAGTCAGAGGGAAAAAAAGCCCGAGGCGCGTGAGGAAACCCACAGAGAACGCGAGAAAGGACTCCAGCCGTTGACGGGGGTGCCTCACACGCCCCAGAGGTGTGCGTAGGTCTTCTTCTTCTCCTTCTTCTTCTCCAAGTTCGTGCAAACGCCCTCTTACCAGCCAAGCTGGCTCTCGTCACATGACAGACTCGAAACGTGAAACCTGCCCGGGCGCTCGGGCAAGTTTTGCTTCGCTTCTCCTCAGGCGCACGCGGCGGACTCGCCTCTTTTGCCCCGCGGGTCGTGTGGTGGCTTTTCCCCGGCGGGGGAAAGCAGGCGGGCGGGCGGGCGCGCGGGCGGGTCGGGTGGCGGAGCAGACGAGGGCTGGCTTGGAAATCCTGAGGGAACTCCATCCTCTCTCTTTCAGTCTCTCTCCGATCAACTTGCCCGCCTTCCCCACACTTCCTCTAGGGAACTAGGAAGCTGCAGATGCCCTTTTGACTCGGAGGCGATCGGCAGGGGAGCATGGACAGGTTCAATAAAATCACGGTGCCCGCAGGACAGAAATTCAGGTACGATTCGAGTTGGGTCCTGTCCTCCACCCCCCACCCCCCACGGCTCTTTTCTCTCTCCTCTGCCCCCCCCCCCCCGCGTCTCTATCATCCCCTTTCATGAATCAGAAGTTGTTTCTTTCCTTCTACACCACATAGTGGAAACCTGGGCGACAGGACCGGAGCACGAGGGATCGGCTTGGTAATATATGTCAGTCACGCCGTCGGGAAAGGGTTCCCAGGGGCGTTGGGGTAATGAGCTTTCGGGTTCCATCGGATTCTGCTCATTCAGATCTGTGCGGCTGGAGATACGGCTGCAGGTTTGTTTTTTTTTCCCCCCCTTTCCTGGCAGGGTTCACGCGCCTCGGTAGGACGGGCAAATATTTAACCTGGTAAATCTTGCCCCATTGCTTAAGCCTCTATGCTGGGAGATGCTGTGTCAGCTGACTATAAGCCGGTCATCAAAGGCCAACCGATGGCCCAACCACACCGTAAAGTTCCTGATTTCCTCCTGAGTGCTCATACAGGAAATGTAGCACAGGGTAATAGGCATCCTGCCCTTCCGCCAGCAGCAGTGTTAGCTTTGCATCCGAAGAAGTGGACGGAAGTCCGCGGAAGCTCATGCTAGACACAGCTTGTGAGTCTTAATGGTGCCACTAGACTCTTTGGCTTTGGGACCTGCTCTGTCTTAGAGACCTGCTCTTCCCTGGAGACTTACCAGGGCCTCTGTCTAGACTATGCACAGGTACTGTAAAACTTTGCAGGAGCTTTATTTACAGAGTTTGTGGACAAATTTTGTAGCAACTTAAGATTTGCAAAGACAAGACCAGAAGATTCTGTTGGCAGGCTCATGAGCAGAAGGATTGCATGCTTAGTAAGGAGATTTAGAACAACTCCACTGTTTACATGGGGAACATTAGCTACTGTTTTCACTGGGGCTTCCTGCAGCCAATGCATTATGTCTTGATCCCATGTCGAAGTCTTTATTTATTATTATTATTTTAATTTATAGTATTTGTATACTATTTCCTAAAGCAAGATCTTGAAGCAGTTTGTATGAACAGTAGCTATAAAAATAATATAAAAATAACTTTCAGCACTTTTAAAATAAGTAACTAAAACCAATTAAAAACGTTCAGCATATATATACCCAAGCTTATGTGTCCAGGGACATTAGATCACTTTTACATAACAACTTCGCTCTGACAGCCTTTCACCAAGTATATTTTTTGAAAAATGAATTTACAATAAAGCCTGAAAGGGGTGCTTCTTTGGGCCAAGGCTTCCAAGTTGAAATTAAAACATGTAAATGAACAACTGCACAAATCTCCATAAATTGTAGGTATATTATACAGGCAAAGGTTAAGTGCAGTCCAGAAGAAAGTTCTCTTCTTCAGCTGCCATTGAAACAAATAGAAGTTGCATCACATATGGAAGACACTCTTCATCACTGTGAAGCACACACTCAAAAACCTCCTACCAAGATTGTGCCCTCTGTGTTGTTATTGTCTGATAGTTTTTTCACGCTCTTCTGTTTACTTGATTTTCACGTTTTAAAGTATTATTTGTCAGAATTATTGTTATGCGGAATCTTGTCAGTCACAGTAAGGTGTGTCCCGACGTCTATAGAAGTATGCCAAGTTGGGACCAGAGAGACAGACTTGGCTTTCATGGTTAGCAAGAAAGTGGGAGACATTGATTTGTGAGTTAGTATTTATTGATTAATTAGAATTAAATAAGCTTGGGTGGGAAGACTTTTTTCCCTTAAGTACTTAATAATAACAAAAATAAAGATGATGATGATGTACCATTAAGTCAATTCTGGCTGGGTATAGAGTACTCAGAAGTGGTTTCCCATTCCCTTCTTCTGGGGGCACCCTGGGACTATGCAACTTGCTCAACGCTACAAAGGCTGGCTCTTCTGTGTATTCTCAAAGGCTTTCATGGCCGGGATCCGATGGTTGTTGTAGGTTTTTCGGGCTGTTTGGCGGAACATGGCCAAACAGCCCAAAAAACCTACAACAACCATCGCTGGCTTTTCTCATGGGAAGCAGAGTGAGGAATTATTTTCCATTAGACCATAGTCCCATTGGGAGAAAAACATATGTGCCATCACATAAGCAGTTTTCCTGCTTTGGTAGGTTGTCCATCATGCCACCAGTCACATAGTGGTTGCAGAATCAGTCGAGCACCCAGTCATGCAAACGACAGCCTGTCACATGGAGGAACCACTTGCACAGTTAATATTCTGTGTGCAGGTTTTCTCCAGCAAGGTTTCAGTTGTTGTTTGACACTATTAATTTTATTCTTGTTGTTATCCACGCTGAACTCCTTTGAGAAAAAGCAAGGTACAACTATTTTATGTAGAAGTATAAAGGAAAATTGCTATTCTAATATTAATATTAATAACCTTTAAACTGCAGAGCTGGAAGGGACCCTATGGATCATCAAGTCCAGCCCCTCTCAAGGAGGCACAGTGGAGAATTGAACTCCCCACCTCTGACTCTGCAGCCAGAGACCTATTTATTTTATTTTATTTATTTATTAAGCTTATATGCCGCCCATTTAGACAGTCTACTCTGGAGGGCTCACAAAACACAGAGTAAAAACTACCACCTAAACCACTGAGCTATCCACCACTGTATGTTATATAATGAGTGAGCTATATGCAACAGTTGCTGAACACATCTTAATGTGAAAAATACATTTATTTCATTTATTTAGAATATGCATACCCAATCCTATATCATATAGGAATAAATAAAATAATTTAAAAATTATTACAAACAAATAAAATAATTTAAAAATGTTAAAACATATAAATGATTATAAAAATATTTAAAGAATTAAAAACATTTAGGATGATTAAAACCATTTAAAACTATTAAGCCAAACATATTATCGAAAACCTACTAAATATCATTCAAATTTTTATCAAGTCAAGCTCCTTAAACAGTGAAGGCCCTGGTGAGCAGCCATAGTTTGATTTGGCACTGAAATGAAACCAGTATCAATGCCAATCAAGTCTCCATGAAAAGAGCATTCCATGGTTTAGATGCCACCATGAGAAGAAAAAAAACTCATCCATCTCCACATGGTGTGCCAGTCTCAGAGGAAGGCTTCCCCAGCATGATCGGGTAGGTGTACACAGGGAGAGATGCTCCCGCAAGTCCCACATTTGCCCTCCATTCATTTCTAAGCAGCTGTGGCTAAATAACTAGGCCTAGAGAGAGTATTTCTGCTTATTTCTAAGGATTTTTTGTTGATGCTTTTGAGAAAGACCCATCTCTGGAGTTGCTTGTGATATAAGTGGCTTAAAGCCAAATGACAAATATAGTTCAGCTTCAAAGGAAGCAAGTATAAAGTGAAGCAAATTGGGGCAATGCTTATCCCCCAAATTTTATGCATACACTTATGGAGTCAGAGCTGGAGGTGAGTGACTAAAGGCACATCTAGAAGAGGCCGAAGTACCACCTAATTGGCCACGCTTGGTCCTGGTTAGTAGCAAGAGGTCTTACCTGGATATATGTCTAGCCTTCACTGTTCGAAATCACATTTTTAAAGAATGCTTCTCTCCAGGGAATCTAGGAAGCACTTTCCAAAAATACTTTGAAATCCATGTTGAAACTTCATTTCTGGAACCATTGTTTGTGGGGTAATTAAATGTTTGCAATTGGAAACTTCTAGTGTGGAAATAACCATCTGGACTGAAAGTGCCATTGAGTTTAAACTCCGACCCTAGAACAAATCAGAATAAATCCCCAGAGCGAACTGAACTGTGACCTGAAGAAAAGACAAAAAAGCAGGAAGAAGCAGAGGGACAAACATGGAAAAGTCACTCAAGACACCAGATCAAGTCTTTGCATTGTCAGGTTAGCAGAAAAAGTGTGAAACCGAACAGTGCAGAAACTAGCACTTTTACACATACTTTTGCCCTGTCTGGAGAAGCCCTAATGAAGAGATCTTGGGGTTCTGATAGATAGCTCTGTCACTTACCTAGTGCATGACTCCTGTAAGAAAAAGTCAAATTCTAGTTTGGATGTAATTGGGAAAGGAATTTTAAAAATCACATGAATATCAACATCATAATGCCATTATACATATATTTGTATCAAAAAGCAGCCATGACAATTACTTAGTGTTTGGGTGAGATGTGATTAACTAATAGAAAAAGGAGTTAAGCTCTGGAATTTTCCCTTGCTTGGTATCAGTTTGTCAATGGCACTGAGTACAAGAGGGGATTCTGTAGACCATCTTGACTGCTAACATGATTGTTGTCAAGATTCATGCAGCCCTCCTTATGTAAAGCTTGGTATTTTTTTCCCTGTTGGCAATGTGGACATATTATTACAAAGCAATGTCAGATAATTTCTTGGCATTTTAAACCATGGATGTAAAAGCAGTATCTCATATTCAAAAACGAGAGTTTTTCTGAAGGATTGAACTGGTTTTTAGTTAGATCAAGTATGGTTCTTCTTATCTATTTAAGTTGTTGTCAGGGTGATGCCAATTGTTTGGTCCAGCTCTCTCTTATTCATTTATTAGCCTTTAACATAACCAGTAAAGCTAATACTTTATTGCATAAAGACAATCAAATAGTTATTACTTGTCAGAATAACTTGATACACTTCTGACACTTACATACTACCACATTACTCCTGTCATAGTAGCTCCTGATATATTATGTACTGGGACACTGGCCATAATTTCTTATTAAGTGTACAACAATGACAGTCCCTGTAAAAGGACAATGCAGGGCTGGATTAAGAACTTTAGAGGGTCTAAGTACTGGATTATGGTGCCCCCTACAAATATAACATGTGGCAGGTCCCAGGGCTTGGGAAAAAAACATTTAATGTACACATTATATGCATGAAAATATGGTAATTTAATTGTATAGCATGTGACAAAAAAGAATGACGTGTCGTATGCAAAATCATATGTAAAATCAAATTACCAGCTTGCAGCCAAATCTTGCATTTTCATGCTTTGATTAATGTAGGCAGATTTTGTCAGAATTTGTAAACTGAAAAACTCAAAACAAGAGCTTAAAACCCTTTTTGGGGTGGTTTTTAACAGTGGCTGTTACTTCTTTGGTTTGCATATATAGTGCAGAGCCCGTAGGTATAAAAGACGAGCAGCTCTTTTTAATCCCCACAGAACCTCCCAAAATATAGACGTGTAGTAGTAGTAGTAGTAGTAGTAGTAGTAGTAGTAGTAGTAGTAGTAGTAGTAGTAGTAATACACCAAGTGATGATGATGATGATGACTGATCATTTCACACGAGACATGAGTTTTTCTTGCTAGGTGAGTCTTTATACATTTTAGTTTTTACTGCTTCATCCTCAATTACCTTAGGTAGGGAGGTGGTTTTCTTGGGGCTCTTGAGGGATGGAGGGAGTTGAGGGATCTGATTGGATGTGGTTTGTTAAGGAGGGTGCATCATTCGCACCATAGTCCATGGTAAATCCAGCACTGAAAAAACTCTGTGGTGCCCCTTTCCCTTGTTGATGCCCTAACCGTGTGCTTATTTTGCTTAATGGTTAATTCAGGACTGGAACAATGCCTATGTGTGTAGATACTTCAGCTAAAAGAAAGGAACTTAACCAATCTCACTGGCCCAGCAGATATTTAGCTGTTTTCCCGTCATCTTTGTGAGCAGGTCTAATGATAGCCTCTGGACTGTATATCACTAGTACAGGCCACAATCTTCTGGCTTCTTCTTAGCCAGTTCATTATATAAACAAGCACCTGTCTACCTTAATAACAAGCTTGATCCTTTTTTACTTTAATAGAACTACTCATGCTGAAAAGAAATTGTTTTGGCAACCTTTCACATTACAGTTTTAAGCCCAGTTATTTAGAGGCATGTCCCACTGAAATAAGTGGGACCTTATTTTGGGATTGGGTTGCTTGGCAACTAGTAACCTTGGTTCACCACATCTGTATAACTTGCTCAGGGAAAAAATGTGGGCAGGATTTTTCCTCCATCAGCTCCGGGCTGATGTACACAAGGGGGCCTCATCTGGTCATTGTTGGGGGAACTGAATGGTGTTGAATGATCTAAAGGATCATTGACAATAGCTGTGTACCTAAGGAGCCCCCGGCAGGTTGAAAGGAGTTCTCCTTTGCTTGGCACTAGGACAGTGTCTGCCAGATTTTAAGCTCTTTGGTCTGCTCTCCTGATGTTCTTTATGGGATTCAGATTTGCACTCCAGTCAATTTCAAGGCCTTTACTGCTGGATCTTTTGTATATCTGTGTGAGAAAAAAAACAGTTAAATACAATTTCATCCCTAGCTGTAGGTAGTTCGCTACTTCACCAAAGATTATGTAACAGGGGTTTGCAGCCATTAAAAACTTTTATTAAAGGACCTCCTATTCCCTAGTCATCTGATTTGCTTCCATCTGTTTGCCAATAGTTGTATGTCTTATTTAAAGTTTCCGACACCTCCCCAACAAAAAAAACCTATTATTTATCTGGCTCAGTTTAAGTGTCTACCTTCAAAACTTGAGTGGTGGAATTACAAGGACTCTATATAAGATTACTGGTTATTCTTTTATTTCTTTAAAGATGTATCTGTTCTTTTTTTTTTTTTACACTGCAATTTTCATCATAGCATTAAGTTTATGAGTACAGTCAGCCTGTATGGCCTTGATCCACAGAGATTTTGTTGTTTTCTTGTGTTTGGTTTGCACAAAACATTTTTTAATTACAGAACAAGTTGCAAAATTTCTAATTATTGGTTATTTTCATAGATCACAGTTAAACAATTGATAATTTTTACATTAGATTTAGGAATGTTGCATATGACTCTTAAATTTTGTACTTTTGTTTTACATGTAATATTTTATATCTCTGTTTCTCTTAGTCAAATGATTAGTTGACTGGAAATAAAACAAATTAATTTACAATTCATCAATTGCACTTTTAAACAGAGTTAGCAAATAAAGGTAGAGCTTTTATACTGGCTGATTAATTGTCTGCTGTTTAACTAATCAGTTAATATTACATGATTGTGCAAAATTAAATTTCTAAGAAAAATTTACCAAATGGTCAGCCAACTATATGTTTGTGACTAGCTGAACCAGAACATGGATAAGAATAAACACCCCAATACTTACCAAAGTGATGGTAAGAAAAATACATGACATTGACATGTCATGTTTGGTTGTATGCTTCTTTTACATCAGTGGTTCTCAACTTTTGATCCTCCAGAAATTTGGATTTCAACTTTCAGACACCTCAACTAGCACGGAATTCTAGATGACATACAAACTCTCTGGTAGGAACAAAATTGTGAGCTACTGACTTACATCACTTTTCTCATTCTACATGGAAACATGTTTTCAAGGGAAGATCTGGTATGGATTAGTACTTCATCAATGCAAGGAACCCCACCTCTTGTCAATATTTTGTATTATTTCTCTTTTTTTCTGTTCTGTTGAACTATCGTTTTTATTTGATGCCCTTGAAATAATTGTTTTTATTGAATATTCTTATTCTTCTGTTGCACATGTAGCCATTAAGTAAAAAAAATAGAGAGAAGTATCCTTCCTATGATTAGTCAATGCCTTTTAGGAATATGAGACACATATTTATATAATCATGTGCCATCAAGTCAAATCTGATTTATGGCGACCGTTTTCAGGGCTTTCCAGGTAGAGTTTACTCAGAAGTGGTTTACCATTCTCTTTTTCTAGGGACACCCTGGGACTGTGCAGTTTGCCCAAGGCCATACAGGCTGACTGTACTCAGGGGGCACAGTGGGGAATTGAACTCCCAACCTTGGCTCCACAGTTAGATATCTAAACCACTGAGCTATCCAGCCAGAACTCCATAATTATAGTCAAATGTAAAAATGCAACCAGAACAAGAAAATGGAAACAACAAACTTAATTTATTTAAAAGGTGTATTCATTGTGTACCAGCACAATATTGTTAAATATGCTGCATTATCAGAAATATTACAGAGTACTGATTAATGTTGTCTATTATTTGCATGTAAAGGTTATCTTGTGATTGCTGTTTACTATCTTTTTCCCCCTCACATGTATTGTATAGAGGTATTGTGTGAAAAGCAGGTAATATTTCCTGTTAGTGTAGCATTGTAGGGAAAAAAAGAGTCTCAACAAAAATTAAATATAGTCTTAAATGTCCCCTCCATGAATTAACATCATAAAATAACCAAGTGAAGCATTAGCCAGGGATGAAACAAATTATTTTTCTGTAGGAGAGCTCCCATAATACTCCACTGACTATGCCGGGTATGGTACAGAGAGCTTGTAATCCAAACTGGAGTGGGGGGGTGGGCACACAGCCTCTTTCTACCACTAGTCTCAATTCAGGCACTGGCTGAAGATGACCTGATTTTTTTTAATCCCCTCTGTTCTCTCATATTTATTCATTTAGTGACCTATCTCCTTCAGAAGCATATTATTAAAAAATCTGTTTAAAGCAATAGCCCCATTCACTCTTACAGTGCTTGAAAGCTGAAAAGAGGTTTTATTGTCTTGGGTGTTCCCAGTCATCCCAAAAGTGCACTCAACAAACTATTTAACCTGTCACATAGGAGATCTTTTTAACTCCCATTTGCCCCAGCTCTTCTTTCTGAACAGAACCTGCTCACCTCTTTTGACACATTTGTTTTATATTGTGCTGTTCAGGTTGCCCTTTGCCCTTGTTTCCAGGCTAATTTTACAGAATCAGAAACCAATGACCGGTAGGCTTATGTAACAATATAATAACCTTGAAACAGAATGATGCTTATTAAGAGGAAGGCAGGAGCTACTTTGATTTATAGAATCAAACAAAAGCATAGCAGGAAGTCGGGGATAAACGTATGTAAAAGGTGACAATTCCTTCTTTACTGATTCAGTAGAATAGGGTTGAAAGTGAGTGTTCCAAAACAGTCAAAGGTTGCAACAAGCCTTCAAGGGGAAAAAATGCACCCAACCCGTTAGGGACATCATTACAGCTGTCCCTCATGCTCCTTGTTCTCAATGTTGTGCACAGCGAGAGACACAAACGTATTCTGGAGGAGAGCAAGCACCTTTTCTCTAAACATTTTAGGGGAGAAATCTTACTGAGAGATTGAAAGGTGTGCCTCCATCCCAGAATGGTCGGCAAGTCCAGAAAATTGACTTCTTTAGATGGCAACTCTAGAATCACCCAACCACTTGGCATGCTGGTGGGGGATTCTGGGCACTGTGGTCCAAAAAAGTAAATGTTCTCAAGAGCTAGCTGCCTATATCTCTCTTGGGTATGCAACGACATGGTGAATTTCCAGCATAACTGAAACCATAATGCACATAAGGACCACTGTGGACAAGCATGACTGCTATGGGGAAGCTGCTTCTTGGTGCTTCCACATGAGGCTTTTGCATGGGAGGTCTAGATGCCATTGTATTCTGTTTGCAATTCTTTCTTATTTTCCCATTGCTCCTTCCACCTTTTTTCTTAATGAAAAGTCTGGTGTTGAGCATCCTGTTAGTTAAGTATGTCAGCAAAAGTGTAATAGTGTAAATTGCAGCAACAAATTGCCATTAGTTAAAAAGTTACCACATGTGTCCCACACGTCACGTGCAGTAGTACACACCAATGACTAGCAGAGGGGACTTTTTAATTATGAGAATTTGCCACTACACTTTATGCATTGGCATTTTACACCAGCGTAAGATTCTGGAACTCAGTCTATGAGAGGAATTGTTCAGATTCAGAAGAAAGGCTCTAGCCTTCGGGGAAGTGCGGAATGGTCTAAATTCACAGTATGGATGGGGTGCACATGAACACTGTCGGAAGATCTTGTCCTGGTACTAGTGTTGACAGAGATTTCAAAGGCCAATCCAATCATCGTTTTGTTGCCTGATACTTAGGGACTTCTGCATGCCTCAAGCCACAAAATGTCTTAAGCTGGCCCTGTCATAAATAACAACATTTCTAATATTAAGCAATCTAAAGCAGCCTCTGTGCAGCAACTGCAACACGTTCGCTAACTCTTCAGGAAATAAAAAGAAAAGATATTGGATTTGGCATTCAAACTAGCATGATGTGCTTTATGGGTCAGTTGCTTCCTATCTAACAGAAGCATGTATATGTATATTTCTAAAAATGTGCAGTCTCATAGCAGAATACTGGAAATATACATGCATGGTCTGACAGTCAATGCTGAAACAAGGGGGTTTTCTGATCCCTATAATCAGCCCCAGTTGACAATTTGGCTGTAGCATTTTTGACCCACTAACATATACTTACCATGTCTTATTTCTAAATAAGATTTGATGGGAAGTACAAACATCCTTCTTTTTAAATCTTTCTGTATTTTCCCATCCATTCTGTCTTTTTTCTTTTCCCCAAAAGATCTATCAAGGAGAGAAGGGAAATAGCTGCATCATAGCTTTTAACTCCGTGGTTCCCAGCCTTGGTTAACCAATGTGTTCTTGGACTTTTAGATTTAGGTGAAATGAGTAGGAAACATATGGATGGAACATTTTTTATTATTATTATTCTCATTCTTTCTCTTCCAAGCAATTCAAGGCAGTGTACATAGTTCCTTTCTTCCATTGTAATGTCAAATTCTTAGTCTAACCTACCTCACATCCCTGTGAGATAGGTTAGGCTAAGAGATGGTGTCTGATCCAAAGTCAGCTGAATGGGTTTCATGGCTGAACAGGAATTTCAACCTAAATCTTCATCTCTCTCTCCCTAATCTAACACCTTTACCCCACTATAATCATTTAGATCCTTTGTATGAAATAAATGTGTGATCTAGAGAGAAAGCAGAGTACCAGGACTAATTTTTAACCTAGTGGTGAGTTTATGCTCTCTGATAAGCTTGGTTTGGAGCTATATGCTATGCTATTGGAATTGACAATTCATCAGAGAAATGGAAGATTCTTATGTCTGCTCTTGGAGGGGTAAAGCTGTGGTTCAAAAGATTAGATCACTTGGCCTCAATTTAGCAGGGCTACACATATAATAGCATGCAACCCAAATTCATAATAAAGCAGAGGATCTCTGATATTGACAGGCAAAGTTTGTTAGTTCTGTTCTATAGAGCTTGCTCTTCTATAACATTAGGATTAAATGTTTTCTGTATTAATGAATGTGCTCCTTATTTTAAAAAACTTACATTCCCTAAGTACAGGAGAGCCTTTTTCTCAGCAAGGGCTAATGCTATGCCCTCAATGCTGATGGAAGGACACTTCTATGGTGTGCCTCACAACCAAAGATTATGTCCTTGTGGTATAAGAGTTGTCGAGTACACAGCACATATGCTTCTTTATTGCAAGGTTTCCTGAGAAAGAATGTTGCACCTGATCCAATGTAGACCTTTTGGAAATAAGTTTAAGTAAGATTAGTAACTTTGTTGTAAATGTTCCAGAGTTTTTAAATATTATAATTAATGCTAGACCCAACATGCTCCAAGAGATACAGTCTGTGGAGTAACTCAGTTATGCAATGAGTGTTTGGGATTTGTTGTATGTGTGTGTGTTTTTATGACTGATAAATCAATAAATATTTACTGTAGTAGTGGTATGAAATAAATGTGCCAGCTTCCTGCTCTTTACCACTTGGGGATAAAGTCCACCAAATCGGCAAACTGCCAAGAGGAAAGACTCTGTGGGGTGACTGACGAGCTGTCATAGAAAGTGAAATGGGTGCTTAAGGAAAAAACTTAAGGTGGGAAATACCCATTTCATTTCTACCACACCTAGGCTATGTTCATATGTAATAAATACAGTGGGTGATTATGTTTAAACGTGTCCAGAAATCCTATACTTCTCATCAAAATCAGGCTGTGCAGCTTTTTGTTTAGGTGTGCCTTCAGGTGAGAGAGGGCAACATCTTCTAACATTCTGCCTGTTGAATCTCTCCCATAAATCCTGGGACACCCTACACACATGTGAAATAGATATTTTGTTTCTGATCAGTGAAGATTATTTGCCAATTGTGACATTTCTGGGTAGGGAAAAAAAGTCTTTAATAAGAGTCAGCTGAATGGCTAGCTCAGTGGGTTAGGTATCTAGCTGCGGAGCCAGACGTTGGGAGTGCCATTCCCCACTGTGCCTCCAGAGAGAAAAGCCAACTTCTGTAACCTTAGGCAAACTGCTCGTTCCCGGGTGCCCCCAGAAGAAGGGAATGGTAAACCACTTCTGTGTTTCTCTACCTAGAAAACCCCAGAAAAAGTCACCTTAAGTCAGAATTGACTTGACAACACACGATTATTGTATTAGTCAGAACAAGCATACAGTGACCCAAATGCAGAGAAAGCAAGTCAGGTCAAACAGCCTGATCTTAAATGTTTGCTCAGAATGTAGGTCCCACCAAATTTACAGGATGTAACTACTAAACAATTATAGATAGGATTGTGGCATTTGTTTTTTTTAAATCAGTGAGACAAGTGACAATAACAAGTCACACAGTCCCCCAGCCAGCGTGATTGGTAGTGGAAGGTTCTGGAAGTTGTCCAAAAGTGTAACTTTTCCAGGTGGTGGTTAGAGCACTTGGTTGGTGCTGTGCTCTTAGGCACGTGATCATCTGCTTGGTTGGGAAGAGCAGCTGCAGGCAGTGCTCCAGTTCCTACAGACAAGTGAGTGAGCCCGTCAGAGGTCCCCATGCTGACAACTTGACCAAAATTGAATGGTGCACAATCCATCCATTTTTCTGTAGTTATCCTTTATAAGCCTTTACTTAAAAAAAATAGTGTTGCACCTGCACACCTGTTTATATGTAAGTAAGACATAACAACCAAAATAAATACCAGGTGCCTAGCAATTGTACTGTCTTTATCTGAGCAGAGTCTAACTCCATTAAAAATATTATTGAAACCTCTTCTGTACATTTGCACAATGATGGGGTACAGATGAAAGCTGAATAAGGATCCATTTGCACTACCTCCTGGTATAGTGGGAAACCTTAAGTTTCCAGGTTCTTGGATAAGCCTTCCTCACCTTCCTGTGGCTAAATCTAGTTCGTCATGGCTTCTGGAAAAGATGGGAGATGTTTAACAATTATTACATTTTCTTTCTGGACAGGTGTAACCATGACCCTGTGAATTAAAAGTGCCACCTACGAATCAGTTAATGCATTAGATGATTAACATTAATTTCATTCAATTGTCTGCTGTTTGATAGCATAGTTTTTAAAGAAAATACTTGCAAATTGTAAATTACCGAGGATTCCCATAAAAGGGAAGCAACAAACTTTCTAAGGAGTTCCCCAGTAAACAGATTTTTATCATGCTCATCTGACTAAAGGTAGGTTTTGCAATTTTGCACTTTGGATGCTTGTTTTTGAATGACATCATTGCAGGGGGGAAAGAAGTAATTTGAGAAAAGGAACATGCCCTAGCAAAAAGAAAACTTCTTGTGTGTCTACTATTGCATGTTGCTGTATATGCTGTTAATTCCGTTAATACCATAGCCAGTCTAATAATAGATTTTAATATTTACTTTCCTACAGGCAACTTCAAAAAATAGTGCATGATATCAAGAAAAATGACAGTGGAATAATGAGCAAGTTCAAAAAGTAAGTTGTGTATCTCAGTAATTTTCATGACCTCTTTAAAAAATAATTTGTTGACAGTGCACATTTTAGGTATGGTATTGGGTAAGCCAGTTCTCAGGTACTGAGAATTAAGCCCCAGCATGTCCACTGAGACTTACTCCCAAGTAAGTATGTAGAGAATTAGAGATTTAGTACAAACATGTACTTAAGCCATTAGTGGGCTGTAGCAGAACCAAATGACATGCACACATTCTCAGCCACCGTTCCATCATCATCCTTTGTCTCTCTTCTAGTCCTTCATCTTCCTTCCTGCCCAGAGGTCTAGTAAGAGAAGAACAAAAGATTATTTCCAGAAGTCCCAACAAAGTGCCACAGAGAGCTTTTGAAATGAGAGTGGCATTGAAACAACTGCTGGATAGCTCAGTGGTTTAGCTCACTGGAACCAGAGGTTGGGAGTTCAATTCCCCACTGTTCCTCTTTGACAAGGGCTGGACTCGATGATCCATAGGGTCCTTTCCAGCTCTGCAGTTCTAAGTTGAGGGCCACATCTATTCCAAAATATTTTGCTGCCTGAGGCAATGATGCCTTCACTCTGTTGCGTAGATGAAAGCCGGCTGGATTGGATTGGCAACTGAATCTTATTTCAGTACTAAGTACTGAAATAAGTACTCTTCACCTCGCTTGAAGCAATAAGCTAGTTTAGGGGGTGTAGGACTAATTATGCTGTGCACAGAATTGCTCAGCCTTCCAAAAGAAGGAATAACCAGGAGAGTTAAGAAGAATGGTTAGAAGGCTGCCCCCTGCCCCGCCAGCATATGCCACCGAAGGCAATTGCCTCCTTTTATTGAATAATGGATGTGACCCTGAAAACAGTACACTCACATGAAGAGGCAGTGTTGCAGGGAACCCAATCAGGTGCACTGCTACTCCTCTGGACTGACCTTCACAAACAGGGACACCATGCGAAATATAGTGTGATGCTTTCGGCTCTAACAGTATATATGCACCTGCTCCCCACACCATTTCAAACTTCATAATTATGAACATTTCACTCAGAGGAACAGGATTTCTTGTTGTTATGTGCTATCAAGTAACTCCCAACTTACCCTGTGAATGAGTAATCTCAAAAATGCCTTGTCGGTAACAGCCCTGCTCAGCTCCTGCGAACTCAAGGCTGAGGCTTCCTTTGTGGAGTCACTCC
Organism: Intellagama lesueurii; assembly: GCA_037013535.1. Lineage (NCBI taxonomy): Eukaryota > Metazoa > Chordata > Lepidosauria > Squamata > Agamidae > Intellagama > Intellagama lesueurii. The sequence goes on along the minus strand of JBAJHW010000003.1, from coordinate 187,125,753 downwards.
GACTCATAAAATGGCTATCCTTTTTTTCCTGCTGCCTTCAACTTCTCCTGTCATTATAGGAGTCGTAGGCATTGTCACCGTCCTTTTAGTAGTCATGACAACAGCTAAACCTGGGGTAGATTAATTTAAAATACCCAAACGTTTTTTAAAAAATCGCACTTTTCTTGTGCTGTCCTCTTCATGGACAACCTGTTTCAACATCTCCATTTCAATTTGACAGTGGAACAATTACTTGTCTCAACTTGTTGTGCAACAGACATGATAAAACAAAACAAATATGGTGTTGTTTTGCAGGCCCCACCTTCCCGCATTCAGAGAGTTTGCAGCAACAAGCCTTTCCCCTCATCACAGCTATTATGTGTCTGTTTAACTCTGTATTTATCCTTGAAACACTGGGCTAAATATAGACACCTTGCAGAAGGGTGCCCTGGCAATGGGATCATTTCTTATTAGCTCATACATCAGTCATGCAATTATTACCTTTCTTTATGCAGCCAAAAATCTGCCTCTGGCCCCATAAATGATGATGCCTCTCCTCTGCTCTCATGTCAGGGTGCAAAACAGAATCTGTGCATGGAATAATTTCAGGGCTTTGGTGCAGGGCAGCCCACTGGGCCCACACTATCAAGCCCATGGAAGGGCCTTTTCAACCCCGCCCATCCCTACTCCCATGGAACAATCAAACTTTTTTAGAAATCTGCCATTGGTGCCTATGAATTTTCTGCCATTGGTGCCTATTAAATTTTCAAACATTTAATTGCCACATGGGCAGGAAAGGCACAGCTTTGAAAGGAGCATTAATTCTCTCCTTCCCTACATCTGTGATCCTAGTCATCATTATCAACAATAGCAGTATTCTGTGGAGTTGATTCTGACCTATGGCAACCCTTTCTGGTATAGAGTATCCAGAAGTGGTTTATCATTGACTCTTTCTGGAGATGCCGTGGGACTGTGCTGCTTGCCCAAGTTTATATAGGCTGGCTTTTCTCTGGGAGGCACAGTGGGGAATTGTATTCCCAACCTCTGGTTCCATAGCATGACCAAATCTCCCTTCCCTCTAATTCCATATGGCAATTGAGCACCAGTGGAGGGGCTCAGCCTCTGACCACTGTGGAAGGGGCTGGAGAGAGAGGGAGAGGGCGAGAGAGGAACTATAAAAGGTTTAGCTCCACTCACTAGTCACAGGGTTCTTACCTTGCCCACCTTGGCACAAAGTCCCCAATAGACCTCTCTAGGTGGAATGTGGCTCCTTGAGATTGTGAGGGGAGAGCATTCCCTGTTTCTGTTGCAATGGCATCGAGACAGAGGCATTTAAACTCATATTCTTTTTTAAAGCAACTCCAATCCAGTTGTTCACAAACAGGATGGGAAGGCAATAACACCTTTCTATGAAATGTTGTTTCTTCTTTAAATGTGCTAGTGACAGAGGAAGCTACAATCAATGTGATTTTTCCCTTTCTAGGCAAAGCATTACATTCCTGAATGTCCTCCTGATAGAGCTGTCATTTCTCAGGATTCAGAACCACCTGCCATCTGTGTTGATGGGAGCCTGATTTAATGAGCTAAACTGTTAAATCAGCATGCCAGGCAATCGAGAATGGCTTATGCCATCAGCAGAGCTGGAAATGGGCTGTAAAATGAGCAGGGGACCAGCCAAATCAAGTGTGGCCAAATATGCATTTTACAAAGGCCTGGCTTAGATGGGCATGGGTTTGATGTGCTGCAGGGATGGGTTGGCTCTCTCTTTTTGATGGTGATCAGACAATATAATTTCTAGAGCAAACCAATCAGTGACCAGAGCAGCCCTACCCACACCTTTTTGAGCTCCTGTCAGGGCTTATATTTCTTTGTTACAGGTAGGTTCATTCTAATTTGGTCTGATTCCAGCATATGCAATTGTTGGAAACAGACCAAATATTGAGCTTTGCAGCTGTCAGAGCCACTAAGGCTCTTCTCTTGTCAGTCTCCGGTATTGTGAAGTGGTTTAATAAGTGAGCCACTTCAGAATATCAGCAATTTGGACACTTCCCCTGCTCCTCTAAAGAGGGGCAGGGGAAGTAAAATTACTAAATTTTGCCTCTTGGTAGACCATCACTGATGCTCTGCATCACTTAGATTAAATTTTAAAAAATACTTTCTTTGCCATGTATGAAGAGCCAATCGAAACCATGACTGCAGGCAATTTCTCGATTGGCACTTCACACATAGCAAAGACTTTTAAAAAAAAAATAATAATCTAAGTGATGCAGCACATCAGTTACAGTCTATCAGAGACAAAAAGAAAATTAGTAAATTCACTTCCCCTGCCCCTCTCCAGAGGAACAGGGGAAGTGTTCAATTTGCTGATACCCTGAAGTGGCTTGCTTATTAAGCCACTTCACAAAAGTGGGAATTTACAGTGGAGCAATCCAGACTAAATAGGATCCCTTGAGGTCAGAATATCATTTGGATGTGAGGATCACACCAAATGGCATATCACACCTCCACCTGACCTCAAGCAACCCTATTTGGAGCACACCAATCTGCTTCAAAAGGGCCAATGTAGACGTGCCCAATCACATGACTTCCTTTAGAAAAAAGGAAGGAGACGAAATAGAATTGAAGCAGCAATAAAGCTACTTTGAGTCCCAGAACAGAATGACTATTTCTTGACCCTCACCCACTGCAGGAAAGATCCCTGTGACATTTTTTGAAGGCTGATTATGCAGAGGTGCTATAGTGTGCTGCACAATTCAGGGAAATAAACTGAAGCAAAGAGAAAGAGGAAGCACCCATAAAAGGAAGGATGGGGGCTAACAATTTTGAACACCACTGAACAGAAAAAGGAGAACTGGTGGGTCATGGGGACATATATGTGTCTAGAAACCTCATTATAATAATGGAACCTCACTGGAAGCCCACATAGATTTTCTCATGCTGATCAAGTGATTTCTTGCAAAGCAAAATGAATGGTTTATTTCTTCAGTATATTTATTTGTCTGCCTGGAACCATTGTAAGTTTCATTATGAAGGTTATCGACACTTTTCCATTCACATGACTGTGATCTTGTGCCTTTCACAGCAGCTCAATCTGTGGATGTCAGGAAATGATGAAATATATACTGATGCCATTAGGAGCGTCACTTGCATATTTCTGCAGTCCAGACTGCTGTTGTAGACACAATAGCAAGTAAAATCATGTTGTGTTTGTTTCCTAATCAGCCAGCAACACTTCTTTATGACAAAGGTTATGAGTGTGAACCTCAAACCAATTAAGCTGAAGTGCTTTACCTGTAAAGAGTTCCAGCTCATTGATTGCAGTCAAGAAGCACGTGTATTATTCAAAAGATCCACACACACTAGCATTTTCTCTTTATTTCTCTGAACGTTCAAGGCTCACTTCAGTTTTAAAAAGGCAAGTGAGGGCTCTTTCGGATGGAGCATTTGTATCCCTCTATTGAGCACCTAAGGGACATGGTGGCGCTGCGGGTTAAACCGCAGAAGCCTCTGTGCTGCAAGGTTGGAAGACCAGCAGTCGTAAGATCGAGTCCACGCAACAGAGTGAGCTCCCATCGCTTGTCCCAGCTCCTGCCAACCTAGCAGTTCAAAAGCATGTAAATGCAAGTAGATAAATAGGTACCACCACGGTGGGAAGGTAACGGTGTTCCGTGACTAGCCGCGCTGGCCACGTGACCACAGAAACTGTCTACGGACAAACGCTGGCTCTACGGCTTGGAGATGGGGATGAGCACCGCGCCCTAGAGTCGGACACGACTGGACTAAATGTCAAGGGGAACCTTTACCTTTACCCTATTGAGCATTTAGCTTAATGGAAGACTCCCCAACAACCAGATGACTTGGTCTTGTGTGAGTTCCCAGAAATCTTTGTCCCTTCCAGATGTCTTGGCTTTATTTTGGTTGTGATCAGACAGCTGTAAAACTACACACTTGATTGCACCAGAAAGGGTCCTTTTTAATGGGAGCAATCTCCCTTAAAGCAACACTTCGGTCTGCCAGAAAGTCACTCGAGCATGGCCTTAAAAAGTAGTAGCCCTACAGAGGGACCAAAAAAGTCCAGCTTGGGCACAGGATCAGCAGCAGGATGGAGCACATGTCCCTGTATATCATGTGATCACTGGGAAATAGATTGCACTGGAGCACTCCATGAGCCATCCAAATTGTGATCTATTTCCGCTTGTGATCAAACCCTTTGTCCCTATTTGAACTGGGAACAGGTTTAGCATTTCCCTTCCCAGTCCCAAGTTTCTTCCTTTAAAAAAAAAGTTTCTAGTTCTGTCTTGATTCCATCCAAAAATGAAGGAAGGTTAATACTAACCTAATCAATGATACCAATTTTAAAAAATGGAGGAGATGGTAGGAATCAAGGAAGAGACAACCTGGAGAATTTGGCACTCATAGATTTATCTGTGCTCTCTGTGAGAGCAAGGAAGGATGTGTGCATGCATGTGGTTGTGTCTTTACATCTCTCTCACCCCAACTCTTCCATGTGGTTATCAGTTGCTTGTTAATTTCCAAGGAGAGGGAGGCCAGCTGGCCAGCCAGCACATGCTGGACACCATGCTCTCTAAATGCTTGGCTCTTTTTCCCCCCTGCTCCCCACAAATATTTTGCCTCTTGTTACTGGAATACGTCCATATTTGGCATAGCTATGCTTTCCACACACTTGTTAGGAGGTTCTGAAATGTCTTAATTTAATTTTCCACCCCTGTTCTGTTTTGTCAAGAGACCTTCATGGCTCCATCCATGGGCAGGGTATGGACGCAAATTCTAGAGCATCCAAGTAACTCCTGTTCTCTTCTGGCACAAAAGGGTAAAAGAAGGAAGAGATACACATGCACCCTCTGGAAGAGTCCTAAGTGGAGTACCTCCTGTATCACTGGGCAAGCAATATGGGGCCCTCCAGGTGTTATCACTGCAACATCCATCAGCCATAGCATAACCAGTGGTTGGGAATGCTGGCAGTTAACATCCAACAACATCTGGAAGACCATGAGTTACCTATGATTTAGCAGGTCTGAGGGCATAGCAACAACTTGAGCATGTACATATGGGCAATATGCTCTCCAATACTCATTGGACAGTACTAAACATTCATTAGTAGTGTGCATTTGTGATGTAATTCCATTTATAAGAAAAGTCCTTACAAGTAAAACCTCTGTAAGCTGACCAGCTTAGCCCACATCAGCATTTTTTTTCCTTTTCTCTTATTGATATTTAGGTTCCAAAATGAACAAGTGGCCTTAATATGCAAAACTGGGAAAAATACATGGGATCGGTATGACAATTTAGAACTGTACACATTCTGATTATTCCGTGTGGAGTCCTGTTGCCTGCTTTAAGTGTTGTTGCATTTACATTTTTTCCAAGGGCTTTGGCCAAGGTTTATAGAATAATATTTTGCACCATGGCCTTATCTCTCACCTCTTTTCTGTCCCACCATTCCATTGGGCCTAGTTCAGCCTTCCCTAACTTTGGGCCTTCTAGATGTGTTGCCTTGAAATTGAGGACACCATTTGGGAAGACTGGATGAGGCCATCATCTGATAACTTTTCCTCTAAGTGTGGAAACAGAAAATGTCAATAGTCATCCCATCAAAAGAATATCTCGTACATCGTTTTGCTAGCACTTTGCTGCATGATGCATGCTGAAAACATAACACATACTGATTAAAACAATGTTTCAAGCATGTGCAACGTGGTGTTTGCTCTAGACTCCTAAACATTGTGGGATATGGTACTAAGGAAGGGAAAATTTCACCCCAAATTATCAAGACTTCCACCAGACTTTGGATGATTTACTTCTCATCTAGTAGCCTCCACAATATTTAGGAGGAGCTCTTGACCTGGAGTTCTTGACAGGGCTGCTCAAGGAAAAGTAGAGATGGGAAACCTTCTTTCCATGAACTTCCTTAGCAGGGGGATCCTGTGTAGGTCTACTGAGATTCACTGTCTTATATTGAATTCAGTACAGCTGATTCCCAGATAAGTGGGTGAAGAATTAAACCTAAGTTAACATACTTCACACTCCAAACCACAGACCTCACTGCACACTTCCAAGTAAGTGCTATGTGCTAAAGAAAAATCATTTCAAACATCTGGAGTTAGCACTTAACATATAAAAGAGCAGATGTATTCCTGTACTTCATTTTATGATCCCAACAATATGATGTCATATTGCTATAAAGCATCCTGAAAATCCACAACAAGGCTGAAAAATATGTGTTGTCCCATATTTATCTCAGAGACAGAAAATTAACATGGGACAGAAGGTTATCTCTTGGTACGTTGTGCCTAATTTTGCCTAATGGAGAGATTTAGATATTTTGAAGGTGCACCTAGTTGTTGTGACCTTTGAATTTGTGTAATAAAAGTATTGCCTTTTATTTGACTCTCTGAATATTACATTCTAACTAACTAACAATCTGTGTGTCTTATATGTATAACTCTTTGTTGGTTGTCTTCTGCAGAAATGTCCATGTGAATGCATTTTTCCAAAACTGGCGAAAGCATCAGATTTATTTGCATTTTTTTGCTTTTCTCTTGCTAAGTGTCTTTGAACTTCTTGTTAACCTTCATTTTGTTCTTTTGCTTCATTTTGTTCTTTCGCTAACCGTTGGTTGCTATGCAACTATTATTGAATGCTTCAGAGACTAAATGTACTTATATTGTTTACAGGCTAACAAGCAAAGCACCACCCAGCGTACCACCAGTAGATTATGTTCCAGGTATGGACATGAACATTCTGAAAGCTGTTTACTAAATCGTAGAGTTGTTTTAAAGGCATGACCCTAACTATAATTTAAGAAGCAGGGTTGTAGGCACATATATGTCAGTTAAAGCAAGAGATACTTGCATGATGATTTTGTTGGAGGGTGAGAAGAAAATTCCATGGTTCAGATTCATAGAGATCTCCTCCACCTATAAGGCTAGATTATTTAAAAGGTAACTACACATGAGCCACTTAAAGAATATTTATTCCCTCAGGAATAACATAGGATAACATTTCAAGGGCCCCTTTAGTGTATTGGAAATGTAGTGAATAACAGTGGTTTTCAATCTCTAGATGTCTTGAATGTACACACACCATCTCAACCAGCTTCACCAACATTCAGGGATTTTGCAAGTTAAAGTCCAGACAATTTGGAGGACCAACGTTTAAAAATCACAGCTATATGATGGCCTTTACTGATCACAAGAGTCATGTGGGTATGTTTCCCACTGCACCACTATGACATTTTTGAAATCATTAGAAAAGAAAAGGCAAGCCTCCACTAGAAGAGCAAACTGTAACAAACCTTTAACTGCAAGAAACCCTTGCAAGCAAGTTGGCTGATTCTTGAAGGAAGATCTCAAAGTGGAGTTTATGAGCCTCAGGAGGAAAATATTGCTCCATCTGAGCATTAAAGGCCATGAATCAAGAAAGAACCTCTCTATTAAGCTTCAGCTTATACAAGATGCCCCCTCTGCTTCTTAACTCCCATGTGTTATCTGTGCAAAAATGGATCTCAGCCAAGAGGGAGACTCAGCCTGTGACTCATGCATGTGACAAGCCTGTTTTGGCTTTCTGCATAAAGAGTGTTCCTTTAGTAGCCAAAAGACAGGAAGGCAGTGCCATAGCTTAGGCAACATATCACAGTGATGACTCTGGTGGCCCAAGAAAATTTCCCTCCTGAAACAAAGGACATGTTGATACTCTCTCTTGGTGCATGTGACAGAGCAAAATGGATTAACATTGGATCTTCCTTCAACAGTGGAGACAGCACTGCTTCCTCCACTACACCAAGGGGCAGCCAGCTAGTTTAGGGGGCCACATGACACACATAGCTCTGTCCTCTGCCACCAGGGAATTGCTGGGGCCCAGGAGGAATGGGGATGCTACCACCACTGTTTCCCCAATCCCATCTGCCTAATGGTAGAGCAGGCCCTAGGATGAATGAATAGATGGGTATATGAGTGGCTGGGTGGGTGAGTTGGGTGGTTTCCACTGGGAAGATGGTGTGTAGCTATGATATTATGCATATTTACAGTATGTCTGACCAAACATACCCAGTTTCAACTGAGTCATGTTTATGTGCAACATGGAGTTGTCTCCACTTTTGTCCATTAACGAGCAACCCCAGTCCTGGTTGCATATCCTGGTGTCTAGAGTTTTCTGAAGTCCCAAAACAGTGCTGATTACAGTCAATGGAGCAGAGAATTAATGCTTGCCCTACAGCTGCATGGTACCTGGCAATCAAAATGGCTAGCACCAGAAACAAGAGAGAGAAAATTATCCCATAAAATCATAATCCTATATGTATGCATCCACACAAAAGCAAAACAACAAAAAATTAAATAAATAAAAAGGTAATGGCACCTTAAAAGCTAACCTTTCTATGTGAACTTTTATGGATCAAGTCCACCTTACTCAGATACTGGAGTAAGAATATATGACCAGCAATGTTCCCTCTAATTTTCAGCCCCACTGGGTGGGGCTCTGCCCCTTGCACACGTGTTCCCCCCCCCGCACGCATGCAGGGTTCTGTTGCAACCAGAAGCAAAGGGATTGAAAATGATTGCTGTCAATGTGCAGAGGAGGAGGAAGGCTGTGCAGAGGGGGGCAGAGTTGTGCACGCAGGCTTGCAACTTAGAAGGAACCTTGATGATACATAACCTCATGACCAAGTGAGGTTACAGATAATGGACAAAGTGACAGTGCTTCATTAGCACAGGAAGGGAACCATCAAATTGTGAATTAGTTAGTAGCTGATATACAGGGTAGGTACAGGAAATAAGTCTACAAGGTGGCATGATCAACCCAAGTGGTAAATTATATAAGTACTATAATATGTAGTATCACATGATGATCATCTCTTGTCCACAAGCACAAATTGCCGTATAATAAAGCACTACTAGAATTTTAAAAATGTATTTATACCCTGGGATTTGGTTGATTTTCAGAAATGAAAAACAAAATCCAGAAAGAGACAACAATAAAACTGAATTCCTTATTATCTTCTTTCTCAAATTAGTTTTAAAACATACCCCTTCATCATGGAGCTGTGCACTTTATTTTCACTGGTTTCTTGGTCATACTTAAAATAAATGTATTTAAATCAATGGCACTGCTCTCTGTATGATTGCATCAGGATTTATTCTGTTGGATTTAGGTATAGTGAACATCTCCCAGATTGCATTCAGTTTATGCCAGAATGGTTTGAGAATCTGTATTAATCCATCTACAAAAATCTCCTACTTAAATTTTTCATAGCATTTACTAATAATATAAACTGGAATATTCCAAGATATATTAGTACTACACTCAATGAAAAATTCAAACAGGAGTTTTTTGTGGATGGACTGTTTAAATCCTTTTCAAGGAAGCTGCCTTATACTGGCTGAAACCGAGTCATAACTCACAACTAGAGTAGTCCCACTGAATCAATGGAACTTACAGAGGAATTGACTCACCAAATACTCACTGGATCTGTGGACCTACTCAAGTTGTGGCTTACTACTGGATTTAAGCCACTATGTCAAGCCATCAATCTATCTAGACCAGCATTATCAATTTTGACTGGCACAGATAGTACCCAGTGGGTTTCAGCGTAATTCCTTGCTCTCTCTTTGAGATATCTGCTATTCTCTAGTAGTCTTCCACCCAAATATTGACCAAGGTTGACCCTGCTTAGGTCTCCAAATCAAATGAGATCACTGTGTACAGAACAGTATGGTGGTTGCTTTAGAATCTGGGTTACATGCTTGTCCTTTAAAGATTCTGGCTAACAAACAAATTCTAATGTTTACTTCAGACCATCCAGATGAAGAGGAACAGTGGTCAGATGACTTTGTAAGTATATTAATTATCCAACTCCACACCTATTAAAATAATTTTTCAGTTATGACATTTGTACTCTGTGCTTGAATAACTCCATACAGAAAGGCAATATCCTCACATTTGTGGTCACACATTCAAAAAGCAGAAACTCGTAATTTTTCAAGTACGCCACTATATATGCCTTTGGCCAATATCCTGTTTAGTTTAACTCCCACATAATAGTAAATGTACAGGAGGCTGTGGTAGAGAAGAATGGTCACTTGGCTGCTTGTGCAACTACCTCCCTATATTACTGCAACCGTTACCACATTTGCTGTTGCATTCACTATATGTGGAACAGGATACTAGCCTTTGTACCTGATGGATCTTGCTATCACTATCAAGACACTCCACGGTAATTTTATAGCTGGGAACTAAGAAGTTGGCACTGGAAAATGGCACATTCTGTCTCACAGAATCAAGAGAAGGCATCAAATCATAGCTGTTTAACATTACTTCAGTAGAGTTTTTGCACAATATGTAGAAGAAGCTCATCCAAATGGTTTCCTGGCATTTGCGCATCTTCATTTCTTATCTACCTGAGTATTTATTGTATTATATTATATTATATTATATTATATGCTGTATTATATTAAATCATATTTCTTCGAACTATTATTCCAAAGAGGCAATTCTTCTCTCCAATTTTATGTTTACAAAAACCCTGTGAGAAAGTTTAGTCTGAGAGACAGTAAATGGCCCAAGGTAGGTCAAGGCCATGCCATCTAATGTGGACAGCATGTAATTTCTGCACAGTGTCGCTGGCCAGGTAACTATCATATGTGCATAGAGTTTGAGTCGTAAACCTCTGCCTCTATGACATATGCTGATAGGACTATAACAAATCTTCCCTCTTGGTGTGCTTTGTATTACTCCCAGGCCAACATAATGGCCATCACTGGGACTTTATATGTTATATCAGCCAGGTGGTACATCAGCTGGAGTGCAGGACTGAGACCTGGGAGATCCAGGAACAAGGCCCACTGAGCCTTCGACCAGTTTCTCTCTCTCAGCTTGACCATTCACCAGTCACTCATAGCTTGACTGATAGGAAGTTGTTGTGAAGGTAAAATTGTGATCTATTTCCGCTTGTGATCAAACCCTTTGTCCCTATTTGAAACCATGTACACATATTTTTTTGAGGAATCGTGGGGAAAGAGATTGACATATGATATCATATGGTATGATATGACATGATATGCTATGAGAAAATGACCAGTATCCTATTGATACTCAATTAGAGAGTACATCCGTTGAATCAATTATTGAATAATAAGTCAACACTTAAATAAATCCCATTGAGTCTGTGGCAGTTGGGACTAGCAGCAGGTTATCATTAGTATAATAATATATACCTTACATCCTTTTCTCAGAGTGGCTTGTAATTAAAATAAAGAGAGCCATATGCTCCACTTTTAGCTTATCAGATGAAATGAGAGATATACTGCAATTAATAAATAAAAATGAACTAGGAATATCCATGGGGATGCTACCAGCATTAATGTTATTGGTTCTCCTTTTGACTTATTTTGTGTGTTTTTGTCTATGCACCTTTATAATTTTCTCTTGTACCTCCCTCTTAAATCAGGGGTGTTTTGACTCCCAGCTGAATTTATGAGTTATTGCAAATGAAAAGTGTTTGTCAAGTGATGACAAAATCCCTCTGTGTTGTTTACATCTGCAAAAGATCATCACAGTCAATGTACAATAAGAATGTGTGAAGATGCTATTTATGGGATTAGAGAATCACTGCTCACATACTCTGGCATTATTAAAAGGAAGGGATATTGAATATTTCTGAGTTTAAGGCATGTTGTGTCTTTTTTTAAAAAATATGGTATGTCCTAGTTACTAAGAAAATGAGCTGTTTTCTATTTCTAGGACAGTGATTATGAAAACCCTGACAACCACTCCGATTCTGATACGTATGTGGTTCCTAACGAAGACAATTGTGATGACAGCTATGAGCCTCCTCCAAGTGAACAGGAAAAAAAACAGATTCCCATAGCCTTCTCATGTTCTGGAGGAGAATATGCAGGTAATCATGATGGTTCATTCCTTGAGCTGATTTCTCTAATGAAGCTCATCACCAGTGGAATAGAATTCAAAGGAAGCAGAAGGGGGTTAAATGGTGACCAGCCCTAGTATCCTGGATCTCCTTCTCTGAGGTAAGCCTGAACAGATGGGTCTGTATTCCAGACAGACAGAAAGCCACCCCCGTCATAAGGACACAAGAGAAAACCTAATGTATCAGATCAGAAATGGGGATCTTGTCCCTTCAGATGTTTTGGATCACAACTTCTGCAGTCCTTTACGACTGGAAACGCTGACTCAGAGAGATGGGAATTGTAGTGTCCATCTGGTCCAACTTCTGGCTTGACAAATCAAATGCTTCAAACCCTGGATTTGAAAGCTTTCCATGTATTTGTTCCTCAGCAACTGGTATTCCTGTTTCTCCTATATCAGGAAGTGCTTGATGACAACTAGGAAACAATTTATCCTACATGAATTTGTCTCGTCCCTTTGTAAAATTGTCCAAGGTGGTCATTATCCACCTTGTGTTCATGAGGTCCATACATTACTTAGATGCTGTGTGAAGAATCCTTTCTTGGCCCTGTCATTTAATTTCCCTCCTAATATCTTTTTCTCATTTAATCTCTGGCACTTAGATCCCATCAAAAAAGAGGGGGGAGGGGGGGAAAAGGAGAATATTGTCATTTGGGGAAAGTGACCAGTGGTTCATGATTAGAGGATGCATCTTTACAATATACTACAATTTTCAGAAAAGAGAATAAGAAACATTTTTTAAAAATCAATATCTGTATCCAGTTTATAATGCCAATTCAATTAAACCCATTTAATCAGTGGCTGAATTGTGAGTCAACATTTATGTAAATTCAAATGATACATTGTCTGCCCTAGATGGAGGGAGCTACCAGTTGGATTTAGACCACAGATTATGACAAAGCATAAAAATTAAAAATAAAATAAATGGATATGGAGTATATCCAGAGCATCTGATTCTTTCAGTGACATTGTTTTGTTAAACCCCCCAGAGTCAGATTTTATGATATCTCATAAAGACCTTTATTGCTCCTAATTTTGAAATAATGTCAGCAGTCGATGTGAAGAGGGAGTACCTGCGGAAGATTTTTGTAGCTGAACATCAGTCTGTCTGTAGTGCAATATATTATTGTACTTTACATTTTATGTAGATTAAAAGGGACCATTTTGACTGGGATTCCAATTAGGATTTCAAGTGAAAGTGACTTTGACAAAATATCTTATTCAATGTCTAATCAAGATAAAGATGTCCCACTCAAAATAGCTTTGTAGGTGTGATCTGCAATGCAAAATTAAATCTAGTCTAGACACTCTGATGCTTCTCAAATCAGATGGGCCAAAACTTTATTGTTTTTTCCCATGTGGTAGTACAATAGCAGGTGTCACAGCAGCTAATTGAGGCTAATTAGCAACATGCCAGGCATGTGGCCATGAGAACTGGCACCTCATTAATTAGTCTCAGTTAGCCCCTGAGACTTACATAATTGCACTACCATGCACAGCAAAAACACAAAGGATTTTGACCCTGGAGACATAAATATAAGAAAAATACACTGACACTCTACCTCCTCTCTCTCTCATCAGCTCCACTTTTGATGCTGGTCTGCTTCTATAAAGACACTAAGGTTACAATACTGCATCCACTTATCTAAGGAGTAAAGCCTTTTGGAATTAAATGGATCATACTTGTGCATATATATAAAATTATACTGTAATATATGTACTGGTAGCAAATCCCAATTGAATTTAGCAGACAGGTGCAGGGTTACATCCTTGGCTGCATAAATATGAAAGGGGGTCAGGTAACTGTTCAAATGTTAACAATTATTCTTAGTTTTCCTCTGTCATTTATAGACAACAAACAACCAAGCCAGCAGAAACCATGGCTGGGGGCCAAGCCACTGCCTACTCTGCCAAATCAGTCTTCATCAAAACCAAAGAAACCAGCTGCTTTGCCACCACCCTCTGCTGCACTGAAGCCAAACCCCCCACCTAAGCTAACTGACGAGGAGGTAAGATTGCAGACAGATCTGGCTAGTCATCAGATGCAAAGCTAGTCCTACCAACATTGCAGACAAAAAAAAAAATCAAAGGCAGGTTAATCTCATATTCTTACCTATTTTATGAATCTAGCACACCCTACTTCCTCTACAGAATTCAGAGTTCAGAATTCACATTGAATTTAAGAAAGCAAAAAGGAGGCAGTATCCTCCTCAATATGTATGCATGAGCAGACTTTCAACTGTGGAAGCTACCACTCAGCAGTCTGACAAAGGCACACAAGCAGCACTTCATCATATCACAACAGCCTGGCCCCTCTCCTTCTAAACATGCCTTGGCTCCATCTTTTCCTCTCCCACATTCACTTCCTTCTTTGAAATTTATTTTATTTATTTATTTGGCTTTTATACCGCCCACCTAGACGAATCTACTCTGGGTGGCTAATCTATTACCTCATACAGGTGAGACATTCATAACACCTCATGCGTAGCTCTTTTTACTTGAGTCAGTTCAAACAATCTGGGGTAATCCTGTATTGAGAAATCTCATGATGGACATACATTTGTCAAACAGCCCCAAAGGCCCATTTCTCAAATTTACTTTATTAAAGTCAGAATGGAATTTTATAATCCCAGTATTACTTCTTCAATATCTGCTATAAGCAAAGTCCTTAATGGTAATAAGTATAAAATATTTGTCAGGGAACCTCTTCCTCTTAAGCTGTTCACATTGGCATAACAGCTACTAACTGTCCTCAAGATAGCTGTACAGTCTGAGACATATTCCCCATGTGAAACCTGTGAGGTAAATTTTATCCTGTAATGGCCGTTGTTCCCAGCTAGCATGGCTATGTGCCCTGTTGACTGGGATGATGGGAGTTGTTCTCTAATACATCTGGAGGTCACCAGGTTGAAGAAGGCTATTGTAAAGCATTTTAGTGCATGCATATTTTCAAGCAAAAGCTGTCGGGATAGTTCAATGAGTTAGGTTTCTGGCTGTGGAGCCAGAGGTTGGGAGTTCAGTTTCCCACTGTGCATCCTAGAAGAACCAGTCTGTGTGGCCTTGGGCAAATTGCACAATCCCAAGATGCTCCCAGAAACTATCCTGGGATTGTGTAAACCACTTCTGAGTATTCACTACTTGGAAAACCCTGAAAAGGACTGCTATAAGTCAGAATTCACTTGATTGCACACAATTATTAGCTGGCTGGATAGCTCAGTGAGTTAGGTATCAAGCTGCAGAGCTAGAGGTTGGGAGTTCAAATCCCCACTATGATTCCCCAAAGAGCCAGCCTGTGTGGCCTTGGGCAAGCTGCACAGTTCCAGGATGGCCCCAAAATAAAGTAACGGTAAACCACATCTGAGTACTCTCTACCTAGAAAATCCAGAAGAGTAGCCATAAGTCAGAATTAACTTGACAGCACATAATGATGATGATGATGATGGTATTTTCAGATCTGGATAATAAAATTTTATTTATTTTCATTGATTGTTTTTGAAGCATGTGGTTATGCATTTATTAATAACTGAATGACAGGCTTATTATAGAATTTTTATACTATTCATTTATTTACTTATTACTTTACTTACTTACTTTATACACTACTTTAGCCCCACAGGTGACTCAAGGAGGGTCACAATCAATTAAAACAATAAACACAATTAAAAAATCATTGATTGAAATCCTGTTGCTTAGAGTATAAGCACTAGAGTAGGCCCATTGAATCTGTGGGGATTCGGTAAGTTAACTCCTCCATAAATTCCATTGATTCAAGTGAGCCCACTCAAGTGTACCTTACTACTCTGAGCAACAGGATTCCAGCCAACAATATATAATAATTAAAAAATTAAACAAGTAACAGGGTTGAAAAACATTATTTAAAAACACTTACAAACATACCTCCCTCAATTCAATAAATACCACACTCCATGATAGCCCTGACTTGTCCAAGACAGTTGAAAGCCTGCCAAAAAAAAAAAAAAAGAGGAAAATCTTGCCTGTTGGCAGAAGGACAAAAGAGAGGGGGTCAACCTGGTTTTCCAGAAGACTGTTTTCCACAGCATGGGAGCAACCATTGAAAAGGCCGCCCTCCTGCTTCGCTACCAAACAACCCTGTGAGAGCAATGGGATTGAGAGAAGATGAACTTAAAAGCTGGAGGGGCTCATATGGGGTGAGAGAGTCCTTTGGATAGCCTGGACACAGGCTGTAGAGGGATTTATAGGTTATGGGCAACGCTTTGAGTTGGACCCAGAAACAAAGCCAGTGAAGTTGTTGTAGCAAGGAAGTCACGTGATCTCCCTAACCAGCACCAATCAACAGTCTGGCTGCCACACTTTGAACCAGCTGCAGTTTCCGAACACTCTTCAAAGGCAGTCCCACACACACTGCATTGCAGTAGTGCAGGTGGAATGCATCACTGTAACCAGATCAGACATCTCAAACAACAGGCACATCAAGGTTTTACGAAGTGCAAATAAAAATATTTGCAAATATTAATAGAGTCAAGGGGAAAAACAAATCAACAAATAATATTTTCTCCTTGGGATGTTGAAGTGGAGGAAATAATTATTCAGGAGAGAGGTGCCCTCCACAGAAGATTGATTATCAATGGCCTTGCCAAGACAAAGAGAGATATTAGTGTTATTATGTATTGATTTGTCACTCTTGGATTACATGGTCATAATCCATCTGAGAGTTAAGCAGTTTTAAGTCCCATTTATTAGAAAGGAAAAATGGAAACGTGCTTAAAGCCCTACACTGAAGTTGAGGTGAGCTGTGGGGCATTGTTTATATTGTGTGGCTTCTCCTTTGTGTTACCTAAATTCTATATTAATTCATCCCTCTGCTTTCTCTCAGGCGGATTATGTAGTGCCTGTTGATGATGAAGAAGATAATTACATTGAACCCACTGAAGAAAGCACACCACAACCTGTAAAACGTAACTATGGGAATTTTTCTATATACGCATTCATGAAGCCACATAAATGATATCAGTTCTGACATTTGCCAGACTCTATTTCCGTCTTACAAGAATAACAATATTTAAAATGCTGCTGTCAGACATACGCATTCAAATTAAGTTTACATACACATTCCTTTCAATGAGACCTTCCTCCTCACCATCACCTCTAAAAAGAGTCATCAAAGTGAAAGGAGGAGGAACAGAGTCCTTCTTGATGAAAGAAATGGAGACAAGAGAAAGCCCCTCTTTTAACTTCATAAGATACAGGGCAGAATCCTATTAGTATTTGCATAAGGTTTGCTTAAGTTGCTGTAGCTAATTGTGAACACTTGATGCAGTGCCAGGCCTGTATTAGTTGTGCAATCAAGTACATGATGAAGCACTTAACCAAGACCATGCCCATACTTTAGGAACATTTTCAAATTTTGCACAGATCAATAAGGACTAGACTTTTGGTGGATTTTAATAATATTCTTGGTGTTCTGTCCATGTCATCAGATTCTGCTGGTTGACAGCATGCTATTCCCTTCAGGCATACTGCTTTCTGACCTGTGTCTTCACACACTGAGTCATTCATTTCATTTTTTAGAGAAATCACATTTAAATCTATGGACTTCTTTATGGCATAATGAAGTGTCCTTGTAGATGAGGAGAAGTGCATATTGTTTATGCTGTAAAGAAGCACATTTGAGTTTCTAAGGGATCAGGAAAATAAAATAAAACAACTGCTTATTTTTCTGGCTAAAAAATGGTTCTTTGTCTCAAAGTACCTGTGAGGTCCGCATAGTCAAAGCTATGGTTTTTCCAGTAGCGATGTATGGAAGTGAGAGCTGGACCATAAAGAAGGCTGACCGCCGAAGAATTGATGCTTTTGAATTGTGGTGCTGGAGGAGACTCTTGAGAGTCCCCTGGACTGCAAGGAGAACAAACCTATCAATTCTGAAGGAAATCAACCCTGAGTGCTCACTGGAAGGACAGATCCTGAAGCTGAGGCTCCAATACTTTGGCCATCTCATGAGAAGAGAAGACTCCCTGGAAAAGACCCTGATGTTGGGAAAGTGTGAAGGCAAGAGGAGAAGGGGACGACAGAGGACGAGATGGCTGGACAGTGTCATCGAAGCTACCAACATGAATTTGACCAAACTCCGGGAGGCAGTGGAAAACAGGAGGGCCTGGTATGCTCTGGTCCATGGGGTCACGAAGAGTCGGATACGACTTAACGACTAAACAACAAACCTGTGATTTTAGCACAGAGGTGGACAACTTTGGCAAGTGGAAAGGATAACTTTCTGTTTCCAAGATTCTCTCCAGTCTCACGGCCTACCAAAAATATGAAAGAAAACCAAAGGATGAAACCAGAAGTGGACAGAATTTCACTTAACAGCCCTGAAAAATAGATATTTCCCTGTGTATGTGTTTAGTGCTACAGAGGCCCCAACCTATCAGAAATATAAGTGGGGGGGGTCCAAGTTTTTGCAGGGAAATAATTTTTTTGTTAGTGGAGTCTCAGAGCAACGGCTCAGAAAAAGAGCCCCAGAGGGGGGTACAGGCAGTATCAGGGGTTATACTTTGCCCAGTCTTGCTTTAACATGACATGACTTTTCTTTGTCATTTCAAGCCCCCATGGTGAACAGATCTATCAAGCCCACCCCCAGATTTGATCCTCCCAGTTCAGCAACGTTGCCTCCTGTGTCACCTTCTACATTAGGTATGAAATATGTGCCTTAATAAGTTGAACATGTTTTTGTTGTTGTTGTCTCAACTTATATACTGCCCATAGTGCTAAAGCACGCTCTGGGCAGTTTACAACCTAATTATGCAACAACTCTTTACATAATGGTGCATTATTATTAAGTTAGCTCCCATTTCCACATACTAAACATCATTTTTGTTGAAAGAGAAGGATGATTGGAGAGGTAAGTAGCTGGTATTTGTACAGCAGATGCTGAGGGTATTTCTTACAATCAGATAGCATTTCTCAATATTTGGCTACTTTTGAAAAGCAATCATAAGTAATCATGTACTTTAAAAGTTATTAGCAGCATTTTGTATTGTTCTTTTTAAAAAGGGGGGGGGATGATACCATATTATACAAATTTGCCTGTTCAAATGGTCTTGCTCCTGCCCAAATCCACTTCTTGAGATACCTACAGCAGGCTTCTTGATGGCCCACTCACGTGGCCATGGTGCTACACAGAAAGCTGTAAGAAATGTTGTGTTTACCATATACCAGGAGCTGATGTGTAAATGGGTCCTAACTCAACTATCGGCCCAGCTACAGGAAACAGGGCGCTGTTAAGGTCAATAGGATCCACTATCATACACAATGGAGAAGCAAGTCCTACCAGAAAGAGAAGCCTTTTCTATCTCTATTGTAGAGATCTGTAACAACAGGCTTCGGTCCCTCCCAGTATTGCTTTCAAAACAAAATACTGCTCCCTAGTGGATGTTGGCAATATTATGTCTGTCTGTCCATTTCATCCTTTGCCACAGCTAAAATGTGAAATTATTTTGTAATGTAGTGCTTTTCTGGACCCATTTCAAAGTGCTGATTGTAACTGAAGGCATGTTTCCCATTTCTTCTCCTTCCTCAGCCCCTTGCAATCCCAAGAACCTTTTCTGAAAGTCAGAGGGCTTTCCTGAACAACATGGGCTGATCGATGTACAGGGGTAGAAGGGACTGGGAGGATTATCATGATGTATGATTGCCCAATATTATCTCAGTGCTTTTTAGCTAAAATCCTATAACGCACTTCCCTGGGAATAAGCCTCACTGAAAATGATGCTTACTTCTGAGAAGATAGAAGTCTGTGTTTCATTCCTGCATCCACTTCTGCGTGTGGATAATTTAATTTCCTATCTGTTTCTGACTACATGTTATCTTGGTTATTGTTTTATCCAGATGTCTATGAAGTGCCTGAAGAAGAGGTAAGACCCCTTTGTACATACATCCCTGAAAATAAAGCAAAATTCCCTGAAGTCGAAAGATACAAATTCTCAGCCTGCCCAAATTCCTAAATTTCACTGATGAAAAGAAACACTCCATGCACACTGTAGCAAGTTGGCCTTCAGTTGAAAAGGGAAAACCTAGGCACACCTTCAGAATTGCATTTTAAAGGTTTAGACTCAAGGAGAGTACATTCTGACTGCCCCTGCGATTTGCTTCTTGAGCTTCACCACCCTATTTTCCAGTATATCTCTGTGGTGGTGCATACATCATAGCAGACATTTCAGCTCCTTTCTATCCTTATCCACTGTGGTTTTTCCTCTTGAAAGATGTGAAGATTCTTCTCTTCAGGAGGTGTATTTGGTTTCCTTTTCTGTCAGGATGTCTCTAGAAATGCTATCTTCCTGCACTCCTGTTCTGTTTGTGGGCTTCCCATAGGCACCTGATAGGCCACTATAGGAAGATCCTTGGTCTGACCCAGGATGGCTCTTATGTTCTGATAATGGCAGGTGGTGGGCATTTTGTTCACAGCACTTCTAAGTTACTCTCTCATCCCATCTGCCTGTTTCTTTCCCATGATCCTCTAGCATCAACCTTGTCATGTAACATTCAATGTTGTGTTGCACGTCAATGCAGAATTCTTGTTTCTATTTGAAAACAAAATAAGAGGAACAGCAGCAAGGATACCTATAATTCAGCTGGGTCCTGTTCCGTAAGAAAGTTAGTACCCAGTGCATAATTTGTGAATACTAATCAACAGTTTGTTTTCTCCCATAGGAAAAGTCATCACCTGCAGTAATTGGGTAATAAACTGTTCTAACATTCTGTAAAAACATTTTTTTTTCAATGATGAAAATGATTTCTAATGATTTTATAGAGGTATCTTTTGACTGAGGGTTAGGGGAGTTGTAGTCTGAAATTTCTGGGAGTAATATGCTTGTCATTGTGTTAATCCATAAGAACTAAACAAAGTCCCAAATCCAAAGGCAAGCAGTTTCTTTACTAGGACTAAAT
Source organism: Intellagama lesueurii (assembly GCA_037013535.1). Taxonomy (NCBI): domain Eukaryota; kingdom Metazoa; phylum Chordata; class Lepidosauria; order Squamata; family Agamidae; genus Intellagama; species Intellagama lesueurii. The sequence goes on along the minus strand of JBAJHW010000003.1, from coordinate 187,104,909 downwards.
GTAATTCCACAATACTTTGAAAGCAAGCTTTCAGATTCTCTAGCACTCTTCATCAAGCTAGATGGTTACAGGAAGGATAAGAAGAAGCACCTACCCTGATGAAGCTTCCTTTTATACTAGCGTGGAATTACAGTTGCTCCTAATTAAGTGTGTTGCCTGCATGTGGATTCTGATGCATTTTGTGGTTATCTTAGGAGTCAATCAGATTGGCATTTGTCCCAATTTCTGGTTTGCTGTGGGGATAGTTTAGTTTACTCTTTTTTCTGGTGATCACACAATGTCATTACTGGAGCAAATAAAACTGTCCCCAGAGCAATCCTACCTGCACCTTACTGAGCCTCTGTCAGGGGCTTTTTGATGCAGGTAGGATAGCTCTGGTTTGGTCTATTTCCAGTGTGTGTGATTGCTGTAACAGACCAAATTGAGCCTTCCCAGCTGTCTTGGCTCTTTCCAGTTTGAATTACTGATATTGTGAAGTGGCTTAATAAGCGAGCCACTTCAGGATATTGGCAAATTGAATGCTTCCTCTGCTCCTTAGCACAGAAGCAGATGATGGTGTGTGTGTGTGTGTGTGTGTGTGTGTGTGTGTGTGTGTGTGTGTGTGTGTGTGTGTGTGTGTGTGTGTGTGTGTGTGTGTGTGTGTGTGTGTGTGTGTTTGAAGACTCTAATAGACCATTGCTGATACACTGCATCATTAAAAAAAGAAAAAAGAAAAAATATTTTCTTCAATTTCTGTCAAAGGACTGGTCAAAAATCTGCCCACAGCCAATTTTTTGACTGGCCCTTCAGACAACCCAAGGAAAATATTACTTTATCTTTTTTTAAAAAAGTGATGCAGTGCCTTAGCAAAAGAATACCAGAGTCTTTTTAAAAAATTCACTTCCCCTGCCTCTTCTCTGAAGAGCAGAAGTGTTCAATTTGTCAATATCCTGAAGTGTTCATTTATTAAGCCACTTCACAGTATGGGAAGGAAATGGAACAAATAGGGTTGCTTGACATCCAATATGCCATTTGGATGTGAGGATTGCACCAAATGACATATCACACCTCCCCAAAACCCCAAGTGACCCTATTTAACCAGCATCAGCCCACTCCAAAAGAGCTAATGTAAAACAAGCCCTTGGTTAATGAAGCAATGACAGAGAAATCACAAAGGAATTGCCTCGTGAATCTCTTTGAATGTAACCTCTTTCAAGAGACATGCCCTGCAGTCCTCTTCCAAGACCTTTGCAGGTTTATGTTATGAGAATATCTGAGTGCAAAGTCTACCCAGTAATCCAGCTATGCACCACTTGAGGAGCTAGTAAATATCAGCATTCTCCTTCTAATGTTTTCCATTCATGCATTAAAAGTATCATCACGCTGTGCCATCACATGTATCAGTCCTATGCTTCTGTAGAAAGGCAGGCATACTTGTATGGTCTCTCACACAATATAATATTTCCCCTTAAATAAGAAGTAAAGAGTGTACAAAGTTGATATGTTATATGTTGGGCATCATGCATCCTTGCATCATGACACTTCAACTGAAATAGAAAGCAATTATACCATTCCCCAGTAAAAGTAGAAAAATTTCCTTTATATGATTGACATTGTGTGTGTTTTTAAAACTTTTTAAAAGGGGTGCAGAAATAATGCTGTAAAAATACTCGTAAAAAGGAAAACAGATGTTAAAAGAGTAAAAATGTGGACTAAGAATAAGATAGAATTTAGGATGAGCAGAGCATGCATTTCAAAAGATTAAGTAAATTAAAAGCATAGAATTGTATGTTTAGTATAAAATGTAGAGTAGAAGTCATGTATACAAATGTAAGAAATGTATGTAAACTTGTCATGTATACTCACGTAAGAAATGTATGTAAACTTACTTTTGCTTTCATTATTCTTCTTTCTATAACTTAATAAAAGGGGAAAGGGGAAAAAAGGAAAAAAAACCTTTTCAAATTCAACCCAAACAGTCATTCTTATATTCATGTAGATAAATGATATGGCACATAAGTCATTTCCATTCCATAGATTTCTGTGGTTCTTTCACAGTATGTTTTCTCAGACCAGTCCCATTGAGTTTATTCAGGCACATTTCCATAAATCTGGGTGAAAGATTGCAACAATATGTTGCTTAATACATTTTGGATTTGCTCGTATCCCATTAATTATATAATAAATGGATTTCTTTCCCAATATGTTTATTTACAAAGTTGTCAGAAAAGATGTATCTCAGGATGTTTATTTTATTTAAAAGGCCCATTTAAAGACGATAAACATCATTTCTCAGCCTCCTCAGGCAGGTCTGTTCTGTGTGGAAGTTATGGTTGAATGCTCTCCAGTTGTTACAGTCTACAAATCTATCACATATTGCTACCAATTATTAATGTAAAATGTTAATAAATTCTCTAGCACAAGCAGTAGCAATCACTGTTTAGGAAATATTTTATGGTCATAGTGAGGATCTGCTGGTGGAGGCAACAAGTCTGCTTTTTGACTACAGCCCTTTATATTTCATTTACTGCTGTTCCAAAACACTGATGTTTTAGAGCAGAACATGTGGTTGCATTAGGAAAGGGACAAAGGCATGGAGGGGAGCAAATTGTATTCCTATTGTTGTTGTTGTTGTTGTTGTTGTTACCCCAAGAACTGGTTTGTGTGTGTATTGAACGTAATTTGAATGCTGCTCAGGATCTGTGGAAACCATATTTATCTATATATCTTCCCCATCAGGATTTCAAAGCCACTTCCTCCAAAACCTGTCCAGAGGCCATCCGGAGGACGCCCTTACGAACAGAACACAGTCAAAGAATCCTTTAAACCTGACAGGTTGGTTTTTTAAAAAAAAACAAAGTTAATGTTCTTAAAGAGAATATTAGCTAGCAAACACGTACAGTATGTTATCCAAAAAGCCTGGGCATCCGGTGTGCTATTATGTGGTATGTATTTGGAAGGGAGAGACCTATAGAGGTTCTATAGAAATTCAAAAGCTGGCATGTTTTGTACATTTAGACTTTGTCCTAAGAAATGTAGTGTGAGCCTGTGGATTTTGGGCTCATCTAAACAGTTCATCAGTTGACTTTGGGCTGGTTGCTGGCTTTGAGGACATAACCAAATTCACGGGGGTTGGGAGGGAAATAAGAAAGGCAGGAATGGGATAACTTGTATACTCTTCCGTGTTCATTGATGGAAAGGTTGGGTTTAAATGTAATAAATAAGTGTCAGTGACTGCTAGACTCCAGGGGAACTGTGAAAACAAAGGGTAAAGTGACAACAGAAGTCTGACAACTAATACAAGACTTATACTCCCTATGCTCCTAAGTGGATGCCACAGGTAATGTTAAGGAGACAGCTAAGTAATTTCTTCTTTAAACCATTCCTAATTCAGCCATATTAAACTTGAAACCTGTGGTGGTCCTCTGCTGTTCTTCATCTGCCAGCTGAACCACCATCAACTGGAGAAAACTGCACACCTTCAGTGTGGGTTTGGGCCATTGTTAAGCCACATATCTGAGTGCTGCCTAGAATGTTTTCTAACATGCAACATATATGTTAGGGCCCAAAACCCTCTAGACCAGTGGTTTCCAACCTTGGGTCCCCAGATGTTCTTGGACTACAACTCCCAGAAATCCTGGCCAGCACAGCTAGTGGTAGAGTTGTAATCCAATAACATCTGGATACCAAGGTTGGGAACCACTGCTCTAGACTTTCCCCCTTATCGTTGTATATCCTAACAAGAGAATGCTCACTACGTATATTGCTGACAAAACTAAAATGAGAACAAAATAGATAGTCACAGTTTGAATTGGATGACGGGCATTGCTTGACTAAAACATGTGTTAAACTTTGCAGAAATGTTTTGCCACTTCCAAGACAGCGTCCTCCACCAAAAATTGTAAGTAGCTAAATCCCCCTGCACAACTGGGTTAAAGCCACATTCATTCCCGTTAAATTTTACACAAATGCCAATAGGAATCTGGCTGTTCTTTTATGAGAGCCACAAGATTCTTTGCTAATTTTGCTGTAACAGACAAGCATAGCTTCCCAGAAACTGGGTTTTTTTGTTGTTGTTGTTGGAAAAACAGGCTTTCCCCCCATCATCGTGATTATCCCTCTGGATTGTCACCCAGATTCAAAAGGGTCAGAGATTTCTTGTCTTCCATTCCCAATGCAGAATATGCAGAAGAAAGGAAAAGAAGGGTTGGGGTGAAGAAGAGACCAGATAAGTAAATTGAAACAGAGCCTAGATAAATTGCTTCTCCAAACCCTGAGTTAAAGTCATGTCTGCTGGACAGCAAGGGCTTACCATTTCCAGCGTACATGGGAGGCCAATGTGTATTGTGCAGAGACATCAAAAGCCTACCACAGCATCACACAGCTTGAAAAGGAAAGACATAACTTGTAAGCAAAGCAAAAGCAATTAATGGTTCTTCACGAGGCTAGTAAAATAGACAAGCAGATGTATAAGCATGTATAGCCATGTTAGCCTGTTGCAGTTCTGCATCTCCTTAAAAGACTAACAGGTTTTATTTCACATACGATATATTGAACTATTGTCCACTTAACCAGAACTGGAAAACTTGCTTCATGGTCTCATGGTCCAGGGTGACACCTGCAGAGTGACAATTCAGGCAATGTAGTTGTGCAGAATTTAACGGTTGCACAAATCTGTGTGCTTCAGGGTACAAGTGTAGTCCACATTAAACAATTTAAAAAAACTTGACTTGTTCCATCCTATCTGTATATTTTAGAGACTTTTGATTTCTGCTGCGGCTGCAGAACCTGTACAAGCAGAGCGACACTGTTGGACATGGGTCATTAGCTGCAAAGCTTCTGAGGTCTGATCCAAGCTATGTCTTGTTGATCCAGAATAAGTAGTTGAGCCTGTGCCATTGCTGTTAAGTTTATTTCAGATGCCTAGAGAAGATCCTTGAGTGTGAAATGCTACTTCTTGACTGTACAAATCACTATGTACTGTAATCAAAGGATTGCATTTTGATTTTAGGAACCCGATGGTCTTGGAATACAAGAGAGCGGAAGTAAGTATATTCTGTGTTTAAGCCACAATGGAGGAAACTTTTCTATGATTACCAGAAGCCACCCAAACTTATTTCAGATGGCAACAACCCACCCCAAATGTTATACTGCCCATTATTCCATTGAGGCTACAAACCAGTGTGTCCTTAGAAGGAAGAAAATCCCCTTGCACAGAGTAGAGCTTTCTTCTGAATACACCTGCCTAGAGTCTCACTGTTAATCATCATTTTTTGTATACGTGATGACACATATAGTCTAATTTTTCTAGTGGTTGCTGGATTTTTTAGTATTTCATGCCCTGTGCCTTTCAAAGGACTGGCTGATCACATTTGATTAAGGGAGTGGGATATTCATTTCTACCTCTTCTGTGAATGCACTTAGTTACCTCAGGCAACCCACATGCCCTCAGCCTCAGTTATGTCCAGTCTGCAACATGGGTATAAAAGGATCCTGCTACTACGAGTTATTGTAAGAATTATTAAATAATGTGAACCATGTCAAATACTTGAAAGTGCTACAGAAATAGCACTAAATGTAATTATTTTTATTGTATTATCCATAATTGCATACCACCTGGACTTGTATACAAATTAAATCAATTAAATGAATGAATAAATAGTTGCGATCAGGTATTAATAATACACACAGGGATTCTTGTAAATCCAGTATGTTTTAAGAATTCATTTTTTAAAAAAAAAAATTAATGGTTGAGTTCGGTCGTGACTAAGGATTGTTTACTAATTTTCAGCATATTTCTTATTTTGTAATTTTTCTAATGTGCCCATTGAAAATTGAACATTAGTTTCTAAACCACTGTTTCTCGGTGTGTTACTCTTAAGTATTGTGTTTGAATTTTCAGATCACATCAGCAAAAGTGCTTCAGAAATCAAGTTCCCATCTGTCACAGCCCCGTCTCCATTTCCAAGGATTACGTATGTGGGGGAAAAAAGTTGTTACCTTTTCCAGTTTTGGAACAGCATTGTGGTCTTAAAACCCAATATTTAATGAATATTTCTTACTTTCTCAATGGTCTGTGTGTCCCCCACTGAACCTTAAAAAATTGCCCAGAGCTGATGTAGGAGAATAGCTGATGTATGGCACATCAAGGTGGTGGTCTCTGGAATTATGATGGGCTCAATATGTGCTTACCATATGGGTTACAAGTATCAGAGATAAGATATTTCCATAGCTTGGATTCCTAATTTGCATTCAGGGGGGAAAAAGTCAGGGTGGTGGAATTTTGTGCTTCTCCATTTTCACTGGAGCCCCTTAAAAGTCTACTCTGGGTGACCCTCTGGAATAGCACTGGATGTGGTACAAGCAGGGACAGCTTGTTTGCGGGGCAGAGAGACTCCCCCACTCCCTGATCACAAGCCACATATCCATAGCTGAAGATACTCCCTGCACCAATAAAAAGTTCCTGCCACTCAGTCAATGACATGCAGTATTGGCTTCCATTTTATTTAGCTATACTTAAGATATGTTATGTTAAATTCTGTTAATCTTTTAATATGTTATACTGTATACACTGTTAAGTTATATGTGTTAATTATACTGTATTTAAGACAAGGCATATTTAAGGCAGCAACTTTTTTCTGCAGGAAAAAACTACCATACCCAGA